>OX382238.1:13830591-15107455 GCA_947507525.1 Apamea epomidion
CGCAATACGGAACTGTGACATACGACAGAAGTACATACCTACACAGTACACACGTCAAAGAAGAGAGTATTCCAGAGAAATCAATGATCCATTTTATTGAGTAGCAAGAGTTATGCAACGGGAGAGGGCGCGCTCCTATCAATCATTGGAGGCTTTTTTTGAATTTAATAAAATAAAATTTGTATTTTGTCATCGACGCTCCCTCGCGTTTTGTTGCTGGGACGGATTTGGGATGCAAGAAATTTTTACCGGAGTGATTAATTTGTTTATTTTGTTAATTTGATCGTTATTATTTAAATATTCAATAGTAAATGAACATACAAGTAACTTTGTTTTAAAGTTTATTTGTATCGTGGCCTATTTATGAATGCTGTGCATCAATATGATAACTGTAGCGTATTTTGTCTGCTGAACCGGTACCTCGTGTCCACCTTGTTCTGACTGACATTGCAGAGAACTTTGAACGCTTAGCAAAACTGAAATTTGGCTAACCATACAATACTTTGAAGTGAGACTGTTTGACTGGAAAATCTCCCAAGCTGATACATCATGAGAACCTGTAAAGTAAGAAAGAGGGATGAGAGCACAATCTATGATTCTAGCCACGTCTTCTTAAATCATCATGGTTTAGCGTTCTAACAGAACGTTTACTGAGCTACTGAAATTGATTGCCTGTACCTACTTGGAATTAGATTATCTTGTCTTGCTTTTCTAAAATAATGTAATATATTCTGCCAACCTAAGTCCGTCCCTACCCGCCGTCAGGAGTTGGCGCGGCGGCAATGCAGCGCATCTGTTACCGCGCCCCCCCGCCCCGCGCCATCCGCGACGCTTGCAGCACCCTGCAACTATACGTGTGTTGTACACCTTCGAGATTTGTTCGACAGAGGTAGATGTGGAGGATATTGTAAGGATTCGAGTGAGTATCTTTATCTTGCGAAGATATTGTGATCTTCAATACAGTAGTGTCTGTACCGAAGCTAAGAATATCTTAGAATTGGCGACTATACAGCCTGTAGTCATCTTATCCACTGATAAGTCATCAAGTATACTCATTGAAGTTGCTAGATTTGTTCAACAAAAGTCAAGGTGTACCGACCGTCGTGGTTGTGTCTTACGAAGAAAGCAAAGATTTTGTCCGTTTTTGTTAGTGCGATAAGAGAGTTTTGAAGAATTCAGACAATGTAAAGTTGCCTTTTTAAAATATAATGGTCAACTACGTAACATTTGCAGTATGGCAGAGAAGATACTGACAATTGAGACAAATGTCTGAAAACCTTCAGTTTAAAATAGCAGGCAACTTATTAATTTAGCCGAATAAAAATAAAACTGTCAAACAAAGGATTATTCAATAACACTCAAACAAGCATCCAGATTAAATTCGCCGAAGACACTTCATCTTCGTAGTACATGCAATACCGCGAGTTTATTGCGCCAGTCGAAGAGCTGTCCAAATGTACGGGCCGTAAAGACGCCGGTCGTTCCCATACACATCGCACCTGCGCCGCATCTGCATTTTATGAAAATATACTGCGACTCGGTACCGGTACACGCAAGTTTTCGTAGAATAGTATAGAAAATGTTTATTTGCATAGAATGAAGGTGCAGAAGAAGAGAGGGACGTGGTGAAGGTACAGTAGTGCGATTCTGTAAACATCTCACCGTGAAAACTTAGGTGAAGTGAGCGTGGAGTGAGCAGTCATTCCAAATAATGCTAGGGATTGACACTACTGACAACTCACATCAAGCTCACTTCACTTGAGTTTTCACGGTGAGATTTTTGCAGAATCGACCGGCAGGTGAGTTGTTATGAAATAATGTTTCGCTCCAACCTGTTTATTCTGTAAAAATCTCACCGTGCAAACTCAGGTGAAGTGAGTTTGAAGTAAGGTGTAATTCTATCTGGCGATCAATTCTGTAAAAATCTCACAGTAAAAAGTTTGGTGAAGTGAGCTTAGAGTGAGCTGTCAATAGTGTCAATTCCTAGTATTCGTTGGAATGACCACTCACTCCACGCTCACTTCACCTAAGTTTTCACGGTGAGATGGTTACAGAATCGCACTGTTGATGCTAGGGATTGACACTACACTTGTCAACTGTCAGCTCACTGCAAGCTTACTTCACCTTATATTTCACGGTGAGATTTTAACAGAATAGATCGGCTGGATAAATGATAACCTTGTATTTAAAATGAAAGCCCAGCGTTCTCACTCATAAGATATTACATCAAATCCTCGTATGTTGAACCCTTCCCTTTTTATTCCGGCAACTTCCCCTAGCGTCATTTTCCAGAATTTTCTTCCTTCAATAAACTAGTAATAATACAAAGGAGAACAAATCGTGGCTTATTGTATTCGGAAATATAGTACGAATGATTCATAGTGTATTTGCATATTAATTATTTTTATTCAGTGGCATGAATTCATCAGATACTGAAAGCAATATGGGTAGATTGTGTGATTGCCTTTACGATTTCGAAGAAACATTCGTAATGAAAGCGTGAAGTGCAATGCTTTACTTTCAGTCCTTATCTTAATTGATTTTCTGTAGCATTAACTTCTTATAGAATATCTTAGTGTATATTTTAGATTTCTAAAGAAATAACCATCCATCCATCGGATTACTGAACAGCGGGGTAATTGCGTAAAACACTAACAGTAGCAATGGCTTTCATTTTGACAGGTCAACAACATTCATTGCGTATTTACGTTGTTGAGCAGACAAATTTTTCAAACATATGAAGCAATGGATTAGCAATCTCCTTCTAAATGATTCAGATTGTGATTGACAGTTTGTTACGCAATTAGGGTGCTGTTTTGGCTACACTTAAATTGTGTTTGAATAAGTAATATGTTTCAGATTCAGATGAATTTCATCTAAAACAAAACTTAGATCTGAGTAACGAAATAATCACATTCGTGAAAGCTATGAGTAAGGTATTCCGTCAGTGCCAATCCTTGAAAAGATAGTGAAAAAGGTAAAATAAGACCAAATATCATGTTTTAAAGCTGACAATTTGTATATCTGAACTTATCCTCCTTGGCTAGTCTTTGATCATACACTCCCTATCTTGTCAAGAGAAAGCAATTAGTAGAAAGACGGTGAAACAACAAATTAATAACTTTTAACTGCACACCTTAGCAAACACAACTCCAATTAAAGTGAAACATTTAAAAAACTTGTGATTTTAATTAAAATTATACACACACAACAACTTTCGTATCTGAACACGATCGCTACGAGAACATTGCAGCTAATAACATTGATACTATCATACGAACAATAACTAATATGAGCTTATCTTTGCGCACGCATCGTAGTTGCATGCACAATGAAATATTACGTCAACGAAAGCAGGTACACTTTCAAGAAACTTCATACATATGGGTACTAAAACTATTTACATTACACCCTGATCTACTTTTACCGCGTACTTGGTGTTTGCGGACTTCTTGTAATCTTATTACTCTACAACGAAAATGCACTGGCCCGATTGACATTGCCCCAACTAAATAGAAGATTACCAGACATTCTTGAACCCGTCAAAAAGTACCGCTAAACATGCTCAAACATCTACGTCATAGAAATCTGCAAATGTCAACGATTGCTAACAATTCGCCTGCACTTAAAAGTTACCCAATTATGCATCATTTGTACCCATCATCAAGAATTACTCTCAAAAGTGAAACACCAGGTAAACCTTATTATAGTTACCTGCTTCTCACAAAACAATGCAAAAACGGACGGATGAGAGTTTCACTAATGTCATCCTTGAACCGATGAAACGGATGCAAGCCATTAGCGGCTCAAGGCAGGGCAATTCAATCAACACAACGGAAGTAAAAACAGGACCTTCTACATCAAATGTTACAAACTTAAATCAAATTCGCACTGGGAACTCACAAAATTCGCACTGATTCTGTAACGTCGGATATAAAATACACGTGTACCCATAACACAGCGCATGATACACCCATATAGCCAACCTTCTCGGTACGTAATTTAAATAATGTGCACGGCATGCGATCGCCACGCTCTGAGGACCCGATGTTATTGCAAACCAACTTACTTAAAACACAAAAAAGGGTTATTTTCTCAAATTGTGAAGCATACGGCGGTCAATCGCTTGGCCGAAATAATGATTAATGATGGCAAATAAGCGGGTGAGCTCGACGCCACAAAAAGCGGTGGCGAGGTGCACTGAACTGCCCCGGGAGACTGTTGATACATTGTAACCATTTAAAATCTGACAATAACGAAGAAATATGTTGGGAAGGACATGTGGCTCTTGTAGTACTGGTGTAAAATGTTGGACAGGTTTGATGACAATTAGTTAAGGACGCTGATGGAAACAAGAATAAAATAGAATTCGTAGTCAACAACGAATGTGTGGAAGCAATTCAGTGGTTATTAGGTAGAAGTCAGATATACACCTGTATCCTGTGCTACAAATACCCATCCACCTGCTAAGAAGGATAATGATAATGAAAGTGCAAGAAGACGCCAGTAAAAGTCAATGGTGGGAAACCAGAGGGAAAAATTCTCAGAATTTTAAGAACGTTCACAGTTTGATCTTAGTCTCAATCTGTCAGAAATACCTGTAACTACCTACATTTTTTTACAATTTTTTGACATTTGTTTGTCGCCAAGATGGTGATTGGCCTACAGAATTTAAAAATGGAAAAAGCGGAACTATTTCTAAAACAGCAAATTATCATCACAACTATTTAATCATTCTTATTCGTTCTAATTTCAAAACCACCAAAATAAACCCTCACGCACCACAAAAACGCGCGAAATAATTTCTCCCCATAATTAAGTTTTGGCTTGGCGGGTATTAATCGATCGCGGTAATTAATTCGAGAGGTAGGCGCTAGGTACGTCAGTGGCACGCCACGACAGGTGGCAGCAAATGTACAGGAAACCCGGACTAATTAGACGGAGAAACAACGGATCTGAGAATTTAATAAATGTACCGTTATTTCAGGTTTAGTTTTAGAGATACACTTATATCTGCGTGAATTTATAGATTTAAGTATACATTTCTTTGGATGGTTGATATGATTTAGTATTTTATTGTTACAACGGATTCTACTTTTCTAACATTGATCTTTGGAAGAATAAGACATGTTGCAGCGGCCTCAAATACATTGGCTTTGATCTTGATGGTGTGTCTTGGCTTTGTCTTTGAAAATAGTATTTGTGTATTTCTTTAGTGCTTACTTTTTTAAACGTATTTATCAACTTTGTGTTCTCAATACTAAGGTATAAGTAATACTAGTAATATATAGAGCATACAGGCGAATAATACTTATAACCACTCCTAGCCAAGTTCTGGGCTGACACAATTTAGATAGCCATCGACATACCTAAAAGAAGATGGCAAAATAAACCCATTAAATTGAATATAACCAGAGCAAACCCTTAACTGAAATTGATGTCAACGAAACCGTTCACCTTGACTCAGTGCAAGCAAGACATAACCCGTTGACTGCAGCCTCGTCAACGCTTGACAGACGGTCGCCCCGACCGAGAGCATCTGACACTAATGACAGCCAACCCTCCCGTGCACATGTCACGTAATATGAGGCTAAATTATACCTTATCACTTAACGGGTTGGATGCCTTCTATTTTTGTTTTTGCATCAGTGGGTGAACCGTTGTCTATGAGTGTGAAATTGTTTATGATGTTGGTGGGAACTACGATAATATTCCCAAAATTTAGATTCCTATAATCAGCACTTGTAATAGGAATGAGTAATAATAGTGTTGGAATTGTTTCTTAGAACACACAATAGGTACCTACATTTTGAAATTTGTAGATTCTCCGAAAACCACAATGCAAGTAAAGAAGCACAAAGGAAAGAATTAGGAAAAGGTTGTCCAAAATATAAAACCAAAACATTTCACAGGAAAGATGGAGGGAGCAATGGCAACTTTTCTTCGATTTTTTTTGTGATTAGTTTGTTTACCTATTAGAGGAAATACTTTAGGGCGATATACAGGCTGATTTTTAAAGACCAGCCAAATTTAAGGATGTGGTACAGACCATCAAACTGAACAACTTTATCCATGGGACAAATAGCGTAATCGCGAAAATTTTATCAACTGTCCCATAGAAAACTTCAATACCTACTCGACCTAAATGTATGGGACGGCTGAATTTTTATTCGCGATTACGATGTTGGTCCCATGGAGAAAGTTGTTCAGTTTGATGGTCTGTACCACATCCTTAAATTTGGCTGGTCTTTAAAAAATCAGCCTGTATTGTGTACAGGAAATTAAATTAATATGAATATTTCAATTCTGACTCAGTACTACCTACCCAGTCATGAGATAAATTCATGTCCCAGTTCAAGACAAAGGCCACTTAGTATAGAGCGTATGTTCCAAATACTTGCCAAGGAAAAATGTGGCATTAAGCATAGGCATACATACATTAGACTTATTATTTTCTCTATCACCAAAGTTTAGCTGAGTTAAAATACTAGGAAATAATTCAGGAATAGTTTAGGGAAATTTTTCCTCATCATCATCAGCTGCCTAGCATTTTCCCAACTATTTTCGGGTCGGCATCCAGACTAACCAGATGCAGCTGAATCCCAGTATTGTACATAGAGCGAGTGCCTATCTGACCTCCACAACCCAGTTATTGGATAATACGATACCCCTTGGTAAGACTGATTGTCAGACTTTCGGATTTTTTTCTTCATATAATGCTTCTTATTGTTGTTACCAAATCAACGCGAGCTATTACTTCACCACAATCCCACATTACGTTTATAATTACAGCATATTAACGTTTGATACACTCTAATTAACAGTGTATCGCGATACTCGCATCAATCATTGACACTCACCGATCACGATCTAACTCTAACTTACAATTACTATAAACGTTCTACGTTATTGATGCGTTTTTTCACTTAAGTACAGTGTTCTTGCTTTACTTACTTAGTAGGTACAAAATGTGTACTCTGTGGTGTGGGTTTCTTGGTGTACACTACTAAGTATTGATGGTTATTTGCAACAGATTTGTCATTTTATTAGTTGTGTTTGTGTGATCGTGTTGAACAAATTCAAACACAAGCTTTCACTGATGACTCAAAGTCAAAGTCAAATCATTTACTTCAAATAGGCACATAAAAAGGTACTTTTGAACGTCAAAATTTACCAGAAATTGATTCTAGTTCACTTATATCCGACAGAGTTTCTCTTATAGACATACATACATAAACGTACGCCTTCTTCCCATGGGGGTAGGCAGAAACTACAGAACACCGCCTGCTACGATCCTTACATACTACTTTTGCCTCCTTTTTTTCCTTTATCTGATGGTGAAGAAAAGTTTTCATTTATTATGGATTTTATTTTGGCCAAAGGACAAAACCTGTGTCAAAGCAGTGGGGACATTACCTATAGGCTGATTATGGAAAAGGACAAGTAAATGATAAGATCTCGCACATAAATGGAAAGTAAAGATGTTTGAAAAGATTTGGCAGTTTTTGTATATAAACACTTACAGAGAAATTTTAAACGAGAACTGTCGCAATATAAAGGATTCGACGACTGCTAGAAATCAGTAATATTTATATTCTCAATTCAGTTAAATCTTCGGTGCTTGGGTCAGACTGGTCTCTCACTGTACCGTCAATGGAACTTGAACTGCTTGGAAGATGTTATTTTTTTATTTATTTTTTTTATTTTACCATTTTTGTACACACATATATAAACAGACAATGAAAAACAGAACAGAAAAATAGGTACAGAGGTGATGCTTATTTCATGAGAAATCTCTTCCAGCATACCTGAGATAGGACAATAGATACAGAGATGTAGACAGCGTGTGATAGAGCAAAGGAGACAAAAAATAATACATAGCATCAAAAAAAACAATTCACTTAAAAACTAAACAAGAATTACGAGAATATATTAACATACATACAAATAAACATACATCAATACTTCGAATGTTAATGCGATCCTTACCTTCGATTGAAATTGTCTAATGTTAGAAGTAGCGAAAGTGACATCATATTGAAAGGAGTACAATTGGAATTTATTAATCAAACGGTTTTCCTAGGAATCACGCTATACGAGAAATTACAACGGTGACTCTTACTTAACCTCTTTTGCGATGCGGCTTAGCTCAGGCCGCTTATGCTGTTAGAAAGTTATGACAGTTACCAGATGTAGAAACGGCGCGTTTGATCTATTTTAGCTACTTCCACAGCTTTATGTCGTATGGCATTTTACTGTGAGGTCGGGCTGCTGACATTGAATCCATCATTACTTTGCAAAGAGCTGTCAGAGCCGTTTATAATCTACGTCGCTGCGAATCTCTCAGGGAACTATTTTAAAAGATTAATATCATGACGGTACCTTGCTAATTTCTTTATTAAAATATTATGTAAGTAAGAGAAAATCTACGTCTTTTTTAATAAAATAAGTGATAGACATAGTTTTAATACTAGAAATATAGATAAAATAGATCAACCATTTCTCAGATTATCTAAAGTACCTACATAGATTTTTCAACACAATACCCCATGGTACTGTGTTAAATGTTAAATCAAAATACCTTGTGATATATTGAAATAAAAGAAAATTTAAAACTCCTATTCAAAGTAGACTTTGTAAACAAACTTTGTATTAGAAATTAGAGGATTATATCCAAGATAAGAATGCTAGCAGATAGTACCCAGCCGTAGTCATACCGTAAAAAATATTCCTTTACATTAACTAGATATAATAATAGCAAATATACGCAAACTAATGAGTAAAACAGGTTTTGAATAGCTGATGACCACGGATCGTAGCTCCGTGGAATATTTAAATAAGTTTTTAACGTCACTTAATTATTCCTTTTAAGTCTCCTCGTGAATATTCAACGATACACAAAGCCAGTGCCTGAAGGCTCTGCTGGGTACCTACACATTAATTTTATATGGTAAGCGACCATATAAAACATGGCGCCGTGGGAGGGTTAAGAAAGAAAAATGTGTAAGTAAATGGAAGAAGTGCATCTGCGTTTTATATACGTACCAAAGGACCAAAACATAGGTACTTACTTAAAAATGGGTTTAGGAGGAGGATATTTTTTAACGAATTCTTCAGAGTGGCAGGGACATCGACGCGCAAACAGAAACCATGAATTCAAGACTTGATACTAGACCACCAAGTGTAAAAAAAAAATTACTGTTTCATAGAAAAATGCAATACCTACGCGGTCAAAATGAACAGCAACATGGACAAAAGATTTCAACGCAGGGGTTCGGGATCATGTACTGATTCGATGGTTTTGCTCGTCGGTGTCCCTGCCTCCCCGTATATTGGAGGCAAGCAAATACCAGAGTTGGGTCTTTAGAGTCTTCTAGAGTTTTGACTAAGAAAAGTAAAACGTAATCCAAAGTCAAAGTCCATTTTTTCTTACTCAAGAAATTATATTCCCTCACGAACATTGCTCAAACATAAAGTTGTGTAACTCAAAAAAACAAGCCCATCTTGATAGTCACACGTCTCTGGCCACAAGAATGTACGAGTGGCCACGAGCATTCGAGCAACAATGCACGAGAAAGAAGTCCTAAATCGTAGGGTGTAATTAAGGCGGCCACCCACCGCTGCGACCTCGAGGCCTTGACCGACAACCGTAATGAGTTCACCCGCCGAACAGACGCCAGACGAACCTCTTGCACCTACCCACTACTTGCACCCACCAGATATCAGCCACTAAGAATGAAGATAAGACAATATAGAGCATCATAGAATAGGAGAAATCAATATTCATACACACTACAAAGGAATATGGAATAATACGTACTTAACGTTATCTGTATTCATCTTTCACAAAGATCAATAATCCATGAAAATTGCATTCGTACAGTAAAGATGAATACGACGCCATATTGTTGCATTGCATTTCTCATGCAATGTCCCGTTCACAAAACAAAAATCAAACAAAAGGAAAATACTGACAAGCCGGTTACTAAAGTTTTTTACTTTATTTCAGCGGTACTAGCTCCGCGCGGCCCCGGACCAAAAGGTTCTATCTCTCTCCCAGCGCTAAACTTAAAACTTCCGTACATAAAAGGCTTAAGTTTCTCAAAACAGGTTTTCGTTAAAGACATTTTGTTTTTCAATATAAAAGCTCCGTCACGAGAGCTCCGCCTACACTTGATTTAAAATTAGAACTCTTGCGTGACAAACGCCGGTAACTCGGAATTAAATGGTAAAAAGTTAAACTTTATTCACAAGCGATAGAGTACAATATTCCGCGCTAGTTTATATGC
Source organism: Apamea epomidion (assembly GCA_947507525.1). Lineage (NCBI taxonomy): Eukaryota > Metazoa > Arthropoda > Insecta > Lepidoptera > Noctuidae > Apamea > Apamea epomidion. The sequence continues at coordinate 13,840,881 of OX382238.1, forward strand.
CGTAAGGTGGGTTGCTCCGTAAATGCTATTGGCCCAATCGCGGGACGTGAAACAAACAAGAAATATGAGAGTAAATGAGATGGCGCTAGTCGGCCGGTAGGTGATGCGCTCCTACAATAACTTTTATTCATTCCAAAAATCGTATTTCTACTCGCAAGAACCAAAATCGAAGTATCATACAAGCTAGATAACTAAATAGTTGGTCAGAAATACCCCAAAAAATGATTCCTGGAATTAAAAACAATCCTCTATTTTAAAACTAACATTCCAAACATGGAATGATAGAGACGAAACATTACTTTAACCTCTAGTGCGAGCAGTACAGCAAATATATTTTATAGAAGCGCTTCTTATTAATATTAACGTAACATACGAAAGAGTGGAGAGGAATTTGAAGCCCTGTGCCGAGTGGATAAGACTGTAGTTGGTTTGTGTAGTTTTGTGATACAAGTTGTATGGAAAATAGATATTGTATGGAAGTGGGCATGGCGGTGAGCACGCAGTGACGATTCGTTTAGTAGACAGTTGACAGTCGCCACGCCACACTGACATTCCGATAGTAACGCTGATAACAATTTTCTACTGAATCATTTTTTTGCTGACTGTTCGTGCCTAGTGTTTTATGGACGAAGAGAACTGTGTACTGTGAATACATCATAATACTCAAGTTAAAGTGTAGTGCTGTGTTTTGTGTTTGTTGGATAATGACTAAGATTTTTGTGTCGACTGTACCTAGTGGTCTTCGGTCGTGTTGAGGTGTAAGTAACTTTTTATTATTATTTATGTAGTTATTGGTAAATAATTTGCATGAAAGTACTTTCCAAAAATTACCTGCAAAACAACCTAGGTACCGTTTGAAATAGGTACCTATGTAAACTGGAACAGGTATCAAATAGATACCTACGTGTATAATAAACTACGTGCCATTAGAGTAGGTTGTTGCCACTTAAGTATGAAGGTATTAAGAATCGTAGTATTTCAGTGGATACCTGAAATCATGCTTTCAGTATCTACTTGTACAAGTACTTAGCAAAAGGAGTATGTAAGGATGTCCGTGGCGTTCTGTAATGTCTGCCTACCCCCATGGAAGAAGGGGTGAGTTCATGTATGTATGTTGTACTTAGATTTTTATTTATTCATTTTTTTAAGTATATATTAAGGCTTTCTACCTTAGATTAGGCTGTTATTCTTTTTGCCGTTTAACTTTCCAGTTAATTTATTTAAGTACTGAAGAATGATGAAGGTATGTATATCAATTCGTTTTGGTGTTAGTTAGGACTCTTTTTATTTTGATTATTTATATTAATGATGTACCTATGATTATTTCCCTGCCCTTTTTATATACTTGTACTTCCATGTTTTTGTTTGAAGACCATGATGTATCCCTAATTTGTATTATAGCTAATTATTTATTTATTTATTTATTCAATAAGTACACGAACAGCATATACATAATTAAAACATTACTAGCTTCATGATGAATTGATTAATGGATATTATAATTAACACACACAAACCTGTACCTACTTTAAATAAACCCTTTTTTTATTATGTTCAAAGGGTTTTAAGATGTTTATCAAATTAAAAATAAATGGGTTGTTTACGGACTAGTAATACTAACAATAACGTGGACTTGTAACTGAATTTATTATTTTTAATAATACTTGCATAAACAACTTAATGAGTCATTAATTATTTCTTGGTACCTGTTTGACCTGGGGGCTTACCACCAGCTCTTATAGCAGGGCAGAAGTTGAACTGCACTGCTTTTTTGTTCTATGACTTATTACAAATAAGCAGTGCAGTTCAACTTCTGCCCTGCTTAAGAACTGGTGGTAAGCCCCCTGTACGCTTTTTCGTAGCAAAGGTCTATGCCGTAGTATGGCAATTGTTTCGGAAAATATTATTATTTATCAACATTCACCGCATGAACTTTGTCCTTGGTTTTCTTGTCTTTCAACTTCGTCCGCAAGAAATTTCTTGTTTCAACATAAAATATAATACCTATAACGTAACTGTACTTCCGAAGATTACCTCCTACATAAAAACTCACAAATTCTCTCTATAATATTATTAGTATAGATTATGTGTTTCTGTTAGCCTGCATCATCCCACTGCTGGGCAAAGGCCTCTCCCCATGACTCCCAGCTCTTTCGATCCAGGGCTAAAGTAGACCACTGGTCGTTTGTTTTGTCCAGCTCGTCCCGCCATCTTCTACGGGGTCTGCCACGACGCCTTCGACTGTGTGTACTATACGTAACTGGGTGAATACGTCAGAACTTGTGCCCACAATGAACCCATTAGAAGATAGGAAGAATACCACGTTTCCTTGTATTATAGTTCTTTGAAAATATCGTTATCATTTCGGAGCCTGTAATTTACTATTTATTTATTTAACCATTTATGTACACACATATATAAACAGACAGGAAAAAAAAAAACAAAACAGAAAATTAGGTACAAGGGTAATGCTTATTTCATAAGAAATCTCTTCCAGCTTATCTGCGATAGGACAATAGAGACAGAGATGTAGACAGCAGCGTGTGAAAGTGTAAAGGAGACAAAAAATTACATACTAAAAGCCAAAGTCCTTCTGTCATACGAATGAGTTGTTTATCATCGTTTTTACTCGCTGTGGCTTAGTCATTTCTTATCAACATTTCAAGCTTCCTAGATGAATAGTCACTTTTAACATCCTGGTTTTGGTCCTGCATACCTACTTTATTGAGTTCATATGTCTTTACGTTCAAACCTAACTGACAGCATTGCTGTAAAAATGTTACAACTGAAAGATTCAGATATTCCTTTCCACCGTTCTCTAGTTTAAGACATCAGGTTTACTCCGAAGTGACACATTCGAATGATCGGATCGGACCAACACACGGCCGAACCGAATATTATTGAAAAATGCGAAAAAAGTTTGGATCGGCTCAGTTGGGTCGAGACCATAGTCAATATTCGAAATAGTGTAGGATCGGGACCGACCGAACCAAATAGTAACTTCGTAGCAGGAAACGGCCGAACATTCGGCCGATACGATACATTTACCACTTCGGAGTAAACCCCTAGTTTATACAATAAATGTAGGTATAACGAATTTGTCCATCTTACACGCGATATAAGACAAAGGAAAGGAGTACCTATGTAAGGATCATAGCAGCGTTCTGTAATTTCTGCCTACCTACGTATTTTAGTTTTCTTTCTTTATTCAGCTGCATCCGGTTAGACTGGAAGCCGTCCCCAACATAGCTAAGAAAAGGCGAGGTAGATATAGTTGATTTGGTCTTTGTCTTGGTAATAAAGTTTATTTATGTATTTGCTTAGGTATCAAATATAAAAATCAAAATATTTTATTTCACATAAACCAACATGGGTACTTGTGAAACGTCAGAAGCTAGGTGCACTGTTTCAACTGGTCGTTTCCTATAGAGAAGAGCCGGCAAGAAACTCCACGGTTACCCTTTTAAAAATATTTGTCTTTTACAATGTTTTCAAATTACAGTAGGTATGGGAGGACACCGTACATCAACGAATATCCATAAGCAAGTTAATCAAAATCAAACCCTCATCAACAAAAAATCTATCTTTATTTTCATAAGTTTTCAAAGCCAATACCATACCTAATCTATTCAAAGCTAATTCTCACCTATCCTAGGTATAATTCAGCAGAATATTCCAAGGCTTTGTATCTAGGCGATGCTATAGGGCGGTCCTCTGGGCGGTCGTAGTGCTGACACGCCCACTCCGCCGTCGCTACTCGGTACGCCTTACATAGCCGACGTGTGAATATATTCCAAGTTTTATGAAGTATATATGTGTTTTGTGCGCTGCATAGAAGCGAGGGATTAGTAAGGAATTGTGTGTTTTGTGTAACTTGTGGTGTATTTTTGTGTCTTTTCCTTTGTGTGGATTTGTTCGGTTTTAAAAGCATAAGGACCAAAAAGATCAAATGGGAACATATTTTTCACGTACTATCCTGTGATAAAATGTGAGTAAAAAGGATGGACTACCTTCTTAGAATCTATTTAGTTGGTATAGATATTTGTGTTACACTTGTCTGTTAGAAAATATCACAATACTAGCAACGCCACGCGGTTTTACCCACATAAGTTTCGATCACGTGGGAATATCGGGATAAAAAGTATTCTATTTGTTACTCTGATGTATAAGCTATATAACTGTGAAATTTCATCAAAATCCGTTGAGTAAGCTTGAAAGAATAACAAACATCCATCCATCCATTCATCCTCACAAACATTCGCGTTTATAATATTAGTAGGATTTCTGTACATTGTGATATCTTATTTTGTTTTGGTCTTTGTACCTATATTTTAGTGCGTATTCAATTTTAAAATCCATAAGGGCCAAAATACCAACTCTTTCTATATTCTTTTTGTATTACAGTTAAACTTTTATGTTCACGGCAATGAATGTGAACCTGGTTTTTTTTTTATGCAATAGACCCTCAAACTTTTATGATTTCGTAGATGGGTCCTACAGTCATATTTAGAACGATACTAAAGCACTTCTGGAATAACTAGTCTGTCAAATTACCCTTAACTTGCTATGTAGGTACCCGAAAATTACTACATATTATACAAGATGGCGCGCATCTTGTTACTTGTTACTATGTTACTTGGTACATGATTCTGAACCCCCCGTTTGTCATCGACTTTTTTATTTGATTGTTTCATCTTTAAGATTAACTAAAGAGCTGGACAACCTACATTTCATAAAATGCAGAGTTCTTAATAAACCTTAAAAGATAATACCTACATTAACTTTATTATTATACATATTACAGTCTATTGCTAGACCACATAGATAAGCCTCTGGACCTACAATTACAACATACAAGTTACTGTATAGATATTCATATTTTGGTCCTCTTGGTTATCATCATCATCATTTCAGCCGACAGACGTCCACTACTGGACATAGGCCTCCCTCAAGCACCCACCTCTTCGACCGGTTGTGTGCTTTCGCATCCAGAGGATTCCTGCGGCCTTCACCAGGTCAACGGTCCATCTTGTGGGAGGCCTTTCAACGGTGCGTCTTCCGGTAAGCGGTCGCCACTCCAGAACTTTGCGGCCTCATCGGCCATCTGTCCTGCGAGCAATGTGCCCTGACGAGTGCCAGTTAAGTTTGGCAATTCTTCAGGCTAGATCGGTTACCTTGGTTTTACTACAGATATCTTCGTTTCCGATTCGATCACGTAGGGAAACTCCAAGCATAGCCCTATCCAATGCTCTTTGGGTGACTTTCAACCTTCTATTGAAGCCCATTGTGAGCGACCACGTTTTAGTGCCATAGCTGGCAACACGCACTGGTGAATTACTTTCGTGTTGAGACACTGAAGATGAAACGAAAAGATATTACATAGCTTCCCTAACGCTGCCCAGCCGAATCGGATTCAACAACTGACCTCTTTATCGAAGTGGGACCGACCTACCTAGCCAGTTTGTCCTAGATAAACATACCTAATCATACAAGACTGAGTGTAGAGTCTCCGATCCTCATGAGGGATTTACATGGGCATTTGACAGGACCCTCGTTTTGTCCATGTTCATCTAAATTATTTTTGGGGTTGCCATTATAGTAAAGGTTTACCAATACTGAAAACCTTGTGTCTACATATTTAAACAAACCGGCAATTCTAATAAATTGTTTATATACTTAATCGTTGTCATATTCACGACATAAACTCAATAAAACAGCTTATATAATGTTCATAACCAGCCTCCAACTGTTAGTGCGTGCCCCGAATTTATATTGAAACATAAACATGAGTAGGTACCATGTGTTATGTTGCTGAAGAAAATTATGGAGTTGCTTTTGTTTTACACTGGTTTTATAAAGGACCGAGCCACGAGGCAAGTAGAGTAAGTTCACAAGACTAAGGATAAGACACTCATGTGTCAATGTATTTAGAGAGTATGGATTTATGCTTTCAGTGTTAAGCGCAGGCCACACCGCCAGCTGGCGGGCGGGCGAGCGAGCCGAGCGAGGCATCGTTTCACATCTTTTCATACTTTGGTTCACACCGCGAATTACAGAGATAAGCTACCGAAGTATAAAAAGATGTGAAACAATGCCTCGCTCGGCTCGCCCGCCCGCCCGCCAGCTGGCGGTGTGGCCTGTGCTTTAAGTGACGATTTTATTAGACAAAATGTGTGCATGACTGTTAGACGGGAAACGAAGGTACTAGCTTTTGTTTTAATTTTGAGTCAATGTGTGATATAAAGAAATCAATTAAACTAGTTAAAGAATATTTAAAATAGCAGGTTTTATGGCGATCGTTACTTACTCTTCTATTACACACAGGGAAAATATTACATTTCAAATGGACTATATACAATTTGAAGACGACAATAAGACAATAAATGAAAACACTGGCAATACTAATACATAGGAGTATTTTAAAACTATCAAAAAAATATTAACATCAAAATTATAAAAAGTAGTTAATTATTTCGAACAAACTAAACAGTACCTTGTAATGGGCCGAGATTTTACCGATTAGCCGACTAGCTAGTGACTAAATCATTGGATATATGCCATTGATTTTTTGTATGCAGAGTGGGAAAGCGATTTGAATATAACATATGAAGTTTGCCGTGTCCACGTTGCTATGTCGACTATAATATTGTTTAAAACCAAACATCAAACCCCACACCATAAACTCTACTACACATTCCCACAACAGTATAAAGAGTAAAGACAGTACTTGTAAGTGTATACCGATGTTAAGTAATAACCAAGGGTTGACGCACACCCCTTCCGTGATCCATCACCGGTTCCATCTCGATGGCAACTCTTCCGACGACTCTTAAAATAATTAGGAGAGTAATACAGAAGTTTAGTGTAATCTAATGTAGAAGGAAAGTTGGTGTTGTTGTTATTTTTATAAACATCTACCTGTCCCGAACTTCGTACCGCCTCAGTATCAATAAATGTTGAAATTAATGAGTTGAAAAGAAAACATGGGAAACTGCACAAAAAAAATTATCTTCATTTTTTTTTCGTGAATTTTTTCATGTTTTCTTATCAACTCATTCATGTTTAAATAGTTATACTGCTATTCCGGCTTGAGACAAATCCAACGAATTGAAGATCGTAAAAATCGGTACAGCCGTTCTTGAGTTATAAATGATGTGTTTTATATAGATATTACGGTTATGCATATTTGGGAGATTCTACGCACACACATAAACAAATGTCTATGAAAAAACATGTGAAGTTAAACGTGAAGTTCTTTGAGTGAAGTTTGTTTTTATTTTGCACAGATTTTGTCATATGTCTGAGAATGTATATATACTTCCGTTCCATTTGTATTTCGCCATGGTTCCAAAATAGATACAATTTCATTTTAGTCTAAATCGTCTCCTGGAAGTGATTAGGTATGTTCCTCCTTGGCTGAATTCGGTTTTTTATGCATATAGACTATTATGTTTACGTTTATGAAAAATGTATTAATTGTTTTTTTTTTAAGAACAAGTATAGGTACGTTACTGAAACATTACCCACTATATACATTAAAAAACTCATTTAAACCGTACCAAAACTCATAATTATTATGGTTGTAGAACACAATCGTTACGCCACAGACGTAACGAAGTATATGATACAGTCTCAAACATATATAACGTACCTACATTTTCCATGTCTTATGTACACAGTAATTAAAAGGACGTCGACCTTAAAACTACCAGTTATTCTCGTAAATAGTCATCTCTAAAAATACATTACTTTGGCGCCAGATATAGACTCATTTACTTGTAAACTATTTGAATACTAATCTGAATTACGTTTCTTCAAAAGGTTTTATTGTTAGCCTATACAGCAGTGGGACTACCTATAAGTAGTCCTCCTGGTACCTGGGTTAAGGCTTCCCCTAAATCCTTCCAAGTTCTTTCTTGGGCCACCTAGAACCCAGTCTTAGGCCCACCCGCGTACGGACCGCCATTGAAATGCTAGTACTGTAATACTGGCTACTCATTGTTGATTTGAGTTTGTAACTGGTTACTTCTAACTACCGACCTGGACGATGGGCCTTTGACAGTTCAAAGAACGTTACAATTTCTAAATAACATTATTCTTAAGAATACTTTTGTCGCTCTGATTATATGTCAACAGTACCTATATTTTTCTTTTATTTATCGTTTTTCATGAATCATAATAATTTCTTTGATATATCGAACACTATCCTGGCAACAGCATTTCGTATAAGAGAACGATCCATCACACAAATCAGGACCGCCGCCGGCGATCTCAAAATTTCTCTGACTCTAAGCTAAGTTATGAACACCAGTGATATCTTGTTCCTTCTAGTTTCGTTATTTTAGTGAAAGAGTCTTGCCAAACTTCAATAATTTTTAACTGACACCTCTTTGGTGTCAGTTTAAAATTATTGAAGTTTAATGTTTCATGCAACTTTCTCCTAAAACAGGTAAGCATACTAGAGTATTCGTAGAGAAGGTATCTTACGTTTATTGTTCAAGACAAACATAATTACAACAGTAAAAAATGGTCCTTTTATCTAGTATTAATGCCAATCAAACAATATACATTAATCCAAGCTTAGGTTCATTTAGGTACCTAATATGAAAAGTTTGTCATTTTTCCGAATGATATTTTTGTACCTACAGAGAATGCAGAATTACAGAACATCACTTCTATATCCGTACTGTATAAAATCAGTTTATTCCTTACGTCATGATTAAGTAACACACATACATTCGGACAAACCAACATCTGTATCCTGTACCTACGATATTAATCACGACCTCGTATTATTTTCCCACAGCAGTTTTCCAATGTATTACAGTTTCCCTCCCGCGATCCATCACGAATCACAGCCTCTCCCGGTCCCGCTGATGTTCCTCCGACGTTTACGAGCAGAATTATGATGCATACCTTCCGCCACACCAACTCCACACACTTTGTCACAATACACCCTCATATTGGCCTTGTTAAACTTTATTTATTACCTAATATCGGGATCATGGGTTTGGCAGTAAAGCCTTCTAGTTTTTCATTGTTCTTCTGGTTTTTTTTGTGTTTTGGTCAAGGGGGTATTTGCGTAACACACTAACAATAACAATGGCTTTCGTTTTGACAGTTCAACCACATTCATTGCGTTATTTGCGTCGTTGAGCAGAATTTTTTTCGGACATATGTAGCAATGAATTAGCAATATCCTTCAAAATTATTCAGATTGAGATTGATCGAGTGTTACACAATTAGGGTGCAGGTCTGGTCCTTTGATTTTGGCCTCTTAGACTAGATACCGAAACAAATCAATATCAATTGATTGAAGTATCTCAGGTTGCATTAAAAAATATTTCTGAATTACATAGTCATGGACTGTATTACAATCATCTTATCCTATAATCAGACTAATGAGCTTATAAAAATGCCACATATTTGTACTGTAACAAAAGCATAAAGGCATGTCAGTTTCGCTATGAAAATCACAATTAATTAGTTATTAGATGCGAATCTAATATTAATTTGATCGATTGGTACTGTTCTTATTGAATGTATAGTACAATTAGAATAGGTATCTAAAATGACATAAGTAATGTCAACCTTGAAATTCTTTTTATGTATATTGCTTAGGGCACTAGTTAATGAACGTAGGTGCATTCTAATTGATTTTGCTGCTATGCCAACCTATGAAACAATGATCTTGCACGTAGTTTGTATACTGCTATTGAACTGTTGTACTGCTATAAGTAAGTACTTATGTGAGTAGTTTGAATTGAAACTTAAGATACGAATTGTGCTAATTCTGTTGAAGCCAATAAAAGTCATCGTCAGGTGAAATAGTAAGATACTCTTACATTTTCGTTTTTTTTTTTTTCAATTGAAAGAATATAAAACAAATGGTATTTGGTAAATAGTAAATTGTATGCCAAATGGTCCTTTAATACTTACAATGCAAAGACAAAGACAAAAACATTTATTCGTCGGATATGGTAGGTACGAAGATGGTTGGTACATATGGATAAGTTCGACACATCCGCCGCTACTAGCGGCATACGAATATTTACAATGTGAACCTAATATACACGTGGGTATAAAACCTAACTACTCTAATAAACAATACTAAACCCTTGTACTATGGACATTAATTGTACTCTAATATACAATATAAAATAAAATAAAAACACAACAATAACAACATTTCTATTAATACAGTTAAATAAATCTACCATATTATTATTAAAAAAAAAAAAAAAAATTACTTATTAACACTTACAATCAAAAAATTATTTTAATGTGTAAAAATTATTTTGGAGAAGCCAATTTTTTTGTCTTTTTTTGTAAAAATTAAATGGTAGCTCTCGTATTAGTTTTGGAATATGGTTATATATTTCAATGGACATATGCTGTTTCTGCAGTGGAGAGTACTATTACAAAATTGGGTTTTTAACTTGATGGGGTCCCTTTTTGTAAATCTATGGTTTTCGGTTAAGTACTGTGGAGAAGCAGAAAGAGTGTGAGAGCACTTAACTGAAATACAGTGTCTGTACTTTAAGACACCTATCATTTCAGTAAATTAAAAGCTTAGCACGCATTCATCAATGAAAACACAAACACCCTACCAGCTTACAGTCAATGTCAGCTACTTCACACAATAATTTGTGACCTAGGGAACGCGACTATTTTACTAAGAAATTGCAGTTGTCAAGTCGGTTTTCATGTCAACCACTTTTTGTACAGACGCCAGCAGGTCAAGCTACCCGAAACTGTCAAATTTTCCCAATCAACTTTGAACTTTAATGCTTTAAGGATAAAGTTGAAAATATACTAAAGAAATTTGACAGATTGTGGTAGCTTAATGTGCTGGCGCCTGTACCTCACCTCACGCTCTCAAGTAGGTACTCATAACATAACTAGTATACTTTGCAGGCCTACAAAAAAATAATTATTCCCCTGCTTATTAGCCATGGTCAGATCGGATGGAAATAGAAAGTTAATACGACATGAAATAGGTAAATTTCTAATGGTGGTGTACCACTACCTTTTAGTTTACTTACCAGTAGTTTCACCCGGTGTCGTATGTTAAATTACTATGTTTTTCTTGGAAGTGAGTGTCAATGATATGACGGGATTTTTATAGAGTAATAGTTGTCTTAACTAGTTTCTGTATGAGTTTGCTTGGTCGGCACATTAACTCAACTCAGCCTATCACAGTCCACTGCTGGACATAGGCCTCTCCCAGGCTGCGCCACAACACCCTGTTCTTCGCCTTCCGCATCCAGTCTGTCCCAGCCACCTTCTTAAGTTCCTTGGTGCATCTAGCTGGGGGTTGTCTCACACTACGCTTGCCGATACGAGGTCATAATTCTTTGCTATCTTCTCGCTCTTCTTGCTCTTTGTATTCTTTGGCTGCTTCTTCTCACATTATTTCGTTAGTTAGTGTCTGTGCGTCAAAGTCAGTGTCAGCTCATTTGTGCCTCTCTGTTTCTGCTTGGTCTATTTGGTATTGTTCGGCCACGATCAACCTATCCTTCCCTACAAAATAAAGCTCTAGATGTCTCCCTCTTTACTAAATAATTTGTCAAATAGTACCTACGCACTCATTTTCTTCGTACATTCCCAAACATGCTTGTATATTCTCATTGTATGTCATGTCCTCAGCCAGTCATTGCATACATTGTTCCCAGTATCATAGTTAACGCTATGCTTCACAGAATTTGGCGTCTACACATAATAGCTTGTCTAAATGACGTTGTAATTATAAAGCTTCTGTTTGCATATTACATGTTTTTTAGCTTATTAGCGAACACTGTTTGTTTTGTATCGGGTTATTTTTTCTGTTTTATATTCTAGCCACTTAAGAATTATTATCGCATGCTAGCTTCGAGCGATTTTACAAAACAAACTCATGAGTCGAGTTTGCTTTCGATGCTTTGATTTAACTTTTTCGGATCTCCTAGCCAAAATTAGTTAGGCTGGTAAAATCATGTTGCGATGCGAGTCGCCGTACAGTGTCAGCGATGTCCTAGAACCAAAAAATCGAAGACATGTGACATCCACCAACCTGCACTAGGCCCGCGTAGTGGATTAAGGCCCACAGCCTCTCACAAAGAGGCTTGTGTCCTAGCTGTGGAAACGTTATAGACTAATTATGCTATGTTGTTAGTTGGCAACCAGGCAAAAAGCTCATGAACCTTAGCACAAGCCATCTTCGAACGTCAATTTAAAAGACAAATACTGTCCTTTCAGTAGGCTTACTGTCCAGGACACACTCGTAGAGGCTTGTTTTCCTTTAATATCATGACGATTATGGAATGTAGGTTTGGTATCTCATACTTTCAAACTAAAATCCATCACACAAGAATGAAATATTACCCATACCTAGTTATTCTAGGCTTCAATTGTCTCAAGCCATAACCACTTAGCCGAGGTCGGCTGCATTCCTACTAAAGTACTAGATACAGACGTAGGTACAAATGACAGAACCGACCAATAATACAGATTGACAAATAAGCACGCAGGCGGTCAATTGTTGCCGCTGATTGTAAGTGCGTGTTGCCTGAAAACTGGCTAATAATGAGCAATAACGGCCGCATGTACTTATTTTGTTGTTCGTGGATTTACTGGACATTGTTGAGATGCCGTTCTGGTTTGTTTGTGTTTTAAGTGTGTATTTTATTAAGCTGCATGTTGCTCAGACTACCAACGAAGCACTAACTTAGCTTGAATATATTCTCGACATATAGAGACCCAAAAGTTACATTGGCGCCGATTCCTTTGTTCACAAAGTAAACGAAATTTAAATTCAGTGCATCTTTTTCTTTCTATTTCATTACGAAAAAGACAGAATATAAATATTAGTTTAGTCCTGTCAAATTAAGATAACCCATTGACAGTTTAAACGTGATTAAAAACATGGCTACTAAAAATACGTCAATTTACGTCAGGCGCTGACTAATTTGACAGGACTAAACTAATATGTATCTTCTGTCCTTTTCTTAATGAAATAGAAAGAAAAAGATGCACTGAACTTAAATTTATACAGAGTGCCACGGACATCAACGAATAAAAATGCTGTTCCATACATTTTGACCGCGTAGGTATATTGCACTTTTCTATGAAACGGTACCTTTTTTTTTTAACCTTCGAAATAGTTCTACGCTGGTGGGGTCTACAAGCATGTGCTGAATTCATGGTTACAGTTCGCGTACGTATTTTAACTGCCTTTTTAGTTTCAGGAGCTGTTTGATAGAGAGCCCAATCTTTAATATCTTCCCTTTTCCTGTTACCGGTTGCTGGTTGCTTCAGCATTGATTCATGTCAAATAATACTTGTACCGAAGTCTTCCTTGCGATTACTATTACTCTCACAGTACTTTTGAAATGATTTCTCTTAGATAACAAACCTATTTAGTCCATTGTGCTTATGCACAAACAAGAATTACATACCGTCTTTCACAACCTCAAACAAGCCAAACCAACAATAATTGGAGCTTTCTTCAAGCATACCGTACATTGAACCACATCAAAAGCCTCTTACTGTACTATACGCATTTCTACGTATGTACGTAGGTACGTATGTAGGTGGGCGGACGCACGCCATTCGATTCCCCGAAGAGGAAATCGTTATGGCCAGCAAATTGGACCCTAACCACTAGTTTGGACGCCGACACGCAGATGTTAGCTTATTTACTCTACACCATGTATAAATAACGAAATTGACGATAATAGCTACTTATCCCTTGCCTTCATTACATGGCTTTTTGTTGTAGCCTACATTGTAGATGTAAATTAATAAGTAATTGTACTTTTGAATGAATTTTTAAATAGGACTGTGAATTTTTGTTTGGATGGGCCACTGCTATGATACCAGGCTATCAATACATTGATTTTTGATCGAACATATTCTATGCTATGCTATAGTCCGGCCGTCATGAGAATGCGTTCGTGACACCTGTCAATGCGACAATTATAGTAACTAATACAGATCAAATGCGCCAAACACGTATTTGTTTGTATGAAACTGACGGACGTCAGGAAGGCGTTCTGTCGGCGGTCGCACAGTAAAGGTTAAAAACTCTATACAAATAAATATCACGGCATGCATCGGTTCTCTTCACTGAAATAGAATGTAATAGAAGTCATTGGTCAAAAGTCATAAAGTGCTAAGTAGTTCATGACTGAAAATTAGAGCTCATTACACAGCCAGGTGAAAACAAACACTTATGAAGGGGTTACGAAGTCACCTATTTTGATAACTAACATAAATTGCTCGTATCAATAAAGGTTTAGAGGCATTAAATTAGGAATATTGTTATTTCGTAAGCTCCCAGATTTTGAAGTCGACGTCTTCTAAAAATGGGGCTATAAACAAATTCATAAGTAGGCTCTGTTCACGTTTTATGCTTTTTTAAGGGGGCCTCGAGGGTGCCGGTAAAGTGAAACGCGGCGTAAAACCTGCGGAACCCTGCTGGGAAACAAGGGGAAAGGGGACTTTTAAAATTTCCTTTGCCTTCTTAAAAGCCCTGGTTTAGTGAAAGAGTTAGTTGCGGGAATCGTAAATTGAGTTTAGAGGAGGAGAAATAGATTTAATTTTTGTGGTTTATTTTGGGGTTTTATTTTAAACCGATGTAAAAAACTTAACTTAAACTTATTCAAAAAACTCAACTTGGATTACAACTAAACTGTGTCAGAAGAACAATCTAGATATGTAGCACAGTCACCACCATGTACAATTTCCTACACACGTACCTACAAATAAAAACAGCATTCTCGAAAAGGAAATTACATTTCATTGTCCATCCGCGCGCACAGAGAACAGACACAAAATTTTTAATTCAAAACACACAGCAACCCATACGCATTAAAATAGGTTTAACCGCCAGCCGTTCCATTTTCAAAAAAAATAAAATAAAACAAAAAGGCGCGTTCCCGCCATTTCTCCGGGCCACACCGCAAATTCCAGTGGAAAAAATCGTATTTCGAACGCGGTTTGAATTTTAATTGACGTTGAGCCAACAACGCGATCGGCGATGCGAACATTTTCGAGTTTACATCTCGTTCGGTTGGGGCTGGTGGTGGCCCACAACATGTGCGCTATAAAAGTGACGCCACACGTCCGCAACCTCGACCTCCCTTCAGCGGTGCTATAGCGGTGCGTAGCTACACGTACGTAAAAGTACCGCTTGTCAATCTTTTGAACGTCAAGACGTCAAGTATCTCACAGGTGCTAAAGAGGATCTTTTTATCATCTGTTAGGCATTTGACATGACGGTAAACTGAGCTGTCCTTTGTGGAATCCTACATTAATTACTATATCACCTTTTATACCTACTGACTCTATTGAAGTTATTTAACAGCATAATAGTAGCATATACTTAGGTAACATATCAATGAGACCGCTACGAATTACGCTATAAATAAACATATACGATTATATAATTTCCATTCTATACACTGTACATCTGGGCATTATATTTTCATAATTTTCAGCGGTGTTCATAAAAATGTAATAGCTTCATTGTCGTCGGTCACGTGCAACAGTTCATGAGGCCTCTAAATTACAATAAACAATTTGGTTCGCTCATTATTCGCGGGTTCATCACGGCTTTACGTACAAATTATTCGACAAAGGCGCGTAATGTCGAATGTCCGCGGATAATTACGAAATAACCGCGAGACAGCCTTCTCCCGTAACGTTTAATTTGGCGCCTCTCTATTTGCGTCAAATTGAGGACGATGAGCCATCGCTGTGGATTATTGTGCTCTTAATTCTCTTGATTGAACAAATAGTTTTGACTGCTCATGACAATATTATATATTGTCATAAAGTAGACTCTAAAATGGTTGAACTTTGTGGGAACTCGAACTGTTACTAGTCTAAAACATATTCTGGATGCAGAAATACATCTCCTAATCTGATTCCTTTTAATCTGACTCCTAATCTGATTCTGATTAATGTTAGATGGTATTTTAACAACAAATCATCTTTTTCCAGATAACATGCTGCTACTATCAACATCCAGTGCAGCAATCATAAACAAGAACCTCCGTTTTAAATAAACCTGATGTGTGACCAAAAATGACGCATGCGGCCAAACGTAAGCCGAACACGTCACGCGAATGATCAGGCGTTGGGCAGCGTGGCACACACACAGCGATGCAAGAGATATGCAACACCGCTGCCTTGCCGCTCGACACTAACCCGCTGGTGCGCAAGATAAAATGCGAAGAGTTCCCCGCCATCAGAGGGAAGCAACACACGAGAGTTGGCATGGGGGTGCGCGATGAGATGGAGGAGGACTTCGCCGTGAAGACGAGGAACACGCCGCCGATGGGGCCGGCGCCGGGGCAGGAGCACCCGCGCATGGAGCACGGCGGCAATGGCTTCTGGCTGGCCGCCGTCACCACCGCCGGCGCGCCGCACCCCATGCTCGAGACCTGCACTGAGACTGGCTTCATCAACAGCCAACCTTCCATGGCTGAGTTCATGACCGCCCTACCTCAACTAGGAGGCGGAGAACTCAGTCCTCAACACACTCCCCCAGGTTACGCACCAGACCTGCCTTCCCCTGGAGGCGGCCTCAACGTGCCCGAGTACCCTTGGATGAAGGAGAAAAAAACTACAAGAAAAAGCAGTCAACAAGGTACGTGCACATTTCTGTAGAAATAGCAGAAGGCTATGAGTATTAAGCTTTCGAAACTGCGAATAGCGGTCAAAAACATTTATCAAGCCCCACCATCACGTAGCAGCCACCAATAAGAAAATGGCTCCTCCATCAAACGCGGACATTTTCGTGTCGTAAGTGCGCCTAACTGCCGCGTGAATAACAACTTCGGAATTATTATTGTTCCTTTCAACGGCAACAACAAATGGCTATTCAACCATTGTATTCTGGTTCACGGTCCCAGAGTTCCTTTAATGAACATCAAATTACTCCAAAATATATTGAATTGTGTGGCGCGACGACGCCGACGTTTTGTGTCTGTAACTGTAGTTGGCCGTGGTGTGGGAGTGGTATCGCTACGCGTCGGCAGACGTATTATCCGAACCACCGACCCGCTCCAACATGCCGTGTAACGGAACGGAATACCCGACATGCACTATAACCACAAATTATAAGTGAGAACATTTTAGAACATAATTTTTACATGCTGACAAGCTTGTAGGTAAATATATCAAAGAACGGAGTGGGGACCTGTCACTGGGCATTACTGACTTTATTGGTCTCAATATGGTTGTGCTAAAACGCAGAAGCAGTCAGCCTAACCTACCTACTTACATGTGTATACAGGGTAGCAGGGACATCGACGCCCAACCTATGACCATGAATTCAACACATGATTAGAGTAGATAATTTTTTGTCGGTTATCAAAAAAAAAATTTGCTATTTCATAGAAAAGTGGAATACCAACACGGTCAAAATGTATGCAATAGTATTTCTTTTTTAAATAACCTGCCTAAAATTTCAACGCACGTGTTTGAGAAGTGTTTACATGAATCCATGATAAGAGGTTGCGCGTCAATGTCCCTGCCAGCCTGTATATTATCCTGCCCATTCTTTTATTACCAAAAATCCAATCCCAATAAATTTCGGTGAATAGGATAATCCAACAGACTGATCAAAAAGCTTTTTAGACAGAAAAACAAAATACGTCATTTTTTTTTTCAAGTCTGATAGACATTCATTTTTTGAACAATTAAACGATAGATAAAAGACGGACTGACCCCAAATTTGTCTCTGGGACAAAACGCGTGTTACAGAGAACAATGAGCGGTGGATGATCCATCACCATCCGTCGTGTGAACCGACCCTCACCTGGTGAGCGATACATCATGAGGATGCGATACAAATTGCGACATATCTGAACCGACCTTTAGCTTGGGAAAATATTGATACAATTAGCGAGGAATTACTACAACATAGTTAAAAAATATATAGATATATTTTATATGCAAGTGCCAGCAATAATGTACAGATTAGAATCGGGGTGTAGCAATAAGGTCAAGTCAATATCGTTCAGTTTTAAATATTGCATTTCCATCTTGCAAAAAATTGCCTTCATCATGTCATAATCCGCATCCGAATCACGAAATTGTAAATCCTCGTAGCAAAAAACAGCCACTTACACACAATCTTTGAAATTATGTCTGTCAGGACAAAAAGAGGATTACAGCTCACAGCCACTGGTGTTGGTTACCTCTAATCCTAGAAACCGTTGATGAACTGATTATATTACCCGTTCACCTTTCTTTACATCACAAGACCAATCAGACGCGATGATTCTACACTTTCGTCTCGGTCGTTCACATTTGCGACCTTCCCAGTTTTTTGTGGACTATTCATATAAAAGTTGAGCAGTTTTACAACGTGTAATAGATAATATTTTCATATTTGAGGCGATTAACGCGTGGTGTACAGGAGCGATCTCCCGCGGGGCTCGACGGGGGGTCCCGCCGACAAAACGCACGCGTTAACATCGTTTTATGGACGCTACTTCTTTGCTAAGCGGTTCTTGAGGAATTAGTTCGGAAGTGCGTTTAAGAAATCCGTGCTGTTGCTCTTGATTTCTGATCTAGAATGGAAGTCAGACGTTGGGGATCAGATTTGGATCTTTTTGGTTGATGCTGTTCTAGCGTTTTTACTGTCTATCAGTGTTCGTAACCTTTGATAATATTGAATAGATCGTATCCAAAGTTTCACTATGTACCTACTTATTAGCCAGGTGCCATATTCCATCACGTCTAACGATATCAGCAGTCAATGTCAGGACCTTAGCAGGTGGATGTTGCTCCTTGAGTAGTACTATAGTACCCTTAGTCTAGGTCTTCCAATATTCTACAACGCAGAGTGAAGCCCACGTGGCTCAACCAGTATCACTACAGTGTCTGAGCCAAATGATCTTTGATACAAATAGGTATATCTGAGTCTGGCACCTAACCAAGACTATAATATTTAAACTTTTGTCTTCCTCTGCCAATAGATCGGAATCAAGTGTTAACAGGTCGTACCTACACCAAAAACGTATCACGAAGGAGAAGAACGAACGAAAAATCACAAATAAAACGCACATTTAAAAAAATTATAGACAGAAAAGACCATCAAAATGCTAGCAATATTATAGGTATGTAGATAATATAAATATCACAAGAATGACAAAGTACAACAGTACGCTGTTATATTATTGCAGATATTATTATACATAAACTTGCTTATAGGCACCCTGATGATACCACTCCAAATATAAGTTTGCACAAACATGTAGGGTTGTCAAAGTCTGCCACTTTAATATCCACATTTTACTCACACATCTTGTTAATCTCTAACTTAAAAAAAAACCGGATAAATACGAATGTTTTGCGGAAAACACTTATATTGTTTTTCTCTGAAAGAGACAGTCATTTTCCCTTGCCGAACCTTTGCTACAAATTAAAAACTTACGAGCACTGAGTTCTTGTCTGGTATACCTTATTGTGCTCTTATATTAGGATTTAAACTAGTAATCTATATTTTTGTTTGTATAGTAAATTCGTTTACATGTTTTTCTGAAAAATATACCAAAAATCGTATTTCGTTCATAGGACTACCACATATTTATATCGACCAAAATGTCACATCTTTCGTCACACCGAGATCTGTCGGCAACCCTAGCACACAAGGGCTGCAGAGCCGGCCGTGAACCGGCGCTACCGGGGTAATCCGTCACTGTCAGCGCTATCGAGCGATGCACGCCCGCGCGATGCACCGCCGCGCCGCGCCGCGCCGCCACTGAACGCGCCTGTGCGCCTAAACTTAGATATTGCCTTCACCAACTTCGACTCATCCCGACTCCGCGTCTATTTCCAAATGCCGCGTATCCGGCATTTCCAATACCGTTTCCTGATTTTTTCTTTACTCCTCTGAGAATATATTTAGACACAAAAGAACAGTTATGTAAAACGACAGCAGCGACAATAAAGAAGCAACAAAAAACATCGCTGAAATTTCTGTAATTATTTTTGGAAACCTACTTTTTTGCGGCGAATATTACAAGGATTTATAAACACAAAAGATTTTGCTAGAAACTATAACATTTCTATTGTTCGCCAGCATAGTCTTGCAAAAAAAATTAACGGAACTGCGACCCAACGACCACGAACACGTTGAATAAAAGACAATTCTCAATTGAATCTGGAGATAGATATACGTATTAGGGACATGAAACAAATTGTTCGCACAACCACGCCCCGGGCCGATCTCGGAGATCGAAATTAAAATGAACGCCCTGACACGATCGATCATTCCGATTCTTTAATACAATGCCGCGTTATTTCTGCACTGTCTCAATTTGTTCAGACGATCGTGAGTGACGTGAGAGGCACTCGCGATTTCACGTTCCTTGTTCACTGTAATGACTTTTGAGTAACAAAAGGTTTTATTAAATGTAACCAAGGTTTTTCGAAGGGTTCGCGGAATGTGAAGGATGAGACCAAGACACGAGATGCGTGAAAAATCATGAGTGTCAAGACTACGGCAGCTCTACAAAAATATTCAAAAGCTTCGAAAATTGGTTACAAAATTAAAAACTTAGCTAATCCAAGACACTTACATCTGAGATAATCTATTTGTGTCTATTGGTAGGTATCAGTAAAATTATTTTTAACTCTAGAAGCTTTCCGATGGGGCCAAAATCAAAAACGGAATCCAAAATATTTTATTATACCTAGTACTTTACCCAAGTTCTAAACCAGCAAATATAAAACACGGACTTCGTTGCTAACAGAATCGCGTGCGACGTATCGCGTTCTGTAAATAAGCAGCTGAAATATTCACTGTAATACGAACCTATTACACGTAATGATGATGGCATGGGAACTTTGTCATTCTGCCTGCTTACCGCTAACTAACATTTTTTGTTAGGCTTGGTTTTTACTTTTTAAATTAGATATGCAGGAAATTCAAACCAGGCAATATTTTGAGTGCAATCTGTTTAAAGTAGGCTCATTATGTGCCAAAAGACATACGATAAAATTAGTCAAGTATTTATGCCAAAACGTTCAATAGAAACGTTGTTAAACCTCGGAATTTTTTTATGTTACGAACCCCACATAAATAATCGAAAGTACTTACATTGTAACAACTTTCCATCACAACAGGTCCTCAACCCTCAAATGCGCAAGGTGTGCAAAAATAGCGCCACTTTCAATTTCAATGCAAAAATAACTCGTAAATTGTGTCAATTAGCCACGGTCGGAACAAACGCCAAAACTCAGGTAGTCTTTTATCTAGCACAGTTGACCACATCTTGCAAATATAGCAATAAATCTTTAGGTCGGCCCGCTTTGATTTATGTGAAAAATGATCGTAAATTTTAGGTTAGAATGATATCCGAAAGGCGGGCCATTCTTGGCCACCACTTACTTGGTACCCATCGCCTATTATGTTTTATTAAGTTCCAGTTACTTAATATTAGGTTAAGATTCTCTTTTAGAGCCAAATGATTGTTGCCGCTAAGTAGCATTCATTTGTGGCTTGTTTCTATGTGTAATATTATCATTCGGTAAGTACTTCAAATAACTTACTATAAGCTTAACAAGCACGATAAATAGTGCCTACTAATTCTGGAATATTCAAAGAAAAATCAATAAATATAATAAAAGGTTATTTTCTAAATATTTATAGGTAATATAAAAAACCGAATTCGCAGATATAAAAAGAGAAATGAATGTATTCACATCCGAAACTTTTTCTAGAATTCACGGTGGATATTATCGTTTAACATGCCCAAAAGTCAAAGTTCCTAGTTCAAGGTTGCCCGACTTATTTTCTTTGCGAAACAATTTTTCTCTACACAACCTTTCAAAAACGAATAAGCCTTTAATAAATCATAAAAATAAAAAGTAGCGTGAAACTAAAACAAAAATACAATAATTTCGGCTATAACAACCGTATTCATTGGCTGTCAATACATTCCCGGCTATGATTTACGCTGGCCGTAACACTTTCGCTGCCAACGGCTATCATCGCAGCGACATAAATCAATGCGGCGACAACTAGCCCTTTGTGCCTTTATAGCCGATTCCAAATAATACACCCGACACCCGAAGGTTAAAACGTTAATGCGATATGTTTTAGGATTTATTTGAGTGTTTAAATCGATGGCCTCAAGTGTGGTTTATAGGGTTAAGTGATTCATAGATTTATGTGCTAGTTATTTTATATCTCAGCAGATTTTTTGTTAATTATCTGCTAGCGTTTCTTCTTTTTTGATCTGAAGGGTCTTTTCTCAGCCAGAGAATATGCTTTTTGAAAAAGTTCTGTTCAAAGGCACCTAAAGGTGGTTTAATGCTCGTATTAAACCACCTTTAGGTGCCTTTGAACAGAACTTTTTTCGCTCCTTTGGTGTACACCACGAAGGTACTCGTACCTTCGTGGTGTAGACCAAAGGAGCGAATGCTCATTCTATCTCTACTCTAACGAATTCTCTTTGTGTGAACAGAGATAGAGTATTCTTTCTTTGTTCTATTTATACAAAATTATAAAATTAAAAAAAGAAGGCTGTTAATCTTGCTCTGGTTCCATGATCGTATGTTAGAAAATACGGAGCGTTCGCTTCTATAAAGCATTTTCATTGGTGTAGGAAATTCTGCCACACTGTATTATTCTGGCACAATATTTCATTTCAGTATAATTAACACCACATCAAATCCACGCATATCAAATAAAAACTCGGCTACAAATGAAACGGGAGCCGCTGAGTAACTAACAAACAAACAAACAAAACATAATCCTAAGCCGACATAAAGAACGCGCCAATCAATAAATCACTCTCACTAAGGGCGGGCGCACACTGGGCGCCTCTTTGTGGTGCATTGTCGGCGCCGATTTTTACAGCAATTAGAGACACTTACCTGCCACGGTCCACTGTAATCCTATTAGGTGATTGGTGAGAGAGACAGAGGATCTGCGTGGGCGGTCGTGGGTGCAAGACGGAGATATTGCTCAGCACTTTTCTGATAGTAAGACTTTGAATGGACACCGCGATGAAATTGTTGTTTTTGGACCGGTTACGTCTTGTATTTTCTATGATCTTCATTTGTTCTCACACTCGCTTTCGATGAGGATTTCAAGCTTCTATGAACATCTTTTTCTATTGAATCGTATGTTTTGTTTCGATATAAAGCTTCATGTTCAAGGCGCCGAATAATTAATACGACTGTACTCTTTAATGTCGTACCGTATGAATGACCACACGTATCGTAGATATTGATCGGAGTCGCAATGGAAAATGTATCCACGAAGTTGATTAAAACATAACGATTTCCTACAACCCGCTATTCACACCACAATGTAAACAATTCTGCATAATCAATTTGTTCATTTAACACAAGATTGTTTGGCGTTTCACACCCCTCTATGAGTCTCGAGTGAGCTGTTTGGTGGTTCTAAACTGATTTATCATATCAGCGAGAGTTCCAAACAAGCATCATCTTACACGCATAAACCGTGGTATCGCGGTCGGCAACTATTGTTGCCGGCTACAAAACATTCTCGACAATATGCACTAAAACTTGAAGCACATATTTGGATAACGTTGCTAGATCATCTTTGCTTCGTATGCTAATTTATAACGTCGTAACTCTGTTTACTCAATCATCAGAATCTAAACTCTTCGTGGTACGTCTAGGGTTGAGATTGGCATGTGTGTCGTGTGGTGTTGTTTTGTTGGTCGCGCCGCGGCTGTCGACAAACAGAAGCATGTCTGAGACGAGGGTGCGACGCCCGACGTATCGTGTTGTCCGGTTTCCGGACACGAGTTTGCTTGGTCGCGGGTAATTAACTAAGTTTCTGTACTCCATAGCATAAGTGCTTATTGATAAAACAGTAACTTTATACATCTGTAGCTAAGTTCATACAACTTGAATTGGAACCAAGACCGCTGTATCGTATGATAAATGAATGCTGTGAGTTTGACAGGTTAAACTAAGTACAATCACGATACCAATTCGTCACATTCAAAGTAACTGTGACTGACTTTTTAGATTTATTATTACAAGAAATACATGTACACGAAATATATATTTAAATTTCATAACTGTACTGCTAGACCGCAAATTATTAGTTAGCCGTCAAGTTGCGATATAAAATATTCACGCCGACTCGTATGTATCTCAACAAAGCCTCGACACCGCATATTAAACTCTAACGTATAAATCAAAGGCGAACATCTTAAAGCTAAGCCGCGAAATCCGTTTAATCACCTCGCGAGTTATTAATAACGCCTTTGAAATTAAACAATAAATTTAGCGGGGCTAATCGCGCGACGAGACCGCAAGCCAACCGCTCGCTGAGTCAACATTTATAGAGACAAATTGTTGCACCACTAACACGGGCTCTACGATGTATTAATCTTGAGACGTAGCTCGTAGCGGCGCTACGCCGTAGGCGAGGGAGATCCTGTGCGCGCTCACACTAGGACACTTCACGAACATCCCGACATGACAACGCAGTAAATCCTTATCATTCATATTCAAAAAACCTCTCTTGTATTGTAAAGTCATGAAGTATGAACGCTCACAAAAGTGCTTTATTTATGCTAATGCTAATGTGACCGCTGACTTGTTTAGACACGAATGTCATTTATATGATGCGTGTCGTTATTTTAATGCTGTTCGTGTTTAATGCTTTATTGCATCAATTTTGTTCAGTATGCGCTTTGTGTAAATGAAGTGAAGATGGAAGTGATATTATTTTTGAATGAGAACTATTTTTTTATGATGAATAATAGATAATTGTCCGAAATAATGAACATGAAACTTACTGATTTATATACCGATGTAAATACTATTAGCTTATAAAACCAGCTATTTGATCTAACATGGTAAAGTTACTAACAAACATCAATCCCCAACAAAAACACTCACACGTTTTCACCCACACATCACAGTCAATAAAGCGAAAATTCGGAGAAATCCGCTAAAATATCTGTCAGGACAAACGATTCTTGACCTTATCACGTCCGAGGGTGATAGGACGTTTTCCCCCCATTACCCTCGCATGATATATGGCGCTCGCGCTGGCGACTGCGACACAACTATTAGTGCATCCGTCATTACTCACCGTCAGAGCTACGTTTAGCCGCAGGAGCGTCGCTGCATAAACAACATCTCTTGGGGCGAGTGTAGCTGTGTATGCTGCTGGTAGAGTTTTGTTCGTGAGTGTACGACGTATGTTTTGGAAGGTGGGATTCTTTGATATAGTAAGGAATAAGGATATATGAATGTGACTTGGATCAAATACTGGAATACCTGTCCGGTTTGATTTAAAGCTTTTGTCAATCAATCTATTCGGTCTTTCGCTAGAGGTCAAAATCTAGTAAGTTTTATTGTAAATATTACTGTAAGCATAGAGCATGATACTTACTTCCAAAATTAATTAGCATTCCAAACCTCTTAACGCTGACTTTACCATGTTTAAAATTTATTCTCAGGTTAAGACTTATTCGAGGTATAAAAGTTTGTTGAAATTCGCCCTTATTAGCTTAAACAACAATTTTTTTTATTTAAAATCGTCATCAGTGATCAGTCTTGTTTACAATACCAGCCTTCTGGAATAGTTTTCGAAACCACAAACGAAACCAACAAAATAAATCGTCCGAAATACAATTAAAGACGAGCCCAAGATAAATGTCACCATGAAGATACCTATAGTTCCAAAATAACCATTAAGTATGGCGTTAACGTGAGGGTAGTCTGTAAGTGGACGAGCCTCGTCCGTCTCGTCACGAGGGTGTTAATTTGCTAAGACCCTGCTAATGAAACCCGCGACTTACCGCTGACGCGCCGATCCCCGCCAAGATAGACGCTCACAAGAATCTCGCAGGAAATTGTCGCTTTGAACCAACTCCAACTCGTCCTGATACCATCACACTATTACATCTCACGTTATAGTTAAAAAATTCAATGTTTAATTAAGCGGAACACGCATGCTATTCAAATAAAGCGGGTCTCACCACCCTCAGCTCGTAATATTGAGAGTGTCGATCGATTGCGAGGGAATCACTCCGCTTTGGAACTAATTTGATTTTAGCATATTAAGGGGGGTGTACATCTAGATATAAGGAGCGCGTCTTGTGGCCCCTCTGCCCCCCCCCCCCCCCCCCCCCTCGCGCGAGGAACGAGCGGTGGGTAATAACGCAAATGATGTAAGGTGTGCCCTTAATATCCATCACACGCGTCCCCGTATTTGCTTATCTATGGAAACACGGAAGTGTAAAAATCGTCGTGAAAAAAGCTAGGGGTTTCAAATGCTATGTTCAACATACAATACACTTAAGATTATTAGATTCTCGGGACGTATTACTTTTCTTTGCATTGGAATGTTTCAGACGTGGGGAATTCATTTTGGTTTCAAACAAGAGTTTTCTTACATCCATAGCTAGGTACTTAACTTTCAATGGCAGTAAAGTACAGTAGAGTTTAGTGGTTCTGACACCATTTTCAATAGGAAATACGTAAAGTTCCTACTTCATTATCTTTCCGAAAGTATCTAAAATTAACATTTCTAAAATAAATAAATATCAAAATCTAGCGAAGCGTATCGACAATTTTTATCAGATCCAGTAACCCAACAAAGACGCGATTACCCGGTGCCAACAAACTCATTTAACTTTACGGAACTCCCGCTCAAAAATATCTCCTTAAATATTTCCCTGTTTCGATTTTATTGTTCTCTATCCTCTTTTATATATTTGCTTTAGGGCTGATTTTTCAATCATGATAACTTTATTCGAGGAATAATTTTGACAGTTATTTCATATGAAAACTGTCAAACGTCAATTTTATTCCGCGAATAAAAGATATCTGGCGATGGAAAAATCAGCCCTTATTTACCAAAGACATTAAAGGTGAAAAAGTTTGAAATCGAAAACGTATTTATTTTTCGCAATTTCAAAAATTCTAACACTATATTGAAAGAGCCAGGATTTAAGGCAAAAGTAAGCACAATCAGCCTGTGGGAAGTTCGACGGAAATAAATGTAGGGTCGGAGGGTAGATAAGTGTTCCCGTGTAAATGCCCGGTCTCTTTCGTCGAGCTCTCAATCGGATGCTGGGCTACATAAATAAGAGTGGATGAAGGTGTCCCTTATCTGAACAGTTTTGTCGCCTCACTTCTTACTTTTGAATGCGGTAGTTACCGTGTCGCCTTCTTAGAAGGGTTTCCGTTGTGTTAGTTGTAAACGTGTGATGATGTGTTCCTTACCTAATGATATTCTGAATAAACATACCATCACGCCGGTATTCCCCGAAGGGTTAAGCAGAGGTGTAAGTACCTATAGTATACCTACATTTCGGCAGTTATCTTATTCTGATTAGAGTAGCCATATTATGCAAATTAAGCGAATGTTCATGATATCTCTTTTCTAACAATCACGCTGCAGGTTAATTGAATTAAGGCCTTTTCTCATGTTATTTTCTAAGGATATCGTTTAGTGTTGTAATGTAGTTTTCTATTACTGAATCGCTTTTGCTCATGGCATAATGTTATCGGCTAAGGTCGACGTAGCAGTAACGCATTAAAATTATCCATATTGCATAACTACACCCATTGTCTGCTAGTGCCATAATCGACTATTTCCCTCGGCTAACTCATGCATAATAAAGATAAATAGTAGACTCAACATTGACACTAGGAACGGTAAAAAATCCTTGCTTGTTTTAAAGAAGTCGGAAAACGTTGGCCAGTAAGTAATTCGTCTAAGACGCTGGTTTCCTCCAGTGGGTTGTTTATTGAACCGCGAAGCATTTGTAATCGTTTAATACCCTCAATTCTTTATCAGCGCGCCGGGGGTGTATCACACTGGGTCGGATTCACCCCCAGCCGCTCTAATGTATAGCTCGACGACAGCCATCTGATTATCTCTTTCGATAAAACATTGAAATTTAATTAAAATCACACTTTACTACCAAAGAAACACTAAAATTTTATTTTTAGTCAACCAATAACGAGATATTTTTATTGGTCCCGAGACGACTCTCATTTCGCGAAAGTGAAGTGGAACGCAAACGATACAAACTAAGGCCGACTCAATAATGACGTCATTTGCTTATCAGCTGACCATTACCGAAAATCGAATGCTACATTAGGCACGCACAGTCCGAAACCTAACTGTCCCTAAATCTAATAAAAACTCCTTATCGAAGCCTCGCCATTGTAAACTGCCATCGATTGCAATATTTACTTTTAAGGCGAACATAAATTCCTTCCATTTAAAAAAATAAAAACATTTCGTCTCTTATCGTGTTCGATTTTTAAATAACGGTGTGCCATTGGTAGCTAAGTTGAGGACAAGGTTTTGTCTCCAGTTCCCCTTTTTTCCTGGGGAGGAATTTCTTTTCGGCAATTTAGAGGCGAGCATGATAATAAAAGGGCTCTAACTGCCCTGATCGCACCCTAATGAAAACTGGAAAACTCCTCATTTCAGTATCGATAACTTTTCTATTTACTTCGACACACGCGAAGTGTAACTCAAACGAAATCTTATCATTAATCACTCTATTTCCGAAATCAATATTTGGACACCTAATACGTAGCGTCTATAATTTGAGTTTTGTAACAACAAACAAAGAATAAATAAACTAATTTTATGCTTGCTATCTATTTAATCATTATAAGTAAACAAAGCAAGTTAAAGTGAAGATTGGATACGAAAAGTGTATTAAGTTTTCATAACTTAATTATTAAATTTTCGTATTTACCACTTATTTAATTAGGTCTGAGAATGTTACCTTAAATCCTAAGTTAGTTCTTAATAAATAATTGCCAGTCTCCCTACCTGTAAAAATCCCAAACAAATGTCCTTCATTTGTTTCTTCACCAAAATCATCCTTGACCCGAATACTATCCACCAATATTCAAATTCACCATAAAACCATAAACATGAGGCTGCGTGCAGGATCAGATCAGTGTGATCCTCAGCACTTGACCTAGTTCGGGTGCAGCGGGTGTAAATCGAGAATCGATATGGCAACGACCCTCGCTTCTCGGTGACTCCCGCGCTCCTCTCGCCTTCTATGATAGCGATGGCTAGGCTGGCGTGTTGTGTGAGGCTGTGACGTCAGTGTGTATGATTCGAGTTGAATTTGAAATAATAGTTAATCGTGAATATTGTTTGTGAACAATTTGAAAAAGGAATTTCTTCAAACATGATTTCTGGAACTAGGATTCCTGACTGCTTGTGTAGGTCAAAATTAATTAGAAAAATAACCTGGGTCATTTGCAAAGACGGATTCACATTTCCCAATAAGAGATGACACATACTCACTAAAAAACCTTGAGCCCCTCAAACAGCAGAAACCACAAGTAAAAACTTTGCACAAAACAACGGTAGGTACTA
This sequence comes from Apamea epomidion, assembly GCA_947507525.1. Taxonomy (NCBI): domain Eukaryota; kingdom Metazoa; phylum Arthropoda; class Insecta; order Lepidoptera; family Noctuidae; genus Apamea; species Apamea epomidion. The sequence goes on from OX382238.1 coordinate 13,870,243, forward strand.
AAACACTATAATGTAACATATTATTATCTACATGTCGAAAATTTAATGTATGTACCTATTATTACAGTAATTATCGTGTACATGGTACAGTTGTTGAAACCTATAATCTACAATGGGACCTCACAATAATTTGGTCAGCGGCGTACGGCGTACCTTTTTTCCGTAGACGCGGTTGTTCCCCCCGGGACACGTGGTCCCACTAATTGCACAGCTGGGACAACCCACACCAACAAATGTGAGTTTTCCACTTAAATAAATACATATATTTCATATTACTGTAACATATATATCTTCTAATTACGAAGGGAAGGACGCTCTATGAATTACTGACTCATAATTAAATGAATGTTACCGTCCATTTTTTTTATAATGTGGTGGGCTTTGACAAAATCCAGTTGAAGCTTCCGTGCTTTATAAATAAACATTTGAATGTTCACCTGCAGGTATATCTGAGATAAAGCTGAAAATTCGTCGTGAAAATCACGTGTAAATAGATCTACACTGTAAACAAACGGTACATCTCATGAAAGTTTTCCTCAACGCAAATTGTTTTAAAACATTGTTTGAATCCACCTCCTGTAAGTTAACATCAAACAACGAGAAAATTAACGCACACCCGCCATATTGAGATTGTTTAAACTTGGATATTATGTACAAGCAACCGCCACATGTCCTTCTCGGAACCAGGGAACTTCTCCACGCGTATTCGAATTCCTGTATGGAGTAGAAATACGGCTTTATAGGAGTAAAATCATACTTTCTCCTGGCGGGCGCGGGGCCCGCGGTACTAATGACCGCGCGGGGAGAGGGAATATCTACCTATACCTACACATGGCACGACAACCACACTTTATATTGCGTTTAGCAGGCTGCCTACCCACACTCCTGTTACACACACAGACAAACCACCAAGGTTTGTTTTTTTTTAGTTATTATTCCGACGTGCACTATTTTCTTTTCTGACCGCCACTCTTGCGGTCCGCTGCGAGGTTCACGACGCTTTCGCAAAACAAAGGTATCCTATGCTAGGGAAATATTACGAAAAGCGGTTACATTCCTAATTAGGATGATTTTATTTAACTGCCTAATGCTTTTTCGGAAAATGGGGTTTATTTTTTTTTTGTTTTTATGGCGGAGGTTTTACTTTAATATCAGAGGCTTTGGATGACTATTCGGGTTTATAACAGTTATATTTTATTCGGAATGCGTACCCGAGCAATGACTATAAAGACCAAAATTACGTAGAGCGATGACTCAATACGATTTTTGTGCACGAAAAACACAAGGTTTGTGGTTTTCGACATGGAATTAGTACTACACAACACACGTCAAATTGAGTCGTTACCAGTAGCATTGAATTGTCTAAGCTACAAGCAATTAAAAATGCCTGTCAGAGTTTCCTGCCAGTCATGTTCCGTGCATGTGTTGAACTCGCGGCCCAAACTCGGTGGTAATGCTGACTCACTGACCCTGTGTCAAATCTCGATGGACAGTCAACCCAGTGTTTAGCACATGTGTTGAATTTTACATGTTCGCTCAACAGCGTTGGTTTTAGTTCGATAAGGGTGGGTCTGACTTTGGGTTTCCTATTTCAACGTAGCTAGAACATCAGGTCATTTTATACAGCCGTTCATGAGAAGAGAAAAGCAATTTGATCTGCAGTCACAAGTGTGAGCCTTGAAAGTTAGACATGTTTTCGGGGCATAGATATTTTGAATATGTATTATGAGTATGAAAATTTTCCTTACGTCATTCTACTAAAGTCTAAAACCTCTAAGTAAAGCTCGTACAAAATTCAATTAAGAAATGTAATCTATGTGATAACGTAATTATGTTAAAAGATTGAAGGAAGCGAGTGAATATTAGTTGTAGATAATAAAAACCTATAGCATCGACAGTTCATTTAGCAGTGAATGTGTGACAGGTATAAAATGCCCGTTCGCACGGACTCACATGATTACTGAGAACTAACGTGCTCACCTCATCTACTTACCGATCGCCCATGCTTGATTACTGCACACCACGTCCACTATTCTAAGGAAATTGCATTTGTTGAAGTTGAATAATGTTAAACATATATTACAAGATTTACAACTAATTTTACACTTTTCTTCTTAAACTGTCAGCTTACCTTACCTATGCACATACATTGACAAAGTGCTAAACTTCAACTTCGTGATATATTATTAAACGTAGAAAGCGCATCCGAACAGCAGTATCCATTCATATAAAACAGATTTCTGACTTTCAAATATTCAACATACGATATCCAAATTGTTATTGGAATAACGCATCATCCATCAGACATCACGCGCGTCAGTGGGGTGAACGTAACGTCGCGAGAACGGGAGGGCTACATATATATTATATGGGTGAGAGTGGGACAGAGATTGAATTTGAAGAATTTGCATAATCTGCTTGGGTACTTTATCATAGAACCACGTGGCAGTGACTAGTGCAGTCGCGGATTACGCGCGCCGGATTAAATCGACACGTCTCCCGTCGCCGAGCAACGAGGTCGTTGGGATCACGCGTCTGCAGCCGATGTTTCAGCTTTCGACACAACTTGAAAACTAAAATATTACATTCATAAGTTTAATGACGCGTGAGAAACCACACACGATTAATCGAGCCAACTGACTATTTAATTCGGAATCCAGTGGCCGAAATCAAAGTAAGAACACAATTGGAGATCCGACTTTTATATCAAATGATAAATATCACACCGCCAGCCTCGGCCGTCCAAAAAACGCTTAACTTGTCCCGCTACAAAAGGAAAAAGCCAGCGTCTTCCGTTCGGCCGAAGCCAAAGAAAAAATCTTCGCGAGGGATCCGAGCCTTCCATTTATCATATTCCATATTCATTTATTCGTCAAGTTCTGGATTCATTTATTCGTCATGTCTTGATTTCGTCTCATTTATTATTAAAAATGAACTGTCCAGAGCAGAACGTGAATACGACATCGGCCGGGGCCACTGTTTCAATCTTAGTATAATTTCATGCTGAATTAGGTCACTATAGTGTGTCGGGCAGTTTTTACTTGTAGCAGTTTTATGACATGCTTCGACGTAGAAAGTAATTCGTTTGTTACCGGGGGCCCTGAGGTCCACGACCTTGTTGATACAGGGTGATCAGTGGGTCAGCGATATCTCAGGATCTGGGCCGGTGCTGACCCGGGACTTCCGAGCGGATGATGTATCACCTGGGCGATATCGCGTTTGTTGTAGTTACTCATGTGGATGTGTAACGCCGTTTGCGGATTTCGAAGCTCTTTTGAAAGCATTTGTAAAGTGAATGCTTTTTTTTTACCGCGCCTTTTTAATACAGCGGCCATTTCAATCATAACTTTTATTTGATGTACAGGAAATATTGGATTTTTTCCAAATTAGATGGACCATTAATTTTTTTTTTCGGAACTTTGAAAGTGGAGGTAAAATGACGTTTATTACAAACCTATATTTAAACTTCCATTTTTTTTAATAGCTTGACCAAGGCCTTTGACTAAGCACCACTTCAATCAATAAACAATATATGAAATGGTCTTTTTAATTTTAAAATGAATGAACAATTTATATAAAAGGACATAAAAATAAATGGAAAGTAACTTGAACAAATAAGGAATCAAACTATAAAAATTTGTAGCTAATGAATTACACATGACTTTTCATAAATATCGAAACACCTATCAATATTTCAGAAGTTACGAAAACACGAAGTAAGGAAATATATACGATCCATTTGTAGGCAATCTCACAATAAAACGTTGTCAGTCTTTGTGTCGGCTGTCGACGGGCAGTAATACGGCCATTTTGCAAACATAACAAATGAGGGCATTACTGGCCAAACCTCCGCCACTACATACGTCGTACCGACCCACAGGGAAGTGCAGAATTATGATAATAGATAATAAAATTGAACTTTTCATGTATATACAGTTAAGTACTACTAGGGCGTAAATACGGCACAATGAGCATTAGAAAGAGACTGTCACAGGAACGGTTACCATTTCGAAATTTAAAGGTCCGAAGAGCCCAATGTTTGCAAAAAAGGCCGGACATTTCACTTTTCAATCTTTTTTTTTAAATCATTTTGCATTTTCTATTTTCTAAAAAATAAACCCTTAAGTTGAGTAATCCAAACGAAAAGACAATCCGGACATGTTCGGACAAATCCAGACGGATAGTAACCCTAGTCATAGGTATAAGTGGCAGAGATACTCTACCAATTCAAACTTTTTGTAAATTCTCGATGTGCCATATTTGCCACTGTATAATATATGTAGATATGGATACTGTACTAGTTCACGAGCGTTAGAAGCAGACTGTCACAGAGGTATAAACAACAGGGGGTCTACTCATAAGTACGTCAACGAAGATATGGGCCTGTCCGAAAGTAGTTGATACGTCAAAACGAGTGTCAAATTCTGCAATTTTTCGGACGGCCAGATGGGTATCGAGACTAGGGGCAAGTGTCAAATCGTGTTGTCACTCATTCTTAGTTCGAACCCCGAACTAATCATAAGTCCATAAGTAATACGAAGTTTGAAGCGTCCGTAACATCGGCATCATCCGAAACGCCGATTTTGTGCTTGGGGTGTAGACCCAGACGACGCTCTACAAAGCCAACGTTTTCTGAAACTCAATGTGCCATAAACGGCCAATACTTGCTTACATAAAACGTACGATTGTCTTACTTCAGCGAGTTCAAGGTCCCAAGCCATTTCATTACATCACCCAGTGGCGTTGACTGTCTCCGACGCATCACTCGATCGTCCAAAAAACTCGGGCTTCGTTTGATGGGCGCTCGGGACAGCCTGGACCCGCCCCGGGCGCCGCGCAGCGCACACCGCGACAAGAACAAATGACCCCGACGCATCATAATAAATAAAACAATTTGTTCTTAATTAGATTTCGTGAATTTAATTTTCATGCCAGTAATTGGTCGGTGGCCACAAAGAGCGACTCTCTATCAGTGATGGATGATCGAACAGCGCCTGCGTACTATTTACCTTCGGTCTTTCCACAGTAATTAGGGGGTTCGGAAGTTTACTTTCATTATTGCTTATGAACCTATTACTGTTTCTAATATAGATTTCATTTGCTGTCCGACTATTTTTATTTTAAGCGTGAGAACGTCAGAGAAAAGACATGGTGGTAAAGAAGGGGTATTGGAGCGCCATATTGAATTACAAAATCCTTAATTTCACTGACCGTAGTAATCACCGAGATCTTCGCTGAAATGAAATAAACGAAATATACCTACATAAAGCAAACCTATTCCTCGAGTTCCCGTAGCGTCTATAAAAAGAAATGAAACGAAATAAATAAAAGAGGAAAAGAAAAGACAAATCGGAAAACGCTTGCTTTTATATAGTCGCTACAGAGCAGCGGCGGGCGTAAAGTTTAAAAAATAAACGCCGAAAAAATCTTGAAAAGTCACGGACGCTTAACTTTCTTCCCCTGTTTTATTTTTCGTTCCCTCTTGTGCACTCTTTCGTCTCTTTCTTACTTCAGAAACGTAATAAAGCTATCCCGCTCTTCTTAACTGATAAGTTACTTTTTTAAACTGCAGGAAAATCGAAGTCGTTCACTGGGCGAAATTAAAAGCTGGCACTCGCAGACATAAGTCATAAAAAGAAAATATGGAAGACGTTAATCTTGTGATTTATTTTGGAATCTATTTCTTGTTTTTGTTATTTTTAACAACTGCAGTAAATGTTAACTGAAATTGTGTGCATTAATATACCATTGTAATTTTGTTTTGAAATGAACGGAGACTTTTATTTAATTTCATACATTTAATAAATCTTCTACCAAATAATTATTTCGTAAGCATGACGCCATAATAATTCAATACAGAGAAATAAGACCACGTTTGATTTTTATTTTGCAAACAGACAGAAGCATTAGAGTAGGTTGGGGTCAAAAACGCCAAATCACTGTGGACTAAGTAAAGACAGCATGCAAAATTATACTAACAATATTACTTTTTAGCGGTTTTTATCATGAATGCATGCAAGTTCAGTAACATTTATTTTGGAAGTTTTTATATTGGTATCAAAAACCGACTGTTTCGAAAAATAATCTGTCGAGAATGTCCGGGTGGCTGTACTACACATTGGAAACGCCACGTACCTGAAACGTTAAAAACCTAGTTTTTTTTCAGGCCAATAACTTCTGTGGTGATAAAACCTTGATTTAATTCATAGATTTATTATTTTTATGTTCGGAAAATCTTGAGATTATTTAAAAATATATCAAAATACATATTCGTTGTAAAGAAATAAGAAAATTACATATTCCTACACCGATTCACTGACTAAACTATTCCTCTCACTCATAGACATTTTTGCCAACCATACCAGCAATGATGCAATGCAAATGTAACGGTGCTCCGTCACCGCAATCGGATGCCTACCGTCAAAGCGGGAACTGTACACAAGTAGAAGTAGTGCAGGAAGGTCCCCCCACCCCCTCTGTCCTCACCTACCCGCCATTACGACAAATAGAGGAAAAAACTCGAGAGCTGCACCGGCCGCGCTGTGTACCGTTTGTATGCCATCCGACGTCATTACTCCACTAATATCGAGGTGAAAGTTGATGTGAAACATCTTTTTCTTTGTAATCACGATAGATAGGTATAAGTTTGAGGAGAGTACGGGCTAGTTGAGACTTTTTAGAGACTTTTACTGAGTACCTATGAGATTTGTAAGGTACTGGCTGAAAATGAATATTTGAAGTTGAACTTGCTACTCCGCCAGTGGACATAGGTAATTAATTTTCTACATAGGTTTAATTAATAATATAACATCAGCATATTCAGTAGGCATTTGGTTTACCTGCAGTCATAGTCATAGTCATTTATTCATGAACAATAAACTGTATCTGTAATTACATGGGTATTAAAAAAAAAATTATTACATAAGGAAAAAAAAACACTTTAAATATTACAACAATGTATAAATACAACGTATATAAGAATTTCTTTATAGATCTTCAACAGCATAAAGACACCTATTCAGCAGGAAACGTTTAAGTTGTTTTTTACATGAGCTTGGGTAGATAGCGCTTTTTATATCTAGAGGCAACTTATTAAATAGTGAACCCACATGTCGCCAGTTATGTTAACATAATACTGCTTCCAAAAGTCATTCACATAGTCACAATTCGATCACTCAACTATTACTAAAGCCCAAAATAAACTACCCTTATCCCAGAAGAGCACATCAGTTTGTAACGATAACTCTTGTTACGAAGTTTAAAACGGAGCCAACTCCACAAGTTACGCAAAAACTGGTGAAACAAAACGAGGCGCGATGCCCCCAATGCCCCCGAGCGGCCTGATATTGATATGAGTGACTTGCACTTACCTCCCCATCGCCGCTCGATGTTATGGACAACTAGCGCCCTTCGACCCCCAATGTTTGCCTTACAAATATTGTCTTTACAAACACAATGCTCACGTCGTAATCTTAGTTAAGTATGACAATAATGTGTTAATCCGTTGAATTGCCGTCGATTATTGAATAATTGATGGGAGAAAAAATATAGTGCATTGTTGTTTTTTATTGGCATTTACTTAGCTGTTGAGCTATAGGCATTTGTACACATCACGATTTGTCATCGTTCAGATTTCCGATTTTCTGATAGGTACCTACTACCCCAAACCATTAATTACCCCCAACTATTTAAAGAATATACCTATCAATTTATAGTTTAATAAAAATACTAGCTCCTGCCGACGAATTCGTCCGCGTGAAATTTCACCCTGTCTTATCGCATCACCTGTTAAGGCTATTACATCGATTTCACTTAGCGATCTTTCTGGCTTTTTTTCTTTTTGCTCGACTCAGGGTCCTAGCGTGATATTAAATAGCCTACAACCTTCCTCAAGAAATGTAAATATCTTTTTTTAAATTAGCGCGTACAAACAAACAAACTCTTCAGCGTTAGTATTAGTATATAGATTTATATTTTAGTTACACACTATTAAGTCTCATCCCACAATTCGTTATCTAAATCTTACGGGCCGGCACTCAACTGGCCATTCGCACTAACTTGCGAGACCACAAAAACGGGGGCGAAACTGCCTCCATAAACAAGTAGAGGCGGCGAGAGAGGAATATTCAAGAGGAAAGTTGGTCCAGTTAGCCCGCGTCCACTCAATGTGCGACACTTGCATCTAACGGGCCGAGTTGGGCCGACTTGACCACCGTACGTCACGCCATGCATTGCCCTGTTGCCCCTTAATGAAGCCTGTCCCGAAACAAGTTTGATACTAACTTATTGCCATCTAAGCACGGTTTGATGGCCACTTAAATGTTCTGCCACCACTTAATAGTTGCCTAACTTTTGCCATTATAAACTACAGATTTTGTACTACGATAACGTGATAAGTTTGTAAAATAGTAGGTACTTGCTTTGTTGAGCTATATATTTTAGTACCTATCAGCAGTCCTATCAGACAATCTTATTCTAAGTATAAATCTGAAAAGTTCTAGGACCGGACAAGTCGACTAATAAAAATATTTGTCTGTACGTCTTACTTTTATCTGTTAACCAACTAGTAACACACCTATCATCAACATTTTTTCTTTATCTTAGGTTTATTGTAATGGATACTCCGAAATGAGAAATGTTATCTTCAAAGGAAATACTTATGTAGAAACAAAACATGGTGCCCTCACAGCGCGAGTTGGTCGCATTATAACCGAATGTTGGAAAGTTTGTCACTGCGCACAGGCGCGACCACGCCAAACTTTACGAATACGACCGAACTGTGAATATGAATCCTATTATTTGCTGCAATAAAAAGTTTCCTTAGCACATTGGGGCTATATATGTAAAGTATAGATGTGTATTGTTTGTAGAGCCAGTGGATATTGTTATGAATACTGTTATGTAACACCTTTAGTTACTTAAGTCCTGTTTGATTGGCAATGTTGGCATATCAATGGAAATTGGAAATCATTACATTATTTATAAAATCTTGCATTAGGTACTCATGTGTTTGGTCAAAATAAAATTATATTCGTCTAAGATCCCTGTAAAGAACTTGCTTTTGCTTATTTAGCTTCAGCCGTTTACAGATATAAAACGCCAAGAAAAACTACTACAACGCACTTCATTTTTGTCAAAAAATGTCGCAACAACGCTTGCCATCAAATGTATCAACATTTAATTTCTTTCAGTGAGAATTTCAGAATATCATGTTCAGTCGGTAACAGATAACCCGCCTAAAGTGTCAAATGATCAAAAAACTGCTACAAGGCATGTTATTTTTGACACAAAACATCGTAGCAACGCTGACGTATCTGACGTATTTCCATCGAATTGAATAAAATGTTGGTTTTTCAAATGTTGGAATATCGTGTTATATGTGTGTTTGTGACAGCAGGACGCGTCGCCCGCGCATCAATCGTCGCGCCGTCCGACACTGCGCCTGTGATGGCAGACAAGTCGTGCCGAGTGTGTTTTTAGCCCTTCGCATCCAAACAAATAAAACCAATATGTCACTGCGATATCAGTCTGTAAGTTCATGTGTTAACAACATGGACACATTTATGAAAATAGATGTACCTAATGTAAAAAAAATGCACCATAGATTTGGGCTAAGCTCAGAGTTTATTTGAAGGATAAAATCAGGAATGAAATTATCCGGAAAAGAACTGAAGTTACCGATATACATTGCAGAGTGAGCAAGCTAAAGTGGCAGTGGGCTGGCCATGTTTGTCGAAGGATCAATGGCCGCTGGAGCAGACCAGTCTTGAAGAGGAGACCGCGTACATACAAGTATAGTGTGGGGCCCCCGGCCAGATACACCGACGACCTTAAAAAGGTGGCTGGGACAGACTGGATGCGGAAGGCGGAGGACAGAATCTTGTGCGAGAGGTCTATGCCCAGCAGTGGACTGCGTTAGGCTCAGTTGAAAAAAAATGACCTCAATGGTGATGAAACAATTTCTGTTTTCTGCATAAATCGTAGGTGTCAATTGAGAGAATGCATTAAAGTAATGCGAGTCGACACGCCATCGGACTCTTAATGTAGAGATCCAGCAGGGTCGACTGTAGATACGAATGGGATAAGGCACAAATAGCTATCATGACATTGAAATTGTCAGTTGCATTAAATGAAAACAAATGTTGCAATAAATGGTTTATCCATCTATCTGTCTACCAAACGCCTACGCCAACACTACACACTACGGTGTAAGCTTTCGTGACCCTCTGAAATCATACCGATTATAAAGATACCTCTGTATCTTGCGAACATTACCACCACACGAATTTAAGGCGAACAATACTCATTGATGCGTAGGTGACACTGCGCCCGCGCCAGAACAATTCGTCGTCCGGAAAGTCCTCACTGACGCGTCTATCGACAACTCGCTTGACAGACGCAAAAATAACCGCCGTCTACAAAAAAACAAAAGAACGGATATAGTCTCTTGTGTGTGGACAAATGTCAAAGCGTTTAAAATTAAATAATTTTATTTCGCATTATTTTTATCCACGTCTCTTCGACAGTGGACAGTTGGCAGTGTGGCGTATGAATGAAGATTTAACGGTAGAGATGAATAATTTAGTTACAAAGTGTAGAATAATGAAAATCAATTAATCAAGGCCTGTCATTAGTTCGCCACAGTTTACCGCTGCACACTTTAGTTAGATACAGAGTTTATGGGTGTTTGTTACGCTTTTACTTTAGTTTATACACCTACTAAAATCGATGATCCTCAAATAAAATCAGTTTATTTGCTGTTAGTCTTGATACAGTATTGGACTTAACATTAGTGCCTACATTAAAGAGATCCGTAAGGCTTAGTAATTGACGTCTGACAGTTTTTGTATGGAAGAACTGTCATAAATTCAAAATTATTCATCCAATTTATCTGAGGTTGGAAAAATCAGCTCTAAGGGCTGATTTTTCCAACCTCAGATAATTTTTATTCGTGGAATAAAAATGACGTCTGAATTTTATATAGAACAACTGTCAAAAATTCAAAATTATTCCTCGGTTAAAATTATCTGGGGTTGGAAAAATCAGCCCTTAGTCATAGTTATAATCAGTACATCTAGTCTTTTTTGTTTAACACTGACTATTATCTATGTTTATTTTAGTTACTCAGTTACATATCTTAGTTACAATATACAATATAACACTAAAATATATATAGTATGTAGAAGTATATAATAAAAAAAAGGGAAGAGCTATTTTGGCATAAAAAAAATCGTCCGCATCGCTGTCAATAGGAACAGTTCCCAAAAACTGGCAGCATAGTCAATTGAATTAAATTACAAAATTGTGTTGTACTTAATAGTAATTATTAAAAATATTTGTATGATACACGTCATTTGTTCGAAAAAACTGAATATTAGTTACCTAAAGGTATCTAATCCTCCTCTTTAGATACTGCCTAAATCGCCATTAAAAGCTTGAAAACTTATTCGGATAATTTCCAGCGTCCTACCAATACCTATAAGCATCACTAGATTACTTGGACCTGTCTTCTACATCCATCGCAGACCACATATTGTGTAACACACTATCAATCACAATCTGAATCATTTTAAAGGATATTGCTAATCCATTGCTTCATTTGTTCCAAAAATGGTCTATTCAACAACGTAAATAACGCAATGAATGTTGTTGAACTGTCAAAATTAAGCCCATTCCTACTGATAATGTGTTACGCAATTACCCCGCAGGTAGGTATGCTATTATCATACGTACTGTGTTCACAATAGATTCCAAATCTCTAAAGCAATCGTAATCTTGGAAAATCTCACGCTTTTAAGGAAATTTCAAGAATATTGCTATAATTTTATCTATCCTCATAGCTAAATTTGCCATACCCACTAAAATATTTTTCAACAATTACCCACAAAGACAATATAAGGAAAAAAAAATTGATAAAACGTTGAATGCCGACGCTTGTGTAGACTTCCGTTCCGTTGTCTCGGACAGCGGTCGGATTGTTTCTTTTAATCTCTGCCTCCGACGAACACAGAACAGATTGAACACAGAAGGTCGACAAGGCATGAGTAGCGCACAACCAGCCATTTCGATCACTCCTAGCCAAAACATCGGCTTGCAGCATACAGCTTTCCTTTCCCCAGTCTCTGGCCGACAAATGTTGAGGCCTTGAGGGTCAACCATTTTGCTGCATGTCCTGCATAGGGCAACTATCAACGGAGCCTCCCTACGTCTGTATGATGTCTATTACCTCCCTACCTATTAGTTTTGAGCAAGGCCTAAGTCTTATTACCTACGTAAGAGTCTGAATGACTCTGATAGTAAAAGTTGGCAAATTGAAACAACCTCGATTCGTTCGTTTGTTTGTGATTCGCGTCTAACTTCAAGCTAATAACCACTTGTCATTGTTAGGTGTGAGCCTTCTGATCTTCAACACACAGTGTATAAGCACAGCTAATGATGACGGGCTCGACTGCGCAGACGCACGTAACGGTCGCGCTCATTCATCAGCGCTGTCAGCGACATCTATTGACAGCTGACTTCTGTAGCTTCTGTGTCACGCTACCGGTTCAAGTCACTGTTTTGTTTATTGAAATGTTACGTCTTTAATGGTCTTTAAGACTCTTTAAGATGAGTACTCCGTTAGATACAAATTTTAATCAAAGATATTGCAAACTAATTATAAGTAAACGTATTTTCTTTCTTGCTTTTCTTTAAAACTTTAGGTGTGCGTCTTTTTTTGTATGTTAATGTTGTAGTTGTCAATGTGCGCTTTTATAATATCTAACGCGACGATAATATAGTGGACGTCCACGTCCATAAAATGTATGGAAATACGTGCACGTTATAACGTTATCGTGGACAGAAAATTTAACAGCGTCTTCATATATTTTCATAGATTTTACTTCCCTGTGTTATCGTGATGCCGTAACGCGGACGAGGACGTCCACGATGATATTGTCACGTTAGAAATGATAAAAGCGCACATTGTGTTAAGGTACTTTAAGATACTGTACTTTTGATTAGAATCACCAAGTAAGTCTTAAGCTACGGGTCCTAGAGAGCGGTTCCGCCATATTTATAACGAATGTCATAAAAATCTGTCATTTTCACCAATATTTGACATTAAGGTGCCAAAAAATGCTCTGCATTTAGAAATTACGGCCGCGTGTGGCGGTTACCGCTCTTCTAGAAAACCGTAGCTTTAGGCTAAGGCTTATTTCGAGCCGTGAGAAACTTGAATAAAACTTCAATGAGATCAATGAAAATCCGAAGATAATCGTATCTGTAGATCCGTCCATACAACAAAAACAGTTCCCGCCAACGAAGCAGTAAGATAAAAATTGAAATTCAAGAATAAAATCTCTTTGTAGATCCACACAAGCCGCTAGCTACCAACTACAATAGTTAGTGATAACAATGTTAAAGAAAAATAAACCATTAAAATATCATCAGTCATTGCGGTGACCCCCGCGGTGGGCAGGTCAGCGGCCAAGAAAAAACCTCCGAATTCAAATGAAGAATGATTCATTTATGAAAATGGAATGACAGATTGAATGAATGGTAAGACGCGTACAAAAGAGAGCGGCTACTGGCCACCGCTTTGTGGTATTATGCCACGTGCTCCTGTGGACTGCTCCTCTGGGAATTGAGGACCAGACCGCAAGTAAAAAAAATATGAGTAGGTTGCTAAAAAAGAATTCCTATGCTCTGTTTCGTAAATTTTAACTTAACTCATGTGGTATGATGTCCTTCTAGATTCTAAAACGTCATGTCGTACTAGCAACTACGAATAAGGGAGCCGTATAAAGATAGTGGATATAAGAAGTTGTACAAGGTTGTCTTTTGGCGATCCATTAATCTACTTCTCTTCGACTTCTTGCAGGTTTTTTTTTTAGGATAAAGTATCAGGCTGAGACGCATTTATTAATCGATGTAATCGTCGTAACTAATTTGTCTGTCTAGGATCAAAGAACCAAATAAACTTTCTTTTAAAAACTAGTCTTATCACGTTACGACCAGAACCAAACCATTTACGTTTTTATTGCAGCAATCTAGTTGGAATTTATTTCTTATCGCTTCTCAAAATTCGCTTTAAAATTCTTAAATGTGATATAAATATTTCGTTAAACACGAAAAAACACCCAGAATGCAACATAAAATATGTTCGACATTCAAAGTTGTGACCTTATCTCGTAAAAATGGCAATTAGAGCTACCCTTGCACTCTCGTCGGGACCAAGAGTTAGTGAACTCCGACAAACACTAAGAAAGAAGGAATGGGCAATGAAATTAAAAATATGTCTTAAGGGCAATTAGCTTTAACTTTTACAGTAAGTGCCCTATCTGCTCGCCGGAGCTCCCCCGCGCTTTTCAATTGCGGGGAACGCGACCAGCTTTTCGGTTGGAGTGAATTTTATGAACTCGCCAAGAGTTGCGACTTTTGAACGAGTTCACTTACCCTTCTGCGATAAAACTCATTTACTTTTTGAGTTAAAAAATTACTCAAGTCAAAACTTGCAACTTTACGGAATATTTCAACTTTTCAAGGTTTTCCTGTAAATATAATTTCTAAATAACCCACATAGCGGCGAATCAAAAGCTAACTTTGCTGTGAGGTCAGCATAATCAAACAAAGGGCTGTGAACGAAGCGAGGCCGACTAGGCATATTGTTAAGCGTTCGGCTCTTCGTCTGACGAAGTGTTTAACAATAAATTTCCATTTAAAAAGCCGCAAGGTGTCTGCGGGGAACGAAGGAAGCGCGGAGGGGACGGGGCCGCAGCTTCCGCCGCTTTTTTCCTTCATTTCCTTAAGGCCGCGTGGCTAGGGCGCCGCCCCACCAGAATTAAAACGTTCATTTATTTTTTTTATAATTATATGTAGGTACATATAGACATGCAATAAGGCACTTAATAGTTGGAAATGACGCAACATTTATAGTAAACTAACAGCATATAAAATCACAGTAGGTACTGACCTAAATTATTCGCAATCAAGTTTTCAATCGATTGTGATGAAAGGATTTAATAAAAACCTGACTTTATTACCCTGAATCTCTTATTTTATCCATCGAATTTTATTTCCATAATAAGTTATGTAAATTAATGTAAAATTATACACTTTAACTGCAGCGCGTATGGTAAAATATCAATCATAACAAGTACCAAAGCTCCGATTAAATTATTTTCCAAAATCGTATGGAGGGCTCCCGCCGAAAATCTACTTTTAATAGTCGCACCATTTAAGGGTGGGATTTATAACGGTACTACGGAACCCTAATTTTTTGCTTTACGCATCGGGCACAAGTACAAGAGGAGGCATAGTGTACTTCGCATAAATATCGGCGGGATAATAATTAAAAGAAGCGATAATGTCTGTAGCGCGGTGAAAAACGAGCGGACCATCCTTTTCATTTGATAAATAAAATTTATTCCCCGCCACCGCCTGCCTTCCCCGCTTCTTTGTGGGTTTTAACTTCCTATAAACCGCTGTCTTTGTTTCTAAACTGTTTATGGAAAATGCGAATTAAGTGAGAACGTAAACGAATAATTTCAAGCATTGAGCTTTTCTTTTTCTGGGTCTTTCTTTATCTACGGCCATCTTGTGTTGATTAGATTAGCTAAAATAGGTATCGACAAGTTTTCTTCAATATAAGTAAGTCATTTAAAAGCAGTCTTAAAGTAATAATAATAATAAGTACAAGTACCTATAGAAAAAGAAAAGAATCAAAAGGGATCAAATAATTCGTCCGCAACGTTGTTAACAGGAAAAGTGCCCAAAAGGCTGGCAGCATTGCCACGTTGTATTCCATATAACGCATGCTTAATGGAATACTGTCTTAACTCAAAAAAAGACGATTTTTGGGAAAACGCAAAAGAAGATCTTGCTATGAGGATTTATCCTACTTGTTGATGCATAAAAATAAAACTGATTTATATTAATCACGAATGCTTGTAATTTGAACGTCTATGATTAACTATTGATGAGATCTGAGTAAAAAAAAACGGATATCACATCTGACCTATCTACTTATGGGTCAGTGTTCCATTAAGCATGCGATAAGTAATAAGTAGGCAATTTAAGTTACATTAAACCAAACCAAGTCAATTTTGCGCTCATTTTGACAAAGTAGGTACGTTTCCAATCAAATGCCGTCCACGAACACTTCGCCACCCCATCTAACAAGACATCCCGCCACCTGTCATGTTTAAGGAGTCGATAAGGTCTTGCACTTGCATCTCGTTACAGTACTTCTTCCCCTCAACTATTAACCTACCCCAGGCATCCCCAAGGATCGCAATCGGGCCGGTTTTACGGCGCACTAAATATTCTCCCGGCGACAATTGCGATTATGAAAAGTGCACCGTTATTTATACCCCACCATCGTTTATTTTTTGTCGCCCCTTTCAAGGGCAATTAAATACCACCAGTCTTAAAACGTTTTGCATATTCCGTAGAGTTTATTATCGACCTGCTAATAAAGATAGTAAATGTCGCAGTAAGTCACGGAAAAATGTCGCAGGACGTTTGTGTTTGGTCTTTATGGGGGCATCATTTTTCAACCGTGCGAAATGTTGTAGATAAATCATAAATACATAGGTCATTGGGAGGTAGGTAACTTTGATTAGTCCAATTTAAAATACTTCAAAGTAAAGGTACAACTTTATACCTAGCTCGGTACGTCAAACAGTCTCAAAACTTAAAACAAACGATTAGGAAAATAGAACTTCTTAATAACGGGATTAATGAAATTTCCTAGTCGTCGGAATCGAACCGCATTCCCCGGGGACGGGCTGTCAAAGTGCTCCAAACTCGCGCCGCCTGTCTCTGCGACAACTTTTAATAACCTTCTGTATCACCCAAATGGATTTGGGACCCAGCACAATCCGACACTCGTTACGTTTCCAACAAACTTAATGTGAACGAAAACTTTCATAAAAGGGTGGAAGTACCTGCTTGTGAATACCACTTTAATTACCGAAATAGGTACGGCGTAGCACTATGCTACACGCTACGGCGTAGAGGTTATAAATTAACTTATTGACAAAACATTTGCTTACACCACTTTGCTTGGCTGCTTAACTTAAAATTGACTTTGGCTTTTTAGATACATACCAGAATACAACAACTCCATATTTGGACACCTCTCAACATACCTACCTACCTAGATATTTAGTTAGAACTTCGGAACATCGCTGCAGCTTTGAAAAAACTTATCGCAAAACCCCAGAACCTCGAAACACGAGCGGATCTTTCCGAAGCGTGCATAATGGGGAACATCAGGCCTTCATCAAGCCCTGATAAGGCAATCTCGAGTCACTTCCTGATATCACCCTTCACGGATCCCCGCTTCTTCCCCGCACCGAAACGAAATTGAACCGTCTTAGATCTGTCTCGGCGTAATCCACGCTTATAATTGATGCGACAATGTCAAACAGGGCCCCGATACAGCCGGCTAATCGGAAAAATACAAATCCGCCACAACATGATCGATTGTTGCGACACTGACACACTCAAGTACAAATTGATAACAGACTCGATTGCTCACCGTTTATTTTGACAGAAGACAAAGACAACTTTGAAGCTCTGAGACCTTATTAGTATTCGATACCAGCTAAGTATCATTGACATTGATCGTGCACGGTTCTTTCGTAATTCTAATACTTAATCGAGTGTCAATCATCGAAGTAAAACTCGAGCACTTTATGTGTCAATACAGAATGTTAAATCTTGTATACGAAAAGCAAGTATACGAAATATCACACCGGATCACTTTTTCCCCATAACGCTCCAAACGACATTGTTACTGGCAAGAAATTGTGGAAGAATTTGGCTTTTTTCGTTTGAAATATTGAATTTTTACATTTATGCCTTTCACACCTCATAACGTAATAATTCGTGGAGCCCCCTCGTGGAACTTTTCCGTTGCAGCAGCAACATTCAAAATAAATGTTTGGCACTTTATCATCACCACCAGTGTGTGGCACGCGACTTGCGTCTGCACTCACTTTATTGTCAAACTTGTGTTTACTTTATTGTAAACGAGAATAGTCTCACAAAAATTTGATTTAGGATCGAAATTTTGTTGTTTCTGCTATTCAATTTCAAGAAACTTAAGAAGGACCGTTACTTTCTAAGTACCTACGTAACTAACATTTAAAAAAAAAAGCACTAAAAACTTCATCCAGCTTATTAAAATATTTTACAGCAATTGCATGTCACATCCACATGTTAAGAAAACCAATTAAGCAGTTTTAACCCTCGATTCCTCGCGCCTCTGACACAAATAATGTGACCGCAGCATTTAGTCTCTCCAGCCCTCGTTGGGGCATCGAACGATCTCTAATGGCATCCAACCACCAACTGGCCACCGCATTAATCCTTTACCGGCTCTTGATTAATTATTTAAAGTTGCCCGAGGCCCCCAAGGGAGTGCGCTCGGCAACTCCGCAAATTGTTTACAACTGCTTGTTACATTACATTTACACGTCGGGGATCAAAAGCTCGGGTTTACGGCTACCTGTTTTGGATTGCCAAAAACTATTGGGTTTTAGATAATTTACAGAGTACTTCTTACTTCAAGGAGTCTTAAGATTCGTTTGTAGAGTTATCGTCCGCTGTGTTGTTTGTCGTAGCGAATGGTAAAGTTGATCATACTCAAAAGCTTTAAGATAAAGACGACATCCCAAAGTTAATTTCGGCTTTACTGTTTGTTCCTTATAAAAAAGTTAAACCCCACTTACAAAGTAATAATTCAATTCCAACACAGGGTACAGATATTATCAAATTAAGTGCGGACAAGTGGACTCTTGACTTGACCGATGTAGTGACCCCTAATCCGCAGTAAATCTTGGGACCAACATACCCTGTCCGCGGCGAGGGTTAAACAACCTACTTCGCAATCATTTGTTACCTACACGCTGTAGACAAGACAGGGGTGCGCAATAAAGAAATATTTACATTCCTTCATAATTTAATACCGCCAGACCTTTTAGATTGCCCCGCGCGGGATCGTGGGAGTATGCGAAAATAAAATCGAAATAGTTCGCCGTGATTGATTGAGCTACCTGTTATTGATGTTCTTACTTAGATATTTATTAATTTGGAATATAGTAACGCTATGAATATGCATATAAAAAGAAGTAATAGACACGTTCGATCCTTTTCGCCACTCACAAGTGAAGCATAATTATCATATAATACTCCCACTCTGCTGAGACGCAGACCTCCTCTCTGTGAGAGGGAGAGGGCCATAATTCACCATGCGGGCCCAGTGCCCGTTGGTGGTGATGCCATAAGTGAACAGAAGCGATCAAAATTCCTGAAAAAAAATACATTGCCATACCGTAGACTTGAGACACAATCTGATCACTAAAATCAATCATCTATCTACATATTTAACACCGACGATTGAATTCTACCAAATATTAATTCATATTCGGAATAGGAAAGTATAAGGGGAAGACCACAACCACGTCAAAAATGGTTGTTCAGTGGTTCGGAAGTGTACACGGAGATAATGCGAACATTATACGAACTCTCGAGCCCGCATAATCGTGCTTATTATGCCGTGGAGCAAAAACTTACTAACTTGCATCTTTCGCACATTCATCCTGGTATATGTGTGCACACAAGTTGGTGACTGGATGTCGGAATTCTTTGTATTTTTGTTTTGGTGTTTATTGACGGATATCAAAAGGGGATCCCTTTATTCATAAACGTTGCCTAAAGTTAAGTAGCGATTAGCAACTGTACATTTTTTACGTTTGTACGTTATTTAACTTTAATCATTGTTTATAAGTGTGTTTCTAAGATGTTTTTCAACATGGCAAGTACGTACAAAAAGATTATATAAAAATACGAAATCTAGTTTTGTTTACAAATAAACAAACCAAGGAGGCCGAGGACTTTGCCCGTGAATGGGCAGACTATTAAAAAACAAACAGAGATAAACCTCTTTTGGTTTGCAATAGCCGCCAACTGCTTAGACCCAAAACATATATCCTTAATCCTTTACTAACTCACAAGGTAGCACTTACTATAACCGTATACGATGGTATGTTCCCAGTACTTCACATGAATGTAACACAGGTAAACACTTTCGTACCCCACTATACTAAGACATGATAATTTTGTCGGATGACCAAGGGCTATCGAGTTTCGGGTTCAGTAGACCGATAATTTTGGAATGTTAACCAAGTATACGAACTCATGCACGTTAGGTGAATTAATTACACTTGCACTAAGTTTAGAGAAACTGCTAACACCACCTATTAATTATTCTTAAGAATAGAACTTGTATAAGGTACCGTTGTTAAGTAGGAACATAGGTAGGTAAGTAAATAAGGGTAAGCTTTATTTTCACAAATTAAGTGCAGCATTTACTTGAGTACAACCAAGCGGAACCAGGGGCTGCGTTACCATTTGATTGACAGCTGCCCTTGTCCAATAGCAATGGCGAGACCTGACGAACACGTCAATCAAACACGAACCCACCCCACCTTATCAACAAAACCAACACCATATAATAACCCTTATCGCTTAGAAAATAAGAGCCACAACCAGTGCACAGATGACATCGCGGGCCCCGCGGCCGAGCCATCACGCGAACGCGATCGCCCCATTATTTGCCGCCCTTTTGTAATTTGAATTTCGAATTCCAATTCGTATTTTGTGGTAAAATAAAAAGAACACCGTTTCGACACAATGGCGTCAAGGGCGGTGTTCTGACATGCGATCAAGTTATTACATTAAAGGAAAGCGTACCCGCGAGCCCGGCCCGCCTCACAGCCATGTTATTGAAAGCTTCCAGGAATAGCATTCTATAACATTAATTTGAAATCGGCCGTCCATATTTTACAAAACAAAGTTAAAGCTGTAAACCATTAATGTAATAAATTTAAAGCACACTTTCGAGCAATTAATAAGTTCGATCGTTTTTATTACAGAGAACGGACTGCCCCGGCGACTACGCACTGCTTATACGAACACGCAACTGCTGGAATTGGAGAAAGAGTTTCATTTCAACAAGTACCTGTGCCGACCAAGAAGAATTGAGATCGCTGCTTCATTAGATCTTACTGAGAGACAGGTACGTATGTAAATACAAAGAATATCATTTCATCTCCCTCTTCTAACAAAATATTCAAACCATCTCATCAAAACTTGCAAAATAAATAGCACATCCAAATTATTTTTTTAGTTTACCGAATGTCCACCGCCAATGTGCAATGGTGATTGATCATGACGTCATGCGTATAGTTCTGATAGAGTTTGGTAATTTTAAATGATCTATCGCTAACGTCCATACTACGTTGAATACACCGGTTCTCGTCCGTTAACCGAAGTTAAGCAACATTGAGCGCGGTCAGTACTTGGATGGGTGACTGCCTGGGAACACCGCGTGACGTTGGCTTTTTAATTTCACAACTGTTTATTTCGGTCTAAAAAGGTTTTTTTTTTATTTTACCCTCTAGAATATTGTTATTGCCCATGAAATCAGAACTAAAATGAAATAGCCACATACCCGCCTCCCTTTTCCTACGTCTATGCATATAATCTAGATACTAATATTTTACTCTTGTTACAGGTAAAGGTCTGGTTCCAAAACAGGCGTATGAAGCACAAGAGACAAACACTCAGCAAGACTGAAGATGGTGACGACAAGGACTCCACCACATCAGAAGGTGGCAAGAGCTCTAAGACGGGGCTTGACAAATTCTTGGATGACGACGGGCCGCTATCCGGCAAGAAGAGTTGCCAGGGTTGCGAGTTACCGCCCGGCGCACTTTGTTCCCCTGCTGAGGATCTACCAGAACTAGCATCACGCACACGGAATAATAATACTCCGAGTGCCACCAACAACAATAGCTTTGCGAGCGATGGAGCCTCCAGCGTGGCTTCCTCGTCCTCCCTGGACAAACTCGCCGAAGACGACTCACGAGACGGGCACCCTCCCCTCACTGCGATGACCGTCGCTCCTAGGAACTTGACCAAGAGAATCAAACAAGAGTCGAGGAAGCGGTCTCCTTCCCTAGATGCAACATGTAAGGTGTCGCCGTCTTCCTCTAAAGACGGACTTGGCCCAGTAGTTGGTCTTACGGATAATGGAAAATTCTCATCAGTCAACTTGACACCGTCTTCGACGCCAGGCACTCCATCGAGTATGCATCCGAGTCCACTGGGCCATTATCCTAGACCATCGCCTCCAAACGCCGCACCGGGCCCGCCGCACCCTCAAGCCGTGCCCAACGCGATGCCCCCCTACGTAATCAGAGGTAACGCGCCACCTGGACAGTTCGTGCCGCACCCAGACTTCCGCATGGATTCCAAACAGTTCATTGGAAAGCTTGCGCAATACCCCCAAGGTAACAGAAACTATGAAGGATACGGAACTGCAATTCAGTCTGCTGTTGAGCAACATGGATATGTGCGAAATCAGCAGCATACACGACAGGAGGGATCCCCCTCCACAAGAGCGACAAACGGCGTAGCCTCAAGGCAAGCATACCCTCACGAAATGTATCAAAACTACGGATATCCCGCGTATGGAAAAGATCAGGTAGCCTACGGGCACCCGGGGTATGACCAATCGCAGAGTTACAGTGGGGAACATATGGCGTATGCAAACAGCCACTATGGGTATCACTATCATGAAGGTGCGCAACATGATCACGGACACAACTATTATGCTGCAGACGGACAAAAAACCGCACATGGGACGGACTATTCGAAGAATTACTATGATGGGAACGCATACTCGCAGCAGGCAGCTGGGTACGCAGCAGCGGGCGCGCAGCCGGGCGCGGCAGGCGCGGCGGGCGAGGCCTACAGCGGCGCGGAGTGCGCCGACGGGTATGGCTCCTTCCAGCAGTTTTACGAGGCCACGCACGCCGCGCCTGCCGGAGACAACTCCAACTCCTCCTCAGACTTCCACTTCCTCAGCAATCTCGCTAATGACTTCGCACCAGAATATTACACCATTTGAGATAAGGACTTCGCTGAGCAGGCGAGTGATCTGTTCGTGTAAGCTTACCTATATAATACTATATATGGAACATTTAATATATAAGGGTTACGGTGTTGACACTCCAGTGTTCGCCTAAGGCGATGACGTATAAGATTGCTATCCACAGCTAATCCTAATCCAATTAAGTTTGTTATATTATAGTTGCTATAAGAAATGATAATGTAATAAATTGTAAATAAATACTTATCTCTTAATTATTGTAATAGATAATTAAACTAAATTTTTACTCTGATGCGTACAGAATAAAGAATAGATATTGAATTTGATTACAGATATTTAAAGAAATGCCCTGTTGCGAAAACACTTGTTCTTTAATTAACTTTTAATTAAACATTATTGCTTTTTTTCCCTTGTGGGTAGTTGTTACGAAGGGTGAAAAATTTTAGCTCCGCAAACAAATATATACAGTTTGCCTATTGATACATGTATACATATACATGCTAACATAGAGCACCCACCAGTAGTGTTATCTCCAAAATTGATCACACAACTAGCAGAACAAAGCACAGTTTAAAAATTCAAAACGATGGAAGCACTGAAAGTCTCATTATCAGATATGATGTCGCTGTTCCAAAACAGGATGACATCCTTTGAAGCGGAATTGCAGAAGAATCCTTCAGGCAGTGCAAGCAGCACGACTGACCGTTTGGTGGCAGACTTCACCGCATTCAAGAAATTCATACTTGAGGCGTTGGGCTGTCTTCAGCGGCAGTCGAAGCGTTGACTCAGGGTCTTGACAACCTGGAGATGCATGGGCGCCGGAAGATGGTGTTGTTGCCTGTTGTCACGGAGCAGGCCAAGGAAGAAACTGTACAGGTTGTCGCTGAGATTGTGCGATGTCACCTGAAGCTGACCGACTTTACGGTTGCTGACATGAGGCGGTGCCACCGGATGGGCAGACAAGCAGGTGCTAAGCAAACCCAGGCCATTCTTTGCAAGCTACGGGACGTCGTATCTGGTTTGCTAAGACCAAGTTGAGGGCACTGGTGTTACAGTATCAGAGTTTCTGACGAGATCGTGGCATCAGCTCTTCATGGCTGCGCGTGAGAGACTTGGCGAAGCAAAATGCTGGACTAAGAATGGCCTGATATATGTTCTTCGCGCTGACGGCTCCCGGCATCGAGAAATACACTGGATGATATCAGAAACATCGAGCAGGGCAGTGAAAAGGCTATGTCTCCCAGCGCCCATCATTGTCCTCGTCGCCGTCTCCATCACCGGTACCGAAGAAGACCCGGCGTGCTGCCGCGAAGAAGTAATTGGGTGCACACTTTTAGTTAGTATCACCGTCCGAGTGGCAGTTTTTGTTTATAACTCGTGCCCTCTCAATTTTTTTCATTTTACTAATTATTTCTATACCCTTTATCGTCCCACGTGTAAGTATTGTATACCTTCTGTTTTTTTTTTTTTTCTTCTTTGGCAACTTACCTTCTCTTTATTTCCACTATTTATTCCTTTCAATCTGTCAGCTGTCAACTCAATAAGTCATGTCATGTGTCTTTTCTTAAAGTATTCGTTCAGATACCAGTAGACAGTGTGCCAAGTATATTTATGTCCTTTATTTCACTTAAATACTTACAAATTACATTTTTAAATATTTTTATTTAAAACAAAAAGATTTAAAAAAAAAATTACAATATAAAAAATAAAAGTACCCCACCGATATCGGGAACAGGGTCCAAGCTACGGCGCTAAGCTAAGGCGGTCAGGGCTTCAGAGAGAGGAACTTCCTTTTTATTTATGTTATTATTAATTTCATTATTTTTTTCCTATGCCATAAACTTATGTAATAACTTTCTGTTACCCGGACGATGAAATTTGTAAACGTTTTGTTTTATTTTAACTTTTAAAATGTTATGACTCAACTGGCGGGTGGATTTAATTAATTTCTCTTTTTATATTAACATTTATAATTATTATTTAGTTATTTACGTTTATTATTATTTTTCATATATTTATATAGTGTCGATGTCAGACAGCAATGACGACAGCGACACCGAAAGCTTTTTGTCGGTCTGTAGTAATAACAACGTTGTTACTTTTCCGTCCCTTGCTTCGGGTGGATTCAAGGATGTCCCCTTGAATCTCAGTTTTCCGATGTACCTAAGAATTTCAATGTAGTCCATATAAACGCCCAGAGTATTCCGACACATTATTCTGACATGCTAGTGAACCTAGACTGTAAGAACATCCATGCTATCCTTGTCTCAGAATCCTGGCTAAACCCATGTCTCCCTTCTACTTCCTATTCCTTTCCGGGTTTTCAACTAATAAGAAATGATCGCACGATTGGCGGTGGCGGCGGTGTTGCCATATACCTTCGTCCATATATTCCTTTTTCAATTGTCGATATGTCTGCACAACCTCCATTGCAAAACGCGGGAGAACATCTCTTTTTGGAAGTAACCCTGAACCACGTAAAAGTTCTTCTAGGTATTTAATGGCCCTTCGTCACGTATCAATTTCTTGTCATCCTTTAAAAATATCCTAGAAAACCTAACACCCTCTTACAGTCATACAGTCATTATGGGGGACTTCAATACTTGCTTATTGAAAAACGATTCCTGCTCTTCTTCTCTTCGATCAATAGTCCAGTCGTCGAATTTATCAATTCTCCCTTTGAGTGCCACACACCATTTTTCAGAATGTAATCCTTCGCTTTTGGATCTACTCATTGTTTCGTCTCCTCAACATGTCAGCAACCATGGTCAATGCCCAGCTGACATGTTTTCTTACCATGACTTTTATTCCTATCCTATAAAATTCGCCCACCTAAGACAAAATAAAATTCTCCTGTAGCGCAATTTTGGTGGTATAAATACAGATGATCTCCGAAGAGATGCTAGCAGCATTGACTGGGCTCCTTTAGTCAATGTTGAGTCGATGGATGATAAAGTCAATCTACTGACAGATAACCTTGTGCAGCTGTACGATATTGACGCTCCCATTCGTGCAGTGAAAATCAAACATCTTCCGGTACCATGGCTTACAGACGATATTAGGACTATCATGCACGGAAAGGCTGGAACCACAACTAAATATAAGTGTCGGCCCTCACCATCGAACCGGGAGATCCTTGTTGATGCACGCAATCGTTGCAATAATGTGTGTAGAGATGCCCAACGCCGCCATATCCACACCTCAGTTGAAAGCGGAGATCCAGCAAAAGTCTGGAAATTTCTTAAATCCATGGGAGTTGGAAAATCACGCCAAGAATCGATTCCTAAAGACTTAGATATTGATCTACTGAATCAACACTTCTCATCTTCGTCCCACTGTAATAGGACCTTGAAGGCAGCTACTGTTAACTATCTTTCAAACCTTCCAACTCCGGACCATCCCCCATTTATTTTTAGTCAATTCTCTGATTGTGATGTTAAGAAGAGCATAGTTTCAATCACGTCTAACGCAGTCGGTTGTGATTGTGTAAGTCGGAAAATGATACTCCCTGTCCTCGACGAAATCCTTGCTATCCTATAGAGCTTATTACACCATCCTAAATATCGGACCCGATATTTAGTCGTTCCTAAATTCAGGATAGTTAAATCGCATTTAGGAAGGAAGGATCCGATTTAGGATCCGATTTAGGACAAGAATGGTTTCCGACGTCCTAAATCTATATCGGATCCTAAATCGAAAGGGTGTAATCACATTCAGAACGCTCAGTCACCGCTCGCCTGCCGTCGCGAGCGAATGTTTTTCGTTGATTGTATGCATAGGTATTAAGTACGCATAACAAAATGACTACAGAAAAGGAGGTGATTTAAAATATATTGCAATTATATGGATATGCCTTATCTTTGGAACAAAAATGATCCAAACTATATAAATAAAAATATCACGTTCTTTTTCTCTTTTTAATTTCTATGGAGCCAAGCGCTAGGGTTACGATAATACCATTTTTCTGGTTTTTCGTTAATATTGGGGCCATTTCGACACACTTCTTTTTAACTCGACACGTCCGTCACTCGTCGGTCGTCCTTACCGACGATGATTCAGTGTCCTAAATCAGTGAACGTGTAATCAGGAGCTCGGGCGACTGAATTTCTTGTCCTAAATCGGATCCTAAATATCGGGTCCGATATTTAGAATGGTGTAATAAGCTCTTATGCCATATCCTGAACTACTCTATATCCTATGGTGCCTTTCCATCGATGTGGAAAGAGTCCAAAGTCCTTTACCCAAAAAATCCAATCCTACTTCCTTTTCAGAATACCGTCCCATCTCCACCTTGCCTTTCCTCTCCAAAGTCCTAGAACGCCTTGT
The DNA here is from genome assembly GCA_947507525.1 of Apamea epomidion. NCBI lineage: Eukaryota > Metazoa > Arthropoda > Insecta > Lepidoptera > Noctuidae > Apamea > Apamea epomidion. The sequence goes on from OX382238.1 coordinate 13,897,514, forward strand.
CCACAATCAGCTTAGTACTTTTCTTTGTAAGAATAGTCTGCTGAAACCTTTCCAGCCCAGTTTTCGTCCTGGCCACAGTACCACTACAGCCTTAGTTAACGTCACTGATGACGTACGGTTAGGCATGGTGGAAGGAAATCTGACAGTTCTTTGCTTACTAGATCTTAGCAATGCGTTCAATACTGTCGATTTCGATATCATGCTTCGCTCGATTAACATATCTCCAACGGCGATTGACTGGTTTTGTGGTTACCTATATGGCCGCCGGCAACGTATATGCATAGAAGAGTCTTGCTCTTCGTGGTGTTATACTTCTGCCGGTGTACCTCAGGGTGGCGTTTTATCTCCTTTACTTTTTGCAATATATATAAACTCCAATACCAAAAAACTTCTTTCTTCCTACCACCATTATGCAGACGATTTGCAAATTTATAAAGAAGCTGGCCCCTCGAATTTGGCTGATGCTGTTCACATTATCAACAAGGATTTGGTTTCAATCTGTGATCGGAGTGAGGCGCATGGGTTGCAGGTTATCTCATCAAAGACTCAGCTCATTGTTGTTGGCAGCTAAAGGATGATCCCCAAGATAAACTGGTCGCAGCTTCCCCAAGTTCAATTTAACGGAACTGCTATACCATTCAGCGAAAAAGTTAAGAAATTTGGATCGACAAACATCTTTCCTGGCGTCCTCAGCTACAGGAGATAAGTCGTAAAATGTTTGCATCTGGTAAGTCATTGAGATGGTTGCGGCACTTTCTTCAACTGCCACTAAAAATGCGCTTGCACAATCCCTTTTACTTCCCATCCTTGACTACGCTAATGTGAGTTATCCAGATCTTACTGAGGCACAACTAGATAAACTTGGGCGACTTAAAAACTTTTGCATAAGATTTATATTTGGCCTGCGCAAATATGATCACATATCTGAATTTCGTACAAAGCTCAAATGGCTTCCCATACGTCTTCGCCGGAATTCTCATATCTTATTTCAGCTCTACAGTATTTTGTTTAATCCTAAAACCAGGGGGTTTTAGGATTAAACAAAATACTTATCTTAACGAACGTTTCAAGTTCCTTCATGACACACATAATAGTTATCTGAGATCATCGGAAAACCTGAGACTAGAGATGCCGATGCATTCCACCAGTTTCTATGACAAATCCTTTACTGTTCAAGCAGTACCTACGGTATGACTTGCCCGTGTCGGTAAGGAGTGCTCAATCTTTGTCCACTTTCAAAATTATGATAAAAAGACACTTCCTCTCTCCTACATCATCATTTTATTTTCTTTACTCTTATTTCATGTTTATTATTATATATATATATTTGTGGCAGCACACACGTTTTTACTAATCTAAATATTTATTTAGATTAGTAAAATATACTTTATGTATACAGGGAGACAGGGAAACTCGACGTGTTCCTTCCAGGCCGTGATAGTGTGACCCAGTTGCAACAATTAAGCACCCCATGAAGCCTAGGCGAAAATTCATGGAATCCGAGGAAAACCGATTTTCATGTTTTTTTGAAAATCTCCCAGAAATCGTCACTAAATATCACTTATCTCTAAATTCTCTAATTGAGTGGCTTTCATAGCTATTGCATTGCCTACCTAATATTTTAACACACCTATTAATGTAACCAAATTTTCTAAAATATCAAACAGTTAAAAGTTAAAGTAAGAAGTTTATTAACTATTTTCAAAAATCATCTACGTACACGAACTTTGACACTAGTTATCTCAAAATTTTACTATGACACTAAGCGTACAAATTACGGGGAAGACATTTTCATTTAATCAGCTATGCAACGAGGTACAAAAGTTTCATAAATGTTTAAAGGTGCCGATGAAACAGTCGATAATGTTGCCAAAGGTCAAATTTGCAAATTGTTGAAATATTTTAAAATGATGTGATATTCGAATTAATTAACTGATTTATGTTATCCCTTTACCTCCGCTCCGCAAGTTAAGACCACACTTTCAAGTGGTAAGTATTACTCGCAGTCGATGAGCTAATCACCGATCACTTGTCGCTTAGTTTTTCGCTTTTATTTATCATGTCATTAACCTGCAATGTGGTAGACTCTTCACATCATATTTGGTCGTTTAGAAAAGGATCAAGAAAAAGCATTACCTTAATCTTTGACGACGGATTGATGGTTGTTGTTATTAGTAGAAAAGAGTTCGCTGCGGCTAACTTTATGCCTAAGACAACTTTTTACAAAGTAATGGTCCAACCTAATCAATTAAGTTAATCTATCGCAATTCACAGCTGGACCTTGACCTCTCCCGAGCTACTGACATGACATAAAATGATGTGCTTCACAAGCCCCTTAAGAAATTATGAATGTGGTTGCTGTTGGTTACTTAGAGCATCTTAACTCGTCAGGTACTGCCAGTGCACGTTTTAGTAAACAGTTATTTCTTTTACAGAAGTCTCAAAGTTTATGTTTATTATAGAATTAAGAGTTTGTACGTGCACAGCAGCTTAATCACACGCGAACCAAGCGACAAGTGATCAGTGATTAGCTCATCAACTACGAGTAATACTAACCACTAGAAAGTGGCGTCTCAGCTTGCCACCTGGTTGCGACGATCTAGCTTCATGACGTAGAAATGATTGCTGGGTGCTGAGGAGGAAAAGGGATAACATAAACTAGTTAATTAATTCGATTATCACATCATTTTAAAATATTTCAACAATTTGTAAATTCGACCTTTGCCAACATTATCGACTGTTTCATCGGCACCTTTAAACATTTATGAAATTTCTGTACCTCGTTGCTTAGCTGATTAAATGAAGATGTCTTCCCGTAATTTGTACGCTTAGTGTTATAGTAAAATTTTGAGATAACTGGTGTCAAATTCGTGCACGTAGATGATTTTTGAAAATAGTTAATAAACTTCTTACTTTAACTTTTAACTGTTTGATATTTTAGAAAATTTGGTTACATCAATAGGCGTGTTAAAGTATTAGGTAGCCAATGGAATAGCTATGAAAGCCACTCAATTAGAGAATTTAGAGATAAGTGATATTTAGTGATGAATTCTGGGAAATTTTCAAAAAACAAGAAAATAGTTTTTTCTCGGATTCCATGAATTTTCGCCTAGTCTTTATGGGTGCTTAATTGTTGCAAATGGGTCACACTATTACGCCCTGGAAGGAACACGTCGAGTTTCCCTGTCACCCTGTATATTGATTGTATAATGTAAATGGTACACCACAGACTACCTACTATATTTGTCTCTCCTTAATTTTAATCCATCCAAAGGTTGCCTTTAAAAGATCGCTCTAAGCAATAAGACCGCCCATTGTGTCACCCTCTGTAAAATTTTATATGTTTATGTTCTGTAATTTGTTTGGACAATAAAGAGTACCTATTCTATTCTATTCTTATTCGAGAAATATGTTAAAGTTATTGTAAATGAAATATAGCAGTTTTGCCAATCTACAAGGCATTGTTTGATACATACGCGGATTACCTACCAATAAATATGTACTGTTGATATAACGTTTAAATAAATTGTAATTAAAACTGGTATCAATGTAAATTTCTACAAAAATAATATTTGAAAGTTTATCTTGTATCCAAACACCTTTTCACGTGTTCATGATAAGAGATATTTGAATAAAAACTCATTTTACGACACTTAATAATAGAAATTGTTTACAAACTTAAGGAATAGTCGTTGCCTTATTTAGTTAATATTGTTTTGTGACTATAAGACATACTGTAGATACATTAAGTATAAGATAGTTTATTGTAAGTCATTATTATTGTAGATATCATCAGCTCTATCATTTCGGCCTATTAAAAAAATAAATCATTTGGTGTCACATGTTTTCTACTTTTACTCCTACTGCCCAAAGAAATACCAATTTCACATGAATCCACTATCCTGTCCTCCCTAGATAAATTATAAAATAATCTTGCAAGCAATGCTATTCTATTCTATGGTATACTGGAAACATTTGTTACCAGTGCACAAACTGTAACCATGAATTCAGCATATGATTTTAGACCCCCTAGTGTAGAAATTTATCTTTGATGATCAAGATACAAACCAGCTGCTCCATAGTAAAGTGCAATACTTACTCATGGAACAAGTTTTTTTTATAACCAATGAACAATTTCTATGCTAGGCTAGAATCATAATGCTGAATATTCATGGTTGCAGTTTGCGCACTGGTTATTTTTTTTCGTCTATACAGCGCCATCTATGAGACATATTTAGAGCCAGTATTATGTTTAATCAATGCTTGTGCCTTCTCTTTAGGAGAAAACCTTTACCCTGCAATGGGATAATAGTAAGCTTATTATTTACTAAAAACTATAGTTTGCAAAGAATGAATTCTCACAAGATTTCAAGCCCTTTCGCTGTATCTTGATTAAGGTGCTTTACATGGAGTAGTCCACATGAATAAAAAATTAAGCCACAGACACATTACTGTGTCATGTTGTTCATTGTTGTGTCATGACTCGGGATACACCAATCAAACAAATCTGTTCAGGACTATGTCAAATCAGAGTTTTGATTGGCTAACACTGCGTCAGATGGTGTTACAACATGACACAACACAGTAATAAAAATCTGACTTTATACTAATCCAGGACCATTATAAAAGTATTTAAAACTTGATTTACTAGGATATAGGAGTAAAGGCCTATGGAATTACAGAGTCTGAGTAGGGTGATAAATAATATTTAAGTAAAATAGAAAGAGAATACTGATATTAATTTATTATCAAACTAGATCATGTGAAGTAGAAAGATTAACAAAGTTGTGATCATTTAGCTAAACATTGTTATACACTTTTTATAAATATCAATTATTCAGAAACAGAAAATAATGCATTATTATTTGCAACGGTAAAATTATTTGAAATAACGACATTAGAATCTGGTTAGTTTTATAAAATTAGGTTACAGTTTACAATTAAACTCCATGAAATAGTGGTCTAGGAGAGGTATGTAGTTCTCAAAATTTCCTATTTACTGGAGAATATTAGATATTCCATATAAAATTTGTGATTAGAACATCCCTGTATAGTACTGCGTAGTGTATATACCAAGATTCTAATGTAAAGCCTTGTCACAAGACTACAAAATGTAGTAAAGCAAATGTTACTTAAAAAGTATTAAAATATTTTTACGAAGTTGATGGTTTCGCCGCTTGCATCTGGGCTTGCAGCTTCATTTCAATCATCATGCAAATAGCTTTGTGAACCTTTGATTTCTCTATGCCTAACATTTTTATTTTGTCCATTTGTTCTGTTACAAAAGCAACTTTCCTCTGGAAGTAGTCCTTGGCACCAGGAATATCCTGAAAAGACAAAGACTTAGAATGAGCTTAATGAACAGCAAGACAAACATAAACATGTACTTGAAGAATAGGCATTAGAACAGGTACTTGAAGAATAGGCATTAGTTTCTTTACCAAACAAAAGGAATCATAATTAAATAATGGTATAGGATAAACAGAAATAATATTGCTGTAACAAGGAGAAAAATGTTGTCACAAAAAATCATGGGTCTATTCCACAAGTAATTATATAACTATACTTTCTTATTACACACAACTTACTTTCTGTGCATAATATCCAGTTCCTATATCGATGAGCACATGCTCAGTATCTGATATTTCCCCAGGGATGTACATAGATCCAGTCAACGGTACCAGTATGCTTTTGCCTTTACACTCAGGAGTCATTTTCTCAACACATTCTCCTGATTCCATAAACTTTCCTTGAGCTACCTTCAATGTATGTAAAGAGTCTTGAAATACGGTCATTTCCTGAAAAAATAAAAACGTTTAAATAAAAATATATTTTCGAAACAAATCAATAAGATTAGGCCTAACCTATGTATATCTGACAACACTAAATTAGTTATAAAATAGCGAAATAACTGAATAATAAGTAAAATCTAACCAAGTAAAGACATATCCTGTAGGAATTCATTTGCCATTTTTAACTTACTTGATCCAATTGCTGTTTGAGTTGGGCCAACTGCTGTAAATTGAGCTTGGATAAATCGATTTGATGCATTCCTGGCGCTGGTGCACTTGATACAGTAGCCATTGTTAATAAAGTTGATATTTCACACCTAGTTTAGTAAGAATAGTGACTAATTTAAGTAAATGCAAGGTTTCTTAGCATAATATTCGCAGGAGGTAACCTCAAATATTTGCCCTACAGCAAAAAAGACAGTTCTCAATTTTTATTTTGACATATACTTGACAGACTGTCAGTGTCAAATTAGATTATGGATGTTTAAAAATACGAGCATAAAATATTATATTACAGCATGGCAATAATATTTGATTTCATGATTAATCTAGTAACATAACAATATGACGGCAAATATACGTGAGAATTTGTGGAAGCTAGAACAAGTGGCTGCATAAATATGTGACAGCGAAGGATCACCAAAACTATCTGGCGAAATCATGCAACGATAAAAAATGGGTTGCTGTTTACTTACTCAGTTAAATTCAGATTTGGCCTAAATCTGCCTCTTTTGCTATGTGTAACCATGCCACGTTACAGCTTTTTAGTAGTCTGTATGTACCTCAACTCATCTGAGTTACACCGTAGACAGACAGGCAGGCAGCCAGACAAACAGATGGACTTGGCGTTACGTTTTTTCTATGTAAGCCTAAATTTTTTTGTTCAGATTTTTCTTTTGGCATAGTCGATTTTTAATTCATCTACAGTGGAACAACTCAACACTTATTGTTTAGTTCATATTGGTTACAACACTATCAAACTCAAACTTCATTGTTCAAAAAATTTTACGATAATTGCCATTCGAGCTCGAGACCGGAGATAGCGGATTCCTATATTATTTTGGTATTTGTGTAGATCTAATAGCGCGAAGTAACGTAGTCGTGTCACGTTTCATAACATAAGTGCCGCTTAAATTGAATATTGAGCATCAGTTTAAATTTATTATTTATTCTAAGGCGAAACTTAACCCCAATCCAACCTCGTCATGTCTGTCACCAATTTGGATACAATCGAGAATTTTCAAAATTTTATTAGGTGAGAAAATTCAATCAATTTTTCCATTACATTTTATCAAAAGGTTAATTGTACTTTAGTACTTTCAGTGGAAACTTTGAATGTGACTTATCTTTTGTTTTTTATTTCATACATTCAACTTCTGTAGTATCTATTAAAAATTTTGTTTTCTTAGGAATTAAATTAAAACTTCACAACATTAAGAATAGAGTCCATTTAAAGCTCGTTTTGCAAATACAATAAATTGATAACTAACATTGTGAAGCTAAAATATCTGTAAATAATCAATGTGTTTCACCTTTTCCTAAGGTCACCAAAGATAACAAATTGCTATTAATTTTACCATGCCTACCTCATGGCTTCGATGTGCCATGCTTTGTTTATTCTGATATAACCAGATTATCCATATAAACAAAACACTGATATGTAGATAAAAAAAATAGATAACAGCAATCAGCTTAGCCTACTGAACTGTTATCTAGAAGTTTTGTGTTCCAAGTCCGATGAATGACATACAAGTACTTTATTTTCAGGACACCTGTGCTAACAGTAGTTCATTTTTCTGCTGAATGGGCGGAACAATGCAAGCAGGTCACAGAAGTGCTAAAGGAACTGGTAAAGCTACCTGAAGTACAATCCAGTGGTAGCAAAATAGCTTTATGTGATGCTGAAAAGTTATCTGAAATCTCATTGCAGTTTAAGGTAAAAATAATTCTCACTTTTAAATTGAAAAAATACACAAATGCAAATTAGGATGATAATGTAAATCATACATAAAAGAAACAGTTGAGTAAATAATAAAAGCACTTCCTTAAAAAATATTTGATGTGTCTGAGAACACAATTGACAATAGAGCAATGATGTAGCATATATGTTTGATTTCCAGGTTGACTCTGTACCAACAGTCATTTTATTCAAGAATGGTACACAGCTAGACAGAGTAGATGGAGCTGATGCTGCACAAATATCTTCCAAAGTGAAGGCCCATAGTACAAATAAGACTGCCCTGGGAGACATAGCTCCTGTGAAACTAGAAGATAGACTGAAAGCCTTGATAAATAGACATGATGTTATGGTGTTCATGAAAGGCAACCGAGAGCAACCTAGATGTGGTTTTAGCAAAACTTTAATTCAAATTCTTAATGGAACTGGGTAAGGAAATTAACTATATTAAATGGAGTATATTGTAAACTAGCGCTGACCCAGCAAACTTCTTACCGCCTCAGAATCAATAAGAACAATTTTTTTCTCAAGTTTTAGTAGTTATTCTGCTATTCAGGGCGAAGACAAATCCAACAAATCAAAGATCATAAAAATCGGTCCAGTCGTTCTTGAGTTATAAATGGTGTAACTAACCAGACTTTCTTTTATTTATATAGATTATTATAAGCAGTATAGATAGCATGTAATTTTTTATTTATTTAAATGAGGGACAGGACAGTAGGAAAAGTAGATAGATGTTTTCCTGTTACGGTCTATCAGCCACCACAATTACCCACCATTTAGCGGGAAAATTAAAGTGACTTATAATGCTGTATATTGTAATATTAAACTACTAGCACATAAAACTGGTAGTAATGTTAGTATTGTTGTAGTATAAACAGTAATAATCTAATACAATGGATGGCACACTATGCCATAAGTGTAATATAAATGTTTTGGTTAACATTGATCTTGATTGTTTTCTGTTCTGCCCCATTTATAATAATAATGGTTACTTTTGTTGTTTTCTAGGGTGCCGTTTGATACGTTTGATATCCTGACTGATGAAGAAGTACGTCAAGGCCTTAAGGAATATTCAGACTGGCCTACCTACCCCCAACTTTATGTTAAGGGTGAACTAGTTGGTGGCTTAGACATCATCAAGGAGCTTCAATCTAGCGGGGAACTAGATGCTACGCTGAAGCCTTAATAAATGGTTTATACCATTGTAGGTACTTTAATTTATTGCAATAAATGAATGGTTTTATTAAATAATTGTTATCATTTTATACTTTTTGCTACAAAAATGTAAATAGTGCGATTGTAAGATACTAAATACTGAAGCGCAGGCCATACCGCCAGCTGGCGGGCGGGCGGGCGAGCCGAGCGAGGCATCGTTTCACCTTTTTTCATACTTCGGTAGCTTATCTCTGTAGTTCGCGGTGTGAACCCAAGTATGAAAAGATGTGAAACGATGCCTCGCTCGGCTCGCCCGCCCGCCCGCCAGCTGGCGGTGTGGCCTGCGCTTGATGCATGTCATTGCTACATATACAATGTATCGTGCGAGTCCCGCAAAAGTTTAAGTAAGAATTTTTTAGTTGATATGTACCAATATGTACATATTCAACTCTGCGAGTAACAAATCGAAATTCTTAGACCCAGTCTGGATCCAACCACAAATGTAACTAAAACAGGGTTTCCTCCCTCCACACATTCAAATGGCATATAGCTTAACCCTTAGGCCTCATTTACGGAGACGCGGGGCGTCGCGCGTCGCGTGCAGCGTGGCGTCTCGCGGCGCGTCGTACGATTTTCTGTTTACGGAGCGGCGGCGCGTCAAGCGTATGGCAATATAAGACGTTGTTCATAGAGACGCGGGGCGGGAAGCGTGGCGGTGCCCACAGCTGCGCCCGCGGCGAATCCTCAAGCATGTAGCAAAGCACGCGGCGGGCAACGCTGCGACACACGCGGGATACTCAATCAAACTGACCAGTTTTAGGTTAGCGGAAGATGGGAGCGCAAATTAAATGAATTAGTAATTACTAATAATTAATTAATTGCGTTCTGCAATTTCCAAATATGATTTAGACAGAAGATTCCGCCGCGGGCATCGCTTCATCGAGAATTGCCGCTGCGTCCGCCGCCGCGATAAACGCTGCTGGGGCTGGAGACGCGGCGGTGCCAGCCGCGGGCTCGGCCGCAAAAAACGCTCCATTTCAAGCAAACGCGTCTAAAATCGCTTCTCCGTAAACGCCCTCATTCATACAACGCCATATGTTTGAATTTAGTGCGGGCCGCGCCGCCCAACGCGACGCGCGACGCCCCGCGTCTCCGTAAATGAGCACTTAGGGCCAGGCCACAACAGTGCGTTGCGGCGTCGCATCGCAAAAACAACATTGCACAGCTATGCGATGCGATGTCGCAACGCAAAAATTTCATCGGATACGACATCGTACGACAAGACGCTAACCGTCAGTTCAGTTTCTAGTGAGACATGGACCGCACTGCGCGTGTTCTACTTCTGCTTGCGTTAAGGCATATTAAGAAAAAGAAACAGAAAAGAAAGTACTGGGTGCACCCATTACTGACAATTATGAATAAAGATGGAAACCACTTCAAAAGGAAATATGAGGCGCTAAAAGTGGGCGAGGTTAAATTTTTCGATTACTTTAGGATGAGTGTAGTAAGTTTTGAAGAACTTCTTAGTTTGATAAAGCCTCATTTACAAAAGAAATACATATTTAGAAAACCCATCGAACCTCTGGAGATGCTGGGATTAACTGTAAGGTAAGAAAAAAATAAACTATTTTTACTATAATCATACTGTTTAATCATTTTCATAATTTAGTGTTATTCAAAACTCGTATTCCGATTGTGTGTCATTCGTCAAATTTGTTAGTTCCTCATCGAAATGAATTTGTTCTGGCTCATTTACATCATCATTCCTTGGCGTTTGTGGAGACGATTGCATAGGTGCCGGTGATGTTTCGCATCCGCTTTGGAAGGCACTGCGTTGAATGGATGTTTGATAGCCACTCTGCATAGGCATTTGAGCTGATTGGTAGCCACTCTGCATAGGCATTTGAGCTGATTGGTAGCCACTCTGCATAGACATTTGAGCTGTTTGATAGCCAGTCTGAACAGTTGTTTGTGAAGTTTGATAGTGGCTGGGATAGTATGATGGTTGGTGTAAATCACTTAATATCTGTAGGACACGACTTTGGAAAATTATTGTTTGATTATCATTCAATTTTTCCAATGATGGCAAAATTCCTTTAAAAAAAGATAAATGTCTACTTTCAGGTGTTTTTAAAGCAGCTATAATATTCTTCTCAAATTCGTCTTCGTCAATTTTTCTTTTACGCGATGCAGGCTGGTAACGTGGCATGACAGGTTGCTGGCTTTGTTGGGTTGAGGTGCTTGGTCTTATTTCTTCATCGTCAAGACTTGATGTTGTTTTATTTTGAGAATTCTTTTTCAGAAATAGGAGCTGGTCGTATAGATGATATTGTTTAATTTTTTTGGCCCCAGCTCCGGATTTACATTGCTCGTTTAATTTTTTTTCGTATTTTGTAAAATTATCCTTGATTCCTCTCCATTTCTTTATGACATCGTTACCTAAAAAAATATGACGAATAATGATTTATTTTGTTTTCTTTCAGGTACCTGGCGACGGGAAATACTTTTAAAGATATGCATTTCACATATTATCGTGGAAAATCTACAATAACAGGAATAATAAAATTTGTTTGTCGTATTGTATGGAACATTCTTAAAAGGTTGGAATTATCAAAAATTACAACAGAGCTGATGGAACAAATTGCTCAAGAGTATGAAAAAAAGACCAACTTTCCTAATTGTATAGGAGCGCTAGATGGAAAACACATTCGTATATTGAGCCCGGATCACAGTGGATCCCTATTTTTCAATTATAAAAATTATAATTCCATTGTTCTATTAGCACTTGTTGATACGAATTACAAATTTATATATGTCGATATAGGTGCATATGGTAAGGAATGTGACTCCACTGTTTTTCAGAACTCAAATCTATACGACTTATTAAAAAAAGGTCAATTATCTATACCTCCGCCAAAACCGTTACCTGGCTTTCAAAAAGAAATTCCTTTTGTCTTCGTGGCGGATGAAGGATTACCACTGACAAATAATATAATGCGCCCATATTCTGGGAAGTTTTTATCGATAGAAAAACGAGTTTTTAATTATCGTTTGAGCCGAGCCAGACGATATGTTGAGAGCGCTTTTGGCATACTCGCAAATAAATGGCGCATATTTCATCGACCCATTAATGTTTCTTACGATTTCACAATAGACATTATAAAAGCATGCTGTGTATTACACAACTTTGTATTGAATCGAGATGGCGCACAAACGTTTGAAGAAATGATTATTGACGATTCTTTGCAAATTTTACACGAAACAACACATGAAAGTAGAACAGGAGCTAACATAATCAGAAACGAATTTTGTAATTATTTTAATAGTAACATTGGAGGTCTTAGTTGGCAGTTAACAAAAATATAAATGTTTATAAGTACTTACCGAGTTTTGTTTTTTCAACACTATTTAACTCCTCAAAATTTGAATATAAACTTGTACACACTTCCCTCCATGCTTCTGTTTTTAAAAATTTGTCTTTGAATTGTGATATAGTTTTGTCCCAAAGGACGGGACGTTCGTAAATTAAAGATATCAGGTGGTCGACATCGTACTGCGCCATATCGCTTAAAAAACACGTGCAGGTCGTTCAAAGTATGGACACCGACTAAACGGCAAAGCGTTGTCGCATCGCAGATTTGTACGTTGCGGCAGCGCATCGGAAATTTCCACGATGCGTTGTGCGGCGTCGTTGATTTTTGCGATGCGACGCCGCAACGCACTGTTGTGGCCTGGCCCTTAGAGCGAAGCCACGCTGCTCCATTACGTTGCGTTGCGTCGCCTGAGCGATATCGCTCAATACGTCATGATACATTGTCCGTTGCGTCAACGCACAAGGGGAAGCGGAGGGGGGTGATGATTTAAGAAACGGCGCTGCGTTATGACGCCGCAATTTACGTGTGGCTGTGGCTCTCGAGTCTCGATGCATCGAATTATTGCGATGCGTCGGAGCAGTGAGTGGAGTCGGAGTGCTTCGCTCCAAAGAGTTAGTAACTATATAAAGCTTCGCTCTTAGCATATTATGAGCTGCAACCTTTGCTTTATTGTTTATATTGCCGGACTATTCACCAGCCTGATATCTACTTTGTCTTATCCCGTATCCGGGCCCGGGAAGGGACGCAGCACTGGCCAATAGTAGAAAACCGCACATTTGTTTGAGTTAGGATAATTAGAAAACGAATTGGCAGTTTGTTTTTCATAGAAGCAAAACAAATCGACTAAAAAGCACACAAACAAATTGATTTAGTATATAATTATTTCTCTTGGAATAAAGTGATCTTTATTTTTTTGTCTATGTATATTGATAGCCACAGAGCATGTAAACTTTCAATACAGCTGACAGTGACACTGACAGCTATGAATCAAGACGAACCAAAACTTTGCGAGCCGTAACTTAAAACAAAACGAAAAGGGATACTATTAGATTTTTAATAGAAACTTGGTAGATGCTGTATTTGTGATTATATGATCTCATTTTCCTGACTTTCTTTCTCGTAGATATGGATAAATTTACTTATAACCCAAGTATGCACATCCTTTAGTCAACCTATTTCTTACTGCGTTCGTGTACATTTATTTATTTATGTATCTTACTGATTGTGAATCTATTATCTTTATCTGATAAGTGTAATTAACTATTCCATTGTAGAAATTATGAGTAAAACGAGGACGGCAGGCGATGGAATGGAATCGGACGAAAAGGCGTCAGAAAGGCTTCAGAATGTGGATTCTAAGATTACAGTTAGCCCAACTAGAAAAGATAGTTTGTTACCCGTTCGTTTAGTGCAAGTGTACGCTACTAAAGTGTTCAGATCAGAGAAGAGGTCATTCAGTGGGAAGACAACCAAGTTCGTGCCTTACGAGCCCTATCCTGCAGCTGTAATGCCAATCACACCTAAACTTGTTACAAAAGACTTGAAAAAGTCGAAGAACAACATGGATATTAACACCTTGATAACTCAGATGTCTCAAATGAGTACAAACTTGAATGAATTTAAACCTCGTCCAAAACTGAACTCCACAAGTGATAAATCTGGTCCTCATGTTGATAGACCCAGTCCTGAGGCAGTTGAGATGAAGAAAAAGATTGATAGCTTGACACATGAAAATGAATCTCTAAAAGAACAGTTAAAGCAACAAGTTCAGGTATGAATATTTATATTTACTTTCTATTAACATACATAACAATAGGTTGTTTTGCTTGTGAAATCTGTTTATACTGCTGTGTGGATAAATGAAAGGAAATGGTTGTAGGATAGAAATTAAAATGAAATCTTACTCCTATTAAGTACCTACATTTTCTCCTTCCATTTCCTACTTCTAACAAAAAATTTGTAGTAATTTTGATTTTAACATTTTGGACAAGTGAATATTTTAAACCTTTATAGGGCAGAAACGAAATTTGTAGTTGACTAGCCTGACTAAGTTCAATTTTATCAATTAATAATAAAATTGTTCTTAAAGCAAGGGCGGATCCAGCTTTGGCGCCAGGGGGGGGTCACATAGTCGTGGTCAAGTCACAAGAAGTTATAATTTAATTTTGATAATAATAGATACAAGTAAAAAGTAGGTATTTTATTAATAAATGTAAGTACTGTACTCAAAATTAGGCTGAGAATCAGCACTTTTTGAACGTCAAAATTACAAAAGACAGTCCCCCAAAAACGTCCTTCACCACTTCCTAGTGCTGTTGCTGGGAAGAAGTGGCGCAACAAACTCCCCAGAAGCACAGCTGTCTGTTCAGCTAAAAAAATACTTGATTGTATACAATACTAGGTACTTAATTAACATTATAAGACCAGAACATAAAAATAAATTATTTACCATATGTCAGCTAGCCACGCCAATATACCAACAAATATAATAAAACTATACGTACTCAAGCTAAAAAATAATTAATTAAAATTAAAATGTAAATAAAAAACTTACTACCCAAATAAAAGCCTCCAGGCAAAAAGGGTGTGACAGCTTACATATGCATAGCTGGGTTCAGTTCACATAGCTGTCACTTGAAGTCACAAATGATAAACTAAGACCATTGAAGTAAAATAAATAAATAAGTTATATAACAATAACCTGTCAGTAAGCTAATTCTGGAGAAAGAACATAAACAATGTCTTGCGTTAAATTAGGGCGACCAACTATTCTTATCGTGTAAGTAGTCGTTGATGGAATAGTATGTCTTTGAACAAAGGTTGGATTTTACTTGAGCTTTAAACGCATTAAGGCAAGTCTAGTAAAGAAGAGGGTATCTTGATATAAAAGGTTATACCAAGCCCAACAAATGAGTTATGAACCTTATGAAGCCGGTGAAATGGGGCACGTAGTTTGTCTTTATTTCTAGTGTTAACACTGTTAATATCACTGTTTTTAGTGTACAAGTGTAAATTTTGCCTAATATATAAGATGTTGGCAAAGATGAATTGTGATGCAACCGTGAGAACACCAATATCTTTTAAAAAAAATTCTTAGAAAAACTCTGGCACCTAGCTGGTAAATTGTTCGAACAGCTCGTTTTTTTAAAGACAATTATATTTTGTATATCAGCGGCTTTGCCCCACAGCAGAACACCGTAGGATATAACGCTGTGAAAATAACTAAAATAGACAAAACAAGCTGTAACTGTTAACATCAGTGTATTGTCTTACTTTCCTGACGGCGTAGGCAGCCGAACTGAGCCTTCCTGCTAAACTTGATATATGAAGTCCCCACTGAAGTTTGGCATCTACTGTTAGTCCTAGAAAAAATTCCGAGCCTACAGTTTCAAGCACCTCTTTATCTAAGACGATGTTGGGTCCTAGATTTCTAACATTCGGTAAGGCGAACTTCACACATTTCGTTTTATTGGCATTGAGAACTAGGTTATTTGACGTAAACCAATCTGTAACTATTGAGAGTGCACTGTTTACGTCGTCAAAATCTTGTCTATTCCTGTCTACTTTAAAAATAAGCGAGGTATCATCTGCAACAAGCACAACGTCACAGATGCCCTTCAAATGGAATGGTAAATCATTGATATTATACTAAGAACAAAAATGGACCCAGTATTGAGCCTTGCGGAACTCCTAACTGAACTGGTAGCCCGGAAGATTTCACACCATTAACATCTGCACATTGGACCCTATTATGTAAATCAGAAATTATTACGTTAAGAGCTTCGTTTTGGACACCGTAATGACGTAACTTACGCAAAAACGTGTCATGGTGCACGCAATCAAAGGCTTTGGAGAGATCACAGAAAACTCCAATAGCATTTTTCAATTTCTCCCATGCGTCAAATAGGTGTCTCAGCAGAGCAACACCCGCATCTGTAGTTGAACGACCTTTTGTAAAGTCATATTGGTCATTATGGAAGAGGCTATTTAAATTAAAATGTCTTAATAATAATAATAAATCATTTCATTTCGGACAACTATGAGATCCATAAATTGTTAGTAAAACAGCTTTGCACTTAAAATACTATTGTTAGTAACTTAAAACTAAAGACGAATGAAAGCGAAGACCAACTAAGGAACAAGTCTTCGCACAAATTGCTTTATTATGGCGGAGAAGGTATCTTAGCAACTGCTTGAGTATTAACTTTTCAAATATTTTGCTAAATGCAGGTAAGATAGAAATAGGCCTGAAATTGCCAACGTCATTGTTATTACCTGATTTAAATAATGGTTTGACTTTACTACTCTTCATGAGGTCAGGAAAAGTTCCTAAATCAACACATTTATTAAAAGTAACAGCTAGATAGAGGGCTACGATGTATATTATATTACTTAAAAGTTTAATGGAGATGCCCCAATATCACCGGTGTTTTTAAACTTGCGGGGTTACATGTCCGAAACTAAATAAAGGACTACATTACATTACACTTAAAAATACCTACCTATATTTAAATAACAAAATAAATTTTCCTTTTACGTCTTCTCCCGAAACTCGTTAGCACTTCCTCTACTTCAATGGGTGCGTTTATATGGACGTGGAGAAGTGCCAGTCCGGTTAGACGTTCTTCAACAATTGAAGCTCTTAGCCACGATTTAATTTTTCGTAACGTAGAGAAAGATCTTTCCGCTGTCGCTACACTAACAGGTAGTGTAGCCATAATACATAAACATTTTCTTATATTAGGATACATCTCAATATTGTAATTTAAAATAAGGTCAGAAATCGACTGCGGTATGTCCTGACTCCGCCACCACTTCACCATCCACAGCCGATATTCGTTTACAACGACAGAAACTGGAGTATTATCTAGTAACAATGTATAATCGATTGCTAGTTGTTTCACAGTTTCAATGTCTTGATTGCTGTATTCGCTTTTTGGCATTAAAACGCTTAGCTGAAAGAAATTAAGTATTTCACGAGACAGACGGTCCTGTAGGTCACTTATTATTGAATCCAGAAGAGGGATGTATATGGCTCTGCGGAAATACTCTTCAGCAGATTGAGCAGGTTGGTTATTGGGCGTATGTGTTTGTCTTGACACTATTCTGGGACATTTAATTTCTACATCTAGCTGCTCAGCTACTTCTTTAGCTAAAGCGTCACACAAAGTATTATATTAAATTAATTCAATATTGAAAGTACTTAAATAAAATCTATATTGTGACTAAAAAGTATAAAAACATTATGTTCAATAATTTTAATTAGCGGTCCACTTAGGTCCTGGACCCAGCCCAGGGGGGGGTCATGACCCCCATGATCCCCCCCCTGGATCCGCCCTTGTCTTAAAGTTAGACAAGTTGTGTGGTTACAGTTCCTGTACAAATTTCGTTTCTGCCCTACAAAGGGTTAAATGTAACTGTTGAACACTGCCCTGTACTATAGCGTCCTGTTTATAAATTAAAATAATAGTCAGGCAGGCAATTTTTTTTTTTTTTTTTTCTAAGGATGGGAAATCATGAAATGACCCCTCCCGCTCTGGGTGGAGCAGAAGGGAGTGTCAAACTCTTACTGACTAAAACCCACCCGTGTTCCTTCCTTAGCCCTTTATGTACCAGGGCAGCGGTAACCCTTTCGGACGATCCCGCTACCCCGGCAGGAGGCAGGCATCTTATCAGAAGGATTATAAGATATGACAAGCCCCATCAGCGTTACTTGAGTGCTTTAAACTTATTATCTTCCTTACTACTATCTCAGCAGCAAAATTGCATCATAGCATGATTTTAAAATATGGTGATATCTTTAGGTAAACAAAGAACTTAAAACAATGCTGGTGGCATCAATGGGCGAGGACCTTGAGACACAAGTACAATCTCTGAATGAAGATAAAAAGCATTTGGCGAGTGCTTTGCTAAGTTCCGCACAACATTTGTCTACTCATCAGGTATATTATAAAAGTTCATCACCATTCTCTTGCCCTTATCCCAATTATTTGGGGTTGACACAACATGTCTTTTTCTTCCATACTCACTTAAGACTCGTCCTCTCAGTCTCGTCACCCCTTTCCAACCATATAATCTTTCACACAGTCCCTATCGATTGTTTCTTTGGTCTTCTCCTACACTTATAGCATTAGCGTCGCAACATTTTCCTCATTATTGTATATAAAAGTTATAATAACTCTGAAGAGTTGGCTACCTGGATTAAGAGTTGAGCTTTTGAGAGGTCCAATAGTGTAGCTTGACTGCACATTTCTGTTTCTTATTATATAAGAAATCAGTTTATTATTTTCCCTTAACACTTTCAAGCGCGCTATACGGCTATAGCCGTCATAACAATAAAACTTCTATTCTATCTCGTTTACAGCGCTGGAAGCTGTTAACTGCCCCACTGCATGGCAAAGGTTTTCACGGGATGAGCAAAAAATCTTATTATTAGCAATGTACAAAGTTCATGTTCATGTTCAGGTATCCAAAAGTCCAAGGCCATTGTAATATTCAATTGTTTTTTAGGAACAAACTGAATGGCTAGCAGGGCAGTGTGAAGTATGGAGAAGTAAATTCCTTGCAAGCAGGTAAAGTAATACATTTAAAATGAATATAAGACAATTTAATTTAATAAATGTTTATGTGAAATAAACTTGTTTACCCCATTGTTTTGATGATGCATAACACATTTTAAAACATGGTTGTTGACTCATCAATTAATGGTAAATTAATGACTAAGATTGTTTTTAGCCTAATGGTAGAAGAGCTAGCTCAATGTAAAAAGTTATTAAACGAAAAGACTGAAAATTTACAACAAGCAATAAAACAATTACTGGACGAGCGATGCAGGGCGCGAGACATGATGTTATGTACTTATAAAAACTTGTACAGTCTTCACGAAAAGTGGCTTGAAAATATCGCAATAACTGAATATGCGGGCAACAGTAAGATGTACAACCGTCCTATTGGCAACCTCAACTTTAACGCGACTATTCCGCATTCGACAAACATACTGGATATGACATCAGTCAACCTGAAACTGTCGGAAAATATCAGCAGTTCCGTCGAAAAGCAGGATATTGGCCATTTGAATAACTTACCTACTATCACTGAAGGGGAGAAGAATGCTGAAAATGTAAGTACAATTCGTGAATACTTAAATATTTATATGACTGACATGAATATGAATTCATAGGTATTATGACCTGAACACATTAATCTTAGCTTGGATATGCAAATCAAACAAATACAATAATACGTATCGTAATAATAACTTGTCTGTGTGTTCATAAAACATGTTTAGGCTTTATATGAAACACAAGTTTTGCTGCACGTCAAGCAAACCGATGCAGATTTTTTGCGGCTCACCATCACGTCGCGATGCGTTGCGGTTGGTAATAATTTGTTTTCGCCTTCTGTATAGGTACATCTTCTATAATTTTAATAAGATCATAAAATATCTTCTCACAGATAATGGCGACGCCTCTAGACGTCAGGAAGGTGAGCGAAGAACCAGTGAACGCGTTAGTCCACCATGCTTACAGCAGCAGCGGCAATATGCCGCGACCAATCGCCTCCTGCGTACACTGCCACGGCAAGGTTCAGCTGCTCTAATTGCGTTACGGTAGTCGATGCAGCACAATACTAGGTAAACGGTAGGACCCCATACCGGTACATACCGGACATATATATGGTTTGCAAAACGTTTTACGATTTGGCAAACTATGCAAGAACGTGTGACATGGCCTTTATGCCATTTAATAGGTTGTGTATAGGTAGAATGTAGACGATATTTTGCAATAAATAAAGCGATTGGCTGCAGATATAAATAAATATACAGAACTTTGTTATGTAAATAACTTGCGATATGTGGGTGGTACGTCTCAAGCTACCACTCGGGAATTAGAAGCGTGATGTTATGAATAGACAGTCAGATCCACACTCTACTAAAAATCCTTTTGTATATCCATACATAAACTCAGGCCTTCTTGTGGCAGGGACATCGACGCGCAAACTGTAACCATGGATTCAGCACATGAGTTTAGACCCCATAGCGTCGAAATTTTTCGTCGGTTATTAAAAAAAAAAATATTGCTGTTCCATACATTTTGACCGCGTAGGTATTGCACTTTTCTATGAAACAGAAGATTCTTTTTTGATAACCGACGAAAAATTCGGACGCTATGTGGTCTAGCATCATGTGAATCCATGGTTACAGTTTGCGCGTCGATGTCCCTGCCACCCTGTATTTGTTGCAGTAAGAGGCTAGTGGTCAAATAATCTAAAGTTATGTTATTTCTATTTAATATTTATAGGTATTATGGTGCTCTGTATTATTAGCAATAATATAAATTGGCTTGTTACTTTTTTTTTTATTATAATATGACATGGTCGATTCAAATGTTATCTCGCGTCGCGTCGTCAAAAATGCAAAGCTATAACATAAATAAACTATTTCGGAATTTATTAGGGTTTTGTAAATGGTTTTTATCCTCTTTTAACATTAATCCACGTCAATATTTAAGTTAACTGCAACTTTCGTAAATATTATTTACTAACGTACTTTACTCTTTTACTTACTTAGGCTCATTTTATAAGTATTGTAAGTATTTCTGGAAGTTTAATGATGACCTCATCGACATGTAGGTATAGACCGCAGTATCGACCTATTCTAATTAGCAGAAATGTGCAAAAATGGCTAATTACCGCTATAGGTAATATTGGAAACGTATAGGAAATAGCCAACCAAGAAATATGTATACGACTAGCTCTTGCTCGCGTGAATGTCGGATATTATCCCACGGGAATGTACTCATCATTATTTCAGTCCGGAATTACCCACTGAGTATAGGTCCCCCCTTTCTTCTGCCATACTTCCCGGTTCTGTGTGGAACGTATTACCGGATTAAACAAAAGTATGCATGTCCTAACCAGGTCACAGCCTATCCATATACCTTTCATTGAATTCCATTCAGCCGTTAAGGCATGAAAGGACAGACTATATTTCCAATCCTGTAAATCGCTGGACAAAAATTTCAATATTATACACCGTAAAATTTTGATTGTTTTAATCCTTAAAAGGGGTCATCGTACTCATCATTATGAACAACTTTTACTACGGGACCAACCACGAAATCGTGAAAAAAAAATCAGTTGATCCATAGATTTATGTTCGCATAACTCGACATAATGTATGGATCAACAGATGTTTCTTTTTCACGATATCAGGGTTGGTCCCGTAGTAAAAGTTGTTCATAATGATGAGTACAATGACCCCTTTTCAGGATTAAAACGATCAAAATTTAACAGTGTATACGTGTGAATTTTAAAATCATCCTCTATGTTACCCCCTTGGGGGATGATTTCACAAAAATGAAACACGTAATTCTTTATTTGTTACCAAAAGACATTCATTTTGATTTTCATAACTTAAAAAACGTTGGGTTTTCCAGAAAGTCATCCCCTATAATTTCTAGAATTATTTTTGAGACAAAAAAGTAGCTATGTCCTTCCTCAGGATGCCACCTGTCTCCTTGCCAAATTTCATAGAAATCGTTCAGTGTTTTAGGCGTGAAAAGGTAACATACTTTATATTAAGTATGGATTGCCTTATTATTTAACCGTATCGTTGATATTCTTTTTTAATTATTATACTTTTTGTTTGTAAAGTGTATTATAGTAATAAAAATCTTTTTGTAATAAAATCATACGGGAGTGAGTTGATTATCTCTAAGAATCATTCCAAAAATAGCATTTTTGTATAAAAATGTACATAATCCTGATAATAAAACTATTTATTGTTACTGTTATGTCTTTATTTATAATAACAAAGTTTGTTATGTTTATGCAATAATGTTTAAGTATACGATAAAAAAATAGTATTGTTTTCTTCGCTTATATCACAGGTTTGATATTACTAAATACTACTTTATCATTACATAATATTATACTGTTTATATACTCTTATCAACACATAAAACAGTGCACAGGTCTTACTAACAGTCTGCTGGTGAGAATTTTTTGTAACTAAACAGGATACGGAAAATTCACCAGTAGAAAGCAGTCTAGCTAGGGTCTTTTATACATATCATCATCATCATTTCAGCCGAAAGACGTCCATTGCAGGACATAGGCCTCCCCCAAGCCCCTCCACTTCGACCGGTTCTGTGCTTCTCGTATCCAACGGGTTCCTGCGGCCTTCGCAAGGTCGTCAGTCCACCTTGTGGGAGGCCTTCCAACGCTACGCCTTCCGGCAAAACATACACAACAGTAGTGGTTCTATACATAATTACCTATATATCTACTTATTTTAATTACCTACAAACCAAACTATATTTTTGGCAACTGTAAAGATCTTCACACACCCACAACAATTGTGCTTCTTACTTGATCCATATAATTATGAAGCAGCTTAGTACCAAAAACAAAAGCACAACGCGCTTAGGCGCGGCAGATGATGTGCTTTTGTTTTGGTACTAACTTGTTTTTCGACGCGGTTTATTTGCCGTGTGTACGCATGCGGTCGTCAGTGCTGTATGGCTCAATATGGAAGCTCGTTGACAGAAACATTTTTCTACGGCGCGGTTTATACCCCGTGTGTAGGCATGGTCGTCAATGTTGTATGGAGCACTATGGAAATCTTGTTGACGGACACGTTTTTTTTACGGCGCGGTTTATACGCCGTACCATAAAGAAACACTGCCATGTACGAAGGGCCTTAGTGTGTGAAGCTCCTATATCTTCGCTATTTATTTAAGGGAAGGTAACAGCTTTATGTAAACGTTGATTGTGGTACTGCAACATCTCTGTGCCAGTATAGTTGTATGCTAGGTAATCGCGAACAGGGATATATTTGGCGCCTCCGAACCAGTCAATCATTGCTATTTGAGCGATCTTCAGCTTAGCTACGAACCAGTTGTGGTCTGAAAATGGCAGGAGGAAAATAATTAGGTTTTTTTTATTAACAGATTTTTTTGTTTTGTTATGAGGAGTATTTGTTTTAAAAAGTGGACCAGTAAGTAAAGTTTAAAAAATGGGTGATTCTCCGCTACTCAGATCCTATACAAAAACTGGTGAAATGTGGGTGTAGGTGCTATAAACTTCTGGCTAACTTTTCGGCGAAGACAAGCGTGATGTTATGTATGTTCTATGTTACGGTTTTGGTTTCCGCACTTAGTCCTTCAAGTGGACCATTGTGCGTGGGCCATGGCGGCCGTCGGTGGTTATTCCAACAAGCCCAATGTTATGCCAAACCAGCTAAATGTTATGTATATCTGAACGCAAAGTCAATCGTCATTGGAAGAAATTCATAGTTTAATGGAGAATCGCCCTTAGACCATTATTCATTTCTAGTTCTAAATAAGCTAGATTAAAATACGTACCTGGAGGGAAGTCAGCCATAGACGGATGTCTTTCAAACAAAGCTGCCTTTGCGAACACATACTCTGGTGTTTGCTCCTTAACCTAAAGAGACAATATTACTCATTATGGAAACAAAACAATCATTGTCAAATAGATACGTAAATTACGTAATGGATGCTATTGTTTCGATAAAACAGCACTTTATATGAAAGCATAGCTAACTAAGTGCATAGATTATCGATATGAAAATGTTTTGCAAACACGTGTGATATTTATAGGATTAATAAAATACTTTTATAAGCTTTATCAGTAAGCTGATAAAGTTGGCTGTGTATCGAGAGAATGCGCTTTCCGGTCGTTAGATTAAGGGTGCGTCCACATCTGGCGAATGTGCCGCGAATGTGCAGCTCGCGAGCCGTTTGCGAGCTGCGCGCGTGCATTTTTGTTCGTGCGCCGCTCCTGTGCCGCCCGCGCGCAGTTCGCACGCGACCTAAGCGCCCTACGCGATCAGCGCGCGGGCGGCGCGCTAGCGGCTCGCGTCTTCCGTCTTAAACGGAACTGTAAGTGCGAGAATTGAGTGCGCGCAGATCGCGCGCCGCGCGCACGCCTTTATATGAGCCTTGCATGAGTTGCGCTAAAGAGGCGCACCAAACCATTGCCGTGACTGCCCGCGCGCAGCTCGCGGGCAGCTCGCAAACGGCTCGCGAGCTGCACATTCGCCAGATGTGGACGCACCCTTAGATCAGCGACGGTTTCGTACTTCCGTTAGTCAAGGTTAATTTTAGAACAGATACATTCGTGTCGCTTGCTCTCTCAGATAATTTCTATTTGGAGATCGAAATACGTTTTACAAACGCCAAGCAGATAATTTAACTTTAGAGAGTGTTATTGTTAGTAGCTGCGCCCCGCGGTTTCACCCGCATAAGTTTTGGTCAACCAACCATCGCTCGGCAATTGTAAGCTAACCTATCAGGGATGAGCTATTAAGATAGACCTGAACCTTTCACTTCCTGAATTAAAAAAGGAATTCCGGACGTTAACGCCCGAACACGGAGTAAATCGTCTAGCATTAGGACTAGGATGCATGTACTGACGATCTAAACCGGCGGAATACTCATGGAATCCCAACTTATCACTCCCCCAGCTTATACCCTATAGCCGACTTAGACCTAACATAATAAGGGTCAAATATGGCCCCATGACCAGGAGCATCGACCAGCCGTGAATTACGAACAAACTTGCATAAATACATACCTTCTTCATCTTTCCTGACAGCATCAACCTGGTGCATCGTGGGTCTTCAGGGTCAATCTTCTGATTCTCGCAGTACCTCGTCTCTTCGAGCGACACGAGAACGGTAGCGCGGCTGTTTTTCTGTTGATAACGAATTTGTTTTAATTGGGTTTTAGCAAGTTAATTAAGATTATTTGGAGGTCCTGCAGCTGATAAGCTAGGAGGATAAATTAGTTCTTATTATTTCCATTGTGCTTTCAATATTCGGCTAATTTAATCGACAATTTCGACAAGGTCATTCTTCAACGCCCGCGCTGTCAGAATGTTCAAATTTTAACCAGTCTTTGCACTTTTTCAATCTTCAGTTCCTCAGAGAGTTTGATGCCGACAATCCAGTGTTACGTGAATACTAGACTAATGTCCTGTGTCAGGCTTACTATCCAGGCTGCGCCAGACTCTTGTCAGCTATTCCAGTGGAATACCACAACCCTACTTTGACACGATACGATTCCATTAGATATGTCTCGGGCAGATCGACTATCAACCTTCATGCATCAAGGTTGATGATGTTGATCAAACATAGGTACCTACCGATAAATCCCGAGCGCTGAAGTCCAGCGGTGACATGTAGAAGTAAGGCACGCCCGTGGAGTTAGCAAGGGAGCCATCCACTATAGACTTGACGTTCGAGAACGGGAACCCTTCGATGGCTGGTAGGATTGATATTGTGGCCAATGACGCCCAGTCTGTTGGAATATAAACAAATGCACGAGGTAAATAATTTAAGTAAGTATACTTATGTAGGTAGGTAAGTATTTATAAATAAGTACAAGACATTACACGTAAGCATTCGCTTGGTAGGTATTATGATGAATTTCAATAGGCATTACTAATTGTAATTTACATAAGTACGTATTTTCATGGACGATTTTTCCTATGCATTACATTAGATAGAATCGTTAGGTACCTACTACTACTTAAGGAAGTCCAAAGAAATGGATGGATTGTGGGAGGGATGATATAAAAGAAAAAGTTGAGAGAATGATGGATCCACTCCTTTTTTTTCATATCATCCCTCGATGACTCAAGGAGGACTAAATGCAAGTAAAAAAACGTGTTTGTGATGACCTTAAGAAACATGGGACAAGGGCAGGAAGAAGACTACTAAAACAACTTAAAACTTGTTACTGAACTTCATCCTGAGTTACAAAGGACACTATAATATGCAAATAAGTTTTTAGTATCATCCTAAAGATGTCCTCTGTAAGACATGACCCCACAAACATCGCCACATGGCCACATCAAACACCGCTTCTGCCGTCTGGAGAGCTGCGGAATCCAAGTACAGGCACAGTGTAGGTACCTACTTAATCATTTATTTCGGAGAATTATACGCTTAATTTAATGTTATATTTTGCCTTACGATTAAAGTAAAAGGTAGGTATCATGTTATCTCTCTACTGAACTCTGCAGTTAGTACAGTCGTGATGTTTTATTTACTAAGTAAGTACTTAGTGTAATTACTAGCTATAAAGCTTTACTTAAATAAAAAGTACTTTACCTGCATTGTGCAACACGTATCTAGCCATAGGAATTATCTTGGTGTGGTCTGGGGGGTCTTGCCTATAGTGGGCTTTCATGGTCACCTCATTGGCATTTTCCCGCCAATTGTTATCACGACGCTCATGTTTCCACTTGCACTCCGCGTACGAATTAAAAAAACACAAGCAAGCGAATAAAATAACCCACTTCATTTTGCTGTCCTACAAAAAAAGAATTACTGGTTTAACACAAGCAAAACAGAAGAAAATGTTGAAAAACAAAATATTCCGAGCAATTCCGACTTTATAAAAAGTAAAACTGAAAATATTCCCGTCAATGTAATATTTGAACACAGTGCCAAAAACACAAGTCACGGGTAACGTAATGTATGTTTATTTATAACCAAAGTATGTAGGTGTAATATGCGCAAATTACAACTGATCACGTACGAAACTAGTTGACACGTTCGTTTTCTATCGTCGCCGAACCGCGACTGAATGAGTGTGCAGATAAACACACGAAATAGGTATTATTTTAATAGTACTCTAAAAATGGAGGATAAGCTCCGAAAAGGAAACCTATTGATAAAAAGTATAATTAATTGGCGTACCTTATCTAAACCAATATTTAAGAGTTCAATGCGTCGTAAATACGCACAAAATGAAGAAAGTCATTCCTGTTTATTGTCTACTAATATGAAGTAATTCAGCAGTCAGACAGATGTTTGACGTTTAAGATTCTCATTATAGTCCAAGAGACGGGCACGCGACGACTACCTAACGTAGTTGCAACTTGTAGGTAATAAATAATGTCCGTAAGGATTGAGGAGCCACGTCAGATTTTTAAAATCTGATCTCACCATTATTTAGCAGCAATGTAGCTTATTTTGTAGCACGAATTCTAGATTTAGCAGCAAAATATATCACTAGTTATTTTAATGCAAAAGTGGCTCCTCAATAGGAACGTCTAAATTAAGGAGCCACCTGGAACTCGTTAAGTAATAGATGAATATTTATGAAAATTTTGTATCATTTAGTAGCAATTTTGCATATTACTGTCTAAAAATTTATCTTCTGTAGCGCTAAAATGAAAGAAAATACAATACTTTTAATATGGCTCCTCAATCTAAACTCAAGAGGTGAATTTCTACTGGATGTGAGCGATCAATTAATATATTCGACATAATGATCATTTAGCAGGTGTTGTTTGTTTTTGCAGTATAGGAATAAAATAGTAAAACAGTGTAAATTTTGTATATGAACGCATTTTCTTTGGCTCCTCAATCCTGACGTACTAATTATATATGTTTGACTGTAGCCACGTGAGATCTCAACGGAATCTAAAGCCAGAGATACTAACATTTAGCAGAAATGTCTGCTAAATATATCTGCACAGTTCAGCAATGTATATATTTTGGATTCTGAAAAAACAATACTTAACTATTTTCTTGTAAATTCAGTGTGTAGGGTGACCATATTATACTCGTATTAATGAAACCAGGATAAATAATTTATTAAATTTATATTTTCATAACAGATTATGTCCATCGTACCTACGATTTGGTTATTTAGCAATCAATTTCGCTATAAGTTATAGAATGAATGAATATTGGCTGATTAGTACTTATACGAATTTTAGAATCGTAATCATTGTAACAGAATAATGAGTAATTTATATGATTTACTTTTTCTATGATACTTATATGATTTATTTGATTTATTTATTTAAATCATATAAATTAGTAGGTGCTATAGAATTTATTCCTGCAATTATCGAAACTGGCATAGGCCACTACAAATGTCACTATCTTACACCGAAAGATGAGATGTTCTTTGATGATTATCCACACAGAAAAAAAAAAAAAAAAAAAAAAAAGCGTACGGACATAATAAATAACTATGTAATGTATACTGTTTATAAATATTACTTTGTGGATATACCTAATTTTACTTAGTTTCGCACTGAGAATGTCAATATTAGCAAGATAAATATAAAGATAATTTTATTTGTCAAAACATGCGTATACATGCAAATTAAGAATGCGGGATGTCACCATATTGTTTTAATTTTGCTTAGTTTGATTTCGCTGGAACTTTCGAATGACATGATTTTTCTGGTGTTTAAAGAGTATGTATAGAAAAATGCCTACCTATTGTGCACTGACCAACAGCAAACCTCAGAATGGCAAAACAGCTAGCGAAAATCATCTTAATCAACAAAAAATAATTATATTACGATAAAAACATCACGTACGCGATAAGAGGCAGATTGATTTGACCCTAATACGTGACTAAGCACACCGCTATATAATAGTTGGTAGTAATTGTTTTTGTTACATAAGATATTATAAAATGCTCCGGGTAAGCTGGATTTAAGATAAGGCAATCTTGAAATAATAAACACAGTTTTTTTTATGAAATGTTTTATTTCATCCAATTTTTGACGACAAGTATTTCAAAGTAATTAAGGTTAAGCAAGATATCAGTTTAAGGCTTACGGTAAGTATACCTATGAGATTAAGATCTTTTAGTGCACACGCACTAAACTGATCTCTTGATCAGTGCGTGTGCACTCAGTGGCATTTAAATTTATGGTCTTTAAAATATCAAATTACTTTTAAATACATTAACCAACCACAAATTGGATCATTAAATTGAATGATATGACTGTAATCACATATAAAATTGAAAAAAATGGAACTATACATGTATGTCAAATTCATTCATCCTCTCATAATTGCAATACACAAGTTCGTTCTTATACTAAGAATATCTTAACAAATACGTTAACGCTGCTGAGTGCTCTTGGCGATTTGTTCCTTGAGCATCAGAATACTGGCTCGTTGTTCCGGTGGTAGTAGCGCGATTTGCTCGTCCGAAAGTTGCAGTACTTGCATGATGAGAGCAGCCTGTGAAAGACAAATAAAGATTTAAACATTCACTTCAAAAATTTAGGTACAGTTCTTATTCTTTCATTAAAACACCTTGTCGACACTGTTTCTTCCCTGGTGCAGAAAACATAAAAAATACCGTTCATTATCTTTTTAAGTAACAGTTGGTAAACTACTGATTATAATATCGCCAAAATAAAATATTGGTAGGTTCCTGATTACTAGCTCTTAGCCTAAAAACTATTTGACGAGACGTTACAAACTACTATTTCTCGCAAGTACGAATTTTTGTCTAAAATGTTGGACTATTTAATTACACATAGTTACTTTGTGGGAACTAGCCTGTAAACTACGGGACGAGACTTGTGTCGGCGAGAACCGTCCAACATTCGGTCGGTAATAAGTAGAAGAATGAGCGGTAGTTAACTGCCCGTGGGTGTAGTATCCAATTCCTTTACGTGAGACACCTACAATCAATAGAAGACAAAAAACCGGCCAAGTGCGAGTCGGACTCGCGCTCGAAGGGTTCCGTACCCTTATCTATAAAAATCATGTGTGTTGTATGGGAGCCCCCCTGAAATATTTATTTTATTTTAATTTTATTATTAAATTAAAAATACAACTGAGTATTTTGTGAATATTTCAAGTGCCTACCTATTGCCATTATTGATATCCAGCAAAAAAGGGCAAAAAAATCGCGTTTTTTGTATGGAAGCCCCCCTTAAGTATTTATTTTATTTTGTTTTTAGTATTTGCTGTTATAGCGGCAACAGAAATTCATAATTTGTGAAAATTTCAGCTGTCTAGCTACCGCGGTTCTTGAGATACAGCCTGGTGACAGACAGACGGACGGACAGACAGCGAAGTCTTAGTAATAGGGTCCCGGTTTTACCCTTTGGGTACGGAACCCTAAAAATGGACTGGACATCGTTATTAAACTGACCTTCTCTTGATCCGAAGCACCTGAAGGAATACCCTGGATAGTCCTAGCCTGCGCCGCGCTCGGCATACCAGGTGGCATTTGTTCTGAAAATAAATATTAGTTTTAACACAATTGCAGCAAGATTTTGATGGTGACTGATCATCTTGTTTTTAGAAACCTGATGTGACTAGACCTGCCTTAGAATAAACTAGCTTCCTTGATACATTTTGCAGGAAGGCCAAATCTGCAAGCCAACTTGAAAAATGTGTTTTGAAACTGTATTTTGAATATTTATATTAGTACCTACTGTGATTTTCTATCGAGGTAACTGACCTAACTATGAATAAAGACTTGATAGGCGTCAATTTTAAACATTATTTACTATCATTTTGGAAGCTCGATGCATTGTCACAAATGAGTTAGGTACATAAATCACAAGGTTTATCTTTGAACTCAACATTTTAACCTTAGCAGCAAAATAAATAATAAATTGTAAAATACATTTGACCCCGTATCAAATATCTTTTAAAACAAAATAATGAGTATATTTACATCTCACGTTTACGTCATACAAGAAGTAATAAGAACGTAATTAGTTACTTAAATAAAATATCCCATGATGTAATCGATCGACTAAGGGTAGTTACATGACGAAGATGCCTCACTGCGATGCCTCGCAGTCGCGGTTTAGCTCGCTACCTCGATGACACCTCCATGTAAAACAAATACATGCTAATGGACACGCAAGCACGTGTCTAATAGCATGCCTTTGCACCGCAACCGCCAAGGTATCGCAGTGAGGCATCATCGGTATATAAATAAAAACCCTATTGGTGGGTACGGAACATGAAATGTAACATACCTTGAAACGCCCATACCCTCAAAATATATGCAATGCAACATGAAATGTAACATATATTGAAACCAATTCGCCTTGTTGTTGTGTATTTCACGTTGCATTGCATATATTTATAATAGCATAAAAAATACATACGCTGTTGAATCTTCTGCTGTGTTCGCGGGTCGTTGGATCGCACGCGCGGGTCCGAGTTGAACGCCTGCGTCTGCATGGCTAGCCGCGGGTCGCGAGGGAAGCCACTGCTAAATACAACAAATATTAAAATATTATGTGTTCTATTCATTTACGAAATTTTTTATGGTGAAATGACAGTAGAGTGTGGATGACACAAGGTGTTATCAGGTCCATAATTTGTTCTAATCTTCTCATGATTATTCATTTCTTGATGGGTACTCTATTGCGGTTCAGTAATTTTATTCTATTCTAGTCTTCAAATATAATTACTGAATACAAAATATTGTAAAATATTTTAAAAGAGTAATGGTGAAATTTCTTGCCCAAAAGGTACCTTTTAGAAAGGGCGACTAGAAGCAATTCTATTTTATTGTAAATTTTGACGTTCAAAACTGCCGTGTGTTATGTATGTGTTTATCACACTAATATTATAAAGGCAAAAGTTTGTGAGTGAGTGTGTGTGTGTTTGTTACTTCTTCACGCAAAAACAACTGAACGGATTTGGATGAAATTGGTACACAGATAGTTTATAACCAGGATACTTTTTATCCCGATATTACCACGGGATCGAAACGTATGCGTATGCGGGGCGCAGCTAACTAGCTGCGCCCCGCGGTTTCACCCACATAAGTTTCATAATAATAATAAAGGCAAAGTCAATCAAAACATTTATTTCTAACTTGAAATAAATGTTTTGATTGACTTTGCCTTTATTAAAAGTAATAGTGTCAATTTGCCATTATCAACCATTTGATTGCCTGGTGACAGCTTGATTTTATTGAATATACATTTAGAAATTCGCATTATAGAAAATTAAATAGTTGTATAAAAACTGTGTCAGTGGAATCTACACTATGAAATAAATATTATTATGCGTTAATAAAAAATTGTACTTTCGAACAAAAATAAAACTTAGGATAAGGCATACAACATAACATCCAAGCCAGAACAAAAACTAAAGAAGTTACATCATAATGGCACTTACGTCTGTTCTGTTGGTTTCTCCACTGGGGAAGCAATACTTGAGAGAAAAATCGTAACATCAACAATATGTACAATATATAATTAATTTGAAACAGATAAGTACAAGGATAGTGTTGTATGTACAAACTGCTTTAACAAGGGTGAATTGGACTCAAGATATTTTTTTAAAAATCCATTGTAATATTAGGGGTTAAAGTATGAAATTGCCGATTTGTACTGAAAAATTTAAATTGTTTTTTTTTTTTAATTTAACATATTTATTTAATCTAAATAATTACAATTATTATCTATACATTGCTGCCATTTAATAGGAAGGTCATTTATGCCTTTGCGATAGAACTCTCGTGATCTAGATTCGACAAACTGTGTGAAAGCATTTTGTACTGCCTCCTGAGAAGAAAACTTTTTATCACGTAGAAAATTGTACAAATCACGAAAAAAATGGTAGTCCGTTCGAGCAAGGTCTGGCGAATACGGAGGGTGACGAATGGTTTCTAATTGCAGTTCCTCTAGAGTTAAAACGGTTTCTCGTGCTGTATGAGGTCTCACGTTATCATGGAGCAATAATGGTGAAGATCGATTCATGAGTCGGGGCTGTTTCACTGCTAGTTTTGCTATCATTGTTCGGAGTTCGGCACAGTAGAAATCTGCCGGTATTGCTTGACCAGATCGGAGAAAGCTATAGTGAATAACACCATGCTGAGACCACCAAACAGTTACCATTACCTTTTTATTGGTAAGCTTTGCTTTAGGACTCTGTTGCGGCGTTTGATCTGGGGTCAGCCATTGCATTTTTCGCTTACGGTTATCGTAAAGAATCCACTTTTCATCACATGTCACAATTCGATCCAATATTCCTTCATTTCTGTATCGATTCAACAAGGCAACACAAGTTTCAACAAGCGTTTCCTTTTGCAGATCAGTCAAATCATGAGGCACCCATTTCTCATATTTTTTTTATTTTATTGATTTGACGCAAATGAGTCAATATTGTTGGTAAGGTAACGGAAAACTATGCCGCTAATTCCTGGGTAGTTTGGCTCGGATCGGCTTCCACCATCTCTTTCAATTCATTGTTATTCACCTGTGTGGGCGGTCTTCCGCGTGGTTCGTTCTTCAAATCAAAGTTTCCATCACGAAAGCGTTTAAACCAAAATCGCACGGTGCGTTCATTAGCAGTCCCCTCTCCAAACGCAACATTGATATTGCGAGCTGTTTCTGCCGCGCTAGTTCCGCGTCGGACCTCGTATTAAAAAATAACTCGAATATTCGAAGTATCCATCTTTCTTGTCTAAGCTGAATAAAAAAAACAACTGAAAGTGAATAATCGATTGTTGCACATTTTTTAAAAGAAGAACTTCATAGGTACCATGTGAAAAAAGTTTCACTCAAAAATCTCAAACCATGAAGGTTCTATGTCAATTCGAAGTATCTATTACAATAAAACGGCAATTTCATACTTTAACCCTTATTATTTGTAGATCGAGCAATATGCAGCCAGAATATATTCGTCTCGCTATATTGTGCAAGTTTGCTCTGCTGGGCGAAGCAATTACTTACCTTCAATATTGCGGGATAAAGCCTCCTTTGCAACCGGCAACATTTGATTATTCTTAAATTTATTACCCTACATAGCAATGAAGAACCTATTTTTCCCCAACTAACAAAGTTTACATATAAAATGGAAGGTATTCGGTCTGTTTGTTCGTGCCCTTCCTTAAATGAGAATCATTTGTCAGATATACGTGATTTTTTAATTCATAAATAATCTCTGGCTAAGTTCAAGTATTAGGTATGTTCCGTGTTAAAGCTGGGGCCACAGCAGCGCTGAACGCAAAAACTCGTGGTGCATGTGGTCATAAAACGTGAGAGTAGGACAGATGGTAATTTAGTATTTGCTAACTTTTTACAGATATCTATTTTATTTATTTCTGTATTTGCCCGTGGCATCATACAGCGAGCCCTATAAGAATACCAGCGCTGTGGAATTTATTTTTAAATGTCGCAACATCATGCTGAGATAGGCGCCGTACAGGATTCTGTATTTTTAAATATACTTTTATTTCTTTTTACTTTTCTATGATTGTGTCATTAGATATATTTAGTTTGTGTTCTTCTTGTGCGAGTATTTCTAAAGTCTCGTCACCTCCATTGTATTTTATAGGGGTATGAGCTTGGAGACTACCATACGGGTACCCGAGCCCAATATAGACTCAACTTCTCACAAATGTTATCATGCAGTTACTAATGACATCTATGAACTCAAAATTTAACCCTTTTTGAGAGAGTTAACATTAACTATTATTTTCTTTATTTCATCTAAGTACTTATAGATTACATTTTTAAATATTTTTATAAACAGAAAGATAAAAAAAAACATTTAAAAATATAAAAAATTGTAGCCCACTGGTATAGGGAACAGTGTCCAAGCTACTGTCAGGGCTCCAGAGAGAGGAACCTCCTGACAAGGCGAGCCGTGTCCAGAAGTACCACTTTCTGAATCAAGCCCTTGATCCAGCTGCCCAACGAGCCTTCTCTCAATCTCTCGCGTCTCTGCCTTCTCAGATGTTGGTCTAGGCTCTGGCTGTCACGACAATCTGCACAATTGCTGAGTCCACATGCCACATGTCGACAACCTCCCGAGCCAAGTCAAGATATTTGATTTGTTTATCTTTCTCGGTTTTCCTGGGGTTCTCATCATGCGGTAGGGTTATGTCAACAATCATTGCGCGCCACTCTGATCGATCCACCACCACTATATCAGGCTTATTGGCAACAATAGTCCTGTCAGTGATGATGGATCGATCCCAGTACAATGCGATATTTCCATTTTCGAGAACTGGGTCGGGCACATACCTGTAGTACGGCACTTCAGATTCCACAAGACTGTATTTCAGAGCAAGTTGCTGATAGATTATCCTGGCTACAAGGTTGTGTCTATGCAAGTTTTCTCTCTTAGCTAGACGAGAACACCCGGAGATAATATGCTTGATTGATTCTCCCGGCCGGTGACAAGCCCGATAGATGTCAACCGTGCCGTCTTTCTCTTATTTATTAATTATTCCCAGACTGTCCCGTTGGTCTCGTGGTTGCAAGCGCGACTGCTGAACGTGGGGTCCTGGGTTCGATTCCCGGGTCGGACAAAGTGTTTTGTGTTTTCGATTAGGAATTTCTTAGTAACAGTCCGGAGTTTGGAAATTGGCGGTTTAATACAGGCCTTTACCTCGGAAAGCACGTAAGGCCGTTGGTCCTGCGCCTGATCTCTACCCGGTCGTGTCAGATTGCCGTCCCATCGGACTATGAGAGTAAAGGAACAGAGAATGCACTTGTGTTTGCGCACACACTTGTGCACTATAATATCTCCTGCGTACCTGACTAGTCTCCGTTGAGATCGGCCACCGTGACCGAAATCGGTCGGGGGACTATTATTTTATTATTATTTCCTCACCACCACGTTTTATGACCTCGAACGTTGGCCTATGCTATGTTTAGTAAAGAAGGTGTACATACTTGTCCTGCGCGTGGTGCTGCGGCGGCGGCACCGGGTGCGGCGGCGCGGCCGGCAGGCTGCGCATGTCCTGGTCCAGCGCCGCGCCCGGCCCGCGCGCGCGCAGGTCCACGTCGGCCTGCGCGGCCCGGGCTGCGGAAATTAACCGTTAATTAAAACAATCGAGCCAACGTGCTTTTTATGTTTAAAAGCCTATAACCTCAATATAATCATAAGCCAGAAAAAAGTTTTATGCAGTTTTGAAGCTGACTTACTGGCCATAATTTCGGTCACTATTACTTTCAGGAATTTGAAAAAGACGAAATTCGAAAGTTTGGTCGAAAACAAGAAGAACACACGCAGTACCTTTTTTTAACGCTACGATTTTATCTCGGTCTGGATTTTTAACGCACTGATTAGCGCCGATAGTTGAAAATCTACCAGTGAGTTTTTTTGACGCCTTGGGATGCTATCTGTTGGATTCTCCAAATCTCAATGCCCGGCTCAATACAGACTGCGCGATAAAAAATGGCCGGTGCGTAGGAGGGCTACGTGAGCTTTACTAATGTCTATTCTAGCCCGGAACTTGTTCAAAAGTCGATATATAAGTCAAAAAGTTAGGTAAAGGTAAAACTCACGCGTATATTGTGCTGGTGGCGGCACGGGCGCCGCCAGCAGAGGCGGCATTTGTGGTGGTGGCTCTACAGAAACAAAACAATGAGAAACTAACGACCCGCCCCTTCTTCATACGATTTTTACGACTTCACAAAACATCGAGATTTCTCTAGTAAATGTAAGTATAATATTAATGTATTATACACATAAACCTTTCAGAATAAATTCTCAAAATGGTAGTGAATACGATATCAAAAACTGTTGCGTAGTTTAGAAGAACAACGCAGTCAGACACAGACACGAAAATCCATTTTTATATAAAGGGTGTAAAAATACCATAGACATAGCCGTGAACTACCCATTTTTTACATCAAACCAATTATTTTTATGCAATGTCATTGCTGCACAAAAATAATTGCTGGGAAACGAATTTCATTTTTGTTTTGAAAAGCTAGTGCGCAATGTTACGCACGCAAAACATTGTGCTTATGGCTGCATGCAACGGTACAGGGGTCGTGGGCACTCGTGGGGTTATTTAAAGTTGTGTTATAACATTGAAAATTCGTTTTCGTAAAAAAAACGTCAGTAAAAGTTGGACCTTTAATATTACCGTAACCAGAAGGTTCCCAGGTGTGGTCCAATACAAAAAATATGATTACAATGACAGGGAGTACAAGTGGGTCTCGGCTTTGATAAGTGTCTTTTTACATCCGTTATAATAAAATGTATACATTTACAATATGGCACCATGACGATTGATCATTTCCAATCGTTCATTTGGTATCGAGATTTTTTAACCTTATTACAAGAGAGAAAAAATTACTTACCACGTGGTGGTGGATTGCTTGGTATGTAATGGTTTGAAGACAGAATCTTGTCTCCTCCCGGCTGAATCAATGGTGGCAGTGGGTTACTGGGATGTAACATACTCTACAATATTCATAAAAGTTATAAATTAGTTGTACATTTTCCTTGCTCTTCAGATATTTATGTGTATATGGGTCGAATTAATTCACATTTATAGTATTATGATTCTGCCAAAGCGTTCATAGCAGTAAAAAAATAGTGTTAATTTTATTACAATAAGCATTATACAAGAATCGTCCACAACATGGACAACAACAGGTGCCACAACCGGGTCCACGAGACCCACAAGAGCCGTAACAGGGGCCTAAGCAGGCCAACAGGGGCAGCAAGCCCTTTTCTGTTTATTGTGTTCTGCAAATGTGTTTTCTTCACCATGAGGAAGTCTCCATAACAGCAGCATAATCTGCATAATGTTCTCACTGCTGGGAAACAGGCCTCCTCTCTGAGAGAGGGAGTGGGCCTTTTTGGAAGTTTGAACATTGGTAAATTATTTTACACACAGTAATTTTATACCAATGGTGTAATTTTTTAAGTTTTATACAGAGGTTTTTGGTTTTAGTTTATATATTTTTTGTATCTTGTATACATATAATTTATTATTATATAGAATGTTGTAGCAGTAATAGTTCTTAATAAAACATTGCAATTATATAAAATAATAAAATAAAGTATAATTAATAATAAATTACTATAGTATAATTTGGGTTTTTTATTTTTGTTTAGTTTAGTTTAGTTTTATGATCTTCCTGTGCGAGTCGCAATAAAAACTTTTTCTTTCTTTCTTTCTTTTCTTTCTAATACTCACAACAGCAGTTGCTGGGTCCACAATCCTCATTATAACTTGAGCCTGCAGTAATGCATAAGCCAGTTGTGGATTTTGTAACATCATGTTCCTGGCTTCGTTTGGATTGTTCTGTAAAAATAAAATCACCATTTCAGCCGAAAAACATCCATTGTGTCCTTAAGAAAGCACTAGTCGATATTTTCTCCATCCAAATTTCGGGAGGGTATTACTCTATTGTTTGAGATTGTATATCTATAGTTAAACATGATATTGTTTTGTCTTATTATTAATTTTGTCTGTGCTGAAATAGAGTAGTGATATTACAAGCCATTAAAAAGTTATGAGCCAACAACGATTCGTTTTTCTTTC
Organism: Apamea epomidion; assembly: GCA_947507525.1. Lineage (NCBI taxonomy): Eukaryota > Metazoa > Arthropoda > Insecta > Lepidoptera > Noctuidae > Apamea > Apamea epomidion. The sequence goes on from OX382238.1 coordinate 13,935,867, forward strand.
TAATTTTAACATAACTTTGGGTATAAATAACGAATAATAGAAGTGTAAAATCTTCAAAACGAAGTCGGCACCGACAAAGCTCAATTATCGAAGAGTGCAATAAACTTTATTTGTAATTGATTTATACAGTGGTTTTTTCATAAAACTCGATTTTCCAAAGGACTTTTCGTATTTTTTTACATGAATTTTAGTTTGGAACAGTGTTTTGTGTTAATGCAAACTAGACGTTGTGCATGTAAACTAGCGTCTAACTGCTCATCATTAATACTATGTCTGTCAGACATGATGCTAGGTGAGCCAGCATGTTTTTTGGTCATGCCCCAGTGAGAACTAGGCATGAGTTCAAAGCTCATGACTAGTTCAACCTTAAGAGAAGGTTTCAATATTTATACCTGAATACACAGCTTCATTTGCTTCATCAGTTCAAACATCTGCTCTGGTGGTAAGGTGGCTACCGCTTTGCTGATAGCCTCCGGAGCTTTCTCAGGCTCAACTGGATCTCCATATGGATTCTCTATCTGAAATATTTGATAAAAGGACCATCTTAACATTACACACCCTTTGCTAATCTGAAAGGGAAGGTGCAGTTTTTAACATTGGGTGCATTACAGTCTATGTGGGATTCTTAACTTAGTTTACAACTACTTCAATATAATAGTATAAGGGTGATTAGTATAATACATAATTACAATATCTTTGCACTTCATTTAAACTCTACCAGCAATGTTTAATTAGGTTGAAATTGCTTGTTTAGTATTTTTATACCTTCTGAGACTTACCCTATCTACAAATAACATTTTTATGCCTCATGGTTAGGCAGCACACTACATAAAATAGTTGAGTGGTTACCTGAGGTCCCTGCATCAGTGCTTGCATTTCCATCCTAGATTTCTCGGTACAAGCATTGTCGACCCGAAGGGATCGCCCTCCGATTTCATACCCGTTAAGGTTTCGCATAGCGCTGAGAGCAGTCTCCTGATCCTTATATTCACAGAATCCATAGCCTTTCGGTTTGCCGGTCTCCCTATCAAATACCAGCTTAAAGGAAAGCACAGGACCGACCTCACTGAATATATCTTTCAGTTTCTCTTCTGTAGCCTCGTAAGGTATATTACCCACTAAAATAGAAACATAAATATAAAAATATAAAATATAATTTCTGTTGCTAGATAACGATTGTAATGGGATATCACAATATTGTTGTGCTTTCATCTTACCAAACACAGATCTCATGGATTTATCCATGATACTCTGTTCCTCCTTTTCTTTGCTTTTATCCATGGTTGATATAGTTTCGTACGCTGTAGTAATTACACAGAAAAAGCCTCAGTAAGTTAGAGAATCTAACCTGTCTTTCGAAGTTCCAAAAAAATTATTGATGATACTTTGATAGTTGCTATGACAGACCAGTCGGAGATATAGTAAAATGTACTCTGTGGATATCTTGGTGGATATAGTCATAGAGTAATGTAAAATGATATAATGTACAGACGCCAGCAAATCAAGCTCTACAATCTGTCAAATTTCTTTAATAGATTTTCAACTTTATATTTAAACAGTTAAGGTTCAAGGTTAAATGGGAAAAGTTGACAGTTTCGGATAGCTGGACCTGCTGGCATCTGTACTCTATGAGTCAGAGACAAGACAATACATGGACGCAAGGCAAACACAAAAACCACAGATTAGTAATTTAATATCAATAAATAAATAAATAAATAAATATTCCACAACTATCACACAACGCCATCTAGTCCCAAGCTAAGCAGAGCTTTTGTTATGGGTACTAGACAACTGATAAACATACTTATATATTTCTAAATATATAAATACTATAGATAAATTACACCCAGACACAGAACAAATGATCGTGCTCATTACACAAACATTTGTCCTGGGTGGGAATCGAACCCACGACCTCCGGCATAGCAGTCAGGGTCACTAACCACTAGACCAACAGGCCTGTCAATAGACAATATAATCATCGTGTTGTGATTGTGAGCGAGTGAATGCTGTGTCAATCGATTGAATTGCTGCAACGTTAAGAAACTGCAAATTGTTCCTAATGCTAGGACACACGCAGCAACTTTAGTAGCCGGCCATTCGCTGACGATTTCAAATTCAGATTTTGCTAGCTACCCATCTATCTCACTTCGAAATAATAGCATTTATTTGCAACATTCGTTCGGGAGCGCAGCTATAAGAATTTGTTGTTTTTGTGTTTGGTTTCACTTATTTCACTATTTAAAGTTCATTTCTTGAATGAATGTTCGTTACGTAACAAAAGTTCGTGGAACGAATGTTCGCCAAAGCAGTGAGCATTCGCATGCTCGCGGTAAGTAGCGGTCGCGGGGTCGAGGGGGTCCTTAATCCGATTTTCGTCTTAGTCGTGAAAGCGCTAGAGTAGCCCGCGAAATTCAATTATTCTTACGTTTTTTGCAATTTTCAGATCAGTGCCAGGTCAGCATGTGAAATTGCAAATTTTTGCGCCCCCTTGAACAGGGCGCTTGCATGCGGCGTGGCATACGCCTTCCACGCCCGGTTCCGACGAACCTGGGTCCCGTTTTTATTTGGGACCTTCACCAATAAAGTCGACGCTGTGTGAATAATTCAACTGATGGAATTTCTCTAAAACATTTTTGATGTGAAATTTTTTTTAGGTGCGTTAAGCGATTTTTGGAAAAATCTTATGGGTTCACGTCATCGACATGTGACATGCTGTAGCTATGAGCATGGACTGTTGTGCTTAGTCAGCACATATTTTTAAGTTTTCACCTCTCTCTCTCACCACTCTGTGGGCAGTCCATGACTGTCTGTTTTATTTCTTTATTCTATCTCAGGGCCGGACCTTTGGAACGGGTATGTATAGTCCATCGCAGGTCAGTAGTAACACTTTGACCTGGAACTGGACTGTTTCAATAGAATAAGAGGCCAGCATAATGTTTGTTATTTATCACAGACGAGACTGACCGAAGGCAACTCACTGGGTGCCGTTATCTTAGAGCATAAATGCTCTAAAGCCATTATTGTTATAATCGACTATTAATTTTATCTTTTTTTTTGTTTTAGGTGGTTTTATCGAGTTTGTCTTTGTAGCCCTGCGTGAAATGAAATCTGTGTGAGTGTGCGCGACGGAATTCGATCGATTCCATTTTTGCTTGATTTGAGTCCGTTTTCGAGAAAATCAATAGTTTTGCGCAATTGCGCACATTTAATGCTTTTGTGGAAATATAAGCCACGAATTCAATTTACTGTTTTATTGGGAAAAGTGCTGTTTTTAGTGTTATTGTGGATGTATGCAGGAAGTCGTTCATTTCATACCACTGAAAGGTATTGATTTGTGTCTAATAGGGTGAGATGACAAAACCAGTGTGTTTTAGTAAATAATCCAGAGAAGGTAACATTTAAAACTTATTGTCAGCGATAAGAAAAGACCGGTATGAATAACGATAATAATTCATCGAAAGAAAAAGAAAATCCTGAAGCACAGGATTGTGCCGCCGGTACCTCAAGCCCGAAGGAAAAACATCAAAACATGAGAGAGAAAAAACTATCTACTGCGTCACTGACGAACGCTGAGGGGGCACGACCAAAAGTCGTGACAGTCAAGCACCCCGAATCCAATAAGCCGAAACCAACTGCCAAGAAGAATAAACCCATACAGGCTGACTTAGATATCATCAAAGAATTCCAAAGATGCCGTGACGAAGGATTTAGGCGCCTAGATTTGAGCAAATCTTCCATAACATGTCTCCCATCGAATGTCCGAGATCTAACACACTTAGTGGAATTTTATTTATACGGAAATAAGCTTGCAGTACTGCCCATTGAGTTTGGATACCTGGTGAATCTGCAAACATTAGCATTGAATGAAAATTCATTAACAAGTTTACCACAGTCGCTCGCCAGCCTGGGGAGCTTAAAAGTGTTAGACCTGCGACACAACAAGCTCAATGACATACCGGACGTGGTATATCAACTGACATCATTGACAACATTATTTTTAAGATTCAATAGAATCCGAGTTGTTGGTAATGGAATATCACATCTAACTAATTTGACCATGTTAAGCCTGAGAGAAAATAAAATTAAAGAATTATCATCTGGAATTGGCAAGCTGGTGAACTTAGTAACATTTGATGTCTCACATAATCATTTGGAGCACTTGCCTCAAGAGATCGGAAATTGTGTGAATTTATCAACACTAGACCTGCAGCATAATGAACTGCTAGATATTCCAGAGACTATTGGGAACCTTCAAGCTATAACTCGTCTTGGCCTCAGATACAACAGGCTGACGGCTATCCCAGCTACACTCAGTAACTGCAAGCATATGGATGAATTCAATGTTGAAGGGAACTCAATATCTCAGCTCCCTGATGGTCTCTTAGCCAGTTTGAATGAACTGACAACCATCACTCTTTCTCGTAACTCATTCTGCAGCTACCCATCGGGTGGTCCAGCCCAGTTCACAAATGTCTTCTCTATAAATCTGGAACATAACCAAATTGATAAAATTCCATATGGGATATTTTCCAGAGCCAGGAATGTAACAAAACTGAATATGAAAGAAAACCTGCTCACATCTCTTCCACTGGATATTGGAACTTGGGTAAATATGGTGGAACTCAACTTGGGAACAAATCAGTTGGCAAAATTACCTGATGACATACAATGCCTGCAAAACTTGGAAGTGCTGATATTGTCTAACAACTGTTTGAAGCGCATACCACCCAGTATTGGGAGCCTGAGGAAGCTGAGGGTATTGGACCTTGAGGAAAACAAGTTAGAAGTTTTGCCAAATGAAATTGGATTCTTGCATGAGTTACAGAAACTGATAGTACAATCCAATCAGATTCAGTCTCTGCCTCGCTCTATCGGTCATCTAACTAATCTGACAACCCTCAGTGTCGGTGAAAACAACCTGCAATATGTTCCTGAGGAAATTGGCACATTGGAGAATTTAGAGGCATTATATGTGAATGATAACCCCAACTTATGCAATCTGCCATTTGAGCTGGCTCTATGTGTGGGCCTACAGATTATGAGCATTGAGAATTGCCCATTGACTGCTATTCCGCCAGAAGTAGTAGCAACTGGGCCATCACTAGTAATTCAGTACTTAAAGTCACAAGGGCCGTATAGAGCTATGTGATATCAGGAAGATGATCATTTACCAGCCGCTGAAGGCCAAGGTAAATTTGTAGATGCTTGAAATGGCAAGCTTTTCAAAAAATGTATACTCAAAGGTTTTTGTTGTGAAATAAAACACAAAAAAATATACTATACCCATTGTATGCTACAAGTAAATGTTATTACGTAAGAATTTTTCCTAATTGTGGGTTATATAATATGATTCTGTCTATCAATTTGTTTCAAAATAACTTTGTGTCCAGTTTGTTAGATATATAGATCCCAATATATACTATTTAATGTTTTCATTATATAGATGTTTAAGATTTAAGCAATTGTTTTATCTGTATCACAAAAATGATAAAAAACACAAAAACAAACTGATTAGTGTTAGTAGGTAAAAAAGTATATTGTAAAATGCTGTATATAAGATGCACAATAATTATATTATCCATGTTTTCCAGTCCATCAATGGATTTTAAAATAAATAGTAAATAATGTTCTTTCAATATTAAAGTGTCAAAACAGCTTCTAATTTCTGATTGTTAAACATTGTATGAAGTAGATCCAAAAATAAATGTGCAATCTATAGAGCTTAGTGTCATAAGATACCAATTAACTATAATTAAGTAAATTATTTTGTCAAAATCAAAGAAACTGTTTGTTCGGACTATCTAGTGGTCCTGGTGTATCTACCTATCTGGAAATATTTTCTTAGAAATAGGTATTGCTTTCAATAAGGGGATTTAAATCATTTATATCACAAAGTTTATAATCAGTATTTTATGTGTAATTTAGAATTTGATGTTTTATAGATGAGTTATAAATGTGTACTTTTACATATTTTAATAGAGATTGATAACATATAAAAAGATCTCATAATAACATTATTGGAACTGTAGCAGTGTGTATATTGCTGTTGATTCTGAGGAAGTTCCTCGTTTGTCATGACTAATTTACGTTATTTACCTACTATAGGTTTCCTATCAGTTGCATTTAATATTTTCTATATTTATAAGTGTATGTTATTTAGACATAGATACTATTGTATTCTTATGGGCTTTATTCATGTGTAGAATTGTGTCTGATTATGTAATGATTTTTTTATGACTTTTTAATGTGCGCAATTCAGTTCATTACGATCTAAGGATCTTTTATGTACCTATGACATCTTTACAATTTTTATAATCCTAGTTCTAAAAGAGAATCGATGTTTATATTTTATACGATAAAACATAGTTGTCTAGTCACAGTAAAATTGATTTCTTAATGGCGATTTAATGTATTTGATGTATTCCATGACATATTTTACCTACAATAATGAATATGAACCTATCAATATAATTCTTAAAGAGATTGCTAAATTTGCAACTTGTGCTAAGCGCTCTGGTAAAACCTATTCTAATTTAAATGTTGATCCGTGTGTAGAGATATATGTTTATAATCAATATTTCAGTGACATGTAAACGTGTTATATGAAATAAATAAAGTATATATTAGTGAGTATTTTATTTAGAGCATGACTCGTAAAAAAATTGTTCACAATCCCAGGTCTGTGTTTACTATTCAGTCATAATTATCACTGAATCAGTATTTATAGCTCATAAAGCAAGTTCCTAGTCTGAGTAGAACACATAAATCTTCGTTTATTTGGTGAGCTTTTTGTCACTGACTCTGGCAGGGCCACCATCAGGGATTTTAATTTTGATAAAACAAAAAATTAGTGAAACTTATCGCCAAATATCAGAATTTGTCGGTCACTGTTTCAAAAGATATATGGGTTTATAGGTGGCCGATCTGGAGAGTCTCCCCAGCGCAGGGCCACAATTATATAAATGATGAGCTCAAAAGAGGCAATCCCTAACATCCGGTGGAATGACAGCTCACTTCAGCTAAGTTTTCACACTTTACAGAATAGCAATGCAGTTCTTGCGGTGCGCGTTTAGGATGTCTCCACACCTTCGTTGGCCGGTCTCGGCGATGCCGTTCATCCTCAGGCACCCACCGTGTGGAGACCGTTACCCAGCGGTCACTATGCATGCGGATGACGTGACCCACCATAATAAATCCTATTTTAGGTTTCCTTTTCGCTTACGTCTATGATCCCCATTTTGGAGTGCAGTGCAGTGTTTAGTATTAAAATTATCAGTTCTAAAGGCCACCATGATCTGGCTGCTGCATCCAGGGTTGGTTCCAGGAGAGGATTTTCCTCAGCGGTCGACAGCACCGACAAAATTTTATACACGCAGACTTTAGAACGGAGTATCACTCCGTTCTAAAGTCTGCCATGACCTAGCTGCTGTTCCCAGGATTAGCTCCAGACGAGGTACCTCCTCAACGGTTAACAGTACCTACAGAAGAGAAATGTTATATACTTACGCATTTAATTATGATAACCCGTTCGAAAGTCCACCATGACCCAGGTACTGCACCCAGGGATGGCCTAAGACGAGGGAACTCCTAAACGGTCAACATCACAAAAACAAAATTTTATCTACGCATTCATACACTATGACATGTCTGTCCCAGGATTGGCTCCATACGAGGGGTCTCCTCACCAGGCAAGAAAATGGTTTACTCATTGAATTATGTTATGATAGCCCGTTCATAAGTATGGCGTGTCTTGGATAGTGCCACTCGGTTGGCTAAACGCCATGGCTTGTGTACCTAAAGTCGTGATTGGATTCGTTGGATTTATCTTTACCTAGAGTGCCTTTCAAATGAAGGTGATCAACCGGATATTTAAACAAATTCAAACGAATAAGTACAAAATAAGATTTGAGTAAAAGCCTTTTTAAAACAAGCTTCTAATGATTAAAAAAGTAAGTTAGTCCTAAATAAAAGCTTGAGGCGTGAACGTCCTTGTTGCACTTTAAGATAAGCCTCAAGCTTTTAAGAAAATATAGTTCTGTGTTAACGTAAGTTTTATTTAGTAGGTACTACCAGTTAGGTTTTCAAATTTTATTCTTACGCCTAGGCCATGCTTGATATTTAGCTTAACATTATAATATAAAAATTGGTAGGATTACTTACCTTTTAAATAAAAATCCAGTTATAAAGTTCAATAATTTATGAAGTGCATAATACACAAGTTTCATTTAGCTCTTACATAAATAGGTATATACACGAATTGTTTTTGAAGCTTTACATGTAAATCAAAGCAGTCTACAAAATAATATCAATAATTGAAGGTGCATTTATCATCAACACACACGCCGTTTCCTTCCCTGTGCAATCCCACTTTTATCCTCATTTATGAGTACTTGAGGGTCGACAAACACCAGCTCTTACACTAATTCCTTGATCGAGAACGCATGACACACTATGTACGTTGTTGTGCTTGACTTTCGTTGCGAAATTAGTATTTTTTAAATGCATTATATTCCTTAAATCTAAGATTTCCACATACAAAAATATTTCGCCCTAATAAATCACTATAAACACACTTTGTATCTAATCACAAACATTATTCGAAATAAAATAATTAAATTAGTAATAATAGAGAATTGAAAAGAATCAGTAAAACAATGGCGATAAGACTAAATTTCACCACCACTAAAGCTTACAACAGTCATGTCAGCTGCCGATACAGTATAAGTATTTGTCAGATTTATATTACGTACGTAATAAATGGCTATAAAAATGTCGCAAACGTTATTGCCTTTAGAATTGTTAGTTTATGAGAAATCAGCATCAATTAATAACACTTTATTTAACCAGATTAAAGCAAACCTACTAATTATTATAAGCATGGATATTAATAATACATCTAAATAAAATACCGCTTAACAAATACGTCATTCACTGGATAATAAATGCTTTAACATCTGCAACTAATTCAAGTTTAAATTGAGTATGTTAAAAACTAGCATCTACGGTCAGTCGTTATTCACAAGTTGCATAAGAATATATTTCAAAACTTCGAATATTGAGGTCCAGTTGCATATACAAAAATAACATTATAGTCATTTTACATAACAGTAACAATTTGTTTCTAACCATTGAAGATTTCTTTACAAAAACATACTAAATAATATACTGAGTCTTACATCTATTTATAAAATCTTTGGCATTTTCATATGCTTAAATATAAGCAGAAAATATAACTAAAATAGTTGTGTGATGATGATCCAGATTCAGTTAACATATAGGGTATCACTATGCAGTATGAAGAATGTGTTTTATGGCACTTATTGGCATGCAATGACTGTAATTTTGTTCAACATTATCAATAAAAATTAGTGCTATCTTGGAAGAGCATACTGGTTTAGAAACACATTATTACTGTCGTCGAGAGTTTTCTGCATGTATAATTGTCGAATATGTCATGGAGATTTTCTTATTTACATAATTAAACACTTCCTCTGATGTCTCTTCTGAGGTTCAGGTCTTAATACTGCGCGCACAGCTTCATCAAACACCTGCGTAACAATGAAAACACAAAGTTATTATGTTGTACTAAGTACCTACTAAGAGAAACTAGGTTAGGCCACTTTGGTTTAGGGGCCTGTTTCAGAGTGTCCAACTAGGCACTAGGCCCTAATTAAATACCTTGATATAAGTATATTATTTATGTAATTTAATAGTTATAATTTTTTTTAAGTGATACAGAGGACAGTGTAGGTGTAGGACCTACACTGTCCCACTGCTGAGCAAAGGCTTCCCAAAATCCTTCCAGACATCCTTTTCTGGAGCTACCTCGATCCAGCCCTTTCGGTATGCGTCTAGGTTGTGAGGCCGGCCCAGGAAGTTGGGATATTATATTTGATTAGGTAGAAATTGTTATTTATGTAGTTCATTTTAATTCTTAATAAATAATACCTAATTTAAGAATTACAAACGATGATTGTAATCTGTAATCACACTAATCACACATTACAATAATCTTCTACAATATTAAAACTTGTGCAGTATTAATAGTGTATACATTTCCCCATAATGGATACTCAATTACAGGTAACCACAGCTTACACATTATCAAATACACATTACATGCACTGAATACATGATTAAATTAAAAATACATAAAAATGAAATGTGTTCCTTGTGAAGCATGTGTGGTGTTAATATGAATGATAAGCCTGAGGAATGATGTGATAAGTCAACAGTGCGGTTTAAAGGAAGATGTAGTGACAAATAATAAAAAGAGTATGTTTATATAATTTGGTCATGTTGAGGGGATGAGAGAAAGGCGATTAATACAAAACAGATGTGAGTGCACACACAGTGTACTTTGGGGGACTTTAGATAGGGGATCATTGCATTCGGATTTACCAGGTCTAAGACTTTTGATTTATCATTCCTGACATTATTAAACTGTTCTAAACCTTTTAATGCAACAAACTTAGTACAAAGGTGGTTAATTGAACAATTAGTGGTCTCAGGGACTCGGAAGCTACTGTTATCGCTGTTGGGCCATTTGATGTTAGTCAGAGAAGTTAACCAAAAGGTAGTGAATAGATCAATGTTCTTTCATAGTTCAGGATCCGGTTTTTAATCTAGAATACCTTCCTCAATTAATTCCACAAAACTAAAGATTATGGCTATTCAGTATGAAGGATAACATTGTTACGTAACTCAGTACAAAACAGTCCTTTACAGACTGATGATCAGCTGAATCATGTGTGTTTTGTACAACATAAAGGTATTCACAACAACGAATGACATTCAAGTTTATACTTCAGTTGCACAACAAAGTGTTTTCCAGTAGTTATATATTATGTAAGGCACTTATCTATGCAGCTTATTTTGAAATACTAACAGCGCTAATAGCGGAGATAACCTGCTTTTTGTGTGAATGGTAGGTAGGACACACACATAGCATAATGGACGTGTGGTGGTGTTTTGTGGGCATGAATGAATCCTTTGTCTAAAAACTTTATGTTATGTTATCTTAAGATGGTATATGTATAATTATGTCATTTGTATGCAGCCAAATAAGACGAAATTTAAATAACATTGAATAAATTTAGCATACCTGTTTGAGTCCGCGCTGAGTCAATGCAGAGCATTCCATATATTTTACGGCTCTAATTTTGTTAGCCAGCTTTTGTCCTTGTTCTCTCTTCAAGGGAGACATTCCTTGTTCAGACAGTAAACTGAGTGTTTCACGGTCATCCCTCAAATCAATCTTTGTACCTGTAAATTGAAACAAAAGAGGTTTTAATTAAATGAATAAGCACCTGTACTGCCCAATATATTTATGTCTCCTATCTTTCAGTTCATCCAAAGGTTGTTTTAAGTAGGTTGCTTTGTGCGATTACTTCCTATTTTTTATTTTTTTTTATTTGCCCTTGTACGCCCAACAGCATACCACGCACGGCTTTTAATACAATGAGAAGTAAGCTTTTACAGGAAATGTATCACTTGTATAAATAACGTAGCTTTATTATAAAATTATTATACAATGTGTCAAACAGGATAATGTTAATTAATCAATGATAGGCAAATTAATAATAATTAAGGTAACCATTAGTGTAAAAGGAATTAACTCAAAATACTTGATGCAGAATAATGTTTTATGTTTAATTGTTGTTACTCACCAACCAATATTATGGGTGCATCGGGACAGTGGTGCTTTATTTCAGGGTACCACTTTGAAGTCACATTTTCATAAGACGATGGGCTAAAAATAGTAAAAGATTTCATAATAAAAATATTTTATGTAGGTAGGTAGGTGGGTGTGTTTTTCTAGCTATATTTAGAACATAGTAAGCACAAAAGAAAGAGATAAGTAGAAAACCCTAGTGGAGGCCTTTGTGTCCCAAAAGACACGCTACAAAGAGAACTGCCGTGCAGTCATGCAACAATTTCATTCTCAATTTTAATTATATATAGTATTGTTTGTACTTTTTAGTGAATAAAGGCCATACATTTGAAGAGCAAATAAGTCTATGTTTAGCACTGAACATTAACAGGATAAAGACAAATAGTGTGGGATTATTAGATTAAGTGGGAGTGAGAACAATCATAGGCAAGAACTGGATAAAACCAGTTAAGAACTTGTGTTTATGATGGTGAAGCACAAACGCAGTAAAGCTGTGATCTTTAGAAACCTACTGTGGCTAACTAAGACAGCCTGATTAATGTTAATTTGTACAGTAATTAAAAGCATTTAGCACCGTGTTTGTACTGTACATACAGATGGAGAAATAGATTGTAAATGTCTACATACCTTGTCACACTGAAGCATATAAGAAAGACATCTGTTTGTGGATAACTTAACGGTCTAAGTCTGTCATAATCCTCCTGTCCTGCAGTATCCCACAGTCCTAGAGACACTGCTACACCATCCACAACCATAGGAGCAGAATAATTGTCGAATCTGCAATCATTACATTCACCATAACACTATGTGAAACATTCCAACTTAACACTTGCTACTTCCATTCAAGCAATATTTACAGTTCACAGTACATTGTGAACACAACTTACACTGTAGGCACATATTCTCCTGGAAAACTGTCTGTGGTGTAGGATATTAGCATACAAGTTTTACCGACAGTACCGTCGCCAACCACCACACATTTGATCGGCCTTCCTGATGACATCTATGGAAGAGAATATTATTGATAAATAAAGGCAAACCTATGACTCATTGTAAAACCAAAACGTATGTTGAAAACAATCAGTTAATATTACCGTATAAAAAGTTTTTGTCACTTCCTCTGAATTACAAACACTATGTGAACAACAAAGAATCGAAGCACTGACAAACTATTTATAGAAGGAGCAAGTTTTTCAAAATTTTACATCGAATTAGAATAGGAAACGCATTGAAAGATGGATGGGGACATTACGGAAGGGATACAGATTAAAAATGTAACTGAATTGACGGATGATGTTGCGTTCATTTATATGCAATATTTATTGTCGCTATTCGTCATACATACTTATTGGAAAATTAATTAATAATTTCAGTTACCTAATATTCTAGATAGATACTTAAAATTCTTTAATAAATTAAGTAAAAATGAATGAGGAAATGTTAAATGGGCGTGATGCATTATGAGCCCATTTGTCATTAATTTCTAGTTTTAAGTAAAACCATTTCATCGGTAAATTATGTAATGTTTGTATGTACCCGACAGAAGTACGATTTTTATATAAATAGAACTAATTTTTAACTACTAATTTTTATTTATATAGCGTCTAATATTGTCTTTTGAGGAAAGAGCCACACATATAAGATTGGATCTATCCCGTCAGTGCACGCGTGTCTTAGTAAACGTGTAGCTCAACTTAGAACTTAAGCTCAACGATTCGACGAATAATACCAAAGAAAGGACAATTCAAACAAACAAAGCCCTAAAGATTTCCAATATCATCATTTTTAACTTGGGATAAATTTGTAAATGAATTATTTTCTGTATATCTAAAAATATCGATAATTTTTACTATCGTACGCCCTGCCCTGGTGCTGTCACGTACTTCATGATGTCATGATATTTTCTATCTATAGCTATGTTCGCAGAGTACTTTTATTTATCTCGTTTCCAAATTGGTTTGAGTTTATGTTTTTTAGAAATATTAATCAAAACTTCACAAGCCAGTATATTCATGTAATACAATAAGAAAGTTTTCATAAAGTGCGATGTCTAAATTTCCGGATAAAAAGGTAATTTATAAAGTTTGAAACTTTGACTGTGTGTTTACGCGATGAACTAACTTTTGTACCTTGTGTTAAATCATTGATAACGATAACATAAAATATGTCCGTTTCAGATGAGTGGGTCGTGTGTGGAGACTCCAGAAGCACCGGCTTGGCTTTCTAAGCTAGAAAGTCAAAGAGAGAAGCTAAGCAAAGCTCGGCTAGGTCATGATAGCGGCGCCGGTGCACCATGCAACTCTTGCGGTAAATAATAATAGAACCATTCAATTAGTGTTGATTAGATTACGTTTTTTATATTGAATTTGTTCTAATAAGCATCCCAACTTCATGAAACTAAAAAATGTAAGTAGTATGTAAGTGTGTATGTGTGTGTGTTCTCATGATAATCCAAAGATTATCATGAGAACATTCAAGCTATAATCGGTAAGAATGACGTCATTAACAACAATGCAATTATTATTATCATTGGTATGAATGGTCTAATAGCAATTTTATTATTCTCTTTATGTTTTTGGTTTATTATTCAGTCTGGAATTTTATGAATGAATATATTATTATTTCTGGGAAGAGTTTTAAAAATGATTAATATTTACCATATAAAGTTTAGCTTATTTAATTATTTCACTCCTGATTCACCTCTTGAAGTTTTCTGTTGTTTTATATAGCTGTCCATTCGTCATAGTAAGTTATAGTATTATTCCTGGAAACTATAGTGAATTTATTAATAATTTTCCTGTGTGATTAATTTGCCGTAGTATTACTAGGTGAGGAAATATCCGTAATGACCAGTGATCGGAGTAGGTAGATTGATTTTTGGTACTTGTATCATAAATGTTCACGGAAAGAATAACATGGATAAGTCATTTTCCCGGAAAGTAATTCCGGTATTTCCGGATCCAATTAAATATTGTTAATGTTGGTAGTGATATTATTACTACTCAATTCATTTAAAGGAGCGAGTGAGCTATCTGGCATGTCGTCGCCGGGCGTACGCATTGTTTTGATAACCGGTTAGTGCACCACCCATGATCCTTTGCTCTGATTGGTCGTTGGGTTGTGTCAAATCGTGACTGGGTAACGTTAAAAAAAATTATGAACAATATAATATTGCTCATTTTAATACAATTTCTACCTAAGTTCCGGTTTTTTTAAATAATCAAACAATTCCGAAATTCCAGAGGTTTTTTTTTTTGTCTAACTCTGCTCCATGGCAGTCTGTTGCACACAATAATAAGCCACTGTTTTGGCTGATATTTTTATCTGGTTAAGGCAAATCCAGAGGAATGTCCATATTAATATATACGTTTCGGATCAATGACCCCGATTCAATCTACCTTCTCCGATCTCTGGTAATGACTAACTAAATGTATCCTATTATTCCTGTGTTAAATGATAATAATGAGTACACATCAGGTTATTTCTTAAATTCAACTGCACTTCACAAGCTAATCAGGAATGCATAATGAAGTTTAATCTGTTTGTGAAATGTGTGTGTCATACAGTTTCCATGTAGGTAAGGGTTAGTATTTATCACTGATATATATTTGCATATAGTGTTTTAGACAGCTTATGAAAATGCACACTGCCCACCCACATTAAATTTAATGTACCCTGTAATCAACTATAGGTACTAAAATAATCAAGCTTCCTCTTTGCCAAATTAAGTTAGAACTTGGTTAAGCTCTAAATCATATCAGACAATTTTAAAATATAAACCTTTTTATTGCTAGACTTTTTTGGTTTATTTCTGGTAAAAACCTTGCATTGAATTCCTCCCCTAAGGATATCCATCTTTCTTCATATAGAACTTTATTTCTATTTGAATATGTCTATTCAGGACCATCATGTCCGGGCTTGGACCTACACTTCTGGAGAAAAGTGTGCCGATCATGCCACTGCAGTAAAGATGTCCATGATGTTCAAGATGATGACCTATCAGGATGGGCTCAGTTTGAGCTACTGGGCACTGCCAGACCTAAGAAGGCTTCAAGTGAGTATTTTTGTGTAATAATATACATCACATACTTATAAATAGTTTTTTATGGAAATTAGAACACTCTGTATGCCAGTCTTACCAAGGGGTATTGTATTACCCAGTAACTGGGTTGTGGAGGTCAGATAGGCAGTCGCCACATGTAAAATACTGATATTCAGCTGCATCCGGTTAGACTGGAAGCTGACCCCAACATAGTTGGGAAAAAGGCTAGGCAGATGATAACGATGAGAACACTCTGTATAGAGCTGTAGGGTAGCTCTACTATATGATATTGTGTGAGTATTATTGGTTAAAGTCAGCAATTGTGGGGATAAATTCCATTAAATAATTTTCTACTGAAAACTTAAAAAAAAAACATTTTTATTTTCAGTGCCGCTGATCAAAATTCGTGGAGTAACTGATAAGCCGGTCAAACTTGATTGGGTGCCTCCAAATGCTTCAACAGAGTTGGTAAGTGACACTTATTCACAATAATCTACTTTTACTCGATTTCATAATAATTAGTGATAAGATAGAAATAGATTGGACACACATAATGTTGCAGAAATCTATTGTGATCTTCATAATTCATATCATGTAAATTATATATCAGTCTATACTTGTAACCAGTGTTTTTCAACCTTTTTCATGGCATGGCCCCCTTAGTACGGAAAATATTGCGCGACCCCCTTCCCTCCGCGGCTTCTTACTTGGAATTCAAGTCTGTCACCTTAGGTACCTTTTGGTTAAACAGAAAAATAGAATTCCCATAATCAACCACTGAAGCTTTGAAGTGTTTGAATTTTGGAACCTCCTATAATTTTAAAGAAACGGCGGCCCCATTAAAGAGGTTTGGCGACCCCATAGGGGTCGCGACCCACACGTTGAAAAACACTGCTTGTAACAATAGAGCTTGGTTAACCTTTGCATGCTTCTAAATAATACATCACATCTCACTGTATTCCCTATTACTCCTATTACGGTTTAAGCTGGTGGTTCTTGGAGCAGGATGAGTCCACCATGCCATTAAGGGAGTACAAATCGATACTCTGGACTACTACTAAGAATTTCTCTATGGAAACAACCTTATGATTATTTTGCCTGACATGAACTCACACTCAAGTCCTCAAGCTCAGTACTCATGCTTGCAATCATGTGTGTATATTGTTTGCTATGCATATGTAAAACTATCTACTTTAGCTTTATGTATTCTAAGTTGATTTTTGTATGACCATTTGTAACAAAAAGGTCCTAAAATAATTTGAACTTTGTCATAATGTAATGTCATCTAGTTTTTTGTTCCAAAATGTATAGTCATGTCGGATTCTGAATATTTAAATATAATAATCACATCATTTGTCACCAGGTATCAGAGTACATGTCATGCCTGGGCCCCTTGGCGCCGGTATCCGGTTCGGATGCGGCCCGTCGCCGGCGCGCTCAGCTCCGGACACAGCTGCCTCCGCACGACGTTGCGCCTGCCGTACGGCAACACGCCAGCGACTTTGAGAAGTCTGAACATACTGTAAGTACCAATACTCACTTAGGGTTTTACTGAACCAGGTTTATAGAACAGCATAGCATTTTACGCTGCGCTACAAAGATGCTGGTTTAATTGAAAAATCTTCATAGACGGTTTTATAAATAAGTATGCAATTCTGCTGCAGTCATGCTGCAGCTGTGTGTAGTCAGTAAGGTCATAAGACCTACCACTGTATCACTGTTTGTTTCTGCATCACCCAAAGGTTGACTGGTAGAAAATACCTATAGTCCACTCATAGCTATCCAGAGACCGCCTCTGTACATTTTTGCGCTTGACGATTAAATAAATTATACATATTCCCTGGAATAACCCAACATTGTTGTTTAGTTTATAATAATGTCAACACTACCAGCACTTGCAGAATTCTGACCAACATGTTCATGTTACATAATAACCACAAAACCTGTTTGCATCAGTGTTATTTGTTTCCCTATGTGTAAGGGACATGCATATTAGAATATGTTGCACACAGAATTACGTCACTTAATTTAGGTCAGTCTGCCGGTGATAACTGCAGTGATAGTGCGCCTTACTTCCTACCCTTTAAATAGAATGTTGTGTGCATTATATATGTTATATCTAACTAAGTAAGTATAATTGACTAACGAAAAATATTTGTCTTCCAGGAATATATCACGCGCATCAAAGACCATGTCGTGGGTATGGGTAATGTCGTCAGAGTCGGGCCTCTACAAAATGGAGATGTCTTCTCAGTGGAAAGCAGCAAAATACATTCCGCCCCCAAGTCCTACGCCCTGCCGCTGAAAATATCCAACGTATCCAGAGGAGTCAAGTACAATATTGTTCCAAAGAATGCTTCAGATAAGAAGTTGGTTTTAGATAATCAAGGAAATGTCGTAAGCAGCGCAGCCAATCTCCCAGATTATAAGTCCAGCCCTATTCTAAGTCGCATTGTCAAAGACAAACTTCATGTCATGCGCATTGAATCCGACAGGATCAAGAGTGCGGTTGAACATGGCCCTGTCTATGATAAACTGTTCAAGAACTTAGAGGACCTGAACATGCCAGTTGAACATGATGTTTATCTACAGCCAATCAAACTCTTCCGCGAAGAGTACAATAATAATCCCCAGTTCAAGGACGAAACTAATGAGTTCTCCAGCAAGTCGCTTGGAGCTCAAATTATGCCAGACTTGTGGCCTAACAGCAATAACAATGTTATAGGCACAGCTAAACTGATGGACAGCAGAATACAGAAGGGAACTATATTCGCTCCAAATGGCGAGATATGGAGCTGGAAACATGAGCCGGTAACTCCTGAACACAGTGGCACTCTGTGCTCTACAAAGATCAACCCTCAGTACTCCACTGTTACAAAGCCTATTAATCAGGTGGAACCTCAACAGACCGCGCCTTTGAGGGAGTATCTCAGAAGTCATTCTGAGGATGACCTGCCACCTCCGCCACTGCCGAACTACAGCACATATCCTGGAGGTGTACCACCATCTCCTGGCTCTGTGCCACCTCCTCCTGGCACAGATTGGAACAACCAACCTCTTGATAATATGCCTCCAGTTGGCGAAAATGCTGATTACCAAGCTCTTGCACATAACTATGGCGAAAACCCTGAGCAGATTATTGACCAGCTTGCAGACATGTCCCTGAATCCTGCTGAGGTGGAGTTCAACAGGAAGCTTTATAATGAGGGAGTGCCGTGCCAGCGTTGTACTAAGTCGATGTTCGCGGGCGAAGTCGCCGTGAAAGCTGAGAGGGCTGGACACGAAGCTATTTGGCATCCGCAATGTTTCACATGCAGCAAATGTAATGAGTTGCTGGCTGACCTCGTGTACTTCTTCTACAAAGACGAGATTTACTGCGCCAGAGATTTGGCTGATGTGTTGGAGATCCCGCGTTGCGCAGGATGTGACGAACTGATATTCACGCGTCCTTACACAGCTGCGGAAGGAAGGGCATTCCACGTCCAACATTTCTGTTGCTATCACTGCGACGCCCCGCTTGGCGGCAAGAAGTACGTTCCAGATGATAAGACTGGTCTCCCAATCTGTTTGCAGTGTTACGATCAGTTCTACGCAGAACGTTGTCGCGCCTGCAGTGGTGTTATTGGCCCGGAGCAACAAGGAGTATCGTGGGGCAATATGCACTGGCATGCTGAATGTTTCATATGCTCTGGTCGAATGTGCGGGAAAAGTTTACTGAGCGGACGTTTTGTCGTCAAACAGGAAATGCCATTTTGTAGCGTGCCATGTGTTCAGAGCAGAATTAAGTAGAGGGGCACCTGATATTAAATCTTAGAAAAGTTAAGATAATCCAGCTATGTGAAGACATGGTAGTGTTCTACTGTGTTTTTTTTGGTAGCAAAGAGTATATTTTATTCCATTTACATAAATCCCATTATAATATTTTTGATATTAAGTATTTTATATACAAGTACAGTTTACACTAGTGTGTAGTCTTATGGATTAGATAGTAAGTATACAAGTTTTGGGATGTTAGTCTCTCTACATGGGCTGATAGTATAATGTTTGTTGTTAAAGATTTGGTAATAGATAGTCAGTTTATGCTTATATATAGTGATTTAAGACATGGATGTTCCTTCACTTTGGGACCAAATAGCATAGGAAGGTATATGATAGTTTATTAAGCATTCCAGTGCTTCATTTTCATTGCGTTGCTATATTTACGTTTATTTAAACTTTATGATTTATCAGTAAACAGTATCTTCATTAATAATTTATTTTCGTGTTATTCCAATGCAAAATTTTAGATTTTTCCTTAGAAAGTAAGAACAGAGTGTAAGTTAGTCCTATTCATTAAAATGTGATAATTGTAAACGAAAATGGCGCTCTGTATTCTTATACAAAACAATTATTTTTAGATTAAAATGATTGTGGAGATAGAAATATATTATTTATATATTTATATCTAGTATTATTGGGTGCAACAAGAAAAAAGTGCCATCTGTATTATTTTTGGAAGACATACAATTAATAAAGATTCTATGTATAAAATATCCGTGTTTTAATTATGACCAACACTTCACTTACCAAGAACCCTCCGTGCTTCGGAAAGCATGTTAAGCTGTTGGTCCCGGCTGTCATTCGTGGATTTTTGACAGTCGTTACGGGTCGTCAGTTGCCCGAAAGTCTGAGAACCAGACTTACCAGGGGTATCGTATTACCCGGTAACTGGGTTGTGGAGGTCAGATAGGCAGTTGATCCATCTAAAATACTGATATTCAGCTGCATCCAGTTAGACTGGAAGTCAACCCCAACATAGTTGGGAAAAGGCTAGGAAGATAATGAGTCCATAACATACGTAAAGATGGACCTAAAAATTTGGCTACTGTTCTGTTGTAGTATATATGTATGATGAGAGCTCTTAAAAATGCATGTTGCATACAGAAATTAACAACAAATTGTAAGGTATATATCTCACTAGGACATCATTGCGGAGCAACCATGGTTACGCTACCAGCAAAATATACACAGCTTTATGGTGATCTCACCGGGCATTTGATTTGTTGTGCAACTAAGCATGCATTTTTGGCTGTGCAATGCGGCCATGGTTGCGCCGCCGTTGGAGTCCATGTGAGTAGGGGCCCTAATAGTCAGTAACATGTTATAAGGCGAAAAACTCTGTCATATTTTCAGAGTGGTTATCAGAAAGATTTGAAAAACATTTGATAAGATACAAGATTTACTTTTTGATGTAGTTTGTCTCCAGAGATTATCCCATGACATGCCATAACTATTGTATGTCCATGACAGTGTTTTTGTTTCTATTTTAAATGTGACAGAAAATGTACTATGGCTAAAATCAATATCTGACCACCGTAAGGATTGTTCCTGCTTGCAGCGCATATTATTAGTCAACCTAAAAAAGATGCTTTCGGATGCAGCTGTGGTTATCTGTGCAAAATGGTCAGATATAGGTTTTGGCGATAGTACTTTGCTCAGCTAGTAGCGTTAGAGCATAATTACAAAGTAAATTTTCTTTCATGATCCGGAACATGCCATTTATTTGTCATTACATGTAAATTGCTCTATGGTCCGCTTGCATCACAAATCCCTAAACATATTAGACACTAAATCAATTTAAATCATAATCCTGTTTTTGTCAATCGTTAGAAGATGACGGAGACAGAATGATGTTTTTAATGTTTATCTAGAAGAATATTCAGTGATATGAGATCATTTTGAGGCGCAAGTGGGTCTAAACGACAATTACAGGTTATTAATAAGATAGTGCAGTTTCTAACAAAAGGTACTTGTAATCTACAATTGGCCAAACAAGTAAATAGTAAATACTATTTACTTGCTTGGCCATTTATGGCATAAAGTAATAAAAAACGGTGATGGTTATTAAAAGTATAATTATTAGTTAAATACACATAATGCCAAAGTAATATTAATAATTGCAAACTGAAGCGTTTCCTGGAGGTGCGTGAAGAAGTTTTCTCAAGCCTTCATTTTGAGTTTGTTAAGATCATTCTTTAGTTTATTCAGGTTTTCTTGTAAAGCTTCCTGTTTGTTCTCTAGCGCGGATATGTGATCATCTGCTCTTTTGATCTCTTTATTGATGTATTCCATTCGCTTTGTTACATTTTGCGTAGCTTCGTCTAAGTCTTGCTTGACTAAAACGGGTCCAATCAGTTTATATACTTCCGAGTCCTTTTTTAACAGAACTAACTCTTCTTTTACGGCTTTGTTTTCATTTAGCTGACTATCTAATTGTTGTTTCTGTGCGACCGCCTTACGGTATTCTTTTTGTATACCACTCAACAGTTCCAGCTCCTTCTGCATCTTCCTTTGGATTTCTTCAGACATTTTGACAAAAAGTTTTCTTAACTCTGTATCTGATCGTTAGAATTTGCTTTTTAATTAATAAAATATTGCTTTTTCAAATCACGATTGCTTCAAAAAATGTACTTTTGAATTAAGAGAAATATGAGGTTATGTTTCTGACATTTGACAAGTGTCATTATCATTAATGTCATGATGTCCTACGTTTAGTTGCGCTATCATTGAGCCTTTCAAATGTTTGTTAATTATTTTATGAACTTTTTCTAAAAAGTCAATTTAATATGGGCTGATTTCTCCATCGCCAGATAACTTTTATTCCAGGAATAAAATTGACGCTTGACAGTTTTTGTATGAAATAACTGTCAACATTTCAAAATTATTCCACGAATAAAGTTATCTAACGATGGAGAAATCAGCCCTTAATAAAAAAAAAGGAAGCATTCAATTAAAATCCTACTATAATCCTATCCTACTAATATTATAAACGTGAAAGTTTGTATGGATGGATGGATGAATATTTGTTTGTCACGCTATCACGCAAAAACTACTGAACGGATTTGGATGAAATTTGGCACACAGATGGTTCATAACCAGGATTAACATATATTATGATACTTTTTATCCCGATATTCCCACAGGATCGAAACTTATGCGGGTGAAACCGCGGGGCGCAGCTAGTAACATTACAAATGTGAAAGTTTGTAATTATGGATGGATGGATGTTTGTTACTCTTTCACGCAAAAAGTACTGAACGGATTGGGATGAAATTTGGCACACAGATAGCTTAACCAGGAATAACACATAGGATACTTTTTATCCCGATATTCCCACAGGATCGAACCTTATGCGGGTGAAACTGCGGGGCGTAGCTAGTATTGTAATAAAATTATATGGTTGAACTTCACCTTTCGTAACTGTTCGGAGCAGGGCACTAAACGCCAAAATATCAGTAAACATTAACAAAAAAATATATATTTAAAAACAAGCTTTATTAGGTAAGTAGGTACTTATTAATAAAAAGAACTAAAAAGTTAAAAATAATTTAAACCTGATAAGAAATAAATAAAAGCGTGTTACATTTTGATAGAACATTTAGAACACAATGTAACACGCTTTTATTTATTTCTTATCAGGTTTAAATTATTTTTAACTTTTTAGTTCCTTTTTAGCTCCAGAGAGAGGAACTTCCTGACAATGCGAGCCGTGTCCAGAAGTACCGCTTTCTGAATCAAGCCCTTGATCCAGCTGTCCAACGAGAGTCTCCTCAGGTGTTGGCTGAGGCTCTTGGCTATTAAGCCATTGGCTGTCACGACTATCGGCACAATGATTGCTGAGTCCACATGCCACATGTCGACAACCTCGCGAGCCAAGTCAAGGTACTTGATTTGTTTATCTTTCTCGGCTTTCACGAGGTCATCTCATCATGCGGAACGGTTATGTCAACAATCATTGCGCGCCGCTCTGATCGATCCACCACCACTATATCAGGCTTATTAGCAACAATAGTCCTGTCAGTGATGATGGATCGATCCCAGTACCGATACCGATAGTTTCCATTTTCGAGAACTGGGTCGGGCACATACCTGTAGTACGGCACCTAAGATTCCACAAGGCTGTATTTCAGAGCAAGTTGCTGATGGATTATCCTGGCTACCAGGTTGTGTCTATGGAAGTACTCTCCGTTAGCTAGACGAGAACACCCGGAGAAATATGCCTGATTGATTCTCCCGGCCATAACATGACCACCTCTCCTCAGCTGATAGCATAGACCTGAATCTTCTAGCAGCGTGCTTAGAGGATTCAAGGCTAAACAGAACCAAAGTGGACTCAAACTGTCGCCCTGGAATATACCTCGCTCGATCCTTATCGGCTCGCTATTCCTCTGGATATTTCGACAACCTGGATAGCGAAGGACCGTCCTCCATTGCCCCATACACGTCATCAGGAAGGTGCGCAGAGTTGTATCTACTTTATACAACTCCAGCACTCTCATGAGCCATGTATAAAGGCCTTCTTATAATCTATCCAACATGTCGAGAGATCCTTTCGAGAACGACGAACCTGTTGGCTTATGGCCATATCAATGAGGAGTAGCTCCTTAGTACCGCGGGACTCGTTCTTACATCCATTTTGAGAGACAGACATGATGGAGTTGCTGTCTATATGTTTATTAATTTTAGCTCTCAAAATGGATGTAAGAACTTTATAGACCGTTGGAAGACAGTTAGGGTCATAATTTCAAGGTTATTTTTTTATTTTTGTAGGGTTTCACGTTTATACCCTTTTTGTTCTATTTGTGGCTATTTTTTCAATAGGTTTTTTTTAGAGTTTTATACTATTTTTATTATTATTTTGTGTGGGGGTTTTTTAAATTTTTAATTTAATTTTTTATTTCATGCTTTTTGTACGGACTCCTTATTATTTCATTTCTTTTACTTTCTTGCGTTTTAAGATTCAGGTAATTTGGTGTTTAAACAGGTTTTTTGTAATCCGCCATTTTGTAGCGGCGGCCATCTTGGACCGATTTTCATCAAACTTAACTAAGAACACTCCCGACAAATTCACCTTTCAAACAAAAAAAAACAAAATTAAAATCGATTCATCCGTTCGGGAGCTACGATGCCACAGACAGACATACATACACACACACCCTCACAGACACGTCAAACTTATAACACCCCGTCGTTTTTGCGTCGGGGGTTAAAAATACAGGTTTTGTCAGATGTATTAATATAATAAAAAAAAGATCGCTAACAGCTACAGACCGACAAACAGGTGGTTCACAGTTTGTCGGTCTGTAAGTGTTAGCGATCTTCATTTTGATCTTTACTATTTGCCTGTTTAGGGCATGCAAATTAATTTTATAGTAATATAAATTCTTACTACTAATGTACTTACTTGAACTGTGTTCTATTATAAATGTAGTAGTTAAAAGTTAGTTGACACACAATCGGTGAGCTAAATTCGGCCCACATCCCGCGCGGGGTTCACTTCAGTTTGCTCGGTAGCTTATCTCTGTAGTTCGCGGTGTGAACCCAAGTATGAAAAGATGTGAAACGATGCCTCGCTCGGCTCGCCCGCCCGCCCGCCAGCTGGCGGTGTGGCCTGCGCTTTAGGAGGCAGCATAAACTACGAACCATACTGGGTGATTCGTAAGTAGCAGTTCTATTTAATAAGCTGCTGTTATTTTTAAGTGGGAATCAGGAATATTAAAACTATGCAATAAAGTTTACTAAACATATTTTATTTAAATAAAATGTGTATTTACAACATAACGTCAGTATCATTACAATATGAGATCCTATTTATAATTTGTGTTCGTTTTATGCTAGCATGGGATACATAAGAGAAAAGGTGGACTTTTCTTTACCATGAGTGCGTCAACAGATACAAGTTGGAATCCGTTTATATTTTGACAAAATGTACCCATGGTATTGTTCCATTATTGTAAAAAAGCGTGTTATAAATAAGAATGATCAAGAAATTTAATTGTGCATTGAAGCCATTCTTGTGATAGTAAATAATTGGATTGAACGCGGTACGTTGAAAAACTTATTTTTAACTAACTTAAACACTATCAGCCTATGAAAATATTATCCAGTGAGATAATATTAATCCTCTTGTAAATAAAATAGGGGTACAAAAATACTTTGAATCGCTTCCGATACCGGCATCGTTTGGTTACGTCGTTTTTGCCCCCAGGTTGTTTGCGTTTCATTACACTACACCTTCTCTCCATATTCTAGCGTCCACATGTAACCTGCATTGGGATCACCACTCTTTTTAGCTTGTTCGTCAATATCTGCAGTCTTTTTTAGAATATTTTTAATAGTTTTATACAATTCAGGATTTTTTGGCGACGCCGCTTCTAATTTTTCAGACCTTTTTTCAAAGGTGCCTTGTTTCCCAAATCTTTCTCTTACAAATTTTTCGTACAAATCTTCCTCTTCATCATTCTCTTCTTCCTCGTCATCACTCTCTGCTTCAGCGTTCTTGTTTTTATAGTTTTGTTTTTTCTCGCTGCCATCATAGTATCCGTAAAACCTAGTATCAGGTGCGTGATCATCATCATCGTTAGAATCGTCGTCACCCTTTTTATTTTTACGTTCACGTAATTTTTCTTTGTCGTCGTGATCATAATAATAACTTGGTCTGTAACTTGGGACATCTGGTTGTGTTTCCTTTTGGTCGTCGTCATAACTATATGGAGAACTGTCTCTGGTGTAAGTTAAAATGTCGTCTGGTAATTTTATGTCTGGTAATTTTATCGCTATGTCATCAAATTTAAAGTTTAAATTTTCATCATATTTCACATCTTCAGGCGCAAATACATCAAGTGTGCCATGCTTTGGTGTCACTTCAGTGTCTTCTTTAGGAGCTTCAGTTGAAGGGCTGTCTTTATTTTCAGTTTTCGTGGCATGATTATAATTTACAGGAATTCTTTCAAATTCTTGTTTTACATCTTCATTTTGGACTTCTTTTTGTTCAACAATTTTGTCGTTTTGACTACTGTCGTCCAAGTTTTCTGGTTCTTTTACCCCTAAAATTGATTCTAAACTTTCAACTTCATCACTGACATTGGATTTTATATTTTCTTCATCGCTTTCGGGATTGATTTCAACGACAGGTCTAACTTCTCCGTCATCTATGTGAATTAGTTTGTTACCATTGCTCTCAACTTCTGGACTTGCTAAAGTGTTTACATCTGGTAAAGAATTTAGTGTTCCATGGTTTTTGGTTTCTGGGCCAGGTACAGCTGTGGAAAGCGGCAATATTTCAACTGCAGTTTTGGGATCTGCATACTCAAGATTATCTTTTTGTGGTTCTACTTTTCCATTACTGTTTACGTGTACTCGCTCAGAGTTAAAGTCGCCCAAGTCGATATCTCGCAAGGGAAGTGAGGGAGGTGAGTTTTCGTTGATGTCAGTTTTTAGATTCGTTGTGTATTTTCTTTCCGGGTTCCTTCTTTTTTCTATACTTTCGTTACTTTTATCGCTACTTTCGTTTGAAGAATCGAGGTTCTCTCTGTTATCTGTTTCTATACTCTCCTTACTTTCAGAGTTATTGGGACCAGGTTTTCTACTTTCATTGCTTTCGGAATTTTCTTTGCTATTTTTATTTTGCGAATACCTGGAGCTACCCCTGGGATTATTTTCATTACTTTCAGCGCTTTTATAATCTCCACGTTCACTGTTGTCATAGCGCCCGCGGCTAGATTCCCTGTTTTTATAGGCACCGCTTTCTCCACTCTCACCCCTTTCAAGGCTGGAGTCACTATTTTTATAGCCATCACGTTCAGCACTATTATCTTCTTTGGGATTAGATTGTCTATTTTTATAATCCGCATGTTCCGAACTATCATCATTTTCACGGTTAGATTTTTTGTTTGCATAATCTTCTCGTTCACCACTGTTATCTCTGTCATTGGCAGATTTTGATGGTTTATAGTCACCACGTTCAGCGCTGTCTTGATCTTCACGGCTGGGTTTTCTATTTCGATAGTCTCCACGTTCATCACTATTTTCGTTATCATGCCGAGGTTTTCCATTCTTGTAGTCTCTGCGTTCACCGCTCTCTTCACTCTCGCTACTGGATTTACCATTACTATCATTTTGTTTGTCTCCTCTTTCATTGTTTGGTTCATTGAGGCTTTCAATTTCACTGGAGTCTGTCTTGAGATTAGAAGCTATATCATCTTTTTTGACATCTGGATTAAGATGAACAGTCTCAATGTTAAAATCAGCTAGGTTGGCTCCTAAAATGTTGTGTGCGTTATTTCGCAGAGGTGCCAAAACTTCTCCCGATCCATGCACAGTTTCATAATTGACAATTACGGGTTTTTGAAACTTGCTTGGGAGTGGGCTTTTGTGATGTATTCCATTAGTTGATCGTTTTCGCCGTAAGCTGTTCTTGAAATGACCTTTATCCTTTATGGGTATTTCCGCCTTGTCACCTTTCTTATACACATATTTTAATACAGTATTTTGATCGATATCTTGATTATCTTTTGAATTTGTACTATTTGTATTATTTGTACTATTATTCTCGGTTGCGGTGATGGTTTCGCAATCGGTAGTGGTAGCGTTGATATTGGTATTATTAGAACAGTGGCTATTCTGTGTTTGTAGTGTATTTACAACACAATTTTGTGTTCCGCTAACTGAATCTGCGGTTTGGTTACATGGTCCTTTACTTATTTGATCCTGGCTCGTGCTGTTATTTTCAACTGTGGTAGCATTGGTCATCTGAGAAATAAATTGGGATTAACATTAGATACATTTATGTGTTCTACCTACGTCTCTACGATATTATCTGCTATTGTTATCAAGAAATATCTACTTACCATTGTAGGTACATGTGCTAGTGTGTTTTCGATATCTATAAAGGTTGTGTTCAATAAAACCAGTGCTATATTCTAACGTTTATTACAACATACTTGTATTTACAAAATCTACTACAAATTAACCATGCATAATTACAAAATACACATTAACTTGAACTAAAAATAAATAAAAAAATAACAAAACTGTTTAGGTACATACATTAACACCGGGTTCGATGAATATAAATGCTAATGAGATTTTATGAATTTGAATGTGCTGTTGATTTTTGTTTTCGTTATCGTTTTAAAAATATTACCGTTTGCATAATACCCTCGTCTATGCCAGTTTAAATTGACTATATGAGTGATTCTGAGTTAATTCCAGAAAATGGTGTCTTTAGTCACTTTCACAGTTAACACAATAGCACTTATCTTCACGACAGATAGATGGTGGTCTAAATAACAACATCCATGTACAAAGTTTCTATGTTCAGTAGGTTCATTTTGATATGACATTTGAGGTTACAATTTTATTTGACGTTATGGACCTCGAAGACCTCGAACTGAACATACAAACTAAAACTCTAACCAAATACTAATAAGCATGAATCAAGTCTACTTATATTTTTAAGTTGCTTTACTTACTAACTACGGTGATAATCTGATGATACTGGAGGATTGACAATACTATGTAAATACGACTTTTATATATAATTGGATTGAACAATGAGAACGAATCTAAGGACGGCTTGCACGACAGAACTAAATATAATTAGCATTAAACCTTTTTTAAAGATATTTCCGTCTCTATCAATCTTAAGCGATTGAGAGAAATGGAATGACTTTTCATTAAACAAGGTTTACGGTCAATTTTGTTCAGCCTATGATGTCGTCCAAGTCAGCCTTATGAAGGTAGGTAATTAAATTATCAGTGCATTCAAATATTGACTATATCAGGGGCAAAGTTTACATACCAAACAACCAGCCTCCAGCAGGCATAAATTGACTTCTACTACTACAGGTGCTTTATTTAACTACAACATAAAATGTGAATAGGTGTTTTAGATCAAAACTACCGTTACTTAATTATATGGCAATTAAAAGCAATTTAGCTTCGACTAAGCCATCCTTTACGTTTTTGTACAAAGTTCCTATTCTATTTATAAATAGTTTTTTTTTCTTAAAACTAACATGCTTGATCGATTGATTGCACTTCAACACTATTTTGGCACATTTGGCATTGGTCGATCTTCATTTCTTTATGAGGAAGTCAACAACCAAATGTTAAAGGGTTTATATTTAACAGATGACTTGAAAGTACACTACGATAACTTAAATTAGACGGCTTTGATTTAATCAGACATTTTATTTTATACATTGGCAGCGATCTAATTGAAGTTATCGTTGCGCTTCGTGTATAATTCTATGATACACTATAACTGTCTAGGATACATTTTAACAAGGACCTCTACATTATACAGCAAAGACCATAACGTGGAAACAGTATAAAATTACGATGTGGTCAATGTTAAAAATTCAAGCTAAGCAACCTTTGTGCGAAGACCCTAGACCCATGAATGAGGATGAATGACTTAAATTGTAATTCCAACGCTGTTGTTATAATTTTTGATGAAAAGGAATGCGTCTTTTTTATTTCCAGCCAGTTTGGTCAGGTTAGCTATGATTATAATGTCGACCCTAGGGTCAAAGCTTTACGATAGGTCATTTAGCTTGAACAACGTACAGTTACACCGTTGACTATAACATTACTCTAAGTGAATACTCTAGGAGCTAGGTGCTGGTGCGACTACTTCTTGCCCAAATACGGGTCGTATGTGAAGCTACTCACGAATTGTTTCGCGGCACCACGGAACGGCGCGGGCTCGGCCCACTTGCTGAAATCCATAGAGGGAATGACACCGCTTCTGCATGGTACACGTGGGTTTCTGAAAGAGGAGAAAAAGAAATGGTAAGTTAAAACTGAATTAATTTAATTAATCTAGGAAAGTTGACGGCCCGAAATGGCTGATGCCATTTTTCGCGCAAATCTATTGCGAAAGGTCTATTCAAACTGTAATAGTATTTTGGAATGGTAAATATCTAGATAACGACTCATTTACAAAAATTGATTATACTTACAATTCATGGTCAGGCAAGACCATAGGGTATAGTTGGACAGTGTCGATAATGTCCGTGTTATCACAAATGACACGCGCTAGACGTGACTTCCTGATCTCAGCCATCTGCTCAGATGTGAACGATGACGGTTGGTTGGGCAGCTCGAACCTGAGAGAGAAAAACAATTCATTAAGCAACCATAGAGTATGGGATTAGTATTAGAGAACAGCAACTAATGTAAAAGATTAACTTACCAGAATCTATC
The DNA here is from genome assembly GCA_947507525.1 of Apamea epomidion. Classification (NCBI taxonomy): domain Eukaryota; kingdom Metazoa; phylum Arthropoda; class Insecta; order Lepidoptera; family Noctuidae; genus Apamea; species Apamea epomidion. The sequence continues at coordinate 13,966,616 of OX382238.1, forward strand.
ACCTCGTCTTGAGTAAGAGAACTGAGTAGCAATGATGCAAGCGAAAGTGGGTCCCAACATAGAACCAGGCAGAGGTCGCTCTGACACCCCACCAGACCAAAGATCTACATCAATTGGATGATCGAAGATAGTCTCGTATTTCTGTACAGTGGCGTTGGGCATAGATCCGAACAGATCTTGGAAGGTATCCGCACTAGGAAGACCACAGAACTTCCTGAACTCCATGTAGCCGGGAATACCGAACTCACGACCTCTTTGCATGTTAAATGACACCAAGTCCATTCCAAATCGGGCGCCGACCTTCTTGAAGAGATGGTTAGTTACTTCCTGGGTAATAGAGTCGTCCATAGCCTGGGCAACCTGGTTCATGAGACCCATGACGTATTCGTCGAGGACACCAGCTCTGTACAAGTCGTATGGTCTACGGATGAGGTCCGAAAGTCTCTTGGATGCTGGAAATAGCAAGATAGTTATGAATTTATGGATTTTTGATGACGATCTAAATATTGTTATTATCACAATGATTAAGTAAGATTAATTTGAACAGTAACAGTAGTAGCTTACCGATGAATTTGTGTGCTTTGGACCATCTTTCTACTGCGGTAGGCAGCAATGAATGTCCAAATCGGTAAGCAGCTGAAGCAAACGATGCGATGACGTCAGGGTTCACTTCTGGATCGTATCCGTCCCAGTAACCCTGAAACAAATCGATCAATCAGTCGCTGCAACTGGTAAGTAGAGCATCGCGAGATGACACAAGTTCAATTACCTAGCTGTGAAACTGTTACATCACTGTGATCGATGAACAACATCGATCGATAGTTTACAAGATTATAACGAAATCTTTCTCAGTTTCTTTAGAAATCACCTTTCGTGGTCGCAATTCGTTAAGCTTTTAGGAAATCATGTGATTTTTATAATTTCAAAGATTCTTACCTCTTTTTCGAGCACTAAACCGAACTTCTCCATAACATCCTTTCCGAGTAGAATGGGCAAGAATTCATTGTAAGTAATGTGTTGGATCTCGGCAATGTTGATGCGTCTCGCTTCTTGGAAGAGAGTTTCGTCGTCCCAGTGAGGGTTGACCTCGGCCAGACTGTTGGCGACTCTGTTGTGTTCACGGGCCATCAGAGTGTGCATCACAGTTAGAACTAACTGTTCGTTTACACGGATTTCGCCTTGAAAAGAAAAAATAAGATGATGATAACGTATAAATTGCCCATTGTTGTGAGATTCTTTGATCAAGAGAACACTTTTCTGGTCATATGCTCGGGAGCATATGTCCAGAAAAGTCTTAGTAAGCAAAATGGTCGTAAGAATGATCATTAAAATTCGGCAGACCAAAGAATCGAGGGATGGATTGTATGAAAAATTATAAGGCTGAGAAAGAAGTAAACACTACGATGACGGTTAATATCTAAGATGTAGGTCAGGAGAATGATGCTGATGATCACATGTAAAGAACTACAAGCTCGAATGATCGTCTAAAAGTTAAACCTAGAGATTCAAATAATCAGATTCTTACCAGCTTCGAAGCAGTACATGTTCTTGTTGGGTCTGGTGCATCCTTCATCAGGGATGTCAAGTTTGAGTGGCAGCAAGTCCTTGAGACCATACTCTTTGAACACTGGGTTCATACGCAACAGACCACCGAAACCAGTTCGCAGCTTCCTGTAATTTATAAAATTATGGCAATGTTTATAAAAAGGTTCACACGGTATAGAAGTGTGTTGCAATGTGCAATTCTAGACATCACAATATTTTTATCGACTTAACGGTACTTTAAATAAATACTGAAAATCGAAAGTTGCTGTTGGCCAAGAATTTCCGCTTCTATTTCCGCTAGCAGTTAAATATTTGCAGATTGCGGTCATCGGCGAATTGTCATTGACATTCATGATTGTGCAATTTAGTACAGATATACAAAATCAGCCTATACTGTTCCCAATGCTGGGTCACAGGCCTCCTCTCTGTGAGATGGAGTGGGCCATAATCCACCACCCATTCCAAGTGCGGGTTGGTGGATGTCAATGTCTTTGAATTTTTTATTCTAGAACATGGCGGTTTCCTCCCTATGTTTTCCTTCACCGTTTTTGGTGCAGTGGTGATGAAATTAAATACACAAACTAAAGTGCCTGCCTTGGTTCGAACTCACGACCTAAAACTTGTAAGTCGGTCCCCATACCACTGCTCATCATTAAAGATATAGCTATTATAAAAAAATTGACAAAATACTTTACCTGGCGAATTTCTCAGTTACACCATACACTGTGTTTCCATCTATGGTTCCCGTCAGAGTGTTGAAAGGAACTCTTGATCCTAAAATATAAATTGACGCTCATTAATTGTTATGGACCTACAAATATATTTTAAAACAAACGGGTCATGTCACATGTCTACCATGTCGTGATTGTCTATGCAATTAGGGACAATCAAATTATTATGTGGGTCTATTATCTATCAAGTAAAGTGGTCAACCTTCAGATAGTGCGCCAGATTTGCCCAGTCTCCCCATATACATATATGTCTATAATATTATGCGGTAAGTAACGAATTTATTGCATGGCGTCGTTAAGCATATAATATTATCATCAAATTAATTTTGCAATGTATGCAATCGATTTCTTAATAACATGTTGGCAACAGAGAGATATTGCAATTTATTCAAGTGTCTTTTAGTAAAATACTAGCATGAAAATAATGTGATGCTGTGTGCTTCATTTGTTTTATTTATCGTGAAAGCGACGCCCCGTAGCGCTCGAAATATGTGGTCCGGCTTTTGGCAACACATGAGTTACTATCGGTTTTAGATCACAAACTAGTTTATTAGTCATTCTTAAGATTTAATTTATTGTTTCGAGTTAATAGCGAAACTCTAAAAGTAGGTAACAAGCCGATTAATATACGGAACATATCTATAACATTCACTTTGCGTTTACCAATCCATTAATAGGGCGCACCCTAATGATAGTTCTGGTGCTCCCTACTTAAGCAAAAGACACAATACCTACACTTATCTCTGAATGCCAAACACGAACGGACATACTACGTTCTGAACTACATTGTGCAATATATGAACAGAACGTAATGATCAACACTTTCCCTGTCCGTAGGCAGATGACGAGATTTCAAGATTAACATCAGATCTAGCATTAAATGATCACGAACAACAATGGCCGGTGAGGCCACTTTACGTCCGTCTACGTGCTTCACCGGTTCGGACATAATGTGACTTAATACCGCACTTTGTATGCGGGTTCCTTAATATACAGTGTAATCGTGAAATGAAAGTGAAATATCTTCTGGTTTGTTTCCGTAACTGAGAAAATTTATTTAGATTGGTTTACTTAAATAAGCTGAAGTTAAATAGAATAATGTTCTTGGAGAGTTTCAAGTGTCTGCAGTTCTATTGTGTGACGTAAAACAACCACAATGAGAGCAAACTTGTTATATGAAATTTAATAAGATCTGCATTTTCAGAACATGGCCATGATTTGGACAAATTGGATTTGCCTGTTAACGTGTTTGATGATAGAGACAAAAGTAGGGGAGCAATTCAAAAGAAAATGTAAATCGCGTGTGAATCTGAAATGCATTTGACCTTAGCCATGCTAAATTATAATTTGATTTTTGGGGAGCTGAACTGTGGCCTTACATTTTTGAAATTCTCAAACCATAAAGATCAGGTACAGGTATTTTAATGTAATTGTATTTTTACATAATTCTAATTTATTCATATAATTTACAAAAGATTCTTACCCAGACGGCAGCCGGGTCTTGGCGACGGGAAACCTCGCACGAAGTCGATGCACTTGACTCCGAACAGACGGTAGAAGTAGTCATCATCAGGGATGCGGATCTCATTGCAGTAAGGATGTTTCAGGTGAGGGGGGCGCTTGCAGCACTCCTCGGGGTCGTTGCGGTTTACAGGGTCTGTTGGGAAGAAGAGAAAATAAAACACAAGACGGTATGTGCACTAAATGCAGGCAGGATTGCGTGCATATTTTTCGTTTTCGTAATACAGACATTGAGTCCTTTAGAATAATGGAATGCTATCTAAGCATTAAATATGTCCAGGGTTCCAGTTATCTTTTGTTTTAAAGTCTGACTGGTTCAACACTGATGTGGCTAAAGATTGGATCTTTCATTTGTTTCATAAACTGGTTCTGCCATTAAACTCACCAAGTGGAGTTCCAGTTAACGTGTAATCGTGATCCATGAATTGTCCCCAAGCGATGACCATAACGGTACCAGCATGGTCATGGAAGCCTTCATCAGGGTGCATGGTGCGGGAAACCACACGGGAAAGCGGCAGGTCTTTACCATGATGAGCAATACGCGGCGAATTGATGCCGTCAGCGAAAAGCGGTCCTATTAATCTGAAAAGAGGAAACACATGACACAAGTTCCATATGTAAGCGGGTATTTTATACACCTGCTCGCAAGGGGCTTTGCACTGCGAATTTCACTTTCTAGTCGAGCCAGAAACGTGAATATGACTTGAATCTTGATTTTTTTTTATTCTAGAGATTTATCTGATTAGGCGCCACTTTAGAAACTTGGACAACAAATGTTTGAATTAATCATTGTCGTTCACATTTTACGGAATAATTTAGATTGCAATCGGAGTTACTAACTCGTCTTATTGTTTGAGTTATATTCTCAACGCAGTTCAGATCTTGCTGTGAGGTTTATTCAATATCCAGCATTATGTTGCCAGTCATTGTTTATACCCAGTTTAGGATGTCCAACCATTTGAGGATCTATGACTCATATAGTAGGTATTACAGGAGGCTATCGAACTGCTACCGCTGCGTTCCGTTAAAGGCATGAGTGCAAGTGCGAAACGGATATCGAAGTTTAATAACCCCTTTTATAGCACGCGCACCCTGGGCTGCGGACTGACTAATTGTTTGACCACGGCTTGAGTACTTTTTTATGTTGGATGGAAAACTATTCCACGACCCGGCAAAATGTCTCATAAGACACAACGTGTCCGTAATTATTCCAGTACCCATACCAAGCAACACAGCAAGGTGCTTAGCGGCAAAAATATGTATGTCACCATTCATATTTTTATATACATATATTAAGCTGATGACGTATTCTTTTCGACTCGATGGTAGCTTAAGAAAACAAGTTACCTTTGGAAGGGAGCCATGGTAGCACCCCAGGTCGGGTTCTGCAGGTTGTTGCAGAGTCCGTCGAATCGTCGGTACTTGCCGGCGCGGCACTCCACGTGGGAGAAGACCGGAGGACATACTTCACGGATGAGGGTGCGAGACGTGTCGATGAGTGGCAGACCCTTCTCGATCTCTTCGTAGGTCAGACCATATCTGGGGAAGAATAAAGTAGTTTAGATTTGAAAAGTAAAGACGATATGTTTCTAATTCAATCTCTGCGGAAGAGCATAACATATCCTATTATACAAGTAGGAAGAGGAGTGCTGTACACTCCATAAATTCTGAGAAGATAAGTTTCCAGCTTGATAGAATTAAATTCCGCATAAACTAAAATAATGTACTCGTTCTAGATGCCCATGTATGAGCTGCCTGAAAACACGATAAAACACATCATTTTATTCTCGGTCAATTCAATCAGTTAGAACTAAATCGAGTTCACAGATAATTTCAAGAGATTGAACTGAATCCGTTTACCAGTCATATAGAAAACCACCTGACTAACGCTGCATTCCGTGAAATATTTAAATTCAATCATAAAATTATTGTTTTATTTGCCAATTTCCTTATAACTGACTATATTAGGAGCTTCAGGTAGCCTATTATAGTCATAGCTGATGAAGGCATGTCTTAGCATATGACTTTGTTAATTTTTTATATTGGATTTTCCATATCAGATATTCGGACTTATTAACCTAGACCCAAACTTATGGCGGTAGTTTTCATGCAAAAGAGGCATCGAATCGCTCAAATGTGCGGTGAAAATCTGATCAACCAGAAATTAAATAAAATGAAATAATTTATTCCGTAAATAGGATATCGGAATATATTACGAATCAAGAAAAAAAAAACGTGAGCTAGGTGGACTCAACATTTCCTATCTGACTACCCCTAAGAAGAAATGGTGAAACAAACCCAGGGGTCAAAGTCTCTTAAGTCCAGACATAATCTTGGTTATCATGTGAGGACCATCCATGTAGATCTTTAGTATCATCTCTATTATAACATACTAAAGATCTACATAAAAAATAATATATACGAGATAAAATAGCAGGGAAAAAGGTAAAGAAAAATAAGTAGAACAGTGGAATCTTCAAATCTTAATAATGTGGCATGTCCAATACCGATTAGAAACGAAAATAACGCGCCATAGGAAGCAATAGGCGTTTGTTGCTAACAAAATAACATAAAATGTTCAAGTAATTGATTGATACGCTTTACAAACGTTTATTGCAATGGATTCGGTAACGGATATTCAAATGCCAAGGTTTATTACAGACATAACGAGAGTTTGTTCAAAGATTTATTTGAGTACACCAATTATGATGTTGGTTGTAGGATTAATTGGGACGTTTGGCATTTTAAATGGTATGAGATCATTTTAATTCCATTGAAATGTGTAATTGGGTTATTTTCGATGTTAAATGTATCGATTTGTTGAGGGTATACGGTGGACATTTCTCAATACTGAATGCCTTGTGTCCAACCCAAGAAAAATCCTTGAAGGAAAAATGCATAATAGGTGCAGTCAACTGTCAACTGCATTGCAGTGGTAACAACTTTACTGCTGTAGCAGCAAGCGCGATATTCATAGTGCAAGTGTATGTACGGCTGAATGTTCATATTTAAAAGCAGTGGACACGTCTGCTTCTAATCCAAACAAAAAAGAAAGTTTTATTTATTACAATGTAGTCAAAATGACGTCGGACATTTAATAACTCAAGCAATCTTTTTAAATAAATGAAAATTAAAGCACCTGATCAGAAAATTAAGATGGGTGTACCCACAGACGATACATGTATAACAAGTATATTACACCATGTATTAATAAAGGTCAAATATTATCCACATGTAGTTCAAGGCACCCATGTACAAGTTTTTAATTGAATTATTAATAAGTAGTTAGAAGTTAGTTTTTAATTATTTCTGTAAGACAATGTGCTCTAGGTCAATCGAGAAAGATATGATAGTTTTGCTCGAAAAATTCGTACCAATTGATTTTAATTAAATTAGACTTTTTGTTGAGGTAGGTCTTGTGAAGACAGTTCTTTTAAAACACATGTTGTGCCTTTGTTATGTGTGTCTTTGGCATCGTTCATCAGAGTGTAAGTTTATAGGTACCTAGGTAGTAAATAAAATCCTCCAGACCGTATTTCAGCCACGGCGGCCAATCTCAACGGAGACTAGCCTTCGGCGCGGGAGATATTATAGTGCACAAGTGTGTGGGCAGACACAGGTGCATTCCGTCTTCTCTCATTCTCATAGTCCGATGGGACGGCAATCCGACACGACCGGAGAGAGATCAGGTGCAAGACCAACGGCTTAACGTGCTTTCCGAGACATGGGGGTATCACACCGTCAACTTCCAAACTCCGGACTGTTACTAAGAAATTCCTAACGGAAAAACTCAATAACACTTTGCCCGACCCGGGAATCGAACCCAGGACCGCACGCTCAGCACCAACGGGGCAGTTCCTAGGTAGTAGGTACTTTTTATTTTAATACACAATAAATATTGCTTGTCTAGACATTTAATTATACTCTTTTGCCGGTTGTACAGACGCCAACAGGTCAAGCTACCCGAAACTGTCAACTTTTCCCTATCAATCTCGAACCTTAATTTTTAGCGATAAAGTTGAAAATCTATTACAGAAATTTGACAGATTGTAGTAGCTTGATGTGCTAGCGTTTGTACTTATAAAATGTACTCTACACTCACATATTGAAAAAACAATGGCAACTTTCAAGGCTGCACATTTAAAACAAAAGTTTGCAATGTTAAGTACTGTTATTAATATTGGCCTTCAGATTGCGAAAGATATGCGATTAAGCACGATTTAGATCGAACTTTAACAAGAAATGGAGAGCAATGATGAATAGTTTTATTTTCCTAAGTATATACAATGTGGAGACGACAATACGACTGGAAAAAACTGGCAATAAGAGTATTTTGGAACCATCAAATAAATTCTAACAACGAAATAAAAAGGGATTTTTTCAAACAAACTAAATGGCTATGGGTTTTTGCCAATCTTTGACTACATATAATGACTAAACTCTTGGATATATTTGGTTGAATATTTGTATGCAGACTGTGACCGTCCTTACATAAACGAAGTTTAATGTATTATTATATTGTCGTGTCCACATATAGGTATACAGGGTGGCAGGGACATCGACGCGCAAACTGTAACCATGGATTCAGCACATGAGTTTAGATCCCATAACGTCGAAATTTTTCGTCGGTTATTAAAAAAAAAAATTGCTGTTCCATACATTTTGACCGCGTAGGTATTGCACTTCTCTATGAAACAGAAGATTTTTTTTAAATTAGATTATTTCCTAGCATGTTCATGTTAAAAGGTGATCCTTTTAACATGAACATGCTAGGAAATAATAATCCATCCATAATAATAATAATTTTAATAGATACATCTCTACTCCTATGCAAGTGTCTGAACTATTTGTAGAACAACGTATTACGACGGAACAACATAACCATTGATTAGACTTGATAGGACAAATCACAGACAATAAAATGATGAAAACATTACTAATGTTTTCTAATATACATAAACCGGCCTGAGTTTTCGTAACATGTTTCGTATAGTTAGGAGCATCCATATTAATTACTTGTTGTCGGTATTATCTTCTACTCTGAGGAATAATATAACACGCCAGTTCGATTTTCCTAAATGTGTAAAATATCGATCCACAAAATAATACAATTCTATTATGTTACACAACATTGCTGGAAAGTTTTACCACAATAACGCTTTAAGTTCAAAACAAAATTACATAATCGAATTTGTGAACGTTATTCTCCATTTAATGCTATTTTCGTGATAGTAATATGCATATGACGAGGGTTTAAAATTTCCATAACAGTGAATTTACAAACGTATACTACTTATAATAAAAATATTTTTACACCCACTGAGTTTAGATGAGCTGCTATTTCCGAGGCTTTTTTAAATTAACAAAACTTTATGTTCCAGTTTCAAGTTACCCATAACGAAGGTTCCATAAGTTAGGTACTACTAACGAGGAGTAAAACGAGTCTATCGATAGTTGAGAAGATACTTAGGTACCTACTAATGAACATAAGTGTCACCTCAACTCTACCACAATTATACGTGGGTTAGGTTATCACAATTTATCCTTCTGTTCTATAGGTTCATTCAGAAGAGGACATAGTAAATGAATCCTTTAGAAGTAGTCCTTATGCCCTCTTTCACCAACACTAAGCGACACCTTAATGAATGCCCAAATAAAATCACACTGTGGATTTTCAACGCTCAGCATACCACAAAATAGCTATTAGGTGTATGATAATTTTACCTACGGGGGTCCCAAATTATAGCGTTAACATTAAAGTTGCTTTTAAATGGGTATTTAACGCGTTATCTGTATGGTCGTAACTTTAACAGCATTTGACATTCCATCTGTGTATCATGATGGCTTGGCGCCACAGATAATAATCATCACACTTACGAGTAGACCAACGAAATTATGAGTTATATAACACAATCGCATTTGCCAATAAACTATAATTGCCGCCATATTTTTTTGTTATAGAAAAATTATAAAAACACAATAGGAAACTTTGTTGTTTGTTGTTATTTTTTTGTTTGCCTCTCCATCTATTTCAAATTTTCTACCTGATAGCATTGTGCAGAAACAATTCTGTTTTAGCCTATTTTTGTTTTATTGCGACTTTCATTCTTTACAATTAATGTATTGTTAGAGCACTAGAAAGTGACAACACTTCTTAAAAGAAAGGTTTAAAAGTAACAACTACATATAAAATAAGAATGTCCAATTCCTTTGTACAGGGTGGCAGGAACATCGACGCGCAACCTGTTACCACGGACTCAGTATATTATGATTCTGTACCCCATGCGTTGAAATTTCACGTCGGTTATTAAAAAAAAAAAATTGATGTCCATTGTCCGTACATTTTGACCGCGTAGTGTAGTGTAAAAGTGTGATTATCGAATTTGATAACTGCACCTATTCGATAATCGGACTTTTCTATCAAAAAGCTGTTTTTTTTTTTTTGATAACCATAAGCAACATTTTGACGGCACGCTTGGCGCAGTGGTTAAGCGAAGTTTAAAAAAAAAAAACGAAGAATTTCTACGCTATTTCATGAACATGAAAACGTGTTACATGATTCTAGACGGGGTTTTAGAATGATGTGCTGAATTCATGTTTTCAGTTTGCACGTCGATGTCCTTGCCACCCTGTATAGAAATACATTCACGTAATACAAAAATTGAATAAGTAATTAAATACTTATCTATATCGATCATTCAGGAGTCGTTTGACAAGTACAAGTCACATTGAAACAATGCGAGTATCTAATATCGACCTAGATCCGTCAATCAAAACGGACAGACAGACGTGGAATTAAATTCTTTGTTCAGCGACCTTCAAGATGATACGTAACGATAACTATATTTTAGGTATGAACGTTAAATGTGATTTAAATTATCTAAATAATATTTGAAGGACTTACCTACCTACGTTACTTATTAAGCCAAGTCTATCGAAAAATCTTACAGAATTTGACCAAATTAAAACGTAAATCGTCTAAATAAAAAAATTGCTGTTACGATTTATTTTGGTCTGCAAATCACCACCCACTTGGCCAATTACACGCAACACTACCTATACCCAAGTATGATATGTAACAGTATTACCTGCCACTAAAACAAGCAACCTTGGCGTTAGTTAATATAAGACTATATGTAAGAACAACATTAATCAAAATCAAAACGGCGATTTCAACGCCCCGTTTCTTAAGAGATTTGCAAACTACGTATACCTGCTTCAAGAAACACATATATTCATTGCAGTCGGATTATATCTTTCTGTATGTATGTTTGTCCAATCATCCGACCTTGTATTAGTTGTACTATTTTTCATTTGCATATAAGCATCGCGGATGTCGTAAAAATTAAAACATGTAAAAAAAATATGTTAAATTCGTTACTTACATCAAATTATACAGCATATTTGCATTATAAATTGGTGTTACACCAAATAAAACAATAGTTTAAATGTTGGAATAAGCATAAAATTGCAATTTAATTAGGATGGGCAGAATGCCAAAAACTTGGTAGTTTTTTTGTAATAGCAATGTAGGTGTTTGAACACTTTTTATAGTTATTAATTTAGTCTATTACAAATATATATTTTTTTTCAAATTCAACGTTGCATTCCTTATATTCTTTATTAAAATTGCAGATAAACCATTTGATGTGTGTAATGACAAAGGCTGGATAATCTATAGCCTGGGATATAAAAACGAATTGTAAGATAACATGCATCAAAGATTGACATGCCAATAACTAAAACATAAATCGACGGAGTAAAACAGAAATCTTCCTTCCAACAACCAACCGAAAGCTTTCAAGAAAGCTGCTAAACTCAAAACCCGGTCGATAGTCTGTTCAGTAGATAAGTAGTCAGCTACTATTGAACATATATATAAAGTGAGTGCCCAATTAATATAGATTAGCCGGACACCAAAGCTATTGAGAGCTCTACAATCAAATCGCCTTTCAAACGAGTAATGATGATCGATTGTAATCACTAATCTCTATTCGATAATCGCCCTTTACTATCAGACTAGGAAGTGAACGGCCATCGCACATCGGCGTACAAAGGAGCAGCGCCGCCGGCGCACACCACTCTCGCTCTCTTCCGCGCCAATGATGACGTATTCACGACTGCCGGTGATTCAGCCATTGCTCCGGTTACCGCTAATGAGCCGAGATGACATTTGCACAGGACATTCACTACAAAGGTCAGTACACCTCGTAGGCGACAACCGTAAGATCAAGGTTTAGGTTTAACACCATTTCAATGAGCACCTACCTACCTACAAGTACGCCAAATAATTAAAATAATCAATTTGTGCGTGCATATGTAGCAATGATTTAATATTTGCCATTTTGACATTTACGCTCAATAAGGATAGATTGGTTAATCAAGGAACTAGTTCAATTAAATTCTTATTTCCTTACGTCTATTTCATGATTTATGACTCAATGACAAACTAAAGTCGATATGTTTTGCAAGTGCACACATTGTTGCGGTTGAGGTTTCAAATTAAACGATCATTTTACGGCTCCTTGATCGTGTGTCACTCGAGTAGCTTGCGATTCGATACGGGGTCGACTAGAATTAGGTCCATGACAGCTGAAGAATAAATGTTAGTTGATTATGTGCAGCTTGCCACAATAGACTTTTTGGTATCTTTCCGCGTCGTGAGTGGACAGTGGCCATGAATAAATTGTCAGAGAAGACAAAAGAACGGATTTGAAAGAAGACCAGCCTTGGATGATCTTGTTTTTTTCTTTTTGTTTTCAATTAAAACTCGTGTAAGGACAATGAGATCATGTTGTAACCCCTCGTAATGATAAGAGTTCAGTAGGTGAATGTCGAACGAAAGTTCATTGCAAATCGTAATTAAATCCAGCCCATGACTTTGCATGCATTATCCCAAAGGTCGTAATATATGCCTAGTTTACCTTTGTTGACATTAAGGAGTTGTCGAGACGGATGTAGAAAGTAGTTTCGGACTTGAATATATCACTGAAATGAATCTTAATGTCAGTGTAATTTTAGCTTACCTTCGAGCCAGGTTGATGGATATGTCGAGTATCAGCTCGCCGACACTCGCGAAGTGCTCAGCCTTCCAGTCTCCTTTTGGTTGCGAGACCACTGTGGAGACAATTGAATATCAAACTTTAAGAATTATTTTGTTCGCACTTATTGAAGAATAGAATAGAATGCCCTTTACTATGTACTCCATATAATCAAATACAAATAACAATGGGCGGTCTTACGGCTAAAAGCGATCTTTTAAAGACAACCTGAGGATGGATTAAAAACGGGAAGGAGAGGCAATACTATAGGTAGTCTGTAGTGTACTATTTACATACATACTGATATGAAACAGGAGCAAACAAAATAAATGATAATGTTTAAGGAGAGAGGAAGTGTTTAAAAAAAGTATCTTATTTGTATGTTCTTGCTTAATACTAACGTTAACGTAAGGTTAAACGTTTGCCCCTGTCACATTAGAATTACCAAAGCTAAAAGAACTCTTTCATACAAAGGATGCTATAGCATTTATTTTTGACATGGTGATGTAAACAGTAATGTTATGTATTATTATAAAATGTTGCTGCATTAAGATAAATCGAAAGTTCTGTGTAAGATGATAATAATATAACGAGTCGCGAACTCGCCATGTCTTCCGGTTCACGCACTTGATGACATACTAATGTGACTTGCATGTTTGCGCTTACGAGTAATTTTATTACTTTTTATGTCACAACTTCTGACTTCATACATTTACATTACATACATTTTGAGAACCGAAAAAGGTTAAATTTAAGAAATTTTGCTGGTGGGCTCGTACATCGGTTATCAAACAACATTTCACAAATTCTTTCATGTATTGTCGAAAAAGGAAACGGTTAAAGAAACTGCGGATTTCAACGCTTTAAAAACTTACAGATTCTGTTTCTGGCTTCAAGATAAGCTTGATTGATGGCTTCGTATGTGATGCAATTGACCTGTCCTTCGTATCCGCTGGAACAAACAAAAACACGTTTAAATACTACGCCATAAACTTTATTACTTTGTGCACTCGTGGGTACGTTTCTATAATTTAATTGTAAAATAAATATTTGTGGCATTTATAGGCAGTGGCCGGGTCAGTCGAACGGTGATGTAATCTTCGACTGTACTCGTATGTTTCGCTTTCAAGTGTTTCTGAACAGACTGTTGGCAGGCCATGTATATTTTTGGCAAGATAACGATATAGTTCAATACTTTAAAAAAAGGTCTTTTGAATTTTATTATGTTAATTTAAGGGGAGGATTTCTTAAGACTTAAGAGCAGGTTAAACAATAACGTCATAAGTTACGACTCTAATAACAGTTCCAAACTACTCCCATCTGTAGGCACCGTAACTTTAATCTCAAATTAAAGATGCTGCAAGTACGCATTCCACATCATTAATAGCAGTAACTCACCCAATATGAAAACTAAAGATACATATTTATTCGCAATTGGCCTCGTGGCCTACATTCGATGGCAAGTTAAATGTCTAAGGCCGTCGGTTACTTAACTACCAACGTGATAGTAATCGCTGTTATTCAACCAGTTTTAAGTGTTTTCACGTGATTCTAACATTTGGTAACATCTCTAGGAGATGGCACGGCCGATAGCGGAGCACTCATTACCTTTCCAGATAGAGAAACAAAGGGCGTGTTACGTGAACGACCTTGTGGGAAACTAAGCCTATTACTAACAGTAAATAGGTTTAAATTGCTTTGGTAGTAAATAAAAATATAATTATCACAATGAAAACATTAATGTTAGCTTCAGCAAGTTATGTGTTGAAAGGAGATGTAAACAAAACAATTAAATAGAATTTGAGATATTTAAAATAAATGATGATGAAATTAATGAATGATGTGAAAAACAACGGTGTGGGAAAGTGTATAGGGAGCAGGTATAGGTAAACTTGGGTTTGATTATGTCTCAAGGATAAACAAGAATCCTACTTCCTAATACCCTACCAGCATTCCTACAAAAACTACTACTAAATTTCCTATTAATATTATAAACGCGAAAGTTTTTAAGGATGGATGGATGAATATTTGTTACTCTTTCACGCAAAAACTACTGAACGGATTTGGATGAAATTTGGCACAGACATAGTTTATTACCAGGATTAACACATAGGATACTTTTTATACCGATATTCCCATGGGATACAAACTTATGCGGGTGAAACCGCGGGGCGCTGCGTATGGTTTATGTTTTGCTTTTAAACCACTGCGTCACAATCATGATTGTATATAATATATACTTTTATACAATCATGTTACAAAACTCTAATCGCATATTCAAAACATGAAAGCACGCAAAAAAAATAAGGAAATTAAAACCATCTAATATTATTGATTAGCGCCTTAAAGAGTTGGTATATCTATTTACCTACCTAAACAAATATTTTTATAAACAAGTAGAACAGTACATAGTAGGTAGTAGTGGATACTTACAAAGAAAATCCATCAAAAAATCGAAATGTTTTATTCAAATGAAATTTATAGCTTTTCGCATCTATACTAACATTATTACTTACAGCTACCTCGGATCCATAAATCAGAATTAAGAATAAATCATCTTCTTTTTGCTTTTCCTTGAATACTTTCAACTGGCGTCGATATCGATTTCATGAATAATAAATCTATTTTATTATACGGAACCATTCTATTTTTACTATAACTATAAATACAGATGGAAGTCCTACATTTTTATTAAATCATTTGAGATTTGTTCCGGTTTGGAGTCACATGACTGAATATTTTTACATAAATATGCGATATTACCAAACGGTTACATCTAAGAAATTGTATTTATTAGAAAATAACTTACATTGTGTTATTATAAACAACTCACGTGACTATTGGAAAAGTTTCTAGATTGTTAGTCGATTGAATTTTGTTTTTCTTCTCAGAGAGAGCAGATATTATAAATAAATAATTGCATCTTCTAAATGTCCATCTTCGAATTTTGTATAATAATGATATAAAGCCTCTTTTGGACCCTGTTCCCGATACCGGTGGGCTACTAGTTTTTTAATATATACTTTTTTATCTTTTTATTTATAAAATTTAAAATATATGTAATTTATAAGTATTTAAATGAAATAAAAGAAATATAAACCCTCTTTCAAGAATATATAATTTCAAGAGTAATTTCTAAAATACTAGCAGTAAGGAGCAGGAATAGGATTTAAAATTCCTACCTCACTACACTTGACAACCGTCAACCGGACTTGACAACCGGCTTTTCCTTTTGTATGAAGAAAGCAACTTTGAAGTACTGCTGCTGCCCAGTCTCATCACTACAATTCCTTAATTAATTAATTAATTTAAGAAAAGCACAGCCACATCACGTACATTAAACTTATGCTAGAATAATCTTAATAACTAAAGGACTAATGTACGTGACAATTATAGCGTACATAGCATTGATTATACAGGCTGATTTTTTAAAGACCAGCCAAATTTAAGGATGTGGTACAGACCATCAAACTGAACAACTTTCTCCATGGGACAAATAGCGTAATCGCGAAAATTTTATCAACTGTCCCATAGAAAACTTCAATACCTACTCGACCTAAATGTATGGGACGGCTGAATTTTTATTCGCGATTACGATGTTGGTCCCATGGAGAAAGTTGTTCAGTTTCATGGTCTGTACCACATCCTTAAATTTGGCTGGTCTTTAAAAAATCAGCCTGTATATCTTGCCGCCTTGAAAAGTATATTAAGCTAAACTAAAACTAATATAAACTAAAAGAGACTAAAGTAAGTAAGATGGGTAGTAAAAATGAACAAAAAAGTTAAGAATAAAAACAATAACGGAAATGTAAAAAAATATGTCTTATTACGAGCACATCTAAAAAACATGGGTCTCAACTAAACACCACACGTAAAAAAACCTAATCTCCCAATCTCGACAATCGTTTAATTAGGTACATAGTTGTTTTACAACGTGTAGCAATGACGTTAACACGTAAGTATTGACGGTGGTTAGCACACATCTCGGTCCCACGTCCACGATACACTTTACCGAGCGTCTTCGATTCTCACCATCAAGCCTTTCTACGTGGCTCCCGAGCGTTATACATTGCAACAGCCTTCTGTCTGCGCTTACGCTACTTTTGCGTGACGTGCGAAAATAAAAGATGTTTGCGCAGCGGTTTTGCCTAATGTGTTTTCCTAACCTGATGGGTGAATGACTGAGCATTTGCTTGTGGATTTTTGTAATAATGTGATGTCAATATTTTCTTGCATAGTTCGACAATTGTACTTTCTTGAGGTTAGAATAACAAACATCTTGTACAACTCTGTAACCATCTCACCGTGAAAACTTAGGTGAAGTGAGCGTGGAGTGAGCTGTCATTCCAACTAATGCTAGGGATTGACACTATTGACAGCTCACTCTAAGCTCACTTCACTTAACTTTTCACGGTGAGGTTTTTACAGAATCGATCGGCTGAAACTAATAAATTAGAGATTTGCAGATTTTTGCGTAATAATATAGACCAAACCGGGTGAGTTACTCTTCTTCTATAAAATACGTTTTATTCTGTTTCAATTTTATGGTGAGTTAAACGGTTTTCAACATTCTAAAAAGTAAATAAAATCCGAAACTAATAATTTAAATCGTGAATTCTTTGGCACCAAACCGTCTAGGAACATTTAATTTGTATCTAGCCTCGGGCTAAGAGCTGTCTAGACTATAAGTATTTTCTTCTAAACCTTTGTGTCTGTAGACATTCACAATGATCGATATAGTGTTATTTTTTTCATGAAATTCTATATCAGTTGTGCTGACAATTTGAAAACAGTGAGAGGTAAGCCAACCGGTAATACGCAAGACCACTTACTCACACAGTTCCAAGTACTAATCGATAAAATCTTTGTCTCGTAAACATCATCGGTATTTCGATTGCCGTTTCATTCAGCAGTGATTATGATGGATTCGCGAATGGTTCACCGTTTTGCCTCGATATGTCAATAGGAGGAGACGCGTGACCAAGACATAGACAAACGAGAAGGTACCGGCATAGAATGAGATGGTACCGGGAACGGGCCGCACCGTTATACGGACACACAGCTCGCGGACAATGTTTGCTAGTGATCAATGAGCTTGTGCCTGATTGACGAGGCCTCCATTGCCTTTATGCAGATGATTTCAGAAGGCCCATTCTCGTAATTTAAAACGTTCAAAATCTAGTCGCAGTCTCATCTCAGCGACAAACAAATGTCAAAAACTTGTCAAAATGTAGGGAAATTTGAGATTTTTTTGACAGATTGAGACTGAGATCAGACTGTGAACGTTCTTAAAACTACGAGAATTGCCCCTCAGTTTAAAACGTAAGGTAGCTAAATAATGAGATAATAAATTCTTACGGCGAAATTCAAATATAAAAAGAGACGTATTTAAAGATTGAAAAAACTTTTATGTTTTTTAATTAAATCAAGTCATTCTTCGAATTGCTGTCTCGACAAATAGCAATCAAGTGAAGGCTATATCATCTTAAATCATTTAATTTCACACAGCCATGTTTGGACACGAAAACTGATGAAGTTATTCAATGCGAAACGAATTCAGATTCAATAAGAAAACAAACTAAGGCTTTTATATATTACTCACATTATTTATATTCATACAAAAGGCTTTTGAAGGCAGACAAGGTGATTGTTACATTGTGAAGTTTGTTCTTCATTATTTATTTACTCCGTGACGTTACATTAAAGCTTAAATCAAACTTTGTGGCGATTCTGAACATGAGGCGAGTCGCTGCGCAGTAAGAAATTCACCTGTCAGCAAGGGTGAGGGGTGAGGTACTGCGCAGCGAGTAGCGCACTTCAGAGCTGCCATAAAGTTTGAATCGGACTGTACTTCGCTATAATGAGATACATTGTCGATTTTACGGCGTAATTGTACTATAGCATTATCAGCCTATAATATTCCCACTCCTGGGACACAGGCCTTCTCTCTGTGAGAGGTAGTGGGCCGTAATCCACCACGCGGGCCAAGTGCAGGTTGGTAGATGTCACATGTCTTCGAATTTTTGGTTCTAGAACATGCCGGTTTCCTCACGATGTTTTCCTTCACCGTTTTGAGAGCAGTGGTAATGAAATTATTTACGCAAAGTAAAGCGCCGGGTTCGAACCCACGACCTATAACTCGTACTCTCTACTAATTTCACTATAGGTACAAACAAATTAAGCGAAAGGATGTTGAAAGTGAATGTGATCCGTCAGTTAGCTAATGCTACGCTTGGTGGAGATGAAAGCAATCAACATCATTGAGACCTATGTTATAATGTTGCGTTACCACATCAGAGGTCACTCCGGTGAGCGAGCGGTGTACGAAGAACAAAAGCATTTTTAATTAAGAGCTGATAGTTCCTCTATGTAATTTAATGTTCGGAAGTGACTACAGACAGAAAGTAAGCAAAAATGCAACAATTGTTCATACTGCTTCTGTCAACTTTCAACAGTATTTTGTAACCACTGAATGTGCCTGTCTATCTGTTACGATTTCATGGTTATACTATCATAGCAGCACATAAACACATCAACTACATACTCGTACTAACTGATTTTGGTGTAATGACAGTTAGCTGGGGCAAACACATATAATAAAACACGCAGTCGAAGCCGTACGGGGAACAGCTATAGTCGTTAAAAATGCAATAAAACTAATCAAATTCTTAAAAAAAGCTGATGATATTAAGCTTTCGTTAAATTTTCAAATTCACTCCCGCGCAGGTCATTGACACTGCTAATCATTTTTAGTTGATCGAACAATGTTTGTCGGCTCATTTATCACGTATCGCAGAGAAAGATAAGTGAGTGTCAAGTGTGTCGCGGAAGTGTGTCAAGTTTGCACTGGCGCGTGACGTAACGGCGACAGTAAAGAGACTCCCGCGCAGGTGACATTGTCCATTGTACCGGCCGGCTGCTGTAGGGCTGGCGAAAGTTCGTAATTCATTTTGGGATGTTTTTGGGTAGATTCATCGCAAAGGAAAACTGATCATGACTGAAGGCAGTTTTTGCAGTTGTGAGATTACCACAAAGAGGGGCGTTGATTAGGACTTCTATATATACATATATCCATTCATTACACTTCATTAATTATACTTTTAATCTTATCTATTTAAATATAACTTATCCGATCTTCTATTTAAGATTATGTGTAATGTCTCTTTTTCACAATGCTACTGTGTGTTATGGGAATATCTCTCATTTCAGTTTTCACTGACTACTGAAAACTCGAAAAATTTGCAGTGGTTGAAAGCTGACCGCGTGTAGTTGTTTTTATTGACACCAATAACAAAGCTTGTCATTCACAAATTGCCATTCTTCCATACTTTATAAATAGCAGCCTTCACTCGTTACTTTCAGAGCTTAGTGCCATTGGAAATTAAATGCACATATATAGATACAAAAGATCGTGCAATAGATCTTATTGTGTACCTATCTGTGCAAGTATAGTGGTTGCGAAAGCGTGACATTCGACGCACGTTCAATGGGACGAGTGACAGTGAAATTGAACAGTCTCAACGTAATTTGATACAAATGGATATCTAGAGGCCTGTGCCGATCTATCAATCTGGTTGGTTTTATCTTTAACACCATCAATGAGGTTGCCATGGTTACCTCCACTCAGGAGGAAAATGTATTCCATTACTTACTTTAGGAACAGACATACATACATATAATATGTATAGATATAGATGGTACGTTCGAAAAATTGTATCGAAAAATTTTTGACCGTTTGTCTAGACAAATGGTTAAAAATTCTCCGGAATATACATCCAGATGTATGTTCCGGATTGGCGCAAAAACGGCAGAACGGATTTGGATAAAATTTTGCACTTAGATAGTTTATATCCTGGATTAACACATAGTGCACTATTAATCCAGGTAGAACGTCCCGTAGGATACTTTCCAACATCCACGCGCGAAGCCGCGGGCAAAAGCTAGTCGACAACATAAGAAGAGGCTCATACTATTACTACTGCTCACGATCATCCTGCTAACAAAAATTTTGATCTCTGGCTTGAGCTGATTTCGTATATACGAGAGAAGAAAAAACCTTATCGATAATTTAAAAAATCTTTAGCAAAAAGGTAATGTTACTTTTCGGCAATACCGTTTTGGTGACCCTCAAATAAGGTCCCAACACCTTTCGTGAACATTATTGTTAACAGGTTTTGTAATCCACCTCGTTAATATCAACTGAATTTAACATAAACAGGAAATAAATTGCATGCCCGCAATTTTACTGACAAGTACATTTAAGAGTCTGATTGAAATACGCTTAAGTTGTCGTTTAAGTTAAGCCAATACATTATGTATGGTGGGAATGGTAATTTTAGATCAATTTAACCTGTCCCCGCGTATGTCTGTATACGTAAATGATTTTATACATACAGTCGCTTACTTAAATGGCCTAATAGGCATGCAATAGAGCTATCTATCATCGTTAATGTTAATATACATTGAGAAATATACTGTATAATACGGAATTGAATTATTATGGTACATATGTAGGTTATGAATTAATGATCTACGTTGATTGTATGATTGTTGTTGCAATAATTCAAAACTACATCCGCCTAAAGGCAACGATATAAGTTTTGTCTTAAATCGAAATGCTGCTTTTCATGTCCCATTTCGCAAAGCCTTTCCGTATAAGTACTACATAACAATATGAAAGTATGCAGTAGGTATCCAGTACAATACATAATACACAACATACCGTGGGATTGGATTATGTGTCTAAATAACCTCAGGGCGTCGCTTTTAATACCCACAACTGACTTGCCAATAAGATTACAAGCAACAATTAAGAAACTGATTGAAAAAAATAAGTACCTGCTTATTGCGTTATTGCGCTAAGTGAAAAGTATTAAACTATTGCAGTAATCCAGAGTACTTACAAGTTGCCCTTGAGCAGGTTGATGCTGTAGTCGTAGGCCGAGGTGCGGCCTGGTCCGTTGAGGTAGAGGGCGCAGTCACTGTTATCGCCAGCGCCGTGCGCAGGAGCGAGAGGTGACAGCGCTGCTGCGTACGCGCAGCAAAGCGCTGCTATCAACGTCCTGGAAAAAGAAAATGGTTGATTAGGTTTTGATGAGCTTATGGAGAAGGTGGAAAATTGTTTAGACTCAAAACAAGTTTAAAAGAGCAATCCTCGGGCAGCAAGGCTTAATTTTATTTAGTTAGGTATGTGGTTGCTGGACTAGAATGATTGGCGTCATTTCGGGGGACTGGAACTTTCATATCGGTTCAGATCACGAGATGTAGGTAGGTACTCTTTCATTTTTCATTTTGTAAGAGGAAAAGTTTACACAAAGTAAAATCCAACAGATTTCTAGCCGCCATTAATACAGCGGTCACATTGATTTCTTGGCAATTTCTTTGCTATTTTTATCTGAAATCGATTTCTATCCGCTTGTCAATCAATCGTAATAAAAATCGATTTAATAACAAATAAATCTTATTTCTGAAAACGTAATTGAATAGAATCGGTTTCGATTTACAATTATTTATTGATAGTTGCATTGTATTTGACGAAGACGCCAGGCGCTTGTGCCGTCACCTGAAACTGGGTCAATTTAACCGTCTCCAAGTGTACTAAACCGCATCACACGTCGTGTGATTTATTTTAGATAATTATACAGCAGTTAGATATCTGTCTAGGTACTACTTATAACGAGAAACGTAGTTTTTTAATGGTATTAAAATTGACTGTATAAAAAAGCCGAAAATTTACATTGACACTCTTTGAGTTCGCATGTTAAAAAGTTGTTAGGAAATTATGAAAAAAAAAAACGACTGTTAGTTCCAAAAAACAAAAGTTTTCTTGAAAGTATTTCGAGAGATGTTCCTACTTCCTACGTCTATTTTCCTTATATCGATGGTTCATACGACAAAAACCGATTGCAGCGCATATTGATTATAAGTCTATAACGAGCTGCCTTACGTTTAGACATAGTGTACGTCCTTGTGCCTTATAAGTTACCACACTAAAATACTTAATATCACGTTAAATATTTCTTAGGAAAATTCCAATTACTTACGTGATGAAAGATTTTCTCGGCTGTTAGGCCACGTTATGAATACTTAGATCGGCGTTTGCTGTTTTTATTGGTATTCGGTATTCATGCTTGTGGTAGGTTAGTTTTTCCTCCGCTATGAATCCAAACTTTGGATGCCGTTTGAAGTACAGATTATTGAATAGGTGTTCAGATAAAGTCGCGCAACATTATTATAAATGTACTAGCAGCGCCCCGCGGTTTCACCCGTATAAGTAGATACTTATACGGGTGAAACCGCGGGGCGCTGATGTTCCCACGGGTTATCTAACCCGTGGAAACATCGGGATAACAAGTATCCTATGTGTTTTTCTAATGTATAAGCTATATTACTGTAAAGTTTCATCAAAATCCATTCAGTAATTTTTGCGTGAAAGAGTACCAAACATCCATCTATCTATCCATCCTCACAAACTTTCGCGTTTATAATATTAGTAGGAAGTAGGATGTAGGAGTATATCGCACTTTTAAGCTTCATAAAACCGTTCTATCCCAAGAACAACACGTGTTTTAGGGCGATTGCTTAACTATACCTAATATCTGCTTCGTGGACAGTAAACGAGTTTAGAACATCTCTTTCAAGATCAATGAAGTAGGTACATAAACTGTAGGTATAGTAGGTGCTTAATAGCTTTTGTCACTTGACAAGTCTATTAATTTTTTTTTTTTGTGGATCGGAAATCATCAAATGACCCCTCCCGCTCTGGGTGGAGCGGAAGGGAGTGTCAGACTCTTACTGACTAAAACCCACCCGTGTTCCTTCCTTAGCCCTTTATGTTCCAGGGCAGCGGTAACCCTTTCGGACGATCCCGCTACCCCGGCAGGCTTCGGCCCTGTCCGGCCCCGTCATTCATGCTGACATCTCTTTGAGGCGCGCGTGGAACACATACGCGCCGTCCGGCATACTTCATATCCCCTGGTTTTAGTAACTGACAATCCGTCTTGAGCAAGCGTGGTGATCAATGCTCGTGCCTTCTCTGTAGGTATGAGAAGCAGCCTTTGCCCTGCAGTGGGGCAATAAGAGGCTAGTATTATTATTGTTTCTGACCCTTTGTAGCTTGTTCCAGAGTAATGGAGTGTCAGCCATGCTGGTAGTGAACGCTCGTCACTGACGAGGCGAAGACGAGGTGACCACCTAATTTATTGACGTGCCGGTAGTACACTCGATGTGACTTGTTATGACTTTTGACACCTCTAGTAAACTATGTTTAGTTAGGGTTGTGCTTTGCACGATTCTTGGAATCATAAACGTGCAATGAGCAATAAGCTACTGTGAGCGTTTTGTTGTGACAATATTCCAATTAATTATTTTTATAAATAGTGGAAATAAGCTCTAGCTGTCATAAGCGATTTTAACAGATTAGACGTTGCGGAGATCATTACAGCATCCGATCTAATGATTACGTTTCAAACTCATGTCATCATCTATTATACTTAAGTGCTTCTTATTAGTTAATTATGATCGAAAGTGTTACATTAGGCCGAAAGGCACCCATTTTGCAAGTGATGCAATACGCATGCTTGTTTGCCAAAAAAGCAAATAAGCATGTGTAATATGTTTCAAAATTTTAGTTATTATTTTGCAAGTTTAACTAGAACATTGCTCGAATCCTAGGCTGTATTTATATTTCGTAATAAAGACGTTTTATGTTCAAGTGAAGCAATATGAAATAATTAATAGATCTAGTCTAACAAGCTCTCAGGTAAACTTTAGCTGACGTCAGAAACTAGTTAAAAATAATTATCCAAAACTAAATGCTAGTTAATTACGAAACGCAAGGCATTCCTGACACAGATATCAATAGAATTCCTTCAAGGAGGCGAGTAATTATATTTATAAATTAAGATTCTGCAATCACGGAGCAAGCTGGAAATATTATTTTATGGCTCGGCAATTGGCACGAGAAAAATAATATTATAGGTAGACTTAATACTGTCTAGGCGTAGACAAAAGCTATCTTTCATGCTTTATTTATGCTTCTAATCTAGACTAACATAATACTATTCAACTAATATAATAAACGCAAAAGTTAGTATGGATGAATGAATGGATGATTGTTACTCTTTCACGCCAAAACTACAGAACGGATTTGGATGAAATTTGGCACACAAATAGTTTATAACCAGGATTAATACATATAATCTTTATCCCGATATTTCCACGGGATCAACACTTATACGGGTGAAACCGCGAGGCGCAGCTAGTAATATTATATTATTCCCACGGGATCGAAACCTTACAGTAATATAGCTTATACATCAGAATAACACATACGATACTTTTTATCCCGATATTTTCACGGGATCGACACTTATGCGGGTGAAACCGCGGGGCGCTCCTAGTATAGAATATAAATATGATTTTAAAACTTTGTACCACATGTTATGACACCATTGTTTCGTTGCACTAGTTTTGATATCCTTTCAAATTCGAAGCGAAGCCTTGCAATATGCCTATCATTAATATTTATGCGTTACACTTATGCGGTATTGAGACTACCTAAGTACAATATGCTTAAGACTGTTCGAGCTATATCAATAAATAATAATGGGTCCTATACTGTCAAGGATACTTAATTATTTGCCTCAAATTAACTGCAAGTCTAAAGCTGACAGCTTTATTCCCAAAAAATGGTGTGATGACACCTTTAACAATCCTGCTGCGCAAAGATTTCATCTTAAAAGGAGCACAATTTCGTCTACTTTGGACATGTTGAGTTTAGTCGTTGGTCTCAACTAGGAGGTATGTTTTATACAGCACTAGCGATCGAATTATTTTTGACGTTCGAAAAGTGCTGATTCTCAGCCTAATTTGAATAAATGACTTTTGATTTTTGATTTTGCTCTGCCCTTGCTTCGCGTGGTTTTCACAACTTGACAAAACATAGAGATTTCTTTATTGTTTGTTTGTTTGTCCGGGATTAATTCCCTAAACGATGGTGAAACCCGCATCAAACTCCGTTGCAGAGTTTATAAGAATTACGCGGTCACAACCAGACATGAAAAGCGACTTTAATTTATAATGTGTACAGAAGCAGGACGCAGCAGTTATACTACTTTGCCATAAATAACGAAGCACTAGGTTTTTCTGCAGCATTTGTCTCCGCTATAATCTATAGAGTCAAAAGGCGAGAACTATCCATCACCCATCGGACATTACATAACGCATCGCATACAACTTTCTGTGAAATAAATGTAATATCTACGGCTATTATATTAATTACGTGTATTCATAAACATGGCCAATTATTTGAGGATATCGTTGTTTCGTGAAGTGATCCACGACTTTCTATCGGCTTTCTGCCTCGCGGCAGTTTTTATTATTATTATAAGATGTTAAATGTTTATTTTATCTAACAGTGCATGTTTATTGATCCATCTCATTGGTAATGGAAAATTTTAATGTTTCTATTCATGTTCATCGATAGATATGAAAATAGCCAAACGGTTTAGACGGAAATATATTCAAAGCACTTTTTACTCGTCTGATTATGTTTCTAATCGTCATTCATCAACAAAAGGCAGATGCTTAAAGGCTACGCAATATGTCAGAAATGCAGTTAAGAACTGATGAAAGAAATGCTTTTATTTTTGTTTATGTACATACATATGTGTTCAATATTTTTATATGTTGTTTACATCAAAATGGTCTCTTCCAACGCTCATAAATTTTGTACACTCCACGCTTGCAATCCTAGGTTGAAACGATTACCAATAGGATATAACGAACTGTTTAACTCCTCTAATAAAATTATAAAGTAATATCGGCAATTAGTTATAAGACACTTTAAATTTGTACTCATTTGTAAAAAGGTATCATTTCCGTTTGTCATGTCCGTCGTGACTCGGACAACTCGACGGCCTCGCCTCACTAAATGCCATCAGTAAGTAATCCCCTCACCTGGAATATTGATAATTATTATTGATACTAGTCCATGATTTAGGTACTTAATTGCTCTATTTGAAATAGATTGTGCGCAGTTGAGACGTCTGACAAATTATGTTGTTTGTCATACAATAAAAGCACTTTGCAAACGTTCGTAATGACGGTTGAGCACGAACCATAGACTTTACAGTTACATTTATGCACTAAGTAGGTACATGGATATGTTATGTGTTGGTTGTCTAGACTTAATAGGTACTAGGGCCAGAATGATTGAATTCATCCTATGTTAGGTTAGGTTTGTTACATCCTACTAATATTATAAACGCGAATGTTTGTAAGGATGAGATGGATGGATGTTTGTTACTCTTTCACGCAAAAACTACTACACAGATTTTGATGAAACTTTACAGTAATACAGGCTGATTTTTTAAAGACCGGCCAAATTTAAGGATGTGGTACAGACCATCAAACTGAACAACTTTCTCCATGAGACAAATAGCGTAATCGCGAAAATTTTATCAACTGTCCCATAGAAAACTTCAATACCTACTCGACCTAAATGTATGGGACGGCTGAATTTTTATTCGCGATTACGATGTTGGTCCCATAGAGAAAGTTGTTCAGTTTGATGGTCTGTACCACATCCTTAAATTTGGCTGGTCTTTAAAAAATCAGCCTGTATAGCTTACACATCAGAATAACACATAGGATACTTTTTATCCCGATATTCCGGCGGGATCGATACTTATGCGGGTGAAACCGCGGGGCACTGCTAGTTCATCATAAAAAGTCAGTTTAAAAAAAAGAACCAGTTTTGGCACTTTATTTGATTAAAGTAAACAATCAGATCAAAACAGTTTATCATTATTTAAATAGGTTAAAGTTAACCAAGAAGATTTCGTTAATACTTCCATTATAGATTTTGCAACAAAATCATTGAACCTAATAAAAATAAAAGCCGGAAAAATGTTTCTTTTTGTCTCAGGACTGTTACGCAACATGGCTGCCCCAGTGACCGCGGCATCGGCGCCCGCGCATCTTGCGTGACCGACATGACGAGTGCTTCGCAAGCAAACATTTATAGAAAACAAACAATTTGAGAATACTCCATTGAAGTTTATGGGTGTGGTTACTTGACTTGCATATAATCTTTTATGTTTCGGTAAAGTAGGGTTGGTTTCTAATTTACACAATGTTGCACGCAGAAAAGATGTGTGCCGAGAGAAGCCGTTATTAGGGAAGCATTCAGCTTTACCTGGTGGAACGCCCTCTTCAGGAAAAAAGACCATAGACGTCTATGGATATTTCCAAATAGCTACAGTGCTGAGATTTTCCTTCCAAAGAGGAAAAATAATAATTAACAGCTTTTTGCACTAGAATTCTCTGTAATTCATGGTAGTCTTACTTAACCCGCGGGGTAATTGTGTAACAAACTGACAGTAGGCCTTTATTTAGACAGTGCAACAACATTCATTGCGTTACTTACGTTGTTGATCAGACAAATTTTTCGAATATATGAAGCAATGGATTACAATACCCTACACAATCATTTAGATAGTGATTGACAGTGTGTTACGTAATTACGGTGCCTATCTTTATTACTGTAACGTTCAATAATGGCACGGTGTCGAATAGAGCATTCATAAAAAAAAAATATCTTAAAAAAAATTTGCATCGATACGATTGCGGTTTTTGAATCAGAGGGACAATTCTCGTAATTTGAAACGTTCAAAATCTAGTCGCAGTCTCATCTCGGCGACAAAGAAATGTCAAAAACTTGTCAAAATGTAGGGAAATTAGAAGTTTTTTTTGACAGATTGAGACTGAGATCAGAGGTGCAATTCTCAGCGGCGGCGACCTCTCGCGTCCGGCCCTGGTTCAAGCCATGGTCCGGGGCGAGAGGGAGTGGGAGGCGGTCACCTCCTTCTGCGAAGCAGTCATGCTAGCGAAGGAGGTGGCGGGATGGGCGAGGGAGAGATCCTCACGCCTCAGCCACCGAGGGAGACGCTCCGGGCGTCGGGAGCCGCGTGACGACTCCCGGCCACCGTAGGCGTGGGCCTGCGGGCGGAGAGCAATGGGTAGCTCTCCGTCCGATCAGGACCAGGCCCGTGCCGGACGGCGCGTATGTGTTCCACGTGCGCCTCAAAGAGATGTCAGCGTAGTTGACGGGGCCCGATAGGGCCGAAGCCTGCCGGGGTAGCGGGATCGTCCGAAAGGGTTACCGCTGCCCTGGTACATAAAGGGCTAAGGAAGGAACACGGGTGGGTTTTAGTCAGTAAGAGTCTGACACTCCCTTCTGCTCCACCCAGAGCGGGAGGGGACATTTGATGATTTCCCATCCTGAAAAAAAAAAAAAAAAATAGAGGTGCAATTCTCGTAATTTTAAGACCCTTCACAGTCTGATCTGATTTGAACGTTTTAAATTACGAGAATTGGCCTTCTGACTGTGAACGTTCTTAAAATTACGAGAATTGCCCCTCAGTTGAATCTATGCACTTGCATTTTATTTAACAGGCCAGAGATTTATATTGTTGGTGAAAATTAAAAAGCCAATTTATTAGTCACAGAATCTAAAAACAACAAATGCTTCCTGAAACCTTACATAACTTAGTAAACAAGATACTTGTTTTATATTTCATACCGTTAGCAGTGACTGCATCATTGCGTCACAAGTCATGAATGTGAAAAAAGTCGAATATAAATCACGCACTTTTCTCCGCGTGTTACCGTTCCCGTGTTGCGCAAGCGACGGTCATCGAGATGCGCGGCTTACGTAATCGACCCCTCACCCTTCACTAGCGGTATGTTTGAAAGGACTATCGGTGTATGATATTTTAATGGTAAAGTATCATCTTTGGTATAATTGCCCTTTATGCCTTTCAAAATAAACAAATTTAAGGGGGCTTGATTTGTAAACGTTGAAATGTAATGTCAACTAACGTTAAGCGCCTGTTTAACCATAAATTTTTGCCGTTTAACTTTAAGCAACCTTTATAAGTAAAGGGGAAAATCACTAAGCATCATCATATAACCAACTGTGTATAAGAAAAAGGTCAAAAAAATAGACAGACGGACATGACTGTCACTTTTTACAATTAAGATAATCATCGCACTGCTATACTCAAACAATAATGACCATGCCCGACCACAGACATTATTTATTTATTACACTACTAAACCAACATTTAAAAAATTAACACCAAACACACTGTTCATCTTTCTTAACAAGATTAGCGAGAAAATATTACGTTATATTAAAACATATTTTTTTTTTGCAAATCATTAGAGATGCTGTAGATTCTAGTTCATTAGAAAGTAACGAATTCGAACTCGAATTCGAATTCGAAACTCCGAACCGGTCACCCTTCCGATCATCCAATTATATATTACTTGAACCCAGTCTGTTACATCACTTACGTATTTACTGATTTATGTACGAGTCGCAATAAATACTTTTTCTTTCTTTCATTCTTTTCTTTATGTGCATACATATTTTTATACAATTTCTATACCATTAATATATGCGGTCCTGTGTGTTGTCTAATTGATTACCCATTTAAATTTCGTTCCATTTTAACCGTATTATATAAATAGCCTAAGCATCAGCGAGCCAGTTCATTAAATTTTGTATTAGACGCATTGGCTAAATATCATTCAGGCCGCTAGTTGAACAGCGGCGTTTAGTTAAAAGGCTAGGCAGCTAACTGACTGGCTTCTTTGGAAAAGTTGTCAATCTCAAACAAACTTCTATTGTCTCGTTCAGTAGCCCTTATCCGATTTAACATATTTGGTAAAATGTGGGTGTACTATAGATACACCTCTGCCTGACCCTTCTGGGAAAATAGGCGTTATGTTATGTGTTGTCAATCTATTGGTCAATGTGTGTGGTTCAAATCGCCGTCATTCAAAATTGCCTACTTTGAATAAATAACATCAATTTTTTTTTCTAAACGGTAATTTTATTGTTAATCTAACCGTATTATATTATAAGCATTAAGCACGGTTTATTTATATTTATTTACAGCTAAGGACAAGTTCTGACACAATGCTGTTTTCCAACATCATCAACAGACCAACAAGTTTCTACATAAAAATGTCAAGTTTATTCTAAACAAATGTTGAAGTTTATTTGAAAACACGTTATGAAGTCATTTACAAAATTAATGTGCTGCGCTTCTGTTTCTTAAGACCTTAACCTTGGAGTCAACGATTATGCAAAACTTACTAAAACGTATATGGAAGTTCAAGCTATTAACTACGGTTTTCGTAAAGTTGTGAAATACATTGAAAGATGGGTTAGTTAATTTATTTATAAGGCAATTTTTAATCAAGTAAACACATAGTTTGAATTAAACCTAGTTCGGGTGGGTCGCTACCTAACACTCGAATTCCGAACCATCATTACTTGCACCTGTAATAAAAATAATAATATTTTAGTTGTACATAGTTTATGTTTAGGCACTATCATTGTATGGGAAATTTGCCACTCTTGTCTAAATGTACACCTTTTGTAAACGCTTTTTATTAAATAAATTATTATTATTATGTTGTTTATTCATTTAATATCTTATTTTATTATATTTTTAAATATTAGTATAAAAACAAAAAAAAAACAGAAATTAAATTATTATAAAATTATAAATTAAATTATTATTAATTATTATATTATTATTATAGTAATTTCAAATTAGGTGTAAGGTTATAGGTCATTTTGATGTCACTATACTGTATAGGCTTACAAACAAAACAAGTCTAATCTAATCTAACTAGCCTGTATTGTCCCACTGCAGGGCAAAGGCCTCCCTCTCCCTTTTCCACACAATTCTGTCTTTTGCGAGTCAGTCCTTACGGTAGGAGAAAGGCAAACAAGTCATTTATTGATAAAATTACTTTCGTTTTTTTTTCCTGCATTATTAGGCTGAGAATCAACACTTTATGTACTTCAAAATTACATAAGACATTCCCTCGAAACGCCCGCCCGTCACGACTTCTAGTGCTTTAGCTAGGAAGAAGAAGTGGTGCAACAAACTCCCCAGCACATGAGTGACAAAATTACGTTTTCGAATCAAAACTTTTTGTTAGACTGATCTTAAAAGTCAAGTCATTCAAGGTCTGACATCATAACAATATGACCTCTCGTTAAGCTATGATAGAATCAAACAAGTGCAATCCAAATGTTGAGTTAAATAACACTATATCAATCTACACGGTATAATAAACGAGAACAACATTTTCGGCCATCATTACTCATACAGCACTAAACGTAACAAGTTTAATGTAATCTATCAAATCTTGGCTAAGCTTTCCCTTTCGACGAACCGTACCTTTAGCCAAGCGTAGTTGTAACGAAACGGAGTTTGTTGATGACGTCATGTTCTCCGTCATTCTGCAAAGCATTAATCATAGAAGGCATAATTACAGTTATTATTTAAAAGAACACTGTTTTATTATTAATTACCGCGAGTTCATATGTCACTCTGGTTTGTTTAAATTGTTTTTTTTGTTGTTGAATCATATAATCGGTGTTGTTCTGCTTTCATTTTCAAAGGAGATAGTAGTTGTATGATTTATTTCTTTCGACTTCCTTTTCACTTAGAAGCTTTCTTGAAAGCATTTCGTTTACATAAGCTGGCATTTAATATTTCAATTGCACTTTTGAGAATTATTAAGTTCTTCCGGATTAGTCATATTAGCACTGTCTTTTTGCTATATTTTACAGTTAAACTACTGAATCGATTTCTCGTTTTCTAAGAAGTTAAATAACTCAATACCACTTTAATACTTATAATCAGCCTATAATGTTCCCACTGCTGGGACACAGGTCTCTCTCTGTGTTAGAGGGACTGAACTGTAATCCACCCCTCAAAATCAAAAACAAAAGTCATTTATTCAAATTCGGCTGAGAATCAGCACTTTTCGAACGTCAAAATTACAAAAGACAGTCCCCCAAAAACGCCCGTCCTTCACCACTTTCTAGTGCTATCGCTGGGAAGAAGAAGTGGCGCAACAAACTCCCCAGCAGCACAGCTGTCTGTTCACTGTTCACTCCGGGCTGGACCGGAGTGGTGGATTACAGCGGGTTGGTTTAATGCTTAAGGCTTCTTTATTCTGAGGAAAGACACTCGTTACCTAAAATGAAGCTCCATATACACGATTCGAGTTTCTTGCCTGTCACATACAATACAATTGAACCAACAAACGACTTGCATTGCCTACACACTGTTTAAACAGTGCAACTTTTATTGTTGCTTCAACTTATGGTATGCCATCACACGGTGTACAATCATGCCTAGTGGTAACATTTGGGACTAGACAAGCTCTTTACTTTGTGTAAATTATTTCATCACCACTGGTCTTAAAACGGTAAAGAAAAACATCGTGAGGAAACCCGGCAAGTCCTAGAACCAAAAAATCAAAGACATGTGTCATCTACCAACCCGCACTGGGCCTGGCTGGTGGATTACGGCCCACTCCCTCTCACCGACTGAAGGCATGTGTCGTTAAACGTTATAGGTTGATTATGCTATGTAAAATCAGACTTTAGATCTATCCCATTCCAAAAAATAAAAAAAAATCCCCATTTTATCCCATTCCATAAAAAAAAGTGCTATGGCATTTTTTTATTTTAATCCCGGGAAATGAAAGCAACGCTTTATAAGCCCCGAGCACAGCTGCTAGTCATAAAAGACATTGTATAACTACCGTCTTCATATCCTTATAAGTACTCGAACACTTTCATTTTCCCGTGGAGCACGGTCCACGGTCCATAGTGGCGTACTTTTAAGGCAGATGGTAACGGTACGACAAGCTAATCTTCTTATTGAGGAGACCAGTTCACGCACGTGGTGCGCTGGTTTCACCTGCTTAACAGTAACCGTACCTATACATTTATGTGTGATCGAGTTTAAACGAGCGTTGATCGTTGTTGTTAAATAGTTTTGTCTTATAACCACTATATTGTTGTTGTTGCTTCTTGTGGTGTCCTCAGGACCCTCAAAGTCAAAGTATTTTTATTTATTTATGAAAGGCCATTAACCGGTTGAATGCCCTAATTATAAAAACCATAGAAAAGCCATTGTGTCTTGCGTGGATCCACGTTTGATACGAAGGTTTAAAAGACAGTTTTGAACGTCAAAATTTACAAGAAAATTGATTGGTTCTATTTGCCAGGTAGTTTTGTATGGAGAAGAATAGACAACAACTTCATAGTTACTCTCCTCGGAGAGTAACTTCCATGTATCCCTGTTTCGAGCTTAGTTCTTGACATTTTGTCTACTTAATCCCTACCATAACCGTTTATAGATAGCTAATTTCCTACCAAACTTTGCAATTTGGAGGAAAGAGAGACCACGGTCGTATCTGCATTTTTTTGCACTGAAATATGTGCCCAGATCCGATTAATTAAACTGAACTTTAATTGAGAAAATCAGATTTTTAAGAAACTTCACTGTATAAGCAGCAACAGTCAAATACATATTTTATTGCCTTTTACTTAGAGTTGTTTATTTGACCCGATTAGTTACAACATAAAAAATGGACTAGTAACTTACAGCTGACCAGCACTTTTTTTGTGCGGGTGTCGTAAATTACATCATAGGGATTAAGCGGTGCCTCACTGAATTAAGTGACAGTTGTAATGAAATACGACCATATGGATTCCGTAGTTACCGCTACTGTTGGCTAGATATAACAAGTTAGTAATAATGCCTTAAAAAGGACAAAAAGGTTAGCTCAGTTTAAATTGAATCAGGAATTAATGATGAAACATTACTTTGTAAGTGATAAAGTGATGCAATTCTCACTCTCGTTGGATATTTTATTTATTGATTGTTGTACTACTTGTTTTAAGGCGTTTTAAGATAGAAGGGGTGCGATTTTATGTTGAACTCTCGCGTATGATATTGTAAGGATGTAAGACATGCGTAAGTGTATGATTTTATTATATATTTTTTTTTTTTTAATATAGGTAATTTTATAATCATATTTTAGATGGTCTATAGGATATATCCATTTAGCTATGTATATTATATAATGTTTGTTCATATTATTATAAATGACATAATGTATTTATTTCAAAGCAAATGTACATAGTTATTAAAAATATATCATGACAAATGTAACTAAGATACAATATAACATATCGTCTGTATTCCCGCAGAGATTAGGCAGAGATGTACTTATATTGCACCCACATTTCACCAGTAATGTTTAAGTCCCATGTAACAGGGTGCGAGCCTATTGCCATTAGTCAGGGACAAGTCCAGACTCCCAGGATATTACTGTGAAATTCCAGATGGAAAAATACAATAACACTTTTCCCGACCCGGGAATCAAACCCAGGACCTCATGCTCAGTAGCGCTTGCGGCCACTAGGTCAACAAGGCAGTCTCTAAGTTATAATTATGATAACAATGTATAAGGGACTGTAACCTCAATAGTAATTAAAATTAATGTTAATTTATACGACCCAACTACGCTGGGTCATGTGAATACTACAATATAGGTATGCATTTGCATACCTATGCAGATGTATGCAAACGTATTTAAGTTTAGAATACAAAGATATCGGACCTTCTTAAAAAAATATGCCATGAGGTCAAATGGCTAAAGTTTACTAAATATTAATGTTCCGTATTATAATTTTGATCTTAATTGCACCATATTGAAATCCTATCTATTAGCATAATCGTTATACACGTGTCTTAAAAATCCAAAAAGTGATGAGGTACAATAACTAAAGACTAAATCAATTACTGCTGACTAAAAATAAATTAATTCATTGAAAAAAATTGTCAATAGTAGATATGCCTATTTTATTTGATTACAATTATTTCATTTAGTTTTTATAGCATATATTATGGTGTTATACCACAGGGCCTACATAGTGAGTCTGAGGGACAATTCTCGTAATTTCAAGAACGTTCACAGTCTGGTCTCAGTCTCAATCTGTCAAAAATACCTCTTATTTCACTAAATTTTTGATAAGTTTTTGTAATTTGGTTGTCGCCGAGATGAGCCTGCGACTAGATTTTCTAACGTTTTAAATTACGAAAATCGGCCTTCTGTTGTTAAATGATGACCTTTTAATTATTCAATGAAGAATCAATACATATTTATACCCCAAACGCAATATTAGATTATAAGCCGATACGATGCGTGAGTTAAGTAATCGCATTAACTACAGTTGGTGTCGCCCACTTAGGAAGATATACAGTAGTATTGTAATTCAACTTGACTAAACATCCGCAAGTCCATACTATACGCATATTCATTAGTAGTAAGCTAAAACGCTCTACAATTACTCGCTACGCCATTGTTCGTAGCGCGCCGGTTCGTAGCCGCTACGGTCCATACAAAAGACATCAACGAAAAGGTGCGGGGAAAACTTTTCAGGATATGCCTTATATCCTTACAGTACTTACATTAATTTAAGTTCAAGCTGAGTATTGTTGTTGTACTGGATTATTAACAGAAGAAAAACATTTATGGGCTACATAAAAACCAAATAAATGAAAAATTTAAAGTACCTAAAAATATTTTCTAAATCCCAAAATATGAAAAATCAAATTACCTCGTTATTATCATCATGTCCCCTCACTGTCCAAATAATAGTCCGACACTTAACACTTATACCATTAGGCACAAAGACGAGCACTAAGTCCAGTTTAAGTTATGTTCATAACTTCAAACTTTTTGAGGGTAGCTATTTATTTTAAAGGAGGTAGTTTGGTACGCGTGCTTGCGTCGGTGCGACGAGTTTGACACTGAAGTTGTGTGCCTCCGTCGCCGCGTCGAAGCCTGTAGAATGAAAGTCGCTTGAAACTCGTGACGCGCCCTCGTGCCAGAAGGACGACGGCAGACTAAGTTTACTGATAGTAATTCTATGCTAAATATAGTGAGACTTCACGGTGCATCTGTTGTAGTACTTGGTAGATTAGTTTTGGGTGTGAACTGTTTTGAGGCCTAATTTGGGTTATTGTGCCAATTCATTTTGCAATGGCAACCATGACTAGTGGTATGCGTGGTAGCGCATGCACTTTTCCTGGCGTCAACGGCCTTCAGACTTTACTTTTAAAATGCATGATAAGTACATAATCATACAACAATTTTTGGTATCGGTAATATACGACATGAAAATAATACAAACAAAAAACTAACGCTAAGCTAACGGCCTTTCGCGTTGGAATGTGTTATTTGCATTTTATTCTATTATGGTCATTACATACCGTTCTTAACATTCCGACTACTTAGTTTACTTAGTTGCTTAGATATGTTTAACATCGATCAATTCACACTATTGTGCGAAAACCGCGTCTGTTATATCTCAATAAGCTTTTGCTTCGGTGGTAAGTCAACGCTCTTTGAAAATACAGGTACTGCAATTCTTTGTGATTCCTGAAGATACGATAGAAAATGTAAAAGAAAGTGTATCTTACACAATATCATATCGGGTCTGTATTCTCTGAAGGGTAAGGGCTCATTCACACGGAGACGATTCGTTTTGATTAACGAATCCGACCCGTTTTTATTTTTGACGGTGGCTATTCTTTTTAAATGCCCGTGTTCACACGCATCACAAATCGTGTAAAATGTCGGATACGTTAAATCACGTATTGTCTTTTAAAAAACACGTTAGTTAAAAAACACGAATCGTGATTTTTTTGTGACGGATTTACTGATGCGGTCGGCCGCCCGCCTGCACCCGCACAGTTCAGTACATACGTTTGACTTGTAAACCCGTGTTGCGGTGCCCTTCAATTGTGTCAAAAAAGGAGAACCAATATAAGTATTCACATCCATCGTGTTTGATAGTTCACCCAAGACTAAACTCTGAATCACGAAACGAATGTGAACTTCAATTCGGATATTTGGCCGAATCGTGATAAAACACGATTCCGTACGCAATGTGAACGTCCATCCGTCATGACTTATCGTGTTTTATGACGAATCGTCAATGACGGAACCCGTGTTAATGAGCCCTAAGATGGATAGTACATTTATTTATTTATAAACATGAAGCCAATTATAGGTTTTCACGGCTAGCTCAACGGCAACAGCCGGGTTAACCAATAATAATAATAAATAAATTACTATAAATTATTATTTATATGTCGGAGTCATTCGTTTGACTATTCGGAACGCTAGCGCCATCTCGGGGCGCTAGACAGAGTCTAGCCTGGGTTCGTGGTGGGACGAGAGCAACAGCTACAAAAGCGGTGTGAGCAGAGCTCTTGGGAGAATCGAAACATTGGACATCGTACGAACAACATGTGCTTAGAAACTGTCTGCGTTCCGTATCGCTGAGTTGTGTGAGTGTGTGATTCGCTAGTGTGACTAACTTGTTCGTAAATTATAATCAGATTTGAACTGTAAACCGTTTTTCTATTGTGTTACAACCAACACTGCTCATAGTACGTCCACAGTAATTATAATATGCCTGATGCTAACGAGAGACAGATATACCATCTCCGACATCAGAAGTGGGATTCGTGTTGGTTCATGCACAAAATGAGAACGCTTAAAGTAAAAGTGACCTAAGTTGACATTTGAAAAACAAAGAGCAAACATGCGAACGCTTATTTAATAATCATGTGGATCTGTCCAAGTTCGACCCAGACAAAGCAGATACGGATGCGCGAGCATGGTACATGTTGTTTTGGGCATAGGCTGTATGCAGAAATACCTTTGCCGAATGACGCGGCTGTTGCACCTACCGCCATGTTTGAAAAAAAAAGACTCTCTAACCGGCGTTTGAGTTCGACGTATCCCGTTCCCGTGTTTAGAACACGCAGTATAAGGGGTGTGCAAACATAACAGTGCACAACAGCTGATTTGTTTTGCCGAAAATTCACTGCAAGGTGGTCAATCATGGTCATCATGGATTGGTCGCTTCTATTTTAAGATATGGTGTTGTTTTTTGGGGACAGTCAACTAATAGAGAACTCATATTCAGGATGCAAGAAAGATGTATACGATCAATGTGTGGTCTAAGAACAACGGATAGTTGCGTTCCTTACTTTAAAAAATTTAAAATACTAACTTTTCCATCTTTGTTTGTATTGGAAACTGCATTATTTGTTAATGCGAATCAACAATTGTTCAAAAAATTTTCAGCAGTTAAGAGAACCCCAGTTCGTGCCCAATATGAGAATTTGTTATGTCAAAACAAGTGTAAAACTGCTTTATTGAGAAAGAGTTTCTTTGGTATTGCTCCAAATATTTATAATAAAATACCAGATATTGTTAAATCTATGCCTCTAAACAAATTTAAAAAGTTCCTTCAGGGGTTATTACTAGAGAAGTGCTATTACAGCGTAGATGAATTTTTAAATGATATTTCGCTTGTATAGAATTCTGATTGTGTTTTTTATTTCTGTGTCTCACTCGGAATAAATTTTAATGTTGACATGTATTTTGAGTTGGATTTAAATTTTGACGTTGTAATTTCAATTTAATTTTGACATTTTAATTTTGACTTTGTAATTTTATTTAATTTTTTTTTTTTTTTTTTTCTCTCTTTCTGTATTTTTTTTTATTGTCTAGTGCAACAAATTTTGTATGCCATAAATGGCAAAACATGTAGCCACCTCACAATAATTATATTAAGACCTTCATACTGTACTCATGTTTTACAAAATAAACATTATCTTATTTTATCTATCTTATCTTATCTCAACTTGTTGTGGCCATCAGTAAGACGTACAAAGGAGCAGCATCAACGTGACTATCGCAAATAGCATACCAACGAACGACATGGAGCGACTTTAAGAATCTGAGCGAAGCCTTTCGTGTGCTGTAAGTGAGGGAAACCAGGACATATCGCAGCCGGGTGCACGAGTAGTGGCAGCCAAGCCAAGCGGATGGTGGACAACGTGCTGGATGTCGT
This sequence comes from Apamea epomidion, assembly GCA_947507525.1. Lineage (NCBI taxonomy): Eukaryota > Metazoa > Arthropoda > Insecta > Lepidoptera > Noctuidae > Apamea > Apamea epomidion. The sequence continues at coordinate 14,006,284 of OX382238.1, forward strand.
GAACAGCGAGTGGACGTCGTACAACTACCCTCAGACACATTGGAAAATAAAGATGAGCTGTATTGTTTTGTTTACGATTCTGGTGCTGAATGCTCGTTAAAGCGAGTTGTGCAGCCAAATTAAGTGGCAAACGGGTTAACAACGTTGTTGCGTTGACTGGTATTGGTCAAACACATGTCTTCAGCACAGACCGAATCATATTAGCGTTGCCATTAGCGAGCAACAACTTGAGATTTTATTACATTTCTATCCGACATTTAGTTGCAAAGTAATATTATGATAGAACGTGAAATATTGAACCTAGACTTTTCGATTAACATGTCTTCGACAGAGTTTTTGTTGCAAGAGCTCTTGTAATAAATTCAGTTTTAAACGGCCAACAACAGAAAGCTAGATTTGCTAGAACAAAGGCAGCTATAACCAAATGTTCGGTTGACGATTTCGTGTTATTAGAAAACGAAGAGTGAAATCAGATTATAAGACAAAGTTAGATCGGAAGTTCAGAGGTCTGTTTACGGTAGCGGAAGTTTTGGCGGGTAATCGCTATACGTTAAAGGCTTTAAATTCTAACCTTACAAGTATGCTCACGATAGGTAAAGAAAGATGCCAGTAGGTCATGTACCAGTCGAAGTAGATAGTGATCACAGTGGTGATGAACAAGCCTACATTATGGGAAGCACGCGAGTAGGGGTACTCTATCGGCCGTAGTAAAGTCAACCGTACCAGTAATCAATACGTAGTCGTAGCCCGGTAGAAATCGGTGTCTCTTGAGGCAACTCAAGTAGTCCGTGGGTGCGCGATGGGCGTTTGTCTCTGGCGGAGGTCGTGGTCTGGAGAGACCGTAGTGTGGTATCACAGGGTGATGCACACGGATCCATGCGCTGGATGTGTGAGAGCAATGCGATTGCTGGTCGGCTGGAGAGCCGTGGCGTTAGAGTGGTTTACTCGTGTGTGGGTTTCCAGGTGTCTAAGGCTCTAAGTGATAAAAATGATTGTTAATGTGGAAAACGATGGTTCATGGCTCTGGTTGATGATTTACGCTATGATTAGATAATCAAAATCTGTTTACATGGCTCTGGTTGATGATGTACGCTATGATTAGATAATCAAAATGTATTTACATGGCTCTGGTTGATGATTTACGCTATGATTAGAAAATCAAAGTTTGTTTACATTACTCCGGTTGAATCAATACTCTCTAAAAGCCTTCAACTCCAGGCGTACGTACAAGTATGCTCACGATCACATACAAAAGATGCCCCTAAGTAGTGTTCCTAACGAGTTAAACATAGAAGACAATGAGGTGAGTTCCTCCACCGAGTAGTAGAGCACATACCATGGCTATTAGGTCACACTGTACGCACTTGTCTGTATTCGTAACTGCAACTCAGTTGTGAGTTGTTCAGGGGGCGATGGGCAGCTGGTGGTGCAGCGGGGACCCGGGTCTCAAAGGAGACTATTGTTGTGTTGGTCTTGTAATGACCTGGGAGTCGTAGACTCTATGTTTAGTGATGTGTGTTGGTCGTATCACTTGAGGTGATGACGATATGGGTGGCATGAGTGTCACTAGCTGCTGCGGCAGCCAGGCCATAAGCGTTGTATGTGATCTACGAGTACGTTGATACAGTTTCTGACCAATTATTACTAAGGCTTAGAGGAATCTTTTGTTATCGATGATAGTTTGGATCAGAGTATTACTAACGAATTTGAGGATAGTGATAGTTTTGTTGATGAAACAGAGTAGAGATTAAGTTGTGTGTGTTTTGTGTGTTTCATGAGAAACCATAAAGTCCACGAGTGACTTGGCGATCCGAGGAGGATGCGCAGATGAATTTGACGAGTTGAGTAACTGGAGGTTACTAGATAGTATGAGACACATGCATCTTAGTTGATTCTTTTGATTGTAATCTTGACATTTGGAAATCAAATAGTGGGTAATGCTCTGAACTCTGCTATTGTTAGTTTGTTCGAGTTTTCAGTGTGTTTTTGCCTGTACCAAATGTGGTCAGGAGTGGCCGAGCTATGTGATACTTTGCGGGTATGTTTCTTTACAGATTAACACACGAAGACGTGTGTCAAGCAGGATGGCCGTGTCGGAGTCATTCGTTTGACTATTCGGAACGCTAGCGCCATCTCGTGGCGCTAGACTGAGTTCGTGGTGGGACGAGAGCAACAGCTACAAAAGCGGTGTCAGCAGAGCTCTCGGGAGAATCGAAACATTGGACATCGTACGAACAACATGTGCTTAGAAACTGTCTGCATTCCGTATCGCTGAGTTGTGTGTATGTGATTCGCTAGTGTGACTAACTTGTTCGTAAATTATAATAGGATTTGAACTGTAAACCGTTTTTCTATTGTGTTATAACCAACACTACTCATAGTACGTCCACAGTTATTAAAATATGCCTGATGCTAACGAGAGACAGATATACCATCTCCGACATATATTTTTAAATGTTTTTATTTATTTTTTTATAATTAATAATATAATTTATATGTATTAAATTAAATAAAGGAGAAAATAAATAAATTTATTTTCGGTAAATAACACCCATTGCCAAACATAAATTAATAGAAAACATATAAAATAAAGTCAAATCTAATCAGATAAAACCAAATAAGAACAAATAAAATTAATTCAAATAAAATTAAATCAATAACCAATAAAAATTTTATACCCATGCCAATAGTGCCTATTTTTTACATTCCAATTTCTTGTAGAAATCTTTATATGCCCGTACAACATCACATGTGATATTGATAAAGTAGTATTTAGCAATCGATAGAAGTCAAATATTCGGATCGAAATTGTGATCTCAAGTAAGCTCATCTTCAGCTGCGAGTTCGGAATGTTAGAATTAGGTTTAATGTGGATTTATGTAAATTCAGATAACAGCAGTAATCTACCCACGTATTTATTTAGAAGTGAATTGGCCAATAAATATATCAAAAGACTGCATTTTTAAGAGTTCTTAATGTTCAAATAGTATGTTAATAGACACCCGAAATACAACGGGAATAATTATCTGAAGCCAAACAAGGCGGTCTTGAGTATGATAATTATGTCTAAACTTTATCGCGCAAGATATTATCAAAATATTTTAAAAAAACCGTCTATAGTTTATGGTGCAAGATATATTCAAAAGATTTTTCTAAAACCCCATTCTGTATAGTTGCTGCTATTTAGAGGGTGTGTCGGAGATGAGGCAACAAGTTCACGTGATCCAACGAAAGTGGTTTTACTTGAGATAGTATACGTACGCGGTATGTATGACTTCATCTACATAATTACCGGTAACATTGACTCATCACTCATCAATCATGGTTAGTATACAGTTTTGCGAAATATTTTTTAGAATTAGAAGTTTTATATTCTTAAGAAGTTATTAGAAATAAATTTATTTAATATAAATTAGAAGGTATTTATTATTTTCTAACACATGAATATCTTTTGACTGCCTCTAGTCACGGTTGTCGAGCCTGGGGTCTGGCGTGACCTGAGGACCCCAGACCCCAGAGTCGACAGTCAAAGTTGTATTAGGTTTTTCCTTCAGGAAATTAATAGCAGTCCGTTTAGCTATGCGATAGGCTCGGTTAGATATTACGTAGGACGACATGATTGGTGAAATTCGAGCACTTATACCTACGCCTAAAGATACCTCCAAGGGGAATAAAGACGCATGTTATATATGTATACATTCTAGAGATGTTAACATTTATTTGAAACACTTTTTGCTTCCTTTCAGAGAAGCTATCTAAAAAGAAACATCAATCAAATAGTCTTCATGTTACAGAGATGGACTTAGAAAAAAAAAACCACGCTAATGGATAACTTACAGATGCACTAAGTTAAAACCAGTTAAGTTCATTGAGTAATTTGTTCGTAAGTGACGTTTATAAGCAAGCCTGCTTATAAGTAGTCGGTAAATAAATGTTTATGGGATTCAAGTGGGTGGTAAAATACATTACTTACCGTAATATGCATGTCAATGCGAAGTTCTTGATTTGTAAATTTATTAAAAAAACGTACGAGTTTCTACTTGAAAACGGGATTATTTAATGTTATAGTTTTTATAACCATAGATTTGGTTTCATTATAGAATTTGTGTCAAAATATAAAATGCCTATAATGTTCCCACTGCTGGGACACAGGCCTCCTCTATGTAAGAGAGAGTGGGCCGTAATCCACCACGCGGGCCCAGTGCGGGTTGGTAGATGTCACATGTTTTCGAATTTTTGGTCCTAGGATATGCCGGTTTCCTCATGATGTTTTCCTTCACCGTTTTTAGAGCAGTGGTGATGAAAATAATTTACATAACGTAAAGCGCTTGTCAGGGTTCGAACTTCTAAGGAAGGAACACGGGTGGGTTTTAGTCAGTAAGAGTCTGACACTCCCTTCTGCTCCACCCAGAGCGGGAGGAGTCATTTGATGATTTCCCATCCACAAAAAAAAAAAAAAAAAGGGTTCGAACTTACGACCTAGAACTCGTAAGTCGCATTTCCACTGCAGCACCACTGCTCCACAACTCATGTCACAACAGTAGAACACAAATTGAGAGAGACAGAATCATATCCACATGAGATAACATAACGTCACACCTGTATTCCCCGAAGGGTTGAGCAGAGGTGTCACTATAGTACACCCACATTTCGCCAGTTATTTTTAAGTTCCATGTAATAGGGGTCGAGTCTAAGCCATCAACCGGGCACAAATCCAGTCTTCGGGCTGAGAAATTCCAGGTGAAAAGACCCAATTACACTTTGCCAACCCAAGAATAGAACCCGGGACCTCATGGTCAGCGGTAGTGCTGGCGACTACTAGACCAACGACGCCGTGTACTTGAGATGTATCTTAATATTGTATTGTCGTTAACTTTGGATTGTAGAATATTGTCTATCACATATGTGCTTTTTTCGGTCCAGTCGCTAGATACTTCCACACAAAGCATGGAAAAATTGCTGTCAGTTTGCTAATAATTATTATACGTTAGTCCATACTGTGAATACTTTCTCTTCAAATGAGTGAAAACAATACGTTAGTAAATATTTATGACGTAGAACAAGATTGTATGACTATATTACATTAATTTTACGAATACCCCCAGATACGATCACTCTGAGAACATTGCCATGCTATGATTTATATCAAATGTTAAAAATCGTGACTTAAACCTGTAATTTATATAACCTAGAAGCGTCTTTATTAGCGTAGATTGACAAACTGATTTCCTTTTGTATCCATAATTAAAAACCGGAATTTACCAACACAAAATGCATTTACAAAGTCAATGTCCCCAGACAGTGGGTCATTGTCTATGTTTGGAAGTCGTCAGCTTATATAGTATAGACTTAAATAATTAACAGATTTAACTTCGGAATATAATGCACTGCTACAGATATATATCAATTATCTATCAGTAAGGTACAAAATTACCAAATTACGTTACATCTACTGGAACGAACGTATTTCACATCTCACACACCTACGGTCTATATTTTGAAACCGCAGTGCTATTGCGGTTATCTTAACGAGTATCTGCCTACCCAGAAGGAATTTACAGTCGTGATTGTACACACTTTTGCTGGCAACATTATGGTACGTACGTAAAAAAATATCAATAGCATGGTATAATCATCGCGTAAATTGCTGATGAACAAATCTCTGAGCATTTATCATAACAAACTGTTAGACGAGCGTATGTGCCATGATCATCTGGCATTCAGTAGAACATTGTTCATAATATGCGTAAGATGCAACGATGTGTCTATCCTACGAATATTATAAGCTCGAAAGTTTGTATGGATGGATGGATGTTTGTTATTCTTTCACGCAAAAACTATTGAACGGATTTGGATGAAATATGGCACACAGATGGTTTATAACCAGAACTAACACATAGAATACTTTTTATCCCGAAATTCCCACGGGATCAAAAATTACGCGGATGAAACCGCGGGGCGCAGCTAGTTTTGAATATATATAAATGAGGATTTTGAATCAATTTAGTTTTTTTGTTAAAAATAGATTAATTGTTGAGCCATTCAGTGTGAACATAAAAAGGGTTCTTATTAAATATGCATAGGTACTACTGTTATGAAGACCATATTTCAGTTCAAATGACATTTTCATTAGCAAAATGTATATAGTTTGATTGAAAAATCGTGACTTCGAAACAACCCCACTGAATCACGAGCAGAAACTACCTACGACTTGTGTAATTAACTGAAATATTCATCGAGTAGTCGACATTATTTCATTTTAAAAAATCGATGATTGCCATAAACTACTGAACCGATTGCCAAACATTTGATTACGAGCACTATAAACTTAGTAATCATTTTAAATCGATATCTTAGTTGAATTAATTTCATGCCATATTATGGATTCTGAAATGCGAACGTCTGTTGGGCACACAGCATTAACTCATGGATCAATGACCACAGCTTTTCAACACATCCATAATCTCGTTAAGTGGATAACAATGAGCCGATAGTTATGTGAGCGGATCGAATAATTTGTCTCTTACCATGGAATCGATTACGCCACCAATGATCAGTGACTCGATTTATTTATACAACGAGAATCGAGCATGCAACGCCCGATGTTTTCGTAACCGCAGATGCAACTGTGTTCAAACAGTTTTTATTCAACTCGAGTCCTTAACAGTTGCGCCAAAATAATCGGTTCGCTGTTATTTGTGTCACTTACGAAATGACTAACGTTCATCCGCCGATCTGCCTTGTTAGGTTTGAAGAATCTTTATTCTCTCAAGATCATTAAGTCTGCAGTTCACTTGCATGAGATTATTAATACATCGTTCTTTTGTAACGAACTTGACATTATCGTCTAGTATCATGATCATTCTCTTATACCCTAATATTAATTTATTTGGGGTCGGTCTAGCATACAAAGCGGAAATGTGTGTATTTTTATTAACATTGATTTATAACTAACTGTTGCTCGCGACTTCGTCTGCGATCCAGGATGAAAAGTAGCCTATGTCCTTCTCCAGTCCAGTCTACCCATGAGTCAAATTTCATTTAAATCCGTTCAGCTGTTTTAGCGTAAAAGCGTAATTCTTAAATTTTCTAATTTTCTGCGCAACTTTCTTAATTTTGTTTTCCGTAAGAACCTTCTAAAACCTATTAAAAAATTTAAAAAAAAAGATGAATGGAATCGGTAAAGTCGTTCTCATGCTATGGCGTGACCAAGGGAAATCGGGATTCATTTTTAGATAATATAATAAATAAATAATCAAACAAAAAGCCTTTATTACTGTTCTTATTTTTTCATGCTATAAGAATTATAAATATGAAGTGTGCCTGATACTTTCAACAATGAAAATTAATATCGGTAAATGGTCGTTAATCTGGTACAGCTTGGTTTTCGATAAAGGGTTCATTCTGTCCTGTTCTTTGCTATACGAGTCCATGTTGGACCTGCTATCTTCCTGATGTCATCAGATATACTAAGGGATGGGAGTCACTTAGTCTGTCTACCTCTGTTTTTTTGCTGTCTCGTGGGTACCCTTCAGTTATTAGTCTTGTACATTTTTCCTTCTGCTCTTTTAGCATATGCCCATATAATTACCGTGTGACAATTATTATTTTCATTGAAGATAAGGGTAATGATAAGCATGATAGGCTTTTTAAATTTGATTAGGAGGAGATTAATAATCCGTTAGAGCTAAAAAACATTGCAATAGCAGGATACACATTCCGTCATTTCTATACTAAATAGTGTGCATTAAAAGATTTCTCTGTTATGTATGCGAATTTGTGACTTTCACGAAATCACGTGCTGCGGCATACGCCCTCTCTAATCATTCATACATATATAATGTAGTTTGTAGATATGTTGGCGGCCATATTTATGGATATACATATAATAATAAGTTATAATAAGTGTGTGATAATATCGTATGTAATAATATATATATAATATAGGATGTTAGAAAGCAAAAATTAGGTTTGTCTTACCGGTATCCGGGCAATTGGAATTGTGAACTATCAAATCGTTATACTACCTATATACACTTTTAAATAGCAATATTTAAACATGATAAAACGAAAAAAAAAAATACAAAATTGATGATCATTTTTTGAGGTCAATGACCGCGGGTACTTGAAGTATAAGTTGTTAAAAATATGTGTTTTGTTTTGTTTTCTCATGTTTAGATAAATTTCACAAACGTGATGTACCCATCACGTCTGTGAAATTTACACTATAAAACTGATATTACAAGTAACCACACTATCTAAGTTCGTTGACCCAAGAAAATATTATCACTAAAAATGTTTTTTCTTGTTTTATCGTGATTAGATATCGATACCCATCACGCCTGCAGAGTTTCGCTAGCTACTCGTAATTTAATTTGACCCTGTGTAGGTAAACACTTGCTTTTCTTTTTTGGGGGAGGAGGAATAATATTGAGACGATTTTTGTTACAGCATTGAGTCTGTCAGGATCAGTATGATGATATTTGTGGTAATGAAGTCGTAGTTCTTGAATAGAACTGATCTATGAAAGCTGAACAGAGAGCGCAGACTATTTGGAATCAGGGGAGTAATTGCGTAACACACTATCAGTTGTAATGGCTTTCATGTTGACAGTACAACAACATTCATTGCGTTATTTACGTTGTTGAGCAGACAAATTTTTCGAACATATGAAGCCATGGATTAGCAATATCCTTCAAATTGAGATCAATAGCGTGTTACGCAATTAGAGTGCGATCATGGATGATCTTCACTACAGCCTGTTGAGTTTGGCTCCACATTATGTTTTAGTAGTTATAGTTATATTCTAGAGATACACTGCTTTCCAGTTTTATTAGTTTGTTGAATACTGGAAGTATTGCTAGATTAAGCTTTAAATCAAATCTGATCGACTTTTATTACTTATTGCTAAAAGCAATAATATACTGGTGCATGGACTACCTTAGATTCATCAAAAGTATCTTCAATAAAATATATTTATTGCGTGAAAGTTTTATTGGTTATTGAAAAGCTATAAGCTTATAAGAAATTAACCCACATTCTCTATCTCACACTTTAAGTATAAACGAATAGGTATATAATTATTTATGTATCGACAATTTTTTGGTCTAGTGGTCGCTAGGGCAACTGCTTAAATGATCTGAGGTTCGGAGCCCGGGCCAGGCCTTGTTGGTAGGATTTTCCCTTAGACAAATCTCATCCTGGAATCTGGATTTGTCCACGATTTATGGCACCAGACTCGCCGACTATGGCACCAGACTCGCCGACTACGTGTAGTCGGCGAGTCTGGTGCCATAAATCGTCCAAGTCCCGTGGGACTTGGACATAACTGGTTAAATGCTGTAACTAAATCTCTCTGTCTAATACCTCTTCGGGAAATACCGACAAGATATTATTGACAAGTAGTTCTTCAGGGTTGCAGTCATTTGAGAACACCTGTGTGACCTGTCTATAGGTATAGAAAGCACTTTATATATCTGTTGCGGTTCTTAACCTCAACTCGGTCTTATTGTGGTCTTCGGTGACACTACCTTCGAATGCGAAAGCGAAATTGTGATACTGTAATATTCTCATTTTCGAAACTCATTTTTTGTGTCTTTTAAATAAGTTTCGGAGTTTTCAAATTAGTTTAATTTCTTATCTACATCGTCGTTAGTTCATAGTAAAACCTTGATTTACTTTTGACATAAGAGGAAGTCTGAAATTGGCACCGGTAACTGAAAAGTTGTTTGGAAATCGATCGTCATGGTATGGGCATGTGTTACGGAGGAATGAGGAAAATGTTGTGAGGAAAGTTTTGAGTATGAATGTCGATGGCTATAAGAGTAGGGGAAGACCAAAGAAACGATGGATGGAATGTGTGAATGATGAGATGGTTAGAAAGGGGGTGACTACCGAGATGACGAGTAATAGAGAAGTATGGAAGAAAAAGACATGTTGCGTTGACCACGAATAAATTTATTTTTATTTTAAGAATTAATTTTATACTTTTTGCTGTGCCCTACAGGGTCCATAATTGTACCTTAGCTTTAAGCCATTGTTGTTACAATGGCTTAACGCCTCTACAACATTATGGAATGCAAATAAATATATGAATATGAAATTGGGATAAGACCAGGTGAATGATGATTTTATTTTGTACTAGCTGCGCCCCGCGGTTTCAACCGCATAGGTTTCGATCCCGTAGGAATATCGGGATAAAAAGCACCCTATATGTTAATCCTGGTTATAAACCATCTGTGTGCCAAATTTCATCCAAATCTGTTCAGTAGTTTTTGCGTGAAAGAGACAAACTTTCACGTTTATAATATGATGAGTAGGATAAACTTTTCTGACTTATTTTCTAAAATTTTCTCATTATAAATTACATTTTTAAATATTTTTATAAACAAAAAGATAAAAAAAACATTTAAAAATATAACCGGTATCGGGAACAGGGTCCAAGCTACCGGCGATCAGGGCTCCAGAGAGAGGAACCTCCTGACTATGCAAGACGTGTCCAGAAGTACCGCTTTCTGAATCAATCCCTAGATCCAGCTGTCCAACAAGAGCCTCCTCAGGTGTTGGCCGATTTATTTTTACAATGTTTACATTAACAAAAGTTAGTTAAAAATAATGTTGTATGATACTTATCATCTAATATTCTAATTGGGATGTTTGAGGTCTTATACTGTTACTCGTTGTAGACACGTTATCCTTAGCAGGGCGTAAATTTAATGTAATGTAATGTAATGTAATGTAATGCAATGTAATTTAAAATGTAATGTTTGAGGTCTTATACTGTTACTCGTTGTAGACACGTTATCCTTACGAAGGCGTAAATTAATAGTCTAAACGGTGCTCATATTGACCTTTTCAATATTGTATTTGCGGACGACAGGCGGTCATTATGGTCGCTTATTCTATGACACACACACACTAACGCACACACTTGTGTACTATAATATCTCCCGCGTAAATGGTTAGTTCCGTTGAGATTGACTGCCCTGGCCGAAATTCGATCTGGAGGACTATTATTCTATGACGCGTGGAATAAATTCATAGGTACATAGGCACCTACTTGTCTGTATTAACTGTTTGTTTTAACCCATTTAAGTTACTAAAACGTTCTACAAGACGACAGACCTTCATCTGACCCTTTTCCGAAATCTATCAGTAAAATATCTGGTAGCGTCGTGTGACGGGTCGTGAGCTCCATAAAATAGGGTTGAGCTACACGATGATTGATACATGTATGCCGTCTGTTGGGACAGGACAACTCAAAGCTGCAATGGCTCTTTCTTCAAAAGGCCCTTCCAGACATGGCTCTGCATTGTTAGACTCACATAAACCCCTAATAATATAATGTTTGAACTTTAAAAGAGACCATGAGCGCTGAGTTTGTTTCTGCATTTTTTTTTAGGGATCAGTAACCTAGGAAATGCTGGCGCCATCTAGTTTTAAAATAATGACTTGTAAAAATGTCTTTAAAGATCTACTTACAGAAATAAACATTTCATTTTAAAAATCTCGCATCAAATTTGCAACATAGTACATAATAAAAAGTAGTTCTAACACTCGTCATGTTTTTTTGTAAATTATGAATTCTGTGTTCAAGTTGGCTTGCTTGCAACGACAACGTGTTTGTAAATAATCCAATGCATTTTTTTTTCAAATTATGACATCATTCACACAAGTTATGACTTAAACTTTATTGCATTTGTGTCCGACGTATTCTAATTCTAATGAATTTGTAATGTTTAATTAACTTAATGTTACGTCGAGGTTTGTGATCGCCAGATGCGCCGGCGCGTGATTGCGCGATTGTATGGAGAATTGAAGATTCGCAACCGCTTACTACATCCGCTCTGCTCGCTATTATAACACGCATTATACAAAAAGTTACCATTCTTCTAAATCAATTGTTACCATTGTAACAAGTACACACTTTCTTTAGCAGTTTAGGTAAGTTGATCTGAAACTAAACGTAACATTGTTTCAAAAACGATTGTTACGTAAGATTGTTTTTCAGAACATCACTAATTGGACCCGACTGGGTGATCAAAATATTGCTAAACGGAATAATTAGTTGGAAGTAATCTGTAAATTGTCTTGCAATACGCAGCATGAAAAAATCGCCTTTTGATTTTTTTTTCTTGAAATGATCAACATAATAAGCTATTTTTTAGTCATTTAGCTAAGCAATTTTTTGGTCATTAAGCTAAGCTATATTTTGGCAACAATCATTTGTTAGTGACTAAACACAATACAAATCTTATGAAACCGAAATATTTCAAAGGCTGGAACAATGCCCCATAAAGTCAATACTTAATCAAACATTTTGGCATAACTACAATATGCAGGTAGACCAGATATTGTTTTGAAAGTAACTACAATTAAAATTGAAGGCCCAAGTAATAGACAACATTAAATTCTGGCATGTATGCAAGTTGCCAGCCTGATAACGTTCTGGCATGTAGGTATGGATGTTGCCAACCTGATGAAATCGGTCACAATCCAAACAATGTTGTTTAATTACGGCTCACATTCGACATGCTCACATCAGCGTGCTCACGTGCTCATTATGCATATGTAACGTTCATTGTCTCTTATTATTAGCCCTAGCAGATCTAGGACAATTATAACCTTTGTTGAGATACCTGGAAATTAATGAAGTAAGCATGCCGTGCCGGATTTTGCTTCTCAGGACCTTTAAGTATAAGTGGAACCATGGCCAGCCAAATTGATTGGGAAACCTGAAAATACAGTGGATTATTTCAAACTTTAACTTTTTTTAAGGTTATAGGCTAGAATAGTTGTTTTTTCCAGTAAAAATTTGCCGCGTTAATGGTATGTGAGATATTTTATGGCCTTTAATATCATTTTAGTTGTTTTCTTTTGTCTGTAACGTGGTTTATATCCACACAATCTAGGCTTTCTTCATAAAATTGGCCAGGATATGTTTAATCGTTGTACTAGCATAATTTTAAGAAATGTGTATTAAGCCTGGGGGGCTTCGAAGCCTGACAATATTATTAGGTTTCGAAGCCATGCATGTATGCATGTATAACAGTGGTCTCCAAAAGTGAGTTGACATTGTTTCACTTGAGCTAGCAGCTGTGACACATTGTGATTTAAAATTCTAGTTCCAAATGTTTGAATTTTGAATACGTTTTTGTTGACTAAGGGCTGATTTTTCCAACGCCAGATAATTTTATCCGAGGAATAATTTTGATGTCAATTTTTATCCACGAATAAAAATTATCTGTCAATTGAAAAATCAGCCCTTTTCAACTACTTATGACTTATCAGCAGCTGCTGATGGAGGATCATCACAGCTGAGGTGGAAAAATATCAACTAACTTTTGGAAGGCGCTGTATATATTTTGTATGCTCAAGAACTCGCTTTCGGTTAGCTTGTTATTGTAATCGTGGATATCTTCTTTCGGATTGAGGTGAAGAAAAAGTCGAGTACTGTATTAGGTACTCAATACACATAACTAATGCGTTAGCAATATAATTCCATATCAGACTTGTGATTAAGTTAATACAAATAAAACATAACAAGCACACACACATAACCATACAACACATATAAGCATACAACACACAAGCATAGAAGCACATGACATAATAGTTACTGGGTCTTTGTTACGCAGCCTTAGGAGGACGTCTCTTCGGCCTGGCAAAAGTAGTCACCGATTGTACAACTTTTATAAGAATGAGAATAATTAGATGAGTGGGTGACTACATTAAATGTCAGGTGACTTAGTGACTGTCAACCAGAGGAGCAATTTACGTAATTTTAAGAACGTTCACAGTCTGGGGGCTTACCACCAGAAGGCCAATTCCTGTAATTAAAAACGTTCAAAATCTAGTCGCAATCTCATCTCAGCGACAATCAATGTCAAAAATGTAGGGGAATTAGAGGTATTTTTGACCGTTTTCGACAAATCAGACTGTGAACGTTCTTAAAATTACGAGAATTGTACCTCAGCTCTTATAGCAGGGCAGAAGTTGAACTGCGCTGTTTTTTTGTCTACTGTCTATGACCAAGTACAAAAAAGCAGTGCAGTTCAACTTCTGCGCGGCTATAAGAGCTGGTGGTAAGCCCCCTGATCACATTCTCAATGTGTCAAAAATAATAAAATTAAGGCTTAGGTTAGGTTAGTATATGACTAGAAAGTAGCGGCTAGCAACAGTGTTTTGTTAAATGTTTTAACCACGCAAATTAACTAGTTAAAATCAATATTTATGCTTTTCCAATTTAGTGCAGATGCGTCATGCGCAAGCGTCTTTCTCATTCCATTCGAAACAAGGAATTAGTATTAAGCATCAAAGCAAGTCAGTGTAAAGTATTTATTTATTTAGTTGCATATTTCTATCCGTTTTTGTGTTCAAACTTTGCATAAGACGTTTTCCTTTTTAATGTTATTGCAGATAATTAAGATATAATTTGCATATATCTGCATGTAAATGACTTGTAATTAATTGTTTTATAAATATTTTACGGTCTGTGCTTTAATTGTATGAGCCGTTACGTGAAACGCTTGTCGAAAACATAGGTTTCGATAAAATATTTGCAATATTTGTAAAGAATTAGCTCTGACTAAGTAGGTACTTGTCTAAAATATAATAGGATGTGTAATAACATTGCAATGCTATAGTTTTAGTAACGTTATACGATCCCTACTTTATTACGATGCAATTTTAGTTCTGTTTACTGTTTTGTTTTCTTAGTTGTTACATACAAAAGTTGCAATTTTTCGTATATTTTGCACGCCATGTCACAACTCAGTCTGCATTATAAATACTCGTCTCAAAGTGGGTACCTACTTAATAGCTGTCATCTTAACTTAAATACCTATTACGTGTATGGAAGCCATTTTCACTAGACTTCATTACTAAATGATGCAACGATCATTGTTTTATCAGGAGCATGTATGTATATTACTTCAATGACAATTAATAGATTTTATCTGGCTGAGCGAATATTCAGTAGGCTGTTAATCAAAAGATTTTATAACAAGTTCTAGACTTCAACTACAGTCAGTTGAGGTTTAGAACGTGCTAAAATATCATAGAAACAACTATGAGTTTGAGTATAGTTGTTTAAGGAAAAGTTGAAAGAAGAAAACATCTGAGAGTGGAATCAAATCTATCAAAGAGCCTTTCAGACTATCAAAACAATAAATACGAACGAATGAAGCAAGTTAGTATAAAACTTGTAAGAATAACCAGAAAACTGGCTGTGAGGTGATATTGATTTCAATGATCGATAACATTTAAATCAATCTGAACTCAGACTAATGCATTTAATTTACAACATATAGAGTCCTGACCATATTATTAAACTTTGTAGCCTGCGGAGAACCTCCATGCCTTATGAAATAATAGGCGTGTCAGTTATAAAATGATTACAAACTCGATAACAACGCCTCAGCTATGATTTGAAGAGCACTCGCGAGGGAAAGGAGCGGCCATCCATTCACAAAGGAAAGGCCTTGTCGTAACGATGAGTTGCATCGCATCATGTGACTCCGGCTAATAAGAACTACGTCATGAGAACGTCAGTTGTTCACACAATGATGAACATTATTAGTGTTTCAAACTTTACTGCTTTTTTCGCATAAAACCCGTGGAGTTTACTTAATTCACCTGGGTTAATTCACCTAGGTGCATTAACCATACTTTTTGTAAATATTATTCACCCAGGTGCACTAAGTATACTAAAAGTAAACTTTATTCGCCTAATTCACCTGGGTGCATTAAGTATACTGAAAGTAAACTTTATTCACTTATTTATGTGGTATAAACTTTTTCAAAAAAAGGGACGCTGGCCATTTTAATAAGGAAATTGTTTATGATTATTGACATTATTAAAATAGCTACCCTATATGACAGGATATTTTTTTTTCTTGCGTATTTTCCCTCTTGTTGCTTTTTATTTAACTTCATAATGACGGACCTTAAATACATACACAGAGGTCGAGAGGTGGTGTTATTCTATGATGATCGACAATATTTTAGAAAGAAAACCTACAAATCTGGTGCGAATTGGTGGAGATGCTGTAATAAAAAATGCGCTGGCTCTATCACAATAAACGTAAGTTTAAAGAGTCACAATGAGTAAAATGGAAAGCATTGGAATACGTGGACCCCCTTTGAAAATCGCAGACTATCTCAGTGATCGTACCCAAATAGTGAAAGTAGGCCTACATGAATGTGACGAGCATCCAATCACATACGGCGTTCCGCAAGGCAGCATTCTGGGGCCTACTCTCTTTCTTATTTATATAAATGAACTCTGCAAACTGCTTCTCTTATATTGTGTGATATATACGTACGCGGATGACACTGCCCTTGTTATAGATGGTTATGACTGGCCCCAGACATACCAAAACGCCGAGGCTGCGCTGTCCCACGTAATGAAATGTTTGGCCGATAACTTGCTCACCTTAAATGTTGATAAAACGGTATACGTTCCCTTTGCAATTCGGTCAAATTTGTGTCCCTCAGATTTCCTTAACCTACAAGCACACGCTCGCGGTTCCTTAACACAGTGTAGCTGCCTCTTACTCGCCAAATCCACTTGTGTAAGGTATCTAGGAGTACTCATTGATCAGCATCTCAACTGGCACCCTCATATACCTAGTCAAAGTCACGTCCCGCATACGTAAGCTAATATATGTTTTCAAGAAGCTGCGTAACTCTGCTGATAACGAAACGCTAAAATTAGTATATTTTGCCCTATGCCGATCTGTACTAACGTACTGCTTGCCCGTTTGGGGTGGTGCCACCAAATATGTATTTATCCGCCTTGAGAGAGCCCAGAGAGCTATCCTTAAGGTAATGCTCTCTCGTCCACGTAGGTACCCCACTGTGCAGCTCTATTCCGATTGCAAGGTATTCACAGTCAGGCAATTTTATGTGCTCCTTTCGACCCTACGCAAACACTCTGCCCGCCCTCCAAAGGAACCGACTGGCAGACTTAAGCATAATGTTTTCCCTCATGAACGACATACAACTGCCTTTGCAAAACGCCAATTCTATGTAATTAGCATAAAAATGTACAACTTCCTAAATAAAAAGTTAAAAATTTATTCGTGCCCTAAATACCAATCCAAAAACTTACTTAGAGATTATCTACAAACACTAAGTTATGATAACACTAAGGATCTTCTACTGGGTAATTTACAATGATAATAGATAGATAGATAGAAAGAATACTCTTTATTGTACACCATACAAATTACAGAAACCTAAATAATAATAATGAACTATATGAATTTAAATCAAACCATAAACGGTTGTGTATTGGCTGCACCCTATTCTTTCTCACTACTCTCTCCCTACACCTACTCACTACATACACTCACACACATCCTACACTTACTCTCTACACACACACACTCAGACCCTACATTAATTCACCACAGAACACAGATAAACATCTTGCATTTGTGTTTCTTATACATAAATTATATCCTGTTTTCTTTTACACCATTTGCTTATTGTTGCAACATCCCGATTTAGTATAATATGGCTTTGTTTCTAACGAAGAATCACTGGCTCCTAAGACACAGGCACCTACACCTAGTTTAGGAGTCAGAGAATTAAAACTATTGTGACCTAGTTATAAGCCTTATATGCTCTTAGTCTTTGGATGCTGTAATCTAATGGCTTTTGGTGAAATAAATAATTTATTATTTATTATTATATATGTTTGCATTTCCAGTCATTTGTATGTGGAATATTATGTTGTCATATATAGATATGTTTATTTTTATAGAATGGTGAAATTATCAAATATACCACACATATAACAACCTGTATCAAGGACGAAGCCAAAAACACATGGGCGGAGCAGTTAGAAATATGCAAGCAAAAAGTAATTACCACTGATGAACCGGTAACAAAACTATATGATGAAGCTGTGGATGCTTACAAAAATACTGGAATTGATCATGTTCATGAAGAACCATCTTTTGAACAAATTAAAGTTGGATTATATAAAAAAAGAATCAGGCACTCAAAGTTCCCAAGGTTATCATGAAGATGTAGCAGGCATTATAATACCACCGAAATTTGAAGATTTCCTTCAAATTTAGGTAGTATTATAAAGACAATACAGATGATATGAGAATCATATTGTTCGCATCACGAGAAGGTATTGAATCGATTAAGAAAAGACGTCATTTTTTTGGAGATGGAACATTCAAATGTTGTGTTTCTCCCTTTTGCCAAATTTAAACAATGCATGGAGATTGTGGCAGTTGCTCGAAGACCACCTATATAAAACCTCTTGTATATGCCTTAATGCCCCATTAACCCAACACCAAAGTTATAAGGCATACTTAATTTTATTTGAAATGCTGAAATCAGGAATAAATGACTGGAAGCCACAGAAATATACCTGTGATTTTGAACAAAGCACTATTAAAGCAATTTCCACAGTTTTTGCCATTACCATTTCCAAGAATGCTTGAACAGAAAAGTCAAAGAAATGAATATATTTAATGCAAAGCACAATCGCCGGTGTGTATTTTTATGCCGCAGTTTGGCCTTGTTATCAAAAGACAAAATTTATGAAGGCTAGGACAAACACACAAAACAAATATTCAGCAATTACGAATATTTGCAACCATTTTTAAAATATTTTAAAAAAGGTTTGGTTAAAGCAATCCGTTCTAAAACAATGGTCTGTTTTTGGAGAGCGCCATCGAACCAACAATTACGTTGAAGGGGCCACCATTCAACGTAATTGTTGGGCACAATTTGTTGAGTAAAAATATTAAAAAATATAACCGCAACTTATCAGACCTGAATGTGGCCTTTAAAAAAGACGCTAACTTGAAACGTAAACCAAAACAACGCAAATCTAATAGTGTAATAAATGATCAAATTATTCAAGAGGCCCAGCTAAGTCTGCTGGATGGACAAGTTACTGTGGGTCATTTTCTAGAAATGGTTCGTTAAAACGTGTTAAATTAAACAGTTTCTTACACAGTAAACATATAACTGTAACATTAATAGTACACATATAACTGGAGTTCTTGGATGAAAAACATTTAAATTTTTTTAATGAATTCAATATAAATTTTTGGGCATGAACGCCCTTAACAACTTTTACATAGCAAGTAAGTTCCAATTTAGTTATAAGAGTTATCTATTAAATTTTAAGTGAATAAGTTTACTTAAAAAATAAAGACTGAACTTTTAATTACAAATGGGCTACAAGTAGTTTAGGTGGAGTTTCTTGCCCATTCTTCTCCATACGAAAACTACCTTTTGGAAGGGGCGACTAGAATCAATTTTATTTTCATTTTATTTTTGACGTTCAAAAGTGCCTTTTATGTGCCTATTTGAAATAAATGATTTGATTTTGACTTTGACTTTAGTGATTAAAGTTTACAAATAGTATAGTTAATGCACCTAGGTGAATTGACCCAGGTGAATTAAGTGAACTCCAGGATAAAAACTCATGAAACTGGGTCTAATTTTGAATAATTTTGCGGGAGGACTGCATCTCGGTATGTAAGTCTGTTAGGTATTTGATTTTGTGAATTTAATGGCCCAATTTGTATATAATCATGTGCCTAGCCTTTTCCTAACTATGTTGGGGTCGGCTTCCAGTCCAACCGGATGCAGCTGAATACCAGTATTTTACATGGAGTGACTACCTGTCTGACCTCCACAACCCAGTTACTGGGTAATACGATACCCCTTGGTAAGACTATTGCCCTATTTGTCCATCTGATTGGTTATATTTTATGGACAGGGCCACTTTTAACTTGAGTCTCCATTGACATCGACAAACGAAAATGAAAGTCCAAGAAGTCAAAGGATAATAATTTGACAAACAGTGGAACATTCATCATCATCCATCAATCATTTCATTCATGAGCTCTTCCGACGTTAAGGTTCACGCTTTAAAGTAACAATAAATAAAGATTTATATTTACATTTGTAACATAAATGTAGATTGTTAGTAGGTACTTGATCGACCTTGCCGCTTTAATATGCAACTGTTTTAGTGATCTATTGGTTTTCTTGTTTTGTCATACGCTTAACAGGCTGCGATACACGCCTAACCTCAAAACCAATATCAATTTTGCATTGATTGACGTCTCTGACATGTCGGTGAATTCTTATTCGCTTTATTATTAGCTTCGTCGTTTTCGTTAGTCACTTGATCAATTCGTCAACGACGACAGATTAGACTGCTGCCATTGAGGCTGTCATGTATTACAAGCTGAGACACTGCCATAACAACCTTGAGAACTCAGAACAAGCGTGTGACTACAATGGTATTGTAACAGAGATGTGTTCCAACGTATTGATGTCTTCATCAGGGTTGCATACCATTGTTTTTCAATATAGTTCATTATTATTACGAAATATTCGATTTGCTATCGATATATGGTGTTATAATAAACTGTTTGCAATAAAATGCTGATGATAGCCGCTCCCGGTCACGACTGCTTATCGACCGCAGCATGTAATGTGAGGCTGTGAGGTGTTCGTCCGCCCCCATCTATGTAGTACAAGTTACAACCTTCATTGAAAGCTCGCATGTGTAATTCAAATAGCTCACACACGACTCAAATCGGCAATGTAGTTCGAGG
Source organism: Apamea epomidion (assembly GCA_947507525.1). NCBI lineage: Eukaryota > Metazoa > Arthropoda > Insecta > Lepidoptera > Noctuidae > Apamea > Apamea epomidion. Next base: position 14,026,890 of record OX382238.1, read on the forward strand.
TCGATCTCTTATTAGAGTGTTGAGTTGATCTGTGGTATCGGTGGCGCAATCCCGCCCCGGGACTGTCCGCGAGTCTCCCAGCTATCATTAGTCAATCGTTTAACCAGACCACTAATGTCTAATGTCTATAATGAATGATAAAATTTGCATGTTGTCAGCTTGGCGGAAGCTTTAACGTTTATTATCCTGATAGTTGCACGCCGACCCCCAGGCTATCTTTGTTTATTTTTTAAGATCTAAAAAAGCTAGGTATAGGTACTGTTGGAATGGCATGAAAATATAAAGGAGGTTCAGTTATAGGCACCATGTTTCCCACTTAGTGATAACAGTAGAACGGCTACCAGATTCAGCTGCAACCAGCCTGTGTAACAAAAATACAATACTGAAACAGCTATATGGACAAGCCTAGAGGGAGAGAGCAGAGGGTGATTTCTTCTTTTACTCTTTTCAGGCATCTTCTCTTTCAACATTATATAGGTACAAAGAATGAGGAGTCCTGCTGGTTACACACCTTGGCCCAGCTTTTTACTTTCGTAGAAATAATTTCACAATAGTTGCCCCTTTTTAGCTTTACCAATATAAGGAAAAATGCAGCTTAAGTCACATGTCCAAACAATATTTTATTTTTAAGTCTGCAGTGCAAGGTTGGCTACAGTATTAGTTGACTTGAACAGCTTGCATGTAATGCTAAACAGCTTACTTACCTTTCATTGGGAGCCCCACACAGAATGCAAATAGTTTATATTAAGTTCTCTCTTTTCAAAGTGAACTTATATTCAGGAGCCCTGCCTCGCCTCCTTGGTCTCGTGGTCGCAAGCGCGACTACTAAGCGTGGGGTCCTGGGTTCGATTCCCAGGTTGGGCAAGTTAATGGGTTTTTACATTACGAATTTCTTAGTGACATACCGGAGTTTGGAAGTTAGCGGTGTGATACCCCGTGCCTCGGAAAGCACCTGAACCTGTCCTGCGCCTGAACTCTGGCCGTTCTTGTCGGACTACGTGCCGTCCCATCGGACTATTAAGAATGAGGAAAGAGAGAGTGCATCTGTGTCTGCCCGCACACTTGAGCACTATAATATCTCCCACACCGAAGGCTAGTCTCCGTTGAGATTGGCCGCCATAGCTGAAATACGCTCTGGAGGACTTATTATATTCAAAAAAGCAGAATTAGGTCCCAATTAAGATCTCCCTATTGTAAATTTGACTTCAAAAAGTTCTATAGAGCTTCATGTAATGCCTTATTATGTCTGAGTTGAATCGACTTAACCCTATAAGGACTGTTGATGTGACTTCTTTTACGAAAACGTTTATACTATGTTTGGTTGTCTTGATTAATGAAGACATTATTTCAATTTACATACTTGCTATAAGCATATGGGTCGACGTTGTTTAAAATGGACAAAAAACGGGGTAATTGATACAAAATCGTGAGGTAAACACAAAAATTAAACGAACTTAGCATCCTATTAATACATCCTGTCAATTAACTGTCGTAAAAAATGATTACATCTAAATCATATGGGTGCGGCTCCAATTCGTTGCAAGTGGCAGGTTGTGATCAACTGTCGTTGACATTGGCCTTCTTCCAAACTATTTTAAGCCAATTAGTGTCCACCTTTACCAGCTATCACATTATAAATATATGACTACATGGTTCATGTCAAACTTCACTAAATTTTATAGCCTATAAGGTGTTCCGGCCAGGACGCGCCCGACGTCAGGTGTACTGGTGGTCGCAGGAGGTTAGGGCGCTACGCAAGGCGTGCGTCGACGCGCGACATCGGTACACCAGGCACCGCAGGCTCCGCATCCGCCCTCCGGATGCGGAAGCCACGGAGGTGGAGCTGTACGAGGGGTACAGAGCGGCGAAGACCACCCTCCAAGAGGCTGTCAAGCGGGCCAAGGATACGGCCCGCGAGGAGATGTTGGAGACTCTGAACCGAGATCCATGGGGGCGCCCTTACAGAATGGTGCGGAATAAACTCCGCACCTGGGCCCCCCCGCTGACGCAGAGTCTCCGACCCCAGCTGGTGGAGGAAGTGGTGAGCGCTCTGTTCCCTTCACGGGGGGAGCATACTCCCCCGCCTATGGCTCCGCCACTTGCGGTGCCCGAAGCGGACCACACGGACAACGACGACGACACCCCTGAAGTGACCGGGGTAGATCTGAGAGCGGCGGTAGGCAGGCTGAAGGCCAAAAATACCGCCCCGGGACCCGACGGCTTGCCGGGTAAAGCCTGGGTCCTGGCCTCGAGGGCTCTCGGGCCTCGACTGGAGGCGCTCTTAAGCGCATGCATGGAGAGAGGCCAGTTTCCACTCCGTTGGAAGACGGGGAAGCTGGTCCTCATTCAGAAGCCAGGGCGCCCTGCGGACTCTCCGTCCGCATACCGGCCCATAGTGCTGCTCGACGAGGTCGGCAAGCTCTTTGAGAGAGTGATTGCGGGCCGCCTTGTCGGGCACCTGGTGAGGACGGGGCCGGATCTTGCGGAGTGCCAGTTTGGCTTCCGCAAGGGGCGCTCGACGGTGGACGCCATCATGCGCGTGAGAGCCCTCACGACGGGGGACGCGGTGTCCCGGGGTGGGGTGGTCGTGGCGGTGTCACTCGACATCGCCAACGCGTTCAACACCCTGCCCTGGAGCTGCATAGGGGAGGCACTCCGGTATCACCGGGTGCCGACTTACCTCCGTCGAATAGTCGGGGCGTATTTGACGGACAGAGCCGTCATCTACCCCGGTCGCGACGGGAATTGGAACCGGCGAGAGATGTCGTGCGGTGTCCCGCAGGGATCGGTTCTGGGGCCGCTCCTGTGGGACATCGGTTACGACTGGGTGCTGCGGGCCGACCTCCCTGATGGCGTCAGCGTAGTTTGCTACGCTGACGACACGCTGGTCCTGGCGCAGGGGAGGTCGCATCAGGCGGCGGCCGACGCGATGACACGCGGGGTTGCGATAGTCGTGGAAAGGATCCGGCAGTTGGGTCTCGAGGTGGCATTGCACAAGTCCGAGGCCATGTCCTTTCATGGGCCCCGGTACGGGCCACCTTCGGGATCCCAACTGATGGTAGGAGGGGTTCACATCGGCGTCGAGACAACGATGAGATACCTGGGTCTCGTCCTCGACAGCCGGTGGAACTTCGTCGAGCATTTCCGACGTTTGGCCCCCAAACTGGAACGGGCCGGGGCCGCCTTAAAGCGGCTCCTGCCCAACCTTAGGGGGCCAAACGCCTCCTGCCGGAGGCTTTACGCGGGGGTTGTGCGGTCCATGGCCCTTTATGGGGCCCCGGTATGGGCGCGTTCACTGCGGCTTCGAGCCGCACACTACCTGAACGCGCCCCAAAAGGTGGTAGCCATAAGGCTTATCCGGGGATACCGCACGATCTCGGGCGAGGCAGCAAGCCTCCTTGCCGGACTGCCACCATGGGATCTGGAGGCGATAGTCCTCGCGCGCCTGTATGACTGGCGCGCGGAGGCACTACGTCGGGGGGAAACTCTGCACCCGCGGCAAATCGCTGCGGAGCGGACGGACCTCCGGCGCGGTCTCATGGTGGAATGGAAGGCGCGACTATCGCAACCCAGCGCAGGGCACGCCACGATAGCGGCGGTAAGACCCCTCTTTGAGGAGTGGCTAGAGAGGCGTCACGGCGCTCTCACCTACCGCCTGACGCAGGTCCTCTCCGGACATGGATGTTTCGGGAGGTTCCTGCACATAATCAGGCGGGAGGAGACGCCCGGGTGTCATCACTGCGAGGATCGCCCAGAGGACACGGTGGAGCACACGGTGGAGGTCTGCCCCGCTTGGGCAGAGCACCGCCGTGTCCTCGTAGAGGCGATCGGCAGCGGCGGCGACCTCTCGCGCCCGGCCCTGGTGCAAGCCATGGTCCGGGGCGAGAGGGAGTGGGAGGCGGTCACCTCCTTCTGCGAAGCAGTCATGCTAGCGAAGGAGGTGGCGGGATGGGCGAGGGAAAGATCCTCACGCCTCAGCCGCCGAGGAAGACGCTCCGGGCGTCGGGAGCCGCGTGACGACTCCCGGCCACCGTAGGCGCGGGCCTGCGGGCGGAGAGCAATGGGTAGCTCTCCGTCCGATCAGGACCAGGCCCGTGCCGGACGGCGTGTATGTGTTCCACGCGCGCCTCAAAGAGATGTCAGCGTAGTTGACGGGGCCCGACAGGGCCGAAGCCTGCCGGGGTAGCGGGATTGTCCGAAAGGGTTACCGCTGCCCTGGTACGTAAAGGGCTAAGGAAGGAACACGGGTGGGTTTTAGTCAGTAAGAGTCTGACACTCCCTTCTGCTCCACCCAGAGCGGGAGGAGTCATTTGATGATTTCCCATCCTGAAAAAAAAAAAAAAAAAAAAAAAGCCTATAAGGTGTCGCAGGTAGTAAAAAATTCATGTGACCTGAATATCTAGGTAGAAATAAGCACTAAATATAGTATGAATCAGCACAGCGCATATTTTCTTGTTTATTACTTAGTTAGGCGTGCTTGTTGCATCACATTTACATAATATTTTGTGAGTAAATATCGAACTTATGGTTGAATATTCTTTTAATTATGTATAATTTCGTAATGAACTTATAAAAATCCTTTTTAAATATCTGCAGTGTGAAAATGTACGTTTATGTTGCATCAGCGGGTTAATTGCTATAACCTCAGTAAAATCTTTCATAACATGGACCGTTTTATTTTATACGTTTCTTGGATCCATTCATTATTAACGGGTAATAAAAACTTTTTGTACTTCAATTCAATGTACATGAGCTCTACTTTATATTGGAGTTGCACTTAGAATTCAATCGTAGCTAAACTGACCTTCTGGCACATACGATATTTGGAAATTATAATTAACTTGTAGGTACAAATTCTTGGGTCAAATAAGGAATTCTCACTAATTTATTTGTGTCATAAATATTTTTTGAGTGGTACAAATTTTAGCAACGATATTAAACTGTCACGTAAGTTCGTGGGACGAATTAGTTTATAAGATTTACACGTTCTAGGCAGTAGCTGATTATTAAAAGATATAATTTATGCTAGAAAACCCACTATGGTTGCAGTAAGTGTGAATAAAACCAATTGCTGAATAATTGATGCGATCGACAATCTTCTGACTCTAATCAATTAAAATACAATTAGTTATCGTCAAGTATAGAGCTGCCGCCGACAAATAAGTACAGCAGAATGTGATTTATGACAAACATGTGTCGACGAGTGGATAATTAGATCTCCTTACAAGCTAATCACGATTATGTTTTCAAACAGATTGTAAATATTTATTACATAGATTATCTACATTTATGAAGGCAAAATATGTATAATTAATTTACGAATAGGTGAATGACTAAGGCTGTGCGCAGTCTGAGTCAAGACTGTCTGAGGAACTAACTTCTACGTAATCAAGATCTTAAAATCAGTAACAGACAACGCACAGATAAACCACTAGAGGTGTAGAAGCTTGAAATTATGAAGAAAAAAATCTTATAATTAACGAGGGTGAGCATTTGGTCATTTATTTCGATGGGGAATCCCATCGGTCAGAGGACTTATCCCTCTATGATATGAATACAGTTATGGCTGGCGCCCACACACAATAGACGTAGTAACAGTCTATAGTCAGAGTTGTGAAAATGCACTCAAAAAATCTGTTTCGGCACAAGACAAAGCTGTTCCGTTGGTTTATTAGTCGATTAGCACGAATTTACTCGCTCGAAAAGTGCGAATCGTCACTTTTAAATAATATTATTTTTTCTATAGGCATCATCATCATCATCAGCATATAGCAGTCCACTGCTGGACATAGGCCTCTCTTATTGCACGCCATTCAACACGATTCGATCGAGCTACTATACTCAATACTTTATTGCATTCCATAATGTGTACATATGATAGTTGTTATGTCAAAACATCGAATCAATTATGGACCCTGTCGGGCACAGCAAAGTTAGTTTTTAATAGGAGAGAGCATGAAGGCGCTTTTTGTTAAGAAAAAAATAAATAAATATGAAATTAAAATAGTATCACTTGCTTTTATGGTATTTATATGTTATATACTTAAGTATTTATATATTTGGTTTTAAGTTATATTTTTATATTAGATATATATTGCACAATTTATATTATTATTTATTTTTCATAATTATTGTAGACTATAAATTATAATAAAACTAAATATTTAAAATCTTATTGAGTCTTGTATAATGTTATTATTATTAATTGTGCACTGCTTAGCACATTAATTTTGAAATTAACAGTATTTTAATATAACTTTGTATTCAAAGTGAAATTTAAAATGAAATGTAGGTATTACGTAAGAAATAGTTTTTATTGTTGTTGAAATTTATCGCTAAAATATTCGTCAATAGTGTAGTAGGTTTTGATTATCAGAAGCATTTTTAATTTATTAATAAAGATATTATTTTTATTTTTGATGTATTCCGGTAACTTATTGTATATTTTAATGGGCATAACAAATGTACTAGAAGAGTGCATTTTTAAGCGTGAAGAGGGTATGTTTAATCTGCTTTCGTGTCTATGTGCAATTTTTGTTTGGATATCTCCTCTTATGGTATAGAACTGCGGATATTTTCGTACAAATTTACAAATTTCAAATATGTAGAGGCAGGGTAGGGTTAATATTTTTAGGTCTATAAAGTGGGGTTTACAGGAGTCTGTATCTTTGATATTTATTAAAATTTGATTTTTTTTTTTCTGGAGAGTGAATAATGTAGGCGCGTCTGTACTATTTCCCCATAGGATAACTCCATATTTGAGCCATGCATAGGTCTATAAAGTGGGGTTTACAGGAGTCTGTATCTTTGATATTTATTAAAATTTGAATTTTTTTTTTCTGGAGAGTGAATAATGTAGGCGCGTCTGTACTATTTCCCCATAGGATAACTCCATATTTGAGCCATGCAGATGCGTACGCGTAATATGTTACTAGTGCTGTTTTGAGGTCCGTTGTTTTCTTGATTTCTCGGAGAGCGTATGAAAACTTGGATAATTTAGTTCTTATTTTTTGAATATGTGATTTCCAATCTATGTGTTAATCTATATCTAGGCCTAAGGGGGTGAATTATTTTACTGCTTCTAATTTTTATCCGTTGTATTTGAAACTTATACTTATAGGTATTTTTTGTCGGGGATGGAAAGTTTTTATTTTTGTTTTATTGTAGTTAATTTCAAGGTTGTGTTCGTTCATCCAGTGTGTTGCAGTGTCAAGTATAGAATTCAATTTTTGGTTTAAATTTATATTATTATTACACGATGTTAAAATAGAGATATCATCGGCGAATAATACGCATGACTCATTGATGTGGTTAGGGAGATCCTTTATATAAACAAGGAATAGCAGGCATCCTATACACTTCCTTGTGGTATAGAAGCGTTGAGGGGCATGTTTTGGGATCGAATTAATTCTATTTCTTTTGATTTATGATTGTAATGTTCTATTTCTACAACTGGTCCTCTGTTTTTTAAATAAGATGTGAACCATTCGTAACTTTTTACTACCAGCCATTTTGCGGAGATCAACGCTCCATCGAGCCTGATGGCGTCCCACCTTACGTTTACCGATTCGCGGTCTCCACTCAAGAACACATCTACCCCAACGGTCTTCGGTTCTACGGCTAATATGGCTGGTCCATTGCCACTTCAGCTTGCTTATTCTGTGAGCTATGTCGACAACTTTGGTTCTCTGCCGGATCACCTCGTTGCGCATCGTTTCTATAGGCATCGCATGCATCGTTTAAATAGAATAGAGTACCCTTTCGACTAATAAGCCGTTCCGTCCCATCTATTACATATATTACAAAACTGTTTTGTTTCTAGTGTGCACACTGTGTAATCGTTTTCAAAGCCAAGCTAGTTGTATCTAGTGGTTGCATAATTTTGTCAATGCAGTGCCTATAATGTGTTTAATTAAAGTTTATTTGTAAACCAATTAAGTTTGTGGCTATTTGTGTCAGCTTGTTTGATTGGTGGTGTCAATTGCGCATATTATATCGGTAATAAATATTAGGAACGTTTTGCGATTTGCATCGATATGGTTAAGACCTCATGTCAGGTTTCTTGTGTGTTATTTTAATACATAAGCCAGTTGAGTTATTATCATAATACATTTTTAGTTTACGTTAGTTTTAGACGACGTCCACACCCACACCCTGCTGCCGTACCGTCGAGGTGTGTAGCCCCAGTTTGCGAGCCATAGTATCGATGCCGTGGAGGTGGGGAAGGAGAAAATAATACATTGTCGTGCCATCGATACGGTAAAGAAGAGATGACGCAGGGCTTACCTTATAGTTTCATCATTAGGCTCAGCCTGACTTCACCCGCTGCTGGACATAGGCAACTATTTGCTGAGTTTACCTACCTATTTTTGCTCCATTTTTTTAACTCTTTATATTTCCTGTGCGTGTCCCAAATAAAATATTTGTCTTACTTTCTATAAAAAATAATTACCTCATCACTGAATTTGTAAAGTCGAAAATGCATAAGCAATAATATCAATATTTATGCATCCTCTCGTACTCGATAATAATTTAACTGCAACCGGATGAACTGCACCTACGTTATTAGATAATAACTAGCTAGACCAGGTAAACTATTCGGCTTTATTATCAAGAATTTACCTCATACATTTGTCATTCTTGGTATAGAAAGGTACATGCGGTAGTAGACGATCTCTTTTTCCGGTTTGGCTCACTTTATTGGATCATTTTCCGCAATCAGTTTGGGTAAGAGCATGTCTGAGTGGCGAAATGCGTCGTGAACAAACACTGGCTCGAGACGGATAGCCGTTATGCAATATGATCGAAGAGACACTGGCGCCGGCGTCGCTCCACTGCGAGCCACCAACGTCCATTGTCTGCACCCCTTTGTTTAAACAATTCCACACAAAATAAGCACCGACAGTTTTGGTAAGCTAGATGCATGGACCATGAAGCATGCGCACATAACCTGTGCCCTCGTAAAGACATCTTTGGTAACATCACGTCCCACTGACGAATACACAAATACCTGAACAATTGGGATACATTCGTGAGTCGCATATGTTAATGTTCAAGTAGATTACACAGAGGTCTTGTTTTAACCGTCATTAAATCCGTTTCGGATATAAACTATGTACATACAAGTTTTATAGCCGGTCGGTATGCGGCCTTCGCGTGAGATCAATAATATTAGTATATAAATGAAAATACAGTTTTTATCGTACTGCGCAAGTGTCTATAAATTCATGTCTGTTTATAATTTATCGGTACACCTGATTAAGTTAATTGCGAAATTATGGCCCGATGTGATTGGTTTTTCTAAAACAAGTTTAAGTACTCGCATTCTGAATGCAGCCTACGCGCGAATGTCAGTTCTACGAAATAATCCTGTATGATAGTGTACGACATATTTTGCAGCTGTTGTTTTGACATCGATACCGGTTTAAAAAATGTTTGCAATAAAATTTGTCGTGAAATAAATTGGGTCATACTTATGGGAATTAGCTTTTAAATATTAAAATCTTTACCTACCCATATAGATAGAGCGACCTTCGATTCTCAATTTGCATCAGGACAAAATATGAAAAGTATATTCAGATTTTCAGAAAGAAAAAAAAAACTACTAAGTATCACTAGGTATGATTTTCCAATACTTGTGATTCTTCTCAATCAGACTCCGATGAAACTTGAATTATTTCTTTTGAAGTATTATCCCAAATGTTCTTTTCATATTTATCGATGTTATTGCTTAATGCTTGTCCTATATTGTCACACAAATACCCAATCAGAATCAGATTCATTTACGATACATACTAAGTTCGAACCAGTTTCGTAAATCAAAACTGTACTCGTATCTAAGTTACTCGTAATTCCTTACATATGGTGTTCGGTTTAGACACTCGTTACCTACTTCTGTGAGTTACAACTAAGGCGTGTCTTAATGACTGATACAATTTAGTTAACATGCTGTATGTAATATATCTTGCGGATAAGTACATAGATTACTTTGTTTATATGTAAATGTAGGTGGAATGAGAGCGGTCGATACTGAATGAACGTACCTACAGAGTGTTGTTTCTATGTTTGCAGTATGTAGGCCTTGATGCTAAGATAACTGTATAGGAAATTAAATTGCCTGTAGGCAATACAAAAACAAATATTTGTAGTAGTGTAGTGTAGTCAAGTATGCGGAAAAAAAAGCAAATATCAAATATCCTCTCCAGGAAACCTTTGCGAGAGTGCAAGAGCGTTCCGCATCCTAATGGCGTAACACACCATCAATCACAATCTAAATAATTTTGAAGGATATTATTGCTAATCCATGGCTGCATATGTTCGACAAATTTGTTTGCTCAACAACTACGTAAATAGCGCAATTATCGTTGTTGAATTGTCAAAATGAAAGCCATTTCTACTGTTAGTGTGTTACGTAATTACCCCGCTGATCAATTCACAGTTCAATCTACGCAGGGCCCTAATTCACTATGACCACTCAATGATTCCTTACTTCGAAACCACGTCAACTCCTAAGCTAATCACGCCAACCTCGCGTTTATTTGGCGTGGTCACGTTCATTTGTGACGACACAAATGAACGTAACCACGCCAAATAAACGCGAAAAATCAGTCGAATCTCTACGAAGAGATTCGACTGATTTGACTCTTCACACCGAATAATTATCTCCGTGGCAGAAAACATCGATTGCTAGACGAGCCGTCATGACGGACTGCGGCCCGTGTTGTGTCTTCCGTACCGAGCGTGTTCAATCAATCCACTCAGCCTATTGCTGTCCACTGCTGGACATAAGCCTCTCCCAGGTTGCGCCACAACACTCTGTCCTCCGCCTTCCGCATCCAGTCCGTCCCAGCCACCTTCTTCAGGTCCTCCTTACTACATACTTACCGCGCGTGTTGACCGCACGAAATAAGCTCGTGGAGACCGACCCGGACTGCAATCTGTTCGCTAATAAATTCGCCAATGTATTATTTAAATAATAGTATTTAATTGTTGTTATTAGTTTGTGTTTTATGTTGTACTTATTATATATACTTTGATTTATGGTTTCTTAAGCCGTGTAAATCAAATAAATACATAAATAATAGGTATTCTATATTATTTATTTATTTATTTGCCTACTCCGGCCCCTACTCGTACCCGTATCATTCTTAGACTCAGACCTTGTAGATCTGGTAACCCAGTCCTGTGGTCCCAGACAGCGTGCTGCAACTGCAACGGGTAATAAGGATACGAAGACCAATTTATTTTTAAGGCACTGTGGCGAATGTAAAAAAACCTTTGAAGCAAAAATAAACAGAAAAGAAACAATATGTTTTATATTGTGCACTAGCTGTTGCCCGCGACTTCGTCTGCGATCTAGGATGAAAAGTGGCCTATGTCCTTCTCCAGGTCATGGTCTACCCATGTGTCAAATTTCATCTAAATCCGTTCAACAGTTTTAGCGAAAAATTACGCTTTTACGCTAAAACTGTTGAACGGATTTCTTAAATTTTCTATTTTTTTTCCGTTAGAACCTTCTACAAAGTATTAGAAAACTTAAAAAAGAAATGGATGAAATCGGTAAAGTCGTTCTCAAGTTATGGCGTGACCAAGGGAAATAGGGATTCATTTTTATATACATAGATAAGGCGAGAAAATCTGATGCATCCATTAAGATTTCGCACATGTGATAGTTACGAATGTATGACGTAGAAGCTTTTGATGTTTGCCTACCGAGCGTACACAAGTAGATGAACAGCAATTACTTTATTTACACAAACCTGTTATGTTGAAAGCTTTGATTTTAGGCCCCTTGTCAATGACTTTATTAAATTAACGCCATTGACGAAGTTGGATAGTAACAAAACGGTCAATGTTAAAAACCTGAGCAGCCGGATTTTGCCTTGTCCTCCGATAAATGAGATCATACCTACTGCCATTGAACTCTTTACAGGTTTCAGGAAGTTATAAGCTTTAATCGAACAAACGATCGGTCTATCCACAGCGTGAATCAGAAATGTGTAGTCAAGAAATGAGCAGCTGTATCTATGGAACAGCTGATTATTTCGTAGTATTTATTTAGCATTTATTTATTTAAACTTTTCGCACAAAAAGGTACAAAGGCGGATTTAATGCCTTAGGCATTCTCTACCAGTCAACCAAGGGTGGTGAAGAGATTAGTATTGCTTGCTTGATGGCAGTTGCTTTTTGGTTGAGAGGAGAAAAAAACTATTAAAACTATTTTTGCAGTTTTGTATGGGACAGCTAATTATTTAGCTCGATATTGGTCCCATGGCGAAAGATGTTCAGTTTGATGGTCTGTACCACACCCTTAAGTATGACTACACATTTCTGATAGCCGCTGTACAGGTACCAAAGACCCTTGGTATTAGTAATAGTCCTCCAGAGCGTATTTCGGCCACGGCGTCCAATCTCAACGGAGACTTGCCTTCGGCGCGGGAGATATTATAGTGCACAAGTGTTTGCGCAGACATAGGTGCATTCCCTCTTCCCTCACTCTCATAATCCGCGGCGGGTGGTGGTCTGTGCCATGGAAACAAAATTCAATTTACCCAGTTTTTTTGTTCAATTGGTGCAACGGCTATATGGTCTATTTGTGCTGAATTAGTTACTTAAGTATCGGATGCAAATGATGTAAACTTTGTTGCATTTTGTGGCAGATATTTTGGCACAGTTTGAAATGTGCATTACTCAGCCGTTGATGAAATGCTGATTCTCGTGAAATTGCTATTGCTGATGTCTATGTATTGATCTATTGACCTGTGACATTGGTTCACTGTAACAATAAAAGTGACAGGCATTATTTTGTAAAACTAATTCCATTTTGGAGCAGTTTTTGTGAACAATTTCTAAATAATTAAAATTTACTGTATCGAAGAGATGTTTTCAGAACTAACTACTAAATATAAAAATATATATTTATGTATAGTAGACACTCTGACTTTGTTCCTTATTTTCTGTAGCTATATACATTTTAGAAGTAGAATCATCATTACAGATGATGAGCGCATAATTTAAATATTTAAATGAAACCAAAGCATGAATTACAAATCACGTGATGTTCCAGGAATTGCCTCTTTAAATACTAACGAACTTATTAGTACCTACTTTATTATACAGTATGGTTCAGTTAACATTTATTACGCACAATTTTAATTGGGACTATTAAAATTTAAAATCATCCCACAATCTAATACCATAAATCCTAGTCGGCCTTGGAAGCAAGCTGGCTGGACAAATTGCTAATGTGATCATCACGACTATTCTGATTAGATGCTTAATAGAAGACAACTTTAGTTTACGGCTGGACATTCAATCGATTTATATTAATTGTACACTAGCAAGCAAATATTTATCTGGGGCCGTATTCTTTATACACAATGAACGAAACCGCGCGAAATAAAGGCGAGGTTGGCGTGATTAGCTAACGAATTGACGTGGTTTTTGAAGTAAGGAATCATTGTGTGGTCATGATAGCAGATAGGTTGGACGCGGCTACGTATGCTTAAACGATTCATCAATCTGCATATGAGAGATGCGGGTTGATGAAGCGACATTATTTTCCACTTTTTTTTTTTGTACAAATCCGTCAAATTTATTTAATAGATTTTCAACTTTATCGTTTAAGCATTAAGGTTCAAGATTGATTGGGAAAATTTGACAGTTTCGGGTAGCTTGACCTGCTGGCGTCTGTAAGTTTGTATGTATTATTATTTTTTTTGTGTCTGAAAATAAAATACTTTATTTATAGTGAATTAGGGCCATGGTTAACATAGCTGGGCCCTAATTCACTGTAAAATAAAATACCTACCCGTACCCGTATCGTGAAATCTAAAAGAGATGAGAAGTTCCAGCAAGAAGAAAAATGATAGTCAAACATTAGCTTCGGTTCACTGACCTGAAAAAACTGAACAAGAACAAAACACAATCACTTAGGTATTTTTACTTTGGTGCAAATAGTCATACAACCGTGAAATGGAAAGTAAATCATTGTGCAAATAACAGTGATATAATATTTTAAAACCTCACGATTTATTGCGAATTGTATCAAAATATTTGTTTAAGCCCGCTAGATTTGTTTTGATCTAATTTAACACTGATTGTTGGCTATTTGTAAGAATTAGCTGCCATTTTCATGGCAATCCTTGAATGGACACAAAACGGTTAGTTGGTAATGAACAAGCAATCTATCACAGCTATTGACAGTTTGTTAATTTAATGAAATAGCCTGAAACTGCTGCGCAAAGGTTCTGGTAATTTTATAAAGGTGCTTGGTGCGAGCTCAAGTTTTTACTAATATTTAAATACTATAGCTTTTGTCCGCGGCCCACCCACGTGAATGTCAGATGAAATGAACGTACTACCGGGAAAAAAAAAAGTATCGGACAGCTGTGCTGCTAGGGTTTTTGTTGCGCCACTTCTTCTTCCCAACGAAAGCACTAGGAAGTGTTGAAGGCCGGGCGTTTTGGGGGACTGTCTTATGTAATTTTGACTTTCGTAAAGTGCTGATTCTCAGCCTAATTTGAATAAATGACTTTTGATTTCATTTGATATCTTATGTCATGCCCAGCCGATCGATTCTGTAAAATGTCACCGTGAAAAGTTAGGTGAAGTGAGCTTAGAGTGAGCTGTCAATAGTGTCAATCCCTAGCATTAGTTGGAATGACAGACTCCACGCTCACTTCACCTAAGTTTTCTCGGTGAGATGGTTACAGAATCGCACTGCAGATCTTGGCCTATCTATACATATGGCATATGGTTTTATTCAATTCCATTCAGCCGTTAAGGCATCAAAGGTAATAGACAGACTATATTTCCAATGCCTTAAATCGCTTAAAAAATTTACGCAAAAATTTCAATATTTAAAAATCATCCACTATCTTACCGCCTTGGGGGATAATTTTACAAAAACGCTGAAGCACGTCATTTTTTATTTCTTAAGCATGAATTTTCATAGACATGCTAAGTTTCCCATACAAACTTTGACCACCTTTAGGATTTTTGAGTTTTTTAGACAAAAAGTAATACCAGTCCTTCTCCAAGATGCCATCTATCTCTTTAGCAAATTTTATCAAAAACCGTTAAGGCCTGAAAAGATAATATACAAACAGACAGAGTTACATTCGAATTTATAATATTTATATGGATTTTATCAGGATTACTGGAGAGATTACTCGATGTTAGAAAGTGAACATTAAGAAACAAAACTAAACGATGGGGTTTAGCGCAACCGTGGTCCATTGTGTGCTAATAAAGAAAGAACTAACAATCGTAATGAAGTAGTCATAGTCGGACTATCTACGATCTCCATTCTCACACATATTATTCACACCCACACGTCATGACATTTACATAGTGAGCAGACTTGTTAAACAAATGATTTATAGTGAATATCAATTGGACATGCAACCGAGCGAACATAATGCTACCCGTCAAAACCAACGAAATATAAAATGTTCCAATTATCCACGTTTATTACCCAAGTTCGCTAGATAAGTATCTTCTACGTACACAACCGTATGTCTATTCCAATCCAAAAACTCGGTTTAAGATCATATCTCGCCTTATTGCTTCTAAGATATTCTGAATTAAAAGTATAATAAAGGACCGTTAAGCATGTTCAATGTCAGTTTAATAAATGTCAGAACTTGTTAGGAAGTAAGTGATTATAGCTATTTACCTTACCGGATTTCTCTCATCTAAATGCCAACAACAGATACCTTTTACCTAACCGTGAAACGTTCCATTTCACAACGTTACAATTAAAAATAAAAGAACTCCGTGACTCTTGCAGTAACAAATAAAAGTTGTTGACTAAACACCGAATCACTAGTTTCGTGTAAGGTAAATTCTTATCTGCATCGAGCGTCGTGGAGAGATTCCTCGCAGCGATTAGAGTGCCTGTTGAAGGGCATATAATTGCGTACTGCCTGCGAGCACGTGAAAAGTAGATCAATACGAAGCTCCGGAGTCATATGACTGCGAAGGTCGGCGCGAGCGCACCCGCGATGAGCGCGAGGGGGGATGGCATCGACCAGCCTTTCAGTTGCCTTCCAATTGCGAATCTACGCTTCGCTATAATTCGCTGATTA
The DNA here is from genome assembly GCA_947507525.1 of Apamea epomidion. Lineage (NCBI taxonomy): Eukaryota > Metazoa > Arthropoda > Insecta > Lepidoptera > Noctuidae > Apamea > Apamea epomidion. The sequence goes on from OX382238.1 coordinate 14,042,981, forward strand.
AACATTAAATTTTTCCAATGTCATTGAGAAACAATTCTGATTGGACTATAATTTTCTTTCTAAATTCCGCAACAATTGCAAAACAAGATTGTAACAAGTCTTCGTATAACTTTCGTCTTAGCACTACGGACTAAATATTCGGATCAAATATTCTTGTGACTTCATTACGAAGAGTTTCATTGTGTAACATTAGCACATAGGGAATATAATATATCTTATGTCAATTGTAATTCTGGCCTACATTTACGCAATTTGATTTTCTGTCCATCATGGATGGTAAAGAAATAAGCCTACGGTTTTTGAACCAAGATATCATAGTAACCTTGTCTTAATTCACACGTATCCGTAATTAATTTATAAATATACAAAACAAAGTGCAATGTTTCATACACGTATCCTTAATCTGGGTCAACTTTTTTTTTTAATTTCCGCATTGCTGTCACAAGTTTTTATTGATTACACCAAAAAAGGTTTTGCGGTCTAGACCTTACAAAACATTTAAAAGGTCATCATAACAGCTAAAAATATTGTTAATTATTCACTTTGATCTGGTTATTGATATTTTATTGGTAAACAGCGCCATATTTAGAGTGCTTAAATTGAGTATATGTGCCTACATTGAAACAAGAATGTATTTAACGTCTGATGACCAAAATAAATCATTTCCGATCCATCGTGGCTAGTTGTACGTACGTACCTATATGTTTATTATTAGGGTTCCGTACCCAATCAAGATCAAATCAAAAGTCATTTATTCAAATTAGGCTAAGAATGAGCACTTTTCGAACGTAAAAATTACATAAGATAGTCCCCATAAACGCCCGCCCTTCACCACTTCCTAGTGCTTTCGCTGTGAAGAAGAAGTGACGCAACCAACTCGAAGGGAGTTGGTTGAGTTCAGTTTCAGTTAGAATAACTTACTTCTATACAATAGTAGGTATGCAATGTAATTAAAATTACGAGACACAGAACATTAAATTAAACTATTTGCCATTTGTCAGCTAGCCACGCCAATATACTAATAAACCAAAGGGAACCTATTAATAAGCCTCCGCTGTCCGTCCGTCCATTCATCCGTCCGTCGGTCTGTCAGCGGGCTGTATTTCATGCACCGTAATTGATAGACAGTAGAAATTTTCAGAGTGTGTATTTCTCGTGCCGCTATAATAACAAAGAATAAGAATAAAATAAAATTTAAAATTAATGGGGGTCTTTATACAAGAAACGTGTTTTTTTTCGGCGTTTTATCTTGTGGTATGGAACCCTTTGTGTGCGAGTCCGACTCGCTCTTTTCCGGTTTTAGTGGTATCATTTGACTTATTTATATCTACGCACTTTAAAGGTTTTTACTAAACTTGAAGGAATTATACTACATTAAGCTAATAATAAAATTTTAAGAAAACTACTTTTATTCTACCTAAAATATACCTACGTATTACAAAGAGCCATGCAATTTAAACATTTTGATCAAATGGATGTTTTGTTGCTGCTGAGGAAAGTATGACTGAATTTTACCGAGTTCAGCCTGATTTTGCACGCAAATGAAGCTATTTACGTGCAAAATCTGGCTGAAATGGGTAAAATTCAGTCAAAACAAAACAAAGTTCTTAAATAAATATCTATGTTCTTAGGTAAGTACCTAAGAACATAGATATTTATTTATTTACTTAGTTTTACTAACGTTCGTATACACTACACATATCACAGGAAGCAACAGAAAATAAGATAGATATGCTGACTCTGGGCATATTTCTATCAAACGTAGACAGACTTGGCTGCCAATGCCGTGGATATGGCTTTCGAAAGGATATATCGATAGTTAGGTACATTGCTTATACACTTATAAACAATTAGTTCATATAGATCATTGGCTTCACGTGTGTGTGCTGGATTGTCACCGAGGGCGCGGCTCGTAGGCGGTCGGTGCATTTCGTAAGTGGTCGGGTCACGGTATGCCCAGGCGCATGGCCTTAGCCTGACTAATTGCCTAATAAGACAATATATCCTACCATATTAATGATCAGATACAATAGTAATGTGCGGGCTTTGAAAAATTGTTCTCGCGTGCTTTAACAAATGTATTGATTGATTGTTGTGTGACCCTCACGTATATTTATTATTAATGTATTTGGGTACGATTGTGTGTTGTTCTGGTTTAAAAGATGATTAATTGTGTGTGTCTCTATGTTGGACAAATCAGTGGCCGTGCTACTTTTACCTCATTACGAGTTGGACACCGACATCAACAGATACATTCTATGTTCTATGTTATGGGTTTGGTTTCCGCACTTAGTCCTTCAAGTGGATCATTGTGCGTGGGCCATGGCGACCGTCGGTGGTTATTCCAAGCAGGGCATTTCTCTCCAGAAGGTTATCAAGGCTCCTGGCCTGTTGAGAACAGTTCTGTAAGTTCTGGGTGTCCCGAGGGTTTCTGACCTAATCTGGGTGACGCTTGTGCACTCAAAGAGCACATGCGCAACGGTTTTATCAGCCTCCATGCAAGCCCTGTATTAGGGACTGTCCGTTATGCCTACAGATAAATGAACTGTCCGTTATGCCAACAGATACATTAAAAAACCACTAGGTATATACAGGCTGGCCCAGTTATAGTGGTCCAAAATATATTTATGTCTACGGCATACCATGGATTCACCTAAACGCAACATAAATATGTTCCACAAACATCAGTAGTTTAGAAGTTCTTAAAATCTCTACTTTGGTCACGTAAACCTCACTAGATTTAAAGTCATTGGACCAAATCGAATCTTTGATGAGTACTACGGATATGTAACCATAATCAGCCTATAATATTCCCACTGCTGGGACATAGGTCTCCACTCTGTAAGAGGGAATGGGCCGTAATCCACCACGCGGGCCCAGTGCGGATTGGTGGATGTCACATATCTTCGAATTATTGGGTCTAGGACATGCCGGTTTCCTCACGATGTTTTCTTCACCGTTTTGTTGGACATGTAACAACTAGGCATTTTTGAGGTTAAATGGTAATTCGGTTTTAGACCTTTTGGAGGACTATTTTTAATTTTCGAAAGATTATCTATATAGTACCTATGTAGTATTAGTATGTCTCACACATTATGAGATATATAGTCAAAATCAGTTTTCTGAATCGTGTAGGTTCACGTCACGTTAGCCTTTCGAATTACCTAAGCAAAGTTTGATTGCAAGCGAACATAATAGATAATTCGAGAGACAAGTTTATGTCTGCATGTTCCATATCTAATGTCTGTTAAATGTCCACATAAAATTGTGCAACTGTATGTCACAGGCTTACACCCAATATAATTGGCATTTTACTGCAAACAGGACTAATTATTTGGACTTGTATTGTGGATTTATTCTCTTATCTAAACAACTTACTAATAAACAATGTAGCTGTACTTTTCATATAATTATAATTGGTAACGACTTCACATATTTGCTTGTATCTACTTCAGTAATTCAACCAAGTTCGTGTATGGCGTGACCAGTATGTATTATTTAATTAATAATAATTAATATTTAGGTTCAGCCATCTTGATACGATCGGCGCATGAGTGGTTCATAATCGCATCTGTCAAAATTGTGGTCCCGCCATGGCCACGCACGCTGCCGATTTATTCATTTGATAAAACCCATTTAACACAACTGCCTAAGGGATAAAATCTACCGTTTGACTTCAAAGCGACAACCTTGAGTAGATTTTTATGATTTTTTTGCCTTATTTTGGTTTCCGACTTTGGTGATATGGTCTGCTACATAAATAGCACAACTGATGAATTGCGTCAGAATGCATTGCGAGAGCAGTTCTAAGTTAATAATTAACTTTAAAAATCTTTAAAATAATTACCAATGCTAGCAAGATTGTTTTACTTTTGTCTAAAAGTACGTTCACAGTGTGCATCTTCATAAATCAAAACTGAATGTTTCTTAAGTGAGTGGTTGGGCGACAATAACTAACGTGGTCTAGACGTGGGTTGAGCAATCGAAAAGTAGCGATATACAGCCTCCTTACTGCTGACCTAAAAGATTTTAAGCCGTATCTTATAAGCTCTATAAACGTATTCGAAGCTTGTATCGGAGAAGCATTGCATGTTAAAATAGTTACCTGCGCAAAGTGCGCAAGACCAGCTTATTTACAATTTACAGTTAGAAATGACTATCTGTAATCGATACTAATAATATAAATATGAAAGTAACAGTGTCTGTCTATCGGTCTGCTATCTGTCTGTTACCTTTCACGCCATAAAAACTGAATGGATTTCGATGAAGATAAACCATGACCTGGGCCACACAGGTCCTTTTCATCCCGGCAGTACCTACGTTCAAAAGCTCGTTTGCTATTATTTCGTGTTTTATTTTTATTGGATTGAATTGAAAGCCGTCGTAATAGTCGTCAGTAATAGAAATAGTACACTGTGTATCCGTGTCATATTTCTATTATTACGGACGATGGCTAATAGTGTAAGATGCACTTTTAGACTAGTATCTAGATGATTAATGCACTCCAAAACTTTTGTCCTATTGTCACATACATTAGGGTCTCCCAAAACGAGGATTATAGCAGTGGTCCTTACCCAGTTGCACTACCGGCTATCACTAACCGAGATTGCGTTTTACTTGCGTTTGGAAACGTAATGATTAATGGATGACAGGCGTTCAAGATTCATTCCCATATGAATATCTACCGCAGCACGACAAAAAATTGTGCAAGCAAATAAAGTGTTTCGGAAACTTACTTAAGAAACACCGGTGTGCAAATTACGACATGGGAAACATATTTTATGTTTACCGGCTTTTGGTCAAACTCGTTCTAAGCACCGAGCGATTTGATTACGACTTGTTTTGGAAATATTGACTTGTTTAATTAAAGTGAAATTCGTAGAGTATATAATAATTTATCTCGCTCTGACTAATCGCATTTTATTTTAACATTTTATCTTCTAGCTTTTACCAGCGACTTCGCTCGCTTAAAACATCAACTTTCCGTTTGACCAGCGGTTAGAGTTGCAAAATAATTGCATATAAAAATAATGCAAAATCATTTATTGGTGCTAAATGCACTGTCTTGTGGACCAGTTTTTATTTTGAGTTGTTTAACTATTGTCCATCAACAACATTGATGGAGCAGTTGTGACCCAGGGCTGAGGCTTACGAGTTGTCTGACGAAGATTCGAACCCAGACAGGTGCTTTATTTTGTGTAAATTATTTCATCACCACTGCTCTCAAAACGGTGAAGGAAAACATCGTAAGGAAACCGGAAATGTCTTATAATGAAACATTCAAAGATATGTGACATCTACCAACCCGCACTGGGCATGTGTGACGGATTAGCGCTCCCTCTCACCGAGTTATAATATTCTAAAAGTACAAGAAGATTTGTCAAAATTATTCGTTTGTTGGTACAGTATCTGTATAATAGGATTAGACATGTCGACTGGGTATTACAATTTGTAATATTATGCCTTACATATCAGTAAAGCCTTCAATTACCTTGCGTCACGGATCAGAACCGGCGATCTAGTGTGACATGGTACTCAACCGGCCTGAGAGTATGTCATCATAATACTATGTCAAGTTTACAACTGTCCACACGAGACGGTTCGATATAATTAATTGTTTCAAGTCCTTGGGCGTTGAGCAATCAGTGATAATGATCTTCTTGCATTGCCCTTGTCTCTTGTCACGAGATCTGCAATATTCATGCACATGACAATATTGATAGATTGTATCGATCTGCATAAAACAGCTGACGCTAATTCATTCTTAAAATGGCATGTTAGGAGTTTCAGAAGACCTATTTACGGACCGGATAGCTTATTAATATTGTAATGGTATTATTAAGTAAGTAACAGAGATGAATTACATTCAAAAATTAATAATAATCAGCAGTTCAATTAGCAGAGCGATGCTTGATATTACCTCTTCTATTGTAAGCATATCGATTGTAAGTGTCCAATTGGACTCGGGGTCACCAGCGCGACTGCTGAGCGGGGGGTCTTAGGGTCGATTCCCAGGTTGGACAAAATGTTATTGGGTTTTTTCATTAGAAATTTCTAAGTAACAGGGTTTGGACGTTGGCGTTGTGATACCCCCGTGCCTTGGACAACACGTTAAGCCTGTGGTCCTGCGCCTGATCTCTCTCCGGTCGTGTCGGATTGCCGTCCCATTGGACTATGAGAATGAAGGAAGAGAGAATGCACCTGTGTTTGCGCACACATCTGTGCACTAAAATGTCCCGTGCCGAAGGCTAATCTCCGGTGAGATTGGCCGCCATGGCCGACATACGGTCTGGAGGACTGTTATTGTAGGTAAGTACGCCAGTGAACTTGCTCCTCAGCCACGCCCATCATTGACATTACAATACTTAGTTATAAATTTTATAATCTAGAATTTAGTTTAACTTACCTACTTATTTTGGGAGATAGTCATCGCGATCAGTAAAGTTCCTACGTAGGCAGTTAAGTGTTGCTTTCCAAATCATTGAGTAGGCGGAATCGTTGATCCGATATTCAAATTACATTATCTCGTAGTGAGCTAAATTCGTACAGGGAAGTAGGTAAAGTACATAGGTTTCCACTGTATGGAATGCAACTAGGAAGTCATTAGCCATTGAACAGGTACCATAGACACAGAAGAGTACGACACGACATTCAAATGCGTATACGCCATTATAAAACCATTCGCGAAGCTGCAATTAATCACTAGAGTGTACGTTAATAAGGTTCACTTCAACTCAAGCGGCTTATAACCGGAATAGTACAGTTTCTGACTCAAAAACATCTGATGTAATATATGTGGCTTATGCATCACTAATTCATAGCAAAGAGAATGTACGGAGTCCAAGGGTGGGACAGTTTTCGAGGTAAACTATTTCGTGTTTTGATCAGTTTTAGTCTAAGCTTTTTTGTTTAGTTTGTCCGCAGATCTGTTTCTGATTTCATCGATTACAACTACCGTTAAATTGCTTCTATTTCAGTATTAGTTTTAGGAGTGTAAATGTGGTGCTGTCCCACAATGGGACACATAATATCGTGTCCAGCGTGTCCTGTTGTCTGCACGCTACAGGAGTTGATGGACGCTACTGAGGGTGCCAAGCTCGTAGTCAAATTCAAGGCTGGCTGTATATTGTAAAATGCCATCGATACGCTAAGAAGTGGAAGTGTTAGTTTTAGTCATCTGGGCAGGGCATTAGGTTTAATAGACAATACAAGCTAGTGTCAAAATAAATATTTTGTCTAGGCACTCACTAGGAATGTGAGGTCCATACCGTTGTTGTGGTGCTGCTGCCTATCCTACCATTAACAATTAGGTTAACCTTAACAATTCATTTTGTAGATGTATGTAGATGTTTTACAGTACAGCCATCAGAAATGATGAAGAGATCCGTAGGAGAACCAAGGTAACCGACATAGCCCGAAGAATTGCCAAACTAAAGTGGCAGTGGGCAGGGTACATTGTTCGCAGAACAGATGGTTCTGGAGATTCTGGAGTGGCGACCGCGTACCGGAAGACGTAGCGTTAGGCAGTAGGCGGCGGCGGTGCGGTAGGCGTGGCGTTGGGTAGTGGTAGGCATACCAAAATGTGGACTGATGGCCTGGTGAAGGCCGCAGGAATCCGCTGGATGCGAGAAACACAGAACCGCCAGACAGTGATTTTCCAGGACATAAAATGGGACTGTCGTTGGTGCAAATATTATGTATACAACACACTAAAATAGATACACAGATATATACAAATCCAAAATTATAGATACATAAATACATACATACTATAAATATACATATATAAGCAACAAAAAATAAAAGAAGTCTGTAGATGATTGCTGTTAGGACAACAAGATCACAACGACAAGTAGTGTTCCTTTACGAGTCATTCGGCTGAAATTATGATGATGATGATGACAGCCATCCTGCTTACATTCTTTAAGATTTTACAAGTATTCACAGTTCAGAACATGGCTACTATTAGGCATAATTTCAACAGGCATTCCTCTGCCATATACTATGATTTTTACCTGGGTACCTACCTATAGCCATCTAAGCCAGCTAACTCAGTATATCCACATCCTACCCAATACATTCATCCTAATAACGACAGCCAAAAAGATCTGATAAACAAAATTTAAATGAGTTCAATACATAACAAAATTGTTTGCCTGCGAATATCGTGTGCAATAATAAAGTGAGATCGGATAAGGCTCGCCAACACGTATGTATGTCGCAAATGTAGCGATCGTAATGAGAGATAACTAGAGTCGTGGATTGTTCCCTAAGGCCGGACACCATTGATTGATGGGTCGGCCGCATTCCAATGTAACACCTTGCGAGTGGTGACAGGCATTACGGTACAGTTCTAGGAATATTGACAGGTATTTTAACTGGAAATGTGGTAGAAAAACTTTTAAAGGTTGCGAGTCAGAAGTGCTTTGAAGTCTCTTGAGCATTAAGCTCGTAAATAACTCAAGCTTCTGGTAGGCAGCTTTAAAACTTGAAAAATCTCTTCATCTATAAGATAATCTGACTGATCTCTGCTGTGCAGCTTGTAACATAATGTACATACTCACATTTATTTTCATTCATTCCTCCAGGTCAGAACAAGCATTCCGTTACTGTTAGGCGCTATTCTGATTGTCCCTCACGACACCAGGCCACGTTTTATCCACAATCAGTACACAGACACAACCCTCAACTTTTAACATCAAGTTTCGACGATTTCGTGACACCAAAGGGCTGGTAATTTCGCCCACATTGGTTGATATAATTTTTTCGTATAAACACTATACTTTTAACACAATATAGCAATAGATTTTATTGTATTAAAATAATATATCACGACAGTTTTGACAGCGACGGTTATTACGTTGCCATGACAACTTTTCTTATAAATTCTTCATGGCCAGTAATTAATTAGCTGATTATTATACATTCATACTTTTTCAAAATTACACATGGCCACTAACATATCTCAAATTCATATTTTCTACATGATACAATTCTACGAATTCACATTATAAATTCACCCAATGCTAGAGTCAGTTCCCGTTTCGCCTCTAAAGCGAATACATCAAATAAGCCTGATACTCCAAGACCACCTATCCCGAGAACACCCAGCCTGCCTCTCCTAGAGGCTCCGGTACCTGAGGGACCCCCCTACGCCTCCGTCCTCCGGAAGGCCTCCAGTACCAGTCGGACCGCCGGCGCACCTCGCCGGAGGACTCCGAAGACCCTCCTGTACCTATTGGGCCGCGCCTCATCCGAGGGCCGCCGGCTGACAGCGTCCCCGCCGAGCCTGCTCCCTCCTGCTGTCGTGCTGCGTCCTGCTCCTGCTGCGTGGGCCCCTCTACGGGTGGCTGTTGAAGCTACCTGCCTTGCGTCGGCCTACACCTTCAGCTCGAACTGCAACTCCACCTCAGTCTTCTCAACCATCGCGCATAGCGCATCGTCATCCATACCCCACCTCCACATTATGCACACCACTGCCATTCCATCTCCATCCTAATCTTGTAAATAAAACTTCCCTTCCCTTCAACTTCAACTTCCGTTTCTTTAATTTAATTACCTTAACTTTTAACTTTAGTTTAATTTAAAGTCAAAGCTAAGATTTTCTTGTCGCTACACGACAAGCTGTCCACTAAGGCACGGCGCCCACTATCGGTGGACATCGGTGCGGCTCGGTACCGCTCGGGTGCCTTACGGCGGCTTCGGGCGCCTGAGAGCTGCTTGGGGCGCCTGAGAGCTGCTTGGGGCGGCTTCGGGCTGCCTCGGCAGTCGATAGCATGCCTAAGGACGCCGACGCTGTCTTCGGGTAGCTCGGGCGGCATTTTCGTGGTAGATACGTCGCAGAACAGCCATAACGTTCACCGCGCGCGCATCCATTAGCTTGGCAACACCCAGAGGAAAATAAAAGGCAACAGCCTCAATAAAGTTCATTCAAAAAGCCTCATTAAGTCCCAATCCACCATTATAAATACACACGCACAACTATTTTCACGTATCATTACGACTGCTCTGCGACGTGTCTGCCACCCGAACTATTTGTTAGTTTTGCCGAAGCTACTCGAAACCAGCCTCGGCGTCCTTAGGCATGTTTACGACTGCCGAGGTAGCTTTCAGGCGCCCGAAGCCGCCCGAAGCAGCCCTCAGGCGCCCAAACCCGCCGTAAGGCACCCTAGTTGTACCGAGCCGCACCGATGCCCACCGATAGTGGGCGCCGCGCCTAAGACTATGGAAAATTAAGAGAAAATATGAGGGCAACAGAAGACTTCTTCATAGATCTGTAATTATTTGCATAGCAGTACTTTTGCTCTTTCATACGCCTTACACCAGTTACGCCTCAAGCCTCTCATTGACATGTCAATCCAAAATTGCACAATAAAATAACATGTTTTCTACAGAGATAAACATGTTAATAAACTAATTTAGATTATCAAAGTTAAAGACACTGATTGGCCGCGGTTCGAAAACAGATAATCAATTAGATAATTATACGTACAGGTATTGAACTCCGTTAAATCTTACGACATGTGAGACAGGTTGGCCGGATGTGTGTGCGTACGGTGAAATGCAAGACTAGACAGAAGGACCACTCCTAGCAACAAGTAGAAAGGACTCACACTCATTCAGCTACGAGTTGGTACTTCAGCGTAAGTTACCTCCTGACCTTCTGAACTTAGGATTCTGTCAAAAGAGGAAACCTGCTACTGAAAGAAGGACCTACCCGAAGAAGTAGCCTGTAGAACGAAGTACTGGATGGACCCTAGAAAGTAGAACCGCGGGCTAAGCTAATGAGTTGTTGAACGTAAAATTGATTACAGAACACCTGCCTGTCGACATGGTTCTGTATGCTTGGATTCTGTCTCTGCGCTTATTTATCCAACACACAAATATAATATAGTGGGTATAGTCCGCTACCTTTGCACTGTACAGTTTACCTCTAGGCTTAGCGACCATTCTCGTTTCTTAGCTTCTGTCATTGATAATACACTATAATATACTAACTCCTGTTTAGGTATCGGATAAGCTAATTAAGTATCCTATACAGGCTGATTTTTTAAAGACCAGCCCAATTTAAGGATGTGGTACAGACCATCAAACTGAACAACTTTCTCCATGGGACCAACATCGTAATCGCGAATAAAAATTCAGCCGTCCCATACATTTAGGTCGAGTAGGTATTGAAGTTTTCTATGGGACAGTTGATAAAATTTTCGCGATTACGCTATTTGTCCCATGGAGAAAGTTGTTCAGTTTGATGGTCTGTACCACATCCTTAAATTTGGCTGGTCTTTAAAAAATCAGCCTGTATAGCTGGGATTTTGTACCAACGAATAGATAGATAGACCTTCTAATATCCATGCGTAAACGCAGGCGCGCGCCTCGCCCACCGCTCTCGTCTGTGATTCTCGTAAATAGTGTCAGCGCTAAATAACCCCACATGTCGCGGTTAATTTAACGTTCTCACTTAACTTACGGGGTTTAGAGTTTACGTTTATGGTAACCTGTTAACATTGTCTTTTAGTACTTTATAGTAAGATAGCGTTGTTTCCAAGTGTTACCTACCTACTTTATAATTTTATTAAAGCAGTAGTATTTAGGCTCGAGCTAGCATTAGAATTTCAGGCATCTGCTTGGCAAAATGTTAATCCTGGTTATAAACTATCTGTGTGCCAAATTTCATCCAAATGCGTTCAGTAGTTTTGGCGTGAAAGAGTAACAAACATCCATCCATTCATACAAACTTTCACGTTTATAATATTAGTAGGATAATACCGAATAGGTAGATAGCTATAGACAGGTACTTGATGATACAATTTTTCTGACCAATATAAAAAAACACAACAACTCCGCCAAGTGAATTTAGTAAGAGTTGCTCAATGGTATTGCCAAAATCACTCTGACCCCGGTGAACTACAAATAATGCTTAGTGGAATTTATCAATGCAAACCAATACAATAGCTAATAATGAATTAAACCTAATTTGGCAACGTCTATAAATCTTATCTCGATAGATTTACAAATAACTGTATACAAATAAGTCAGAGAACAAGATGTATCAGATATTTTATCGCTTAATACAAAGAAATATATCTTGGCCTATCTGACTTGTGGATTTTTCAAGTTCAAATACATAGGTGCAGCAATGGAGGTTGTTTGATAGCAAAGAATCTCAAGGTTTGATTCCGAAGCGGACTAAACTCATTTAAGGCTTACAATAACTTTAAAAACATGTGTAGAAAAACAAAAAAAAAATTGTAGCTATATTGGACACTAGTCAAAAGTTCACGTGCTCGCCTAAAACATTGCTAAAATTCTAATTATTGCTTTGGAGGAGGTAAGGAGCGGCATTGCCGTTCCGCACGCTTTTTTTTTTTTTTTTTGAGGATGGGAAATCATCAAATGACCCCTCCCGCTCTGGGTGGAGCGGAAGGAGTGTCAGACTCTTACTGACTAAAACCCACTCGTGTTCCTTCCTTAGCCCTTTATGTTCCAGGGCAGCGGTAACCCTTTCGGACGATCCACATTTTACTTATGTTCCGATTTTAATAATATTTAGCTATATAATTAAGATTTTAAAATCTGAAGTGTTAATCGACCATCCTAGCATGGGCTTATAAAACATGTAGGTACAATTTTGGAACCCTTGACCAGAATGCACTCTACTACAGGTTACAAATATTGTTATAATATTGCAAACAACCCAGTAAAAAGAGCCGGGGGTCAACAGGACCGCTCGCATCGATTCCGCAGGTGCGTTCATGACGCAAGTCAGAACAAACTGATTGCTTCATCATAACTAGTAAACACGTCTATAAACAGTCCTTAGTCTAACTTGTTGTGACATTTATTTTCTTCAATTAGACACGAAATAGTAAATATTGCTGGTCAGTTAATTAGTGAAAGAAGGTATATGTAAAAAACCGCCCAAGTGCGAGTCGGACACAAAGGGTTCTGTACCACAAGGCAAAAAACGCCCTAAACATTCTGATATGGAGATTCTGGTATGAATTTATTTTATTTTTATTCTTTGATGTTATAGCGGCTATTAAAATACACACTCTGTGAAAATTTCACTATAAATATCTACCTAGAACGGTTCATGTGATACAGCCCGCTGACAGACAAACGGACGGACGAGCGGACAGCGGAGGCTTAGTAATAATTCTCTGAAAGGGTGAGCAGATAAATGTACCTTCAGGTCGGTTTGGTGTTCCTTTAGTTGGTATGGTACACCCACGTTACCACCCCTATTGCCATTAAGCGGGCACAAATCTAAGCACCGAGATGCCACTGAGAAAATCCAGAAGAAAAACCCCATCACTACCCGATCTGGGAATCGAAGACGCCACACTCAGTCAACCAAGCAACCACCATGCCAGTACCACGCCAAGTTAGAAAGTCAAATATATAACAAACTATTCATTATGCATAAAATTACCCACAAGTTACATTTAAACAAGAGACTGCAAATTTACTAAAAGTTCAACAACTGAGATGTCTCAAGCAACGTTTAAGTTACGTTATGTCCGAAACAATCTATGCGAATTACAGTGAAGAAAGATCTTGGGAAATTGTCCTATTAATTATGGTGGCGCGGCCTACTTGGTCGAAACGAATGCGAATTTTCCGCAAAGATTTCATAGATAAAGATAACTAGATGGATAAATTGTTGAATAATCATGTGCTTGGCTAAGATAGATATCTAAATGATAAGCAGTTACGAAATTGTTAGTTGTTTAGGGCATCATGTCTTTCGCAAGACTAGATAAGCCTACTTAAAGAAAGCTTATAGGTACAAATACGTTTTTTTATGATTTAGGCATGATTTTGACTACGATGACTGGGTTGTGGAGGTCAGATACGCAGTCGCTCCTTGTAAAATACTGGTTAGACTGGAAGTCGACCCCAACATAGTTGGGGTAATGCTAGGCAGATGGTGATGATGGTAGACTACGACGACATCGCGGTAGGCCAAGACAAAGATGGCGGGACAAGCTTGACTCCTACCGAAAGGACTGGCCGGCACTCGCAAAAGACAGAATTGTGTTGAAAAGGGAGAGGGAGGCCTTTGCCCTGTAGTGGTGGTGGCTAGTTAGATTAAATGAGGTAGACAACTACATAAGTCGTATCATATTTTGAGCGCTGTATAATGCCAGTCAGTCTTATCCTTTTTTGGTAAGTAGTTACCTACATTCAATAGATGAAGAAAAATGCTCGGTTTACCTAGAGTGGTTCACTGGACATCGATCGAGTGAATCTGAATTCTGATATGAAACCTTCGTCCTCACAACCAAAAACAAAAGTCATTTGTTAAAATTAGGCTGAGAATCAGCACTTTATGAACGTCAAAGTTACATAAGACAGTCCCTCAAAACGCCCGCCCTTCACCACTTCCTGATGCTTTCGCTGGGAAGACGAAAGTGGGGCAACAGCCGCACAGCTCGTCTAGCAGTGTCCAAAGAAACTTATGTTATAAGTCATACCAAAATAGATCTTGTAGGCCATTCGTGTTTGTAACCCTACTAAACATTCTGGGTTATCCAATGGTAAACATTAACATGGTAAACTATTTACGTTTATTTAAATGCTTGTCAGTATGCGTGTAGAAATTCCACCTGCATTTATGTAGTGTCAGTCAGTCCAATGTTAAGTTACGGCCAGTTTTGTGACACTAGAACGAGCATAAATAAGGCACTTGTGTGTTTTATTGGGTAATGGGTACTTTTAGACGTAGGTACAGTCCCGTTAAGGACATAAAGCGGTTCTTTCTATGATTATAATTAGGTATTTAAGTGGACATGCAGTTTTTGCTTAATAAGTAGGTACTGTGAAGCTCTCTACGAGCTTCACGGTACCGGGAGGAATAAAATCAAACTACGATTAAATTCGTAATGTTGAATAATTATTCCTATAAAATATACTACGTACCTATTTTACATCTTAATTCTTTTGCTTGTCATCCTAATCTCTTCTAATTGACACTCCGTTCTGAACTTGCTTGAATGTTCGAACCCGTGCTAAATTATAGCCAGCCTGCACTACATAAGGTTGATTTTGGTGGACAACCTTTACTACTGTAAAGGTTGTCCAAATTACAATTGTATTTCTTAAGCACTGGGTACTCCCAGTGCTTAAGAAATACAATTGTTGTTGAGCTATTCATTGTTACAAAGAACAGTAAATTGATTCTCAGTCATCCGTACCAGTTCTTCAATTTCGCAACTTGAGTTGACATATACAAGCATCGCATCTCTGCAGATTTCAGTCCGTCTGAGTCAGCCTCCTTTCTATTCCCCGCTCCACCACACGGTAAATCAAATCATTTATCAGATAGGTACTTTATTATCAATTTAGCAGCTATGCCATATACGTCTGTTATCCGTTAATCGCATTCTCTAACCATACAAGTGTCGATATAAGCATTGTTGCAAGATCCTTTATAATGACATGCCCGGTAAAAAGTTACAGGCTGGCTTAGAAATGTTAGAACGACACCTGTTTATGACGGATATATCCGTCGAAGGAATTCCTGTCAAGCGATTGAAACTAGATCGAACGTTTTAATATACATAGCTACTTGAACGCTAACGGTGTGTCGATAAATGCCTCTGTCGCAACGGCGACATGGTTGATAAGTGCACTTCCATTTTGGGATTGAACTCTTAGAAATGCACTATTATTATCTGTTAAAACAGGAGCCGAACATTTGCTTTGATTATGTTTAAACCAAGGCGTGCTTGGAGAAGGCTATATCCAGTGGACTGTTGTAGGCTGAAGCGTGATCATTCTACAATGTTTCCATGTTGCTGAGACACAGGCTTCCTCTCTGTAAGAGCGAGTAGGCAGCAATCCACCATTGGGCCAAATGGGTTGGTGGATGTTAAATGTCTTCAAACTTTTGGTTCCAGGACATGACGGTTTCCTCACTATGTTTTCCTTCAACCTTTTTGAGAGGTGATGAAATAAATTATACAAAGTACTATGCTCGACTGATCCACGCTGGCTTGGTGCGTCTCTTTATAGGCTGATTGTGTTAATTTAAGGGGGAAGCGCCAGGTCAGCTTGTATGTTGAACAAAATATGATTCGCGAGCGTAACAAGTATGTATTTACAGAATTATAATCATTAAGATCATCAATACAACCCTCTAAGGTCATAAAATCCTATTGATTGACCTGCAAATTGCAAATAAACCAAAGAAAATTTTAATTTCGGGGGCTACCTACCGCATCCCTCTTAAATCAGTAGATAGATCGTTTTTTTGTGGAAAGTACCAGTATTGCCTATCGATAATAATTTGCTACGATTTATCAACACAGCATCATCGTGCATTGGGTAACGGTTGACACAACCTCTTGTCAACCGTTACCCAATGCACGATGATGCTGTGTCACCGTGAAATGAGTTCACTATTTCACAGGGTTATCAACTATGGGCCAATTACCCACTAAAACTAGGCCCTGGTTCATTCAATTGTTCTATTCGGTTGTTTACTATTTTTTCTTGCCGAAATCGTAGTAATTATTGTTTTATTTTAAGTTATAGTCGGGTGGCTTGCAGTAAAGTAATTTGAAGTCCAGATGAATTAAATAGGTAATGGAGACATTTTAAAATCGGACATCCTTGAAATCGAAGACAGAAAGACTTTGTGTGATACTTTTGACCACAACGAAACTGTAGTAAAATTTTGTAAAAAAAGTCACCGTGAAAACTTAGGTGAAGGTTAGGTGTCACTTCCCCTTTATTGTCAATCGTGTCAACCTCTATAGGTACTCTGTCCACTAGGTTAACCGTTTTTTGACAGATCGAACTAGTGAGTAATTATATATTTTTTGTCAAAACTGATACACGTACGGTATTATTATATTACTGTTACGCATTTTAAAGTTAACTTTTACGTAATCTGGAATAGTAACGTTCTAAGGCAGCTGTCAAAAAAACGGTTAACCCAGTGGACAGAGTATAGAGGATTGCTACTCTTGACAAATCACTTCACCTAAGTTTTCACGGCGAGATTTTTACAGAATAGATCGGCAGCATCAGAATGTTGGGGTCACAAAAGGGATAAATGAAAGGCAATTTCATGCAGCTCAGATGAGAATGCTAAGAGGGATGTGTGGTGTTACACGAATGGATAGAATAAGAAATGAGTAGGTACATAAGAGGAATTCTGAAAGTGGCACCAGTAACTGAAAAGTTGTGTGGAAATCGGTTGTCATGATATGGGCATTTGTTACGGAGGAATAAGGAAAATGTCGTGAGGAGAGTTTTGAGTATGAATGTCGATGGCTATAAGAGTAGGGGAAGACCAAAGAAACGATGGATGGACTGTGTGAATGATGATATGCTTAGAAAGGGGGTGACTACCGAGACGACGACTAAAGGTCTCTGCACACAGCGGGCGGGGCGGGGCGGGACCCGTCCCGCCGCGCCTTTCTTTCATCAAAAAATGTTGAGCGATTCAGACGTGGAAACGCTATTGCTCATAGTTGCGCTAGCTAAGAAAAAACAACGTAAACGGAAATGGGTGCATGAAATAAATCAAAAACATGCTCGCGTCCAGCCACGCCCCGCCCCGCCGCTTCTGACTTGTATTCCCGCTCGGCGCGGCGGCGGTGGGGCGCGAAGGTTACCGTCGCGTCGAGCGGGGCGGCTCTGTGTGGCGTCGTCCGTAATATCTAGTACATTACAACTGCACAGCGTCGCGTCGCCGTCCCGTCCAGCCGCGCCCCGCCCGCTGTGTGCAGAGACCTTAATAGAGAAGTATGGAAGAAAAAGACATGTTGCACCGACGACGAATAAATTGGGATAGGGGCAGGAGAATGATGGTGAAATGGGATCGGCAGCATTGAGGAACAATAACAAAAAAAATATATAATTATAAAATAACCATTTACTGATAAAAGGCACTTTGGTATAGGAACATTTTCACTTAAGAAAAGTAACAATCCGAAAATTAAACCAATATTCAACATAATTTGTGTATCTAACCAAAATGAATAAAGCGCATACATAATAAAACCACACCCTTTTCCCCATTGGAGTAGGCAGAAACTACAGAAGGCCTGCTAAAGCGCATAATCAAAGATTTAACTAATACTTTTGAACAAACTAAAAACACTACAAAATAATCTCTAGCAGTATTCTTACTCTACATAATTGTATAATAAAAACCATTAATAAGCATAAATACAAATAAACTCTGTAACTAAAATTGCTTTAATATAATCATAATCAATTTATTCAAAGTATAACAAAATCTAACTAAGGTCCGATTTTTTTAACCGTAAAAAAACTCAAGCAATTGTTAAAAATAGTAAGTAATGGTTAAATTTTTGCAAAATTAGTTTTTTTTATCTATTTTTAGTTTGTTTTCCATTAGATAAACTAAAAATTGATAAAAAAACACATTTTGCAAAAAAATAACCACGGATGGACTAAATATATATATATTTTTTAAATCTATTGGTTGATTTAACTACGGTTAAAAAAAACGGCCCTAAGGAACTTGTTTGCTTTTCCTTACGTAGAAAAATTAGAAAAACTATATCTAAATATTCACAGCCCCCATTTACACGTTTTCAGTTTTTAGTTATCGCTTGTGTCATGGATGCAAAAAAACACAACTTGGACAGTCCTAAACAGTAACAATTCAGCAACAAGAATTCCAGTAATCTAGAACTGAAATCATAACTTCGAGTTCTATACTGGTAATGTGTTAAATTCACTACAATTAATAGCAGCAAGCTAACTTGCACTAAATACTGTTAACGTGCAAACTAGGCTCACAGGTCAATAACACTAAAATCCACTTAAAACTATCATACATTGCATATAGCCTGGTATAATTCAAGATGGTTGCCCTCAGACGGAGTGAGGGTCAACTGCCTGCTTGCCTTCAAGAAGATGACGGTTCCAGGCTTGGCAGGTATTGGTTCCGTGTCACAAACCTCGCCTTTGCCTGATGTGATGATGATCAGGCTTGGACTGGGGCGGTTCTGTGTGTTGTAGGAGTCTCCGCTTTCCACCTGAAGAGATGGGTTTGATTTAGATTTAAGTAGGTTGTTTTTTTTTTTTTTTTTCAGCAAGGATCATTATGTATGTATCGAAAGTAATGATGTTTGTATGTAAGCCATGGAGCAGCCAAACCACGAAACTTCAGATTATATTTTTGCGTACCACAATAGTCGAGTACACAAGATGGCAAGGGCATCGACGCGTAAACTGTTACCATAGATTCAGTACATGATTCTAGAACCTTGAAAAGAAGAAAATTTGCTGTTCCATACATTTTGACCACGTAGGTATTGCAATTTTCTATGAAACGGCAGTTTTTTTTTTGTAATAACTGACGAAAAATTTATACGTTGGTAGGTCTAGAATCATGTGTTTATTGACATAATCTACTCATTTTAATGAGTTGATTGCAATATGTGGTTAGCTAGTGACCTCGACGATTGATCATATATCTTTATTATCTCCTTTATTTCATTTAAATACCATTTACATTTAATTTATTCAATTACATTTTTAAATATTTTTATAAACAAAAGGATAAAAAAAACATTAAAAAATATAAAATATAGTAGCCCACCGGTATCGGGAACAGGGCCCAAGCTACCGGCGGTCAGGGCTCCAGAGAGAGGAACCTCCTGACAATGCGAGCCGTGTCCAGAAGTACCGCTTTCTGAATCAAGCCCTTGATCCAGCTGCCCAACGAGAGCCTCCTCAGGTGTTGGTCGAGGCTCTTGGCTATTAAGCCATTGGCTGTCACGACTATCGGCACAATGATCGCTGAGTCCATATCCCACATGTCGACAACCTCGCGAGCCAAGTCAATATACTTGATTGGTTTATCTTTTTCGGCTTTCAAGAGGTTCTCACCATGCGGGACGGTTATGTCGACAAACATTGCGCGCCGCTCTGATCGATCCACCACCACTATATCAGGCTTATTGGCAACAATAGTCCTGTCAGTGATGATGGATCGATCCCAGTACAATGTGATATTTCCATTTTCAAGAACTGGGTCGGGCACATACCTGTAGTACGGTACCTCAGATTCCACAAGGCTGTATTTCAGAGCAAGTTGCTGATGGATTATCCTGGCTACCAGGTTGTCTATGCAAGTACTCTCCGTTAGCTAGACGAGAACACCCGGAGATAATATGCCTGATTGATTCTCCCGGCCGGTGGCATGCGCTACAGCAACCGTGCCGTCTTTATTATTATTATTATTATATTATTCTTGCCAGAACAACGGGCAGCAAGTTCGTCATGCTCCCTAAGGCTCTAGACAGACGGACCGCATTTCAACTGCAATCCAACCGCAAATTTCAGTTCGGATGCAGTTTGAAAGAAGTTGACACAGATATGCAGAGATGCAGTCGTGTCAACTGCATTCAAACTGCATCCGAACTGCAATTTGCACTTGGATTGCAGTTGAAATGCGGTCCGTCTGTCTAGAGCCTTAGATGTCACTGCTTGCGGTAGTCGAGGGGGGTAATGGCTGATCTTTGCGTTATGCTCGTGAACGAGTGCTGCTTGTGGTGACTCGTCGTCTTGCTGACCATGGTTGTATTGTTGTTATTAGTTTTAACTTATTTATTTATTTTACTTCGATGGTCCTAGTTTATCATTTATGACTTCAAGTGACAGCTATGTGAACAGAACCTAGCAATTCATAAATATGTAAGCTGTCACGCCCTTCATGCCTGGAGGCTTTTATTTAGGTACCTAGTAAGTATTTATTCACATTTTTATTTTTTATTAATTATTTTTTAGCTTGAGTACGTATAGTTTTTATTATATTTGTTGGTATATTGGCAAGGCTAGCTGCCATATGGCAAACAATTTAATTTAATGTTCTGTGTCTTGTTATGTTTACTATTTATATAATTACTTAACATATCTATTATTGTATACAATCAAGTATTTTCTAACAGTCTAAATGAACAGACAGCTGTGCTGCTGGGGAGTTTGTTGCGCCACTTCTTCTTCCCAGCGATAGGACTAGGAAGTGGTGAAGGGCGGGCGTTTTTGTAATTTTGACGTTCGAAAAGTGCTGATTCTCAGCCGAATTTGAATAAATGCCTTTCGATTTGATTTGATTTGTGCTGAATTCATGGTTACAGTTTGCGTGTCAATGCTGCCACCCTGATGTTTGTCAAGTAACTACATAGTACTACAAAATTGAAGCAGAGTAATAGTGTATAGTAAAAATTAGCATAAGCATAATTAACCTATAATGTTCCCACTGCTGGGACACAGGCCTCCTCTCAGTTAGAGGGAGTGGGCCGTAATCCACCACACTGGCCCAGTGCGGGTTGGTAGATGTCACATGTCTTCGAATTTATGGTTATAGGACATGCCGGTTTCCTCACGATGTTTTCCTTCACCGGAACAATTAGTAATAGTTTTGCAAAAACAAATGATTTCTCTTTTTGGGGCAGCATTATGTATAAAAAGTAACGATATGCAGGAGGTCCTGCATATCGTTACTATATAGTCTATCCCTGTTACCTAACAGGGATAGACTATATTAACAAATACCCAAGTAACCACCTATCCAAATATACTACTTATCTAATGCAGATTCACTAGTATGTATCACACACACAAAATTTTAAGCTTTTCAGTAAAAGAGCTGAAAAACATAACTATAGGACTAGAAATAGGGACCAATTAGTTCAACCAGGTTTCAGACTGGCCAGACTCATCCTTCATGGAGTAGTGTTTAAAATCTTATAATAAAACACCTAATCCATAGTCCAACTGAATGAAATGATATTTAAATCTTGTATAAAACGCACACTATGCAGCCAAGCATTTTATAAGTTGGGGGACTACATCGCTGACAAAAATGCTTGGCTCAACACTGGTCCTGCTCCACATAAATTAAAAGAGTGTCCATGGAGTTTCTTGCCCGTTCTTCTCCATAGGTACCTACTACGTTTTGGAATGGACAACTAGTTTCATCTTTCTGACTGACCGACCCCTTGACAATTTAAAAGTGCCTGTAATTGGTTTATTTGAAATAAATGCTTTGACTTTGAGATTGACACATTATTTTCTCATTATACCTTTATCCTTACAACTGCAAAATCCGGTACAGGTGGTCTCCAGATACAAGAGTTGCCGTCTTCAAGCTGAGGGTTGAACAGCAGCTGGTCTTGTGCGTAGCTGCTGTAGTCAAGCATATCGACCAGTGTCGGTACATCGATGTGCTTGGGAGTCAGGCCTGCTCGTACGACGTTGTCGGAACAGGCCATGCATTCCACGCAATCTGGATAGAGAAAGGTAGAATTTAGGTATGCTCAGTAATATTAAAAGTTGAGAACTAAATAAGATAGCTGGATTTAACACTAATACTTTCTTACAAAAAAAAGAAACGAACTGCAGAGCTGGAAAAAACAAACGACCACTGGTCCACTTTAGCCCTGGATCGAAAGAGCTGGAAGTCATCAGGAGAGGCCTTTGCCCAGCAGTGGGATGATGCAGGCTAACCGTAACAAGTCACTTTCTTACAGGGCAAATGCGTAATTTACTACATCAATACTTAAAAAATACATCTTCAAGCTACTTTTTTCCTAGGTTTATTACGGGTATGTAGAATGCAGAACAACCTCTTTCTTGGTGATCGATTTTTAACCGACGATTTTAGTGAGATCGATTTTTGTGGGATGTTAGCATTGAACCTTTGGTTTGGGGTAAGACAATCGTATTTGCAGTAATATAAGTTTATTTTTAGCCAGTATTAATTATGACAACTTTTAGATTCATATCCTCATAATATTATGACATGATAAGAGAAATAATCTGATAATATTGTTTGAAGTACATTTCAGTAATCCATGGATAAGTGATCATTAAACAAACACCAATTAAAGTGGTATTCATGTCAATAAATACGCTTGTTATCATAATTATGGCGCTTTACATTAATAACAATACTTAGTATTTTTTATGGATGGATTACATGTTGTGTGAGGGGAAAACTAATTTATTAAGCCCAACAATAAATGAGTGACATTGATTTTATTTAATCATTTATGTACACACATATATAAACTGACAAGAAAAGAAAAGAAAAATAGGTACAAAGGTGATGGTTATTTCTAAAGAATTGATGTAAGCAAGTAAGATCCATGAGAATGATGTTGTGTGCCTTTTAGTATGTGCTAAATAAATGTACTTTCCATCTTTTTTTACTTTTTAAAACCATTTTTTGCAAATACTGAGTTGAAATTGAGTCTATCTAATATAATGAATTAACAGTAAAGTCTGCAGAAAGAAAATATTGAAACAGCCATAATTACAAAAATTCCCCCTTGAATGTCCCTCTCACAGAGAGGAGGCGTGTGTCCCAGCAGTGGGGACATTATAAGCTGATTATGCTACAAAAAAGTACAATTTACATACCTCCACTCAAATAAGCATGTGGCAAGTTAGGCTTCAGGAAAATGGCTTGTCCTGGTCTGAGCAGCATGTAGTTCATGAAGTAAGGAGACAAGCAGCCCACGTCACCGGGGAAGTCGGCATGCAGCCGTTGTAGCAGTGGGTAAAGTAGAGATGTCTGGATTGGTCCATCTGAAAATGTTAGAAGATTTTATTTTAGCACAATAGATCACATTAAGTTATACTGTGGTACATAACTTTATAGAATTGTGTTTGATTGAGTTGTTATTACTGATAATCCTGTCTAATTTTGAATGCTATGTCAAGATTGGCAGCAGCATGTCACATTCACTAACAATAAGCAACTACAGCAGTTCTGTCTGTACTTTGTTACAATTATTGAGGTGGTCCATTTACAGAAGTAAACCATTGACATTATGCTTGTCCTTCTTCTTAGCATATTGATGGCAATATAAATGGACTCGACCCAGAATTCGGCTACGTGTTTGGCGCCAAATTATGCTGGTATACAAGGACACTTTAGGTGTTCAAACATTTTACATCAATTTACAATAAATGGTAGCCATTACCTTCTTTCTCAAGTCTATCTAGCAAGTTCTTCAAGCTGTTAGCTACATCAGCCTTGTCCCTGGTCATCAAAGAGTGGAACACTGGCTTTAGAACAGTCTGACTGTCCCCTTGTTCCTGATGTGATAACAGACTGTTTACACTCTCCTTACATAAGAACCTGGTTACTTCTGGCAACTCTGGAAAGTTTCAAAGAAAATATTATTTAGTATTGCATTGCTATGGAGCTTGCTGAGTGCATGTTTTTATGATGATAATAAAAAGACAAAAGCCCATTTAGGAGATATACAATAAAGATCTCAGACATTTGTTAATTAACAGTATTTTTAAATACACTCCCGGACTTCTAAATCATGCCACTCTGCAGTTTTTGTATAGAAGTATACACCTTTTTAAATAGTCGTGAATTCAAATCTGGAACAATGATGACACCAAAATGATGGCCAGTATGTCGGCACCAAAATTACATTGAAACTTTTTCATTGACTCATAATTACTTTGATGTTTTAGGCCTGGATACCTTACATGTAAATGCATGGTGGCTCAATTATTTAGGAGTCCGGGACTGTACCAGATGAACAAAAACCCAGACGCATTTATTAATATTTGTAGGTAAACCAGATAGGAAAACAAGTACATAATTCTATCATTTAATTTTTTAACTGTTACAACCAATTTACTATTTAATTTTATCAAGGAAGGTGATGTTTTCAAATTATAGACTAGTCAATATAAAGACTAATGCATACTTTTTAGAAAGCTCTGGATCTCTCCAAGTGGCCTGAAGCCGCAGAGAGCCTCAAACGGTGTCAGAGCAATAGCAAGTTCCGGCTTATGGTTTGGATCCTTGTACATATCTGGAAAATTCTTATGGAGCTCCTCAGCATGGTCCTGTAATTATATTTATTGAACCTTTTTAATAATCTCATCATCTCCCAACTGCACTGCACTCCATCAACTGTGTAACTGTGTTGGCGTCAGCTTATAGTCTATCCGAAAGCAGCTGAATACCAGGTGATGTACAGAGGCTGAATACCAGTATTTTAATAATCTATAAATTTCTTATATTTGCTTTAGAAATAACGGTATATTCGAAAATTTATCTTGTGGTTAAATATTAAGGCCACACATGCATTGACCGTAGACAATAAAATTCAATGTTGCTTTATCATTGTTTAGACAAATGTTTTACATCTTACAATGGAATTACAATGTACTGTATTTTTCATTATCTACACTTCAACTATATATTTTATAACTTTACCAAAGCAAGAAAAACAACTAATAGAATTTAAAAAAAAAAATTAGATATAAAAGGTAAAAATTACCTTTTTAGGGTGAGCTTGAATAGATAAGGCCTTTCTAATAGACAATATCTTGAACAAGAAAGGAACTCCAACACCAAACTTTTTCTTCACTTCAGGTCCTATGGCATCTAGATTGTCTTTGATATACTCAGAGAGCAGTACATCTCTCTCAATGATGATTGAAGGTCCATTGGGATGGGTGCCCATCCACAGCTCTGCATATGGCTTTGATTCATCAATAGCTATGTCTGGATGAGCACTAGACAGTAGTTTAGCCACCATACTATCCAGGCCCAATTTGCCCCAGTCATAATTTTGAACTTTGCACTGTAACTCCATTGCTCTGTAAGGATACCACAAAGCTTTTGATACAAACGTTTTGGAGAACACACCAACCATCGCTTCAATATAAAATTACAAATTACCGATTAAATACTGGTAAGTACAAAAACAAAAAGTTATAAAAACAAAAGTTTTATGAGAGTTTGTCATTTTAATAGGTATTTCACTGTTTATAGTTTATTGCATAGTTAAGGGTAGGTACTTACCATCTATTTGTAATGCTTTAGTAAGCAAAAAAACTTTAAGTTAAAAATAGAAACACAGTCTCAAACGAAATGATGAGTACTATTGATAGAGTAACTAAACTCTAATTGTCCACGTTATCACTGTCCATTCGTCAAAGCGACCCCATTAAACGCCTTGATTGTTCTGTGACGACATGGAATTGAAAATAATTATTGGTTCAACAAGAAGAAATTGAAATTGAACTTTTGAAAGATGCAATCAACAAAACGTCAAATCGCCGACATTTATTTGACAGTATGTGATAGTGATATTCTGACACTGACAGCAACTGTAATGACACATATTCTTACGTTCGGAAATCATTAATTTATTGATTGCGAAAAAGTATTTTCTCGTAATTAATAAAAGGGGTTAAAGTATGAAATTGCCGTTTCATTGTAATAGGTACTTCGAATGGACATAGAACCTTCATGGTTTGATATTTTTGAGTGAAATTTTTTCACATGGTACCTATGAAGTTCTTCTTTTAAAAAATGTGCAACATTCGATTATCGACTTTCGGTTGTTTTTTTTCATCAGCTTAGACAAGAAAGATGGATACTTCGAAAATTCGAGTTAATTTTGAATAAGAGTTCCGACGCGGAACTAATGCGGCAGAAACAGTTCGCAATATTAATGTTGCGTTTGGAGAGGAGACTGCTAATGAACGCACCGTGCGATTTTTGTTTAAACGCTTTCGTGATGGAAAAGCAAAGCTTACCAATAAAACGGTAATGGTAACTGTTTGGTGGTCTCAGCATGGTGTTATTCACTATAGCTTTCTCCGATCTGGTCAAGCAATAACGGCAGATGTCTACTGTGCCGAACTCCGAACAATGATAGCAAAACTAGCAGTGAAACAGCCCCAACTCATGAATCGATCTTCACCATTATTGCTCCATGATAACGCGAGACCTCATACAGCACGAGAAACCGTTTTAACTCTACAGGAACTGCAATTAGAAACCATTCTTCACTTCACCCTCCGTATTCGCCAGACCTTGCTCCAACGGACTACCATTTTTTTCGTGATTTGGACAATTTTCTACGTGATAAAAAGTTTTCTTCTCAGGAGACAGTACAAAATGCTTTCACACAGTTTGTCGAATCTAGATCACGAGAGTTCTATCGCAAAGGCATAAATGACCTTCCTATTAGATGGCAGCAATATATAGATAATATTAGTAATTATCTTGAGTAAATAAATATGTTAAATTTAAAAAAAAACGAATTTCAATTTTTCAGTACAAATCGGCAATTTCATACTTTAACCCCTAATATTATTAATTTACATTAGAATCATATTACAAAAAGTCCGAACCGCAAGCTTCATTGGCAAGAAACTCAATGAACCCTCTTCCTGAACTACCTATATTAGATTTCTGACAAGAGAGTTTCACACTAATAAGAAAGGCAGATTTCCAATTCACGAATACTGGAGTTGCTGATGGAGATGCTTGCTTGGCTTGGGACCATAGGATATTATTACAGTTGTATTTTTTGTACATCATCATACAATATATGTATATCGTTATTAACTGTCTCGTTGGTCTAGCCGTGTGTGTGTGTGATATTTGGTTTTTTCATCTGTAATGTCTAATGTCTCAGTAGCTGGCAGCCCAGAGTTATTTTATTGAATAAAATTATTATGAAAACAAAGTGTTTTTACCTCTAGTGTTTTAACACCCTTAAAAATTTCACAAGTGCCTAAAATAATAATTTGGAACTAGTGATTAAAAAAAACATCAGTAGTTCCATCATGGAACTGTTAATGTTACTAGTGGCAACGAAGCAGAATTTGTGACCGGATGATGGCACTAAGCTTATAATTACATGGGACTTAAAGATACATACCTAACTCGCTAAATGTGGGCGTGGTACTCTTCGGGGAATACAGGCGTGATGTTATATTTTGTTAATATCCTTATGACATTACCTACATGACATCGTGCCTGTATTCCCCGAAGAGTAGGCAGAAGTTACTTTCGTTGCTGATCGTACCTTTGTGTTTCATTAAAAATACAACAAATAAAATATATGTGTAGGTATTTATAGATAGTAGCTACAATCTGACATAGATACTTATAAATGAAACGTGGCGAATGGCAAAGTAGAGAACGAACGAAATAGAGGACATATTTCTTGGCAAGTAGCGCCTCTATCCACGTTCATTTGGTTAAAGCCATATTGGATTGTATTTACTTTTATTCTATTTTTTTTCTTCTTAATCCACAATTTCATTACGAAGGCTTTCTGCCACATTAGGAACTGAAGTCACAGCTAATTTTATGTTATGTTTAGATTCTCTGTCGACAAGACCCTTCAAATTGTTCTGTTTCAATTTGGTCTCCAGCAATTTAGAATTTTTAATGATTTTGGCTGGTATTGCAAATCCCGTGAGTCCTCTGCTAATAATTTCAACATTCGGTAGCTCTTCATAGGGTTCGCAAAAACTAGGATCACCTACAAAGGCACTTCCAGCGTCATACTTGCCACTTTGTCTGGTATTTTTATCAGAAGGGCTATTATACTTTAATTCTATCTCCTTCAGGTCGAGATAGGGATATTTTTTCATTATCACGAGTTGTTCATACTGACGAAGGTCTTCTTCACTTAGATAACTCTTATCGTTCAAATGTGACTGAGCATTTCTAGGAATGTCCTGTTTAGAGTCTAGTCTTTTAAATGCGTCTTTGGCCTTCTTGTGATTGTCGTGGTGATCGCTCCTGGCACAAATCCGTGAACCTACAAATAAATTTAATTTGTTGTAGATCTTTTCATTTGGGTAGGTACCTAATATGTATATTTTCTTTTCAAATATCCACAAAATCAGAGGAAAGAGCTGACTACGGATGTGGAACTAATGTAATATTTTATACTTAGTTTACAAGTCTACAAAAACAGGTAGGTAACGACATGACTATCCAAGAAATTGCGATTTGAGCCAATATTCCAATGTTTTATTGCTTTGCTCATAAACCCTGATTCTGCTGAAAATTGCTGTAAATACTTAAGGAAAATGGAAAATACTTACGATTGTCGTAAACATCTACGAGCATGTTTGAGCCTTCCTTGTGCAGCGGAAAAGTGTAGTTGAAAGTAAGGCATAACATTATGCACAAAATGGTTAATACCGCAGCATTTCGTTGCATTATATTGCAGTTCACTAAATATTTAAACATTGAATTCAATCAGAATCAATGAGAATCCCGAATCGACTTCGTTTACAACATTAATATTTCTCAAACGTCACTTGACTCACTTGCATGTAAAAAGTTTGGTAGTTAATGCATGCGTGACCTTTTTTAAGAAAAATACCTGAAACACGCATGCAGCCGTTGATAATTGCGTAACTCACAATCAATCAGAATCGGGTTCATTTTGACAGTTCAACAACATTCATTGCGTTATTTACGTGTTGAGCAGACTTTATGAAGGTAACCTTATTCGAACTTATGAAGCAATGGATTAGCAATATCCTTCAAAATGATTCAGATTGAGATTGATTGTGTGTTTCGCAATTAGGGTGCAGTTCAAAAGAAGGTGTAACCAAGATAAAGAATTTCATCGGAAACCATATTTTTTTTTAAAAAAACGTTGCCCCACCCTAGGAATTTCTCCAGTGTCGTGGGTGCGTTTACTAACATTTAAACTCACATACACAAACAGTCAGACCCGGAAAAACGATCTGTAGGCAATACAAATATGCGTTCCGTGCGGGAATCGAACCCGCAACACGCAGCGCAGCAGTCGATCGCTCAGCCACTCCGCCAACCGTGTCGTGAGCTAAGATCCTTGTACATTTTAGAGTGGGCAGAGTTGGATAATCTAAAAAAAGTGTCTTGTCATATATCACCCAGGAACAAGGTGGGTGTATTGTATGGAAGGTTAAGTTACTTAAGCGTTCTTACCTAAGGTAATACCAACTTTAAAAATATGTCGGTAACAAGTCCTCGTTGACGAGTTATGTATGTTGTAAAACACTCCATAACTTGAACTAATACTTAAATTAACTCATTTGTTTAAAAATACTAAGTTGGAACAAGGAATAACTTTGTCTCACTTGAAATCCCGCCTAGAGGGTCGGGTTTATAAAAATCAAGCGTCCCCATTGGTCGTCACTCACCCTTTCCCCTGTATTCCCGCACGGGATGAAGAGGGAGCGAGCAGGGGGCGGGGCGGAGT
Source organism: Apamea epomidion (assembly GCA_947507525.1). Taxonomy (NCBI): domain Eukaryota; kingdom Metazoa; phylum Arthropoda; class Insecta; order Lepidoptera; family Noctuidae; genus Apamea; species Apamea epomidion. The sequence goes on from OX382238.1 coordinate 14,073,022, forward strand.
TCCTCGAGGATGTCAGTATGCACCTGACGCTGTCAATTGACCAATCTCCCGTAATCGGACAGCACGTGTGTAGTACGGTAATTAACACGATGAGTGAGGAAGTCGAGGAGAATGGTCAGACAGACGCGAAAATTGTGCAAACGCTTCAAGTACCGCGGCCGTCTTCTCCGCGGAAATTCTTTGCGCGGATTTACGGTCACCTGGAGGAGCCTAAGAGGCCGAGTGCGGTGGAGAACGTGGTTCGCGGGGTTCCGGGGTTCGAGAGCGACTCGTCTTCGGACGTGGAGATAGGCGAGAGTGAGGGATCCCCGGAGGTGCTGCCGAGGGAACCCCCGCTGTGGCCGGCGCCGCCGCCGCTGCCTCTGTGTCCTCGCCCGATGCTGCTTCCGCACCAACAGCTGGCTTTTGGAGCTGGTCTTGCTGCTTTCTGTGAGTTAATTTTTTCCCAAATATTTCTTCCATTTTGAGTGAACTTAACACTAATTTCATTCTTCCACCAAAGTTACAACATCTTTTACAAAGTTGTTGTTTTAGTAGTTCAGTATTAGGCCGTGAACTATTTCTGTAAGTTTATGGGTACCTACGACAGAATAGCCGTTAACCAACAAATTGGTTATGAACAACAAAGTTATTATGTAGGTACTTACCTGTATCTAGAAAATCATGAAAGTTAATTTCATTATTTAATTCCCATGTATCTGTTTGCAAGTAGGTAGGTCTGCATCTAAATTCTGTAACACACTTTCTTTAACAATCCGAAGGATTTTGAAGGACATTCCTAATGCAATGCTTCATATGTTTTAAAAATTCGTCTGCTCGACAACGTTAATAACGTAATGAATTTTGTCGAAATATCAAATTGCAAGGCATTGTAATTGTTAGTGTGTTACGCAATTACCCCGCAGGTCCTATTAACATCAGTCGTCGTACTACCCACATACCTACATTTAAATGTAACTTCCTTTCTAGTGCAAGTCTTCAAGTCGAGATTACATAGGTCCACAATCGCTTACCTACCATCAGGTGAGGCACTTTGTGGTCAAACGCGAGTCTATCAACTGTAGGTAAAGACTCAGGATAATTTATAGAAACTAGAAGTCCCTGTAAAGTTAGTAAATTAAAAACCATTTGTCTCCAAAAATTGTATAACTTCTTCTTCACCTTGGTAGGTACTATTTTAAAATAGTAACCGGGATGGTAACGAAGTGATTTTTAAAATCATGTTAGTCATCACAAATTACCTGAATAAAAATGAGGCAGCGCAGCCCATTGTTTCTTTGACTTACATACCTTATTTGTAATACCTAACTATTTAAACTTTGTGTGTTAAACGCTATTAAGCTTGCTCAGACTGTAAGAACCTTCTCCTGTATCGTTAAATCGTTTATGATCCATCACTTACAATCAGCGGGGTGATTGCATAGATAACACACTATCTGTAGGAATGGCTTACATTTTGACAGTTCAACAACATTCATTGCATTATTTTATTTACGTTGTTGAGCAGACAGAGTTTTCAAACATAATTATGAAGAAATAGATTAGCAATATCCTTCAAAATGATTCAGACTGAGATTACATAGTGTGTTACGCGATTAGGGTAACAATTAAAACCGAAAAAAACATTATCAATGGTGACTAGACTAAGGCTGGTTGCCAAAACTCGTCAGCTTTACGAGTTTTGGGTCACCTAATCATACTCGAGGATGCACCTGTGTATAGGTTACGGTATTTATCTATGGACCTGTTACGCCTGAAATAAATTGTGTTTTATCCTTTACTAGCAGCGCCCCGCTGTTTCACCCGCATAAGTTTCGATCCCATGGGAATATAGGGATAGAAAGTATATTATATGTTAATCCTGGTTATAAACCACCTGTGTGCCAAATTTCATCCAAAACCGTTTAGTAGTTTTTGCGTGAAAGACAAACATCCATCCATCCATACAAACTTTCACGTTTATAATATTAGAAGGATTTCATTTATAGTATACCTGCCTTACATTTTTAAATATTAAAAAAAAACATGTTTTTTAATATAAAAATTATCAGCCCATCGGCATCAGGAACAGGGTCCAAGTTGCCGGTGATCAGGTTCTAGACATAGGAACCTCCTCATTATGCGTGCTGTATCCAGGAGAACTACTTTCTGAATCAAGCCCTTGACTCAGCCGCGCGATGAGAGCCTCCTGAGGTGTTGATTGATGGGTCCCTGCTATTAGGCCATTAACCGTAACGATCATTGGTACAATTATTACAGAGTCCACGTCTCACATGTCGACAACCTCATGTGCTAAGTCAAGATATTTGATTTACGCAGTCGCGCGTCGTCGTTTTGTAGATAGGTGGTTTAAGATTTATAATCCTCAAAAGTGTTTTACTATCGTATACTTTTTGTTTTGAAGCCAACAGATTTGTTTTGAACTACTTTCTTAGAAATACGAGAGTTTGTTTTATGTAGACTTGTTGACTATAAAGGTATATCACAGAGTTATTTTTAAATCGAAGTCAGTGTTTGGGTTAGTTAGACAGACTATCAATCTCAATCTACATCATTTTGAAGGTTATTGCTGATCCATTGCTTCAAATGCATTGTTTCAAAAATTAGTCTGCTCAACAACGTAAATAACGTAATGAATGTTGTTGAACTGTCAAAATGAAACTCATTGCTACTGATAGTCTGTTACGCAATTACCTCGCAGGTATATAATGAATGAGGAAAATAGCGTTTGGGGCTGGTTGACAAACATTTTGTGGTGCAGATTGACTTATACCTACTGAAACAACAAGAGATGTTAAAAAGCGTTTTTGAAGTGAAAACTTCTTTAGCGGCGTTGTGCACTTTTTTGTGATGAGTAAAAATATAATAATTTATTTTGCTCTCAAAGCACAACAAAAAACTTAATCTATGTACAGTACAATTTAATAAGGTATTTGATGGTTGTACAGCAGCACGTAATTAATGATCTACCAACTCCTAAACTAAGTCAAGCTTGTATTTTGGGAGTTAGTGGTTCTTAAGATGCAGGGCTTACCATAGACACAACCTTGTAGCCTAGAAATTGACTTCCAACACTTTACAGTAAAAAAAAAAATATTATTAAATTAATATTTTGATGTATACAATACAATGAGAAATAAATTATGGCATCTACATTATCTAAAAATACAAATTAAAAGAAAGAAAGAAATATATACCTTCACATCGACAAAAATTTCATGTTTTACTTTTTTATACATAAGAGCATCTCAGTTTGATCATTCTAAAGTTTGCAACCAATTACTTAGTTTATGTTTAACCTCGCGTTTAGTTAAGCTGTGTGTAGTTAAGCCATCAAATTGCCTACTAGCGGAAGCTGCTCTGCAAGGTACACCAGGGCAAACAACTGCACCGGAGCGTTTTTTATTGCTTTTGTCATCCAGTAGTAGCAGCGAATGCCTCCGAAGTACTGTTTTCAAAATATACAATTGTCTCACAGTCATGACCTGACATTCGGCATACAGTTTGACAGTTGGGTAAAACCGTGGCTTAAAGTGTAAGTGCACCTTTAAAATTGCCCTTTGCGCCCTCTCCAGCACAAGAAAGAGAGTTTTATAGGTTCCACCCCGTACGGGCATGCAATAAATTAACACGGACTGACATAGAGCAGTGTAGACCATATAAATCGTTGAAGCGTCAGCGCTGGGTCTCAGATTCTTAAAAATGTATATTAATTTTCTTATGCGACTAGTGAGAGCCTCAATTTGTGGTCGCCAGTCGAGTCTCTCATCTAGTAGGACCCCAAGATATTTAATATTGCTCACTCGTGACAATGACAAACAGACACAGTCCGCTGGCACCGCACAGATGTGATAAACACGCGTCAGGACACGTGACCTGATCGAAACTTCGTAAGACGGAGCTCGCGTCAGGAGACGTGACCTGATCGAAGCGGTGGCAAAAGCGTTTGACATTAGTTATAATTACTTCAAATGTGGATGCGTGACATAATTAAAAGAAAAACTTTTAGTAAGTGAATAGTTCGTTCATCGAATCGAATTTCGAAGATTTTCCCAATAAATCAGTCCCCAAAACGTACAACCTTAACTTTGCCGTTGGAAAACTGTTCTACCCATACATCGCCATAGGTCGCGGTTAGTTTACCAACTGCAAATAAGTTTGAATCGCAAAAGTTTTTTTTTTTTGAGATGCAATTACAAAATTACGATTTTCGGATTTTTTTCTTTACTTGTGCTACATGACATTGCTTCATGCCAAATTTCACGATTCTAGGTCGACGGGAAGTACCCTATAGGTTTTTGGTTCCTTGCGACTGTCAAAATATTCGGCAAAAACGGAGCATAAAACGCCACATCTTTTGATCGCGTCGACTTAGAAGTTTGATTTTTTCACTGTTGCAAGGGACCACAGACCTGAGTATTTGATATTAATGTCAAGTTGATACCTCCACGCGTTCCAGAGAAAAAGGGTCTTGACAGACGGACAGATGGACAGACAGACGGACAACGAAGTGATCCTATAAGGGTTCCGTTTTTGGTACGGAGTACGGAACCCTAAAAACTAATAAAATGAGAATACCAGGCTGTCAATTAATAAATAAGTTAATATTTTTGTTGAGAATGTTCTGGGTTTGGAATCGTTAAAAGTTGTTTAGTTTTTTTAAGGCTTATTGAATACTACGATTGTTTTATTAGGTACTCATCCCTTCTTATGATTTCACACATACTTCATTTTTATTTTATTTAACCCAAAATTCAGTCAAATAAAGTAGGTAAGTTTTAGGGCTTGAATTTAATTCCTCGAGGAATAAAATTGACGTTTGACAGTTTTTGTATGAAATAACAGCCAACATTTCAAAATTATTCCTCGAATAAAGTTATCAGATGATTGAAAAATCAGCCCTTAGACATATAAATATAAAAACAAGAAATATACACCAATAAGTGAAAAGTTAGTCAACCAGCCCCAGTCTCCCCTAAGCCATAGAAAAAAAATTGCCTTTAGGATGGATGAACTGAACGAGTACATACTTAGGTACTTATCCGTCAGCCAGAAGGCATTAAGAATTACAGGTAAAGCCATATAAATTTCAAAATCAAAGTCATTTATTCGAATAAGGCTGTGAATCAGCACTTTTTGAACGTCAAAATTACATAAGATAGTCCCCCATCTATTTCATAGTGCCTTAGCTTGGAAAAAGTAGGGGCGCAACAAAGTCCCCAGCAGCACAACTGCCTGTTAAGTTAGAAGAACAATTGATCCTATACAATAGTAATATATATATATATATACAATTATATAATACGAAAAAATAAAGAAAAAGCAGGAACTCATTGGTCATCAAAAAATTCGTCCGCATCATTGTCAATGGGATAAGTGCCCAAAAGGCTGGCAGCATTACCACGTTGGATGGAAATGCTGATTCTTTGGGCTAAAAATAGGCCAGCTTTCTGGTCACGTGAAGAGTCCACTAACCGCTTGGCGATCTCCCGAAAAAATTAGTAATTAATAATCTATCTAGCTATATATATAAAATTCAAAGTCCTGACTGACTGACTGACTGATACATCAACGCACAGCCTAAACCGCTGGTCCTAGAAACATGAAATTTGTAGGATGTGTTCTTCGTGAAGAGTAAGTATCCAATAAGAAAGGGTTTTTCGAAATTCCACCCCTAAGAGGGTGAAATGGGGGAATTTTGTTTGTATGGAAAATCTTATTGCTTGAGTTAATAAACTTGAAACTTGGCACCAATACTAATCTAAGTAAATTATGAAGTTAGCCATTTTATGTTTTTCTAAACTACCCCCTAAAAGGGGATTGGGGGTTTTAAAGTTTGTATGGAAGAATTTTAGCGCGCGGTCCGATGAACTCGAAACTCAGTATTTATACCTAGGATCGAAAGTAAAGAATAATGCGTATCAGGGTTTTTCGAAAATTACCCCTGACGGGCTGAAAAGAGGTAGTCAATGACAGGGGAGGATTTTACTGCATGGCTTGATTAACTCGAAAATTACTATAAATAATCTGTGTGTCAAGTTATGAATACATCCCAAACGATTTTTCAAAATTCCACCCTTGTATCCAAAGCGGGGATATAAACTAGAAACTTGGCAAGAATACTTGCCTAAGTAAGTAATAAGTTTATTATTAAAAGTTTTTCAAAATTACCCCTCAAAGGGCTGTTGAAGTTTGTGTGGAAGTAATTGAATGCGCGGTCCAATTAACTCGAAAGTCAGTATTAATACTTTTGACAGACAATAATTAATAATAAGTATGTAAAGTTGTCGTAAATTGACCTCTGACGGGGCAAAAAGGGGTAATTCGATTTTAAGGGGAGGATTTGAACTTGAAACTGTATGTTACATTTTCACACCTAAACCATTGAACTTCTGATTTGGCAAAGAGATAGATGGCATCCCGGGGAAGGACATACTTTTTATCCTGGTAGCACGTTCCCGTGGGTTAATTTCCGACATCCAAGCGGGCGAAGCCGCGGGCAGAAGCTAGTATAATATTATAATTACAATAGTAAGTATGCAATATTTAATTTACAATATTGCAGGAAAGATTACGACAAAAAAATTTATACATATTATCATAAACCACCGGGGCTGGGGCTTTTTTTTTGGGTGGGAAATCATCATATGACTTCTCCCGCTCTGGGCTGAGCGGAAGGGCGTGTCAGACTTTTACTGACTAAAACCCACCCGTGTTCCTTCAGTTGCCTATGCCAGGGGCCACGGTATCTCTTTCGAACAACCCGCGGCCCTGGCGGGGGCTGGGGCTCATGGCTAAATAATATCCGCTCGGGTCGATCGGAGGTAAAGTTACGCTTACCGCGGTCGGTTCGTGGATGGGTGACCATTCATTACTTATCGAGACCCCTCCGTGCCTCGGAAAGCACGTTAAGACGTTGGTCCCGGCTATCATTCGTGGATCTTTGACAGTCGTTACTGGTAGTTAGGAGCCCAAAAGTCTGACACCCAGTCTTACCAAGGGGTATCGTGTTACCCAGTAACTGGGCTGTGGAGGTATCTGACCTAGTCGCTACATGTAAAATACTGGTATTCAGCTGCATCAGACTGGAAGCAGACTCCAACACAGTTGGGAAAAGGCTAGGCAGATTGTTTTTTTTTTAATTATAAACCACTTTATGTGCTAACAACAACATAATAATATAAACAAAACCCGCGAGAGCTGTTGGCACAACGGGTTGAATAAAGAGAACGTCACACAAGTAGGTAAAGCTGAACTAAACGAGTATATATTTTTCAAACGTGTTAATTTTGTGCTCCGCATGAGACTACATGTGGAATGCAATAAAGTATTGAGTATTGAGTATTGAGTATTGACTAAAGATAGTCTCATGCTGGCGCATACAAAACAAATTTACCAGATTTTTGTGTATGATACTTTACGGTGTTTATTCCTTCTATCCGTTGATGGACTTTATTCGTTATCGGTATGGTCGGGTACAACAAACTGTACACAAGGAGGGACCTAGCAATAACCACATATATATTTAAATTATGACGTGGTAAGACCTACGATTCCGGTGTTTTGAAGGAGATACATCTAAATGTGCCTGACAATTTTGTATTGCGGCGCCGGAAGCCACAGTTACTAGCGGTGCCTCACGCACGAACCAACTTGCTCAGCAAAGCGCCACTGACGTGCGCCTTATTGCACGAACTGAATGACACTGCTGAAAGGATCGATCTATTTACCTGCTCTCTGAATGAATTTACAAAAACAATATTGTATCTGTTATAATATAAAATAGTTATGAATAAGATAGTTTAATTAAGGACCACGCTAGCGCATTAGGAATTCCCTGTAATGTTAGTTGTTTAAATAAACATTTTGCCTTTGACGAGGACTTGATTTTTTGGCGGCCTGGGCCCTAATTCACTATGACCACTTAACGATTCTTTACCTCGAAACCACGTCAATTCCTTAGCTAATACCGCCAATCTTGCGTTGATTTCGCGCGGTTTCGTTCATTGTGTCATAGAGAATTACGGCCCTGGGTTTTTAATCTTGTTGTTAGTTGTTGTTGGGTTGTAGCTTGTTGTTGTTCTTGTTGTTTTGTTGTTGTTGTAGTCGTGCTGATTCAATCGTTTAAGAGGAAAATATAGGGTTCATAGCATTTACAGTGCTCTAAAATAATTAATTCTAGCTCTAATAAATCATTATCAGCCTTCAATGTTCCCCTGTATACTCTCTCTCACACACAGGCCTCCTGTCGGTGAGAGGGAGTGGGCCGTAATCCACCACGCGGGCCCAGTGCGGGTTAGTAGATGTCACATGTCTTGCTCTAATAAAGAGCTCAGATGAAATAAAATAATTAGGTATTTCCAGAATAATCCTCTTTCGTAATACGATCTACGCGGAGTCTACGGCATACTACGAAGCTACGAAGTATCCAGAAAGCCCATTTTTAAGGTTCCATAGTTCACGTCTCGGAACCCGTATAGTTTCGTCATGTCCGTCCGTCCGTCTGTCCGTCCGTCCGTCCGTCCGTCTAAACGGTTAGTGCTAGAAAGATGACCCTTTGCATGGATATGTGTATTTACCACGTCGACAAAGTGCTAAAATAAAATCAGACAACTATTTTTTTTGGGGTACCTCCCCTACACGTAAAGTGGGGCGTCTACCCCATAGTGTGGGGTATCATTACATAGGTCTTTTAAAAACACTGAGAGATTGCTAAGACGATTTTTTGATTTAGGTATCCGTTTGCGAGATACTCAGCCGCATTTTTTTGTTAAAATAGGGCGTAACGGCTTAGATAACTTTGTTAGTTCAGGAGTTATAGAAGCCTAACTTGTAAAATGCGCATACTTGGAAATCTTCGTACAAAAATAACGAAATAATAAGTAAACATGTAAAATATTAAAAATAAAATCATAACAATTATCTATTGGTACGAAACCCTTTGTGCGCGAGTCCGCTCGCACAGGTCCGGTTTTTTTAATTTTTTCTGAATTCCGTTGATATACTTGCCTAGCAACATTGGTATTTATGTTCATATCATAAAAATATAGACATAATGTTCGAAAAAGACCCGTGTACCTACCTATTTTATTTTTAATATGTCAATCAACAAACCACGATACAAATCCTAACATGATTTTAGTTTTCCAATTCATAAAAATAGTTATTTTACCGTTAATTCCATGATTACTTACATAGATACCTTTTTCTTCGTTAATTCACAATCTCTCTCAAGCAAAATATCATAAGATTAAATAAAAATAAACAGCGCCCTTTTTCAATGCTGTACACCTTCAGAAGCACAGAGATCAAAGATATCTTTTTTGCGTCCTGAGCTTACTCGTAAAAATAAAATATCACTACAAAAATATTTGAATATAATGGAGGGTGTCCATAGATAAGCCTTTTGCGCTGTAGAACCTCCGTCCCTAATCCTTTCACACAACTCTTTGCCGGACATCATCTTTATGGATTCAATGTAAACATATTTTTTCAAAGTTCTCAAAGAATTCTTATATTTCCTTTCATATCGTGTTGATCAGCTGTAGTTATAAACATATTTTTCAGTTAGATTATTTCATAACACCTACTTCTTTATGTATAGGTATGTATGTACCACCACCTAAGTATTTTTAATCAGAGGGGTAATTCTAGTAATTTTAAGAACATTTACAGTCTGATCTCAGTCTCAATCTGTCAAAAATACCTCTAATTTCCCTACATTTTTGACAAGTTTTTGACATTCATTGTCGCTGAGATGAGATTGCGACTAGATTTTTAACGTTTGTAATTACGGGAATTGGCCTTCAGATCACAGAAACAAACAAATACATTCCTGTAACAATAGCATAATCAGCCTAAACTGTTCCTGCTGCCGGGACACGGGCCTTCTCTTTGTGAGAGGGAGTGGGCCATAATCCACCACGCGGGCCCAGTGCGGGTTGGTGGATTTATAACAATAACCCAGGTTATTAAATCAGTTACCTAAAGATCGTTAAGCTAAAATTGCACGCCGTCTCTATTGTAGGTATGTAGGTATTCAAATATTTGTCGACATAGGTAGATGCTATGCACCACACAATTAGGCCTCCAACATTAGTCCCTTAGTCACCACTTCGGTAGTCTTGATCACTTCACACACGCCACATCTTCAAAAAATCGACAAACTCGTATCTTACTGCTATTTTTTTGTTTAAATTCACCGCTCAAAAATCCTCTACCTCTGTGTCATATTATGTGTCAAAATGAAAACCATTGCTACTGATATTGAATTACGCAATTGCCCCGCTGAAGATGATTCAGTTCAGGTAGGTATTCGTGAAATTCATCGCATAGCCTACTTAAATTATTACTGCTGCTGATAAATAAAAATATTCAAAGAATTTCACCAGAATTACACCGACGTTCCAGCTACAATAAAATCTCCATCTAAGCACCTCCACAACAATGGCTGTTATAATTTACATTTAAGCTTATTAGTATGAAAATCTTTTTCTGTGGGGAGTCTTATTGCCATGAAAATAGAATCATAATGGTTTGTCGCGTCGCTGAAAAAGCTTTGGTGAAGAGTCTGTGTGGGGTGGTCTGTGGGGGGTTGGGGGGTGTAGTGACGGCTCGCTCGTCGGCACTGCCATGATGCGATTACCACACCACGTCTCGCTACCTCCCAATAGAGGCGTGCCGGCACCCATTCGAACTCGCTCTCTCGTTAAAATTGTCGGCACTGTTCCGCTACGCTATAAAATCCATTGTTCAGCTCTAATAACTATTGCGAAATAACAGTCCATGAAACTGATTATCAAACGTTATAATTTGTTTGTGTTTAGGCTTGTGTTATGTTTCAGCGTTTAATTAATGAAAATTGGGTAAATAATGCTTATATTCTGGCAATGTTTTGATACGGACTGTATTATTAATACAGAACATTATTTCGTTTAATTGAATGGGGAAGTATCGGCAATACCTGTCTGTCTGATTCCAAACCTTGCACTATGAAAGCTTTAATATTGATAATTATATGGACCTTCACCTTTGTTTGCGAAGTTCGGACACTTGGTTCAGCGTAAAGGATTTGATTAGCCAAGACAAACGATGTCTTGCACGAACCGTCGTGCAAGACATCGTTTGTCTTGGCTCTAAGAAATTTTAATGTTGAAATTTTGGTAGAGTTGAAGGTAGATCAGTCTAAACGGTTTTCTCCAATGCTCTCAAAAACGGTGAAGGAAAATATCGTGAGGAAACCGGGCGGCATGTATTCAACCGAAAATTCGAATGCATGTGACATCGACCAACCCGCACTGGGCCCGCGTGGTGGATTACTGCCCACTCCCTCTCGAAGAGAGGAGGCTTGTGTCCCAGCAATAGGAACATTATAGACTGATTTTGCTTATGCTATGTCTAAAGGATCGTTGTAAAACATAGAGAACAGTCTGTGAGCTTGGTAAAATTGTAATAATTATGTAGTATCAAATCATAGCCGGATTATCTAGTCAATAAGTAGGAAGCCACCTATTCTATGCAATCACTTGCCAAACCCAGGACTCAGCGACAGTGAACATAATTATGTTCACTAATCACCGAGTCCAGGGTTTGGTAAGAGACATCGTTCGAGCATTGTCATTTATAATCATGGATAAGTATAGTAGGTAATCAAAGTATTCAGGCAAATTGCCCAACCTATTTGTCCCAGATTGATATGCGGACCCCTAACAAATTATAGTAAACCGAACCCAATTTTTATCAAACGTGGACACACTCAAATCTTCATTGTGCAGTGTTTAGTGTACATCGATGGGCTCGTGGGAGCTCACACGTGCACGGCCTGCGTTCCCCGACGAGATAGCAATTCGATTTATATTAATCGCAATTTATATCGTTCTCGTTTCACATCGCATTTGACCGAAGTGCGGTTTCACCGAGGATTATGTTTAGTAAAGCTTAACAGCCTGTTACAAATTCAACAATCGATTGTTGAATAAACACGACTATTTTTCAATTTCAATTGTTATGCTTCTTATTTTTATAATGGGAAATACTCAGATTAGCTAATGGTGATGTTATGCCTTGGTTTTACAACGCTACGTAACGTTCGTGCTCGCAAAAATTGGGGCTCTAACTAAACTGGTTAGGTTTCCCTCTCACAGAGAGGAGGCCTGTGTTACAGCAGTGAGAACATTATATGAGTATGAGCTGAGTATGTATGTCCACCGCCCTTGGGGTCTGTCAGACTCTTACTGACTAAATACCACCCCAGTTTTCCATCTGTAAGATCCTTCCGCAACCACCGACTGGTGCTGATGCTGCGGGCCTCCTCGGGTCAGAGGGGAAGTGATATATTTGACTCCCCCCGCAAACCCCACTCCTAAGATGAGGACACGGGGCGGCTCCTCCCAAGCGGCACACTCTGCCAGCGTATGCCGCATCATGTCCTCCCGGCATTCGACTCGGTGGTGACATCGGGTGACCGGGCGTCCGGCTCTCTGTTTATGCGACACAGGTACTTCCCGAAGCAACCATGTCCCGAGAGCACCTGCATCACCCGAAACGACAGGGAGCCGTGCCTCCTCCTCCGACAGGGATACGAGTACTTTCGCCTCGAGGTCCCACGGCGGGGATCCGACCAGTACACAAACCGCCTCATATCAGATCGTGAAATACCCCTGATGACTCTGACGGACATCGCTCTCTGCGGCTTTCGTAAAACTGCGATGCTACTGGCCATCAGGTAAGTCGCCCAGACGGGGCCCCATACAGGGCCATCGATCGCAAAATCTCCACGTAGAGCCGCCTATAGGCGGCGCTCGGGCCCCCCAGATTGGGAAGCAGCGTTGATAGCGCCCCAGCCGCGCCACCAACAACCAACTCCAACTTGTTAAGGGCCACCTCCAGGAACCTTTTTTTTTTGTTTCGGGTTGGCAAATCCTCATGATGCCCTCCGCCCTGAGGAGGCGGAGGGCATGTAAGACTCTTACTGAGTGCAGTTCATTACTAATATTTCGCTAGAGTAAGCTACTATTCATAAATCGGTCGCATAACAGCCGTTTGGTTGAAGTGAATAAACACAAGAACTTACACAACACAACAGAAAGAATTTATTATATTCATGTTCTGAAGGTGGAAGAATTTTTTTGCTACGCCACTGACTGCTTTCGTGGCTATGCCTGCTACATGCGTAGCAGTTTACCGTAAAAGTGCGACGCGTCGTAGCCACATAGATACACTCGTTAAACAACATTTTTAAAATATTGAAGATCCTGATAATTATATAGTAGGTATCTAATGATGTTTTGTTTGTTTTGTATTGTGTGTCATTTGTGTCTTTTCGTCTAATTGTTAGTAGCTGATTATTATAGTCTTTTTATTCTGATATGATAAGCTACGCTTGCCGCGGTTGGTCCGTGGATGAGTGACCATCTTTACATACCAAGACTCCTCCGTACCTCGGCAAGCACGTTAAGCCTTTGGTCCCGGCTGTCATTCGTAGATCTTTGATAGTCGTTACGGGTAGTCAGAAGCCTGAAAGTCTGACAATCAGTCTTATCAAGGGGTTTCGTATTACCCAGTAACTGGGTTGTGGAGGTCAGATAGGCAGTCGCTCCATGTAAAATAGTGGTATACAGCTGCATGCAATTAGACTGGAAGCCGACCCCAACATAGTTGGGAAAAGGCTAGGCAGATGATGACTTAGTCCTTAATAGATTGTTGTTTTTTCTATCAAATAATAATATCCGGAAGGGGCCCATCAAATTTAAAAAAAAATGTCATTTAAGTAAGTACCAACTTTTACAGGCAAGACAGTCGCTCTACAAAAAGTAGTTAACTAACCAGAATGTAAGTAGTAGCCAATATAATATCAAAAATCCAACAGACTGGGTATTTCTTTTCCACATCACTACTTCTACCAAGCGGGAAAGAGCCAGTTGGCAATAATAAGAAGAGGATTTCACTACGAGTTTTCTGTATCTACGAGTATTGTGCTCAATTGAAACGCACTGAAGCGAAGATTTCGTAATATCAATATCTGGCGAGAGGCATCGAAAACAAAACACGAACAAGTCAGGTGTGGCACTTCCATCTCTAAATGCCCTCTGGTAAATGGTCGAATGAAGCTGTAATTAGGGGATCTTGGTAATGAATATTAAGGGGAGCAACCCTAACTCGTCCAGCTCCTATTGTTAGCATTGTTGATTAAACACAATCATTTTTTTAATCGCTTACAACAATGGTATTTTTGTAGTGAAGATAAATCTATGATGAATATCTAAGGGTTTAGTGTTAAATGGAATTGAGGTTATAAATTTAATTGGGTAGGTAGCCGTACTTACATAAATGTCTTGGCTATCTATTTTGCAATTAATAATTTGATTTTACCTAGCTAGCTATTTAAAGTATCGTCACCACATTGGAGATAAGTTCCGAATGAATGATATCCAGTCAAAATAATGAGAAAGAATCATAAAGCGACCGAATAAGTTAGCTGTATAGTTTTAACTTTTAACCTAATTTAATTAATTAGGTCATGTTCAACTACAAAAGCTTCTCTCTGTACAGACGCCAGCACATCAAGCTACTACAATCTGTCAAATTTCTTTAATTGATTTTCAACTTTATCGCTGATTCAAAGCGGTTCAAAATTGATTGGGAAAATTTGACAGTTTCGAGTAGCTTGATGTGCTGGCCTCTATACATCTCTTGTTCCCTTATTAAGCTCATCTAAATAAAAAAAAACATTACACAAATCAAGCTAAGCTCCCCAACCGCTAACAACACTCACTTTCGACTCGATTAAGCGCATGACGATTTAATGTGACAACGCTCAGTCAGATAATACCTCCATTGTGGTCCAATTTCATACATACGGTGCTCGCGGAAAGGGAGAACAGCTGACAACTCTCACGGACATCCACCCTTTTCTCTCGCAGTATCTAATTGAAACAATCTTGTTATTAGTAGATTGCGTGCACTTGATTTTGATTCGGATTATTGGCTTTTGTTATAATCAGCTCTTGGGTAAACGTTTACTACGCCATGACCTAATGACCGCCTCTGTTGACTGTGAAAATGGAATTGACTTGAATACTACATATGTGACTAATTAATGGTAAACGTAGAGCATCCAATTAGGTATAGGTACTTATTGTCATTGGCAGAAAGCTGGGAAGACACTACTGACTGCTCATGAGCTTGATCATCCTTTTTGAGAGCGCCGTCGTTGATTCGTCGCTTTCGGAATTGCGAAGTCGCCTGCGTTTCGCCGTAAGTCGTCAGCGCGTCAGGATGGGATCGTGGTGTCCTGACACACAGGCCATGAGCCTAGCTCAGACAACAGTCTCCCACAATGTATACTTACCTGAATTATGTGTCATTGTCGAATCTGACCAATGTAAAATAATTTATGTATATTGTGGTAAGAAAATAAAGTTGATTGATTGATTGATTGGTTTATTAAATTGTTAACCGCAAAACCGCTGCCGTCGCATTCCGTATTGTACAGTCGACTGTACGTCTGTGGTAACACTTTGACCTTGACCTGGCCTACAAATAGAGAAGTTTTAATAGAATAAGAGGCTACCTCACCTACTGGTTTTGTTACTACTTACGCGCAGCCTAAGGTACCTTACCTTTCCTCACCTTGAGCGACGCCTGCGGGTCAAAGATGTTTTGCACATTATGAGCGTCAAGTTGCTTTTTCATTTTTCTCAGGAGATTCACGCCGCCACGATTTTTTTTCTATATTTTTCAACTTTCACCACCAACTCTGGCCTCTCTACTCTACGTTCTTTGTCTACAGAATAATGCAGTGCTCATTTGCTCAACATTTGTATCCAAACGTATCCGCACGAAACTGTATTTCATATCCCTCATTAGGTCCTTCCGAACGTCGGTATCTACTTCAATAATGACACAATTCAAACAATAGTATGGTACGTTCAATAGAAGCAAGCGAAATGAGAACAATCTGGCACGCATCCGCGGCTCGCGCCTAACGAGACGGATCATGCGAACTTTTATTTCTCCTTTATAGAAATAATAATGTGGCTATTTTCGCTAACAGAAATTGTTTTAGTTGAGCTGTAAAGGTTAAGATGTGGTTGTAAGAATAAAGACGGCACGAGAAATACACAATCAAATTAATTTCCGCTCTAAACCAGCTACCTCCGTACCTACTACATCCTAGGTAGGTACAGGTACAATACATTGGCTTAGGTGATTAATTTGTGGGTATGCATATTAGTAGGTACCTATCTAAGTCAGTCACCATCGTTATAACCCGGCGACCTTGGTGAATGTTGAGGATTGCTGTTTCATGCAACTGAGAGAAAGATCTTACACCTGAGGGCGCGCGTCTAATCAACTTTAATTGATTTCCAGCACCCTGATTGCGTACCACACAGTTACAACCTGAATCATTTTGAAGGATATTGCCAATCAATTGCTTCGTATTTTCGAAAAATTTGGCTACTCAACAACGTAAATAGCAATGAATGTTGTTGAACTGTCAAAATGAAAGCCATTGTTACAGATAGTGTGTTCCGCAATTACCCCGCTTATCGTTCAGCTAGTATGTCTACCTATTTACTGAAAGTGGACAACGTAGATAGGTAAACCTACAATTCGCTGACAATTAGGTACTTATCTACATTTTAGGATCAGCTTCGGATCCGTAGGCTACCTATTATACCTAATTAAGGTGATTCCTTCTATACACTTGATCCCCATGCATTCGCAATTCAGTAAGTTATAGTATACCTACTTATCAACCACCTACTTAACTGATAAAAAATCACAGGATACGGAAGGCAGTGAGCATCGGCTCGTGAATCAATCACTAATTGACCGGACATTATTGTAACGGACACCAATCGTCGCCATATGTCGCCTCTCGCCTGCGAAGCGCTTCAATCCCGACGATGTCGCACGCTCTATTTAAACACAAGGGTTCTGTCCTGTCGGCGAAGCCTTTGCGAATATTAGTAAAATGATTTGTACAAAGTGGAGTTTTATATATAGACTATCGCCATCGATTACATTCATGATTGAAAACTACATATTTTAGTTAGACCCTTAACCACATACGAGTGTAAAATTTAAAAAAAAACTTGTTTTAAATCATTTGCATGCTATTTTATTATGGCGAAATGTGTCTAACATGCCTGTAACATCCATTATTTACCACATTTTAAACAATAGTCGAAATTTTTCCAACGATTCATGTTCTAAAGTAGTATTAAGGTATTGTAATACTATATACCTAGGTAGCATACTCCTCAGACAAGCCCATCCATCTGGTCCCTCAGGATCCCCAAGGATTTTTGTTAAATAACTACGTATACATTGAGGTAGCTAGAATGATTGCATAGGTAGTAAATAGTAGATTTCCAGTATTAAACTTTTATGTAGGCTGATTTGAGATCCAAGACTTGGTCCTTCCATCTTGACCGGGCACAAATAAAGACACTTACTTAGATAGGTACTAGATTATTTAAAATACTTACTATTGGGAATCGAACCCAACACAACACGGCTCGGCCTAATGACCACTCGCGTCAACGAACTCCATTTAATATATGGAGTTCCGGACCTTACTTAAATTATTAACTGTTTGTCCGGGAAAGTTTATATTTGTAGCTCAGACGGCATTAAACCATTGCCTATTTATACAGTCCACTCTGTCCACTCTTTTATTGCTCCCCGCTCTAACACCTACCAAATTTCCGGTACCAATCTACCCCGTTTCATTAAAAAGCTTATATGCGGAACCCCAACTATATCAGTGTCGGGATAATTTGTAAGCAATATCGGATAGAAAATTATGAACTATTAAATAATCGTGATTCACCCTTGTGGCGCGGACAGGGTTTCGCCCCGAGACACTTCCGGGACAATATGGTGCGGAATCGGAGCTCTTACAAGCGTAGTTTTCTCACATGCCTCAAACACTTAAGTAGGTACCGGCACTGAGCACACAGGAATCGCAAGGAATCCTTACTTGGTTGGTGAGTTTTTTGTTAGGTTTTAGTATTCGCGTGGGAAACTTTCGAGTTTCTGTAATACGGCTTGTTGGTTTTGAGTAGGTAGCTAGGTAATGAAGTACATCCAACTTTAATAAATGACTAAGATGTAAATGCCCTAAAAATACTGGGCAGGGCTTTATTTGAAACTCGAAAGTATTGCCGCCAGTTGGGCTGTGTAGCCAGGTAGTCACAGGATTTGCCTACTCTGCACACCTTTGAGTCGTCTTCAAGATGATACCAAATTTCCAAAAGCTTGAACATCGGGGGCTATATTGATGACAGTTAACTTTTGTTTTTGGCAGTGGCTCGCAGACGACGCAAGGAGAGCCGGCCTCGTCGACAGCGCACCACCTTCTCAGCACACCAGACTCTTCGGCTGGAGCTAGAGTACGCGAGGGGCGAATACGTGGCTAGGGCGAGAAGGTATGCAAGGTCCAAGGGGGTTAGTCACGTGAAGGCTAATAAAAAAATGTTATGATTGGACTTGTATGAGTGATGGGTTGGTGATTGCGGTACCCAAGAATTAAACTGAAGCATTCTATTTCAGATGTGAATTAGCATCCGCTTTGTCGCTCAGCGAAACACAAGTAAAGATTTGGTTTCAAAATCGAAGAGCTAAAGACAAAAGGATTGAAAAAGCACAACTTGATCAACAATACAGGTACCTATAATATACTTACCT
Source organism: Apamea epomidion (assembly GCA_947507525.1). Classification (NCBI taxonomy): domain Eukaryota; kingdom Metazoa; phylum Arthropoda; class Insecta; order Lepidoptera; family Noctuidae; genus Apamea; species Apamea epomidion. Next base: position 14,091,718 of record OX382238.1, read on the forward strand.
GCAGCTATTTCATTATTTCAGCAGAAAGACGCCCACATCCACTGCTGGACATAAGTAGGCCAGCACTACATCTATTTAGTTTTGATAAAACCTACCAACCTGCTTATTTGTGTGGTTATGTAACAATATAACAATAGGGTGCTACTAATAAGGAGAACATTTTATACACGGGTAATTAATTCTGCAACCGAATTGCGTAACACATTATCAATCTGAATCATCTTGAAGGATATTGCTAATCCATTGCGTCATATGTTCGAAAAATGTGTCTGCTCAAGAACGTAAATAACGCAATGTATGTTGTCCAACTGTCAAAATTAAACCCATTACTAGGTACTGATAGTATGTGATGCATTACCATGCTGCTCACAAAAAAACAGTGACATCGGAATGATTTTTGTCAACTATTTTATGCTGTTTGTCTAGAATACAGTTTATCCTAAATTAATATTATAAAGAGAAAATATTTGGTTTTTTTTGTTGCAAATTTTTTGTACCTACTTTAACACTTGGATGAATTTTCGCATATGGGTGAGCCCTGACCTGGATTAGGACATAAGATACTTTTTATCCAGATATTATCACGGGATCGAGATGTAGGTGCGCACGTCTGTTAGGCTGCTTTTCCACCAGAGATGTGCTATGCAGCTATGCTGTGAGGATGTGAAAGCTAAGCTAGGAAACTTATCTGACTACGGCCAGTAATGCTATGCTGTGTAGCGGAGCGAGTAAGATATGCTATGTAGATGCGCTGCCGCGAAGTAGCTGTACGAGGAAGATGCGCAGCTCGAGCTATGCAATGCACCGGCAGAAGCGAAGGCAAAAGGGGAGCATGTCTATTTTCTGTGACAAACGCGCGCCTACTTTTGGTACCTACTCTGCTCTGCACATAGCTACACCACTCGCGCATTCATAGCTCCCATCCTTCCATATTAAAAACATAGCTTAGTTGAACCCGTTTCCACCAGTGCTATGCTATGTGGATCAATGAATATGATTGGTGGATATCAAACGCATCCATAGCAATGTAGCTCAGCACGTCTCTGGAGGAAAAGCAGCCTAATAGTACTGTAACTTATAAGTGGGGGTAAGCCTTCTGCGTTCTTATAATTATGTATTCATCACAGCAGCTTGTCCAATGGCAAAGTCAAATAATTTATTTCAATGACGCACAGGAGGCACTTTTGAATGTCAAGATTTACAAGAAAATAAAATTGATTCTAGTTGCCGCTTCCAAAAGGTAGTTTTGTATGGAGAAGTATGGGCAAAAAACTCCTTAGGTTCAGTTCCGGATTAGCCCCTAAGCAAATTAAGCAATTGCTTAAGGCATCACGTCTCGGGGGGCACCATAAAAACTAAACAGCACCGAAAAATATTTGCTAGCACAGGAAAAGCAAGGCTGTTTGAAAACCCACGCGTTTTGTGGGCGGGAGATGTTGCGTTGACGTTGGAAAGGCTCGATGCTTTATCAATATTATACTTGACTTTGCGAGTTGTACTTTGACGTATTCCTCGCTGGAAGTGATAGAAGGATCCATTTGCAACAGTTAAGCACCCCATAGGTAAAGCCTAGGTAAAATTTCATGGGAATCGAGAAAACTCAATTTTTATGTATTTTTGAAAAATTCCCAGAATTCGTCACTAAATATCACTCTCTAAACTCACAAATCGAATAGATGAAACCAAAATTTCTAAAACATGAAACAGTTAGAAGTAAAAAGAAGTTTATAAACAATTCTCAAGAATCATCCACGTAGGTACATGAACTTTGGTACCATTTATCTCAAAATTTGACTGCAACAATTAGTTAAATATCACTATCAGTAACTATCACGTCCTGGAAGTAATACGACAAATTACAAGTCACAGTGCGTAGTTAGTTAATTGTGGCAAATGGGCCAATTTGCAAAACTTAAATATCTATCACTATCAGTAACTATCACGTCCTGGAAGGAATACGACAAATTACAAGTCACCCTGTAATACAGGGTCTGTATAGTATATAGAGGCAGCTATGCTAAAAATGTTGAACTTAATTCCCGTAAAAGTCGCAAGTCGCATTTCAATACCTAGATAAAAAATGATGCTTTCGTACATATTCTAAAGAACGTATAATGATCTATATTATCTCGTTGTAATAAATACGTTTTTTTTTTAAAGATTGGTAGGTACTAGTGGACAGGGTGGCCCACAGGCGTGGATTGCTTAGGGCATCAAGTAGTCTTAATCCGGCACTGCTTAGGTTATTCTTCTTTTTAAATGTTTAACCGTGGTATCCACCCAATCCCAAATGCTTGCGAAAACCAAACCCACCAACGCCTCAAGCCTGCAAGGCTCTCATAGTCTCGTGGATTCCAGTCCATAATGATAAAATCGATGCTAAATGCACTGCCATAATATTACCTGTGTGTGCCCTTTCCCACGGAATTATTGACTTTCTTATTGGAACGTGAGACATCCCTCAGACTGTTATTCTTTCCACGGTTTTCATTCTTAGCCATGACATTGAATGGCATAATATTAAATTATTTTTCAAACTTTATTCGAAGCACTGCTGTTTCCAAATCTCTCTCTGGAAGTCTATTTTGGAGACCTCGAGTCTGTATGAATTCCGGAAAATATCATAGTAATGCCCACCTCAAACCTACCCACTAGCCAGACCCCATGTCCAAAAATGTAGTTTCGACCTTCCGTAAGATTCTACTTTTAAACCAATATTGGCCAAAAACTCTTCACTAGTGAAGAGTTGAACTGTATTGAACAACACAGTTGGTACAGTCAGCGACAAAAGTTGATTACCACTGCTACTTTCACACATCATCTAAATTGACGCAATAATTAAACGATACATTTCATTTCAGCATTTTTCATTACAATAATTTCTATTTTACTTCTATTCCGCTCAATAATTAAGATTCTAAAAATCTGTGTCTGTGTCAGTAAAATTTTGTCGTTGACTCTACCTAACAGTACCTAAAATTACTAAGAATTAAACTTTATGTTGTTGTAAACCGGTAAACATGAAGTTGAAAGAGGAAATCGACGAATAGTAAAAAACGAAAAGTATACAATAACTACAGAATGCCACGTGCTACGATCGTCGTCCACATTCATACATCAGTCACGCTGTTTGCGGAATGCGATAAAACCTAAGTAGACTACGCACCTGATCTTTTTGAAGGTCAATGAATGCACCTACGACTTCTTATGCATCGCTAGTCCGCTACCTAACCTACTTCCTGCCACTTGTAAAATTGCGCTACAAGATAGATAGATTGAATACTTACCCTTTATTGTGTACTTACAGTTACACCATTAAAGTGGCAAAAATATAAATGTAGATTTAGCGAACAAGATCTAACGAAACGCGCTTAGCGAATAGTTCAATAGGTACGTACCACTATGTATTTGGTGTGGCAGTGGGTGGCATGCTGCTATTCCAGAACCCGAAATAGAACAATACTATTCCATTTATCTTCAGGGCCCCAATTCTGTATTCCCCGCGAAATCTTACCACGTCTAAACCACGTCAATATCGTGTCTTTGTCATAGAGAATATAATACGTTATTATCAGAGGGGCAATTGTCGCAACTTTAAGAAGTCTGTCAAAAATACCTCTAATTTCCCTATTTTGACATTGTTGTGCAGAATTGGCCTTCAGATGTCGTGCTTAGGTAAAGAATTGACGTGGTTTCGACATAAGGAATCGTTAAGTGGTCAAGGCGAATTAGGGCCCTGCTGAATACATTAAGTATAGGTACTATTCTGAGTAGGTAGAGTATTGATATTTCTCTTTTTCTACAGACACTTAGCAGCTGCATCAGGCTTGTTCCCGACCGTGCTGTCTCCTTCATACTGCGCTCCGCCCCCGTGCCCCTGCCTGCCAGTGCAGCACCCACCGACAATAAATGACAAATAAATATCTCTATATACGTTTAGTTGTAAGTAGTGTACAATTAGGGCCTTCAGATATGGTTCAGAGGTATCGGTTCTAATCTGACAAGTCTGGGTTTTACAACGAGTTTTACACAGGCTATTGAACTTGCCCAGTGATGCGAAACGTAGTTTTGTTAATAGGCTAACGGTTCACTTGTTAGAGAGAATAGCGCGGAATTTTAATGGTGTAAGAAAAGTCTAACTTTGCTGGGACGAATGGCCGATGTGTTTATTTCCACTGCTAATGTAGCAGTACCTAAAGCATTGTTCTTTAATCTCAGATAATTACATTCCATCGCCACTTATTCAGTTAGGTACCTACTTTAGTAAAATGTATTTTAAGTTGATTTTTGAGTGACCATTTGTACCAAAAAGATCCGAATAACTTTTTAGTTGCAATGGAATTTGAACTTTGTTGATTATGACATTCAGTTTGTTGTTCCACAACATGAAAATTCCTGGCTTTAAACACATACAAAGAAAAGAAAAAATATAATTTACAAACAACAGTTGCCGTATAACTGTAAGCCATATCTGGCCGCGGCCCAATAGATTTAATAAACAATTTTATGTGAACGACCTACTTTCAGGTCATTATATTGTTATTTTAGTGCGATTGCTTTTGATAGAATCCACAGACATGCCAAAATAATATTTAAACCATTTTACGCTGAATTAAATGTGAATAAATGTTTTATTTTTGTGTTATTTTTGCTTTGTGTTGAATAAATCTGTATTAACTATCTCAAATATATATTAAATAATGTATTGTGGGATAAAATTAATCCAAACATACGAAATAAATTCGTAAAACGTTCCTAATTAGTTGAAAGAATATATTCCTTAATAAATATGTAATATAGAGTGGTGTAAATAAAACTATATAGAATACAAAAAAGGGTAAGGGGGGTGTTAAAATAAAAAAAATGTGTTAGATTTTCAGTGGTTTTATTTGGATAGAGTCGACTTACCATGGCCTATTCCACGGTGGAAGGCTCGCGCACGTGTAGAACAATCCATGGAAAATAGTGTTTATTTAATTGTATGCACACAAATAAAAACAATCATAACTCTACATTAAAACAACTTAACATTAGAAAGATAACACATATCTTTAAGACACATAAATGATTATAATTTTTACTTTTAATGCTTATACAATTCATATTGTTGAATTAGATAGAATACCTATAATTATATTTCGGAAGTGTCACATATTCAATTTGATTGTCCACGACAATGTCAACTGACAAACATTTTTTAAATGTCTTATAACAAATTTATTGAGTTCATTTCCTATTTCTAACACCAAGATAATTCAATTTGCAATTTTTAATTTTTAAAGCCAATTGGTGCTCTCAAGTACACAGTCATAAAATTTTACTGTAACACAACACTGCCATTCAATAATATATTTAATTGTTTTGGAATGTTATAGCTATCTCTATCTAATCATGGACGATATTATTGAAAATAAAATTATAATCTACAATAAACATTAAATTATTAACAGAAATAATATAAATCTCCTCACTTATGACTAAAAACGCAAATATTAATCTTATGCCACAGCTTTTACAGTATCATCCGATTGGACATGGAGAGATTTTAATTTAAAATTGCATTACCTGACTAACACATAGCCGTGCGGAAAGTAATTAAAAAGTGGTAATTGAATTGTAAAAACTGTGATTTACGTGCTAAACGACTAACAATAATAGAAAAAAAAATGAATCTAGTGCCTACACAGTACCTTATTGTGAACAAACCTTAATTGAAGGAGAAAAATAAAATTGTAAAATGACTATTTAATGCAGTCGCTTCACTAAGTCCGCTTGTCCCTCACTAGCTAGCTGACCTCCTGGCCTACCTTCCGTCACTACTCTACCGTCTGCCTGCCTAGCTTCAACTAAGCGCAACTTGAGACCTACATGTTAAAAAATACCTTCGTAAGTATACACCATACACATTCAAAATGTCAAATCCATCAAATTGGCACTGACAATAATACAAAAGAAAATGTATGACACTGTTGTAATGATAAATGTTGAATCAAATTAGTTATTGTAACAAATGGGATTTGGAGTGTTTAAATTTTGAATAAAGGTGTCCCTCGAACTAATCGTCGCTATGTTACAATTCGACCGCTGTCCAAATCGCATCCTTATTAAGGCTCCCGCAGACAGGCGCGACGCGATAGCGCGACACGACACTAGAACAATTTCTATGAAAACTTCGTGGAATTTGTTCTACCAGAATCGCGTCTCACCGTCGCGTCGCGCCTGTCTTTGGGAGCCCTTATAGCCTGCAGTATGTAAGTTGTGACAGATGAGCGAAACGTTACGAGGATCCCGCGTCGATTAATATAGGGACACCTGCAGGCCTTATCAAGTCACGCATGTTTGGCACGCTGATGAGACGAACGTCACGTGCATGCAATGAAACAAGTAATAAGCGATCAGTCGCTCGCAGGCGGTATGCGAAGCACGCATGACTTGGAGGAGGCACTAAGTCGTTAATGCCAATATGCTCTATCACAAAATTTCGATAGTAAGATTTGGAATCACGTAAGTTAAATGCAGGAGTAAAGTAAATGTCATAGTGATGTAGTAATAACGGGGATGTACTCACAAGAGGACTGCACTGGTCTAGAAGCGGCGCTGGCCGGTGGCCTGCGCCTGGTTGGCCATGTTGTTGTAGCCGGCGCCCGCGTTGGCGCCGCCCGCGGTGCCGCCCGCGGTGCCGTACCCGCCGCCACCGCCACCTTCGAACCCATCGGCTTCTCAATACTTTAGTAACTTTGAACTTTTCAACAATTTTGACACAGCCAAAAAGGGTAAATTTTAAACTCACAGCACATAGCAGTAATAATTTTGTAAATTTATGTATTTTGGCAAAGACAAAATACATTTCGGTGGCAGTTTTATTTTAGCATTAAATTGTTTGTGTGACTTTGATTTTGAGGCTTTTCTATTCAAAGAAAGCACTGATAAAAAAAACGATCCGAAAAGTGTACTAACTTGAATTATTATAAGGCTGAGGTCTGGACGTATTGTAGTTTGGTCTCATCGGCCCACCGCCGTAACCCTGCTGGTATCCGCCACCAAAATTGCTATTAGGCTGGCTCCAGCCCCCTTGGTCCCCATATCCCTGGTTGCTCCAATTTCCTCCAGAATTGCTTGATTCCCACGGATTTTGGTTGCTCCATCCACCTTGTCCGTATCCTGAATTGTAGCCGCCGCCATCTGGTTTTCAAAACAAATGCTTATTTTCAAAGTTATCCATATCAAATTAATGTCACCTTTATCTAAAGTAGGCTATATCGACAAGAAAATTGAAAACACATATAAGTGTTTTTTACAATCAAAACAAGGTTATTAAAATGATTCAGACACAAATGTAAGTGTGTTGTTATGGTAAGCAACTAGACAAAATAAAACCAAATCAGCTTTTCTTGTCTATGTTTCACTTCACAAACCAAAGTCAAAATAGTTTGTTTCATAAACTGATTTTCAAGTGTAGTTAGAAAAGTATGGTGTACCTGAGTTACCCCAGTCCTGGTTCTGCCGGTTGCCCCAGCTGCCGCCGCCGCCGCGCCCGCCGCCCCGCCGGCCCCCGCCGCCCCCGCTGCCGCCGCCCGGCCCTCCGGCCGCCATCTCAGACTTAGATAGGGCTTTCTTAACATCCAAGCGATGCCCTTTGACTTTGTGGTTAGGATGCACTTGGAACAAAGATTTATTTAAGAAGTAGTTTCTAGTTAACATACATTGATCTAAAGTGTGAAACAGCATTAGAATTCACTTACAAGGTTTCTTAGTTGATTTAAGTTAGAATCATAATTAAAATGATGTTTATGTGTATACTCACAGCATATCCTGTCAACCGGGTCATAGTCATCAAACTCCACAAATCCAAAGCCTCTCTTTTTCCCTGTATCCTTTTCAGTCACTAAGCTCACAGAAACAATGCTCCCATAAGAGCTAAAGTACTCCTTTAAATCTTCTTCCTCTATATCTTGTTTCAGTCCTCCAACAAAGAGTTTCTTAACTGTTGCTGCAGCATCTGGTCTCTTTATTTCTTCTCTAGGCACAGCTCGTTTTGGTTCAACCACTCTGTAAGGAATGTTTAGAATTCATTAACTAATGTATTAACACCAAGTAAACAACTAATGAATGGTTTTTACAATGAATGAATTTGGAAATTCAAAATTGAGCCCTCATAATTATCTAATTTGTTACATTACCTTCCATCTATTTTATGTGGTCTATTTTTCTGTGCGTCATCCACCATATGTGCCCGGGAATAAGTGATAAATCCAAACCCCCTAGACCGTTTGGTCTGAGGGTCTTTCATAACTACAACATCTACAATTTCGCCCCATTGTTCGTAGAACTCCTTCAGTGAGGAATCATTAGTTCTGAAGTCAAGGCCCCCAATGAATAACTTCCGCAAATGCTCCGGTTCTTCCTATAATTAACAATGTAGTTGACATTAAGATGTAACAATTTTTTCTATAAAATAATGCTACACAATCGACTGATTGAGTAGGAATGCCATTGCAATAAGTGATTAAAACTAATACCTTAGGATGGATGAATGGCATTTCTACAATATATACATTGTTTTGTTTTTATTTTTATTATTATTAAAAAAAAAAATGTTGCCCCACACTTAGAATTTCTCCTGTATCGTGGGTGCGTTTAAAAACATTTAAACTCACATACACAAACAGCCAGACCCGGAACAACTACTTGTAGGCCATACAAATATTTGTTCCGTGCGGGAATCGAACCCTCGACACGCAGCGCAGCAGTCAATCGCTTAACCACTGCGCCAACCGTGCCCTTAATGTGTAGTTCAATGTTTATAATGAATGTACCATAGGTATTTTTAACAGTAAACTAGTAACCCCTGATTTGCCCCTGATTTGTACAGGTGTTATCTACTGATGTGGTGACAAGTCAAAACATTATGTATTGTATGTAAGTCAAACATTAATATATGTAACATCCAGCAGTCTCTTCAGACATCTTTTGGCTGAAACGGTGACTATACATAAACCTACCAGAATAAATTCTCTAAATTATCATGAAGACCGGATTAAAATCGGACTTAAAACGGATTTAAAACAGTAACTTTCTAAGTAGTCACTATAGTAAATTGGAATTATAGATGTAAATTATTCTGCTTTTTTTCTTTTGTTTTTATATTATTTGTTAGAAATTCATGACACAAAAAGGGTTCTTTTTCTATAACTTTACGGTACTGAATTTTAGATAAATCATGAAGGTTGGTTCGGTAAAAGTGACTTTTCACTTAAACTTTCACAAACGCAGGGCCGATTAGATTAGAATTATAGAATGTTCGAGTTTAACTACGAACGACTACACAAAAAAGAAACGGGTAATAACCTAATAACTGAAGCCTTGCCACGGTGTTCACGTCGAAACTACTTTTTTAAGTGCGACCTTTTATTGTAAATTGTACAAGAACTTACAAAAGTATACTACTACATAACCTATATAAATAAACTAAAGATAATCACAATTTAATCAAACAAATCAAATTCCTCTCTCAAAAATTACTTACGTAGTCATCACCACCTCCGCTAGGTTTCATTGCTTCTGCCACAATTTAAACCTACAGGTTTTTCAACAAAAATGAAAAAATATTCTTTATTAATACGTTTCGGTATGTATTTGCATGCCAATTACATGTAAATGCAGAAATTTACGATACCGCAAAATCAAAATGTACTAAACAAAATCGAAATGCTGAATGGAATGAAAGGAAAAAAATAACTGTCAAACTCTAAAATCAAATGTCAAATCATAAAACGTCACGTCATTAAACATAGACAAGAGAGGTATGTTTTTAAAAAGCTTCTGGATCTGGCCTGAGCCAGGAATCAAGATGTATCAAACCTGTTTTTTTTACTAAAACATCACCTGTTTTATTGTACACACGGCAACACATCAAGTCGGACACCCTATCGTATAACTACGCTACCAGCAATACAGAGAATTGTAGGAAAGGAACTGCGTATCGTGGCATCGGCCAATGACAGCATTTGCCGCGTTGCGCCTACACATTTTTTTGACAAAACATTCGCTAGTTTCACTCGTATTCAATTCAGTGTTCTATGCACGTTCTATGCCGGTCAGTTCCTAAACGTCGCCCAGGATTCACGACTATTATGTTACGTTAAGTTAGGCAAACTAATTAGATTAATTGTTTGTTTTTTTATCTATATTGATTTCTATAATTCTATTACTCGTTTAGGAGTTTAAATTTTAAACTATTTTAATTGATAATGGCTCCCGAAGTAACTCGAAGCTGTTAAATTTGATGGTAGTCTGTTATCTAAGAATAATATTTTATTGTTATAAATGTTAATGGTTTACAATTTTTTTAAGTGGATTCAGCTTCTTTTCAAGTCATAAACATAATTTATCTAATTACTAGCTACGCCCCGCGGTTTCACCCGCATAAGTTTCGATCCCGTGGTAATTTCAGAATGAAAAGTATCGTATGTGTTAATCCTGGTTATAAACCATCGGTGTGCCAAATTTCATCCAAATCCGTTCAATAGTTTTTGCGTGAAAGAGTAACAAACATCCATCCATCCATCCATCCATCCATACAAACTTTCGCGTTTATAATATTAGTAGGATTTACATAATAATTACTCTAGTGTGAGGATATTTCTCATATCTATTAGTAGCATAGACCAATAAACCATATCAACTTTTATTTTCCATATTCATTACAGAGGGTTGTCACTGGATGAATTTTTTTTTTCAACTGTGTTATTTAAATGTTCATTTTTTATTTAAATTTTTAGCAATTGTTGGTTCCTGAGGTAACTTGTAGTTATGTTTAGACTATGATTGTTATTTCGCGCCGTTCAAGCGTTAATTAATTAGTCAAAATTTATAATGAATCATTACATTAAGTATTAACTATTGTTACGCGGTCAGCCGACGCGGACGCCCCGCACTGAGCTTTGTGAATTGAAGTATATTTAAATTGTTAATTCATTTAAGGCTTTCTTCGACACATTGATGATATACTTAAGCAATGCATGTGATGCTAGCTTAGGCAACTTGTATAAAGGCCTATTCAAATCTATTTATATTTGTATAACCTCCCGTGGCTAGCGCGAAACCAGAATACAAAATATACCTACCTACCCGGCGGAATATACCACTCGTATTTCGTTGTTACCCACAACCGTATCTATCGAATATCGCTTATAGGTATCTAAATAGAATAGGCCTTTAACTAATGATTTTAGTAATTAAGTTTTATTTGCCATAAGTAGATATTATGTAATATAAGAACCCATTTTATAAAAATCCTATGGGGGTTGAAAGTTTGTATGAAAATCCGTCGTTTTGAAGTTAGATCTATAAAAATTCGTATTTGTAATTTCGGTTGACAATAAAGTAATACGTGTTTCAGTGTTTTTGTTATTAAATGGAATGAAATGGAATGGGTGGTTGGATGGCGGTGTTGGTTGAAAGTTTGTATGAAAATCCGACAGGATGTAGATTTCCGAATTACCTACACGAATGCAAGCTCGAAATATAATATAATAATATACTTAAATGATAATAATAAATACCTAATGGTAATGGATTTATTAGTGCAAACTCATCTAAACTAATATTATAAAGCTGAAGAGTTTGGTTGTTTGTTTGGTTGAACGCGCTAACCTTAGGAAGTACTGCACCCTAATTGAGAAACACACAATCAATCTCAATCTGAATCATTTTGTAGGATATTGCTAATCCATTGCTTCATAAGTTCGAAAAAGGTTACCTTGATAAAGTCTGCTCAACACGTATATAACGCAATGAATGTTGTTGAACTGTCAAAATGAAACCGATTCTGATTGATTGTGTGTTACGCAATTAGGGTGCTGGTTCGAATTGAAAAATAATTGTTGTGTTGGACAGTCCATTTATCGAGGAACGCTTCAGACTATATAACATCACGCTGCGACCAATAGGAACGGAGCATCAATAGACAATATTGCAAAAACGGGAAAAATTATTCCTTTTTGAGAGCTTAAGTTGCGTGCGCTGCGTAAATGGTTTAAGTTACGCAAAAATCATGTATGAAGGAATTATTTCTCTTTAAAAGTTCTAAAAAAAAGTCCGCGACAGCATATGTCTATCTTTTAAGATTGACTCACTATAGCCTTTTTTATGGTAATCAAATTTGTTCGAAATTAATGCATTATCTGCGAAGGTGTTTTATCAATATGTTACTAATCTTTATCCAAATAAATACGTTATTCATCACAAGTATTTAATTGTGAACAAAATTGCTCTTGACATCACTTGATTTCAATCAACATCTTAGGAGATAACATAATTTTAAAATAACTCCGCTACTAAATAGGTATGATAACGTTCGGGTCGGTTCAACATCACGCTAGGTCAAAATGAATACAGTCAGAAAGAGAACTAAGCGAGAACGAGAAGCGAGCGATGCGATGCGACGGGGTAGGGTGGGGGAACAGGAATTTCACGCGGACGAAGTCGAGGCCAGAAGCTAGTATTATAATACGAGCTCAACTTGTTTACAAAATAATATACATGATACGCATCTATCTACATAATAACGCGTTGAAGTTGGTGCCTCCCGCGCAGTCCTGCGACGTGCGTGAGTGAGACGAAATAACAAAAACATATCGCACCCTCTCGCACGATTCGCATCGTTCAACTTCTAATAGTCCAAAGTCCAAACAGTTTAACTTGATGTGTAGCCGTGTGTACATACCATATACTGTAGCTGGTTTGGATCAAATGTAATGTGACAAATCAAAGGGAATGGCAATTTTTGAATATTTCGTAATTTATGGAACATAAAAATAGCAAATCTGGCACTTCCTTATAATTTGCACAAAGTATTGCCTTGCAGTATTTGATTCTTATCAGCAACATTATCCCCGCGTCCTATTTAAAATTGTAAACCGCCTCTGTCGGCCCGACCATGCGTTCAGTTTCACCGAACAAATGATTGACAAAGTGATTTATGAAAACAAAGTGACTTATACGCGACGATCGCGTGTTCGCGAGACGATCGCTTTTAAATACGACGTGGCCTATCGCTCAGTATAAAAATACACGATGCTTTTTGGGTTCGATTCCTGTTAAGACAGAAGCTTTTCCAAAAAACCACTACTTTCCTTCGAAATTGAGGCCATGGTTCTTTTGACCACATTGCCCTACTACCTATAGTTTCGAATTTAGCCCTGACATGGCTGTGGCGATGGCCACAACCATGTTGTTGTTAAATGTATATTCCCCCCACTTCCATGTATTACCTAACTGTTTTTTTTGGTTGAAGATGATCCCAAAAACCGTCCCGTTAGGTTATTTTTTTTAATCAAATTCAAGTTTTTTTTCCTGGACAGAGAGAGGTGGAAAGAGAGTAGGGAGGCCTTTGCCCAACAGTGGGACATTAATAAAGACTAAAAATAAACCTTTTTTTTACAACTTTGACATGCATGCACAGAGCAGCAAGCTTTTAGATTACAACTACTGTCCAAAATTGAGTAATGGTCATTTATTAATTTACAATAATTTGTATCAGAATTTACACAAAACCAATCAAATTAAAAATTATAACATCAACAATACTATCCTCATTGTACTGTTAATGTTGTATTTTTTTAATTAAAAGCTCGTCATAGGTTGCCGCCTATGACGAACATTCTAACAGGGCTGCCGCATTGTTATCAGTGTATGTTACTAGCATATTATTATTACAAGCCACCATTGTTTTGTTAACTTTTACTTTTGTGTCGATCACTAATTAAACGAAATGTTGATAATATTGTGCATTCCAATAATTAAATAGACCCATCATTAATTATGGGAGCGCACGATTAGCAGTGAAAAGGTATTATAATTTGTAATGGCATATTAATGAATTAATATGCTATCACAACTTATAATAGGTACCTTAGTAAGTAATGGCATATTAATTAATTACCTTGCGACAAAGAAGTCGCTTGTTAACAAAAATGTATAGATAGTGACAACTAGCTGTAAGCTTTTAAATTCTTAGAAGCTGGATAGTAGTGATACTGAACTTAGCATGTGGCAGTTTTTATGCCCATTACAATTTTTAGTAAATGTATTGTAGATTGTAATTCATAATTAATATTTAATGCAATAGAATGATATTTCATATTTTATTTAGTAATTTTGACATAATAATTAAATCTATCTTCTTAAATATATAATATATAAATATGTATATACATATTATATATGTCGGAGTCATTGGTATATACATATTATATAGGTTGGACATCGTAGAACAACATGTGCTTAGAAACGGTCTCGCGTTCCGTATCGTTGAGTTGTATACCAATTGTGTGGAATTCAATAGTGTGACTAACTTGATCGTAAATTAAAATCTGATTTGAATTACAAATCGTTTTTCTATTGCGCTATAACCAACACTACCCATAGTACGCCCACAGTAATTAAAATATGCCTGATGTTAACGAGAGACAGACATACGAGTACTTTCTCCGACATATTATATAAAAAAGAAGAAACTGACGGACGGATATATTATCAACGCACAGCCGAAACCACTGGGACTAGGAACATGAAATTTTGCACTAGCATTAAGAAGAGGTTCTTGGAAATTCGACCTTTACGGGGGTGACATGGGGGGATCTTGTTTATATGAAATATCTTATTCGTTGAGTTAGTAAACTTGAAACTTGGCGCTGGAAAAAAATGGGTTTAAATAATCTTTAAGTCATACATAATTATAATGGAAGCATACCAAACGCTTTTTTGAAAACAAGCGCTGTCATGGTAAAGAGGGAGGACACTGTTTATTAATTGTAAATCTTATTCCTTTGATGTAAAAACTTCAAAATTGGCCCGAATACTTATTTATCTAATTAAATGATCGTTAATACAAATTTTCGAAACCTTTTTTAAAGGGTGCGGGACCAGTGTATTTAAAGAAAATTCCACCCCCTGTGTTTAAATTTTTGAGGAATGAAATCCACGCGGCAAAATTCGCAAAGCAAAGTACTAGTATATTATATAAAAGAAAAAACTGACTGACTGTCTGATCTGATTGACTGACTGACATAGCAACGCACAGCCGAAACTAGACTTTACTGTGTACTTTACTCACACACTTCTTTCACTACTTTGAAAACTTGAAACTTGACGCGAATATATTTAGTTGACTATCTACGGAAGTCTCAAAAGACTGAGATTCAGATTGACACTGGCGTGACGTTGTCGTCGGGCGTCGTTTTCACTTGTCGTTGTTTCCCTATCCTCCTTTTTGGCGTGGCTTCGGTAGAGAGCGGTTGTGTTGCTTATGTTGCATTGCCGGTCTGATTGTGCGTTCAAAAAATAAGTTATTGTCGTTTGAGTTATTTAATTAATCGATTTAGTTGTGTGTAAAGAAAATAATCCAACATGAGGCCGCAGCAAAACGGTGGTGACGATGGTTTTGTAAGTATTTTTTATTGATTCATATTCTAACCTTGTGTGCCGTTTCCACCCAAGTTAGTCTGATTGATGTTTTGCCTTCTTTAAAAATAGTTAAATATTAGTATTCGTTCACTTTCCAAGTTTCGATGGGTAAATTCTGTGAAAATGGATAAATTCCATGTTGTCCCCCAATTCACGCTGTCCGCCATTTTGTTGACGCCGCGTCCTACTTTCAGGATGAGCCCGAGGTGCACCGGAAGATCTTCATCGGTGGTCTCAACTACAGAACCACTGACGAGTCGTTGAAGTCACATTTCGAGAAATGGGGAGAAATTGTGGATGTCGTCGTTATGAAAGATCCCAAGACCAAGAGGTCGCGTGGCTTTGGTTTCATTACTTACTCTAAAGCGCACATGGTTGATGATGCGCAAAACAACAGGCCGCATCGCATCGATGGCCGGTAAGTTAATAACAGCATTCTTTATCCTTACTACTGCAGCCCAGCTATATGAAAGCTTGAAATTTCTCTTTCATATCGTTTTATGCTGCAGAGAACATAAGACACTGCTTGGTGAATGTCGCGTGCAATTTTGTTCACATGGCATTTTCTGTGGGGTCGACATTTCATTACCTAACCTTTCCTTTCTATTACCTTGTCTCGTGTTGAAAGTAGGTGTTTAACAATTCTAACTATGATATCTTTTCCGACAGTGTTGTGGAAACCAAGCGTGCTGTAGCAAGGCAAGACATTAAAAACCCTGAAGCTGGTGCTACTGTAAAGAAACTGTTCATTGGTGGCATCAAGGATGACCATGATGACGAACAACTCCGAGAGTACTTCTCAAGCTATGGCAATGTCCAGAATGTCAGCATTGTCACTGATAAGAGCACAGGAAAGAAGCGTGGCTTTGGTTTTGTGGAGTTTGACGACTATGACCCTGTTGACAAAGTATGCTGTAAGTATTTTACTGTGCAAATTTATTATACATTAATTCCCACAATTTTGCCCCAGATCTGAACTGTTAGTAGCAGAGTTTGGCTTCTCTAATTGTGGATATTAACTATTGATTTTAGCTATACCTGACTGCCGTTTTAGTGGTAGATTATGGTACGCAAGTCAATATACATTTTTTCTCAATATAAATCATGCATATTCTTTGTTAAAATTATTTACTAATAATTTAATCTGCTTACAGTGAATGGTCCACACAAAATCAATGGTAAACAATTGGATGTCAAGAAAGCCCTTCCTAAGGATGGTGCTGAACAAAGAGGAGGAGGAAGACAAGGTCCAGGTGGCAGGAATGACAACTGGGGTAATGGTGGTATGTATACTTCTTATCAACTGGTCCACCTTTCACTGATGCATTATTTTGAGTAACTAACTTATGGATGGTATTTAATCTTCGTTTTCAGGTGGCTATGGCGGTGGTAACCAAGGTGGATGGAACAATTCCAATCCTTGGGATAACAACCAAGGAGGAGGTTGGGGAGGCAACCAGGGTGGCGGCGGCGGTGGGGGTTACGGGGGCGGTGGAAATGGCCGCGGGGGCTGGGGCAACCAGGACTTTGGCAACTATAGCCAGCAGGCTTACAGTGGCGGGCCCACTAGGAACCAACAGTACGGCGGTAACAACCGCGCCGCGCCCTACAACATGAACCAGGGCGGCGGCGGCGGTGGCGGTGGCGGCGGCTACGGCAGCGGCGGTGGCGGCGGCGGCGGTAACAACTACGGCGGGGGCCAGGGCCGAGGAGGGCGTTTCTAAACCATGTAAGTATAGATTTCTCATGGTCACAATCACTATCCATCTCACACTACAAGAATTCATTAATTATTCTTAGTAACAATTCCAATTATAGCAAACCTATAGCGGCAAGTTGTGTGGATTTTTTTTTTGAAATTTTCTATTGGCTTTAGGTTTATGATTGAGCACTACATAGCATTAATTAAGCATAGGAAATGATAGCTACAGATATTTAGTAATGAATAGTACTGTTAGTTCCAATGATTAATGCTATGAAGGTAGCCTGTAATGTTAGTTTGTAACTGTTACGTGTCTGATTAAAGGTTTTTTCAATCTCTAGGTTACGTGCTAAGTACACTAGTAAAGCAGTGTTAACCGCTAGTGTAGGCAGTACGCTCCGGAGCACTAGATACACACCTCATGGTCCGCCCGCGAGACCACCTAGGAGAAGGCGTCAGGAAAACCAATAGAATTGTAGCTGGAGCTCTTGACTCTTTATATAAACTTTTAGAAGAATATGATTAGAATACTTTTATATGTGTACTGAATTGTAAGATGGTCTTCTATTTATTGTAGTACCTACGTACTTATCGTGACATACTTTTAAGGATATAGAAATGTAAAAATGAGAATTATTTACGTTTTTTACGAATTAAGTACAATTTAGGATAATTCTGTAAGAATCCCTCATATAGACGCTAGGTGAACGAGATCAGAGTTTAGTTGACATAGATTATGAAGAATCATGATAATTTTAATTTTCTGACCTTACTCAGTATTAAGTTCTCAAATAGCTGTTATATGATTATTAGGTTTAGAATTATGGACTTTTAGGCTAATATAATGTATAAATAAACTTTAATACAAAAATAGTAGGGTTGTTTCTTTAGATCTGTACATATTCCTTTTTTATTTTATTTTTTTCGTCAGCACTACACAAGTTGTGCAAATACTATAAAGTAAGTAACCTTACTAAAATAGTTATGCTGACTTACTTAATTATAGATAATGATGTAGATGAATAAATAAACAATTTTTGTCATACCTAGAGTTATTGTTGTACATTTTACCTACTTATTTCGACCCTAGAACTTACAATGAATGATTAGTTTACTGTCTGCAAATGATTAGTTTACTGTCTGCATTCGAAAGGGAAGATGTTATTATTGAAACTGTTGTGCTTCTTCAAACAGTAATAAATTGTATGGTGTTATGTATGTAACGGTATTACCGTTATCTAACGGCATATAGAAGTCGTAGACCTCGTACACCAGTGTACATTGAACGCGATAGATGTCAATGATACGGATATTTCCGAGCAAGATCAAACTAAGCACGAGTAGGTAATGTATTTAGAAAGGTATGTAGTTATTTAGGTGTCCATTTTCGTATTATTTTTTGTGAATAGGCAGGCATTTATTTGTGAGTATTTGTTATCTATCCATTCGTGATTATATACATTGCAGTACTTGTCACCATAATATTGGTTCAGATTTTTTGGTTAGATTGAACTAACAAGGTATTGAGCATAGGTGTCCTGTCAACAAATTGAACACCGCAAAATTATATAGCTTACCTATTTGGATTTCTAATGACTTGTCAGATAATCTTGCAATGAAGATATTTCTATGGTTTCATAAATTGGAGTACCTACTACAAACTCTTTCTAATTATCTCCCATAGTAAAATTATATCGCATTCTTCTTTGACACGATGAGGAAACTGAAATGAATTATGTGGCTAATTAGTAAGACTTGAAAAAGTACTGAGAAAAAAGTAAGACTTGAGAATGGTACTGTAAGTTCAGTTTAGATGTGTCCTCGTGAAACCAGCCACAATCTTATCCCGCAACTTGGATTAGCATAAAAGAATTGCAAAGTATATTTTCAACAGACTTGTTTCAACCTACAGTAGCTCTTGGAGTCTTATTTTTTCCTGTGTTCAATTTATTTTTATTTCAGTTACCTGTGATCAATTATTTAGAACTTATTTTTTTCAAATTTTGTTTCATCTTGAGATAGATTGTAGGCATTCCATATTAAGTTTTCATTTCTAATCTGTTAATTTTATTTCCATGATGAACTTCGGGGGCATCGGGGTCTAAACGATCTGCGAAGTTCCTTTCCTCGCAGGTAAGTTGTTTCATAAGTTAGCAAACATTTTAATTATTATAACGTTGACGTCTTTGCATTATCATGTATAAAAAAAAAAAAATAAAGATTGATCAAAATACCCGTTTGTTTTTTTTTTCTATTCTTTCGAATGACAACCTGGAATAATCACTTATTATTAGCCAATACGTAGGTATCTGACCGCGGTTGGGCATTTCCAATCGCACACTATTCTACCTCTTATTCCAGCGCCATTCATCATTTGTAAGGTATTCCATTCATTTGTAAGGTACATAATAATTTCAAGTTCCTAACGCTTGTACGATATAAAAGAGTAGTATTTAAAAAAGGGCTCGCTGGCTGGACGTTTGTTTAGGTAACGAATATCTTCTGAAGTATAACTCGCAGAAAGTCGGAAATTTTGGATTTGTAAGGTACTTATTAGTTTCAACTCCGTGCACTATTGGGCGATCTGAAAGTATAATAACAATAAAAATAATCATAAGGGGCCCCCGCTAGCTAGACACTTCATAAAAACTTCATTCAATCACAAACTGTCGAGGTACCTACAAAATGATATATCTTATTTATTTTCTTTAGGTACAAAATAATGTCACCTCGTTATGAAAAGCAATCACCTGTTGATAAATCTCGTTGGGGCCTCACAGGTCCTTGTGATGTAGTTACTGGCCGGATAAGAGAGTGTGCGGCCCGCGACATAATAGGTCGTTTAATCTATGAAAGATTTATGTTAATCTGTTTTTGTGTCTATTATGGTTGCTGCACCTTTGCAATTTTAATGGAAGTGCATTGATTTAGACATTTTATAGAAATTAGAGGGCATCGACCTCTTGAAAGGGGTTTAGTCTGCGGCACAACGCTTTACCTTTTTAAAAAGTTATCTAAATTCCATTTTTAAAGTAAGTTTATGTAAGGTTGGCGAAAACGATGGGTGACAGAGTACTTGCCCGTGGTCCCCCAGTAGTTCCCCTGTGGGTACCACGAGCAAATATTTTTTCCGTGGAACCCCCAAGGGGGACAAAGTGTTACCATGTCGCTATGCCAAATACTGGAAATTCGGCCATTGTACGGGCGCAGTAGCTGAGATCTAAGCGAACTCATCAGACTGAATAACATCGTTGCTCAATGAGTGAAGCGAGCGAATGGCTTATTCACAAAAATAAGACTAAGACACGAGCGCTCCACGCTGCGGCGGAAGATACATACCTAGCTTGGAGATGCGTCTCGTTTGTGGTCCCTCCTCACCTCAGCTGTAAAGAAATGCGAAGGTGTGAAGTTTTCGTGTCCGTTTCGACTGCTCGGCCAGTGTTGTAGAAGCAAAACAGTCGTTTTGCTTCTACAACAAATGTTGACGTACCTAGTCAGGTACGTCAACATTACGAAGGAATTTGTAAAACACTAACAATGAAAGTAGCAAATTCGTAGATCCAATATTCAGAAAGTTGTATAGGTTTAACCATGGCCGCGCAGTCGAAACGTGGAGAACTGCGCGGCCACGCAGTTCTCTTAAACGGAGCTTCGTAGAGGTCCCATTCTTTTTGCTAACCACTGATACGATTTCGAAGAAAATGTAGACAGTATAAACCTTTAACCATGGTTAAACCTTTACAACTTTCTGAATATTGGATCTACGAATTTGTGACTTTCATTGTTAGTGCTTTACAAATTCATTCGTAATGTTGACGTAGTCTTTTTGCTTCAACGACACTGGCCGAGCAGTCGAAACGGACACAAGTTTTCGATTTGTTTTTAAATCCTGTGTTCACCGGATATTCACCTAGGTTATATTCATTATCCGACTGCATACCGGATAGTTACCCGGTGGGGGTTTCATGTATATCTATACTAATATTATAAGGAGGTAAAATTTGTTTGTTTTTATTATGTAGTAATGCAGAGTGTAATCTCCGGAACTACAACGGATGATTTGAAAAAAAAAATCTTGCATTTATATAACTTTAACCACACGCTACGACCCTTAGGAGCCGAGCAAAAGGAAAAGAAGTTGAAAGAACGCTAAGTGCGAAAACGTAGTAGCACGGGCGAGCGATGGGTCGGGGCCCGAAATTTTACGCGAACGAAGTTGTAGGCAGAATCTAGTCTAGTTGCGCTGCACTACATATAATAAATTCAATACCTACTAGCTTCTGCCCGCTCCGCGTAAAATTTGTTGTACCCCCGATCCACCCCGTCGCATCGTATCGCCTGCCCGCGCTATTAGTTTGTTTTCGCTTGTCGTTTTTTCTGACTTTTTTTCTTTTCTTGGCTCCTAATGGCCATAGCGTGATGGTAATAGTTAGACTACCAGCCAGTTCAGCTAGTCTAAAAGTTGCCTACTCTAGTACCAGTCCAGTCAGAGAAAACTGAGATGTATGTGTACTGAAAAACCTAAAGCCTGCACTTTAACATAGTCTCACGCCTGTGGTATTCCGCCTTCCAGGGGAGGCAGAGGTGTTAGTTGAGTGTACTGACACTGACCATTTGGCCAGTCATGCTATTTTAGTTCCATGTGGGGGTGAAGTACCTACCTAATTGCTATCGACCGGGCATATACCTAGGTAGTTATCCAGATAGAATTTCCGTATGGAGAAACCCAATACCTAACACTGCTAGACCTGGGGTCGAACCTCGGAACGAGATCAGGCTCAGCAGCAACTGCAGCCACTTGATCGTACCTGTGTCAATAGCTGTTGTATTGCCATTCTCTTAAAAAGACAGGTAGGTCTTTCGTCTCTTATACGTAGGTACCTACCCACGTATAAGAGACGAAAGACGAAGAATGTGAACAAATTGCTATATTGATCATCTCCCATAGCAAATAACGTGACCATTTAGGTATAGCCTACAGACTGACCGGACTATGAGGGAATATCTGCAAAATTTGAACAAAAACTATCTGGTAGTATTTGTTTTATTCAAAAATATTATATGTACCTATCTACAGTTTGACATAGCTGTAATCCTACAATGATTATACCTTCGAAAATACCGAAGAGTTGTGGCATCTACATCTATCTACATATCCGGTAAAATTAAAACAAGTACTATGTGTACGAGGTAATCTTCAAATGCTTTTTAAGTAACCTTGAACTTTGGCTGTCTTCAGGCCCTTCAACATCATCATTATCCATTGTAAGAAGTAGGTACGACTGTTTTATACAGGGTGGATCGTGGATTCAGTTCATGATTCTGAGCCTGCATTGAAAATTTTCATGTTATTAAAAAACCGCGTAAGTAGGTAAGTACCTATTGCACTTTTCTATCATACCTACAGCAGTTTTTTTTGGATAACCGACTAAAGAAATTTCTAGAATCATGTAGGTACTGAATTTATGGTTACAGTTTGTGCGTCGCTGTTCTAGCTACACTGTATATGATTGTAGGTATATAAATTGAAAGAACAAGGCAACCACCAAAAGCCGTCTAGCTCGACGTTTCCGTCAACAAAGCAAACTACTACAGATCGTAATTTAGATAAAACAGCTTTATGGAGGGTAGGTATGCCGCTGGAAATATTATAGGTACGGGGACGACACGGCCGAACACAGATGAACCCAGGGTCTAAAGAGGGCAGCGAGGCCGAAATCCATTGGTCCGCCATCTTCGAGCATGAGGACTCAAATAGTGACTTTCGTACTGGCTATATAAGTAGGATGGATTCTTACTACGAAAACAGCTCGCCGCCAAGCTCCATAATTATGTGCTAAAGACGACCACGTTAAATCTCATACACCTATACTCTCATCTAGAAAGAGTAGGATGGATCATGGACGGTTTTTCAAAAGCTTTTCTTGAGCGAGACGTTGAGACGGCAAAAAAGAGAATGATGTCAAAGACAGCAAAAGGAAAATTACTCAGCCAGTACAACAGAAGAGCGTGTAGAATTTGTTTTTTTTATATATTAGGCTCGGTTCACACGGCATTGTCCTGTACGTTTTTTTTGTAATCGTTTTTTAGCGTACAATCACCCGGGTGTTCATACGGTAGATTTTAATTCGTGAAATAACCGAATAGCCGCACTCTTCACACGTCAGTGATGGATCCACGCTTGGTTGTACTTTTATATTGGTATAATCGTAGGCACCAACGGTTTCGTCGCCGATAGAGCAGAAGGTTTTGGGTACATCCTATTAATAAAGAATCAGGGCGTACTAAACTGTTTGAAAAGTTATATGATAAACTTAGACACGATGCTAAGAAGTTTTTTAATTACTTTCGGATGCCTATTGAAAGTTTTGAAAACTTATTAAATCGACTGGAAAATTCAAGCCTACCAAAAACAAATACGAATAGTTAGGTTTTTTTTGATAGCCATTAAAGAAAAACAACTGAACACGTTTTTGCAAAGATGGAGAAAAGTGAATTTCGTGTCGTGATCAAATATTATTTTTTGCGCAAAAAAACTAACTGAAACGAAACAAAAACTTGATAAACATTATGAGAACTCTGCTCCGTCGATTTAAATGATTCATAAGTGGTTCAACGATTTACGGTGTGGTCGTACAAGCACAAATGATGCTGTGCGTCCAGGACGCCCAGCTGAGGTCACTACTCCAGAGATGATATCTAAAATCCACGATATAGTGTTGAACGACCGAAGAGTAAAAGTGAGGGAGATAGTCGAGATGCTATTCGATGAAAAACGTATGAACATCGTGCCGAGTGAACGAGGCAGAGCTATACTATGTGCCACTGCAAGCCGAATACGTTAAAGTTCATTCGATTTGGAATGGTTCTATGTACAATGTATGTGCCACTATTTATTCGTTAAGACGTATACTGCAAAAAAACGCACAGGACAATGTCGTGTGAACCCCCTCGTAGACGTAAGTGCACTGGATAGATACGGATTGAAAGTTCACGACGCGACGTCCCGTAGTCTTCGAGTGGTTGTATAAACATCACGATTACGTGTCGGTGGAAGGCACGCTCGCGGTGCGGAAACGGCGCGACCGTTGATTTCACTTTCATTTTATCAGTGTGGAAAATCCAGCGTTATCCGCCGCTGATTCCCACAGACTTAACTTTTTTATTTTAATTGTCTCGCACTTTTTGTTGTTTGGTATGTAACGCGGATGATTGTTGAAAATAAAAAGTCACGAGTAATGTGTTTCTACCAGTATAGGACGTTAGTGGGTATTATTATATATTTGATGTAATTCTATGTGGCGTCTATGCAGTAGGTACCTACAAAACCTGCAAAAGTTCACCACAGAAGTTACAAGTAATACATAATTGCCTAACATGTAGATAAGACTTATGTTATTGGTATCACAAGCGTTGGAAAACTAATAAGCCCCTGCTAATTGCACAGAATAACTAATAGTAGTAACGTAGCAGGGGTCTTGTGTAGATTTCAATTATTTATCTACCTATAGTAATAGGACATTAACCTAAACTATTTTTATTCTAAGTAGGTAAACAAGTAGGTACTTATATGAATAGCATTTAGGCCCCATAGACTTGCTTACCAGGATGTCACTGACTTGGATAAACCACTAACGTGTATATGATTAAGTAGATTGGCAGTACCATCAACAGCACTGTTAAGAAGACTGCAAAGTGCACGTGTGTTGTAGCATTGGTGCAGCTCGGGGAGGGCACGAGTGGGGGCTGGATCTCGGCAATAGGTTTTTGGCGCGGAGAGAAAGTACGGTTGGTGGTGGCCGAAGACCCCTGCTCGACGCACTCGGTGGAAACCGCGCGGCCGCGGCCGACACTCGGCCGGCGTTTCATGGGCAGTCCGTTTGCGAAATAATGCCATTGAATCGCTGACGCCGAATTTGCCAGTGAACGCGCTGAGCGCGGAGATGACGCGCAAATAAATAGTGGTGCGCACCAATGATAACGAGCTCTCGACCCCGGATACCCACTACAATGTGCCAATGGAGTATTGTGACTATAACTTACGTGGTCCTTGTATTGAACTCGTACGATGCCAGGGAGATAAGTTCGCCGGATGCTGCTACCCTTCACAACCATGTGAGTAAAGGCTGTCTATCATAATAACGACACTATCAGACCGTGGACGCGGTATCGGTCACAGCTGCATGTGCTTCGGTGCATTGACTTTGAATGCACTTTTACTTTCATTAGTTGTTTGTTTCTTACATTTCTTGTTTGCTGTTTATCAACAATCAACATTTTGATCAAAGCTTGAATTAGGTAGGTATGTGTTAGTATAAATTAAGTTTCTGAAAGCAAAAAATTAGGCTGAATATTCGTTTATTTGAATTTAAGATCAGTGAATGAAGTACGTCTGTTCCCGTCAGGTCATATAAGTAGCTACCTACCATATCAACGTTAAGGTATTTTCTTGAACAAAACATCGATACCTGCCTCCCTGCAAAACCTTGGGCGGTCAATTTGAAATTCCTCGAAGTTTCTCCCCCTTCATCGAATCAATACGATTCGTCGAAGTGGCAGAGTTCATAAAATATGTAGGTAGTTGTTTAAAGAAGTTTTATGTACCTACCTATGTGTGATGTGATGCACGATCGTTATTTTCTAGTGGGTAACTATTCCTTACCTAATCTAATGTCAGCCAGTTGAGTTCAGTAGGTAATAAAGAAATCCATTTACCTACCCTACGCAAAAAACATTGAAATGAAGCTACCTACTTCTGCTACTTTTACCGAGTGTTTCACGGTTTATTTAACATTTCTTTCCGGATATTTAGAGTATTTTCTAACTTGTTCATCCGCAACTACAAGCGTTACATTCAAATTAACCGTGAAAAGCGAACTAAAACTAACTAATTGTTCAGTGTAATTTTTTTTGGGAGTTAGGTTGTTATTTTTTAATGCTTTTAGGTCAGTTATATTCTGTAGCATACGTTCCTAAATAGAGGTCTTCCATCCATTTTTTTACTTTATTTGAAAATCAGGATCAGACGGCATCTGTCTGGCATTATTGTTGAAATGAAGTTATTTGGCGCGACTGTGAGGCACACTACATGATCGGCATGATCCTATATTTTATTTCGTGTGTTCCTAGCTTATTCAATGTTTTTTTCTATTATTTTCCTAGTGAAAACGTTACCTATGGATTATAACATTTGAACAAAATTGCTTTCCTGAAAAATCTCAAGTACTAATTCTGTATTTACCTACCCACTTAGTTATATATACAGAAAATCTTAGTGTCAACCGGTTTCAACCTTATAAAATCGATTACGTACCTAGATAATAAAAGTTACCTACAGAACAGTGTTGGTTGCATGAAGGCTATAAAACAGGTGTTATTGGCATGGTCAGCATGAGACCGCATAATCGCTTTCATTGCCGACCGATTGACACAGTTATAAGTTAACAATCAAGTATCTGTTGAATAACATAACTTATGTCAGAAGAAACAGCCTGAAATAAAATAAATTCCCGCCGTCTCAGGGCGAATTTTCAAGTTTTCCTTATATTACTTTCATAAAGCAGGTTGGTGGTAGTCCTTTTTTGACAAAAATGATCAGAAGCGGGTTAGTTGAACCAGCGATGTAATTGGGTATTACATTAACAGTACAATGGCTTTCATTTTGACAGTTCAACAACATTCATTGCGTTATTTACGTTTTTGAGCGGATACATTTTTCGAACTTACGAAGCAAATATAAATAAGTAATATCCTTCAAAATGATTCAGATTGTGATTGAGAGTGTGTCGAATTTAGGGTGCAGTTTCTTTATCATTAAAGGTGTCCTTGTCCCTGTAGGTCACTTATAATATTTATCTAGATATAAAATAATATGCTTAAAATAAAATATGTTAAGATAATTATGCACGTAAGTAGGTACCTAAGTATAAAAAAAATCGATATAATCGTGTGCTTTTCTAAAACATTAAAACTTTAGACATTCTCAATCTTTTGTAAGTATACGAACCAAACTCAGTTTCCAAATGATTGTGATAAAAATCTAATTATTATTATTATTTATTTACATTTCAGACAAGAAGATCCATTTTGTTAGTAAAAAAAAGCATAAAACTAAGTTAGTTCACGCAAAAAGGCATACAATTTTTGAAGAACGGACAGTCATACTTGTCAATGGGCTCTTATATTTTTGATGATAGCCACAAGCCAATTCCCAATGACTCACAAGTGCTTCTTTTTAGTAGATATAAAACCTTTCGGCAGATGTAATGACACGGATATGCAATACTTTCGCTGATTACGTCTCTCTCGTCTTTATTACTTATATAATATATAATCCGATAATTTGGGTACCTACCGATTTCCAACGATCTTCTAGAGAACAATGCCAATTATAGCTAAGTTGAAAATAATTGGCAACTAAAGTGGTTTTGATAGTCCAAAGGCTTATGACAGAAGAGGCATTCATCTTAAACACCTTTTAAAAGTTTCCGCATTTTGAGATATGAACCAAAACGAGTAGGTACCTAGCTATCTAGGTAAGTAAATATTTAAGGGTCGAAGCAGGTGGCGTTCTGCAGTTGCCTAACCGCCGTGGGAAAAAGGTACCTATCAGTTAAACTCCTTATTACACTACGCGATATTAAAGGACCCTTTCTTAAATCTGGATGGTGAAATAAGACAAGAGAAGGAAGAGTGCCTATTATCTAAAAACACATCACCAAATTATCGGGCCCTAAATATCGTGTAGTGTCATTTTTGGGGGGTTTTACATGTTCACACGTAAAATCCCAATACGAAATATAAACATGACCTTTCGAGTTTTGTTTGTTTCAAAATCGATTGCGTTAGTTTGCTATGAATGAGTAGGTATGACTAACGAAGTGGGTATCTTGATGAAGCACTGGCTGTGAAGAGATGGTGAAATTACATCTTCAAATATCATGGATTGGTTGGAGTATCTATCTACACTAGGTAGATAATTATGCACATGCATTTTTTGAAACTGCTATGTTATTTTTCTAATACTTTTGGTTCTTTATCTATATAAACTTAACATATTGTTGTTAATAGGTGCATAATAGGGGCAGCCTAATTTTTAATATATAGGTACGTTGTTAAACAACGTGTTTTTTTTGATATCCTATAACTCAAGGGGGTCATTGTACTCATCATTATGAACAACTTTTACTACGGGACCAAACCCCAAAATCGCGAAACAAAAATCTGGTGTTCCCTACATTTTGACGAGTTATACGAACATAAATGTAGGGAACAGCAGATTTTTTTTTGTACACGTTGTATAACACTGTGTTTTAAATTAATGCGACATAAGGAACTTTTTTTTGCATACATTATTGTCAGTAGATATACATTTATATATGCCTGAGTACTTTAGAGAATACCTTCTTGATATAAAAAAAATGGTAAGTTTGCCGCGGTTCAACAGTTACCTATTCCGGAAGACACAGTTGTACCTAGGCGCTTAGATGTACTGCCTGTGTTATCCAAAACATAAGATAAATCTTGAATTGTGATCCATTGCTGGGTTAGTTATAGGTACCTACATCTGGGTCTTAAAGGATGCCAGTAATATAATGTAGTTAATTTAATAGATCAAGACCATGACGACCCTCATTAGAAGACATAGGAATAGAAGAGCTTTTTAAATATCCACTGGACATATCCATTACCTACCTATATTCTTTCAATCACTGAGAGAACAATTAATAAAGATTATTAATTAAAGCATTGGCAGGAATCTTGAACTCGGTACCTTGGACTGTCTACGGTCCACCTACGATTTCCCTATCAAAAATCGCAGACAGAAAGAGTTTGGTATCCTCATGAATCATGATCTCAAATCCAAAGTCACCTTTTTGGACGTTCTTGGGCGAAAATGCATTACAATACTTTTATAATTGCAAAGTCGGTTCATCCTAGAAAATATGGTATCATTACTTACCTATTTGATGAACCAAAGGCCAATTTAGTACGGACTCTTGGATTTTCTAGTTTCATCCCAATTTCTATAATTTATCGTTGTTAGCTCGTTGGAAAAGTACCAACCTACGAACAAATCCTGAATTCGGTCTTCCGGGGGCTTTTCATTCAACATTTTTTTTGTGGTTAAAACTTACTGATGTAATACCTAGCTTTCTACTTTGTCAATGAAAAGTAATTATTACAGCTTTAGAAACGTAAGTAAGTAGTTACTTTACTTAATGCCAACATACAATTAAGTACAATCATATTCTTACGTGTTGTGTTGAGGATCTTAATTCGAATCATTTTGAAAATGTGTCTGCTCAAGAACGTAAATTACGTAATGATTGTTGTAGAACTGCCATAATGAACCCCAATGGTACTGATAGTCTGTTACACTATTACCCCGCAGTCCTTGATTTGGATTGTGACAATTTCTCTGAATTGTTCTGATAACGACTTATCCCATATTATATCTAGTACTTACCTAGGTACTGTAAGAACTTACTCCTGGCATAAATAATTTCTTAGCTATACTCACCATAAATCGGAATCATAATTTCAAACCACGCATTGTCTGAGCTACAGTTGGTACTAATACCGATACAATGGTTGAAGGTATTTCCATTTTCCTTATTATTTACCGCCGGCTTATAAATCCAGCTTGTTCGAAATATATCGCCGTGGCTACTTACTTTCTTACATTTGATAAACGGCTACGGATAACAAAAACGAGAGCACCACAACAATTACCTCGTGAAAGGCGCCTCGCAATCATACTTTGGAAAGTAGTTTACTTGCTGACCTTACGAATTCACGGGTATAGCACAATAAAAGCAAGTGCGGTGAAAATGACGCCAATCAGCCGTAACCAACTACTTCGTTGACTTTGATATTGTCAAGCGTCAGTTGTTTTGGTTTAGATAACATTCTATGTACCATTTTATTTTCAATGGCATGTAATAAATTGAATTCGAAATAGTTTTTATGCTTCTCGTTTTTTTCCAATGTTATTTTCTTATTGGTTTGAAAATAAGACCTATAAAGTTGTTTATAAAAGCGCCAGTCCACAGAGCTAACCAGAGAAAACCGATTATTATGACGCTCTTTGATATTATCGCTATTCATGGCGTTGAGACCTTTGATATCAAATGGTCGTGCCTTCAAGATGTACAACGACTTTACGTTAGTGCAGACTGCACTAAACATAATAGCTCCGAGGGTTTTGAACGGCAATTGTTATGCAAAAAGGAAAGGCATTTCAGTAGATATGGTAAATTAACAAGAAATTGAATACGGTTTACTGTAGAACAGTTTCATAGATGATACAAATAGAAACTCTGATCCCCTTACAGAAATTGATTGTAAACTCATTAATGAGCATACAGACCCAGTCAAACACAAAGTAATAGATATGCAAGGTTCTGAGTATGCTGCATTTACATGCAGCATGTTCTTCAACATGCATTGGATATTTTTATCCCGGAAAATAACCACCATTGGCTACACGACTACAGATTTTCTCCAATAGATTCCAACTGAACTCAATATTTATTGCTTCTGTTTCTTATCTCCTGTGTGCTAAACTACTTACATATTAAAGCAGTGTGTATCACCGGGCACCTGCCCACCGGATACTTGTTGGCTACTATCAGTATCTTGTTTAACTTGGCGTGCAGCATTAGGCAACGTGTCATTGTCTCAGTTCCATTGTCCACAGTCCGCGCTACCCGACATTGAACTTCAAGTGGACCAGTAATCGCTGCCATGGCCAATTACGACACCTATTCATAATTAATAGGGTCACGGAGCAGTCTTTCAGGCGAATGTGTAGTGATTTCTAGATTTTATTTATTTTCAATCGGGACCTTGACATTATTCGGTTATTTAATAGATATAATTGGTGTTCTAACAACAATGTTACGGCTGTTTATTTCAATGATGTAGACGCTATCATGAACTTGTTTTTAATTGTAGGTAACAAGCCTGAAATTAGATCTCCATCGATACGTATAAACCCTGGTGTCTCAACATTAATATAATAAAATTCAAACCAACTACAAACCATCTGACCTCAAATTATCCGGTCCATTATGGCTGTTTTCCATTGAAATTATTCCAGTGACTTTGCTCTATTTAAAATCAATCGCAGCTCTCGATATTCAATACAAACATTACCTAACTTCCTACCCAGTGGCACAGATGACCGTATAAGTGGTAGTGTCCACATGGCGCGTGGACAACCTTAGCCTCATAAGTGGTTATTATGTCACGATATATTGTTAGCTAACTAGCGACAAACTATATGCCGTATCCGTTTCGTCACAACATTACATGAGTGGGTCACCAGAGGGAAAGTATCATTGCGCATCCATCGGTTGGCGACATGCAGCCGTCTGCTATTCGTAGGTACTGGTTTGACTGACAGCCGTGTTTGGCAAATGACACAGTTCTGCTGAATAAGTCTGTATATGGTAGTCGGGATTCCCAGTATGCAACTTTGCAAAACCAAATTCATTTCCATTTTGGTAACATTACGAAAGACGACGGACAGATTTGGTATGAACTTTTAAAAGCTTTTAAGGTATCAAATGTGCCTTGATTTCTTTTTCAAATAAAAATGTTAGCATTCAAATACGGTTACATTCGAACTAACGATTTCCTAATGTACTACAAATTACTCTTCATCGTCAGTCGTGAGATCAGCGAAAGTTAAACTGCGTCTGAAATTAAAATGGAATAAAAAAGGATAATAGCGTACCGGAACACGGCTGTTAAGATTGTGAAAGCAACATTGACATTAGTCGCCAATTAACATCGGGCATTGCGCAACCATCATGGCGTGCGCGATACCTACCTGCGAAAGTAAACCGCGCTGCCAACATTAAAATGGTAAACAAAACTTATGTAACTGCATTTCCGACAGAACCATCAGATACCAGTTTTGTTATTACATAATATGCATAAAAGTCAACACCAATTCACATGAACCTTTACCAAATTTAGCACGATTACCTACTTCCGACTGCAGCTAACATGCAATGTTGACTGAAGACTTAAAAGTTAGGTACATACATTATGTAACGACATGTTAGCTAGAAACGTGATGGGTTGAGAAGAATACATTACTCTCGTCAATCTTCGTTACACTAAACGAGTTCTTCCGTTTAGCATCCTATCGATCAACCTCAGCTTCAATTGCACAATAAATGTGTTAAGCCCTCAATGTAGGTCCTTCATTTTGCGAGCCAATTCCGACAAGTTCTACGATCAAATTCTTACGTTTAATACCTATATAGTCTATAGCAACCCTTAAAAAGTTTTTCCCCTTTCAAAAACCTTGAAAGATGTGAAGTAAAGAACATTTCCACAATATTTTCAGGTGTCATCAGGTAACAGAACACAGCGGTTCCTGTTCGATGCCATATTCGGGCTGGAGGTGCCGATCCTGGAGGAGCAGAGCGTCGAAGAAGATGACGAAGACAACCAGATCAAGGAATGCTCCTGTGGTATGTCGAAAGATCCAATAAATCTGTAAATATCACGTAAATCTCACAATTCACATTTAGATTAGAAAATTTTATTCATCTGAATTTTTATAAATCTGTTTTTATCGAGGATTAAGGTTTCTTATTATGCAACTTCATCATCATTATTCCAATCTCCTTCAATAATATTTTAGAACATCATTTGAAAACTTACGACCGATTCATATCTTTCGTAACCAGATAAGGAATCGACTTTGGGATTAAAAAAGTTTTAAATCTCAAAAAGTTTGACGAAAACTTTTAGAGAGAAACTTCATAATAATATATATCGCATAAATATAAAAAGTCAACCTGAAATATAATCTCGTATGTTTATGGGAATTGCGAGTACACTCAATGTAAAGCAGGTATGATAGGCTATTTTTCCAAAAAAAATCTAATTAGTCCGTCAGTTAGATTATCAAAAAATATTGAAACCGTATTTTTTCTTTTGTCAATTATATAAAAAAATGATGAAGATATCGCCCGTTAAAGTTCTGCGTAACGTCACTTGCTTCCGACACTTTTGCAAGTGACGTTACGACCCTCCACTCCCAAATTTTGACGCGCTTTATCTTTGACATTTTTCGTTTGATTGACAAAAGAACAAATACGTGTCCATTATTTTTCGATAATCTAACCGACGGACTACTTAAATATAATAATTCTTTTTTTACCCAGGCAACTACCCTATTGATTAGAATGGCACACTAGTTACCAGTTGCAATTTCTAGTTTTCCAATCTTAGTCTTCTAGTCAGCACTGCAAAACCTATTAGCCACTATAAGGGGCCGAGCTGACGATCGAACAAAATCGGTTGGTGATAATGAGCTAACAAACATTTAAAATTATTGCTTTGGTTCAGTCAATGATTGTAAAATTTTGATACGAGTATTCAAGAAATCTAAAGGGGCAGTTGTCGTAATTTTATGAACGTTCACAACGTCTGATCTTAGTCTCAATCTGTCAAAAATACCTCTGATTTCCCTACATTTTTGACACGTTGAGATGAGATTGCGTCTAAATTTTTAACGTTTTAAATTACGGGAATTGGCCTTCTGGTGTTGGTCCAAAATTCGATCGTGAGTCTGTGCCCCTTACAATTCAAGCAATTCTAATGATCTTCAACCACGTTCACGTTTTAGAGTGCGGCAGGGCAAACCCACTCCCTAGAAAGATGGGTAAGTTGTATCTGTGTACAGCACAC
Source organism: Apamea epomidion (assembly GCA_947507525.1). NCBI lineage: Eukaryota > Metazoa > Arthropoda > Insecta > Lepidoptera > Noctuidae > Apamea > Apamea epomidion. The sequence continues at coordinate 14,125,604 of OX382238.1, forward strand.
GATTTGTATATGTATGTTCACCTGTAGAAGTAGACAGCACCTGTGTATCTGCCCTGTAGTTTGCACGTTGGCGATAATTGTAATTAGCTCATCATCATCGATTATTTTATCATAGTTTTTACCATTTTCCAAGCCAGGTTTTGTGGCTTTCCGTCTTGGTCTATCGGCTGCATGTCAGGAATAATTAATGCATGGCCAATAAAATTGGAAGCTGTTCCATAAGATCGCCGATGTGTATTTCCTTTATTTAACGATGTATTTAATTTACTTAGATTAGTCTCGTAGTAAGACTTTTAGAAACTGTATCCAATGTTGTAACAATTTCCTATGCACGTAGTAACAATTTCATATTATTTTATTACCTTTATATTTGGTTCTTTGTTACCTTAAGTTTAATTATTATTTATGTTTTAACCCTTGAATAGTATTTTTGTTTATTAATCCAAGAAACATAATATTGTGTTACCTAAATGTATTTACCTACCGAAACTTCTCTTTTCCTTCTAATACGATATTGTCGATATCTCTTTTAATATTTGTATTTGTTGAGTCAACTAGTTACATCCTACATAGGAGTCCCTATAACATCAAATGCTTCATGTATCATAAAAATATATACCTATACAACACCTTCACCTTTATTTTACTCTCATTTAAGAGCAACAGGTACATACTTATTCTTTCATTACAATGTATGTAGACTGTAATGAAGTCCAGTCGTACCCATCACACATTTTGAAGAGTAAAAGTGTGAAGTTGTTAACAAGAACTAAATTGAATAATGGAACGTAATTAATTTTAACGGAAAACCATTTATCTATCTAGTCAACGGAGAAGAAATCTGATTCGGTAAGACATCTATTGAAAATGTTCGCAAACAATTGTACTAACTAGATATTCGTAAGTCCCATTTACTATCTAATACTGCTATCCAATGACAATGAATTGGCGAAACCGACAAAGGCACTACATATTTCCAAGTACCCATTTTATTTTATAATTAGAAAATAGAAATCTTGGAAATATTTATTTATGACCAAATCATCAATTTGTATGTATTAACGGGGACAGCGTACGGGGACAACGGGAAGTAATTTTAATTATTTTATTAAATTCCCTTTGTCCCCTTTAACGGGGACATGGCCTACGGGGACAACGGGACTACAGGGTATGACTCCTCTAGTTATAAAACAATATGTGGAAGGAAAAGTTTATGATTCAATGTTCGATAAGGCAAGGAGGTTTGATAAGAAATATTTGTATTTAAACTTACATAAGATAATAGTCATCATTCATAACTACGTTACATGAGCAGTTGCTATGAGCTTAACTACCTTACTTCCTGTAGGCACAAGTGCATAGATAAATAAGGTTCATTAGAGGCATTAGTGTTAGTGTTTACACATAAACAGCTGTTCTGCGCAAGTAGTGGGTAGCTCTGAGCGTTGAACCGCCGTTCATCACAGTGAAAGTGTAATGGACTCGATCTGCGCCCGCGCTGCGCCGGATCTCGACCAATTCGCTATTAACTGCTATAACTCGTTATTTATACACTATTATTTCCCGTTCCTGTCAACGTACAGACGGGAACAGAATTGCTTTTAAAGACAAATTGCTGAATGTTTGGATTGGAATATAGCAGGTCGTAGACCTCCACTGCTGAGTGCTGCATTCCAGTTCACGATCTAAAAGAGGAATTTCAACGATTTGGGACCATTCTGATTATAATTTATCCAATCATTATCATTTACTAGACCATTTCATCTAGGTGTCTATTTTTCCGAAGACAATAAGGTTTTCAAATGAAAATTCTTATGCTTTAAGTAATGCCCTCCGAACATCAATGCAAGGTTAATCGCTATATCATTTGTAGTCGTAAATCACAGTTTATGTATCGCTTGTTGTAATTAACTTAATTGCACCACGTAGCATTAGCTTCACGCTTGTCTCAATTCACACTTGGTTATACTGACCGACCATAATGTGGCATTAATTATTATAAACCTGATCGATGGATTCGTAGATAACTATTTGTAAATTGTTGTAGAATATCATTCCTTGTATAGTACATAGTATTCATTTTGTAAGTAGAATAGAATTTAAGTTAGTGCTTAAAATATACCATAAAGTACCTATTTTATTAAATTAAAAACCACAAAGATCACACACATCATCATCAAGATGGAATTATCAAAAGTACCTAAAAGAAGACAAAAACCAAATACAATCTTCCTGAATAAATAAAACAAATACGAAACAATCTCAAACGGTACTCAAAAAGACTGTAAATAAACAAACCATCAGTCGGCAATGATACAGCCACACAGCTAACAGGAAATCTGTAGCAAGTACTAGCAATGACGTTGGTTCAACAAACTGCGTTCACTTTCTAGAGTGCGGCGGGTCGAATCAGGAGAACCGCATCGTTGGCGGGAGGCCGGCAGGCGCCAACCGGTACCCTTGGATGGCGAGGATCGTGTACGACGGGCAGTTCCACTGCGGAGCCTCGCTCCTCACCAAGGAGTATGTGCTCACAGCTGCTCATTGTGTCAGGAAGTAAGTACTTCATGTTTATCATTATAGCCATAATATATGTCCTTTTCAATCTTTTCTAACGCGTCCGCATGTGTGGTTTTGTCGTCGTCATGTATCAGTCCCCAGAAGATGATTTTTTATTCACAAGATATAGATTGCCAGGATTATCCTGGCAATCTATATCTTGTGATCTTGTATTCTAGATTTTGATCATCAAATTATATTGGTTTCGAAAAGGGTGAGAGAAGACCGAATATTATCTTTATAAAAACTCAAGACTTGAAAGGAGCCGTCGCGTCGTCTTTGGACGGACTTCTTATACCTACGTATTTTGCTGTATTGACATTACCATTTCCTTTTGCAGCGAAGTATGCTTTATGCACTATGTATATTACAGACTTGTTGAGGTCGGCTTCCAGTTTAACCAGGAAGTTAGCAGATATGCAATCGAAATGATAGGTTCGGTGCAGCCAATTACTGTTTAGAAATCGAAACGTTCAAGTTATACGAGTATATGTTTCTTTCATGGAGAAACTTTGTTGTTTAATCGTTTTATGTTTCATACATGAGACAAATGATAATCTCAGAGAATGGAGTTTTAATATACAGTTACTTTACTACCTACAATGGACCAACTAACTAAACCAACTCAACTTTACCCAGAATAAATGAAAAGCAAATCTTTCTATTGAATTCTTTGTTTTTACTGTGGAAGTCGTGTTGACTTCTCTGATTATCTTTGTCGGATAAACATAGTCCATCAGCAGCAATCCATTTATTTCTTCACTAGTTCACTCAAGGCAAGTGTATTATATAAAAGCATTAATATTCGTTTACCTACGCCTGGCTGTACCTACATTAAAGTGCACTTGCTATGAAGTGCTCATTAGGCATTGGCTTTGGTGTAACAATTGCGTGTGAGCATAACTTAACAATTTGTATTTAATAAGTGGTTATCTTTATCCACTCATCGAGAACGATTTGTTCCACATAGCACATCACATCATAGATCATTCGTCGTGTAACCTCATCTTTTTCGTGTACCGACGCCAGTACATAAAGCTGTCAACAATCTGTCAAATTTCTTTAATAGATTTTCAACTTTAGCGCTAAAAAATTAGGCGTAACGTTGCTTGAGAAAATTTGATAGTTTCGGGTAGCTTGATATGTTGGCGTCTGTACCTACCCTTGTCCTACGTTACTTGGAGTTGGTACTAAATGTGTTTGCTTGTATTCAAACAATTCATCCATCTTCATCATCTTTCTTTGATTTACCTCTCCTCTTTCCCTCTATTTATCTTCGTTACAACATCATCATTCTCATACGCTCATTTCAATAAGAAACAGTAGATGAGACGCAACTAATACAAATTGTTATATCGTTGCTACGTGGAACAGCGCGTGCGCTCATGCAGCTACACGCAATGTTGCATTGCGCTAATTCATAGTAGGCCTATTTGTTATTCAAATACCAGGCTTACGTTTTTCCGCCTCATATTTCGCATACTAGTGTTATAATACTGATTTATTCTTCCACCACATTGTATCTATGTAATATGTAACGTGAATTCGTTAAAAGGTAGTTCAAATACTGCTCCTGAAACATGAATAATTGATTTCATTTTCATAAATCTGTCTTGTAAAATGTGAAGTGCGTTAATTTACGACACATTTCCATACAATGTTATCTGCGTCTCTGTAAAACAACGTAGTCATTCATGAACGCAAAATGAATTCATCATTTAAATTCGTCGTGGTATGATTTTCTACCTGATTTACGCACCTAATTTAAATGTCATAATCATGCGCAAAAACGTTGAAAAATCATTTTCAGGCACGACGTTAACAAATTCATAAATTAACATTGTTTTATGCGTTTTGTTAAATGTCGAAATAGGAAAGTCGTAAAATAATATGAATGACAAACGATCATCCTACTAATATTATAAACGTGAAAGTTTGTATGGATGGATGGATGGGTGTTTGTTACTCTTTCACGCAAAAACTACTGAACAGATTTGGATGAAATTTGGCACACAGATGGTTTATAACTAGGATTACATATAAGATAATTTTTATTCCGATATTCCCACGGGATCGAAACTTATGCGGGTGAAACCGCGGGGGGCAGCTAGTAATGTTATATTAATAAAAATGTTTATATAACTTCATATTTATTCCGAAAACAGTAATAAAACGGTAAAATCATGAAAGTTAACAATGATGCAACAGCAGAAGCATAATACTTAACTAGCAATTTGGCTTTCCGTTAATCTGTCTTTATGGATTGTTACGCCAAATCCGGATAACTTCCACCATGTTCCAGTTTTTTATTTACCTGGTAGATTCTACCTACCTGGAGACTGAAACGTGCAATTCTCACATAGCTTTTATTCCTTCTTTGATGACTTTCTTTATTTTATTCTTGTATAAGACATGTACAATTCTTCTTTTCTATGTTCCAGACTCAAGCGTTCAAAGATCCGCGTGATCCTGGGCGACCACGATCAGACCATCACGACAGAGAGCGCGGCCATCATGCGCGCCGTCACCTCCATCGTACGCCATCGTAGCTTCGACCCTGACTCCTATAACAACGACATTGCGCTCCTTAAGCTACGAAAACCAGTCAACTTCTCCAGAATCATCAAGCCCGTTTGTTTGCCACCTACCGGTAAGTTATACTCAAGTATTTTCCACCGCACGATGGGTCATAATAGGTCAGGAAACGTAAAACATTGTGCCTAATGGCGCAGTGAAAAATGACTAGTTTTCTTGTCTCCATTTTCACTTGCATACAGTCTTGCTAGATTACAATCCAGTCTCTAAAATCTCTCAGGTTGTCTTGACGGTAAACTCTTTGAGACTGCATTTTGGGATGTAGTAACCAAAATCCTTCCATTTTTTCTGATTCGTCAATTTTCATGACATCGTTTCCAAATTATGCATAGGTACGTTTCTTGGTATTAACCACATCATTTTTGTTCCAGGCATAGATCCATCTGGCAAAGAGGGTGTCGTGGTGGGCTGGGGCCGAACATCGGAGGGAGGACAGCTGCCTGCAATCGTGCAGGAGGTGCGAGTGCCCATCCTCACTCTTAACCAGTGCCGAGGGATGAAGTACAGGGCCTCGCGAATTACTAACAACATGGTGAGTATAAAGAATCCAGAATCTATACTAATAATAAAGTTGAAGAGTTTGTTTGTTTGAACGCGCTAATGTATGAAACTACCAGTCGGATTTGAAAAATTCTTAATGCTATATACGAGTATGTATTAGATAGTCCAATTCCTGAGGAAGGCTATACGCTATTTAACATCACGCTAGACATCACCCTTAGGAGCCGAGCAAAATGAAATAAAAGCCAGAAAGCAGGCTAAGCGAAAACGAAACAAAGGTTTTGACATTTGAGAATGCGTTATTGACACCTGTCAGTTTCATACAAAGAAATACGTGTTTTGCGAATTTGATCTTTATTAACTACTAGAACTGTCAATGTCAAAACGGGCCTTTTATTTTTTGACAACTTTAATGGCGCGGGCCGGCTATGCGATGCGACTTGGGGGCAGCAAGAAATTTCACGCGGACGAAGTCGCAGGCAACTAATAATTGTCAACTTGCCCAACAATTTTCGAAAGAAGTTGTTGAGGTGTACTTACTGTTGAAAATCATACAATATCAGGAATAGAACATCAATAGTTTGGTTCGGTTTGTTACACACAATTGCAGGGCATGACTAGGCAAAACTTATGAGTGATCCTGTTAGGGAGCAGCATGTAGAAACATTTTTACTGCGTAGGGAAGCATTGTCTCATCAATTAATTGTTTTGTTTACAGTTATGTGCTGGCAGAGCATCGACGGATTCGTGTCAGGGCGACAGCGGTGGTCCTCTTCTCTTACAACAGGGAGATAAATTCCAGATCGTCGGTGAGTATCCTATCAGTAACTGAGAAACTCAGTATGCGACTAGTCCAAAAATATCTGACTAGAAAGAAAGAAAGAAAAAAGTTTATTTGGACACAGTTCGTGAAACACAAAATCATTGCAATAGTAAATTAATTGCAATGTTTAAATTGGAAAGCCATACAAGAAGACCCGTCCTGAGTTCGTACTGAGGACGGGTCTTCTTGTATTATTCGTGTATACCATTGCTGGTTCCGTATTCGTATACGGAACCAGCAATGCTGCCTACCCCATTTTTTTTTTTTTTTTTGAGTATGGGTAATCATCAAATGACCCCTCCAGCTCTGGGTGGAGCAGAAGGGAGTGTCAGACTCTTACTGACTAAAACCCACCCGTGTTCCTTCCTTAGCCCTTTATGTACCAGGGCAGCGGTAACCCTTTCGGACGATCTCGCTACCCCGGCAGACTTCGGCCCTGTCGGGCCCCGTCAACTACGCTGACATCTCTCTGAGGCGCACGTGGAAACACATACGCGCCGTTCGGCACGGGCCTGGTCCTGATCGGACGGACAGCTACCCATTGCTCTACGCCCGCAGGCCCGCGCCTACGGTGGCCGGGAGTCGTCACGCGGCTTCCGACGCCCGGAGCGTCTCCCTCGGCGGCTGAGGCGTGAGGATCTCTCCCTCGCCCATCCCGCCACCTCCTTCGCTAGCATGACTGCTTCGCAGAAGGAGGTGACCGCCTCCCACTCCCTCTCGCCCCGGACCATGGCTTGAACCAGGGCCGGCCGCGAGAGGTCACCGCCGCTGCCGATCGCCTCTACGAAGACACGGCGGTGCTCTGCCCAAGCGGGGCAGACCTCCACCGTATGCTCCACCGTGTCCTCTGGGCGATCCTCGCAGTGGTGACACCCGGGCGTCTCCTCCCGCCTGATTATGTGCAGAAACCTCCCGAAACATCCGTGTCCGGAGAGGACCTGCGTCAGGGTGCCTACCCCATCAGAGACATTTATTACGTGAACCTGAAAATGTTGAAAAAACATAAGCCATAAGGGGAAACTGACGGTAGTTTTGTATGCTGCTTGGCTACAATTTTAGCGTGGCAGTGCCATCTTTTGAAAAATGTCTACATATCGGTATGGGTATGACCGTGTACTTGAATTCTGCGATCCACATAGATGGCGCTAGTGTAGCTACAACTTCGATTCTTTTTTTTTCGCTTCTTCGATTTTGAACCAATCAAATCCACATATTATTATACATACATAAAATTACATCTCAGGGTAAGCAGAAAGTGTAGAACACCACCTACTATGATTTGTAACATACTCCTTTTGAAAATAATATGTTTCTTTTTCAGGTATCGTTTCATGGGGTGTGGGTTGCGGTCGACCAGGCTACCCAGGTGTCTATACAAGGATCACAAAATATCTACCATGGCTTAAAGCTAACTTGAGGGATACCTGCCTTTGTGGCAACTAGTTAATGTTACCTAGACCTAGAAAACGACAAAGTTTAGTATACTTTTCCGAATTATTATTTCAATTGAGTTTGAGTAACTTTAAAGTTTTTGGTAGATATATTATATATTTGTACATAAAGGTAGAACAATATGAACAAATAATTTACAAGATCTTTTTATCGACAGCTAAGTTATAAGTCTAAGTAGTTACATTAACTTAATTAACTAGGTAGATATATGCAAATAATATATTTCAATTTTATAATTGTAGTGCCAAGTTAAAAATATGTTCAAATGTAATGAGTACCTAACATTTCGTATGATTTAGAGTCAAGAGCCAAATCTGAAATAATACTCTTAGTTTAGATGTTTCAGTTTAAGTAATTGTTGCGAACTTGTGAAATACGATGAATATTTAGAAACTGTAAAATGGTAGAAGAAAATCTATGATGAATTTGGCACCATAGATTTTAAATAGTAATTCGAATAACACAAAAAAAAAAGATACTTATCCTACTAACTAATAATAGGAAGTTGTGTAATTTAATTCTCATGATGATGGTGAGAATAAAATTTCAAAATTGATATAATATTGTACGCAGGTGAATTTCCCATGGCCAGTGTAAACAATGTCACTTGATTGAGTCCTTGTACTCAATTGATTTTAAAACCATGAAAGTAGAACTGCTTTTTAACTTCATTTATACCCCGTCCATTTGTTTAAGCGTTTTTTGATAGCTGTCTTATAACATAACTATTCCAGATTACGTAAAAGGCAACTTTAAAATGCGTGATAAAATAAATATATAAACTGCCTTATCTTAATGAATTATCTTATGTATGGTTTCTTACAGACATTATAATACCGTACGGGTTAATCAATATATTGTGTGTTGCTGCAATCACTAGTTCCATCTGTCAAAAAACGGTTTACCTAGTGGACAGGTTATAGAATTATTTTAATTAATTATTTCCGTTTTGGTTGGTTTTTTTGCCTCTCGTAATTAATTTTGATTTCTCTTTACAATAGTTTCGATATATTATTTTAATTTCATATGTACATGACTTGATATTCATCATTATTTATTGATAACTTTCTGTTTTTATTAGACTATAAATTAATAGTTATTTTAAATAAATAAGTAGTTATTTAATTGATCGCGTTCTACTCGATGTATTTATAAAATATCGCCTTGTGTGACAAAGTCATGACAATTAAGTTTTAATACTGTTATTTTTAATTACTTTTAAACCTCGTTCAACTAACCGTAAGTTAAATTACTTCGGACAGGCCGGTGGTGCAGATTACCATTAGAATTTAAGACGTTGTTAACTGCCTAAGTGTTCATTACGTTTTTTTGTACATAATATTAATTTATTCGTTACATAATTTAGTCTCTTTTGGAACAAAAATCTCGTTTCTTTTTGTGCACTTATCATTTTTGCTCAAAACTTTCGCATGCCCGTTTAAACGACATTTAAATCACAGCTCGTGACTCCGTGATGTAACGTGGAATGTGCCAAGTTTACAGTGAAAGGAAAAAACCAAAGGAGATGTGTGTATTTTGTTCGTAAAAGAATTTGTTTAGTTGTGTATTGACGACATGTTACCGCTACATTAGCTTTTGGCGTCGCGCCAAATCCCGTTTATCTCTTTTTTTCGGATTATTTAAAGTTTTCGTTTAAGGTTTCAAGATTATATGACGAAAAAATATTTCCTCAAACCTAAACTCCTACACATGATTTCAGTAACGCCATCTATTTTAACTACGCAGAACTATCCGTTAATCCTAACTTAGCTGTTAAAACTCGCGATTAGCGATGTAGATGTAGCACGTTTTAGAGTTAACACTAGCTTAGTAATCAATGCTCTTTAGGCTACGTCTGTGATCCCTATCACGATAAAATTGTTATCAATATAACGATAGTTATTTATTTTTAGATTTGTTCAATAAATCCTTATTGTAAGACAATAAAAAAAACGTTTTAAATACAAATTATCTCTAATTACTAATTAAATTAACTTTGTTATAATGTGATTTTTGTTTTTTCAAAGATGTAAACTACCCTTAAATTGTTATAGAGGTGCTCTTATACATTAAACAGATTAAAAAAGTTTCTTTATGACTTTATTTTTATCATAAGCCTTTAAGTTTAGGGTTCAAGGTTTTATACCTAAGTCGTGATATTTTATGTGATTGGATCGGGCTGTAAAAGGTGTATTAAGGAAAACCACAAGCTTTTTTGGGAATTTGTACCTCAAAGTAGGTATGGGAGCAATTGAGATGCAAAAAATAATTACCAAGTCCAATTTAACCGATAATTTTGCTAAATTGTTTTGAACCCAAATAAATAAACCTAGTGAGTCATGTGCTCAAGTCAACTACAGGAAAAAGGGATGAAACAAAATTACAACACAAACAAAGATGCATTTGGGTTTCCGATTGAAAATTAGTCAGGATTTATTTTGCACTGATTTCTGGTAATGGATAGCCTTATTCTGGTTAGGTACGTGTCCACCACACAATGTAGTTACTTACTTATATAGTATCCATGAGACAGATATATACCACAGAGAGTATAGTATCAAAATCTTACCAATTTATACCTAGCAACAAGTTCAAAATGATCGCCTAAAAGTCTTTATGGAGAACACTAGCCAGTGTTCTCCATAATAGACATGCACTTTTAGAGCTGGGTTAAGCCGCACTCATTGACATAATTAAGGCTATTTAGATGTACACAGTGCTAGTGAATGTGCAAAAAGACAGCGAGCCATTGTGACGTGGTTCGAAAGTGACACTTTCGCCGCGACGCCAACCGGTCGCCGCCGAAACGATCGCACATCACTCCATCACCTTTATCACCTGCACCGACCTTCTTGATAGGCGATATTATGGAATTATTAAGGAGAACATCGAGAGATGGATCCTACGTCTTTTAAGTCAGAAGAAACGCAGACCTATTGATCTAGTCTATCTTGATCTAGATCTAGAGTTCTACGCCTAACATTTTTAGGTTCGAGAGGTCTTTCATCGTTAGGCTGTCTCTTGGTAAAGGCCAAAGTCCGGGACAGATTTAGTACAATTCAATGTGTAGTATATTTTGAAGGTAGGCCATATTTTATACGAACTAAGTCCACAATCCATTGCTACTTGACTGCTTTCAGGCAACACGGATTTCAATTAAATTTTTTGCGAAGTTGTTTTTTATTTAATTAAAGCATGGCGCCAATCCATAATTAAATTCTCTTGCTGGCTTGAATCATTCATGCAAAAAGCTGCCCAGTGATAAATATTGGTACCGTTATTCTTTGCATTGGTAATTGGTCAGCTACCTAGTCGATTTCAAGTATAGAATACTTAAATGCGCATTAGTTGAACACACTTTTTTTTGGCAGACATGTTTCTTGATCCCGTTTCGCCGCCAGAATTAATTTTGAACCTGACCTGAAGAATTTGTTATTACATTCTCAGGTAAGATGCCTTAGATTGTCTGTGCTTTAGATAAAACAGTAAGTATAAGTATGTTCGTAAAATCTCTCTCGCGTTGACATAAGACATCTGGCGTTAGTATAACATTATACATTAAATACAAATAAGAATCTCATAGATTGACTGGTAGAAAATGCCTCAGGCATTAAGTGCGCCTTTGTACAGTATTTTTTTACTTGTGCATAAAGTTTTAATAAATAGATAAATCTCATGAGTCTCACGTTACACATGAAGAATACAACTATATGCCTTTCGTTCATATAGCTCTGAATGTTAAGGCATCGTCTGTCTATTGCAATAGAAATATTGCCAGTTTGTCATAAAATCCGATGGCAAACCGCACCCTGTGGTCTAATTGAAAAGCTTTGCGCGTTTAATTTTTAAAGCTAAGAGGCCTTAGTAATCTCTGAAAAGGAAACGTAGCATCACAAAAAGCTTTGGTAAATTACTTATCTACAGTCACAGTATAATAAAGCTACAGTGTATCAGCGTCAAGTCTCCTTATAAAAGACGTAAGTTTTTTTTGGAGGATAATAAATTCAATTTGTGCTTTAAATAAGATCTATCAAGACTCGTGACGAAACTATCAAAAGGTGACTGACCCGGCTGTCCAGGATATACGATCTCTGTATGGCAACTTTTTCAAACTACTGCGTTTATTTTTCACAAAGTAAGTACTTAGGTGCTAAATTAGACCCGCCCATAGGCTACTCAAGGTGTGCTGTTTCGTACTGCGGTCATTTTGTATAATCGTTCTGACATTGCGCCCGATTTGTTTCCTATCGTGTAAAATGAGCATAAAATGGTATTGGACTAGTGGGGTACGAATTGACGTATCCAAACACGTCCGTTGTTGGAACACGGTTGTGGACGCAACGCATCTCAGTGTGTGTAGTGAGCGCGCGCGACAAGTTCACCTACCAGTACCATGCGCCTGTCGAGCGCCAAATTCTGAATTCGAATTTAGTAGTTTTACTTTTTTTTTGTTTATTTTTTAAAACCAGAATCAGAATGTGGAAGTGTTTATTTATTTTAGTGGTTGTGACTCTGACTTTCACTTACTCTGAGGTTGGTAGCATTTTTTACTTTCGTTTCGATCTTGTTCATAAAATGTCCTGTACCTATTTAATCCTTTGATATCAGACGGCGATCAATTAGCGGCCAAAATAATGTTCCATAAAACCGTCTTACTGGGTTAGTTCGTGGCGAAATTTAATTAATTTGTATTTACATGTTTTCTCAGTTTTTTATTAATAACTACGAGATTATCAAGATTTTGGCAATTCTAGACGCGACACCAATATAAAATGCTTCATTATACCCAAAACCTGTTACGAAATTGTTTGTTTACAACTGTAAAACTCATGGTTGAAGGTGTGTTGGGCAGGTTTTTAGATGATTATTTAGATTTCCGACATTCGCAAACTACTGTTATAAAGCAGTTGGTGAAATATAAAACATCAGTCATGAAGACTCATAAAGCTAATTTAAATGCACTTTTCACTTCATGAAAAATCGTATCGTTCGTGGTCCTGAAAATCATGGTTAGGGACTAGAATGTCACGCAATAACACATAATATGTTTGATGTTTTAAAAATATTTATTTTAATCACATGCTCATTCTGCACAACATGTAAAAAAGAGAAATTATCACGCAACTGAAAGTTATACGCAACTTGTAACAACTGGTGTCAAGTCAAACGACCTGTCATTTGTTTTTCTTAATTAGCATTGAGGTGCTGGAAACGTGGTTTGAACTCTTTACACTCTCATTTCTCACCTGAGAATATCTAAAAAGGTTAATAGGGTCTTAGAAACATAGCCAGCTTCGTTCGAAATTCTGACTGGGCCCATGTGGTGGGTTACGTCTCCCCACAGAGAAGCTTGCGTTGCAGCAGTGAGAACAATATAGGCTGATTATTAACTTTGTTAACCAATTTGTTTGTCAAATGTAAATAAATATGGTCTAAATAATAATAATTGTTTTATTTCGGAACAACATAGGAACCACTTTGGTTAGTAGGTACACACATTTTTTTTTTTTTTGAGGATGGGAAATCATCAAATGGCTCCTCCCGCTCTGGCTGGAGCGGAAGGGAGTGTCAGACTCTTACTGACTAAAACCCACCCTTGTTCCTTTCTTAGCCCTTTATGTTCCAGGGCAGCGGTAACCATTTCGGACGATCCCACTATAAATTACTTTTGTACACACCTTAAATGCTACAACTTATACACTAGGGTTAGTAACAACATTTAGGGATCCCAACCCAGGCACTTTGTGTATTTATTTTCATCTCCACTGCTCTCAAAACGGTGAAGGAAAACATTGTGAGGAAACCGGTAAATCCTAGAACAAAAAAAAAAAAAGTCTTTGGGCATCCACTAACCCGTACTGGGCCTGCGTGGTAGATTCTCTGGCGGATTCCGGGCGGTAGATTTCACAGGAGGCCAGCAGTGGGAACGTATAGGCAGATGAAGTCTTTAAGATGATGATTGCAGATTGTATGTACATTTCGATTTAAATCTGGATGAAACTCCGTTGGTACTTAACCTGACGGTACACGCACTAACGACTATACACAGAAAGTTATGCATTCTGCAACAACTATTACTACTTAGGAAGGTACTAATGACAATTTACAGTATATTGAATGTCTAGATTACGATAAACGATTCGTTGTAAATATGCAAACTGTCATTAAAATTAAACTTATATAACAGGTATATGTATATATATATTGCAAAGTGTTTTACTATATGGAGAATACATGCTCCAATAGTAATAATAACCAATAACCATCGGTAGGTTATAGAAACCTCGCACAAAAGCATAACGTTGATCCTGAAATAACGATGAAAGAACAGGAAGTGGGCTAAATTACGATTAAATAGGAACCTCGGAAAGGTAATCAATCACGTATTGCTGGGTATAGACTTCTATTTTCTTCTACCATAGCTACTTCTCGGTTTCGTGCGCCCGTCATCCAGGCGTTTGCTACGACTTTGATGATATCGTCAACTCAACGGGCTTATAGATGGACTGGATTCTTTTGCCTAACCTTGACCATTATTCGGTCAAAGACTTGTATTTATGTGCCATCATTTTAACCTTCTGCATGTTGCCTAAACTCTGACCCATTATGAATCTTGTATTTGTTTGTCACAGGGAGATGTGGTCCGGGATGCAAGAGATATGTACTCGAAGAACATCTTCGGTGGCTTGTGGGGCAACCGGCCGCCGATGATGGAAGCTAACCTGCCGAGGACCACGTGCTCTTGCAGTTAGTAGAACCCGATCCGTATATGTTTTGTTATAGAGCAACGGTTGAAATAAATCTGTAACTAAGCTGTACATACTACATAATACATGCATCATTAATTCCCTTTACATCTTGATTTCCTTTTATCTAGGTGATGGATTTAATATCAGGTTTATTTTATTCATGCTTGAATCCTTGTCATAAATAAATAAACAAGAACTTATTTGTCTTGTGTGAGAGCACCCCTGCTGCGTATTATGTATGTAATTGAATGAGAATGATGTAGGTACTTACTTAGTCGAAAAAGATTCAAAATTTAACTTTAACTGTAAAAGTAGTACATATAGTCTTTTCCTAGATTTCATCAGTACTTATTACGCTAACACAGTCATTTAATCCTCCATGGAAAATGTTTAATTGAAATAGTTCAAAAGATTAACGTCTACCCAGATTTTAATTTTAAATCTTTGAATGTATCAAAGAAATACACGTGTCAAAGCATTAGAAATGCTTCTAATGTACATTCAATGTTATCATTAGGAGGGAAAATATGAGACTTCGCTGTATTTTTTTATTGACCGCACATTATAAACTTTGCCTTCCAAACAAAACAAATTAGGTACGAGTACAATTAGCGGCTATTCGCGAACTCTGTCAGTTTTATGACCATTTACGAGAGATTGTCCTCTATTTCGAGAAAGGCTTTGTATACTGTGTCCAGTAGTGTATATTTAGGTCTTTTGAAAGGCTAGACAAAAATGTAAAATTCACTGAATCTCAAAGTTATTATATAATTTTTTACAATCTTTTTTATTTTTTTATTGCTGAATGGGCTTGCTCTTGACCTCGATCACGCTTGATGGAAAGCGATGGATGAGGTCTATGATGGAACTCGATGGTCCCTGTTGCTTTGAAGGCAGACGGATTAAATGTGGAAGGGAGGGAACACAGACGCTAGCAGATAGTTCCACACTTTGGCTACAATAGATACTATCACTATACAGACGGCCTGCTTGACTATTTCAAGGGATTTTAAACGTTTTTTTTACTTAACAAACGAGGTGTCTCAAAACAGGTTGGTGGGTAGGCTAGAACCATATTGATGGATGATCTAATTTTCCCTTGACCATGATTCCAGAATGCGGTGAAAGGAATGAAGTGCCCCGTATCGTGGGTGGCGAGGAGGCTGGCATCAACGAGTTCCCCTGGATGGCTCGCCTGTCGTACTTCAAGCGGTTTTACTGCGGAGGCATGCTCATTAATGACAGATATGTGCTCACAGCCGCGCATTGCGTTAAAGGGTGAGAAAATTTTATGAGGAACTATTGTTATAGGCTTGCCCCCCTATTAAATGAAACTGGTCATATAACTGGCAAAAGCTTTGATGTGGCAACTTTGACTGTCGTGCAGTACAGACGCCAACACATCAAGCTACTACAATCTGTCAAATTTCTTTATTAGATTTTCAACTTTATGGCTAAATCATTAGGTTCAAGGTTGATTGGGAAAATTTGTCAGTTTCGGGTAGCTTGATGTGCTGGTATACCTCGGAACCCAAAAACAAGTTCGAAACTAACTTGTATACAACTTAGGTCTTATTCTCTCGTTTAGTAATCTCTTCTGGAAACTACATGCTGTGCTTTAATTGCGTTCATTACTATCGAAGTTTTTGGTTATTTTGAAAACGCCTTTAATTTGTTTAAAATTGGACTTGAAACATAATCTGGAAAGCCGTACAGGATAATAAATTACGAGATAGCTATAGATGAAACACTAATTTCATATTTACATACTAGATACATAAGAATTTAACGGTCATTTATCTATCTAAACTTTTGAGCTTATTATTAAAATAATTGGTCCAATAGTATTATTGACGCAGTGTTCCGAAAGATTCGACTACACGTCATCTAAGAAGGTCCATTATGGCCATATTCGTTGGCACACAAAAACAAACAAAAATCTTCCATGAAAATATTTTTTAACTTTGAAAATAAATCATGCCCTAAAAAGGAATTTTAAATGTGATTATTATTCAGATCTTTAGTGTTATTATTTTAGAAATAATGGGTATTTTTCCATAATTCTACTTTTATATATGCCTAGCTGTTTATAGAAATAAATAATTTTTATGTGCGAAGTGTCTTAAGATGGCGCAGAAGCGTGAACATGTTTGTATGTTAAGTGGTTGTTCTACGAAGCACTTGGGAGGATGTTGACATGGAACACAACCTCCTACACCTACTTCATATTTCATAGGTATATTAAAATATCTAAATTTTTATCTACAAACTAGGCATAGTAAAGGTTCTCTATAATTAAGGCTAATCGAAGTAGGGTGATGTAAATATTAGTTACAATGGAATTATTTCAAAAGCTATTGAGATATTTAGAAGTAGGTTAATGACTTCGTAACGATGATGAATGATACTAGAACAAATCACTATTCAATATACGGTGCCATAATTTTTTTTTCGATGTTCTGTGTCTGTGTACGGATAGCAATAAAACAAGTTTAAATACGAATGAAAATGCAAATTCACTAATGTACGTCCAAAATTTTGATTGCTCTCAATATGCTTAATGACTAATACCGACGGATCAAACTGCAAAATGACATCGTTAATCATCGGTATACGAGTCCGATAACCTAAGAATTGACAAACAAGTTCAAAATAAATTCGTGGTACAAAATTGTGAATAAAAATCAGTATCGATAAGTACGTTCACCTTGAAACCGGCCCAGGAGCAGGCTCCAAACTTAAAGTTCATTATCCCCGACAAATGACCATTTTAGGCGCTTTGTGAAGAGTTGCGCTTTTTATTTTGGTCGACAGGTTAATCTCAGGTACACAGCTCATTTTCGGACAGGCTGCAAATGCGCAGTTTCGGAGGGTTCAAAAGGTGTCCAGTTTCATAAGTCTCGGCTCATGACTATTGTTTGACAGTAGCGGGGACTAATGTACGCAAGTGAAAGCGTAAATGAGGGACATTAATAGTATTCATGACCGTGGCCCACCGAAACACTGAGTGTCACTTTCGCTCAATGTCGACATAAACTTGACTTGGTTAGTGTCGCGAGGGACAATTGTCGTCGAAAATAAACAATCAATTACACAATAGATGCTCACCGAGTGAATTTATGATCTGTCACGGAAACAGAAACTACTATTTTGTTGTAGAATTTCCAATCCGCTTGGAAAGTTAATGAAAATGTTTTTTTTAGTGGTAGAAAAGGTAATCATGATGCACAAAACTGAGTCAGAATAAAGTCGGTTGTCCACTGATACTTAGGATATGCACGGAGAGTTTGTTAATTTGTTTGCAAGCCTGCGTGGCTTGCCTACTTAACATGGTCGTGGGTACTACTGGACGATCCCGCCTACATTTTCATAAAAAGCGATGCTAAGTACAACAAGTGCGTAGTTTAGCCGCTGGCTGCTGCGGAGCGGTGCCTTGAGTAAATACTTAAGGCACCGCTCCATAGCATACAAATAAATAAAATTGAAGTGTCGGTACCAAACGTTAAATTATCGCTTTTTACTAAATTTATAATATACGGTTCTTATAACAAAAAAACTATTTTAAAAGTTGTCTGTCTGTTTGTTCCGGCGAATCTTCGAAATGGCTCGACCGATTTTGACGGGACTTTCACTGGCAGATAACTGATGTTATAAGGAGTACTTTTATTCTAGAAAAAGAATTAAAGTTCTGCTCAAAAACATTAAAACCCATGAAGTACAATTTGTTTTCCGATATGCATGCGAACGAAGTCACGGGCACAGTTAGTATTATAAATATTCAAGCAAGCTTTAAGGATTTTATAACATTTTTTTACAATATGGAAAACAATAAATGAATATGAATATTTGTGCAATTATGAATATTAATTCACTGGCCTGCTAAGTACAACACTTTTAATTTTTTTTTTCTAAATTATAGAAGTTTGAGATTTAAAATAAAAAACGTTTTATAGTAAATTTTATCAGCTTTCTTTGAAACTAGTAAACTATACATTAGTAACATTTGTAACTTTAAAAAAAGATAAAACATAAAAAATAGCCATTTTTGCCTTAGTGTCAAAAAACTCAATTAACATTTTTAAGTATATTTTAGACGTTATTTAATTTATTTTATTTAATAACTGGTATTGCCTCCTTGGGCTCTGACTGCAGCTTCGAGCCGGTTTGGCATACTGAACACGAGGTTTCGGAGCCGAAGTTGGGGAATATTCCCACATTGTTCAATCAGGGCCTATTTTAGTGCCCTGAGGGTGGTAGGTGGTGGTCTGCGGGTTCTGACTAACCTCCCTAGCTCATCCCAGACGTGCTCAATCGGGTCAGATCAGGTCTTCTTGATAGCCAAGCCATCACGCTGATACCAACCTCCTGAATATACTCTTGCACGACCTGAGCCGTGTGTGGCCGGGCATTATCATGCATCAGCATCGATCCATCACCCATATTTGCTAAATACGGCCCTGCATACTCGTTGAGAATCTCTTGGGCTTATCTTTCCCCAGTCAGAGTGTCATTTTCTATAGCCACTAACTCTGTGAACTTCTGAAGATATACATTTACACTGCCTCCACCGAACTTTTTTTTTTTTTTTTTTTTTTTTTCTGGGTGGGAAATCATCAAATGACTCCTCCCGCTCTGGGCGGAGCAGAAGGGAGTGTCAGACTTTTACTGACTAAAACCCACCCGTGTTCCTTCAGTTGCCTGTGCCAGGGGCCACGGTATCTCTTTCGAACAACCCGCAGCCCCGGCGGCATCGGCCCTAACGGACCCCGTCAGTTCGTGCTGACAGCTCTTTGAGGCGCGCGTGGAACACAACGCGCCGTCGACCCGGGCCTGGTCTTACCGGGCGGCGAGCTGCCCATAGCTCGCCGCCCGCAAGCCCGCGCCTACGGTGGCCGGGAGTCGGCTGTTGACTCCCGTCCAGGGCGTCTCCTGCGGCGGCTAGGAGCGCGAGGGTGCAGCGATTGCCTCTCCCTCGCACGCTCCGCCTCCTCCTTCGCGAGCATAACTGCTTCGCAGAAGGAGGTGACGGCCTCCCATTCACTCTCGCTCCGGACCATGGCCTGTATGAGGGCCGGACGCGAGAGGTCGCCGCCGCCGATCGCCGCCAAGAGGACACGGCGGGGTCCCGCCCAAGCCGGGCAGACCTCCACCGTATGCTCCACCGTGTCCTCCGGGCGATCCCCACAGTGGTGACACCCTGGCGTTTCCTCCCGCTTTATCCTGAACAGGAACCTCCCGAAACAACCGTGTCCGGTGAGGACCTGCGTCAGGCGGAAGGTGAGGGCGCCGTGGCGCCTCTCTAGCCACTCCTCAAAGAGGGGACTTATCGCCGCAATTGTGGCGTGCCCAGCCTCCACCGTACTGGACTCTTTCTGAGAAGCAGTCTTGAAGGTATCGCTCACCAGGCCGCCTGTAGATACTTCGCCTTCCATCAGAACTGTATATAAAGTGAGAATCGAGACTCATCTGTGAACAAAATTCCTGACCACTCTTTTTCATCCCACTGTATGTGCTAACGGGCGTATCGCAGTCTCGCTACTCGATGCTCTCTCTCGAGTTTGGGGCCACTCGCTGGTCTTCGAGGTTTTAGATTTGCTTCAGCAAGTCTTCTTCTCACTGTACTGTCATTAATGTAGGCCTTTCGGGTCTGAAGAAGCGGTTGCTGGACTTCAACTGCATTAGGGTGGCGATTTCTCAAGACTGTGGAAACAATATAACAGTCTTTTCGGGCACTAGTACGGGTCTGCCATACCACAAGACATGCCATGCCACAACAAGGCGGACGCCTTGTTATGGCAGATGGATTCCTGTCTCTTCGTACCTCTGCTTCACCTTCTGGACCGTTCGTAACGTCACACCCACCATTTTTGTAGCCATGATCCTAGCACATTCTTCAGGTGAAAGAGGCATGATAAATAAAATTTATGTGCTGTTGTCTAACTTAGTTTTTGTAACAAGACTCGCTGATCAAGAAAAAATTTGAAAATAAAAACAGAAACAAAAAAATGAATGGTAAAATTGTAAGTAATTCGAAAAGGATTATTTTTGTTTTTAAAGCTAAATTGAGTTTCTCAGTCATTTCTTAAAAGAAGGTTCTCGACTATGAAGTTTTACATACAAAATTAAACTCTTTTTTGAGTCCTTTTTATTTCGAAAGTATATCTTGTGTACAGTCAACAGCAAAAGTAGATGGTCAAAATCTGAAATTCAATACCAATGAACGGAGTTCGCGTCAGGACTGTGTGGCGTCGAAGTGATTCAAAAGTATGTGATTGTAAATTATACCAAACATTTACTACTAGTACAGCTGCCATATATTCGTGATCAGTTTTGACTTTGGTTTGAATTTCTGATTTTGATCATCTACGTTTGCTGTTGACTGTACCTACTTAAAAAGTTATTCCAATTTTAAAAGTGTGATACTTAGTTTTGCAGACCAGTGTATATTGATATTTGCACAAATATTAATGTAAACACCGAGGAAGCTGCGGAGCATGGGATGAACAATCAAAATGCCTCATAAACATTTGCATGAGTTAGGTTTTTAATCTTGGGATTAGTGAGTCATCCTTGTTTTTAGACTAAAAGCTTAGGATCCTCATTTGCTGTTAATTTATGAGTTTGTTTTTGTGAGCTGCAGGTGTGGTTATCTAGATATGAACCACTTTTTTTTCGTTGAGAATTTCGATCAAACGACTTTGGTAGTGCGACGTAGTAAGACATGTTTATCTCTTTCCACAACCAAAGTTTTCCTGTTAGAACAAGGCGTAGGAACATAGCACACAGGAGAAAGGATGTTACTATTTAGTGCTTTTTCTGAAATGATGACACCCAACCAATGTGGCTGACTTTTTAAATCGTACTTTCATCTTTTCATAAAGTAAATAGAAGAAAAAAAAAACAAAGAAAATACGTTTACTTGCGGTAAAAATGACGCAGAAAAATACAAAATGGAGAAAGATACAATTTGGGGAAAATATGCGTCACATCCACGCAAAACGGCCAGATCAGATCATCTTCTAACAGCTAACATAGGCCAGACATCTTTTCAACATGGGCTTGTCTAACTGCCAACATGCCACAAGTAACCTTTTAGGCTTTAACAGTAATTTGATGCGAACCATGCAGGTGACGTTCTCAGTTTCAATAAACGCAACTATATGCCCCACTGCGCCAAATTCGCGGCAATACTCATTCTTTATCTAAGTTTAATACTCATCTTATATATCTATTATGTTCTAATTTTCCAGGTTCATGTGGTTCATGATAAAGGTGACCTTCGGGGAGCACAACCGCTGCAACGCCACCGTGCGACCGGAGACTCGCTTTGTGCTGCGCGCCATCGCCAACAAGTTCACACTCACCAACTTTGATAACGATATAGCTCTGCTCAGACTGAACGAGAGAGTGCCTATCTCGGAGACCATCAAGCCTATCTGTTTGCCTACTAGTGGTAGTAAGTTTTTTCTCAATTACTAGTCCAGTCCAGATAAAAGTTCCTATGGTAGTTGACTTGCAGTTAGAGGACATCTTAAGACCAGAATGTAGCCTGTGTCAGGACATGACAGGAAGTGACATGACATTAGTTCGCCTTTACTGAATTAAAATGACTTTTTTGGTGGTTTATTCTGCTGCTCATCTCCTGACTGAGTTGAATTCTTTAGTCCTCTTATAGTGGGTACTTGTAGCGTTTGTTGTTTATCATTACTTGAGTGTGTCCTCGAGGGGATATAATAATTGCATCAAGTCACCATTTCATTCAACAGAGAACCTATACGTTGGCGTAAAAGCTGTCGCATCAGGTTGGGGTACCCTCACTGAAGAAGGCAAGGTGTCGTGCACCCTGCAGGAGGTGGAAGTACCAGTCATCAGCAACCAGGAATGCCGTAACACCAAGTATACCTCCTCGATGATTACCGATAACATGCTGTGCGCTGGATACCCGAAGACAGGGCAGAAGGACTCCTGTCAGGTACGATGATTTTTTTAAATATTAATGAATAGCATAAACAGCCTATAATGTTCCCACTGCTGGGACACAGGCCTCCTCTCTTCTAGAGAGAGTAGGCTGTAAACTACCACGCAGGCCCAGTGCTTTTATAATATACATATTAAGTTCTACGCCTACTTAATAACTTTAATATGTACGTACCACAAATACCCTTTAATGCAATAAATATTTTTATTATTATTATTATTGTTTATGCCTATGAGCACTAAGAAAGGAGTTTAAAAAAAATCATCCCCTAACAGGGATTAAAGTTTGTATGGAAGTTCGTCATTTTTGCCGATGGCTTTTATGACAAATTGTCTAAATCTAATATTATGAAGCGGTACGTAATGGTAAATAGATAATAAACAAATTGTGGGTACAGCAGTTTCGATGAATTAGTCGTTAGGTGATTCTTTAATAGAGAAACTACATCTTTGCTTACTGTTTTTGTGAGGTACTTATAGGTATTCGATTATTCATTTGATATTTAGGAATTGTAACACTTTATCAATAATTTACATCACATTGTCTTCATAGAAGAAACACAATTATGTTCATTAATACTTGGCGTTTCATTCGCCACTATAAGATTTTCGGAGCATTAATGCTTGCAAAAAATAAAAGTCAGCCAAGAGAAACTTCTTAGGCATTCTTGACAGTTTTTTTGCCTGCTTCTTGGATGCCGTAATTTGTTTTGCTAATGCATCCAACTATTTGTCATCACTTTCGATTAAATGCTTTCTACTATTGATCGAAGTAAATGAAACAAAAAATAATGACTGGTGTTGTGACTTAGTCTTTGCGTTAATATCTTTAACGCGAAACAATTACGCAAAACATGTTGTTTTTGTGTGTGTTGTAATTGTGGTGTGTGTTGGTGATGAAGGCGAACGTGAACTTACATAAAATAATCCGCCTATAATGTTCGCACTGCTGGGAGTCCCTGCCTGCGACACACTTCTCTTCGAGAGTGAGTGGGCTGTATTCTATCACGCGGGCCCAGTGCGGCTTGGTAGATGTCACATGTCTTAGAAATTTTGGTTCTAGGCCATGCCGGTTTTCTCACGATATTTTCCGTTCCGATGTTAACGTTAACTTAATCAAGGAATATCTTTGTTTCAGGGTGACAGCGGCGGTCCACTGATAGCTGAGAGAAAGTACGACAAACGCTACGAACTGATCGGTAATGAATACAGATATATTCTAATGTATGCCTAATGTGCTGTCCCGTTGGGTCAGCCTAGCTATAAAGACAAAACTGTAATGTAACAATTGTACGTCATAGCTACAAAAGGCCGCACGTTAATGGTAACAAAGCAGCATAAGCTGGCCTTTTATTCTATTGAAACTCCGTACTACACTAGGCCAGCTGAAGGTGTTACCATAGACGTGAGATCGACTGTACCTGCTGCATAGCCATACTTAAAAAGCCTTAAAAAGTTATGGATCTGGGTCATCAGTCAGCACTCTTCATAAGAGTGCTGACTGTTGAAGAGTGCTGACTGTTGACCAAGGAGTGATATTATCGCACTGGTAACTCCTCTCCCACACCCTATCGTATTTACGTTGCTTTGGTAAACGGTTATCCCACATACATTACTAGATAGTTATCGGTACGCTGCATTCCTTAACTGTTTTAATGAAAGTGCAGTTTTGTTTTAGTTTCCCCGAAAATTAACAATGCACGGAGTATTTTGAAAAACTAATAAATCGAAATTAGAAAAAATACTCATTGATCATACCACTTTGTTTCTTGTTTTCTAGTGAAAACACTTTGGAACAAAGGTGTTAATATCTTCGCCGCCTAATGTTTTATGTATTTTAATTTTAGCATAGTTTGTAACTTTCTAAAGACAATGTTTTTTGCAGGCGTCGTGTCATGGGGCAACGGTTGCGCAAGAGCAGGCTACCCAGGTGTGTACACCCGTGTCACTAACTACCTTGACTGGATACGTGAGAACACACAAGATGGCTGCTACTGCACCGAATAGATTATAAAAAAAAATCATCAGTGTGGTGTAAAAATAATATGCATTTATTTCCTGCGATTTTAGGATAGGTTAACTGGCGCCATCTATGTTGATTTCGATGAAAGTAAATTGCATGTCGTGAAGGTATCACGGTAGATGGCGTCAAAATTAAGTTTAGTGTAGGTAATATTGTGTAGCCTTATTATTTTAATTTAGTGTGTAATTATATTGTAAGTAATTTCTAACCAAATATTTGGAGAAAATTACATGATGAATTATTTAGATTCGTATTTATTGAAAAATTAAATAAGCTAAACGATATATTTATTATAACTTATTTAAGTATTAAATTGTGTCGAAAACTTCTTCTGAAATGTACAAAAATATCGATTAGTAAATTAAGAGTGTTTATTATACTTGTCCAGGAAATTATCAAGGTCTATTAATGTCAAAGTATTGCCATAAATATTTAACTATATCTACAGGTATAGTTAGTAGTAAGATGTCTTATATTTTAATTTTTTACGAATTTTGAGCCAATAAAGTACCTCGAATCAATATTATTTTGTGTTTAATTATTCCAATCGTCAGTTCAGCAGATCTTTAGCAAAGACTTCGGGAATACGTATCTATAACTCAAACTGGCAGAGTTGCTTGTCGGCGCATGAGTTACGTGACCAAATGCGAAGGCGCAAGTTATTAGCGTCCTGCATTCATGCAAAGCTTGTATAGTCAGGCTTCAGTTTTTAAATCACAATTATTGAGAGAAAAGTATATATAAAAAAATAACGACCAGATACACTTCATGATCACAATTATTACCTTTTAAAGTGGCAGGTAGCATGTAGGTATCCGTTTACTCCAGTAAACTAGTAATTAGAGTATAGGTACTTAAGAAGTTTTAAATCAAGATTTATGACAGAGTCATCACCGTCCTGGTTTATTCAAAGCTATTTGGGGTCGGTGCACAATAACTAGGCTTGTTGCATACATCTCAATTAGACGTCACCTCAGTTTCCATCCCATTACATAAATCAAATCAAATCAAATTATTTATTTGCTTAATACAGGTAGGTATAAACAGATGTTACAAATAGATATGTATAATGTACACTGTATAATTACCCAATAAGGTGTGCAAATATTTATATTATTATTAATCTTATTAAAATTATAACAATAAAAAATAAAAATAAATAAATCCGGAGTACTATAAAAAGTTTAAATTAATAATAAAAATTGTCAGATGAATTATAAATTTATAATACATGTCATAGAGTTAACAATAAAAAAAGAAAATTTAAAATGTTGGTCCAAATTAAAATAAAATTATACAGATGTCAAATTAAATTATTAAAGCATGTCACCCTATTTTTATTGTCATATTATTCAATGTCAATAAATTACTCTTGCTACATGTATCCATCTATAGCGATAATATCTTTCACATAATCCATTCATAGTTGCTTTGGTTTTCCTCTATCCCCTCTTTCCACATGTCCCTCATTCCTCCACTTTTCATGCCCTTCCACAACTCCTCGATCACCGGCGGTACTCATTTCTAATATTATCGATACTATGGACTTCGTCTCACAAACTCATTTCTAATACTATCCATACATCGGACTTCGTCTCACATACTCATTCCTAATGCTATTCAATACTTCGGCTTCGGACTTAGTCTCACATTTCTCATCCTGATTCTATCAATACTTCGGACTTCGTCTCACATTTCTCACTCTGATGCTATCCATACTTAGGCTTCGGACTTAGTCTCACATTCCTCATCCTGATTCTATCAATACTTCGGACTTCGTCTCACATTTCTCACTCTGATGCTATCCATACTTCGGCTTCGGACTTAGTCTCACATTTCTCATCCTGATTCTATCAATACTTCGGACTTCGTCTCACATTTCTCACTCTGATGCTATCCATACTTCGGCTTCGGACTTGTCTCACATTTCTCATCCTGATTCTATCAATACTTCGGACTTCGTCTCACATTTCTCACTCTGATGCTATCCATACTTAGGCTTCGGACTTAGTCTCACATTCCTCATCCTGATTCTATCAATACTTCGGACTTCGTCTCACATTTCTCACTCTGATGCTATCCATACTTCGGCTTCGGACTTAGTCTCACATTTCTCATCCTGATTCTATCTATACTTCGGACTTCGTCTCACATTTCTCACTCTGATGCTATCCATACTTCGGACTTCGGACTTAAGTTTCACATTTCTCATTCTGATACTATCCATACTTTTTAGTTTTTAAGGGCATTGATTTAAAGCGGTAGTTGTTTATTGTAATTTTGGTAAATACTAAATTACAAAACGCATGTTTATTAACAAATTAGGCAGTAAAAACTGAGCAGTAAACTAAATGAAAATTGGGCCAAAATAAATATTTAAGCGGGTAATTAAATAAATAATTAAGCTGTACAATTACCGAACGGGCAGTTACGTGTGGGCAGTTAAAATCGGTATTAGTCGGTAAAAATGTAACTTGGAAGTAGATGTTGGTTACAGTTCTAACCTAACCCTTTTGGTCGAGGTGACCTGGCTAGGCTAGATATTGCGACTAATTCGGCCCGCGTGTGGTTGTCACAGTTCAAACCTAACTTATGAACTGCCAAATTATTTATCTAACTGCCCAATTCAAACATTTTTACTGAGAGTTGTTAAAGGTATTACCCGTTTTTTAATTCTTTAGTCTGTAACCAACCTGGCAGTGTCCAAGGAACAAATCAGTTGGTTTTATTAATTTCATAGCTGAAATCTTTCCAACGTACCTGCATACTAGGTTCCAAGGCTTGGGCAGGATTTTTGATTTTGTTGAACAAAAGCCATACTCGTTCTACAATTCATTCAGTTTCTGACAAGAGGGCCAGGTCATAACGACATTCTATCCGCGATAACGACGTTGGAAAAGTCTAAATTGTATGGGATTGACATATACTACCGGAGACCTTACGGCAATCCTGTTGAAAGTCGTTGTACAAATACGAAACGCTTTAAAAGCGACTACCACTTGTCTAGACGAGTAGGTTTGAGAAAAAAAGTCTTTCAGCTAAATGACTTTCACTCAAAGTCCTATTAGGTCAGAAACGGACCGCACCAGGTCAGGAGGACGCTGCGTTGTCCTAGCGTAGCTAAATCAATATTAATTTACAGTTATGAGGCTCTGAGTATTTGTTTAAAACTGTGATGTTTGCGGGTTTGTCTGTCAAGTAGTAGTTGGACAAAAAATTCGTTCGAGGAGGTCACTCGCAAAAAATATCAAGAAACGTCTGCCCATAAATGAAGATGACCAAAATGCTACTCCTCCAAGTGAACTAGACAAGTGTCAGTCGTAAAACAATATTAGGGGGTTTGAGCATTGATATATTCCGCTTTGAGCGTTGATGTCTTTTACTAGAAAAAAGTTTGTGGTTTTCTAAGGACAACTTTTGAATTTCGTGAAATTATTGAATCAATGAAGGATGAATTATTTTTCGCTCTATCCATCATCTATTACTATCCAACACCCATTTTTTTGTGTATTTGAAATGTGTTCATTTATCATTTTTGTGACAAGTTCGTGTAGAGCATGTTTCGCTCTGGTTTCTCTGAAAAGCACATAAAATGATCTTATCAGTGATGGCGTAAGATGCAAGACCTTAATGCCTTGTGTCAACGACAGAGCAGGCTTACAACATATACGTTTTAAACAAATAATTAGGCAACGTAATTTATTGGGGGGTCATTTAATTTCGTCGCCGTAATTAAGATTCGGCACTCTTTAAAGGTTCACATAATCGTATGCAATAATATCGATGCGAAGGGAACGCAACCAGATATTGATTGGTTTGTATTGCGACATAATTGCATTAAAAAAATATTCAGGTAATTACGCCCTTGTCGTGTAGTTAATAAGACTCAAAATGATCACATGTTAAATGTCTACCGCTCCGCGGTGTGAATGACCGCGGAGGTCATTGCCAAATAAAGCGTTCTTTCGCACAGCCCTCGGAACGCTAAAATGACGCATCTCATCATTAGAATATTAACCAGAAAGTCAAATGTATTATAACAATTTTTCGGAAGACTCGCTACTCCAACATGGCTAGCGGGGAGTAGCGGACAGCTGTCCAAAACATTAGCACGAGTTTAAAAACTTGAATTGTTGATTTAATTTCGGATGCGTCGGTGCAACATTTTAAAGTCTCTGTACCCATAAAGTGCGTCGAGATCGAAGACATGACTTAGTGTATCAAAAACATTGAACCCTAAGCACATGCTACTTTCTAAAGACAGTTCAATATTTAAGTTGCGGAGTTAAGTTTTGTGTTGTTTGATTTAAATTTATTAAAATAGGTATAGCAATGTGGTGGTGTTACATTTTCTGTTTTCTATGTGCGCTGGCCAGCAGTTCTCCGCTCAGTCTAAATAAGGTAGGTTGAATAACAGTAGTTGATAATATTTATGTTCGAATTCCAAACGGTGTTGCCCCCCACGCTACAGTGAGCGACTTTTTGTAAATAGGCAACATATTGATGTCTTGAGTGTCTTGATTTACATAAAGTACCTGATATCATGCGCGGTTACGCATGCTAAGTAGCAATAAAGTGATTCATTCTACATATATTTACGTATTTTATACCTATGTATAATTTATTGGGGAAGGTTCAGAACTTACGATTCTTTTATTTGTGTTTATTAGACCAATTAAAATGTTACCTACTTGGTTCGTATTTATAGATTTTTATTTAAGCATTTATTGGTGCAGAATGGTTCATTAAAAGACCATTTCCACCTGTTTTAATAGTGATCTGTTAAAACAGGTAGTCTAACAGCGATAACGGCTATGATGACAGGAGATAGTCACACTCAAACATCGTCGAAAGGTGATCGAAACTTAATGATTTGGTTTGTTTCGTTAACTATAATATTAACACCTACCGATAGCATTTTCTACTTAAACAGTATAGACAACACAAGGTTAATAAAATCTTTGATGCGTTTTCTCCTCAAGTTACTTAAAAAAAAATTCCTAAATGCATTTATTTACAGACAGACAATGCACAGACTGAACCGCTGGGTCTGGAAGCACGAAATTTTGCAAAAAAGTACTTGTAGGCTTTCGGTTTATAAGTAAAAGTTAGTTGTAGCATTATTTTATAGAAACTCAACCCATAAGGGGCTAAGTTTGCATTTTTGAATTTAGAAACGTGTAAATTACAAAGAAAGAAAGAAAATACATTTATTTGCGGCAAACATGACGCAAATAAAGAGCACAAACACAAAAAAAAACTAACAAGTTGTAACAATTGGTATTTAGGCTTCCCTTTTTAAGTAAAATTTATTTGTATCATAATTCTTTGAACACTTATTACTAAAGCATTTGAGAAGTGGCCGATGGGAAATCACATCGGAGACACAATTTGTGTAATAGTCAACCTGATTTGCGAACTGAATGTGTATATATTCTGTCAACAGGATGACCTCAGGATTTCTGAAGATTCCTTCCACGGATCAGCACGCATTGTTAAAAGAGAGTTGCTACCATGTGAAGATTGTGGTAAGTTACGACAAAGTATTCTCGGGAACCACAAATTCCCATCAGACAATTTTCTTTTCCTTACATCAGCCAGATTGTTCTGTAAAAATCTCGCCGTGAAAACTTAGAGCTTGAAGTGAGAAGTCATTCCACCCTATTGACACTATTGACAACCCACTTCACCTACATTTTCACTGTGGGATTTTTACAGAATACATCGGGTCGGATCATAATAAACCTTTTTTAACATCATATAGCTCTAGGCACAGTGCAGTGTACCAAAAGTGACCATATTTTTTTTACCGAGTACCTGTTCTACACGTAACGTTTTACGTTACGTTAATTTGTACATATTGTGCGTGTTTTTTTTCTTTCTTCCAACCTGTATTGTCCTACTGCTGGGCAAAGGTCTTCCCCACAGATGTCCATACTTTCCTGTGTGTTGCCCTCTCCAGCCATTCTCCCATAGTCCCTCGTCTGTTAGACAAGCTTATTAAGTTTGGTAACAATAGAAAAAGTAATTGTGTCTCAATAGTGATAGTTTAGTTCGCCTCTAAGTCATTATTTTGCGTGTACAACTGAAAATCTATGAAACCACTTGTCTAGTCCGCACTGAGTCCTATTAAATAAATGTAACTAGAACAGCATACGTCGCAAACACCAAGTAAATATTTTTCGCGTAAAACTGGAGCGAATTGGAATTCCCGCGCCATTGTTTTATTCTTTCATGAATACCTGCGAAGAGGCCGTTCATATACATAAAAGAAAATGTCTGATTTCACGGTATTTCAGTACGGTGCTCCGCGTCTTGAAACGGTTTCTATGTAATAGAATTCTTAAGCTTGCGTACGTCTAAGAAATCTCTTTATACATATTTCGTTCGTTTTAATGCTGAGTAGGTACATACATTTATTTGGCTAATAACAACAATAATTTTAGTCGGATGTGAAAAAAAGCCCAGTCCTATGTCAGAAAGTAGTCCATACTCTTCATATAGATTTTCCTTATTGCATACGAGTATTAGAATTTACCTTCTTCGTAGACACCTAAATCATAGAATATTGTTTCAATCATTTAGGCTTAGTGCTTCATGTGAAAATAAAATGAATATATATAATTATCATTAACGATTCACACCCTTGCCTGTGAAGATGAGTAGAACATAAAAATAAAATCCTTCGATTAGGTGAAACACATGAAACTTTAAAAAAATCGGTTGTTTGCTAAAAACCTTATGTATGTTTTTCCTTCGTATCAAAATTAACAATATAAATACTTGAGAATCCTTCGGAACGTCAAGTACTATTTTGTTTAAGGTGTAAAAAATATTAAGGTAAATATTCAAAGTACTCGTATGTACAAAGTATCCGTTTCGTGTTTGACTAACTTGTTACGTCAAGAGAGAGTACTTCAGACTGTAACTACCTACTTGTAAACGAGAGGTAAACCTTAACCGCGAGTTCAATGGACGTTTATGAACCGATGAGCAGGTGTTCCATGATCACATCATCACTGATCAGATGGTACCTATGTATTTCGATCGTAATTCATTTCTGACACAACAGCATGTTGTGATATCTAATGTAGATAACAACAATGATTTTAACATTGATCTAGAATCACAGAATCTTCCGGTCCTGAAATCCAGAAAGAACCCTGATTCAAGGTATTTACTTTGTTTAACAATCAAGTAATGCAGACGACAAAACAGCACAAAGTTCTGTACCCATGAACCGTTCTGAAATGTTCACTGAAAATGCAAAATGTTTAGCTTTGTTGAAATGTAAATATTATCTGTGTCACCCTTACGTAGTCACAAAACTTGCAAAGTGTCAGCGCATAACAGGTATATCATAATTATAAAAGAGGGCTCGAAGGACTATTTTTTTAAAAGGTGACAACTAATGACGTAAACTTTCCTCTGTCAGGTTGTGGCGAACGCAACGAGGAGCCGCGGGTGGTAGGTGGTCTGGGCTCCAACGTGAACGCGTTTCCCTGGCTGGGCCGCCTGGTCTATGAGAAGGCCTTCGGATGTGCTGTCTCGCTCATCAATGACAGATTCGTCATCTCTGCCGCGCACTGTGTGAAAGGGTAAGGCTTTGGAGATATTCCTATTAATCCTAACACAAGCAATTCATTGCTTAAAAGGTGATAACATGTATCGAAATGCCTTTTGTAATTGTTGCTTTTTTATATCAAATTATGAATACTTGTATAAAAAGCCGCCAGCAGCGTCAATCTCTAAGTATGTAAATTCGACATTTAATTTAGCCAAAATTTTTTCTGACTTGCTAATCATTAACGAAGTTCCAGACATGTGCTGGGGAGTTGTTGCCCCCACTTCTTCTGCCCATATAAAACACTAGCAAGCGGTTAAGGGCGTTTTGGGGCCTCTTTTAAGTATCTAACTTTTGAAGATAAAATAGTGATCCTCTGCCTTACCTTGTCTTAAATTGTCTTAAGCGATTTTATGTTCTTTTTAACCTTTTTTTCAAGATTTGCAAGATTCTTGGATTAAGTTTTTTTTTTAATTTTAATTTATTATCTCATCATCATATCATTTTTCATCTGTTTAGGTTCATGTGGTTCTTGTTTCGAGTCAAGTTGGGTGAACACGACCGGTGCGACAAAACACAATCTCCGGAGACTCGTTACGTGGTAAAGATGATAGCACATAGCTTCTCATTGAGTGACCTTAGCAACGACATCACGCTGTTGAAGCTGAACAAGCCCGTTGAATATAATTATGCCATCAGTCCTGTGTGTCTGCCGAAGAGTGATGGTAAGTGCATTTATGGTGGAAGGATGAAAAGATAACGAAATATCACACGCACGATGCTGTCATCATGAAGAATTTTGTTTCATCAATAAGGAAAATATGTGCTAACAGCATGCATCAGCAGAAAAAAATTAAATGCTACTGTTAGGAACTGCTACCTAAACAGAAATAACGCAAATTGCTTGCCTCCATTAAAGTCCTACCTGTATTAAATATCATAAAGTAAATACAGGCTAATCGGAAGGGACGTGGTTCCCGCGAAAAAACGAAGATAATAATCGATACGGGCTTCAAGTCTTTGTCAGATTCTAATAAATCTGAAGAAACCGGTGTATTTACGAGCCCTGTTTTATTACAAATAATTTAAAGGTTCAGAACCATTACATTTATAGCTTAATACTGTACGCAACATTTTTAAGACACATTTATTTCCATGAAAACTTTTCCTCTTTTTACATCTTCTTTTTCGAAGACTTTTACGATTATGCGTCATTGTGGAGTCCAGTTTTATAACGTGTAATAATTGAATGACGAGTAAGGGTAATAAAATTTTGACTGTAATGGCCAGGTTTATTTTTTCGACTGTTCTTTTTTTTGGTATAAAAAGTATTGTTCGTTGGAATTCGGTTGTTCTCATGTTTAAACGCTTACGACACGAAATGGTAGGTCAGTCTAAGGTAATAGTAACCACAGAAGATTTGTATTGGTGTAACATTGCAACATCTTGGTTATTATCTTAATTTCAGAAGCATATTCCAGACTCAAGAAAGTTAAAGTTTATCTATACTAATAATAAAGCTAAAAAGTTTGTTTGTTTGAACGTGCTTAATCTCTTTAAGCACCAGTCGGATTTGAAAAATTATTTTTGTATTTGATAGCCCAATTCTTGCGGAAGACTCCTTATGGTCATAGTCATGGTCACGCTATGACCCTTAGAAGCCGAGCAAAAAGAAAAAATAGGCAGAAAGACCGATACGCGAAAACGAAGTGATGGGAGTCGACGGGGTGGGTCAGAGGAGCCAGAAATTTCACGCGGACGAAGTCTTGGGCAGAAGCTAGTCACTTATAAGTTGAACTTCTACCTATTTATCAGCTGTATGCCTTTTTTATTTCAGGTAACCTCTACAATGGTACAACAGCGGTAGTGGCTGGTTGGGGAGCAATGGTCGAGACAGGCAAGTGGTCGTGCACCGTGTTGGAGGCCGAGCTGCCGGTGTTGAGCAACGAAGCTTGTCGCAACACCAACTACAATGCTTCCCAGATCAAGGAGGTTATGATGTGCGCGGGATTCCCTGAGACTGCGCATAAGGATGCTTGTACTGTAAGTTTGAGGAATGGTTTTCGATCCTTTTGGTAGCTGTTGTTACATGTTAAAGATTGGTCTCAGACGCCTGTTATATCTGGACACCAACTCTACTTAAAATATGTTTCAATTTGCAGGGTGACAGTGGAGGTCCGTTGATTGCAGAAAACGAAGAGCACATGTATGACCTAATAGGTAAATAATTAATTGTATGTATAGATAAGTGCGACGACACGGTTGGCGCAGTGGTTAATCGATTGATTGCTGCGCTGCGTGTCGCGGGTTCGATTCCCGCACGGAACAAATATTTGTATGACTTACAAGTAGTTGTTCCGAGTCTGGTATGTGAGTTTATATGTTTGTAAACGCACCCACGATACAGGAGAAATTCTAAATTAAAACACTAAGGTAGTATATTAAATAAACATAAGGAACGGTTCCTAATCAAAAGTTTTAATATCTGTTGAAAGACGTATCAATCGATCTATAAAACGATGTTCAGAATCAGAATCTTTATTTGTAAACATAGGTAGAGTTTGTGGAATGTTACAACATTTACATACGTTCTCTGTTTCGCCATTAGGCGTACAAATACATTACAATGATTAATTTAAATTCAAATTAATTAAGTACTATAACAATTGCTGATTATTATAAATTATAGAAAGCACCCGAGTAATGGATCAATAATTCCCCTCCAGAATGTCCATAGTAATGTTAAGAAAGCACATAGATCCCATGTTAAATGTCAAAAAGAAATAAAATATTAATGTCAAAACAGGTCAGGGGGCCTAAAAAGGCCACTTTGGCAGAATCATAATAGGATAACAATATGAATCATATTAAAAATCGTAAATGATCACAAACTGACTATTAATAATATGATCTGTGTGCAATTCATATCACAAAGAAAAAACATTTAAACTGTAGAAATAAAAAACTAATTAGATTAATGAAAACTGTAATGAAAAATTTACCGATAAAATTACGGTTTTTATTTTTTTCATGCGGCAATGTTGTTTACACCAAATATGAAATGACATTTTACGAAAATTAGACGAATGGCTAATGATCTGCTGGGTACCTATTGCTTAAAGTGGCTTTTTTAGGCCCCCTGGTATCTTAATGTTGAGGAGGAAGAATTATAGAATTGTCATCCAAATAGTCCTTTAACGACTAGTAACATTTATTGACTAAAATTTTTACCAAAACACTTTTGAATTTGTCCAGATTTAACCATTTTAATGTGTCAGGCAGCTTGTTAAATATTTTTGTGGCCATACAGTTCACTTGTCTTTTCATCCCAAGCGTTAAAACTAATATAATCGATACATTTTAATTTTTAGGAGTAGTGTCATGGGGATATGGATGCGCCAGGAAAGGCTATCCAGGCGTATACGCAAGAGTTACGAAGTACCTAGACTGGATCAGAGACAACACCCAAGAAGGCTGTTACTGCAAATATTGAGATAATTTAACGCTTTACACATAACAACGTACTAACCTGTGTTGTCAAAACACATTTACCAAAAATCATCTGAAGATCACGTATGATTTTTTGTATTGATGCTGGGGTCGAACCCGCGATAAAGCACAGAAGACAAGGTGTTTTGCCACTGTGCCATGTGAGTCGTCGTACTTTGTATAGTCATACTCCAGGGATACGCAATAATAAGGCTATAGAAAACTATATAGGGTGGCAGGGACATGCAAACTGTAACCATGAATTCAGCATAACGATTCTATAAGTATGTAGCGTAGATATTTTTCGCCCGTTATAAAATAAAAAAATCTGTTGTTTCATAGAAAAGTAAAAGCAATACTTACGTGGCCAAAATATTTTTTTTAGAACAGCAACTTTTTTTTTAAATAATCGACGATAAATTTCAACGTGGTAACAGGTTGCACGTCGATGTCCCTGCCACCCTGTATAGATCACGAAAGACCAAATGACGAACACCTAAGGGTAATAGATAGAGAGACAGGTGTGTTTCGTGATTCTATGGTTATTGCTATGACAATTTTATAGCAACGCATTTTTAAGTAGTAAAAGAACTTAGAGGAAGAAAAGGGGATGCGTTAGGTAGCCCGCGAAATTCGAATTTTCTTACCTTTTTTGAATTTGCAGGTGAGTGTCAGGTTGTATGAACAGAATATGATTCGCGAGCGTAACAATTATTTTTACGCTCGCGAATCATATTATTTACAGAATTATAATAATTAAAATCATCAATACAACCCTCTAAGTTCTTATAATCCTATTGATCCATATTTCATAAAATAGTCATTCTCAATAGGATTATATGAACTTCGAGGGATGTACCCTGGCGCTTTCCTCTGAAGAAATTGCGTAATTCCGGGTATCAGTGTACAAAGTAATGACTTCTTCTCAAACCTCGCTATTACTTACTGTCCACGATTGTGACAGCGAAACGCAATAAATTTTATTTTTTTACACCATGCAGTTTCTTATATTATTTTCCTTGTACTAAATAATAATCCGTTACGGTTGCAAATTAGCTTCTTCCACTTCATTAAATTTTCGACTATGATTATTACTATTAAATTAGTTATCTTGAATACTTACTTAATTATTACTTTGTTGTTAAAACAACGGTTCTTCATTGACTCAGATTATTATTTTTTGTTTTTTTTTGTCAGAGGTGTGGTAATGTTGTCATGACATCATCTTTTATTACAATGCGTGTGCGCAAGTAACGGTTTTGTCTTTTTACCTAGCGGTATTGATACAATGTTTATAGGGAAGAGTTATAACAATATCGGATTAAGAAATCGATAGCTGTCTTTTTGAAAACGTTGGCAGTTTCCGAATCCATTGCATCTTTACGAAAACTGCTTGATAAGTGTTCTTGGTGGGAACGCGCAATTAATGTATAGTAGAATTTAACTTTGAAATAGTTTCCTTAGATTAAATCTCTATACCTGTATGATGTAGATGTCTTGGTATACACTGAATGGTACAAGTTCAAGTTTATGGCGCTGGTTCGATGGAGTGCAACGTCCCCATTCCTGTCTACAGCATCCCGTTGTGGGATCTGCACGTCTAGCCTGGTTTTACAAATACCTGTGCGGAATACAAATAAGAAATATTTTGTAAATTAAATGTTTCATTTTGCCGATATGTGGAAGTTAATAACAGTGATAATAATTTTTGTTTGCACGACGTATGTGGTAAGTCTGGCACATACATTTTTGTGATACTAGGTCATCATTACAACGAGGCAAAAAAAAAACATGACGGTTCTTCCGATACAATTTCATATTACAATGATTAAAAAAGTTCTTAATAAGTACTTGTACGAAATAAAAATGATAAACGTAATGATATATTAAATTGCGGAATATAAACTTGAGGTAAAAATAAAATTATTCAAGGTGGGAGCAGAGAATGACACTGAAACTACGACAGAAGCCATGCCTGATGCTGAGGAGTTTGGACGAAAATGTAACTGTCGTAAGTGCCTATTGAACTTATAATAATCCTACTAGTATCATAAACGCGAAAGTTTGTGAGGATGGATGGATGGATGTCTGTTAGGTACTCTTTTACGAAAAAACTACTTAACAAATTTGGATGAAATTTGGCACACAGATAGTTTATAACCAGGATTAACACATAGGTTATTTTTATCCCGATATTTCCACGGGATCGAAGCTTATGCGTGTGAAACCGCGGGGCGCAGCTAGTATAATAAATAATTAAGACGTGCGTAAACACTAATAAATACCGCTAATCAAGGATGCCTTTTGCCATAAGGTAAAAGTTATATTTTACTTTTCAAACTGCTGTATGGCCATTACCAAATGCAACTTTAATATTTTTTAAAGTTTTCTGCCACAGTTTCGAATTTTAAATGTTATCAAGTTTTCGAGTCACGAGAGTTAATTTATTTATCTTCTTGTTCTAAAGAATTTATTACTTAGAGAGGTAGGGAAAAAGCTCGACTTTAAATGGTTTTAATATAATAATTTTAATTAAATAACTGTCTCCGAAATGAGAAGATAATGGTAGGTATATGGTAGGATAGCGAATCAGGAAAATATCACACATAAATATTACAGCTAAACAGTTTGTATAACGTAAGTACCTATTTTTTTTTTTAAAGCTGTGTTGTGCCTCCATATTGTTCTTAAGTATAGCATTGTCTTCTCATCTTATAATTATTGAGTCATTTAAGCACACATAACTCGATTCTCCAGTACCTACAGGGTTATTTTAAATTGGCCAGCTGAACTCCGCAGACTCGCTGGGTATCGATACCTAAACACGATAGTAAAAAAATGTTAATGTGTTATGTGTAATGTTTTTTTTTGGGAGATCAACGACTGCTATTAGTGTTGTCACTTGAATTATGAGTTGAGGAAACTGTTTTTTTTATGTTTTATTGTGCTTACATATCGATACCCATCCCACCTGTTAAGATTACAAAAAAAAAAAACAGATTCTTAAAACTGATATTTCAACTGCGGTCGATGACTCTACAAAAAAAATTCATCAAATTATTTTTTTTTGTTTTATCATGTTTAGATATGGATACCCATCGCGTCTGTGGAATTCAGCTAGCAATTTAAAATAACCCTGTATAGCTGTTGCAATTACTTCCGCAGGTTGTGGTGAACGCAACGAAGCTTCTCGAATTGTTGGCGGGGTGGAGACGGCGGTCAACGAGTTCCCCTGGGTGGCTCGACTGTCCTACCACAACAAGTTCTACTGCGGGGGCTCGCTCATCAACGACAGATATGTCCTCACTGCTGCACATTGTGTTAAGACGTAAGCATGAGGAATATGGGCTTTCATAAGATTGTTTTCATTTAGTTACCGGATTGACGCATTTTATCTATGTGAAGGGTTTCATTGTGATACTAATTCGACTTGACATGAATATCACTTTTTCTATATCTTTCCTGTAGATTTTAAAGGACTCAATAGATGACATCATCTATCACGTTTCTAAGTCCATCATGTTCCATATTTACTACAGTCAATTATATTTCTGATTCTACATGAAAAACTGGAAACGATTGAAGTGGTTGGTTTAAAGTTTATTCTTAGTTTGCATACATGCGAGCGGCACGCCTCGACTACAGAGGCAACTGCATCCGTCGACACGCGTTGCCGGCTGCCGTCAACAATGTGTCGCCCGTGTATTTAAGTACGGTGCTCAAATAAACGAGCAGTAGCAGTTGCCTCTGTCGTCAACGCATGTCGATCGTATGCATGCACACTTAACAACATCAAAATTAAACTTAACTTGAGATTCAGTACTTTCCGAATGTCAAAATTACAAAAAACAGTCCTCCAAAACGCCCGCCCTTCACCACTTCCCAGTGCTTTCGTAACGTTACGTACGTTTAATCCATATACACGAATATATTAATAGTAGTAGTAATGACTACTTTTTATCGCTTCTCTACAAAGAATAGACATAATTTCATTTCCAACCTTCACTCTTTCAAAAATCAGTGACATTTTTTTTTCAACATTAATATCGCGCCGTAGAAATGTTTCTACAATGTTGTCTTTTGTTACCCCCGTGCACCGTAGTGTAAGGTAATGCTCCGTGTGCAATGAGTTTTATTAATTCATTTTCCATTGATATTTCAGGTTCATGTGGTTCATGATCAAAGTCACCTTGGGCGAGCACAACCGCTGCAACACAACGCATCGGCCAATCACCCGCTTTGTTGTTCAGCTAGTCGCCCATAACTTCACTTTCACCAACTTCAGAGACGATATCGCGGTACTGAAGCTGAATAAGCCAGTACGGGTTACAGACAGCGTGAAGCCCGTCTGCTTGCCGAGAAATGATGGTAGTATGATTTATTTTAGCAAAGCACAGCATCATGCTGAATCAAGCCAAGCCAATCAAGCCTTTTCGTCACAGTCAGGAAATGCAGCTTTCGACTATAATCTGTTTCGTGCTTATAATTATAGCTTATGTTTTGTTTTGACTATCATCATTCTGTTCTGCGTTTACGATTTACTCGCCAAACATGTAAACAAATATGACTTTTTTGAAAAATAACTTTAACGCTTACACAGTAAAGTTCAGTATACGCTACGACTTCAAACATTTTTATTACTTTTTCAATAGTGCTAGTCACTCTGAAATCAACTTAATTACTACATAAGTAAAGTTGATATTTTTTTAACTTGAAATAACATCAATTGGAAACATACATTTGACGATGAAGTCATGATTCAGTGGCAATGCGGCAAAAAAAATGTTTCTTTCTTTTATTACAGTCTTATGTTTATTGTTCTTCTAGAGTCCAATGTACCTCCTCCCATTATGAAGTAAATTCTCTCAGTCCGCACCCTAATTGCGTAACACAAGATCAATCGGAATCTGAATAATTTTGAAGCAAATTGCTAATCCATTGCTTCATAAGTTCGAAAAATTTGTCTGCTCAACACGTAAATAACGCTACAATAAACGCGCCCGTTCCAACAGGGGTCTCGATATTGAATTAGATTAGCAGCCCTAAATTCTACTAATTGGGTAAATAACAACGATCTTGTGTCCATTAGTCGCACATCAATCAGTCAGCATTGTAGTGTTTGGAAATTCCCATTGTCATTGATTTGGTCATGATCATTGACGTTTTGTTAATTGTTTTGTAATTTACTGCCACCCACATAAGTATTTAACATCTTTATAAGATATCTGAGAATTAAATTAACTTTCCGTCCACCAGAAACATTATTTGTTGTGAATAGATGAACCATGCTAATTTGACCTCCAAACTACGTAACGGTTTGTTCTATTGTTGTTATTAGTATAATGACTAATATTGTATTTAGTCGGCCCACGGGATATAAGAATAACGAGTCTGTAAAGTTTAATAATCAATTAGAAATTGGAAAAGCATGCGGCGGTAGCTATAGATAGTACTGATAGAGAAATATAGAAGAAAAAGCCATGTCGCGCTGACCGGATGGGAGAATGATGATAATAAGCTAGCTATAGATACCATTCTTTTTTTTTTATTGGGTGGGAAATCATCAAATGACCTCTCCAGCTCTGGGCTGAGCGGAAGGGCGTGTCAGACTTTTACTGACTAAAACCCACCCGTGTTCCTTCAGTTGCCTGTGCCAGGGGCCACGTTATATCTTTCGAACAACTACTGAAAGCACATATTCAGATTCGTGAAGAGATCGCCGGTCGTCAGGACCGACTGTTATAGTGATATAATGATATTACTTCAATTATTTCACAGATACGGTATACACTGGCGTCAAGGCAATAGCCGCTGGCTGGGGAACCGTGGCCGAGGGTAAGAACCACTCGTGCTATCTCCAAGAAGTGGAACTGCCAGTCCTTAGCAATGAGGCGTGCAAGAAGGCAAAGTATACGCCGAATATGATTGGTGACGGCATGCTCTGCGCTGGTTACC
Organism: Apamea epomidion; assembly: GCA_947507525.1. Taxonomy (NCBI): domain Eukaryota; kingdom Metazoa; phylum Arthropoda; class Insecta; order Lepidoptera; family Noctuidae; genus Apamea; species Apamea epomidion. Next base: position 14,167,291 of record OX382238.1, read on the forward strand.
CTGATAAAGGGAATAAGGATACTTGCCAGGTGGGTCATGTAAAAGAAATGGTTTTTTTTTTTGAGATCAGAATATTTTTTGTGGTAACCAATATTTATTGAACAATTTGTATCCCTTCCGAAATTAAAATGGAATTTAGGTGTACGTTATGTTTATAGGGTCTGATGATGTTTTCTTTTTACAGGGCGACAGTGGTGGTCCTCTTTCAGCTGAGAGGAGTGACAAACGACATGAGCAATTAGGTTAGTATCTCTACTATTCATTCTGAAGAAAGCTCGCGTTACATAGAAAATAGTTTATCCCAACGTTGTTTGCTGACGCGTCAAGTTGCCTTTTGTTTCTTTTTATTTAATTGCATTGTGCTGAATTGTAATTACCTCCATTGTTTTAGCAAATGCTTGGCATCTGTATTTATCATATTCCCTGTAAATTGAGAGGTCTAGCTCTTGTGATACAGGAACTCGTATTACAAAAGTCATGGCTACACTGATGTTTGTGTCTTGAATTGAAAATAAATAAATTATTAAAAATAAATAAATTATAATAAATAAATAAATTATAATAAATAAATAAATTATAATAAATAAATAAAATATTTTAAAAAAATATAATAAATAAATACATTATAAAAAATAAAAAATAAATTATAAATTATATTCTATTTATTTGTTTCTTAAGTCTCGTGGAACACTCTTCATTTAAGTTAAATGTGCCTTGATGGTTGAAAAATTATTTTGTATTTTGCAGGCGTAGTTTCCTGGGGCATCGGTTGCGGTCGTCCCGGCTACCCAGGTGTTTACACCCGGGTCACCAAGTATCTGGACTGGATAAGAAACATCGCTAACACTGGATGCTATTGTATTGATTGAATGAGTATGTTTTTTTACTTACAGTTTGTAACACTTTTATGAAAGTGTTTACTTTTATGAAATTAATTTGATTGATTTTTATTGCAAATTATATTTTTTTTTAATAAAAAAAAAGTTTTTCTGTACAGATTAGTGGCCAGTCATCATAAAAATTATAAGAATATAGAGGTATGAGGAACAGGTTGTAAAGTTCACTCATCCTCTATAGAAAAGGGAGGATCCTCCGACCAGACGGGTGTTTTGTCTGGCGGGCAATTGCCCAACGATTGATGTTGGGAAATTGTATCTATGCTAATTGCGCGGTAAACTCTTGCTTGCGAGATGCAGGATTTGCGTGACGTCAGTATGACACGTTGTTCGCATGTAGCGTTGTAGGTACCGCTACAAGAACATAAAATAATTCGTAATTTGAAGACTATCGCTTGAGCAAACATAGGGCTCTCTCTCTTTCCTTCTTTGCTTTTAACTTCATTGATGCTGACTGATGTTATGATCCGAGACCCCGGCAAATGACCCCTGCAGTACAGTTCTTTAAGTACAGATTGCTCCATGATTCTATTTTAGAAAATTGTAAATAAATAAAGAATAAAATATTAAATTAAATATATTCGTAGAACGAAAGCGAAAAACCGAATACGTGTGTTAAATTTATGTAGCCAGCTGTATACGATAATGTTTAGGTTTTCACAACAAAATTTCACAGATTAGGAATAGCTACTCGTATCAAAAAACTGTAACGGCTTTCGGAAGTAATTTTATTAAATCTTATTCAAATTTTTTATATTGTACACATTTGACGATGAGTTCCAATTCTAAGATTTTGTAAGAAACAATAGAGCGCAAAATCAATTCTAGACAGTCCGCCATAAAAGAAAATTTAAATTGGATCCCAATTTAAATCGCATATTTTTTTAATGACTAATTATTAAAATATACCTACAAACAAATTGATTAAAAATAAAATGCATCCATAGCCATATCATATGCAACTATAACCATATGAAATTACTTTGTTGTCGTGTTGTTAAACTTCTTTTATGCTCATAAACCACTCACTCACTATCCTTTTTTTTCTTGGTGGGAAATCATCAAATCCCGCTCTGGGCGGAGCAGAAGGGAGTGTCAGACTTTTACTGACTAAAACCCACCCGTGTTCCTTGAGTTATCTGTGCCAGGGGCCACGGTATCTCTTTCGAACAACCCGCAGCCCCGGCGGCATCGGCCCTAGCGGACCCCGTCAGTTCGTGCTGACAGCTCTTTGAGGCAGGCGTAGAACACAACGCGCCGTCGACCCGGGCCTGGTCCTTACCGGGCGGCGAGCTGCCCATAGCTCGCCGCCCGCAAGCCCGCGCCTACGGTGGCCGGGAGTCGGCTGTTGACTCCCGTCCAGGGCGTCTCCTGCGGCGGCTAAACGCGTGAGGGTGCAGCGATTGCCTCTCCCTCACGCACTCCGCCTCCTCCTTCGCGAGCATTACTGCTTCGCAGAAGGAGGTGACGGCCTCCCATTCACTCTCGCTCCGTACCATGGCCTGGATGAGGGCCGGACGCGAGAGGTCGCCGCCGCCGATCGCCGCCACAAGGACACGGCGGGGCCCCGCCCAAGCCGGGCAGACCTCCACCGTATGCTCCACCGTGTCCTCCGGGCGATCCCCACAGTGGTGACACCCTGGCGTTTCCTCCCGCCTTGCGTTCCTGAACAAGAACCTCCCGAAGCAACCGTCATCCTTAGGTACTGAAATACTGTCTATGTTTTAGGCTTGCGTTCAGGCTAAACAGGCCTTATTGTTGAAATCCTGTTGCTTACTCCATATGACAGAGACACTTTGAAAAAAAAAAAAACAATAGCATTTTTTTAAACGACTTTTATTTTTTCAATATTTCTTAAGATTATATTCTGTTACTAAAATAAATGCGAATTATTTACTAAACTTCATGCAACATAAAAAGTACAAATGCTGGCTAGACTATTTCAAACCTTAAGAAATATTATGTACTTATAACTAGATAATAACTAGATACACCTAAATTAATCATCATTCTAAATTGACTGTACAAATTAAATTGGCATAAAATTACAAAATCGATTTAACTTTGTCTCGAGTTTCTTTGCATGACATTGAAGTCAAGTACATCTTTTTCATGGTTAAGTGGCAGTCCTTCAGGTTTGAGTATAGCATCAGGTGCCTTGAGCGTGGTGTTGTAGCTAGGGTTGAGTGGGTGCACCGGTCCAAACGCGGTCACCGCAGCGCGTGCCTCCTCGTTGCCAAGCTTGTAGTGACTGCCATCGCCTGTCCTTATTATCCTATTCCCGACCTGTGTATTACAAAAATGATTAGAAAAATAGTCTTTGAACGCAGTTGTTAATATATAACATAACATAACGCCTGTAATGCCCGGAAGGTTAGACAGAAAGAGGTATACCGGGTGTACCTGTTGTACAACCACATGTAACCTTGTATGTTTAAGTCCTATGTAATATAAAAATAGTAAATATAGGAGGCGAGCCTTATATTGACATCAATCGGGCACCAATCCAGAGACCCGGCTGCTACCGAGAGCACAATATCTCTTTGCCTGGGCTGGAAATCGAACCTAGGGCCTCATGCTTAGCAGTAGCGCTGGCGACCACTAGACCAACGAGGCAGTCAGGCAGGAGAGGCGAGGTTAATATACTATGTATTTTTATCAAACTGTTTATAGTAACTTACGACTTCAGGGGAAGCAGTTTTCAAGTCATAAGCCAGTCCTATTCTCTCGAAAAATCGAATGATACTCGCGGATTGGTTGAAATGCATGGTCAGTTCAGCTGCCTTGTAGTCCCAGGGGAACGCGTGGTGGTAGTTGTGCCAGCCCTCGCCCAAACTTATCATTGACACGAACCATGATTCCACTGGCTGCAATTTTCTGTAATGTTACAAAGAAGTAAATAAGCAAACAGCTCAATGATATCTAATATAGTTTAATTAAGGACCACGCTAACGCATTAGGAATTCCCTGTAATGTTAGTTGTTTGTGATAAATAAATAAATAAATAAAAAATAATTTTTGGTAGTGTTAACTCTACCTATGAAGGCATACTTACTGGTCGTAAGGCCGAGTTCCATAGAGATGAGCAGCACTATTGACGAGCCAAGTCCCGTTTAGCTGTATCACGTAGCGAGCGAAGTAACAAGTTAAGATGGATTGAAATAGAGGCTCGTCGAAGAAATGCACAGGCACCCACACAGGCAGTACAAAGGCTAGTATAAAGTATAAATGATAATAATATCTGAAAAGGAAATAGTAAAGATATTACTGAACTGAACTGAACCACAGACAAACTGCTAGAAAAAGAAACGGTTAATGAAACATTGGATTTACTTCTTTTGGAACATCACCATCCAGTCGGCTTTCAAGTCGCTCAAGTCGATCCGTCTGCCGAGCTCGGTGACGTAGGGGTGCTTCTTGTGCATGAGCCATCCGATGTGGCAAAAGAAGAAGCCACGCTTGGAGTTGTGAGGGTCCCCATCAGTATCCGAGTAGCGATGATGCAGACGGTGGTCGCGACACCAGATGAACATAGAATTCTGCAAATTAATGATTATTTAGAACCTGAATAACGGGTGACGTCATACATGCTTTATGTATGTTGAACTTGATTTGATTACCTGTCCGGCGATTGTCTGGAAAAGTAAAAAGACAACCCTCAGAAAAGTATTTGCTTTGAAAGACTTATGAGTGTAAAAACGATGCGCCCCGATTGTGACACCTTCACTAGCCAGGAATGCGACGAAAACCACTGAAATAAAACAAGTTTTATTAGGAACCATAACATAAGCAAACAAAGTATAATAATATAATGCAATTTATAACTTACTCCATAACAGAGTCTGCCATTTAACATAGCCCATGAAAATAAGACCGAGTCCCCAAAGAGCAAAAATATGCAGTATCAAGAACCCGATGGCATTTTTCCAAACAATTGTATGCTTGTAAGAATAATCTGTCCCAATTACTTTAGGAATATAAATTGATTCTGCTTTAGTTGTGTTATTATTTTCATTTTTTGAGTTTGTTACACTGGTTGTATTTGAAGCAGGAGCTTTGATTTCCAAGTTTGCAGCTGTCATTTTCGTGTCTATGCTACACACTCGCTTCTAGCTCATCAATTCACAACTGGTTAATCAGAGTATGAGTCTGCTTATAAAAGGAATAGTTTAAACCTTGTTCAGAACGAAGCTGTTTGAGCAATATTGAACGAACTTGAACTCGGCTTTGTATGCAAAATGGGGTATCAAGACAACATTGTTTCTATTGTTGTCTCGTTTCTACCTTGTCGGGGATAAGTTGGGTCAGATTTCATTGATCGACGCTGTCTATCAGTGGTAAAGCGGTTACGTCCAAATTTATTCTGGAAATATAATTTTATATTTCCCTTGATACCATTGCAAGAGAAAACTTAAAATAATGAGCGGGGTTGGTGTTAACGGGGAGTTAGCTTACGTATTATCAAACGCGATAAACGTTACAAACATGATGTTCGATAGCCCACGTCGGGGCTAAAAGTAACTTTAGGCTAGTATTAACATGCTAAAATCTACTTGCAACGAACGTGGCGGGAATTGAAATAATAACAAATTCATATATTTCAGGTCAGTTACACCAATTGCCAATTTCAAAATAAAATGGAATCAACATAAGTCAAATAAAATTAAATCACAACGACTAATCACTGTCGAGAATTATCAGTGCCTACTATAAGAAAGTGAACCTATGAGCGGATAACTTCTCAAGACGTCTTTCCTTATATTACGCAGAATAAATAATAGGGGTTAAAGTATGAAATTGCCGTTTTATTGTAATAGGTAGGTACTTCGAATTGACATAGAACCTTCATGGTTTGAGATTTTTGAGTGAAACTTTTTTCACATGATACCTCTGAAGTTCTTCTTTTAAAAAATGTGCAACATTCGATTATCGACTTTCAGTTGTTTTTTTTATTCAGCTTTGACAAGAAACATGGATACTTCGAAAATTCAAGTTATTTTGAATTCGAGTTCCGACGCGGAACTAACGCGCCAGAAACAGCTCGCAATATCAATGTTGCGTTTGGAGAGGGGACTGCTAATGAATGCACCGTGCGATTTTGGTTTAAACGGTTTTAAGTTTGGTTTAAAGTTTCCATCACCAAAGGGTGATGGAAACTTTGATTTGAAGAACGAACCACGTGGAAGACCGCCCACACAGGTGAATAACAATGAATTGAAAGAGATGGTGGAAGGCGATCCGAGCCAAACTACCCAGGAATTAGCGGCATGGTTTAACGTTACCTTACCAACAATATTGACTCATTTGCGTCAAATCAATAAAATAAAAAAATATGAGAAATGGGTGCCTCGTGATTTGACTGATCTGCAGAAAGAAACGCGTGTCGAAACTTATGTTGCCTTGTTGAATCGATACAGAAATGAAGGAATATTGGATCGAATTGTGACATGTGATGAAAACTGGATTCTTTACGATAACCGTAAGCGAAAAATGCAATGACTGACACCAGGTCAAACGCGGCAACAGTGTCCTAAAGCAAAGCTTACCAATAAAAAGGTAATGGTAACTGTTTGGTGGTCTCAGCATGGTGTTTTTTTTTGTATAAACGTACAAAAACAAACCGGCCAAGTGTGAGTCGGACTCGGGCACCGAGGGTTCCGTACAAACCTGTAGGTATATTAAAAATATTTTTATTATATGATGTAACTAAAAATTTACGGTTTTCGCAATGTTCCCTTTATCTGTGCTATAAGACGTTGCTTTTTACCAAATTTCAAGATTCTAAGTTCACGGGAAGTATCTGTAGGTTTTGATTCCCTTGCGAGTGTCGAAAATTAGCGGCAGAAACGGCTGTATCTTTTGATTGCGTTGGCATAGAAGTTTGATTTTTTCATAGCTCCAAGGTTCAGTAGACCTGAGTATTTGATATAAATTCCAGCTTGATACCTCTACGCGTTCTTGAGAAAAAGGGTCTTGACAGACAGACAGACGAACGGACGGGCAACAAAGTGATCCTATAAGGGTTCCGTTTTTTCATTTCAAGGTACGGAACCCTAAAATCGGAAAGCCACACACATCCGAGTATTAATAAAAGAAACACACGGAATGGTTATTTCAGGGGTTTTTAACGGTCTATGTTAGGTAAAATAACAATGCAGAATTGACAGAATGCTATGGATATAATGTTTCAGGAAAATATATAGTTGCTGAATTTTATGCCAAACAAAATATGTTTGCATCGACACGCTATGAAGAAGGAAAGTAATTAGATCATCCAACACAGCTTAAATACCTTCCAACACAGTACAACAACAAAACAAAAAACCAAACGGTAATAGCAAAATAACAACAACAGATAAAAAGTCTAAATCATCGATGATTTCTGGGATTCTCCAAGGCTCTTTGTTAGGTCCAACAATTTTCTGTCACAAAAATATTATGTAGGTTGTATTAATCTACTTTCTAGACGTTTTGTTTGCAGACGATACTAAGTCAACTGAGACATTTCAGAAAAACGTACCATCCTAGTCTAAACACAACTACCTTATTATAATACTAGCTGCGTCCCGCGGTTTCACCCGCATAAGTTTCGATCCCGTGGGAATATCGAGGTAAAAGTATCCCATGTGTTAATCCTGGTTATAAACCATCTGTGTGCCAAATTTTATCCAAATCCGTTGAGAAGTTTTTGCATGAAAGATTAACAAATATCCATCCATCCATACAAACTTTCACGTTTATAATATTAGTAGGATTTATTTAAAATCAACACGGGAAAAAGTTACAACCAATATAAACTACAGATTTCCGTTATATATTTTGAGGTTTAAGTTAGGAATAACTTTACCACGCATTTATTGTCTAAGCGTTGCCGCTGTACCTACATTGTAATTTGATACGATAACTTGTTATTTTATTTATTAAAACTTTATGCACAAGTTAAAAAAGTACTGTACAAAGGCGGACTTAATGCCCGAGGCATTTTCTACCAGTCAACCTTATTCGTAGATATAATAATATAACGATAGCCTAGTTATTCGTATGTATATCGTCGATACTTTCTGCATTCGAGGCAGGTGTCTTAACACCTGCCTATGCGTGAATGGGTATATATTAATAAACCCCGTATGTGGGGAAAGTATTTACAGGGCTGGGGCAAGTTTAAACGCAAGGACCCATTATTAACAGGAACTTTTTAAGTTTAATAATTCCAAGAAAGCAATTGATAAATAATATTAGGGGTTAAAGTATGAAATTGCCGATTTGTACTGAAAAATTCAAATTCGTTTTTTTTTTAATTTAACATATTTATGTAATAAAAATAATTACCATTATTATCTATACATTGCTGCCATCTAATAGGAAGGTCATTTATGCCTTTGCGATAGAACTCTCGTGATCTAGATTCGACGAACTGTGTGAAAGCATTTTATACTGCCTCCTGAGAAGAAAACTTTTTATCACGTAGAAAATTGTCCAAATCACGAAAAAAATGGTAGTCTGTTGGAGCAAGGTCTGGCGAACACGGAGGGTGACGAATGGTTTCTAATTCCAGTTCCTGTAGAGTTAAAACGGTTTCTCGTGCTGTATGAGGTCTCGCGTTATCATGGAGCAATAATGGTGAAGATCGATTCATGAGTCGGGGCTGTTTAACTGCTAGTTTTGCTATCATTGTTCGGAGTTCGGCACAGTAGACATCTACCGTTATTGCTTGACCAGATCGGACAAAGCTATAGTGAATAACACCATGCTGAGACCACCAAACAGTTACCATTACCTTTTCATTGGTAAGCTTTGCTTTAGGACACTGTTCCGGCGTTTGACCTGGGGTCAGTCATTGCATTTTTCGCTTACGGTTATCGTAAAGAATCCACTTTTCATCACATGTCACAATTCGATCCAATATTCCTTCATTTCTGTATCAATTCAACAAGGCAACACAAGTTTCAACACGCGTTTCTTTCTGCAGATCAGTCAAATCACGAAGCACCCATTTCTCATATTTTTTTATTTTATTCATTTGGCGCAAATGAGTCAATATTGTTGGTAAGGTAACGTTAAACTATGCCGCTAATTCCTGGGTAGTTTGGCTCGGATCGCCTTCCACCATCTCTTTCAATTCATTGTTATTCACCTGTGTGGGCGGTCTTCCAATCAAAGTTTCCATCACCAAAGCGTTTAAACCAAAATCGCACGGTGCGTTCATTAGCAGTCCCCTCTCCAAACGCAACATTGATATTGCGAGCTGTTTCTGCCGCGTTAGTTCCGCGTTGGAACTCGTATTCAAAAATAACTTGAATTTTCGAAGTATCCATCTTTCTTGTCTAAGCTGAATAAAAAAAACAACTGAATGTTGATAATCAAATGTTGCACATTTTTTAAAAGAAGAACTTCATAGGTATCATGTAAAAAAAGTTTCACTCAAAAATCTCAAACCATAAAGGTTCTATGTCAATTCGAAGTACCTATTACAATAAAACGGCAATTTCATACTTTAACCCCTATTATTTATTCTGCGTAATATAAGGAAAGACGTCTTGAGAAGTCATCCGCTCATAGGTTCACTTTCTTGTAGTAGGCACTGATAATTCTCGACAGTGATTAGTCGTTGTGATTTAATTTTATTTGACTTATGTTGATTCCATTTTATTTTGAAATTGGCAATTGGTGTAACTGACCTGAAATATATGAATTTGTTATTATTTCAATTCCTGCCACGTTCGTTGCAAGTAGATTTTAACATGTTAATACTAGCCTAAAGTTACTTTTAGCCCCGAAGTGATGAGTTTGATAATACGTGAGCTAACTCCCCGTTAACACCAACCCCGCTCATTATTTTAAGTTTTCCCTTGCAATGGTATCAAGGGAAATATAAAATTATATTTCCAGAAGTAACAAACATGAGGTCGTGAATTCGGGCCCCGTTCGTTTACTAATGGCATTAATCCCACACTGTCACTCAGAGTTGCAGATTAGATTACACTAGGATATAAGTAAATAAGTCTAATAAAGTGTACCAAGTGTGTGATTTAAATCGAAATATTAAAATAAATAATTCGGTTTAAATCTAGTACATTAGTATTTAAGTAAATCTAGTACACCAACTACTATGTCTACTATACTAACACCATTCACTATCCACAATGTTTTTGGGGTATTTTGTTTTTTTTTTGTGTTCAACAATACTAACTAGAACTAACACCTAACACTAGATCAATGAATTAGAAAAAATAAATCTGGACGTAACCGCTTTACCACTGATAGACAGCGTCGATCAATGAAATCTGACCCAACTTATCCCCGACAAGGTAGAAACGAGACAACAATAGAAACAATGTTGTCTTGATACTCCATTTTGCATACAAAGCCGAGTTCAAGTTCGTTTAATATTGCTCAAACAGCTTTGTTCTGAACAAGGTTTAAACTATTCCTTTTATAAGCAGACTCATACTCTGATTAACCAGTTGTGAATTGATGAGCTAGAAGCGAGTGTGTAGCATAGACACAAAAATGACAGCTGCAAACTTGGAAATCAAAGCTCCTGCTTCAAATACAACCAGTGTAACAAGCTCAAAAAATGAAAATAATAACACAACTAAAGCAGGATCAATTTCAATTCCTAAAGTAATTGGGACAGATTATTCTTACAATCATACAATTGTTTGGAAAAATGCCATCGGGTTCTTGATACTGCATATTTTTGCTCTTTGGGGACTCGGTCTTATTTTCATGGGCTATGTTAAATGGCAGACTCTGTTATGGAGTAAGTTATAAATTGCATTATATTATTATACTTTGTTTGCTTATGTTATGGTTCCTAATAAAACTTGTTTTATTTCAGTGGTTTTTGTCGCATTCTTGGCTAGTGAAGGTGTCACAATCGGGGCGCATCGTTTTTACACTCATAAGTCTTTCAAAGCAAATACTTTTCTGAGGGTTGTCTTTTTACTTTTCCAGACAATCGCCGGACAGGTAATCAAATCAACTTCAACATACATAAAGCATGTATGACGTCACCCGTTATTCAGGTTCTAAATAATCATTAATTTGCAGAATTCTATGTTCATCTGGTGTCGCGACCACCGTCTGCATCATCGCTACTCGGATACTGATGGGGACCCTCACAACTCCAAGCGTGGCTTCTTCTTTTGCCACATCGGATGGCTCATGCACAAGAAGCACCCCTACGTCACCGAGCTCGGCAGACGAATCGACTTGAGCGACTTGAAAGCCGACTGGATGGTGATGTTCCAAAAGAAGTAAATTCAATGTTTCATTAACCGTTTCTTTTTCTAGCAGTTTGTCTGTGGTTCAGTTCAGTTCAGTAATATCTTTACTATTTCCTTTTCAGATATTATTATCATTTATACTTTATACTAGCCTTTGTACTGCCTGTGTGGGTGCCTGTGCATTTCTTCGACGAGCCTCTATTTCAAGCCATCTTAACTTGTTACTTCGCTCGCTACGTGTTACAGCTAAATGGGACTTGGCTCGTCAATAGTGCTGCTCATCTCTATGGAACTCGGCCTTACGACCAGTAAGTATGCCTTCATAGGTAGAGGTAACACTACCAAAAATTATTTATTATTTATTTATTTATTTATCACAAACAACTAACATTACAGGAATTTTTTGATGCCCAATGAGGTCCTGCCATTTTCTATATTTTTTCGTATTATATAATTGTATATAGTATATATTAATGTTAATTTGTTTTTATGCAATAAAGTACATTACAGGGAATTCCTAATGCGTTAGCGTGGTCCTTAATTAAACTATATTAGCTATCATTGAGCTGTTTGTTTATTTACTTCTTTGTAACATTACAGAAAATTGCAGCCAGTGGAATCATGGTTCGTGTCAATGATAAGTTTGGGCGAGGGCTGGCACAACTACCACCACGCGTTCCCCTGGGACTACAAGGCAGCTGAACTGACCATGCATTTCAACCAATCCGCGAGTATCATTCGATTTTTCGAGAGGATAGGACTGGCTTATGACTTGAAAACTGCTTCCCCTGAAGTCGTAAGTTACTATAAACAGTTTGATAAAAATACATAGTATATTAACCTCGCCTCTCCTGCCTGACTGCCTCGTTGGTCTAGTGGTCGCCAGCGCTACTGCTAAGCATGAGGTCCTAGGTTCGATTTCCAGCCCAGGCAAAGAGATATTGGGCTCTCGGTAGCAGCCGGGTCTCTGGATTGGTGCCCGATTGATGTCAATATAAGGCTCACCTCCTATATTTACTATTTTTATATTACATAGGACTTAAACATACAAGGTTACATGTGGGTGTACTACAGGTACACCCGGTATACCTCTTTCTGTCTAACCTTCCGGGCATTACAGGCGTGATGTTATGTTATATATTAACAACTGCGTTCAAAAGCTATTTTTCTAATCATTTTTGTAATACACAGGTCGGGAATAGGATAATAAGGACAGGCGATGGCAGTCACTACAAGCTTGGCAACGAGGAGGCACGCGCTGCGGTGACCGCGTTTGGACCGGTGCACCCACTCAACCCTAGCTACAACACCACGCTCAAGGCACCTGATGCTATACTCAAACCTGAAGGACTGCCACTTAACCATGAAAAAGATGTACTTGACTTCAATGTCATGCAAAGAAACTCGAGACAAAGTTAAATCGATTTTGTAATTCTATGCCAATTTAATTTGTACAGTCAATTTAGAATGATGATTAATTTAGGTGTATCTAGTTATTATCTAGTTATAAGTACATAATATTTCTTAAGGTTTGAGATAGTCTAGCCAGCATTTGTACTTTTTATGTTGCATGAAGTTTAGTAAATAATTCGCATTTATTTTAGTAACAGAATATAATCTTAAGAAATATTGAAAAAATAAAAGTCGTTTAAAAAATGTTAGTTTTTTTTTTAAAAGTGTCTCTGTCATATGGAGTGAGGAACTGGATTTAAACAATAACGCCTTTAGCCTGAACGCAAGCCTGAAACATAGACAATATTTCAGTACCTAAGAATGAGAGTACATTTCCTAAAGTGGATATTAAAATATTTATTAATAGGTTTCCTGTGGGACTAATTAGGCAAATAAATAAATAGTAAACTGCTAAACATTTAAATCGTTGCATAGACTTTACTAATAATGAATACCCTCAATAAAAATGCATGCAAGTTCAATGACTTAAACTGATAACGACTCCTCCTTTTTTGAAGTCGGTTTATGAGCATAAAAGAAGTTTAACAACACGACAACAAAGTAATTTCATATGGTTATAGTTGCATATGATATGGCTATGGATGCATTTTATTTTTAATCAATTTGTTTGTATATTTTTATATTTAGTCATAAAAAAAATATGCGATTTAAATTGGAATCCAATTTAAATTTTCTTTTATTGCGGATTGTCTAGAATTGATTTTGCGCTCTATTGTTTCTTACAAAATCTTAGAATTGGAACTCATCGTCAAATGTGTGCAATATAAAAATTTCGAATAAGATTTAATAAAATTACTTCCGAAAGCCGTTACAGTTTTTTGATACGAGTAGCTATTCCTACACTGATCTGTGAAAATTTGTTATGAAAACCTAAACATTATCGTATACAGCTGGCTACATAAATTTAACACACGTATTCGGTTTTTCGCTTTCGTTCTACGAACACATTTAATTTAATATTTTATTATTTATTTATTTACAATTTTCTAAAATAGAATCATGGAGCAATCTGTACTTAAAGAACTGTACTGCAGGGGTCATTTGCCGGGGTCTCGGATCATAACATCAGTCAGCATCAATGAAGTTAAAAGCAAAGAAGGAAAGAGAGAGAGCCCTATGTTTGCTCAAGCGATAGTCTTCAAATTACGAATTATTTTATGTTCTTATATTTTTTATGATGACTGGCCACTAATCTGTACTGAAAAACTTTTTTTTATTATAAAAAAAATATAATTTGCCTATAAAAATCAATCAAATTAATTTCATAAAAGTAAATACTTTCATAAAAGTATTACAAACTGTAAGTAAAAAAACATACTCATTCAATCAATACAATAGCATCCAGTGTTAGCGATGTTTCTTATCCAGTCCAGATACTTGGTGACCCGGGTGTAAACACCTGAGTAGCCGGGACGACCGCAACCGATGCCCCAGGAAACTACGCCTGCAAAATACAAAATATTTTTTTAACCATCAAGGCACATTTAACTTAAATGAAGAGTGTTCCACGAGACTTAAGAAACAAATGAATAGAATATAATTTATAATTATTTTTATAACTTATTTATTGATTATAATTTATTTATCTTTATAATTTATTTATTTATTATAATTTATTTATTTTTATAATTTATTTATTTATTATAATTTATTTATTTTTAATTATTTATTTATTTTCACTTCAAGACACAAACATCAGTGTAGCCATGGCTTTTGTACTACGAGTTCCTGTATCACAAGAGCTAGACCTCTCAATTTACAGGGAATATAATAAATACACATGCCAAGAATTTGCTAAAACAATGGAGGTAATTACAATTCAGCACAGTGCAATAAAATAAAAAGAAACAAAAGGCAACTTGACGCGTCAGCAAACAACGTTGGGATAAACTATTTTCTATGTAACGCGAGCTTTCTTCAGAATGAATAGTAGAGATACTAACCTAATTGCTCATGTCGTTTGTCACTCCTCTCAGCTGAAAGAGGACCACCACTGTCGCCCTGTAAAAAGAAAACATCATCAGACCCTATAAACATAACGTACACCTAAATTCCATTTTAATTTCGGATGGGATACAAATTGTTCAATAAATATTGGTTACCACAAAAAATATTCTGATCTCAAAAAAAAACCATTTCTTTTACATGACCCATCTGGCAAGTATCCTTATTTCCTTTATCAGGGTAACCAGCGCAGAGCATGCCGTCACCAATCATATTCGGCGTATACTTTGCCTTCTTGCACGCCTCATTGCTAAGGACTGGCAGTTCCACTTCTTGGAGATAGCACGACTTCTTACCCTCGGCCACGGTTCCCCAGCCAGCGGCTATTGCCTTGACGCCAGTGTATACCGTATCTGAGAAATAATTGAAGTAATATCATTATATCACTATAACAGTCGGTCCTGACGATCGGCGATCTCTTCACGAATCTGAATATGTGCTTTCAGGGTATCTATAGCTCTGCCAGGGCCGCGGGTTGTTCGAAAGATATAACGTGGCCCCTGGCACAGGCAACTGAAGGAACACGGGTGGGTTTTAGTCAGTAAAAGTCTGACACGCCCTTCCGCTCAGCCCAGAGCTGGAGAGGTCATTTGATGATTTCCCACCCAAAAAAAAAAGAATGGTATCTATAGCTAGCTTATTATCATCATTCTCCCATCCGGTCAGCGCAACATGGCTTTTTCTTCTATATTTCTCTATCAGTACTATCTATAGCTACCTCCGAATGCTTTTCCAATTTCTAATTGATTATTAAACTTTACAGACTCCTTATTCTTATATCCTGTGGGCCGACTAAATACAATATTTGTCATTATACTAATAACAACAATAGAACAAACCGTTACGTAGTTTGGAGGTCAAATTAGCATGGTTCATCTATTCACAACAAATAATGTTTCTGGTGGACGGAAAGTTAATTTAATTCTCAGATATCTTATAAAGATGTTAAATACTTATGTGGGTGGCAGTAAATTACAAAACAATTAACAAAACGTCAATGATCATGACCAAATCAATGACAATGGGAATTTCCAAACACTACAATGCTGACTGATTGATGTGCGACTAATGGACACAAGATCGTTGTTATTTACCCAATTAGTAGAATTTAGGGCTGCTAATCTAATTCAATATCGAGACCCCTGTTGGAACGGGCGCGTTTATTGTAGCGTTATTTACGTGTTGAGCAGACAAATTTTTCGAACTTATGAAGCAATGGGTTAGCAATTTGCTTCAAAATTATTCAGATTCCGATTGATCGTGTGTTACGCAATTAGGGTGCGGACTGAGTGAATTTACTTCATAATGGGAGGAGGTACATTGGACTCTAGAAGAACAATAAACATAAGACTGTAATAAAATAAAAATAAAACATTTTTTTTGCCGCATTGCCACTGAATCATGACTGCATCGTCAAATGTATGTTTCCAATTGATGTTATTTCAAGTTAAAAAAATATCAACTTTACTTATGTAGTAATTAAGTTGATTTCAGCGTAACTAGCACTATTGAAAAAGTAATAAAAATGTTTGAAGTTGTAGCGTATACTGAACTTTACTGTGTAAGCGTTAAAGTTATTTTTCAAAAAAGTCATATTTGTTTACATGTTTGGCAAGTAAATCGTAAACGCAGATTAGAATGATTATAGTCAAAACAAAACATAAGCTATAATTATAAGCACGAAACAGATTAAAGTCGAAAGCTGCATTTCCTGACTGTAACGAAAAGGCTTGATTGACTTGGCTTGATTCAGCATGATGTTGTGCTTTGCTAAAATAAATCATATTACCATCATTTCTCGGCAAGCAGACGGGCTTCACGCTGTCTGTAACCCGTACTGGCTTATTCAGGTTCAGTACCGCGATATCGTCTCTGAAGTTGGTGAAAGTGAAGTTATGGGCGACCAGCTGAACTGGTGATTGGCCGATGCGTTGTGTTGCAGCGGTTGTGCTCGCCCAGGGTGACTTTGATCATGAACCACATGAACCTGAAACATCAATGGAAAATGAATTAATTTTAGGAATAGTTTACGTGTACTTAGTTATAACGAAATGTAAGAACAGTATTTGGTTAATAAACGATTTATTATTATTATTACTGGTTTTGCAGCTCAGTGGCCTTAGTACTTACTTTTCTGATACACTATCACTGTTGATAATCCTCTCAAAATACAAATCCTTTTAAACAAAATGTATCAATCCTTAGGCACTGTTGATGTATCATTGTATTCAGTGTTGCAATAGATAGAACTTGAACTCTTGTTCTTGTATGCTAATTAGTTACGAGTATGTTTGACATTGCTTAGTTTAGTTAGGTTGATTTCAACATAATTAGTTATTTATATTATTTTAGATGACTTTCTGCCTTATTATTTATTTAAATAAACACAATGAACGAGCTAGATGCTGGCTATACAGAATAACAGATTCCTACTTTTTATAAAATTCCTCAGATTCTAAATTTGTACGAGTATATATGGGAAACATGGAAGATGGGGCATCACAATCAGTAACTAGGCTGCATAAGTTAAAGTCTGGTGAAATAAATCAGTTTCAACTGTCTTTTTTATTATTAAAATATTTTTTAAAATAACATGACTAAAATTCGCGTCTACAGAATTATATAACGTGTTCATAGCACGAAGGTTTATAGCTTATCCTAAATTGTTTGTTCTCTTTTTAATGTCACCATTAAGGAAGTCGTTTTCGTGGTACAGTGGCAGTCCTTCAGGTTTGAGTATAGCATCAGGTGCCTTGAGCGTGGTGTTGTAGGTAGGGTTGAGTGGGTGCAGAGGCCCCCAAGCGGTCACCGCCACACGCGCCTCTTCAGTACCCAGCTTGTAGTGACTGCCATCACCTGTCCTTTTTATCCTACTTGTTACCTTTGTGGAGAAAAGTATCATATTTAAGTAAAAATAAAAAATAGTTCACTTTATTAGAAATCCGCTTGTAAACTGTTTTTATCTTACCATATCTAGAGATGCAGATTTTAAATCGTAAGCTAATCCTATCCTTTCAAAGAACCTAATGATACTCGCGGACAGGTTGAAATGCATGGTCAGTTCAGCAGCCTTGTAGTCCCATGGAAACGCGTGGTGGTAGTTATGCCATCCTTCTCCCAGACTCAACAATGATACAAACCATGATTCAACAGGTTGGAGGTTTCTGTGGAAAGTAAATAAATGCTGTAAATATTTGAATCTTTATGAGGCATGCCCTTAGAACTGATGGTTGATCGGGTTCTTGGGAGTTCTTGAGTGGTGACCGCATATCGAAAGACTCTGCGTGTATAAGCCATTCACAAGGTGGACCGACGATATGGTGAAGGTCACAGGAATTTACTGGATGCGGCCAGCGCAGGACTGGCCTTTGTGGTGATCCTATGTTAGTAGACATGTTGAAGTTGATGATAATTTTTTTTATAAAGATTTGTAAATGCTAGGGTGATTATTAACCAGTACCTACAACTTACTGATCATAAGGCCGTGTCCCATAAAGATGCGCAATGCTGTTGACAGTCCAAGTGCCGTGTAGTTCACACACGTAGCGAGCGAAGTAACTAACTAGCAGCGAGTCCCACAAGGTCTCCCCGAAGTAATAAACTGGTACCCACACTGGGACGAATATTGCCAGCGTCAGATATAAAACGTAGTAGTATCTGAAACAAAAGGGAATCTAGTTTGATACTGTTTGATAAAGCCATAGCTTTTAAACGTTCTTGGGAATCATACCAACATTCTGGTGTAGGTAAAAGAGCAACGCAGTTACTTATTTTGTTTCACAATAAAGGGGTCGTATAGTCTTTATGAACTCTAGTCAAAATTACACATCAGTGTTTTTCGATCCAGATTGTAGGATAGAATTGGTGGGTATAAAGTTTATATCGACAAAATGGTAAGACTTTACCCATTGAACCATAATTTCCAAAGCCATGTATTATATTAGAACTGGTGCATCAGATATACATGTTACTCAATAAATGCTGAAACATACAGTCAGAATTAACCGTACAACGAAATAAAATACAACAAAAAAATACTTTTTCTGAAACATGACCATCCAGTCGGCTTTCAAGTCGCTCAAGTCGATCCGTCTGCCGAGCTCGATAACGTAGGGGTGCTTCTTGTGCATGAGCCATCCCATGTGGCAGAAGAAGAAGCCACGCTTAGAGTTGTGAGGGTCGCCATCAGTATCCGAGTAGCGATGGTGCAGCCGGTGGTCGCGACACCATATGAACATAGAATTCTGTGAAAATTAATTGCTAAAGTATGGATAACGACCACAAAGATCAATATAGATTTGTTGTAGCCTTTATAAGTAACGTTCTACGTTTCAACGAAATCCTGTGACAGACAGACGGGACTGATTTCTATAATAAGAGTGCAAGTAATGTGCTGAGCAAGCGATAGACTATTTGTCTATGAAATGGCAGAAAGAGAATTTCTTTCGTCGTGGACAAATTATCCAGGAACAAAATTATATTACAATCATAAATAATTACAATATAATTTAACGTGGTAATGCTGCCAATCTTCTGTACACGTTTCCAGATGACAGTGATGCCGCGAGTACTTCGACGCCTAAGTGTCCTTTTGGTTTTGTATTTATTTGTCTAGTAAGTTAGTTATTAATAAATAACATGGCAGGTTAATTTTTGGCGTTACGTAACGCGAATGAAGTACAAAAATAAAATTACAGATTAGGAAACACCATTGCTGTAGAAGATTAACCGCAAACATCTGGTTTCATAATTTTCGTGATTTTATAAAACTGCACAGCACGGCAAACGGCTTGAGTTTTGTTGAAACTAGATTCATCAAGATTTTAAAAGCACGTCTGTCTGTCTATGTCTATGACTATAGGTACCTGGATACTTGTTTAGTTCTGAACCCTCAGATTCTACTTTGATATCTTTTTTTTTTGCTGAATGGACCTGCTCTTTATCTCGATCATGCCTGATGGAAAGTGATTAATGGTACCTGCCGATCGATTCTGTAAAAATCTCACCGTCAAAGTTAGGTGAAGTGAGCTTAGAGTGAGTTGTCAATAGTGTCAATCCCTAGCATTAGTTGGAATGACAGCTCACTCCACGCTCACTTCACCTGAGTTTTTACGGTGAGATGGTTACAGAATCGCACTGCTAATCAACACACATTCTTCTACGAAAAACTGTTCAAAAAATTCGTTTACCTACCTGTCCAGCTACAGTCTGTGTAGCTAGCATTATCGCCCTCAAAAGGGGCGTGGCTTTGAACGATCTGTGGGTGTAATATCTGTGAGCTCCAATAGTAACACCTTCCGAGCCAATGTATAGCACACACAGCGCTGAAATATTCAACATAAAAATAATGCACGGCACGGTTGGCGCAGTGGTTAAGCGATTGACTGCTGTGCAGCGTGTCGCGGGTTCGATTCCCGCACGGAACAAGTATTTGTATGGCCTACAAGTAGTTGTTCCGGGTCTGGCTGTTTGTGTATATGTGAGTTTAAATGTTTGTAAACGCACCCACGATACAGGAGAAATTCCTAGTGTGAGGCAACGTTTTAATTAAAAAAAAAAAAACATTCATGAGAAAAATATAACAAAACGTATTTTCACTTACCCCATAAACTGGTTTTCCATGAAACTATCCCCGTGAATATAAAAGCAAAACCCCACAATGCAAGCACATGTAGTATGAGAAATCCTATTACATTTTTCCAAACTATTTGATGCTGGTATGAGTCATCCGTTCCTATATATTTTGTAACTGGAATGCTTTCTGCTTTGTTAATATTTTCGTGAACATTTTCTGTCTGGCTACAATCCCTTATTTTATTTGCTTTTAATTTCTTTCGGGGGTTATCACTAGCAGTCATTTTTATTTACTTGACTCTACTCGGTTAATATTTTTACTAAAAGAATATTATGAAGAGCCTACATTTATAAGCGGTTTGCTCAAGGGCTTTTTGTATTTTAATAAGTGCATTGTTTTCAAGGAGAATGAACTTTTATTATTTCGACGATTTTGTATTGACTTATCTCTTTATGTGACACATACACATCGTGTACAGGGTGGCAAAGCTTTTAAATAAACCCGGATTTTCATTTTTAATTTGAGAAGTTCTTGTTAAAAGAAGTAGGTACCTATTTAGGGTTATTTAAGATATAAAATCAAATTATCGATAATGGCGCCGATTCCCTTGTTCACAAACTAAATTAAATTTAAGTTCAGTGCATCTTTTTCTTTCTATTTCATTAAGAAAAAGACAGAAGATAAATATTAGCTTAGTCCTGACAAATTAGTCAGCGCCTGACGTAAATTGACGTATTTTTAGTAGCCATGTTTTTAATCACGTCTAAACTGTCTATCTTAATTTGACAGGACTAAACTACTATTTATCTTCTGTCCTTTCTTAATAAAATATAAAGAAAAAGATGCACTGAACTTAAATTTAGTTTAGTTTGTGAACAAGGGAATCGGCGCCAATATCAAGCTGTCTTCGTCCAGATAATTTTACTAATCAATTTGATTATCCGTTATTCTATTTTAGGCCACTATTGAGTGTCTATCAAGTGTTTCTTACCTTACTGGATCACCGCCCCAAGTTTAGAAAAAATCGTCCTCTAAAGGACAGCAAGCAAGTCGATAGTTGCAAAATCTACTGCATCTGTTTGGTTTTCAATTAAGTTAACTAATCAAAGAAACAAAATGAGATCCTGTTTGTTAGTGTGCTGCTGGCGACATAATAGAAGAACTCTTTCAAGCAACGTCCAACGATCACTGGAATACAAAGCTGTACAACAATATTGTTATGTATGGTATGGCTTTGTAAAAATATATCCTAACTAACTGCGGTAACTTTTGCTGCTTGTATTTTTTTTAATGCAAATATCCAGGATGAGAAGTACCCTATGTCCTTCTACAGGTCCCATTTCATAACGATCAGTTCAGTGGTTTAAGCATTAAAAGGTAACAATTATACAGAGTTACTGTCGCATTTATCGCTAGCATACTATATTGTAATTTTTAGCATAAATTATACATTGTATGCTACATTTCAATCCTACTGCTTAATACAGGTTAGGAGAACAGCTCTTCTCTCACCTGTAATGTTATTATAGTTAATAAGTAGGTATATATTCTAATGTGTAACTGTAATTGTAGAAAACTACGTTTCCATAAGTGGAGGGCAAATAATTATAATTATTTATAGATAATATTAGTATAGATTACTATGAAATGGATTAGTATGGATTTTCGTGGACATGCTAAAGAAATTGTAAAGGTCAGTGTCGGAATAAAACAACTCTACATAATTTCCTTTTTATTCGTGCCCTTTATTGTTAAACTTAATTAAGTACTTTTTAATTGGAACCGGAATAAAAATATTCAAATTTTGATGTCGTTGACTATTGTAATGTGTCGTATAGCGACAAGTAAAACTGAACTTATAAAAACCAAGGATAAAATGAAATTAAAGAAAGGGAGGTAGAAAACAATTAAAGGTATATTTACAAGAAATAAAAAAATGGAGATGGACTGAAGAGTGGTGTGTAGTATGTGGAGGTGGGGTGTATGGACCCCTCCCGCTCTGGGTGGAGGGGAAGGGAGTGTCAGACTCTTACTGACTAAAACCCACCCGTGTTCCTTCCTTAGCCCTTTATGTTCCAGGGCAGCGGTAACCCTTTCGGACGATCCCGCTACCCTGCCAGGCTTCGGCCCTGTCAGGCCCCGTCAATCATGCTGATATCTCTTTGAGGCGCGCGTGGAACACATATGCGCCGTACGGCACGGGCCTGGTCCTGATCGGACGGAGAGCTACCCATTGCTCTCGGCCCGCAGGCCCGCGCCTACGGTGGCCGGGAGTCGTCACGCGGCTCCCGACGCCCGGAGCGTCTCCCGCGGCGGCTGAGGCGTGAGGTTCTTTCCCTCAGCCATCCCGCCACCTCCTTCGCTAGCATGACTGCTTCGCAGAAGGAGGTGACCGCCTGGTTGAGGAGACTAAGGTGGAGATCCAGTTGGAGGGAGGTAGACGCGAGGCAGGTGCCGGCGACAGGTGCAGGTACAGATGCAGGCGCAGGTACAGGTGCAGGTAGAGGTACAGGTGCAGGAGCAGGTGAGGGCAGGTGCTGGTGCGTGTGCGGCACGGAGGACAACCCTAGGAGGGCCCACGCAGCAGGGCAGGACGCAGCACGGCAGCAGGAGAGAGAGGCACGGCGGGGACGCTGTCAGCCCGCCAGGTGAGGCGGCCCTCGGATGCGACGCGGCCCAGTAGAAAAATAGGAGTCCTTCACGGAGGACGGAGGACGGAGGCGTAGGCAGGGTCCGTCAGGTACCGGAACGGAGAGGTACGCTGGGAATTCCCGGGATAGGTAGCCCTGGAGTATCAGGCTCTTTGTAGTATCCGCTTTAGAGGCGAAACCCGACCTGATCCTTGCATTGCGTGGATCTATAATGTCAGCTCGTAGAATAACATCATGTAGAAAATATGAATTTGAGATATGAAATTGGGCAGTAATTAATTTTAATAAGTATGCATATATAATCAGCTAAAAAGATACAGGCAGGAAAGGATTTGAAAGAAAGGTTGCCATGGCGACGTATTAAACGTCGTTGTCAAAGCTGTCATAATAAAATATATTATTAATAAAATACAATAAAATCTATAGTTATTTTGTATTAGAAGTATAGTGTTTAAAGGAAAACTGATATCCATCAATGTTTGCAAAATTACCAACCCTTGAATGTCACTAAATCGTCGTAGTCTCATGTTAAAGTTGGAGCTGTGTCTGTGTACTGATTGTGGATAAAACATATCGTAAGAAATAATCAGATCAGCGCCTAACGGTAACAGAATGCTTGTTCTGACCTGGGGGAATGAATGAAGATAGCTTTGAATATGTACATTATGTTACAAATGTACATGCATACCAATGTTTAATTTTAATGTTTTATTCTACAACTTCGTTTTCTCGTTTTAATAATGAAAAAAGGAAAAACTCAATCAAGTCCTGGCCATAATCTACGCACGATTGAGCTTCGATATCCAAACAGAAATTTAATTAAATTCTTATGTACTCCTATTACAATTTATTGGCAAAGAAATCATTCCAATAATGCCGATGATGATGGAATTCTTGACGACTGTTAACCTGGGGCTAAGTACGCCCATAAAATGATACAGATATTGTGCATACTTTCTCTTGTAATCAGTTGGGTGAGTACTAAACTTTTAATTTACATCTACATAACAAAATTTAAATAATGCTTAAAACCTCTTTATTAAAAAAAACCATTAATAAATTCTCATAAGCGCCTGAAGCGTTGTAATAATTTTGTTTTTCTTTGTGAAAAGCTCAACTGAAATTTGTAATACATATTTAGGCACATTTCAAGTAAATATTAGTATTGTTTCATTATTTTCTGATATTTTTTTTTGGTTTCAAGGCACACGCCGGCAACGTAAATACATCATGTGGTAAGTTTTGAAACATTTGCTGCTTGCACCATAAATCACAATATGCGTTTAACGCTAAATATATTAAAAACATCATTCTGTTTCTGTCATCATCTTCAAACGATTGAAAGAAACAGAACGATTGCGATGTTTTAAATTCGCTTGAGGGTCTATACTAGAAGCCTGACTACTTTAAATGGGTCTTAAAGTAGTCAGGCTGTTCTTAATGTTTGCGTTTTCCTAGAGTGCGGTATCGCCGGGAGCAACCGACGCATCGTGGGCGGCACCACTGTGCAGCCCCACGCGTACCCCTGGCTGGTTTCCCTCATGCTGGGGCCCAAGCTGCACTGCGGGGGAGCCCTCATCACTGACATGCACATACTCTCAGCGGGACATTGCATTACTTTCGGGTTAGAATTTTTACAGCTCTTTCAGGATAAATGAAGTGTGCCAAAAACAGACGTTTTCATTTATTTTTCCTTGGTTACTGTTAATGTTATTTTCAGTGTCCATTTTCATGAATTGACGGTGTACGTGGGCATGCACGACCGCTTGGACACGTCATACACAATGCTGCGTCTCGCGAACGGTGTCAAACATCCTCACTTCACGTCCAACGCCGTTCGGGACATCAACGACATCGCAATCCTGACTCTCAAACAGAGACTCAAGTTCACTGAAAAAGTTCGGCCAATATGCTTGCCAGAGCAAAGTAAGTTCGGCGCCAAAGTTATCGAAAACGAGCGTGGTTTTTTATAAGTTCTCTGATTAAGGAATTCTGACATTATTTTAAGACCACGCGAAGAGCTGTTTACAATTAAATCTGGAAATCTCTGACTCTGTCTTACCTTTTATTTTTTTATTACTTTTCGGAAAAGCTATAAACCAGGAATCACTTTTAAATTATTTGCTTTTACTTCCAGCAATGGATTTTAGACATATGCCTTTGACCGTGGCCGGCTGGGGCAAAACGAGACAAGGTGCACTGACATCATCGAGATATTTACTCGAAACCAAAGTACAGATTGTTGACAGCGACGCATGTAGAAAGTCAAAGATTTATAAAGATAATCTGGTCAGCGAATCCATGATGTGCGCCTACAGTCTTGGAAAAGATGCTTGTCAGGTAATTGTTGTACTTTACTCTTACGAGTAAATATATCAAGAGCAGCGCCTTGAGGTTGCTGTAGGCTCTGCTGTCCGTTAACTAGTTTTACATTAATTCTAGGGAGACAGCGGTGGACCACTGTTTTCTACTCACAAAAGAACTGAAAACAAGAAATGGTATCAAGTCGGTGAGTTTTGCGAACTCGTTTTATAACTTTTTCTTTTTTAATCTGTATCGCGTTTGCATGCGCGTTATCATGTGTAGGTGAACAAAAACCAAAAGACTTGATCATAATATGAAAATATCTGTTCTAGGCATTGTATCTTGGGGCATAGACTGCGCCATGCCAGACTATCCAGGTAAAATTATTTAAAAAAGTTATACTTTTTCTACCCTGACTCTTTTCTAAAAGATTGGCCACATACAGCAATAGATAGGTATACGTGGCAGTAGGGAAGGCTTTTGCCCCGCAGTGGGACACAAACGGCTGATAATAATAATATATTATCTACTTTGTTATATTTTTTTCAATGATTCAAATTATGTATTCAGGTGTCTACACAATCGTGTCAAAGTACATTCCCTGGATCAAGCAGCAGACGGAAAAGGGGTCGACCTGTGTATAGTCATAAGACGTCACCATTTTGTATCATAGTATGGACAATAAACATGGAAAAATATAGTATTATTTAACCAATAAATAATAATCCTTGCGTAATTTGTTGTCGAAACAATTTAACACGATTTAGTTTATATTCGTTTTTGATGCATAAAGTTTTATTATTTAAAAATTCTCATTGTTAGTTCTGGGAGAACTTATCGGTTTGGCGATAAGAAAATAGTTAAATTGGCTACAGAAACAAATTGAATCGTGAATACGATTTGACAAGTTTACGACCCAAGAAACACATTACCGAAATACTAAGGAGGGAATAGAGCGCTCTGCTGATATTATTATAAACTCTTGTGGGCCAAACTAAAGCTTCTAATGGGTAGCTATTTGATTTAATTATGACATTTGGAAATTATAGTTCTAATGTTCACGATAAAATTTATAACCTTCAGCGTGTTAAATTTACAAGGATATTATCGCGTGGATAATTTCTGCGTTTTAAATCCGTGTAGAGCGTAAATAAGCAAGCATCGGTTGCAGAAAACAGTGCGGTGGTAGGGGCTATGAGTGAGTGCAGTGTCCAACATACATACTGAAATGTTCACAATACTAAGCACTATTTACTTGCTAATCGGGCTCGGTCAGGTCTGTATTATTATTCAAAATTATCGACGTAATTACTGTACACGCGATATCACAAAGTGATCATGTTTTAGGTGGTGCTGGTGCGCGGCACAGACTGTCGTAAGTGAATTGATAACTATTATAATTTAATGAGATTGGAATTGCCCAAAACGTGAGCGAAATTAAAAATAAATACTTTCGTTCTACCTTAATGAGTGGAGAAACGTTAATGTCGATATCATCGGAACTAATATGAAAAACTGAGACGAAATCTGAAATTAGTCCAGCCTTAAATTAAATTTGCTGAATTGATTTCGTATTGTTCAAAAAATTTTGGTATTGAAGACACATTTTTGCTTGATTTGTTGTTTAAACCGTAATTTGCACCTTATGTTAGTGTTTCTGAATGTTTTACTCGTACTACGTAGGGTGGATTGTGCACGTGTTCGGTACAGTCGGCTCACTTGAATGTGCAACACACGCACTGCTCACTGTTGCTATTCACAGGAGCGACGGCGACGCCCGCGAAACGTGTCACTGGAACCCGTTCCGATTGTGACGGAACAGTTAGCGTCCGAATGATCTAGACGACTTACCTGATGCTTATTTTGTAATTAATGGACTTTCTCTGAGCCAAATTCTCCATGCAGCTACCACAGCATGTAAAAATGCAATATAACTAGATAGAGATACTACACTTCATAAATGAACACCAAAAGGTTTTAGTGCCCGTTTGTGTTATCTACTGGTAAAGAGGAATTAATACCTTATTTCTTAAACCGTAATTGCAACACCACATTCATTCACAGGGTCTTTCTTTATTAGTTAGTTTCAACTGTGCTGGTTTAACGTGAAAACAAGCATAAAACTGCTGTGCAGATAAAAATACTAAAACAATAACAATTCCCCTTGAGACTACGTTTGTTAACTGTTTACTGTGACATTTTATTTGCTTCACATTCCTTCTTCTTCTTATGATTTGTATGACTGGCCACGTAGGTAGATACATTTTATTATTTTTTTTCGGTTTTATCATGCGATCAGTCTTTCAGATTATGAGCAGATGAGATGGTTCTGTTGGCATGTGGGGCGCTGCTCCAGTTGAGTCTGCCCTATATTTTCGAAATTATTCTGCGCACTTACTGTTCTGGTCGAAATAGGTAGATGTCCCATTGAAGTTACAATGCCGAAAGAAATCTACATACCACTTGCCTTTCGCTTATTATTGGGTTAATATAGAATCTAAATCAACATGATAGCTTATTTAGAACCATTTGAATTAAATAATTCCTTTACTTTTAATGCATTTTGTTATTTAGGGTAGATACATGTACTTATAGTTTAGTCATTTCACTTATCAATCTTTTAAAGTTAACTTGTATGACTGAATCGAGAAATATCTATGAACTAAGTATTTAATTTGACTGAAAAATACTACATCAGATAACTATAGGATATTTACAGGGAAAAAGGTTTCATGTAAATCAGAATTTCAGTCATAAGTTAACAGAACTAGTGGAGAATTCTTATGATGAACAAGAAACAAACAATGAAAATGTGTCTTCAATATAAATTGAATGCGTTAGATACTTTCTAACCTAACACATTGAAATGCTGTGCTTACTAGGTATACTTCGAGTTTTAATCCAAAGATTATAATAAAAACAAACAAATACAATTAAAACAAAGAACTGTCAATAAGATATGTCAGAGGCAATCAGCATCAATTCCTAAATGAAGTAGGACAAGGGGTGGAGCACGAATCAACACCAATTTATAGATAATTGTTGTTTTTAATTGTTAATGGATTATCTGTTTTTTACTCTGACTAAGTACTAAGACTAGTTTACTAAGGTAAACATACAGTCCGTCCTTTCAAACTTATTTTACGAGCACAGACGCCAGCACATCAAGCTACCCGAAACTGTCAAATTTTCCCAAGCAACCTTGCACCTAATGCTTTAGCGATAAAGTTGAAAATCTATTAAAGAAATTTGACAGATTGTAGTAGTTTGATGTGCTGGCGTTTGTACTTACCTCTGACAGCAAGCCAACAGCAACCTTATAATGACGGGTATAAAGATTACTCCGATTTTGACAGTGATGCAAAGTATTTCTTACTCAACCATTGCATTAAAAAGAGGTTATATTACAAGCTTACTAGAAAATTGCCTGAAATTTAAACCTTACATATTTGAAGTCAATTTTTGATACTATAGTATCTCTTACCTTATTTTTTTCATAACAATCTTTAAAAGGCCGACCTACTAAAAACGACGTATCGGTAGGTAATATTTATATAATAAGGTACCATTATATTTTATCAGAAGAGACCAGTGGTGCCCCAGTGGTACTGGCCCAGACTTACGAGTCGTAGGTCGTGAGTTCGCACCCAGACAGTCACTTTGAGTATTTATTTTCGTCACCACTGTCCTCTGTCCTCAAAACGGTTACGAAAAACATCGTGAGGAAACCGACATGTCCTAGAACTAAAAGATCGAACAGTTGTGACATTTACCAACCCGCACTGGGCTCGCGTGGTGGATTACAGCCCACTCCCTCACACAGAGAGGAGGCCTGTGTCCCAGCAGTGGGAACATTATAGGCTGATTATGTATGTTGTATAGAATAAGAATTTTCAGTCATAATGTTTTTGTAATCGGAGCAGAATGTGGCAAGCCTTCAGACAGTGTGGTATCAATGAGGATAGTGGGAGGTAGGAGAGCCGCGCCACATTCGTTCCCGTGGACTGTGGCCATCCTGAAGAATGACCGCATGCACTGTGGTGGAGCGATAATCACCAACAAGCACGTGCTAAGTGCAGGACATTGTTTTAAATGGTAAGCATGGTCACTGTAAATAACACCCACATAACATAACATCACGACTGTATTTCTCGAAGGGTTCGGCAGAGCTGTATTAATAGAACATCCGCATTTCGCCAGTTATGATTAAGTTCCATGTTATAGAGCACAAATCTAGACTCCAGGCTGTTGCTGAGAAATTCCAGATGGAAATACCCCAATAACACTTTGCCTGACCCGGTAATCGAACCCAAGACCTCATCAGTAGCGATTACGACCACAAGACCAACGAGTCAACAAAGGGATCAATAACTTATACGCCAAGGAGTTCTATGAGGATCGTTTGCCATTGTATCGGAAAGTGTGATGTGAAACGAAGGGATGAGGGACAACATGACGGTAGATTTCTTTTGATTAGGACTGTCGATGGCTAATGACGATGGATAGATTGTGTGGACGACGATATGCTAGAAAGGGGGTGAAAACTAAGATGACGGCAGATATACATATGTACCTATACTATATAGCTAAGTTTAGGACTCGAATTGAAACTAAAATCTTGTGCTGAAGCTGAACGATATGCTCTTCTCTGCATCCAAATTATTGTTACATAGGATACTGCACACTGCGGTGAGGGGCCCATGGCCAAACCAAGGGGTATCGTATTATTCAGTAACTGGGTTGTGGAGGTCAGATAGGCAGTCGCTTTATGTAAAATACTGGTATTCAGCTGCATCCGGTTAGACTGGAAGCCAACCCCGACATGGTTGCGAAAAGGCTAGGCAGATGATGATAAGCAACGTAAATTACAACCAAGGAGTAAAAAGCAGTAACTGAGCTACATTCTCATGCACGAAAAGCAAGCGTAACGATTGATACTAAGGTTCAATTTATGTTAAATTTGGCGCTGTGTTCGGGTACTTACCTACTTGCATAAAGCAGCGGGTTTTCCGGTATAGATTGCTGCAGGTTGATCTATGGAAATAAACGGACACAATTTTTTACCTGTTTTTTAGGTATGTGTGAGCGTATAAGTTAATATAGGGCTATTTTACCTGCACCGATCCTTCCAACCTTCATTCATTCCGACCTTGTCTTTACCGGGAACCCGCGCTTTTAGCTTTGTAAGCACCCTAAGTCCAGCCGATCTCTTCTGTAGCAATGTCATCTTGAAAACTTAGGTGAAGTGAGCTTAAAGTGAGCTGTCAATAGTGTAAATCCCCAGCATCAGGTGGAATAATGACAGCTCACTTCACCTAAGTTTTCAGGGTGAGATTTTTACAGAATAGACCTGCTGGATCACACGCGCGATTTTTTATCGCGCTCTGGATTTTCAACTCTCTGTGTTGGGCCGAGCATTGAGAATTCCAATAGAGTACCTACACACGCCAGCAGGTCAAGCTACCCGAGACTGTCAAATTTTTCCAGTCGACCTGGAACCTTAATGCTTCAGTGATTAAGTTGAAAATCTATTAAAGAAATTTGACAGATTGTAGTAGCTTGATGTGCTGGCGTATATCCACAGATCATAATAAAAACACAGAGTTCTTTCTATGATCTGTGAGTACATCCCAAAAAATGCGCTGGTGAATTTTCATTTCTCAGCGCTAAGCAAATATAGCGCGCGTAAAACTTTTCCGTATTATAAAATCGCCCGTGGGCACGAGGGCCAATTTCCAATTTTAATGAATATGTTGGACCTACTGCTACATATGTATTTTTGATTTCAGGGATAATTTCCTTATAATGGAAGTGTTAATAGGATTGGACAATTTAGACAATTTAAAAAATGTCGAGAAGCGAAATATTTCCAACGTGGTGATTCATGAGTTGTTTACGTCAAGTGCGGTTAGAGATGAAAATGATATCGCCTTAGCGACATTGAACGAACCAGTCGCATTTAATGATAATATTGTCCCTATATGTTTGCCACAACCAGGTTTGTTAAAGAATTTAAAAGTTCATACCGATATCTAGATGGATTTCTTTATAAGATTTCTTCCGTTCTCCTAAGCCTTTTTCTCATCCTTCCAAAAAACATGGGAACTTTGGAGCAGACCACTTTCTTCATGCCAAACAAGCTTTCCAACTATTCATAATGTATTTAATGCTAATCACCGTTTGTTTAGTCGGTAAAACAAGTAAACAATGGTTTGTTTCTACATTATAGGCTTTCCTAACAGCTTGTTAATTTGTTTCAAAGTAATTTGAACTGTAGGTTCAAATTAACAGTGAAAATAAAAATATTTTAATAATCCTACAGATAAGACAAAGATAGTGAAAAAATATTGAAATTTCCATGGAATTAGTATGTATGTACTATATAGTACAGGAATTTCCAAATATGGCAATGATATAAAATAAATAAAACCTTAATCTTCTGGCTCTATTGGCATTGGTCTGCATCGCTGGCCAAGTGAGCTCAAAAAATTCTAGTGTGGGCCATATACAAAATAAAAAAACAAAACTGTTTTTATTTTTAAATGGCATCGAAACCAGTTTTTTTGTAATAACGTGGCATGATTGATTGGTACCTAGATCTTTTTTTTTGTGCTCTTTATTTTCCTAAGTTAACCTACACCACAAAAAATGTATCTATCAAACTAAACAGAACAGACCAAAAAAAAAAAATCGAATTGATAATAAAGACTCTTTGGTGCATTCTATTTAATTTTGTTTGTGTTGCTAATGCAGCCGACTAAAACGACCGGTATGTAATTAATTTAATTATTCATCTTGCTCTTCTAATTAATCTATTAAATGGTTTTAGGTGACGATTTTTCAAATAGAATAGGAACGATTGTGGGATGGGGACGAATCGGAGTAGAAAAGTCGGCATCAAAGGTTTTACTAAAAGCTAGTCTTCGAATTCTTTCGTATGAAGACTGCATGAATTCGCAACTGGCGCAACACTTCAAGCCAACAATGATGTGCGCTTTCTCGAAAGGAAAGGATGGTTGCCAGGTAACTTGAATGGAATTACGAGTCCCTCGTGTTTTGAATGTTAATTTTATTGTTAATCTAAAATTCTCTGTAATTAGGAGTGTTAGATAGCCATTTTTATTCACTTAGTGGGAAAAGACGTGACTCGTTGACGCGATGCGTACAGTCACGAGCACTAATATGTCAACACTTGGAAACTTTCAATAGGTAGCGATTTTTGCGTGAAATAACGAAAACAATAATGAAAGACGGCACATTGCAAAAACCTATTGTTTCGAAAATAATATGTTCGTAGCAAAATAAAATTT
This sequence comes from Apamea epomidion, assembly GCA_947507525.1. Taxonomy (NCBI): domain Eukaryota; kingdom Metazoa; phylum Arthropoda; class Insecta; order Lepidoptera; family Noctuidae; genus Apamea; species Apamea epomidion. The sequence continues at coordinate 14,199,733 of OX382238.1, forward strand.
CTTTAAAAAATAAAGGAGTAAATCGGTTTTGAATAAAGCTAAGTGTATACATATTTATGCTCGTGCCTGTACAGCGAAAGACTTCGCTCTTTTATGTCGTTTCCCCAATTTTAATTTCGAAATATAGTTTCCTTCGCGTATTTTTTTACGTACCTACCCACCTGACTGTATAGGGGAGGTATTTTAAGTAGGTACCACATATTATTGACATAAGTAGCTGCTGTATAAAACTTTCGAAAAATCGTTTAAGTGTAAATCCGATCTTATTTGTTCTTGAAGTCAATATTGTTTTTTTTTTTCAATTTATTAAAATAATAACATTGTGCAGGTTAAAATTAAATATTTGCACACCATATGTAATGGTAGAATATAATATAGGGGTCATTATAGTTTTAAGATCATACATTGTAAACCTACATTCTGGACGGGGAAACTGGTCCTCATCAAGAAGCCGGGGCACCCTGCGGACTCTCCGTCCACTTACCGGCCCATCGTGCTGCTCGACGAGGTGGGCAAGCTCTTTGAAAGAGTCATTGCAGACCGCCTTGTCGGGCAGCTGGTGCGGGAGGGGCCGAATTTGGCGGAAAACCAGTTTGGTTTACGCAGCGGGCGCTGGACGGTGAACGCCATCATGCGCGTGCGAGCCATCACGATGGGGTATGCTATGGCCCGGGGTGGGGTTGTCTTGGCGGTGTCTCTAGACATCGCCAATGCCTTCAATACCCTGCGCAGGATCTACCTCTGTCGCATTGTCGAGGCCTATCTGACGGACAGGGCCGTCATCTACCCCGGTCACCGGGGAGAGTGCAACCGGCGAGAGATGTCGTGCGGTGTCCCACAGAGATTGGTCCTGGGGCCGCATCTGTGGGATATCGGGTACGACTGGGTGCTGCTCGCCGACCTCCCTAGCGGCGTCAGCGTGGTTTGCTACGCTGACGACACGCTGCTCCTGGCGCAGGGGAGGTCGCACCAGGCGGCGGCCGATGCAGCGACACGCGGGGTTGCGACAATCGTCGAGAGGATCCGGCAATTGGGACTCGAGGTGGCATTGCACTAGTCTGAGGCCATGTGTTTTCATGGTCCTCGGGTCGCGCCACCGTCGGGTTCACAAATAATGGCGGGAGGGGTTCACATCGGCGTCGAGCTGACGAAGAAATCACGATACAGCGGACAGAGCTCCGGCGGGATCTTATAGCGGAATGGAGAGTGCGATTGTCGCAACCCATTGCTGGGCACGCCACAATAGCGGCGATAAGTACCCTCTTTGAGGAGTGGCTAGAGAGGCGCCACGGTGCCCTCACCTTCCGCCTGACGCAGGTCCTCACCGGACACGGTTGTTTCGGGAGGTTCCTGTTCAGGATAAAGCGGGAGGAAACGCCAGGGTGTCACCACTATGTGGATCGCCCGGAAGACACGGTGGAACATACGGTGGAGGTCTGCCCGCCTTGGGCGGGGCCCCACCGTGTCCTCGTGGCAGCGATCGGCAGCGGCGATCTCTCGCGTCCAGCCCTGGTCCAGGCCATGGTACGGGGCGAGAGTGCATGGCAGGCCGTCACCTCCTTCTGCGAAGCAGTAATGCTCGCGAAGGAGGAGGCGGAGCGCGTGAGAAAGAGGCAATCTTTGCGACCTCACGCCCCTAGCTGCCGCAGGAGACGCCCTGGACGGGAGTCAACAGCCGACTCACGGCCACCGTAGGCGCGGGCTTGCGGGCGGCGAGCAATGGGCAGTTCGCCGCCCGGTAAGGACCAGGCCCGGGTCGACGGCGCGTTGTGTTTCACGCGCGCCACAAAAAGAGATATCAGCACGAACTGACGGGGTCCGCTAGGGCCGATGCCTGCCAGGGTCGCGGGTTGTTCGAAAGAGATACTGTGGCCCCTGGCACAGACAACTCAAGGAACACGGGTGGGTTTTAGTCAGTAAAAGTCTGACACGCCTTTCCGCTCAGCCCAGAGCGGGAGAAGTCATTTGATGATTTCCAACTCAAAAAAAAAAACCTACATTCTGGCAAATAAATGTATTTGATTTGATTTAGTCAGTTGGATTCAATACCTACCTCACAAACATACATCTAATATATGTAGGTATGTAGTAGATACCAACATTCGGTACCACAATGGGTTTACCTACAAAAACAATGTTATGTAATTATAATATTTTAATTTGATATCATGTCCCGACATTGTATTTATTAGTAGAATGTATAAATGCGGCTATGTACTCACTGTAGGTACGAGTATGCCTATTGGATATTGTGTGGGGAACGGGAAACCCATGCTCATAATTTTTTTGACATTATGTTGTGGAACAATTTACAGCACCCTTATTGCATAACACACTGTCATCACAATCTGAATTCCGAAATCTGTGTTACGCAATTACCCCGCTGTACTATCAACTAATTTGTTGCATTTTTTCAGGGTGACAGTGGTGGGCCGTTATTAGTCTTTCAGCCTGAAGGAAAATATGTCCAAGCAGGTAATAAAACTTTCACCACTTTAATTAATCGCTTGAATGCCCATTATCATTTTAATATTTTTATCTCACGAAGCGACGCGCGCTTTACTTGTGGTAACCAAGTGTACACACGCTGTTAATTTTGTGTGCTTGACGGCGAGTAGCGTCAGCACATAACACACACATGATACACACTTCCGAATTCGCCATTGTCACAGACGATACTTTACGCAATATTTTACATCAAAATGGTCTACATATCTGGACCGAACCAAATTGCCTTTTGATGGTTTTAGTAGTTATTTTCTACTGCACAGAGTAAGTTAGTTAAAAATTGATTGAATGAAAATTGCACTCCGGATGCATATTAATTCGTTACCTAACCTTGAAAAGCTTCTCATCGGTAGTGGGATAGGAAACATCGAACTAACTAACAGTAGCAATCGCTTTCATTCTCATCTAGTTTTAAACCTATTTTATTTTTGACGTGCAAAAGTGTTTTGACTAATTTATGGAAATAAAATAATATAATTTGTCATACCTAACAAAATTCTTTTACACTACGTTGATTTTCAGTTTACCCCACACGTAGGTACTGATATTAATTTGTCATTTTTCCCATCAAATACTTCAGCTAAACTGAAACTAAGGCTATCTCGTATAATACCACTACACAATCTAACACAAAAACGCTATGTTCTGACGTATCTATAGGGTACCATATTTTGATGTACGTATGCAACTAAGTGACCAGACAAACTATATATTCAGGAGTCTTTATCCTCGGTTCCTGAAAGACTGATCAGAATGTAGGAACCTACTTGCGACTACGTGCAACTTACTCTCGAGGGTAATCTTTTGCTTGATGTCATCTTACCTATTCTTGATACAATTTCGACACGCCTCGTACAGGTTCCGTCGTAAATTGGTGCATTTCTGAATTACGGTTATGGCTTTAATGTTTAATTGATAAGCGACTGCAATTTTGTTGATTAACTTACTCATAGCACTCAGCTGCATCCGGCTGGGTTTCAAATAATAAAAAAGAAAGTAATTAATGAGACGATTGAGAGGACGTAATGAATGAATTTGCATGCACGTGGCTTGCAAGTAACAGTCGATCAAACCTTGACCCTGTTTAATGCGACTGTATGTTTTGTATGCAGGAGTCGTGTCTTGGGGCATCGGATGCGCGGATCCTAGGTATCCTGGTAAGTTTCTACTGTCTTGTTTATGGTTCACTGGTCGCAGGAGTTCGAAGGAAGAATGGGTTCTTCCTTTTGTATTAGCGCGTTTTCGGGTCTGCTGAATACACCACATGAGTTACATGTAACTTATCCACCATGACCCACTCACCACCACCCACCACCCATGGCCCATGGGTCTGGGTGGTGTACTTATTTAGTAGGCCGTGCCACAAATCGTAGAGAGAACGCTAAGCTGGTAGAATGATACTTATTCGAAATTAAGCTAAAATTATTGTGAGGATCGCCCCATGGTTCATCGGACATGCCTAGAAAATTCTCGATTCCTTTGGTTCCATCGCACATTTTCAGAATAGGGTAGTTGCCTGGGTAAAAAAATAATAATTATATTTAGTCAGTCAGTTAGATTATCGAAAAATAATGGACACGTATTTTTTCTTTTGTCAATCATACAAAAAATTACAAAGATAAAGCGTGTCAAAATTTGGGAGTGGGGGGTCGTGACGTCACGTCAAAGCGTCGCAAGCAAGTGACGTCTCGCAGAACTTTAACGGGCGATGTCTTCATAATTTTTTACATAATTGACAAAAGAAAAAATACGGGTTCATTATTTTTTGATAATCTAACTGACGGACTAATTAAATTTTTTTGGGAAAATAGCCTATTGTGCGTAACATTTTTGTGGTTACCACTACCTGTGGTGGATACAACTATCATTAGGTAACCACACAATGGTTACATAATATAATGAGTACCTATCAGGGTTTTACGTAACAAACGGTAAGAACCAACATTCGACGAAATCTAAAACGACGAGTGTACCTACTGGCCTAAGGAAGAAAATAGGACGCATTTTATTTGTTGACCGTATTTTTTTAAATCAAGTCTTATCTCACTGAAACATTTTCTGTGCTCGCGACGCCTATCAGCTGTAGATTTATTCGATCACATGCATGCAGTGTGTGTCGCGTCACGCTTGTGCGCCACCCAAACAATTTACATTAAATTACGTCATGGTAACACGTTACTTTTATTTTTAACACGCAAAATCGCAAAATCAGAAGAAATCCCGCATTCCCGCATAATGATGGGATTTAGCTAAAATAAAACGTTTTTGGAAAAAGTATAGCAAAACCATTCTTAAAGCCGTTATTCGACTACCTCGTACCAATATTTTATAGCCATGTTGAATTTATAAAGCGGATGTAATGCGCTATGACGAAATTGATGACGTCGCAGTTTTCTCCAACTTCGAACTAAGAAAATGATTTATCTAATGAATTTCGCATGTTTTTCTAATAAAGTTCGGCAATAAGGTAGCATCATCCAGTTTTAAGGTTGGTTAAGGTTCGAGAGGAGGCAAAACTCCGGGCGTAACTCCACTGCCGCGAGAAATCACGGTACAGCGGACAGAGCTCCGGCGGGATCTCATGGCGGCATGGAGAGTGCGATTGTCGCAACCCAGTGCTGGGCACGCCACAATTGCGGCGATAAGTCCCCTCTTTGAGGAGAGGCTAGAGAGGTACCACGGCGCCCTCACCTTCCACCTGACGCAGGTCCTCATCGGACACGGTTGTTTCGGGTTGTTCCTGTTCAGGATAAGGCGGGAGGAAATGCCAGGCTGTCACCACTATGTAAATCGCCCGGGGGACACGGTGGAGCATATATAGATTATGGTACGGAGCGAGAGTGCATGGGAGGCCGTCACCTCCTTCTGCGAAGCAGTAATGCTCGCAAAGGAGCAGGCGGAGCGCGTGAGGGAGAGGCCATCTCTGCGCCCTCACGCCCCTAGTCGCCGCAGGAGACGCCCTGGACGGGAGTCAACAGCCGACTCCCGGCCACCGTAGGTGCGGGCTTGCGGGCGGCTAGCAATGGGCAGCTCGCCACCCGGTAAGGACCAGGCCCGGGTCGACGGCGCGTTGTGTTCCAGGCGCGCCTCAAAGAGATGTCAGCACGACCTGACGGGGTCCGCCAGGGCCGATGCCTGCCAGGGTCGCGGGTTGTTCGAAAGAGATACCGTAGCCCCTGGCTCAAGGAACACGGTGGGTTTTAGTCAGTAAAAGTCTGACACGCCCTTCCGCTCAGCCCAGAGCGGGAGAGGTCATTTGATCCAGCTGCCATTAATTTCATGTTGAACGTAATAATCCATTAGATTGAAGGGTTTTTAATATGTGCCAAACTAAAGGCCCCTCTCCCACGGCGACTTTTTGTAGCGATGCTGTCGTGCGTTTCGTAAACGCGCGACAGCATCGCTACTAACGCGCGTTTGTCGCATTTGCAACGCGCTACAGAAGCCATGCCAACGCGCTACAGCATCGCGACTGTATCGATGCAAACTCGCGACCGTGGCGGACGACATCGGGGAAAGAACGGAGGGAGGGTGGCGCGTGAGTGGAGAACCGAGCATCAGTGCAACTCGCATCGCAACAGAGGCGCGACAGTATCGCGTTTGCATCACGACTGAGAATCGTGGTGTGGGCGTGTAAACAGCTAGCGACCACATCGCGACTGTATCGATGTAAACGCGCGCCAGCATCGCTAACTGCATTGCTACAAAAAGTCGCCGTGGGTGAGGGGCCTTAGCCTACAAGATGTGGAAAGTCTGATGACGATTTTTCGTGGGCTAATTTTTGAGTGACGTCATCATTCAGACTGCCATTATAACCATGTCAAGGAACTTATAACCAACATGGAATGTGCACAGGCTGCCGATGCGCGGTCCGAGCGAGATAGCTTCGCAAGAGCCCTCTGTCCTTTCATTAGGGTGACCAAACAATATGATGTAGGTAGATACTAATATAATAGGATATAATATATTCCCCAATAATTTGATTTCATAAAATAATAATAATTATGCTTTAAGGATGGATTAAAGTAAAACGCATTATGGAGAATTTATAAATATTTATTTGGTAGATATTTACAGTCAGGTTCACACGTTACTAAATAAAACAGTTTTATGTAATTTCTGTCTTAAAGTTGATTTGTGTCCTATAATTTTCAATGTTTGTGTTTTACCGTGGCTCATCATACGGGCGGTAAGATAATGAGACGCAATGCTTTTAATAAGTTGCATTTCGTGTGAATCTTCACATTGAAATGATTGAACGGGATGTGGCGAAACTAAACTATGTTTTATTATATCCTGGGGCCTGAAGTGAAGACTGCAAATAACGGAATAATTTTTGATGTTTGAATGACTTGGAATGACATCAAGCCATTTTTCCTCCCTGATTCTTCTCCAGGCAGTCTGAAATTATATTTTTTAAATTTATTTAAAATATACAAAGTGACGCGCCTAAATCAGCGATTAATATGGGAAGTTGAAACTTTTTTGCCATTTCCCTACAATGTTCTTCGGGAAATGTGAAATTTCATGCTCACGCCTATTAAGTATTCGGTACACCATTCCTTATAAAGTTATATGCGTGGCGTGTACTACAGAACAGTCTCAATACACATATTACCTACTGAAATAAATGTTAAAATCAGCTTAGTATAAAAATAAAATACCTATGACAGACATGCGTAATTATGCTTACGTTGAAGACTACCTCCTATTTATATACTGCATTGTGTAAATAATCTTATTATTTCGTTCACTATGGGTACCCTACTTCAAGAATTGAAATATACTTACTTGAAGAAAGAAACACCGCATCCTGCATAGGATTCGCTTTTGCAACCTTGAATCGCACACTTTTTAACCATATTTATTACGTCCGAATAAAGAAATTGATTGTTTTAGCGTCGAATTGCGGTTAAATTCAATCACCATAATTACAACAAATTAATATGGCTGACGGGCTGCCAGTCTAACTTATATATATATATTCTACTAATAATATTTTCTTTTTTAATTACATTTCAATACAGTGTCCAAATTATTGCTAAAAAAATGTTCTCATTCTAACAGATGATTGAAAAATATTAGAAATATATCAGAACGAAAATTAATGTTTTTTTAATAAGACATGACAATATAATTTTTTCCTACCATTCCTATTAAATTCGGGAATAATCCTGCTGGCAACATTTTAGAAAGGGACACAGGGCTCTCGAAGCGCTTTCTCTCTCGGACCGGATTTCTCTTTGACCAAGTGATAGTCTGTAATAGAACTTAGCTTCATATACATAAGGTTTATTTTTATATTGGTGTCAAATTGAAATGCACATTCCATGTTGGATATAAGTTCCTTAAGCCATGTACAGACACCAGCACATCAAGCTACCGGAAACTGTCAAATTTTCCCAATTAACTTTGAACCTAATGCTTTAGCGATAAACTTGAAATCTATTAAAGGAATTTGACACAAAAAAAATTTCAAACTATTTATTTCATGCTATTTTTTTATAACATTTTTATACGTAACAATAGCGCTCAATCTAATTACAATAAGATTATGTGCGCTACAAGCTTATTTTAGAGTTGCTCACTTCTAATAGGCTAGACAGGCTGAGAACCTACACGTTGACAAAGTCTATTTTACTGTGGGGAAGTATGGAATGGACCACCATTCCATACTTCCCCACAGTAAAATAGACTTTTAGTATATTTTTAATTTGTTGACGTTTTTTGTCTTCTAATTTTTTGGCAATTTTCTTTGGTAGTTTATTTAGAATGTCAGGAAAGGCGTTCGTCCAGGTTCTCTTACCATATTCATTATTAATCTTTGGCAGTTTATATGTAGGCAAGTAGGTACGACACGTTACGAACAAAGTTTGGTCTCTTTGTTTTCTGCAGTTTATTTATAAATACAAAGTAATCAGAGGCAGCCAATTTAACTTTGTCGAACACATTTATGATTTTACAATATTTAAATAACATAATTATCATAACTTATAACAACTTTTACTATGGGACCAACCCTGAAATCGTGTAAAAAAAAAAATCAGTAGATCCATGGATTTATGTTCGCATAACTCGACATAAAAAAAGTAAAAGTTGTAAAAGTTGTTCATAATGATGAGTACAATGACCCCTTTTAAGGATTAAAACGATAAAAAATTAACGGTGTATACAGGATGGCAGGCGGCAGGGACATCAACGCCCAAACTGAAACCATGAATTCAGTACATGATTCTGAACTAAGGGCGGTTGAATTTTTTTTGTTAACCATCGAAAATTTTTAGAATCATCTACTGAATCCATGGTCACAGGTTGCGTGTCGATGTCCCTCCCTGGTACCCCGTATACCTTAGTATGAAGGTGACAAAATAATAATGATTTTCATAACTAGTTTCTCATAAAACTGTTTATTTCAGGTGTTTACACGAAGGTCAGTGACTACATCGACTGGCTAGTTCATCACACGGCAGATGGAATCAGATGTGCTGCATAAGCATTTTAGATAGTTCAAACAAAATATGTATTATACTAATAAATAATTATAATAGTATCTACCTATTGTTTCTATTAGGTACCTATACCTGACACGAAAACCTTCTTATCACTGATGATATATCCTTCAACTGAACCTGTTGACATTTGGAGTCCTACTGAATATGGGCGTTCTTTAAATGTCTGGCAGTAGGTATTAATGAAATTAAACTATTTGGGACGGCCATGAGACACACAATAATCCTTTATTTTTATTTTATGTTTATGTACGCCACTGTGCCAAATAAAGATTTTTCTTTGTTATGAATTTGCCCCATAGCATCAGATTTCTGTTCCTTCAGCTGCTTTCCTCGAGGTAGAGGGAAACTGTTAAGTTTGCAATCTGTAGGTACGCGACAATGATATCGCTGTAGCAATGGCTTTTTGGCGGTGTCGATTCCCGCACCGACCAATTTTTTTTTAAAGTTAGTAGGTAGTCCTGACTATTGTGTAAGCCAGAGCGAGATTTTTATCAATAAATGCCCCTTTGATACTACCTACAGGAAAAATACTGGGCATATATGTATGTACCCATGCTCAGTGATTTCTATGGGGTTTATTTGTAAACGATGAATAAAGTTAAGTGACGTCTAATCGTCAAAAATGAATGGTTAAACAGTCGCTAATCGTTAGGAAGTCATACCAACATATTTATTTTGAGATTTTCATTACCTACATCAGTAGCTCAAACAAGCCGGTAGGTGCATACCTAATCGTGTACCCTAATTAAATACAAAAATAATAAATTTAATGACAATACAAATAGGTTGTTTGTCTGTTACTAAATAGGTAAGTACCGTAAAACGGGGTGAATAGAGATCCGGTATCTTATAGTACTCTTTGATAGAGATGCAGGGGTGAATCGGGACGAAACTTCAAAATGGATTTTAACGTTGAAATAATATAGTTTATTGCCAGAAATGATTCTAATGTATTTACTGTTTTTTAATTAAAGATTTAGTGTCCTTGTTAGCAACCAACCATATTAATTCAAGGTACAAATCCATTTTAAAGTTTCGTCCCGATTTACCCCTGAATCCCTATTCACCCCGTTTTACCCGATACCGGTCTAAAATATCCTAAAATAATGCTAATGTAACTTCCTACTATTACTAGCAGGCACATCACGTTACCTAGTATATATCATTTCTAAGAAGGTATCGTTACCGCACCACACTTAAATACATATTATATAGGACTGAAAATGAAAAGAGCAAAATATCAAAGCCCCTTGAAGAACAAAGTCCCATAAAACGTTAGTGAAAATATTAAAATTCTAAATCACATCTCACCACAAACTGAATGTTTTATGATTTTTGGGATTTACCTATTCTTAAAATATTTCAAAAGTTTTTTTTGTTTTCTCAAAAACTAATCAATTTTATTAATTAATAGTTGTCAAGTTTAATTCCTGCGAGTATTGGAACGACGTACGAATGTATTATAACGCGACCAAAACAGACTGAACCATTCATATAGTTCCATTTCATCGTTGGTCCCGTTCCAACATATGAATAGCATTATCACTTTGACGTTTACAACAAGGCTGCAAAGGATTTTATAATTTATCCTTATAGTTCTTCCTTTCTTTTGTTTGACGGTCGTTCACTTCACTCGCTCTCGTTGATTTGGCCGATGTTTGGCCTAGTTGCTAAGTTTATTAGATTTTAGTTCTAATTTTCATAAATGTAGTGTTCAGTCCTACTTTTAATTATACAGTGACAGGATTATGTGATACTTAAAATGCCCGGTATAAGGAAATATCGACGCGACACTAGCGAAGTCAGCTGTTGTTTGAAATATGTTATTTTTGGTGTGAATGTTTTGTTCTGGGTAAGTGAAGACCTTATTGTATCTAGGATTACAATTTGCATATTAATTACGAGATTGCCATTCGCACATATCTTGCTTGTCAAGGTTTTTAATACGGTCATTAAATGTGTGGTATTTTAGAGATGCAAAAGTTGTGAATGAGTTGCACTGCACTCATATTACTCGTGAGTTGGTATTGATTTCATCTCACCTGTGAAAATTGCCTGGCAATTGGGGTCACCTTAGACTTGTTTAGAGACACCGACATATAATTGCTATAAAAGTAGGTACTGTAACTGTGTGCATCCTGCCAATATGCTGTAGATCTGTAGATTAAATTCTAAGAAACTATTATTATAGTAGCCTTGAATTCGCAAACAAGTTTCAACAAAAAAGTTGTAAGTTGGTTTACTCATTCAACACAAACATTTTCTTACCTTATCAAATTTTAAAGAATTGTATGTTTTTAACTCATGTTGAACATAGAATTTTTAGGTTTAAAGCAGGTATTAGATACTGATAAAGGATCAGTATCTAATGCCACAATAAATTAAGCTACAATAATTGTCTTGAATAAATAATAAATAAATTTATTTCACTCTCAAAGTAAAACAAAATCTTAATCTATGCAGTACAATTTGTTAAGATGTTTGATTGTTGTACAACAGCACATAAAAGATGATCTACCGACTCCCAAACTAAGTCAAACTTTTATTTTGAGAAAATGGATTGTTCCATGAGTTTGTTGCTAAACACTTATATTTCATGATCATAAAGTCTTAATAATAAGCATTCTTTCAATCTTTAGCACAGTTAGTGCAGGAATCTATAAGCACAGTCTTATACCCTGTCCATTAGGTAAACTGATTTTTTACTGATTGAACTAATGATTGCAGTAACACACAATACATTGATTGATACACATACGGTATTATAATGTATGTAAGAAGACATAAACGAGATAAGGCAGTTTACATATTCATTTTATTACTCATTTTAAAGTTAACTTTTACGTAATCTGGAATATGTACGTTCTAAGACAGCTGTCAAAAAATAGTTAACCTAATGGACAGGGGTATATAAACATAACATTACTGTTTGTTTACATTATATTATTACTTGCATAGATTTATTAAGTCAGAAAATTTATGTATTTTGAATGAAATAATATTTAATAAAACAAAACAGTAACTATTGATTCTATCTGTCTTTTTTTTATTCTCATCTTTTTACCTCATAATCCAAGTCCAGCTAAAGCACAGGAATACTGCATGTATTCGTAAATTAGTAAAACAAGGAAAAAGGAAAATGTCAATATCACAATATATATCGGCCTAATGAGTACTACCAAATGGAATACTATATTTGTATAAAAAGGTCACAAGGAAGGAAATATCATTTAAATGATAAACTGAGATTATAAATAGTTACTGTAATTTGGGATTTATTACTACTCATATTATTTGATAATATTGGTATCCTGCCTTTTCGCCGAAAATTGTTTGGCAGATTATCACTTGCAACCAACGTTTCGCCGATGTTTCACTTTGACCACTAACGATTAGCAAATTTTTGTATGACAATGTATAATTTTTTTTTTCTCTTTTCGCTTACAATCTGTCACTATTCATTAGGACATTAAGTAATTTCTATGGCGTGTTAGATGGCTTGCCTGGTATGCGTCCTATGACACAACCTCTTCCTTAAAAAGCATAATGCTAAGATTGTCCGATAAAATCTTGTGGAATTTTGTGCCTGCGGATTCCTTTTTTATCCATGAGATGATTTTCCAAGATGTTTGGGTGACGAGTTATTCTTTCTTTGTATGACTTGATGTAGCTTTTTATTTCCTCTTTGACTGGAAGTATCTTCAGATCGTGGTGTAGAGCTTTATTTGGAACAAACCATGGGGCATTTGTGATTGTTCTCAGAAGCCTGTTCTGAAAGCACTGTATGATTTCTATGTTAGAGTGTGATGCTGTTCCCCATAGCTGGATGCCATAGGTCCATATAGGCTTGATTATGGCTTTGTATAAAAGGATTTTATTTTCCAGGTGTAATTGTGAATTTTGGCCAATTAACCAGTAGAACTTTCTTAGTGTCAGTCCAAGTTGCTTTCGTTTGGTGAAGATGTATTTTTTCCAAGTAAGGCATCTGTCAAGATATAAACCCAGGTATTTAACATGTTCAGCTTGAGACACTTGTATTCTATTTAACTGTACTGGTGGGCATGTATCCTTTCTCCTAGAAAATGTGATATTTACCGACTTGGTCTTGTTTGCTTTATCCTCCACTCTTTGAGCCAGAGGGCTATGTCGTCCAAACAGGTCTGCTGCATAGCTGATGCTACTCTATGGTCAGAATGGGATGCCAACACAGCTGTGTCATCCGCGAAGGTTCCTGTAGTCGCTAAATTTGATATTGGGAGGTTCGCAGTATGAATCAAGTACAAAATCGGTCCAAGCACACTGCCCTGAGGTACCCCAGAAGCAATAGGATACATTATTAGCTTTGATAATGCGTCTCCACTCTGCACGAAGAAGTATCTATCTCTCAAGTACGACATCAAGATGAGGAAGATGTTTCTTGGGACGCTATTTTTGATTTTATAGAGGAGGCCTTCGTGCAAAACTCTATCAAGTGCTTGAGAAATGTCAAGGAAAGCAGCAGCACAATGTTCCTTATCTTCGAAAGTGTTGTGAATTTTACTGACGAGCCTGTAAACCTGGTTTATTGTGCCATGTCTTTGTCGGAACCCAAATTGATGGTCGGATATTAAATGTCTTTCTTTAATTATAGGCATTAAGCGTGTTGACAGCAGTGTTTCATAGACTTTAGACGCTATTGAAAGCAGGCTTATTGGTCGGTATGACTTAGGGTCTTCAAGAGGTTTCCCTGGTTTAGGAACCATTAGGATCTTAGCTGCTTTCCATTGAGAGGGAAAAAAGAATAGTCTAGACATAGCATTGTAGATTGACAACAGCAACGTTTAATTTGGTAGAATTATTGTTAAGCTGATTATTATAATGACACAAAATGTTTAGGACATTTATCATTTGTCAAACATTTCACTAGGCCACACAACTATTAGACGATTGACGTTTTGTCAATGTAACAGTTCCCTTTTCATACATTGATATAATGATAAAAAATATACTAATTTTTACATACATTTTTTATTTAAGAATTTCAAAAATAACATTAAACCTTTATATTGGCAGCAATGCAGAGCAATAATTTTTCCTCTGAGTATGTGTTCAAGAATTCTGTTGATTCTTTCTTCTTGGTCCAAGTATTTTTTTTTTGTTTGGTTCTGGTGGGGCACCGCTTAATATATTATCTATTTCCCCTTTGTTGGCAATGGTTTCCTTTATTAATTCTTTTATCAATTCATATACACCTGGGTGTCTTTTATCAATGATATTCTTGATTTTGTTATGCCAGCCTTCGGCCGAGTTCTGTGTTTGTGGTATATTAATTTTATTTGTTTCATGGCAGCTCCAAAAACTAGGTTGATATTTAGGTTGTGTGGTGGAAGTTCCGTGTACATAATTCTTCTCGAACCAATGAGCTAATTGTTGCCTATCTGGATCTTTAAAACTTTTTTGGATGCTGTTGAAATATACGTATATTTCAGATTCCTTCAGAAAACTGAGTGCTAACAAACACTTTACCTCTTTATGAAACTGTATGTCGCTTGCGTATCTTTTGGCGAAACCCTGGTCTTGATCTTGCCTAAAACAAATAAGTTTCTTTTAATAAGTTTAGCAACAGAAATCTTAGGTTACGATAGGTTAGGTTAGAGTATGACAAACAACGCACGAGCCGAGCGAGCGAAGCGAGCTTGCCGCGGCAGCGGCCGGCGATGTGCCAGAAGCGAATTGCTTTTGTAAAAGGAAACAGTTAAGTTAGGATAGGTTACGTTAGAGTATGACAAACAACGCACGAGCCGAGCGAGCGAAGCGAGCGTGCCGCGGCAGCGGCCGGCGATGTGCCAGAAGCGAATCGCTTTTGTAAAAGGAAACAGTTAAGTTAGGTTAGGTCACATTAAAGATAAAGTAAAAAAAAATAATTAATAACAATAACTACCTGTATATAATTTGTCCCAAATGAAAATGGCATCGAGAAGAAAGAAATCGAGAGAAAGAGGAATCTATTGACTCCCTATGGTACTAAACCCTAAACAGGCAAGAGAGATGAGAGACCCATTATTCTATTTGCTTTTTATTGTTTGTTTGTTGTCTGTCTGTATGACTGCGTCAGTGAGTGGAGTTTGCGCAGCTATATTTTGGACCAAAGATGTTTGAAATTTTTGCCATTGATACCCTAAGAAAAAGATCTGTCTGTTTACTAATACCGTAAATTCTTCCATTACAGTTCCTTGGTCTGATTGTGTTAGCTGTCGGAGTGTGGGCATGGACAGAAAAGGACACATTCAACAATTTGTCGAGGCTCACTAATATTGCATTGGATCCAGCGTTTATCTTAATATGTGTGGGTGAGTAAACAACATTGCTTGCTAGATAAAGGCGAATTTATTTTATCTTGAATATTGTGACTGCAGATTTGGAATAAACAATATTTAACCACTTGAATGCCGTAATTACAGAAACAATTAAAAAGTCATTGTGTCTAGCGTGGATATAACTTTGATATAAGTTTTAGCCAATTTGAATTTGATTTGTGAAATAACATTCAAGTATGTTATTTGATTCACAAATACCAAGACCAAGGTCTAGTGTGAAACAAAAGAATTTCAGTTATCCATAAACATGAAATATGTTCTATTTAGAAAGGATGATGAACCAAAGAGTCGGGGATTTTTTTTTTTTTTACGAAAATCATAGCTTTTAATGCATCTACTGTATTCCTACACTATGACATTATATTCTAATTTGGGTGGGCTGCTCAAAATAGCCAGCCCAGTTATTATGGTTTAAAACTGCACTAAATGTTTCCACATTCATTCCTTAGTATAAACATGACCCAGTCATGGATTGTTTAAAAGTAGTTTTATTAGCAGCAGTCACACAGATGTTCGTATAGTTAGCAGTATATTATGATGACCAATGGGTGTGGGAAACACAAAGGGGCCTTTTTCACAAAAGTCTTATAATAAAGCAGAAGGCTTGGCCCTTAAAATATAAAAAAGAATTGTAAATACAACGTACTGCTATAATGGCGATATTAATTATTTAACACACGAGTGGGCTGCAAAATTATAACAACATAAAATCGCTCGCCGACATAGGGCTTTCTCTCTTTCCTTCGTACTCTTTGCACGTTATTCGTTTTAATTTCATTGATGTGATGTTATTATCCGTGAGCCCCGGGTAATGACCCCTGCGCTACAGTTCTTTAAGTGCTGGTTGCTCCAAGATGCTAGTTTAGAAAATTGTAAATAAATGAATAAATTTAATGAAATTAAAATATGTTCATAAAACGAAAACGCGAAACCGTATCTTAAATTGTGTTAACTTGTATTAAATTAATGTCGCCAAAGCGGCACACTGTATATTACTTTTCTATCTATTAGTTGGCCCTGGGGCAAAAAGGAAACTACCTTTCCAACCTTGGACCTTGGATGTTGTAAAAGACAACTGTCGAATTATGTCAGAAGGTCATGCAGCTATTGGCTAAAGCCTATGAAGTGATATGCTTGTAGTCAGCCGCACCTCAGTGGTAACACTTTCACTACGAAAATTCGTCTTACTGCTACGACACACACTGCTACATTAGAGGCGCTGTAAATGTCAAATTATTACCAATGATGTGTGGTTGACTGTACCAGTTAACAGACTTTTGTAGTATCCTGCGTTATTGTGATTGTACATACTGACTTTTATTTTACAGTATCATGGTATTTATTGGTTGATGATGTGATTGCAGGCACAATTACGTTTATTATCGGGTTCACGGGCTGCGTCGGCGCACTTCGTGAGAACACGTGCCTGCTAGCATGCGTGAGTATTACCATTGTTATATTTGTATAGTTCTAGCCAGAGAGTAATTAAAGAATGGAGGGCGAATCCGTTAAATGGAGGGTGAATATTTTAACCTTAAAGGAATGTCAAGGTTCGAATACACTTTGATTGCTAGCCACCGTCTTGTGCGAGTAGCATGTTTTGTAGAAGACATGTTCGGACACCTTTATTGAGAATTTCTCATCGCTTATCAGTGCGTGCGAGCCGCGACTTATCGATGTTATATGGTTGCAGTGAAAGCACGTCTTTCATTGGGTGATAGATAAGTCATGGTCACGATTAAAGGGTTTTTGCAGTATCATATCGGGCGATCACACTCTTTGACCATAGCAAAACGATATAATAATTCGTATCGAAACGAAACTAGGCGTACTGAATATGCCCTGCAATTAGAGCAAAAATGCGATTCAGAGCTCGTTCGGAGCGAAAATTTCTATGCGTATTAATAAATTACTGTTCATTACCGCTTTTTGCCTATGTCTTCACATAATTTAGATACTCCATTTTCTAACTACTTACCTACTCCAAGTCTGCATTAGAGTAAATCGGAATTTGATTATATTATTATGCTCGCATGTAAGGCTTGTTAAGATTTAATGAACCTTCACTTATATTGCAGAACAAAGGCATTTGTAACTCCTGCTCAATTAAATTAGACAATATAAAATGTAATGACCGTGGGATATTGTAACCGTGTGATATGGATACTTGGATATTTATAGATTACTATTAAGAATGGTTGAATTATACCACGTGTCCCAGAAATCAACGTCAAGCCGAAAACGGGCAATAGCCCAAGTGGTGACAGTTATTAGAAAAATATAAAAAAAATCTTGGTCATGTACTTTTTAAATTTTATGGATTCAAAAATAAATCACAAAAAGTGACACCCTGTGGTGATCTTTCAAGTCCTGTGACTACAAATATTAACTTTTCGTCATTTTTTTTTCTGTGAACCCTTCTGTAAATTACAGAAAGAAAGTTAAAACATTTACCTCAGTTTTAAATAGAATGTTTTTCGATCAGGTCACGTGTCCTGACGCCAGCTCCGTCTTACGAATTTTTGATCAGGTCACGTGTCCTGACGCGAGTTTAACATTTTTTACCCATCACAAAAAACTCTCCCTCCGTCTTACGAATTTTCGATCAGGTCACGTGTCCTGACGCGAGTTTTTACCCCTCACAAAAAAAGTGCACAACGCCACTAAAGAAGTTTTCACTTCAAAAACCCGTAAGTAGGTGTTACGAATTGAGGTCCAACAACGGAAGTTTTGACTCATAAGTCGTCACAGATTCATCGCTTACTATCAGGGGAGATAGAGTTCAAAGACGAATAAGTTTCGATCCCACGGGATCGCAACTTATTATGCGGGTGAAACCGCGGGGCGCAGCTAGCAAAAAAATAAAGATAGGATGTATCGTAGGTATTTAGTCCTGTGAGATATGGTGAAAAAAACCCCGTAGGTATAACGGATTGATGTTCAACAACGGATGTTTTGACTCAAAACTATGGTATGACTAACCTATCTAAATCGGGCATTTTAAGCTCAAGATAAAACATGGCAGATGAAATACCCAATTACATTTAAATTATATTTATATTTGAGTTATACTAATCTGTTTTATTAATGTACTTCCTTGTTGGTTTCAGTACGCTGTTTTCCTTGCTTTATTGCTGTTGGCAGAGATGACAACAGGCATCCTTTTCTTTGTATTTAAAGATTGGGTAAGTTGTAGTACCGATAGGACTGAGTCATGTAAACAATAATTAAGTCTGGAAGAAATTAGAAACCTTAGCTTTACGTCCCTAAGGTTGAATGTCACTTGTACGTCATAAAACGACAAGGTCTATTTGTCTATGTGGTAGTCAGATAGTTTCAATCTTACAGTCCGTTCACAGTTATTTTACTTCTGACAGCAGCAACTTTATTGTGACGAGAATAAAGATCACAATGGTGACAGACTGAAGACAGACTTGTCAATGGCGGCAACCGAACAGCAAGTTATTGCACTTACGAGGTCGACTATTCTTAGTAGAATAATGTACCTAGAGTGTCCTAAATATAGTTCGTTCATCACTGACTGTGACTATATCAGTCATTTCCTAGTAAATGTGAAAATGCTTCTATCCTTTAACGAAAAACTTTTTTATATTTTAAATTCTGTGAAACATTTAAATCACTTAATTATTAAACACAAGAATTTGGCAGATAAAACAACAAGCAACGACTGGCTTCCAAACATTCATCACACATTATAGAGAAGACCCAGATCAGCAGAACTTAATTGATTGGATACAAGAAGACTGGGTAAGTACAATTATTAATCATCGACGCGTAACCTCTTAATATGGATTCAGTACATAAATCTGGACCACCCTGCGATTAAATTTTTGGAAGATTATTAAAAAAAAAAGTGTGAGGTCGGGGGACCCCCGTCAAGAACGAAGTTTCTTACGCGATACCCACAAAACGACAAACATTTTTTGCTGGCGCTATCTTGCATTTTCATGAAAACTACATAATTATATCTCTCCCGGAGAAAGTCTCATGGAGGCATAAACGCTTTCTCGTTACGTGACGATTTCTACCCGTTAACTCCTACCGCAAGCCACGTTAAACAACTTCGTTCGTAAAAATTACCTGTTCCATACATTTTGACCTCGCGTAGGTGTTGCCCTTTTGTAGGAAACACCTTTTTTTTTAAATAAAATAACCGACCAAAAATTTCGTCGCAAGGGCCATCCTGTATTACTATTCATATTACTAATCAATATACCACTACAATTAAACAGACCCATAAAATTATTAACGTTATCCTAGTAATCCAAAGCAATTCACAGATTTAATTGGAATATATTGATGGTATCAGATTTATTACCCAATTTATTTTCATGCAAATATTTTATGGCATTACTTGATTATTATTAAGGTTAATTTACCTAGTAGGATAACACGACCCAGTTGAGTAGTTGACACGGAACAATGGAAGGAATATATTATGTTTAAAATAAATATATGTTATGATTGACAATCCATATTTGGCTAATCTAAATTCGATATTGCAACTATGTATTGAGGAAACAATAAACTATACTTAAACGTGTTTGTGGCCTAGATATTATAATCTTCCTCAAAATTTGCGTCCATAAAGTTCCATATTTGCACTTTTTAGGGTTCCGTACCCAAAGGGTAAAAACGGGATCCTATTACTAAGACTTCGCCGTCTGTCCGTCCGTCTGTCTGTCACCAGGCTGTATCTCAAGAACCGCTAGCTAGACAGTTGAAATTTTCACAAATTATGTATTTCTGTTGCCGCTATAACAACAAATACTAAAAACAAAATAAAATAAATATTTATGCCCTTTTTTGCTCGATATCAATAATAAGAAACAGGTAGGCACTTGAAATATTCACAAAATACTCAGTTGTATTTTTACTTTAATAATAAAATTAAAATAAAATAAATATTTAAGGGGGGCTCCCATGCAACAGACGTGATTTTTATAGATAATGATACGGAACCCTAGGTGCGCGAGTCCGACTCGCACTTGGCCGATTTTTATGATAGATATTATTTGTTTCGTTTGCCTCATGTGTGTTGAACAGTTTATTAGGTTACTGTTTTACAGGTAAATAATGTATTAATAGGAATTATTACTCATACTGATTCGTTGGAATTGCTGTGAACAGGCGATTTGCTTATCATTGCAAAACATGAAACCAGAAACTTGCATTTATAAAAGGCAATTTATCATGCAATTTATGTATTTATCCAGCAATCAGCAAACGGAAACTAAAGAGGTTATTGACGTCGAATAAATTCACACAAACGTGTCGAGAGTCATAATTATGTAGACTCATTCTCAAAGCAGAGATATTATTGATGTTACTTTCTAATTATTTTGTAGATTGACAATGGTGTGATATAAGAGGGGCTTGTGAATAACAGTCGCACGGGTCGATCGGTCGATGTAAAATACTGGTATTCAGCGGCATCCGGTTAGACTGGAAACCGACCCCATTAAGCTGGGAAAAGGCTAGGCAGATGATGATGGATCGATCGATCAGGTTAAGCTACGCTTGCCGCGGTTGATCCGTGGGTCACATACCAACACCCCTCCGTGCCTCGGAAAGTACGTTATGTCGTTGGTCCCGGCTGTCATTCGTGGATCTTTGGCAGTCGTTACGGGTCGTCAGTAGCCCGAAAGTCTACTCACGACCCTGAGTTGTGGAGGTCAGATAGGCAGTCGCTCCATGTAAAATAACTGGTATTCAGCTACATCCGGTTAAACTGGAAGCCGACCCCAACTCACTTGGGAAAAGGTGATGTTGATGACAATGGTGTGTTATTAGAAATAGTTGATGTGCAAAATTGTTATCGGACTTAGAAACCGGTAGTTAGCTGTAAAAAAAGTAATTTGTTGTGTAAAAAAATACTTTGCTATAAATAGATAGGTCACAATCGGTTCGGAATAATAGATAGCGTCACTCTTGGAGTCCATCATGACATTTGACTTGTTTTGTTTTTGTTCTTGATTTGATTTTGACTGCCTCTTGGGAAATCATCAAATGACCTCTCCCGCTCTGGGCTGAGCCGAAGGGCGTATCAGACATTTACTGACTAAAACCCACCCGTGTTCCTTCAGTTGCCTGTGCCAGGGGCCACGGTATCTCTTTCGAACAACCCGCAGCCCTGGCAGATGAGAATGAGATCCTCAGTTGGTTTCCCAGGTCGGCCAAAGTGTTAATGGGTTTTTTTTCATCTGGAATTTAGCAGCCCAGAGTCGTGCCCGGTTGATGGCAAAAGGCTCGCTCCCTATTACATGGGACTTAAACATAACTGACGTAATGGGTATACTGTAGGTAGTACACCTCTGGCAAACCCTTCGGGGAAGACAGGCGTGATGCTTATGTTATTATTGAACTCTTTCATTTTGTCTGGTCTTGTTTTAATAGTGTTGCAAAAAATATTTTGTCATAGAATGGGTACCGACGGTACGGACTGGCTGATTTGACACAAGTACGAGGAGGCTGGCAACACAGCATTAAGTAAACATCGCCGCGTATTTAAAAACTCAAAATAAATATCAAATTATAGTATAAGTGATGTGTATTGTAGCCGATCTTAACAGACGTATCGAACTACATAAGTGAAATTGTTGGTGACTTCTATAAACCAAGACATGCAATAAAAACATTGTGTTTAATACTTGGACTTTTGAACGTTATTGTGCTTCAAAAAAGTGCTAATCACGGACAAAAACAAGTACATTGGACCTATACAAAGGTACTCTCATCATTAGAACATTTAAAAATATAATAAGTGGCGAGTTCATTACTAGCAAATGTATACAAAATAATAAAACGGTTAAGCACAATGTTTTGTTTCAAAAAGTGAACTTTGTACCATAAGTGGCGCCCCTAGTAGTGAGTAGCGAAACAAATACTGAAATTGACGTTTTAAAAATTGACATTAACATTAGAGTTGCCACTACGAATAAATAATACTTAATGGCAAACAGCGCCATCTAGTGTCAAGGAGCGGAAATGTAATTGACACACTAACCAGTGTTGCTAATAAAACTTGTGATACCAGAATAAGAAAATTAAGTCTTTTGGTAGAAAATAAAAATTATTCACTTATGTGTATTTTTGGAATTACTTAAAATTTAAATTAGGTACAATTTAAGCAAAATAAATTGACTTAAAAGAATGAATTTCTTTGGAAATATAACTCATCGAAGACAACGCACCCAATCGGAACCAGATAAGGATGACAGCGACATAATTTCGCAAACGATGGATTGTATCTCAAATTCTATGCCAGATATATCTGAGGACGAGGATGATAACCGAATTACTATTTATAAGAAAGAGATAGAAGAACTAAAAAATCAATTGCTAAGTGCGCATAGGGAAATTGAAATATTATCGCTAGAAAATAGTAAGTTGAAGCAAAGTAATGACGACCTATTGGAAAAAAATAAAACATACAAAGTAATTGTCAGTAGTCCACTTAAATCCAGAGTTCAAACACCAAAGAAGAACATTCATACTCCTTATACAAAAACAAAACAGACGCAGACATCGGAAAGTTTGACAAGAGCGCCAAGCGGACATGAAGTTAACATTGACGCTGGATGTACTCAAGGTGTCGCCTCATTGAATAATATTATTAGCGCGAAATCTCATGTTGCATCACCTCCACCTGTGAAGAAT
This sequence comes from Apamea epomidion, assembly GCA_947507525.1. Taxonomy (NCBI): domain Eukaryota; kingdom Metazoa; phylum Arthropoda; class Insecta; order Lepidoptera; family Noctuidae; genus Apamea; species Apamea epomidion. Next base: position 14,222,789 of record OX382238.1, read on the forward strand.
AACATTTGTATTTTGAGTAGTGAAACATCCAACAGAATACAAACATTGAGTGAAAGAACTCATTTAGGGAACTTTAATATGTGTCATTACCGTACTCCCAGATGCGGAGTGAAATATTTGTTAAAGGACATTGATCTAAAAGTACGTAACTTCTCTCGATTAGATTATTGTATTATATTTATTGGTGAAGACGACTTTACAAAAACGCATAATTATATTGAGTTTGTTACTTATATTAGAGATAAACTATTACCACTTAATCATACTAACTTCATAATATGTCTGCCAACTTTTAAATTTATGGACAATGCATATATAATGTTTAACAGCAGAGTTGATACTTTCAATAATCTAATTTACATGGATCTTGAGACTTACAATTATGCATTTATACTAGATTCAAATCTTAATCTTCCATACACGTGGGATACGTATAACCAACAGCATGCACACCTGAATAACAAAGGCTTTATGAAGGTTCTGTCAGACTTGCATAATTTAATCTTAGACCTAGATATTGTAAATACCAAAGACCATATACACTCACAGGTTGGTTGCTCTCAAGAAGATAAAACTGAACCCCTTACACTAACAAAAACAATAGACAATCAGTTTTTTCTATAACTACCACCTTACCATTCTCCATCAGAACATAGCAGGGCTTATGAATAAATCAGATTTGTTAGTAGTTAAACTAGACGAGCTTTCTAGTGAGGGAACAAAGGTAGATATCATCTGTATAACAGAGCATTTTATAGAGACGGGCTATGAATGTATGTTACGTATACCTAATTTCTGCCCAGCTGCCTTTTTTACCGGAAGTGTCAAACGTGGAGGAACTTGCATTTTTGTAAGAGCAAGGCTAAAATTTGGAGAATTGACAGATATTGCAAAACAGTCGGTCTCAGGTGTTTTCGAATGTTGCGGTATTGAACTGACATCTTATAATATTATTGTAATATGCATTTACAGGATTCCAAAATATAATTATAATGTATTTTATGAAAAACTAGACAATATATTGAGAAGACTTTGCGTATCTACAAATAAAAAAAATTATATTAACCGGAGACTTTAATATTGATGTGTTAAAGAGAAATAAAATCACAATAGAATTTGAAAACTTTCTCTTGCAATATAATATCAAATTAGAACTTGATAAACCAACCAGATTGGCTAGTAACTCTTGCTTAGATAATTTTGCACATTCTTACCGTAAAGGTTGTAAAGCTAAGATAATAGATTTACTTCTATCTGACCATACATCACAACTACTGCAAGTTCCCATTAAAAAAACCTGTATGATTAAATATTGGAAAACAATTAAACAGGAAATATCAGTAGATAACATAATGAAATTTAAAAATCATCTAAAAAACCTAACTTTTCGACGAGTATACGAAGCTAAAGACGCAAATGAATGCTACGAAAATTTTATAGATGACTTTATATTGCTATACAAATTGTGTTTCCCAGAAAAAATAGTAACCATTTATACTTGTAAAAAAACCAAATGGATTTCGAACGGAATAAAAATATGTAGCAGAAAACAGAGGCAGCTACTTTGGACATATAGGCATAATCCGAACACAAAAAATAGACTTGCTTTTAAAAAATATTCCAAGCTTTATAGAAGAATAGTAAATCTAACCCAGAAGGCCCAAAACAACCACTTCATAAAGACGTCTCAAAATAAATCAAAAGCTGCTTGGCAAGTTATTAACAAATCCAAAGAATGTCTGCCGCAAAAACCAATATTGACCATACAAAATGATAAATCAACTCTTACACATCCCCTTGACATTGCGAATGAATTCAACAAATATTTTATAGAGATTATAGAAAATAATTCAAAAACAAACCTTAATAATACCCCGTTAACAAATTCGTGTAGAAGTAGAAGTGAAGCAGTCTCTATTTATGCTACCAGTTTCAAACACTGACATTATAAAAGTGATAAGTAGCTTAAAAAATACTAGTACAGTAGGATACGACGGTATTTCAACTAGAGTAATAAAAGATGTTAAGGAGGTCATAGCGACACCGTTATCGCACATAATTAATCTTTGCATTTCTGATGGTATATTCCCTACTAGTCTCAAGAAGGCAATTATTAAACCCATTTACAAAAATAATGACAAGACTGATGTAAAAAATTACAGGCCTATTGCAAAAATACCAGTCTTTGCAAAAGTTATTGAAAAAATAATATATAATTCCATTTACACGTATTTCGAGAAGTTTCAGTTATTTTGCAATGAACGAAAAGGATTTAGGAAAAATACTAATATTAATATGGCACTATTTGACCTGCTGTCAAGTATAATGACATCTGTGGATAAAAAAAATCCTGTGTGCTCGATCTTCACGGATATGTCAAAAGCTTTTGACTTTGTAGATCATCAGATCTTGCTGCAAAAGTTACACGGGTACGGCATTCGGGGAAACATTCGTAAACTCCTAGAATCATACCTAAGTGATAGGACACAGTGTACTGAGATTTCCAGAATTTGTCCTATAAGCAAATTAGAAACTACATATGTCTCTGAAGCGAGATCCGTGAGGTATGGTGTGCCTCAGGGCACTGTACTCGGACCCCTACTTTTCTTGATATATATCAATGATCTCCCAAGAAATTTGAGAAACAAAATGGTACTTTTTGCAGATGACAGTACAGCTATCATAGAATGCACTGATCCAAACGAATATCGAAATGAGATCAATAACTTGCTAAATAACATCATTAATTGGCTAAATAATAATAATCTTGTGATCAATTTGAGTAAGACTAAAATTGTACAGTTTCATCAACGACGTGAGAATCCACCCCTTAATATTACCTACGATGAGTGTTAAATAGAAGAAGTTACGAATGCAAAATTCTTAGGCATAACTGTAGACCATAAGTTGACTTGGAAACCTCACCTGGAAGTGGTTTGTAAACGACTGAGTAAATCTGCGTATCTATTGTTTCAATTATCTAAGAGAGTTAATTCTGAAACACTGTTAACAGCCTATCATGGACTTGTAGCCTCTAATCTCCGTTATGGTGTTGTTTTCTGGGGGCAATCAACTAATAGGGAACTGGTATTCAGGATGCAAAGAAGGTGTGTAAGATCCATGTGTAATTTAAAGTCAACAGATAGTTGCCTTCCCTACTTTAAGAAATTAAAAATATTAACATTACCAGCTATATATATATTAGAAACTGCATTATTTATAAAATCAAATCCACATTTATTTACAAAATTTTCAACAGTTAAAAAGACCCCATTCGGAGTCAATATGAAAATCAACTATGTACGTTGAAATGTAATACTGCGTTAATGAAAAAGAGCTTCTTTGGTGTTGCACCAAAAATTTTTAATAAAATACCTGATGCTATAAAATGTATGCCATTAAAGAAATTCAAAAGGTGTCTTCACAAGTTATTAGTTGAGAAATGTTATTATACTATTTTAATGATAATACTATTTGATTAAATTCTGTAATTTTATAAATTTATATTATTAATGTTGAATTGGATGACTATTTTAATTTTGGATGACTATTTGATTAAATTCTGTAATTTTATTAATTCATATTATTAATGTAACGAACGAATACTTTCTCGCATATTCTTTTGTTATGATCTTCTTGTGTGTGTTTTTTTTTGTTTTTCTTTCTTGTAGTGGACATTATTAATTTGATTATTTTAATGTATTTTGTTAACGTAAAATTTTGTTAACTTTGACGAACCTGACTTTAATATTTGTATGTCAACAATGACAAAGCATAGTGCAACACTTATCTATTTAAGACCCTGACATGTATGATTAATGTATATATGTTCTTCACCTATGTTTCACAAATAAATAATTCTGATTCTGATTCTGATATTTTAAAGAGTACCAACTCTGTAAAATATTAGTCGGTCAGTAACGTAGTCAAACATCAGTCATTTCTTATCTAAAAGTCTGACCGAGTAATGACGATAACTTTCCTATATCCAGTTACAATGCTGCGGTGTAGAAGGCCCCCGTGACTGGGACCGTAACGCGTACTTCAACTGTTCGAGCGGCGCGGTGGGCTCGCGGGAAGCGTGCGGCGTTCCCTTCAGCTGCTGCAGGAACAAGCCGCAGGACATCATCAGGAACAAGCAGTGCGGATACGATGTTAGGAAACCTACTTATGTAAGTACTGCTTTGTTTGTTTGGTGTTATTAAAATAAGGTTGAAGATGTACTTCTAAGGGCCGGTTGTTTCAAACGGTTGGTTAACGTAACATACGTACGTCAAATAATAACGAGTACGTAATGGTAATTATTTGACGGGCCATATTTTGTAATTGTAATTTGAAACAACGCTTTTTTTGGTTTGACGATAGTTAGCGCCATTTTTGACGTATACGTGTGCGTCAAATGGACGTGAAACAACTCGCCCTAAGTCCACGGTTTTGTTTTTTTGTTCTACTATCGTTTCTGCACAAGTTGCAAAGGGGATTGAAGATTTTTATGTGGAGCCGCCGTACCTACTGTCGCGCAATTTAAAAAATGGCGGCCACGCATAAAACCCATTCAGGGTGGAATTTTGAGATGGGGCAGTAAGGGCAGCTACCATAACCGTTAACCGTACCGTAACCCACAGGAAAACGGTCACACGGGCCACAGGAATACCCTACGAATTGTATGGGAACACTTTTTTGCGATTTCAGACTTTTCTAGTACTCAAACCTCAGTTGGTCCTATAAAGGTTTTTGATCCTTATAAGAAACAGGATCGATAGGCATAAAAAAAGTTTTTGTGAAAATTGCTTATTTTCCTACTGACTATACATTTTTCCAAATTCTGTGAATGCAAATCAAAAAGTTAAGGAAAGTCTCCTAACAACGATTTCCTCTCAAAAATCCACCCTGTATAAATCAATAGAAGATGATCACATGACTCAATCATCCACTTTGAACGTTAATGTCTCGGAAACGGTACACTTGACGGGGTTTGTTCTTATTATATTTGCTGTTTGCATTGAAAAGAAAGAAAGAAAAATGGTTTATTCCGCACGAATAAAAAGCACATTACAAATGAAAAAAAAAACGACATAAAATATACACAAATGACGTAGCTATGATTGATTGATATTGATGTCACCTATCGATTTATATAGGTCTCATGCGTTCAAAGTGGCCTGACAGGTATGCCACGGATCTTCAAACCCCGTTAATTATTTTTCAAAAAAATTAATAGCTAATATCATAAGCTAAATTGAGGCTCTACAGAAGCCTAAAGATGGGTGACGGATAATTTTCTGTAGACACATGGAGAGGATAAATTGAACAGGCAAACCTGCTTGAGTTTGGTCTGATAGAATACACGCAAAAACGAGCAAGTGTTTGTATTCAATCTTAAACATGTTGATGCTTGTTGAGTTTTGATGCTACTTGTACCAACTGAGCAAGCGAGTGATACATGCATACACCTCGCTCTTAGGGATCAGAGTATAAGGCTTGACTGCTTGGTTTAATGTTTATCACACATTCAAAAACTTCAGCCAGCGCAGCGGCTTCATTCTAAATCGAATCGTATTGTTCCGAATTCAAACTTGATAATATACGAGGCGCATTCTAGCCGTCATACTGACTTGCTACTTGTACTAGCAACTGAGCGAGCGAGTGATACACGAGCGCGGCTGTATGGCGGCGGGCGAGGACTGGCTCCAGAGACACTTCGCGCCAGTGGCCGCACTGGTGCTCGGCCCCCTATCGCTCAAGGTTTATCACAAGTCTTTTGGTTGACAATGGCGTTGTATTTGTTGAGTCGTTGTATTTTGGTATGTGGGAAAATGTAAATAAAATAACGCGTCGAAAAAATGAATAAATCTGCCCGATTTATTTATTTCTATTTGTTTTTATAATTCACATGTTTTTCATTTTTATGGCATTTTATTTTCATTTTCCAATAATTGGTTTTTAATTGTAAGTTTGGTAGTCCGGCACATCATAATTTGAGCTATGACTTACTTGCATACGTTAACTTAGTACATTCCTTGCAGCAAGACATAACCTTGAATTATTCAGTCGATTTCGATCATTTTTGAATTGGGGAGAGTTTGCGCGGCCCAACTCACAATGGAGTATTCTATTGAGCATAATTTGTGTTACATCGTATTTGCAAAAAACACAGGCCCAACTGTCCAACCCCGAAAATTTTATGTCTAGTTCCAAGTAATGTGCAGTATCTAGCATGTAGTTGCCTCCCGTTGATGTTTTTCGTTTCTTTTTGTTCTAGAATTATGATAGAACAAAGATAATATATGACAAGGGCTGTTTAGAGGCCGCTGAGGAGTGGTTCGACCACAACCTGTTGATAGTTGCCACGTCCGCTGTTTGTACTGCTTTTGCACAAGTAAGTTTTTGTTTGTAGATGCACTTTTGGTATGTTTTTGTTGTTTGTTAATGTGTTGTGCTTTTGTCAAGCTTTTGAAGTATGCATTATATTTTACTCTGTATCATGAAAGATATGAGATATAGATAAGATTTTTTTATGTGATGGAACCATACAAATATTATTAAATAATCATACAAAGTGTTTTGTTTATCACAAAAACGACAAGACAAGAACTACGATTCACCGAATAAATACACTCTAAACAAACCCGTAGTATCTTTTTTTTAACGATACCCTTTTTCTGTGAAATGCGGAGAGTTATGTAAGACTCCATTGTGAAACAGAGTGTTCAAGTTTCTTAATATTGAATAACGATCCATTGAACTAATGGAAAATTCCGTACTCCACACAGATCCTAGGCATCTGCTTCGCCCAGAATCTCCGAGCCGACATCTTCGCGCAGAAGGCGAAGTGGCACTGACAATCAGCTTCTCCTGCAGCCGTGTGACGCGCACGCGCCGCGCGACCACGCCCGCACACACGCACGCACACACACACACGCACACAGTATGACCGTAGGGGACTGTATAGCAGTTGATGTGCTGAACTTACATGAACTATGACACTCCTTCATAAAAGAAAGTTTGTCGTGTAAACTATGAGTTTGCATGCCTTCTAAATTTTTATAAACTTTTTTTCTTATGATAATGGGGAAGTTACGTAACAAAAATTTTACTGTGAGCAAAGCTGGTAAACTAGTTGGTAGCAATTGCCAGGTTCTCGGCAATTGTTTAACTAGTTTACCTGCTTTATATTATGCCCGTCAGTTAACGCACATAATATCCTCACTGTTCTCAATTATTTCAAGCAAAATCAAAATCCATTGAATATAGGACGAACAATCGTCGTTGTTCGGTTGTGGAGGATAGTTAACAGTATTTCTATGTAAATAACTAAAATTAAATGTAATTTGTTAAGACAGGAAGCTAACTACATAACAGCGAGGAACAGACTAAGCGGATGGTGAAATAAACGCTATTGTTCAATATCCCAAATGTTCATCATACCCTATTATGTCACGTTGTACCGTCTAGTGTTATAATAACATCCGTACTTCTCCATTGTTACTCCAAATTAAATACTGAAACTTCCGCACATCAACTAAAATAAAACATTCATTTTTTTGCATAATAGTTTAATGTTGATGTCGTGCAGATTATTTATATACACCACAAGTGCTCATCTTACTGTCCCTAGGCTTTCTGAGGATACCTTTCTAAACTACTAAAATACAGAGGAGTAAGAAAATGGAGTGTTTATTTCAGACATTCGCGCGTGTGGTATATCAACAGTTGCAAATTGACTTTGACATCACGTAGTCGTAGACAATTATCCAAAAGCAGATGCTGTTTCGGCATGCACTTGGCTATGTCGAAAAGTCGCACTAAAACTTTTGTTTCCAAATGCGTGGTCTGTTATTTCATATTGAAATCTAAGTGCATTGTCTGTCGAATGACGTATCGAATAAGCTCTGAGGCATATTCTCGTTTAAGTAAGCTAGTTTCGTTCGAAGAAATAGTAAACACATGAGCACTCCATTTACTTACTACTCCGTGTTTTCCTCCCACTGGCACTCTGTCATCTTTACCTCCGATCATTCTTGGATACTCTTGAATCTCTGTCTTTGTAAATAACATGTTGATACTTGTTGATAGAATTATCCAATGCGTATGTCCTTGTGAAGTAGAGTTAGCTTCGAAATATGGCAGCTGTTTAAGTTATTGTAAAGTTAAGCAGTTATTAATTTTATTTAAAATTAATAACTGCTTAAGTTTCTTGAATAAACGTAGTTTATTCATAAAGAGGTTTATTAAATCGAGCCATATCGTATAGCGCTCCAAGGTTATTTTGGCGCGTGGCCGAAATCGGAACGAACATCTTGTTTTTGAATACATTTCAAGTGACATTTCAAAAAGGCGCCACAATAAACTACAGTCTGTTCACAGGTTATTTTACCTCTGACAGCTGCAACCTTATTGTAACGACAATAAAAATCACAATGATTTCGACACACTTGTCAGTGGCAGAAACCCAATAGCAACCTTATCAGAATGAGAATAAAGATCATTGTGATTTGGACAGTGATGGACTTTACACTACTACATACACTGCTACAAGGATATTTTGGCGCTCGAATGACGTTGACTGGGGGGCGGGGAATTATGTCACAGAAATATTGTATTGACAAAACAAGATGGCGACGTTAGTTCCAATTTTGACCACGCACCACAATTCACAACAACCCTGTAGCGTTTTGTCTCAATGACACAATAATTAGTCATCCAATTGAAGATGTAATTAAATCATCATATGTTTGAAGCTAACTCCACTCTGAAGTGATGTGTTCAAATTGGCCAATTAGCCTTAACGGGAGCTGTGAGATGAATTTAGTATTGGAATATATAAGTATTAGAAGGTTAACAAGTTTGTTCATGAAAGTGAAGCTATTTAATTGTTATATTCCTTACAGATATTATGGGTTGTTACACAAAATGTGACCAGAAAATACCGACCACTGTAAATTCCATCCAATTCCCGCGCGCTTTTGTTTTCGTGCTAAAAATCCGGAATTGTTGTAGGTAACACTGGTCACTTATAAAAGTATTATTTTTAAATGTAAAGGTGCTGGCATCAGTGGCAACCCTCTTGTATAGCGCAGCTCGTTACTGAAGTATGTGACGTCATTGTGTGCTTGACAGTTGTAGACGCCGTGTTAGGGTTGTGTGTTTTGCAGCAGGAGAATAATGGCTGACAATATTTTTAGGACAGAGTTCCAGAACAAGCGGCGGCAGTAGCGATCTAGAATTATATTTTCTCTATTTCGTCCAGTAATACTACCCGTAGATATAGTTTTTGTTTAATTAGTAATTTAGTGCTATGTACTTGCATAATATTATCATGGCAACTTTTTATACTGTAATTCGGTTTAGTGACCCTTCCACCGACATAAGACCGCCGCTGGTCGAGGATCTGCCTAAATTGTACCGTGTTAAGATAAAATATTTTATTATAAACTCAAATTAGTGATAAGTAATACTCATTTAGAAAACAAAATTATTATTATTATACATTACGAAATGATTTACTTAATCATTATCCAAAAGTATTGCATGTTTAAAAAAAAGTATAAATCGCTTTTGTATTTGTTAAAGACCTCTTTTGAGGTTTTATGCACAAATTATAATTAGACATTATGTATTACAAAAGTCTATGTTGATTATGGTTCTTGTTTTTTTAGGGTAGGAATTAACGCTGGTTTTATAGATGTTTAAGTACGTGTTCCTCATTGCGCTGACATTAGAAGGTATACTGTATAATCTCACTCAGAATCGTCATTCCTTATGTTATTACAGTCGACACGTTAGTGTTATGTGCCTATAACTACATAGAAATATATCTCGAATTGTTTGATAAAATGTATATTTATTAGCCATAATATCACTGCCTTATTGACTGCGACAAAGTATTTGTTTGTATTTAAGGGGGATGCGCTAGGTAGCCCGCGACATTCAAATTTTCTTAAGTTTTTTGCAATTTGCAGGTCAGTGTCAGGTTGTATGTAGAACAAAATATTCCATATAATCGGATTGATTGATATAATAATCATTCAATAGGATTATATGAACATAGAGAGTTGTAATGATAATTTTAATGATTATAATTCTGTTTAGTCATATTTGTTACAAACGCGAATCTTATTTTAATCAGCATGACACTGACCTGCAAACTGCAAAAAACGTAAGGAAATTTGAATTTCGCGAGCTACCTAGCGCATCCTCCATAAAAGAAATCAATTTAGATAGAGGTTTTCGGGTGCATTTTACTAACCGCTTAAAAGTATTTAACTGCATAGATTAAGACTTAATACGTTTATTTTTTGAATCTGTAATCAATTACTTTTAATGATCTTAATTAAGTTTTTTACATTACTTTCTTTAAGTGTCGAATTTTGTATTATTTTTTACTTTTAAGTTGCCACAATTCAAATAAGTTTGGTTGGGTGTTTCCAGTATAGAAAACTAGTCTTTGAGAAAAATATTATATGCTCGACCTTTTTAAAATATTTAGTCCCAAATGACATTTAAGAATTTTTTTACAAGTTCATGATGAAATTGTATTATTTTTATTTTTGAAATTGTATTTTTATTTTATCGTATTGTCTTACAATGTAAAGTATTGAAGAGTCTGGTATTCTTTTACGATGCCAGATGTCAAATGTCCTTGTATTTATAACGTAGGTGTAGTATTTATGTAATTTTCAAATGACTTAAAATTAAAATCGATATTTTGTATGGAATATAAGTATGTACAAAAGTTTTGGTGTTTAATTAACCATCGGTACGACATCGAACGATGTGATCTTAAAAACCGAATGATTTTTTTTCGTTTGCCCAGGAGGGAACAGAGAGTGATAGCTAGAGAAAGACGTTTTGATGTTCTAAAGAGCCTTTTATGTGCCCATTTGAAATAAATACTTTGACTTTGATTAAGACATTCAAGAGTCTGGCTCACTGTTTTTAGTAGTAGGTACAGTAATCGACAAGAGTCTATTACCACTGTTTACTTTTACACATAAGAATTGACACAAAATTATTCGATGCATTGAATAGAAAAGCTTAGTGTAAAAAAGTCTTTTAATTTTATTTCTGTTTTGATTTTAATTAAATATTTAAGTGCATCAGGTCCGCTGACCTACCTACAAAACTTATAATAACTAAATAGTCAAATAAAAGCCCTCTTCCCCTCCCACTTTTGCTGTTCCCGACAGGGTCCACAATGATTAAATTCTGTAAAACCTACGACCTAAGTTCGCATGTGGAAGCAATAAATATATTGAGTACATATTACCTACTTATTAGATACCATGTACATGCGAGATAAATGTCGGATAGTTGACGTCGAGTTGCATACTCGATGACTGCGTGATCAACTATTGAACGCCGAGTTGCCCGCGTATTGGACGCATACTTGACAACTCGTTCACGCTGAACCGAAAGTTTTAGGGCCGGAGTTTAGGGGAGAGGCCAGAGTTTATGCTGGAGTGTTGTCGAGTTAATACGGTGTGTGGAAGACCAGTAGGCATTAGCTTTTAGAAGCCAAACCAAACCTATAAATCAAAACGCTGTTCTCCATAGGTGCCAACAAGGTACCCACGTTGCCACCATTAAAACAAGATTTACAATCACATTAAGGTTAGCGTACATTAGGTACCCCCAGTTGCAATATACAACAGACTTAGTTGTTCGACACGTGGGTCACGTCTCCGGTGCGTAAACTTTAATAAGTTGGACAGATATGGTGCATTTGTTACAGTTAGGACGGGCCAAATGGACTCGGACAAACCGGATTGTGACTTAGATGCTAGGACACATACTGATTGTGGGAATGAGAACTAGATTGAAGCTATAAAGAAAGGGACATGAGGTCGGACGACAGGCGACTGTATTTTAGCGAAGTTAGGTCCAGACAACGCGGCTACTTGGGTGGTACTTTCAAAGTGGCTGGGATGTTGGCTAACAGATAAATATAGGTATTTTATGTGGCTTCTGTGGACAGCTAATAAAAGACTGGATCACCTTGCATAAGCATAATCAGCCTATAATGTTCCCACTGCTGGGACACAGGCCTCCTCTCTGTGAGTGAACCATAATTTCCACGTGGGCCCACATATCTTCAAATTTTTGGTTCTAGGACATGCCGATTTCCTCACGTTTTCCTTCACCGTTTTGAGAGCAGTGGTGATTAAATTATTTATACAAAGTAAAGTGCCTGCTTGGGTTCCGAACCTACGATCTACAACTCGGTTAGTCCCGGCGGTTACGACTGGGCCACCTGCACCAATGCTACGATAGTCTAATCTGTCAATCGCAGAAATTGCGTGTGCCCAATGTTGATCCTATCAACAGCCTAATGGCCTTTTTTTGTCAACACAACGGCTTAACGGCAAAAGCCGCATTAATTTGCACTCGTTCTTTGGGGAACGTCAGCTAATTTCTAATCGGATCTCTTCAATTTTTTTAAAATTAGATTTTTATAAAAAGTAATCCATCTTATGCTCGTTTGGACGGGACGTTATGTGGGTAGGTATCTGTTTGATGTTTTAATCCCTTCTGTGGTTTCACTTTAATGCCAACCCAAGATTATACTTAATTACAAAGAAAATAAAGAAAAAATGTTTTAGGTAGGTATTTGTTTTTAGGTATTCCCGGAAACACGTGCATACAAAAAAGATAGGATTAAGTTAGGTAGGTAGGTACAATTACCTATATCTCCTTATTTATACCTAAACTCCTGCTGAGCAAAATTTTTTCGTAAAAATCCGCATAAGTTAACCCTTACAAGTTTTTTTCTTATTCCATTGAGTGACCTATTGGGTTCAGGTGTATTCAATATTTTTCATTTAAATAATAATCGAATTGTGTCTATCTATCACCCATGCATGATTGATGCATCGATGGCACCTCAAAATATTCCATTATGAATATTGCAATAGAAATCTCTAGAAAAATTGTCACAGTGGCAACTGTGGCACTGGCAATAAATAAGAGATTTCACTCAGCCGAAATTCGATTACGCGCGTGTCGTATCGAATTCGCGTGACGTCGCCGTGTCGCTGTCACAACGGATCCGTTTGCGCCACGTCGCGCGTCATTTGTCACGACAAGCGCGTTGCCTGATGCGAGATTACGTACGTCTCGATAAATGCATATAGTTGGACGGTTCAGCGGGAAATGGGAACGGAAAACAGGCGATTTTCAAACTTGTTAATGTGTCGATAAAACTGAAAGCTTTATGTGGTTTCGTTACCTACCGATGTTGCAACGTGGAGCAATTAAAAGTTTTCAGGTTTAATTAAAAAACGTACATAGGTACTACGAACGTATCCTTTATGTCGCAATTTTTCCTAGTTCTAAGTATGCCACTTACTATTAGCATCATGCTTGTTGTAGGGTAAGCTTTGGACGTAACAGCGCCTAAGTCGTATGTACTTAGTACAGCAATCCTCGCCGTTTTTATAATAACTTACATCTACGAGTATTGATGTAAAAATATGCTATTTAATCCTGTGAGCTTAGACTATAAATAATTTTAGTCTAAGCCTGTAGCATAATCAACCTTTGATGTTCCTACTGCTGGAACACAGGCCTCCTCTCTGTGAGAGGGAGTGGGCTGTAATCTACCACGCGGGCCCAGTGCGGGTTGGTAGTACTCACATTTCTTCGAATTATTGGTTCTAGGACATGCCGGTTTCCTCACGATGTTTTCCTTCACCGTTTTGAGAGTAGTGGTGATGAAATTATTTATGCACACAAAGTAAAGCGCCTGTCAGGGTTCGACACACGACCTACAACTCGTATATCGTATCGCTCTTTACGAAACATTTTGCTACAGTCTTTATTACATTTTTATACACGTCTGTAAGCTATTTCTGAAAAGATTATGGATGACAAGAATAAATATTTTATTATGTTTATGCATATTTTCGTGGTATTCTAACATTCATTTAAGCATAAATCGTATTTTTCTAAGTCTGTGGTTTTGATTTTTAATAAAACTTGTTAATGTGTCGATAAAAACGAAAAGCTTTTGGGGGGTAGGTTACCTACCTATGTTGTAACGTGGAACAATCAAAAGTTTTCTGGTTTAATAAAGGTAGGTAAGTAACCTTTATGTCGATATTTTTACTACAAGTTGTAAAGTTGCACGTAAGCCTTGTACCTGTTATCATTCTTGTTGTCTAAACTACCTACGCAGGTATGTTGGGTAGGTTCCTTCCAAGTAAGTACCTACCTACCTACAAAAAGTATTTACAATTTATTGTAAATCGCCTAGGCAAAATATTCATCCTAGATTAACCGACTTTAAAACTGTCGAAAAACAGTTCACTAACAAAAATTTACTGCAAAATTGAAAAATAACCCCCCAAGCTAATCTAATCGATCATCAGCTAACAATTTGTTCCGACAAAGTTGGCGTACAAATGATGACACGACCTCGTCAAAGGGTACAATGGGGGACAGATCACAAGCTGGCCGAGGGGACATAAATCATTGTTGTTCCGCAATGAGTGACGTCACGACTAACGACCTATTAAGCCGACAGTATCTGGATACAAATTAATTTGTTTGTCTGTAAACGCAAGTCAGAGGTTCCGTCGTACCTCTGTCACGACGAATTTCGACGTTTAGTGTGGCTACGATTTAGGTATAATTAGTATTTTATTTAACTGCGAGAAGTGATCTAGGGATCGATCGTATTAGTGGTTCAGCAGCTTGATTATCATCAGGATTGTGCCAGAAAATATTTAACAATTCGTCGTCGACGTGGTACGACAGCGGCTCCCCTGACATCATCCGTCAGAAGATGTAGGCACGCAAACATCTGCTCTGCTAGAGCGATAGGCACCACTTGCTTGCTGGCTTGCTGCGCAGCCATATTCTTTAATCTACCTAACCTAAATAATCCTCGGGTAGGTTCCGTGGGATGTTGTAGGTACTGTAATGGTGGTTACTTGTGGCATTTGTGTCAAAGTCAACGTTTAGAAACAGGGAGTACTAGAAACTCATCTAAATGAGTATTCTAACTCTTGTAAGGATATAGCTCAGATTTCCTCAAGAATCCGATCAGTATATGCAGATTGAGCTTTCAATATTCACAACTGTCTGGCTAAGAAAAACTAGCATAATCTGTACCCAGGATTAAGGCTACTTGATGCCCTAAGCAATTCACTAGTCACGCCTGTGGGCCCGCCAATCCGCCAGTCACCTCGTATTTTTTCAAAAAAATCTGTCTCTAGACTGACTTTCGGTTTTTGTAATATATTGCTGACAAACAGCCTTGCAAGTCTAGTGGTCGCCAGCGTTACTGCTGCCGTTAATGTTCATGTACATCTCCAGCTTCACATTACTTAATGATGCTATTCAGGGACGCAGCATTTACATGGGTGTTACTTATTAATGCTGACAAATTGCTCGCAGTATTTTTTGATAAATAGTAGATATTATAATAATACATTATGTAGGGTGAGCGGAGCGAGCGCAGCGAGCTCGAATATTTTAACAACCCGACGTTAAGTTTAGGTTTTGTTTTATATTTTCAATCAGGAATAGGAAATACATTTTCGACTACGAAAATTTTTCACACTGTCGGGTAGGTTCGGTTTTCTTTTTTTTATGTCCCTTTGTCGACTTGCGAAGAAAAACTCAAGAATCGCGAGCGAAGTCAATTTGCTTTTGCTAATAAGCACCGAAATGCTAATTTCAACAGTATACCTGTAGCTATGAGTACGTCATACTCATAGCTACAGGTTGCGCTTGTTGTTCCTCGGAGTGCCGTTAAATGTAAAAAACAGACTATAAAGATTTTAAATTTTTTGATACTACAATTAATTTTAAAATTTAAAAAAATCACCGTTATTTCATAGTTTTAAGTTTTCACATCTGTCTGTAGTCCCGACGACTGCCTCAATGTTCTTGTAAATGCTCATCCATCATTGTCTTTGTTGCTCAAATACAGTTTTAAGTTATTGTTTGCAAGTGAGTAAATCATTCAGGTTCTCAACAGCTTGAATGATTTTGAAGGGGGGTCATGACCCCCTCTGGGGCCGCAACTGGTTTATGGAGCCCCCCGAGATGTGATGCCATAAGCAATTGCTTAATTTGCTTAGGGGCTAATCCGGAACTGTCTGTACCTATTACACAACAAGAATAAGAATAAATGATTGGTTGTTACAAAATAAATTGAATAAAATAATTATAATGTATGCTTACTATTACCTAACTGGAATATTGAATATAGTTATTGAACAGCGGATCCCAAACTAGACAGCGCCTGTATCTTGGGAGCTAGAAATAAATAATTGTTTTGGACTCCAGGACGATGCCACGATCAGCGATGTTTGGGCTTTATAATTTATTACTAGTTCCTAGAAGCCTTTGTGAACTGTCTAAAACTCATTCACTGAACTAGAAATGGTTTTTGAGCTTCATGTTGTAGGAACAGTTACTAAAAGTTTTAGGCCGTTTGATGATTGAGAAGTTTTCAACTTGTTTTTAAACTAGGTTTAAACGCTGGGCATCTAGGGTACGATTTGTAGCTACGGATCATCATCTAAGTACCCAGTTATTATTCTAAAGCCGGTTTTACGATACCCATGGCAGTGGTCAATGCAGTAACTTGACGACAATTTTATACCAAATAGTCGAATAGCATGTCGGCTAAGAAAATTCGATATAAGTGAATTTCTGTTATCGCGCACGCGGGAGCGTTTAAAAGTATACAGCGACACACAACGTTGCGTGTTACAGTTGGTAATACGCAAACGACTAAACCTAACAACAGCAATAAAAGAAAATGCGGTAAAACTTCGTGCAGTGAAAAAAGAAACTGCAAATAGGTAGAGGTAGGTACAATTACAAGGTACAGTGCTTCCAACTGAAATGTGCAACGGAACGCGAGAGATTTTACCGTAACACCGACTTATTTAAATAGAGCCATGGCCTTAGCTCGTGAGTTGTTCTTTATGAGTAGTTCTTGCAGCCCGGCGGGTCAGGGCTCGCTGGTCGGTGGTAAGACCTGAGGACGCGAGAAGGGCTCCTTTGTCCGCGAGGCTCGGAGCGTTGCAGGCCGTCGCTCATTTGCTGAAAGCCCCGCTTGAAGTGTCTTCAGAAATCCGGCCATTTTCGTTTAGTTTTGCATTTCAAAAAGCCCTTTTTAAAAGTATTTGTTGTTAAAAGATGGCTGTTTTCAACTGAATGTTAAAATATGAAAATGTATTTTGTTGACACAAAGGCTTTGTTCATTCCTACAGGTCAATGTAGCATCCTTCAATCACCATTAGCCAAACGACATCATCGTAGACGTCTGTCGTACGCTCGATGTCTAATACAAAATTCAATAATTCGATTACAGCGAAGCAAAAAGAAAGGAAAATAGGAAAAGAAAACTAGTTTACTTGGCTCGGGTTACAAAGTGGATCGAACAGATTGCTAAAGTCTGGGTCACCGGGAGATTAGTTTGCATTATTCAATTTAACAGTAATTGGGTCTGACACGGTGAGGAGGCGAAGTTTCAGGTCTTGAGACATAAGCGGTGGACTTAGCTGCACTAGGTAATCCGGAGGAAGATATGTTTTCGTAGCAGTTTTGCATAAGTTTCGATCAAGCTTTATTTTTGAAAATTTAACAGCCTTTACCGACTGTCATAGACATACGTGCAACATTCGGTGTATACAGTTTTCCCTTGTCCAGGACAGCCACAAAAGTATACAAATTATAGGTACCTCTTAAGCGTACCTAGATAGAATGCCAGGGTGCCAGGGTGCATGGTGACCTCGTCATACTAATCGAACTCTGTAGAAAGATAAAAAAGTTTTTACGTGGAACCCGAGTTATTGAACTCGTGAACCGTTCTCCATCATTCCAGGTACTGACCGCGTCAAGAGAAGCTTTTACTGGTAGAGCAATTATAAGCAATTAATCCGATTAGCAGGGCCCCCTCCATCTGATATTACAACAATAATCCGCATTCCATTTCTCGGTAAAACAGCAAATTCTTGATAATACAACAAATAACAACCTTTGTGTTATTAGTTTTTCTCGGAAAAACAGCTTTTCGCGGATAACTGCTTTACGCAGTTTTACTTTTAAGGTTGTTCAAGCGCCATACTTACATTTATTGTCATTTGACAATAAATGTAAGTATGGCGCTTGAACAACTTTCAAATAGAATTCTTGGTACCTACATCTACCTATGGTATAGCTAGACAGTTTTTGTGCAGTGTCTTTTTAACTGGAGAAGGTGCCAACCTTGTTAGAACTCGCGCATTTATTTCTGCAAGGCCAGCGGAGAATCAAGACAGTGTGAATTAGCAAGGACTGTGATAGCTTTCTAGATAGCCAGAATGTGGCTGTAGGTATACGATCTCCTTCAGATGATTATACGACTCGAGATTCACTGAGTCAGAAGGTTGTTCAGAGCAAGCATTGTGTGTTCTCGTTGATATTATTGAAATTCATATTCAAAATCGATTATTTGCTAATATGGGTAACTACATAAAGTTGTGCATATGTAGTTCAACCATATTACGCCTTGAGGCATGCAAATCTCCCGCCAAGGCCGCGGGTTGTTCGAAAGAGATACCATGGCCCCTAGCATAGGCAACTGAAGTAACAGTCAGTAAAAGTCTGACACTTTGACACCCTTCTGCTCAGACCAGAGCGGGAGAGGCCATTTGATGATTTCCCACCCAAAAAAAAAAGGCATGCATATCTCGAGCTTTGACTGTATCACAACATTGTTATACAATTACTTGCAACAATAATTTATAATTACTAACACAATTTTAGTAATTTAACCGTGGCAAATAATAATATTATTTAATATCTATATAAATAAAAATGGATCTTCGAAATGTAAGTATGTACGCGCATAACTTCCGATCGACTGCATCAAATTGGATAATTCTTTTTTTCTGGGTTTGTTATTGTCAGGACAATGATTGTGTAGAAGAAAATTAAATCGAAATCGAGATCGAAACTTATGCGGGTGAAACCGCGGGGCGCAGCTAGTATCAAATAATAATAATAATAATATTTCCTCTAATATTCTTTTAGGACATCGAAAGTCTAGGTCAGAATGGCGGAAACTATCGAAATGCCGAGTAATAGAGATGTGTAGACACTAAAACATGTTGCCGACCCCTAATAATCCTACTAATATTATAAACGTGAAAGTTTGTATCGATGGATGGATGGATGGATGTTTGTTACTCTTTCACACAAAAACTACTGAACGGATTTACACAGATGGTTTATAACCAGGATTAACATAATACTTTTTATCCCGATATTCCCACGGCATCGAAACTTATGCAGGTGAAACCGCGGGGCGCAGCTAGTTTGGGATAAGGGTAAGAAAATTATGATGATGATTCTTTAAGGACACGAATGCTTGCAAAAGATTCCGGATATCTTCAAGAGTATTTCTGCATAAGCACAGAATAACTAACAGTACAAACGCCAGCACATCAAACTACCCGAAAATGTCAAATTTTTCCAATCAACCTTGTACCTTAATTCTTTAGCGATAAAGAATAATAATATTATATTATAATAATAATAAACATAGTTGAAAATTTATTAAAGAAATTTGACAGATTGTAGTAGCTCGATGTGCTGGCGTCTGTACTAGCATAAGTACAGTATAAGGGCGTAGTTAAAATACAGACCACCCAAAAATTAGATGGGTAATCTTCATAGTCATTCTGCTACGCAAACAATACCTTTCATTCAAAAAAACTTATCGAAAACAATAAAACCAACATAAATTGACATTTCTGAAACAAACCATTTATTTATATCCATAACCTTTTACGTAAGCAAAGCCTTGATATCCATCAGTAGCAGAGGAAGCCATTAGAATCGCAACAATCACGTTTATATAAGAATATCTTGGGTCTGTCTGGAACGTCATTTGCATAAGGTTGTGGCGGTCGCGGCGGGCGCCCCGTCGTGCGGGACTAGTGCTGTTACCTATAGTGGCCCGGGACCGTGGCTGAAACGGGGCGTGAATATTTTAGGACGTCAAAATTGAGGATTTAAGTGGGTACTTATTTGTACTTTTGTCGGGTCCTTTAGGGTTAGACAGTGCTCGAAACGACGGGAAACTTCTTTCTAAGTATCTAGTATATAAATTGGGCTATGCCAGTTGCCTGCTGCAGTGTTGCATTTTTTTTTTAACTTGGTCTACACTGTCCCAATGCTGAGCAAAGGCCTACCCCAAATCCTTCCAGGAAACATTCCGTAGAGCCACCTCGATCCAACCTCTAGTCTAGGTCGTCTCGCGACCTCTTCCTGGGCTGGCCTCGGCGGTGTCGTCCATCCTCAGGCCCTCATCCTCGTAGGGTTAGTATTGCCCAGCGGTCACTGTGCATGCGGCCGATGTGACCTGCCCCATCCCATTTCAGTTTCGCAGCCTTTTTGCATACGTCTAGGATCCCCGTTTTAGAGCCCAGCGTAGTGTTTTGTATTCTGTTCGTTTAACACCTAAAATGCTGCGCTCTCTTGCAGTGTTGCATAAAGGTCTTAAAATAGTTCAATGTTTAGATTTTAGATAAATGATTGGGTGTCAGTCACTAATGAATCGGTACGCAGCTTTATTGCAAAACCAGACACCATCATTATCCTGCTGTCCTTATCTCGTCCCATCATAGACCTCATCCGTCGCTTTCCATCAGACGTGATCGAGGTCAAAAGCAGGCCAATTCAGCAATACATAAAATAAAATTATTTGGGGTTAACGTCACATTCTTCTTCATTCACTAGGTATTAGCCGTTAAAGCTGTAAAGCCAGTATTTTCTTGTGCTAAAACTAAAGATAAAATACAGACGTCATATATCTTTATTGTAACAAAACACCTGTATGGGTAAACCTAACCCGGGACATAAATCAGGTAAGTATCGGAAAGTCCCGGGAAGCCGGGACACTGGGCAGCATTATCTCGGCTGCATGATGTGGCAGGGACTGGCCCTTTTTACGACACTTCATTGCCAGTTTCATACAATCCCGACCTTTTTCCAAGTAGCTTCACTCTTTCAGATTGTACCTTTTTTACCGTTTCTGCGATTTTTATTCAGATAACCGTTATTTCGATTGAGCAACTTTTTATTGAATGTATACCTGTTAACTCTTTCGTTATGATATTAGATAACTATTTTTATTAGAATTACAGTAATGTGGGTTGGTACCTTATTGTAATTCTAATAAATAATTTTAATAAATAACATACATAACGTTACAATATTATTCGCGGTGGAGTCCGTTGTAGCGAGTGATCATCGGGCCGAGCCGTGTCGTCACCGCGCCGCGCCTCAGCTTGCCGATGACGCGCTGTTCACGCTGCCTGCGTGTGCAGGCCGCACGCAAGATGTTGTGTTGGGTTCGATTCCCAACACTTACGACATGTGGTTTCAAAATGACGGTGCTACGAGCCACACAGCTTATGCCACATTGGACCTTCTTCGCGAGCAATTTGAGAGCATGGTAATCTCACGTGGAGGTGATGTGAACTAGCCACCGAGTTCATGCGATTTGGCCCCGTTAGACTTTTTCTTGTGGTGTTTTTTAAGTCACAGGTCTATGCGAATAAACCACAAACCACAGCGACCCTCAAAGTCAACATAACCCATGCCATCTGTAAAATTCAGCCTGATTTATGCGCTAGAGTTATGGAAAATTGTACATTTCGGATGCGCGCTACCCAGAGAAGCCGCGGAGGACATTTGAACGATGTCATATTCCGTACATAATGCTATCGATAGGCCTTTCAAACAAATAAAAAATTTCGATGATATCTCACACACACTTTGTTTTATTTAAATTTAAAGGTAGTAAGCGCTTACTGAAAGACCTTATAGTTTAATACCAGGATTAACACATATAATACTTTATGTTACGAAGTTCACATGACATTGTAACTTATGCGGGTGAAACTGCGGGGCGCTTCTAGTCTCCCATAAACGCTTAAAAGTCATCAAGCTTTGGCATAGGTACGGAAATTTCTAGAAATGTTTGATAGGCAGGAAGTACAGGGTTGGGTTAGCTACCCTCCTTTGCCTCCTCCTCCTTACACACAGGACAAGTGTCAGGAACGCATTCTTTCGAAGACCGGACTGTACCCACTAAGTATCCTTGTCAACGCAGAAACGGAAAACCCATTCCAATCGAAAACATTTATGTCCAACGCAGAATCGAACCTCCTTCCTCCGCCAACCTACGCGTACTCACCCCTTCCATATTGGATAGAAATTATAAAAAGGGGATGCGCGGGTTAACCCGGCAGTAGCCGCCTCACCGGCTATAAATCCCCACCGTCCGCGTATTCCGCGATCCTATGTCCTGCTAGCTCATTAGTCTTAATAAACGGCCACAAAAATGCGAGAAACATTTATATCAATTCTGGCTCTGCTGGCTGTGGCCCCTTGCGCGAAATGCTCAGACGTCGGCAAAGACGGTTTCAATTTCTATAAAGGTACGTTCTCGATCATTACTCTTGTTCTTTTTGCGGTTTTTTCGCGACTGTAATAAAACTTGGGGCCCTTTGTCGTATTTTATATGATTTGTGGCACATAAATAATTTACCTACTTACTTTCATCTAATACGGACACATAATTTGAAGATGTTTCCCTTTTCACCTATTTTATTTGGATGATATTTTCTTATATTTTCGCAGTACAGCAAAACAACATTATTCTTTATTAACATCATAGATAAATTGTTGCCAATGTAGGTAGGTCAGTTTTAATTATAACGAAGGATAACTCTTTACGGGCCGCTTAATTTTAAGCTTTCATCGTTCGACGGTGAAAATAAAAGATGGAAGGTTTATTATGATTCAAAAACAGCCTTTCAGCTTCGTTATGTGAAACGGAATTTGAAATAAAAATATTTTTATATAATTTAAAAAGCTAACAGTTTAAACAAAACAGTATATAAAAAGGAGGGGAAATAATCAAAGGGCATTAAAAAATTCGTCTGCATCGCTGTCAATAGGAAACGTGCCCAAAGGCTGGCAGCATTGCCACGTTGTATATAAATATCAATATTTTCTAAATATTATTATTCATTCCTGCGTCGTTGAAACCGTGAACAAGTTTCTTTTTTAATTTTTTTTGCTAACGTCATCTCGTTATGAATGTGTTCTTCATATAATTGAATTTTTTTTATTTTTATGAAGGGCCTGTCATGATTAAAGCATGTTTTCATCTTGTAACAAGGTGTACAATTCACAAGTGCCTCGGTAGTTGGTGGGTTAACCAGAAGGCCAATTCCCGTAATTGAAAACGTTTAAAATCTCATATCAGCGACAATCAATGTCAAAAACTTGTCAAAAATGCTCCACCGTGTCCTCCGGGCGATCCACACAGTGGTGACACCCTGGCGTTTCCTACCGCCTTATCCTGAACAGGAACCTCCCAAAACAACCGTGTCCGGTGAGGACCTGCGGCAGGTGGGAGGTGAGGCCGCCGTGGCGCCTCTCCATCCACTCCTCAAAGAGGGGACTTATCGCCGCAATTGTGGCAAGTTCGTCCCTCTACTTTCATCTTGGTCTAAATAAAGTAGGATGCCGAATAAATAGGTAAATGTAGCGTTGACTTGGAAACGGGCTTAAAGTGAATATTTTAGCATCCATATCCATTCGGCGATCTTTCTCTTTTTGTATCTCCTGTGATAATCAATAAGTGTTTCTTACTTTCAGATTACTTGCGCGCTCGAACAGATGACGTCATGTCTGAAGGACCCGCGGCTGGGGAGCGCATGCTATGTAAGTATTATCTATCTTATTATATAGTATTATCCTTTTATGTATCTGTTTGTATTATGAGTCTTGTTGCTTGAATTAAACTAATTGATTTTTTTCATTATCTTATTTGTATATGAATTATGAATTTGTCTATTTGAAAAAAACAATTATAATTCTCGAGGTAAATAAACTAATCAAGCTTTTGCTGCTCTTCTTTGCGAAGGAGATGCTAAGCCATTATGACATCAATTTAATATTATTGAATGCTACAAAAGGAGCAAATTACCTTAAAGGCGTTGCGCAACTTTGCTAGCCTATATAATTTAATGAAAACATAACATCCCATCGCAATATTATTTGTGTTAAAATTTACCTACCGCTGTTTTGTTAATTTATTTCGCGCTTACTATGGTAAACTACTCCCCTGAGTCGTCAATTAAAATAAAGGTATTGTGTATATTATTTGGATAAGTATTTTAAATAACCCCTCTCGGTAAGTATGTGGTTCACCACGGACCAGTAAATATTAACACACGTATAAGGGCCGTGTACATGTGAGTGGTTAGCGAATAATTAAATGTAGAGTACTCAAAACGTTTAAGTATCTGAAAAATTTTAATAGCTCGAGACTTTTCTAAAAAGAAAATTATATTGATTAATAATTTATTAAGTTTAAGTAAAGTAAGAAGAGTACAATAGAATACATACTCGTATTATAAATTTAAATCCCTTTTCGTGTCTGTCTGTGTGACCGCGTTGTTCTTAACTATGCAACGGATATTGATTCGGATTTAGCCATCATTCAGAGAATTTATTCCGGAAGGTTTATGTGTATCGTACATAAGTACATATTAAACTTGTACTTATGTACAAGTTTAATATGTACTTGAATCTCGATGTGCGAAGCATAGGCGGGTTGCTAGTCATGTAATAATGTGTGTGAACAGTACGTTTCTTCATGTTTCCAGACTTCTACCGCACTCCCCTGTCGCTGTACCCTGGTCTCCTGCCTGCGGTCGAGCAGGAGTACAGGAAGAGAACGGGGAACGCCTTCAAAAGTAAGTTTTTTTTTCCTATTCTAAGTAAAGATTTTTTTATAGGTTATTCCAGTCCAGGATTATGATGTGGTTTATTTCCCCATAGCTAAGGTTTAGAAGTTGTACGTAAAGCTAACTACACTGAAAAGTTACTCCACCAAATTTTTGTATCATTTTCATGAGTTCACAAGAGCCGTGATGTGGAACGGAGTGATAACAAAATAAAAAAAATCTTTAGATATTCTTGGTCGTGATATTTTGTATGATATCGATTTATGTCGATGTAGGAAAGACTGCCTGAATACCAGAAGTAAAATGATGAGAACCGTTTGTTTGTATGGACAGTAAGGCCACGTACGTACTGGCAGGTGGCTGGCTTAGCGCCTAGAGTCTAGTGACTTACGTAACATCCATCAATACAAGCTAGGCGACTAGTGAAGGCGCTAAGCGCACAGGGCGGCCGGTTGCGAAAGTCCTAGAGCGTTCGTTTCACTTCGCTACTCGCAAGGTGACTCGCTAGGCTCTAGGCGCTAAACAAGCTACCTGGCAGTGCGTACGTACCCTAAATGACAAGTAATTCCTTACAATGTTTTATCTTGTCATTTTCCGAACCTTGTATTTTTAAAGTACAACATCTTTACTGCCAAAGCCCCAGCCGACGGGGTGACCGACCCCGACATCTTTTGGAGATAAATAATAATACCGTCTTGAAACAATATTCCAATAAAATAATGAGATTGAAATAAAATTCTCTTTTCATAATATTTTATAAGTACCCAAAATTGGGAAACGAATAGAAAAAATTGAATGAAATATGAAATGGTACGATTATCATTACAGATTATTACAAATTTCAATGAACATCAGCTTTACCTACCTAAGGCGTTTAAGCCATAATAATCCTACTAATATTATAAACGCGAAAGTTTGTATGGGTGGATGTTTGTTACTCATTCACGCCAAAACTACTGAACGGATTTGGATGAAATTTGGCACACAGATAGTTTATAACCAGGATTTATTTTATTTTATTTGGGAAAACAAACAATCGTACATTGTATATTATATCTAGAAATAATGTATACTATAAGTAAATGTACAGATATGAATTGAATCAAAGCGCAGGTACATAGCGTTTGCATTCGATTTCTCTTTTATGAAATATTTTACCGAACTGAGAACTTCTCCAAAAATAAAAGGCGATCTAAAGCACACAGAGCCTGCTGAAAATGACGCGACAGAAAATCCGCGTGCTTTAAAGCTACGCGATGCAATTTCTGCCTGGGATATTATGGGTATGTAAATGCATTGCAAGCGTGATATACGCTTGCTTTCCGTGGCGTAATTTCAGCGTGTTGCGACACTTAAAATCGAAATAAAACACGTCAACTTATTATTTTCCTTCACCTGTAAGTACTTGAGAAATAATCTGCAATAATCACGCGGTAACGGTTTGGACTTTATACAGCCGCTTTATTTGAAATGTGTTAGAAAAGCGCTGCAGCTCGAGTCAGCGTTTATTGGCTCCATTTATAAGTGTTGGCTTTAGGTCTCATGAGTTTTATTTGTTTTATATAACTGTTTCTTTGCCACCTTCGCTATTTTCTACATTTTCCAGCTTAGTGGGAATAGCGGGTTGCATTTTTAGGGGTTGGTTTAGCTTGCAGTCTTTAGAATACTAAAGAGAATGGGTATTTATTGAAAGTCTTATGCAAGATTCAAGCCACGATTTGAAAACTGTTATTACAATATAAATACATGTTGCAAAATAGGGGTAGATCGAAGTGTAGCCAGTAGAAGGCCCAACCCACTAAACGCTGTGCCTCAAATGTCTTCTGTCAAGAATATATTGCACTCCTAAGCAACTTCTACCTATTCGACCTGTGCCCAAACTTTTCTCACATTTCTTTTGACTGATCATAACTACAATTTTACGATCGTATCATGAACGTAACTTTCGAAATGTGGGCGTACTACAAGTACATCTCTGTCCAACCCTTTGAGGAAACGGGCGTGATGTTATGTCATCTTCAGTTGTTAATATTAGGTTACTTCTCTTGATTTCAGATCACATGTTAAGTAAGGAGCTTTGGGCCGGCGACACACTGGGCAAGCGCGGCACTAAAACTGCTATCTCACTCATCATGCAAGGCAAACACCCGTACTATGTGTAAGATTAATTACTATTTACAAATTTATTATTTATCTAAATATCTACTTATAAGTAGATAATTTTATGGAATAGGAAGCATAGTTTGAAATACCTATTTACATTGAATATAATTGAAAAGTCAGTTTCGTCAGTCACTGGCTGTAGAGGTTGGCCTCTTGTGTTACCGATCATTCTTGATAGGTATACTGTCCTTCAATTCGTAGACACCATTGCAAAGTGGATAAATAATACATCAGACAACTATTGATCTGACAGTACCGCATCGTATGCAGCCATTTTATTCTTACAAGCTACCAAAATTAGCTGCCAAATTTCCTCCTTCGTTTAACAATTGGACAAAGAAACCATCTGGTTACCAGCAGCAGTCAGTACAAACTCTAAACACATTTGAGATACCACTGTGTATGTTTGTAACATTCTGGCATTGCTGCACAGTGCGACTAACTTCCACACGGAGGACGCGGCTGCATTGTTATCGCACTTAACTAGTCACTGGAAAGCCAGCTAGCTTCGTCTGCGGAATATCTATGTCTTTAGGTTTTGGTGCTTAGCTGGGATATTTAATTTTGTGTAAACATTTACTGGAGAACTTAGTTTATTAAGAAATACAATCTAGCACTAAGATAGATATCATATACTTATTTATTTATTTAATTGTGACACTCCAACGACTTATTCACTAATACAATTATTAGGGTACTGTTAACAATTGAACTTAAAATTTAGGGTGAATTTGTCACTTACATATTTCAAGTTTTATAATTCTAAATAATAACACAATCAATTACAAATAATAAACAAGTAAGTAATAGTGTATAAGTATATAAAGGAAAAAAAGGGAAGAGCCCATTGGGCATCAAAAAATTCGTCCGCATCGCTGTCAGTGGGAAAAGTGCCCAAAAGGCTGGCAGCCTTGCCACGTTAGATGGCAATGCTGACTGTTTGACCTATTAATAGGCCAGCCCTCTGGTCACGTGAACAGTCAAGAGTTTCAGTTACTATGTGTTAAGCCACCTTAGTTATCTTTATTGACTTTGTTATGGCGTCTTGCATTTAGGTTATTGTATGCGATGGCTAGATCTAGGTAGGTTCGGTAGATTCGCTAGAGTATTAGTATGTGTGGATCTGGGGTACAATGATTGATTGACACTGATCTGATACCCACTTAAAAATTCGATTCTTTATTCAGATTAGTTATATTCCTTATACGTTGTGAGTAGTGTATTTGTTACCTCTATTATTAAGTTTTAACCTATGTTTACTTATTATTACACTACTGTTTGTTGTCCCTAAATAAATAGATAAACATAACTGGCGAAATGTGGGTGTACTCACACACGGTTACACGTTAAGAATTACATTTCTAGTTTTAGCTGACCTCGCATTGTATAGGTGTTCCGTACAATCAGAAGTCGGCTTATACTGGATAACCATTAAACCAAACCATCAAGCTATATATAAGTATAGCTTGATGTGTAGCCGTGCGTACTACAGGTACGCTTCTGCCTCACCTGTCAGGGAATATAGGCGATATGATATGTGTTATTCAGATTCGTAAACTATATTGTGGATTTCCTCTATTTTATGAATTTTATCCACTGGATGTTGCTTTCAATTCTTTAGCATTGGCTAGTTTCCTTAGGAGATTATAATAAGACTTCATTTTAAACTTCATAAAAGCAGTGTATTCAAACATCCAACCTTTTGTGTGCAACACTTACTCTCGTGGCAAAGGAACTGAAGAATAGAGCCAAAGAAAGCCAAAGCAGTTACAAAAAGGAACATTTTAAAACTTTCTCACGTTGCAAAGATTTTTCCGAAGTTATTTATAATTCAGGAGTTTTACTCAATTCATGTTATCGTGTACATTGCAGGGAAGAGGGACACTATTGTCCGTACGGCAAAAGGGGACGGTGGTGATAGGTAATTCAGACATTTTTCCTCATTCTGTGTTGGTTGAGCGCTTTTGTGAGTCTGCTTTCTTAGAATATATTTAAGAGTAATTTGACTGACTTCACAATGCTTGCAGTGCGGATGTGTCGAATTAGTTACAATTTTGCATTCTAGGAGATATCTTATCTATTTAATACTATCTATACTAAAAATAAAGCTGAGGAGTTTGTTCGGCCAATCTCTGGAACTAATTCCAGTCGGATTTAAAAACAAAACTTTTTGCATTTGATAGCCCTTTTCTTGAGGAAAGCTATAGGCTATTTAACATCACGCTTAGTTCATGAACAAAGAGAAAAATAGTTAGAAAAAACGCTAAGCGAAAACGAAGTAACGCGGACGGGCGATCCGATGCGACGCGGTGGGTCGGGGGAACTAGAAATATGACGCGGATGAAGTCAGGGCAGAAGCTAGTATATTTATAAAATAATATGTACAGATGTTAATTGTAATTATAATGATGATTGATTAAAGCTCTTTGCTATGATGGTGCAAGGGTTAGTCGTGCCAGTTAGCTATCAAGTTAAACTAGGAACTAAACCGCATTAATTTTTACTGTATTTTAATTTGAGCACGTTTTGTCGTATAAAAGGCTAGTTAGAACTATAATTTAGTTGGAAACAATTAACTTTTATGAACAAAAATATTAGAATTTAGAGCAAAATGAGTAAGGGCGAATTTCACCAAACTTTTATACCTAGAATAAGTCCTGAGAGTAAATTTTGAATTTTTGACAGATTTTCCATACTGGAACTGTCAGCCGTTTCCACGGATAAAAGATGTGTGACTTTGGTAGAATTAGGCCTTAGGCAATTATCAAAATAAAAACAAAACCTAACCTAAAAATATTATGTTAGCAGGTACAGTCACGTCCAACATTATTACGAGTATCTACACAGCTAATATTGAAAAGCGTTTTCTTCTTATGTATTAGGTACGTAACCTATCTACTTCCGTCAAAAATGTCATACCGAAATATCCTGTCCTACTAATATTATAAACGTGAAAGTCTGTATGGATGGATGTATGGATAGATGGATGGATAGATAGATGGATGGATGGATGGATGTTTGTTACTCTTTCACGCAAAAACTATTGAACGGATTTGGATGAAATTTGGCACACCGATGATTTATGACCAGGATTAACATATCTAGGATACTTTTTATCCCAATATTCCCACGGGATCGAAACTTATGCGGGTGAAACCGCGGGGCGCAGCTAGTACATCATACATCTCTTTATACATCAACTTGAGAATGTTTTCATATAAAGTATATTTGTTTCAGTACCGAGAGTCCTAGGGGAGACAACAATATGGAGCCGGTAGAATAAAACAAAGTATATAACATAAGCATATAAGTATATAACTGTTATATCCTCACTAGTCAACAATATATAGTAGCTTGTAGCAATATTTGTGAACTAAATATTATTTCGACGATGTATGAACTTAAATTTGTAAAGTGCAAAATGTTGGATTGAATAAAATTGTGAAATTATAGCGTTTGTGGGTCGTTTTATTTTTCACGATGGTTTTTTCTTTGTCTTCATGTTGGGAATAGAAAATATTTATTGTCCAGGTAATATAGTAAGCAGGTTCACTAGTTCATAGCAAGTTAAGACGACATGAGTAGCTTAAAATATTACATATAGCTAGGTTACAATATAGTATTTGTTAGTGAGCCCCAAATTAGACAGTTAGTCTGTATCTTGGGGCTCGGAATGGGTGTGTTATCTATACATA
This sequence comes from Apamea epomidion, assembly GCA_947507525.1. Taxonomy (NCBI): domain Eukaryota; kingdom Metazoa; phylum Arthropoda; class Insecta; order Lepidoptera; family Noctuidae; genus Apamea; species Apamea epomidion. The sequence continues at coordinate 14,253,420 of OX382238.1, forward strand.
TAATGAAATAGTAAAGAAGATTTTTTGTCCGTCGGTCTGTTTGCCTAGATGTATGTTCCGGATTGGCTCAAATAAGCCGTATTTGGAACAGATTTGGATGAAATTTGTCACACAGATAGGTTATAACCTGGATTAACATGTAGGGTACTTTTAATCCCGACGGTAGTATGTTCCCGTGGAATATTTTCCGACATCCACGCAGGCGAAGCCGCGGGCAAAACCTAGTAGAGAAGTACGGCACCAGCTGATTTTTTCAACGCAAGCTATCACAGAAAGTTGGGCAAAGATTGTCACTCACTGGACGCCTGATGGAGGACATCGCCGTCGAGGTAGACTGTGGCGAAGGTGGTGTTACGATCAAACCATGTTTATGGATAATAATAATAAAAAATAATAATTAAGTAATGTTATGTTTACTTTTATTTTTCTTACTTTTATATCGTTCTTCTAACAAATAGTAATGTGTGGATAACGTTGTGAGTAGTGTATTTGTTACCTCTATTATTAAATTCTAACCTTTGTTTACTTATTATTACACTGCTGTTTGTTGTCCCTAAGTAAATAAATAAATAAACGTGGCCAGAGATCGCACAAAAAAGAGAGGTATAGAAGGAAAAAGGGGAGGCCTTTGCCCCACTCGTTACCCGTGGCCCGGTGGGTCGACCCATTACTGGGTCCATGGGTAATTTTAATTACCCGTGGTTCCATGGCAGTAGGGATTGTTTCCTGGACTTCTGAATATATCGATAAAAAATACAAATCATAATAACAGCATATTAAGTACGTCAAAAGAGATCACATACTTTTTCCTGTATTAGTCATGTTGTCATAAATAGGACCTTTATTCATTTGTTCTCTTTTGTCATTTTGACATAATTATTTACAAGCAAGTACGCACTGAAATTAAATATTTTTTTGCGGAAAGTAGTTAATTAATTTGCTAACATGGAAAATAAGGTAAAAATAATTAAAATAAAGAAAGGTAATGTTTTGCCGTTCAAAAATCATCAGTACTACAAGCATACTGTTTATAGAAAGGAATCATCGCTTTGGAACTGGGGGGGCCTAAAAAGGGTACTTTAAGCAATATCTCTAAAAGCTATTCATTTCCTGATTCATTCCCAGCAGTTCATTAGCAATTCCTCTAATTTTCGTAAAATTTCATTTCATATTTGGTGTAAACATTGCCGCATGAAAAAAATAAAACCGTAATTCTATCGGTAAATTTTTCATTACAGTTTTTATTAATCAAATTGTTTTTTTTATTTTTACAGTTTAAATGTTATTTCATTGGGATATGAATTGCACACAGATCTTATTATGAATTGTCAGTTTGTGACCATTTTACGATTTTTAATATCCTAATATGATTCTGCCTAAGTGGCCTTTTTAGGCCCCCTGTTCTTTGAAACCGGAAAATCGTTGCAAAGGATCTATAACTATTAACAAACTGAGTATCAGATTTTTCTGAAATTTTAATGTTGGCTGTCGTAAAAATAGTATAATTTAACTTTAATCATTTGCTTTAACGTTTGTTGTATTCCCATTCTTAAAGGAACAGCTTGTAATAAAAACATATCTCATAAATGTCCGGATATTAGGTATATCAAATGAACTAACCGAATCTCTAGACAGTTTAACATCGGAGGCGCGAACGATCGTCCTATTACGAAAGAGAGCTGGATGGATAAAGGGAACAATATGTTGTATCCATTGAACCCCTTTCCGGAATTCAACAGTGTCAAGCATCGTCTTTATACCGCGCGGAATGAATATGCTGGAGTTACTAAAATGAATTTTAAAACATTTCATGAAGTACCACCGCAACACCGAAATTTAGTGTTGGCAGTATATTATTATCAAGACACAACAATTTTGGTGTTCAGAGCTAAAATTGAGCAAACAAAGGAAATATTTGGTGACGCAACATTCAATTGTAGCCCATTTCCATTCGTTGATTTTTTACAATACACGCTGAATTAGGCAGTACTGCTAGTACAACTAAAACAACACCAATAAATTACCGAAAAAAACCGAAATGTAAACAGCCCTTTTCAATATAATAAAAAATATTAAAATCCAAGTTTCCCAACTGGGAAGCAGTAAAGTATCACTATGGTTTTGAACTTGTAGCTATAAATTCCATACATAATGTTTTTCCCGACATTGAGATTATATGGTGCTATTATCACAGGCCTGTTGGTCTAGTGGTTAGTGACCCTGACTGCTATGCCGGAGGTCGTGGGTTCGATTCCCACCCAGGACAAATGTTTGTGTAATGAGCACGATCATTTGTTCTGTGTCTGGGTGTAATTTATCTATAATATTTATATATTTAGAAATATATAAGTATGTTTATCAGTTGTCTAGTACCCATAACACAAGTTCTGCTTAGCTTGGGACTCGATGGCGTTGTGTGATAGTTGTGGAATATTTATTTCTTTATTTTATTTATTTTATTATTAATGGCAGCAAGCTATGTGGAGGATGGGCAAAAGGATATTCGGCATTACAAAAAGTAAACCTCAAGCCAGAATTGTGTCACTGTGTTCAGTATTGCCATTATTACCAAGTGAACGATTTTTGGAGGGGTGGGAATATGTTAAATCACGGAGCAACATCAAAAACATTAAAATCCAGAATTTTTTAAATTACTTGCTACGTTTTTGGCTGAAGAATGATATTGTTAAAACTGTTAGTGTCTTTGGAGAAAGGCAAAGAACCAATAACGTGTCGGAGTCTTGGCATAGCAAAATTAAATTAAAAAAAAAATTGCACAAACATGATGCGTCTCCTGAACGTTTAGGTTAAATTATCGAAAAATAAAAAGAATAATCCAGTTAGAACTAGAACAAAAATAGCAATTTAAAATGATGAATTCATAACCGATACACTCATGGAATTAATGACTGGCGAAATACCAGTTGGTGCATTAGAAATGTTAAGATAGTTATAAGTCGTTAATGTATCGGTTATGAATTCATCATTTTCAATATATACTCAAACTCAAACTCATATAATACAACACAACTGTGTTGTATTATTTGAGTTTGAGTTTGAGCCCAGCAGTGGGACACTACATATGTAGGCTTGAGAAAAAAAAACTATCACAGTCTGCATCTCCTGCTTAGTTATTAACCCGATAGAACGGATTGTGACGGAATACTATTATCAAAAGGATTGCCTTGGATTTACAATGATAGATTCAACAAATTCAATTTAACATTTTAGTATTGAAAACCCAGATGTCGACCGCTTCGGTTCGGCAATAAACTATCTGTAACAACCAGTTTGGCACCCATACAACTGATCCTAAAGTAACATTGTAAGCAAACAGCAATCTACAACAAGTCATAACAATGTATTTACAACTACTATCGTCTAAAACAACTGCAGGCGTTATTTTGTGTACGTACACTTATGCACAAACTTGTACTATAAAAGAAAATTATGTTTAGTAGACGGGCATTCGGAACTGTTCGCTTATGCATTCAGACTCTAAGACAATGTTATAAAGTTTAGAGAGCTTGTTGAGCACTTTCACAGAGTTAAGCGGAATGAACGCGAGCACTATTTGATTTGAGCGGAATTGAAAATTTTGTTCGTGACTGTACTTTGCATGGATTTTAACAACATGACCGCTTAAACCTGTCTCTGTTTACGGATTTTTGGTTTATTATGTGCGCATCACAGACCAGGATCCCTTGAACTGAATATTGTCAAGAAAAGGGCCAAATACCTACTACTAAAATAGTCTCAGTAAATAGTCAATTTTCCTCCAAATAATATAATTCATTTTCGGATGGCGGGATAAATGTAAATTCTGGAATATTCAGAAAATAAAATATCCTAGATTAAACCCACAACGAAAATTCTATTCCGCATTTTCCATTCCACGGTCGGGTATATTTTCTCAAATATTTTCAATTCGGCTCGCAATAAGCGGAAATTCTCCTCCAAAACCTTGGTAAAGATTGGTAGATACCTATCTACCTAGGTACATGATGTTAGCCACAATCAGTTTGGGTAGGATAATATCGGGAGTGGCCCGCTGTCTGCCAGACCCCCGTAATTCTATCCCCCGAGATGTTTCCCAGAGGCTGTCAGCATCGATTTCCTTCCCCATCCACTTATCAGTACCTACCTACACTTTTTTGGTTTCTCAATAAATTGGAGTAGGGATCATCTAGTTAGGAAGTTTGAGAATGATGCTTACGGTTTCAAAGTTTTGAATTTCTGCGTTTTGTATGGTTTTTGTTATTGTATATTAGAATGGTTATTTACGAAAAATAATCTTTTTAAGATTAACTAGCTGCGCCCCACGGTTTTACCCGCATAAGTCTCTGTAGCTGCAATACAAACCATACTATTGTAGTCTTTGATAGAAACATACATCCGTTCGCCGCCGCTGTGCGCGGGAATAGTTTTGTCGACCTGTGCGCCACCGCACGGATTTCTGTAGGAACTATATCTCATATTCCAACTGCGTTTCTATTGGTTAATTTAATGTTGTAAGTAGGCCACGGCTTATGCGCCTAAGTTAATATAAGACATGTACATATTTGGTAGAGCACACACACTATACACACGCTGTACTACCTCGTTTACTTTTAAAATATACTTTCGTCGTACATCTGGAGTATTATTGCCACACACAACCTAAGCGGTACATCTCCATCCCGTGCGAATATCGGCATAAAAAGTATATCATTTCATTTCCAATGTCTTAATCCAGACCTTGGTGTACCCTTTTACCAAATTTCATCAAAATCCGTTCAGTCTGATTAGCGTGAAAACATAACGAACGAACATACAAAAAATTAAATCTTCTCTTTATAATATTTGTTTAGATAAATAATCATTAAGTATCTGGATGGTTTAAGGCAATCTATCTTCCTTGCTTACACTATCAAGGTGACAAGCAAGTGACTTTTCTCATAGTTCATTGTTATAATTACTGGTTGATAAATCCTCGTAAAACACTTTTAAGATCCCAAATCAAAATACAAATTAAATAAAAGAATCAACTTATAATTAAAGACAGGGTCCAACCATAATTGAAACTTAGTCTCGGCAAACAATTTCTCTAATTTGATTCTATTTCGTTGAAAATTAATAAAGGACGTGAGTCGCGTGCAAACTCGCGCCGCGCGCCGCGCCGGCAGCCATGACGACTCGCTCAATTCGTCCGGCTGTTCCCAAATTATAGCGCCTTATTAATTATAGCGGTTAAATAATTATAACGTGCCGCCTGAGAAACTTTCCGACCAAATTGCAAGACTTCGCCAGAAATGAAATAATTATACTTCGATAAATTATCCCCCCGAATGACAGCAGCGAGTTTTGCTAAAGTTAAGTTAATAGTTGGGCGCGCTCGACCACTGTCTTTATTAGAGCAAAATAACGGAAAAGTGCCATTCACTGACGCAGCTCACGTATTAGTATTAATTTTGGGTTTATTGAATAATACGTGACCCACATAAGCAATCTGTACACACTACACTTGATAGAGGTTCCGCAAAATTGCGTCCACTCAAGTGGATTGGGTCACTTATTATAATAGAAGGTGTTTCCGACCTGAAAACCTTTTTCCGAAGGTATATAAGAAGGCATAATCACTGTCCACTTTAACTGTCTCGAACTGAAATTATATGACTGGAGTGTCGTGCAGAAATAAAGTTACAATAATAGCGGTACCTGACCCCTTTAGAAGACACAAAACGTCCGAAACAATTTTGTGTAATGTGAAAAATTCCGATGAGGGTGTTCGAAGTTCGCCTGTTGTCTACTTAATGACGTTAAGCGTCCTCAAACGCGACAGGGTTAAAAGCTTGTTTCGTGAAAGCGTACCTAATGTTAAATAACAACAAGAGCCCTTCGTGAGAGATGAAAAAGTAAATTGTGAAGCTGGTGGGAGCGTCGGCACCCATTTACCGTGGAACTTGTGAAAACTCGCAACAAACGACGGGACAAGCGACTTTTAACGATGTCTGACGATCGACTAGCCTCCCCCCGCGCATAGCGCCCTCTGGCGATGCCCCCCTGCGCTACGCACATTACTTGTAATGCTAATTTCATCGGTCTTGTCTTTTGCAAACTTTTGTATAACCCACTTTATAACGAATCATCATTAATAATTTTAAATACATCTTTGGCATAATTGAGGTTTGGGTAGGCAATTACAACCAATGTTTGTTCAAACCCGCGTCTGAAAGCTTTCATGGAAAAAGGCTTATCAATATTATATCAGCAAAATATTAAGGAAACCAGGTACGAGTAGCTTACTTCGAGACTGCCAACGCCCGAATAATACGGTGCCCTCACCAGTCACTCGACATTGTTTATTATTCTCATCAGCATCATAAGTAAGGGACATGAGGGCAAACGTCGTTTGACAAAATAGTTCTTTATCACTTTCCTCTTAGATTCTCTTTAGTCATTCTGTGTACGGAACCCAAAATGAGCGTCATCGAATTGAGTGGCTCACGTAGTCTGTATCAATTTGTAGGAACGTGCTCGAGATGGCAATAGTGTGCCACCGACCAAATTAGAGCCTTATTCTTTTACCCCTCGGTAATGATCGCCGTTTAATTAAACTAATGAGGTATCTGTAAAGGTTTTATTAATTTCAGTACGCCATTTAGTAACCACTAATGGAGGGAGGGTCGTCTATTGAACGATTTGTTGCTCATTATATGGATGTATCGGAGTGATTTCGTTCGATTGCACAGTTAAGCGTTGAGTTGTGTACATTTGTGTTGGTAATGGGAATTTTGTGAGTTAATATACATAGTTAGGCCGATGGCGATTGGAATTACATCAAAATTCCTAATTTACGAAATTGAAAATTTTGCGCAAAATTTAATGGTTCACATGGCCATTAGGGTTTGTCATTTGGTATGGCTAATCGGAGTAGGTACAGCATTGCTGACGCAATGGTTTTCATGAATATTTAAAGAGGAGATTGGATTTATTTTTAAACAATGCCTACCTATAAAGCTTTTAAGGTTTTTTTTACTAACAAAATGGTTCTTGTTGTCTGAAATATAAATAAATAATAATAATAGTAAACGATGAAGTTCAAATCTATACGAGCATTAATAGAACACTCCTGTTAAGCGTTAAGAAATCAGTACAATAGTGTAATAAAAAAAAAAATTCATAAAACAATTTGATTTCCTCTACAGAAAACCTGTACAAACGAGAGAAAGAACTCCAATAAATATTGAACAAAGGGACAAAATTTGCAAAGGGTTGAAAGTTGAAGTTAGGACGAGTTTTCTTCGATAATAATCTTGAATTCTTGAACCTGGAACAAACGAGTTCAAACCTAGGAACAGATAAGAACTTTGCAGCTCATGATATAAACTTTTAAAGCCATGACTCAAAGAAAATGGCCACGACCACAAAGACAAAGCTATAAACATGAATCTTGATAATAATAATATGGTCGACGACTTGCGGCTCACAGACGTGGCTGTTAATAATGTTTACGGTGTTTTAGGAAGATTTATTTTGAATTTGAACTTAGATTTTGTAAAACAAAAGTTTGGGATGTTGTCCAGATTTTCTTCAGTCACGTGGAACAATAATAGCAAGTTTATGAAACAGGAAATAATTCAGAGACTGTGGTTTTGAAAAACACGTGTGCTTTGTGATGAACTATTGTTTGTAAAGAGAATACCTGCAGCACCTCAAACCAAAATCATCCTGAAAACTTACTGATCGATTTGTGAATGAGGAAGAAAATGGTCATGAAATATTTCTCTATATCTATACCTAAGGTACACACGACGACATATCAAGCTAGGTAAACATTTCCAGTTTTGGCTAACCTCGTATTACTTGGCTTGTCGTACAATGAGAAGTCAGCTTATACTTCCGAAGTCTAAACAGCGTATCGTTGTCCCAATAATACCTTAAGTATACGTACGGTACGTAATACAGTACGTGTAAATGAATCAAGATGGCTATCTCCACATGGTAAAGTTCCCAGTATTAATGTCGTAATTACCGCGAGATGGCGCTGCAGTCCACCGCCTAAACGCGAATATTTGGCCAAACGCGGTGGCAATTAATATTGCTTTCTGGCGTTATTCGCATTAATTTAACTTAACAATACAAAGTTGGCGTTTTGCGTGACTAAATGGTACCAAGAAGGAGCGTAGAGTGGAACAGGGAGGTTCCTTAATGTGATTAATCGTTGTCGTATAGTGGCTGTGATTTCGGTTATAATGGGTTATATTGAGAACATAATAGATACTAAGAGACAGCTGAGTGGTTAGGAATTTGATTAATATAGGCCTTCTCGTAGTTGGGATTGGGATTTCAATTTGCAATATTAATATTGCTAATTAGCAATAATTTATTAGAGATAGTTTGCGGTCTTCTGAGATTAAAATGTAACTCAAATACGCTCTCAAACATATCTCACAGAAATGGCGACTTTAAGACTTAGGCACCTAGTCCTAAAGTCGCTTACGTAAAAGTTTTTAGGATTAACACTTTATGATTCATCCTCTCTTCAATGATACATTTGGCGGATAAAACAACCCTCTACCTCTTTATATTGCCTTCGATTTTTTAAAGACTGATACACATGTTGTTACCGTATTACCTTCCCGGTGATTACCTGTCAGGCTGAGCGTGGATGGCCACCGCATCAATACGCAGTGACACCGGTGACACGATGATTGATAGGCCATCAGCTATCATGGGTTTATTGGCAAACTTCGATTATTTTGTTGCGTATTTTTTGTTAGTGTCCGTAAATGTAAAGTTGGTCAGTACCACGTATAAGTTACACTAAGTAGTTGTATATTATCTGTGGTAGTGCTATGATTTTGCTTCGCTGTAAACATTTTCTACCACTTTTGTATTATAAATAAAGACACATTATGGTTACTCTGAAAAAGAGATTAGTGCCGTTTTCGATGTTCATTTGTTAAAAATGTGGTAAATAAAATTGAAGTAGGTATACATTTTACAAAGCCGGATCTTGGTTAGTGTTAAAAGCCTATGTAATTTTGATGTCTTGTCGAGTAGTAATCAGAGAACTAGTGACCCGCCCTTACTTCACACGGATGCTATGTCCTTATGTGGCGACATGTTGTAAAAATACTGAGCTATAATTGAGTTAAATATTAATGAGCTATACACAAAAATTGATTAATTCAGCGGCACAACACAGGCTTGTCAGTCGCCAACCAATCAGACTAACCAGTGCGTTTTCATTTACAACGTTGTTAATAAATCAGTTTTCTATGTCAGCATCGACGGATGACGCAAATAATTAATCTGTCATGCGACCAAAAGCAAATTCGCTGATAGCCATTAACAGGAATAACAAGCTACATCGAATTTCAATTCAGCTTTTAATATGTTTCACTAATAGATGAACAGTACCCTGAGGCATACGTCATTATTTTGCTTTCGAAATAATCCCAAATGTTGCGACAGCCGACATTTGCAAACATAATAGATATTGTAATAACATTTGCGGAAAGTATCAAAGGAAACGCTATTCATGTTAACATACGCGGTATGCAGGACTTTGAGAAATTAATATCTTCAGTCGAATATCAACATTATGGAATTTATAATTGGATGGTAATTATATTATTATGTTTATTTTTCTTATATTTGTGTCCCATGTGGATTCATAAATGATAATTTTAACAAGCTGGAATAAAAATGTTGCGTGCTGCGATGATTTATTTAAGCAAAGCAAATTTCAACGTTGAATGATTTAGGCTGATTTGGAAATCGAGACCCGTCACTTTGCACTACAAAGTGCATAGATAGGGTGCTTACATAAAAAAGCGGGTTGTAGGGCCCGACTTCCGGTACAGGTCTCTGCAGGTTGATCTTCAGAAGGAAATGGTTACATGTTTTACCTGTTCCTTTATGTGTGAGCGCATAAGTTAATGTGGGATTATTTTACCCGCACCGATCGGTACCGACTTGTCTTTACCGGGAACCCGCTTTTTTCTGCAAGCACCCTAACCTACAACTTAAATTGTATAAGAAAATGCATCCAACCAAAAATCATCACAATTCCTTCCTTTTTTTTTGTTTATGTTCTTTTTTATGCGTTATGTCTGCCGCAAATAAATGCATTTTCTTTCTTTCTTTCTTTTCTTTCTTTCCCCCACACATCTATCCATTGTTTCTTAGATCTTCCCCTACTCTTACAACCATCCCACATTCATACTCAAAACTTAAATACATACCAACAACAATAAAGATCTAAATAAAGCACCAGCAGATATCAACTCTGTCTAACAGATAGCAGTAGAATTTCATCCCGCAGCCGTATAAGATATACACAATAATGCTAGCAACACCAGACACGTAATAGATACTTCAGCACGTGTACCGCTACCTGCAATATACCTGAGAGTACCTCGGAATATATATAGACGTATTACGTGTATAATCTGACTTCTAGGATTGTCGAACGTTCTGTATAATATTATTCTCTCTGGAATATTCTCTTAGCCTAATGAATGTTTATATAAGCTGTGTGGTAGTTGGTAGTGGTCCTCTGGTTTGACGAATGAGAGAGTACTTAACATAATTGTTTTGAAGATTCAGAATTAGCGACTGTTGGTAGTCTGCTTTTAACTTCGGCCTCGTCATCATCATGGGTCGTTAAAGGCAATTTAGGAATCTTTTTTCTGAAACACACAGTTAAGCGGAAAAGCCCATGTTATTAATGACAGCTAACGACAAAGCCTTATGGAAATCCCTAAAGAGACCCAGAGCTCAGTGTACATATAGTGGGTTTAAATTGTTTAAAGAGGTAGCAGAACGCAATAGACTTTTATCCAGGCCTCTGTGTACTCCAAAAATACAGTTTACTAGCGTTATTGTAGAAATATTCAAAACTCTGTCCGAATAATTCACAATTTGCCGGTGTATATAGTATACTGTTGCATGAGCTATTTTTAAATTACATTTTTGCAAACGTGCGCCGCACTGAAGTGCTCATCTTACTGCGCAAAGTTGGCCAAGCTGTTTCTATTCATTTTGAAAAGTTTTGCGCGTTATTGCATGTCTGTGGAATAAAAAACAAACGTTTTATTATAAGCTGTGGTGTTTCATTAAAGTTTGTAGGCTACTGCGGGCTGGAGTAAAAAATGCAAAGACAGAGTAGAGACGGTAAGAGTGTGTATCGGACTGGGTGGACAATAAAATAAATATGCATTTTAGTAACTCCACAAGGGGTTGTAAAATCTGATGAAAAATTTTGCTTTTACAAAGGACACCATTCAAGTGTCGAACATTTTATACCACGAAAAAAGTACTATTTTCTTATGGGAAATAACATTTTGGGCATTTTTTATTATTACAGCGAAAGTCTAAAATTAACCTCCGGCTGCTATTTGAGATTAAAAATGCCATAAATCATATTTTTAACCCCCGACGCAAAAACGACGGGGTGTTATAAGTTTGACGTGTCTCTCTCTCTGTGTGTGCGACTATCGTAACTCCCGAACGGATGAACCGATTTTGATTTTGTTTTTTTTTGTTTGAAAGGTGAATTTGTCGAGAGTGTTCTTAGCTATGTTTGATGATAATCGGTCTAAGATGGCCGCCGCCACAAAATGGCGGATTACATATTTTTTCACAACTCCTCCATATGGGTATCAAATAAAAGGGCTTGACTAGTAGAATAAAAAAGGACAAAAAGGGAAAATAGAACAAAAAAGGTTTAAACGTGAAGCCCTATAAAAAGAAAAAAATAACCTTGAAATTATGACCCTACGTAAGTACGTATGAATTTTTTTGATTAAATGTTGTCCCGTCGGGGGACCGCTGCTATTTTAAACTTTAACATAACGTTAGGCTAATAATTAGAGCGGTCCCCTGACGTTTGTTCTATTTGTGGCTATTTTTCAATAGTTTAAAAAAAAATGTTTTAGGCTTTTTACATTCATACTACTTTTATTATTATTTTGTGTCGGGGGATTTTAAAATTTGTAATTGAATATTTTTATCACAAGTGTTTTAAGCATAACATTAAAAAAAATACCAACTTTTAATTGAATTTAACACCCTGAACTTACGAGTATTTTATCTATAAACTTGTTATTAAAATATCATTTTAGGCCTTTTCAATCTCAAATAGCAGCCGGGGGTTCATGGTAGACTTTCCTTGTAGTAATATAAAGTATTAGTAAAAGATGCTCATTACAAGAGGTTATTTCCCATAATACAGCAGAACTTTTTTTTCTGGCCGGCACTTTAATTGTTGGGTACGGAATGAATGATGTCCTTTCCAACTAATAATAAAAACCTAATAAAATGAAATTAACTAATTAAAATTATCAACCTGTAAAATTAATTTCAAACTACAACATCCTCCCCCTTCTATATAGAACATTAATGTAATCACAAGCCAATTTAAGGATAAACCTCTCATACTATTCTCCGTATACTATAATATCCTTTTGCCTTTAAAATTGAATATCCGAGTTTTCCCATATCCTCATGCAACAGAGAGTAAGTCAATATTATGGACTGTACACACATCAGCTTGCTCCGGATTCATCTCGTCCTTTTCACTGAAAATAACGTAGTTTCAAAGCTAACACATTTTACCAGTTTATTCATCTGTGTTTATTCAGTGGCTCGGCTTTGAGCGGTCCCCTAGACTAGTGGCTAGTGTTCTAATGTAAGCAACCATTTTGTAGGTTTATAATGTAATGTTAATGAATGGAAAGGTGCAGCTTTTAGTGTTCTTTGTGTCTTTGACAAATATCATTATTTTACCAACTCGGCAGTACAAGTAGTGGCACTACAATAGCAGTGACGTTATTAAACGTTTCCATACAAACCAGAAAAAACTTTTCTTAACCTGGAAATGAAACCCCGGACCAATGGTGCGAAGGACCAATTATTCAAAATTATGTACTTTAATTGTTTATACTCCAAGGGGCATTATCTAAAAGAAGCTTAAAATTAATTTGCCGCCGCCGGTGTAGCCCACGTCTCAAGCGTCACGTGCTCCAACAAAATTTGGTACTGTAATGAGAATAATAAATTTCTGGACGAAAAATAAATCATCTTAAGTATTATGGAGGAAGAAAAATGGTGATGGCGCGGTGTGAAAAGACCCGGCCACCGTGTTTATAACACGCTTTCTGTGTGACAAAAAAGTAATTCTATTTACATAGGAATGTGTTACGGAGTTGAATTTGAAACGTATTGCGAGTATGTGTTGTAATTGAAATGGGTTGCATTTTTGGGTTAGTTTAAAGTGTTTAAAGTGAGTTTTGTGATGTTGAACCTGCGCTGATTTATATTTAATATTATTTTATTAATCACTTGCAGTATCTTGCCATTTTTCGCTTCAATATTGCAAGGATAATGCAAAGAAATTTTATATCAGTAGGCAAAAAAATATTAGTCTCCATTAAACTCTACGCAGGTTTTTATCAATTGTATTATTAGAGTTAGCTAGAGTTTAGCTCAAAAGGTTAATAATACAATTCTCTTCAATCCAACTTTATCTACACTATTACCAACAATAGTTCGTTACAATGTTACCAGAATAGAATAGTTACAAACAGTCATTAGGACATACAGAGCTGAAGGCGGTTGGGGCGGCCGTTTCGCCACCGGGGCAGGGGCTGGGGCTGGGGCTGGGGCTGGGGCTGGGGCTGTGGCCTTAGCGGGTTTCGGGGCGGTCCGTTTTGCTGCTTGCCCCGTGGCCGTGGCTGTGACAGCCGCGGCGACAGCATACGACACCGCCTTCCGCTGGCCCGAGGCCGGCTGGTCCGCCGCCAGCGGGGGGCGCAGGACGATGGCCTCCAGGGCGGAGAACCGGCTCTGAAAGGCAGCCAGCTCCTGCCGCACCAGGGTCAGGACCCGGTCCTCAGCAGGTACTGGCCGCCCCTGTTGCGGCCCCTCCTGCGGCACTTCCCGGGGGCCGGCTGCTCGCAGCCCGGCCAGGTCCGCTCGGAGCTCCTCGTTCTCCTTTCGGAGGAGCTCCATGGCAGCCGTCAAGCGGGCCACCTCCGCCCGCATTTCGGACATGCCGTCCGGCGGAGGCCCGAAGTGGATGGCCTCCGCTGCCGCCAAGATGGAGGCCTTTGCCGAGACTATGGCCCTGTTTTTCGAAGTTTGCAACTTCTTAAGGGCCACGTCCCGGATCGCGGCCTCCACGACCGCCGCAAACCTCTTTTTGCGGTCCGCATCAGGGCCGCCAACCTCCGCCGCCTCGTCGCTTGAGGTATCCGATGCGACCGCGCGACCAGAACCCCCCTCCTTTGCGGGCTCCTCCGCTTTCTCCGCCGCCTCCCGAGCAGTGAGCCCCCTCCCTACGCCTCGCTCTCGGGCTCCTCCCCGCCTGCTGGTCGGGATTTTTCTGGCCGAAGCCAGCTCCCAGTCAGAGGACGACCCCTGGCCGTCCACTGACCTTGGCCGCTTGCTCTGTGCCTTTCTCTTGGCAGCGGCCGTCTTCTGGTCACGGCGAGGGCTCACTGAGCCTCCCGTGCTCGCTCCTCCAGATGCAGCGTCGGACTCCGACCCCGCATCACTCCTCACTACGTCTTTTGGGTTTTTGTGTTTAAATAATTTTTCCATTCTGTTCCCACGAGTATAAAACTTTAGGTACCTGCTCAAAAATCCGTAGTTCGCACTAGTGACTAAATCAAGCTACCCATTAGTCAAGCTTACTACCTCCCTCACGGTGCGCCGCCGCTTGGAGGTTTGGGGAATTTTTTATAGAGGTTAATCTTCCTCGCGGTCCGGGCGGTTAAGCCAAGACCCTCGACCCCCGTCAAAAGTCAGAGACATGACCTTGACAATCTTCGGGGCTACGATATTAACGGTGGCAGGAGGGGGGTTTATCCCCTCCTGCCTGCCCGGCGGCAGGGTAAGTGCACACCAGGCCCGCTCTTACTCCACACAGTAGCCGCTCTGCTCCTCATAGCGGCTTGTGTGGAGCGTTCCTCTTGGCAGAACATTAGCATGCGGGCAGCGATATCTCATTGGGAAAAAATCCCACTGAGAAATAGCTGCCCGCACCCCAGGATGCACCGGCCCGAAAACTGGTCTTCCCCCCGGACGTATCCAGAAGGGAACTCCAGTCCCCAGGCACACGTGGAGGTTTTCTGCCCTGGCACCCCAGTTGCAACCGATTGGCACAGCGGACAGAGCTCCGGCGGGATCTCATAGCGGCATGGAGAGTGCGATTGTCGCAACCCAGCGCTGGGCACGCCACAATTGCGGCGATAAGTCCCCTCTTTGAGGAGTGGCTAGAGAGGCGCCACGGCGCCCTCACCTTCCGCCTGACGCAGGTCCTCACCGGACACGGTTGTTTCGGGAGGTTCCTGTTCAGGATAAAGCGGGCGGAAACGCCAGGGTGTCACCACTGTGGGGATCGCCCGGAGGACACGGTGGAGCATACGGTGGAGGTCTGCCCGGCTTGGGCGGGACCCCGCCGTGTCCTCTTGGCGGCGATCGGCGGCGGCGACCTCTCGCGTCCGGCCCTCATACAGGCCATGGTCCGGAGCGAGAGTGAATGGGAGGCCGTCACCTCCTTCTGCGAAGCAGTTATGCTCGCGAAGGAGGAGGCGGAGCGTGTGAGGGAGAGGCAATCGCTGCACCCTCGCGCTCCTAGCCGCCGCAGGAGACGCCCTGGACGGGAGTCAACAGCCGACTCCCGGCCACCGTAGGCGCGGGCTTGCGGGCGGCGAGCTATGGGCAGCTCGCCGCCCGGTAAGGACCAGGCCCGGGTCGACGGCGCGTTGTGTTCCACGCGCGCCTCAAAGAGCTGTCAGCACGAACTGACGGGGTCCGTTAGGGCCGATGCCGCCGGGGCTGCGGGTTGTTCGAAAGAGATACCATGGCCCCTGGCACAGGCAACTGAAGGAACACGGGTGGGTTTTAGTCAGTAAAAGTCTGACACTCCCTTCTGCTCCGCCCAGAGCGGGAGGAGTCATTTGATGATTTCCCACCCAGAAAAAAAAAAAAAAAAAAAAAGGACATACAGAGCTCATATTAGAAATACTTCGTTGAAGCTCGTGAGATGTCGAACAAAACGTACGTCGTTCTGGTACGTGTTGCCCCCACTTTAAGTGTATCTCAAAAGAAAAGTTGTGAGTTTTCAGAAAGTAAGCAAGTTTGTCGTTCATTGGTTACTCTGGAGATATTTGAACTATATTGTTGGGACTTTACGATGGTTCAATATGTATCTCTTTATGGCCTCTGCACAATTTTGGTTATTAAGGACATTTTTATTTATTTATTTATTTTACCATTTATGTACACACATATATAAACAGACAATGAAAAACAGAACAGAAAAAATAGGTACAGAGGTGATGCTTATTTCATAAGAAATCTTTTCCAGCATACCTGAGATAGGACAATAGATACAGAGATGTAGACAGCGTGTGATAGAGCAAAGGAGACAAAAAATTTGTGATAAGTGAATTTTTGTGATAAGTGATAACCAATTTTAGTCATATATTGAAGACCACCGTAAAACGAATTACAATCTAGGCTGGTCGACTCCCGGCCACCGTAGGCGCGGGCTTGCGGGCGGCGAGCAATGGGCAGCTCGCCGCCCGGTAAGGACCAGGCCCGGGTCGACGGCGTGTTGTGTTCCACGCGCGCCTCAAAGAGGTGTCAGCACGAACTGACGGGCCGATGCCTGCCAGGGCTGCGGGTTGTTCGAAAGAGATACCGTGGCCCCTGGTCATTTGATGATTTCCCACCCAAAAAAAAAAAAATACTGGCTACATTTTTTTCAATTTAGATGATTACTGGATAGCTATTCAAAATTCAAAATTAAAAATTCATTTATTTTTGTGATCACAGGGTACAATGATCTTATGTATATATAGTGTTTGGTCCAACCTATGTTCCGCCGACAGGCATACAAAATAGTGATGCTATGATCAAAATTATATTAATTGTGAAAAAAATCTCTTAAACTCATAATGTGAACAAATAAGTATTGTCAAAAGTTTAATAAAATAGTACAGAAAGATAAAACAATGTCAGCAATATTACAGTCGTCAAAATTAATTAAATTAAAATAGTCTAAATGTCAAAAAAATACAATGTCAGCAGAGATTAAAATTATAAAAAATTACAATTGCATTATAATAAAATAAAATTAAATAATAACATAATAATAATTCCAAAATTATGATTAATTAAATTTGTCATTCAGAAACTGATCTAATGTGTAATGGCAGTTTTCAAGTAGCAGCTTCTGTAGAGTGTTTCTAACTTTTTGTAATGGCATACATTTAATATGCAATTATGCGGGAAGTTTATTAAAAACTGGGGGAGCAATACCAAAGAAACGTTTCTTCATCAGTGCAGTTTTACATGGCATAAAGTGTTCATATATTGAGCACGTATGGGTAATTTCTTGACTGTGGCCATTTTTTTAAATAAGTGGGGATTATTTTTTACAAACAACGAAGTTTCCAAGATGTACAAAGCAGGAAAAGTTAAAATATTGAATTTTTTCAAATACGGCATGCAACTGTCAGTCCTTCTTAAACCAAACATCGACCGTATACATCTCTTTTGCATTTTAAAAACAAGTTCTCGGTTTGTTGACTGTCCCCAAAAACCAGCACCGTAACGCAAAACCGAGGCTACCAATCCATGATAAGCCGTTAAGAGTGTTTCAGTACTTACTTTTTTGACAGTTGAAATAGAAGGTACGCTGATCTGCTCAATCGTTTACAAACTTCTTCTAGATGTGGTTTCCAGGTCAGTTTGCAGTCTATAGAGATACCCAAAAATTTTGCAATGCTAGCCTCTTCTATTCTAGACTGATTATAGGTGACATTGACTGGAGTATTTACAAGCCGTTGGTGGAAATGCATAATTTTAGTTTTATTTAGATTTATTACAAGATTATTGTCCTTAAGCCAATTAACTATTTTCGAGAGAGTGTCATTAATGTCAAGTTCATAATTATCAGGATTGTTGCATTTTATAATAACCGTGCTATCATCAGCAAAAAGTACCATTTCATGCCCTGCTATTTTCGGTAGGTCATTAATATATATTAAAAATAACAGGGGTCCCAATACGCTACCCTGAGGAACTCCATATTTGATCAATCTTACTGCCGAGGTATATGTTTTTTGCAACTTAGTTACTGGACATATTCTTGTGATTTCTGTGCATTGCAATCTATCACTTAGGTAAGATTCTGTAAGTTTAAGAATATTTCCTCTAATGCCGTAGCTATATAGTTTTTGTAGTACAATTTTATGATCCACAAAATCAAATGCCTTTGTCATATCTGTGTAAATAGTGCAAACCCTGTTTTTCTTATCGACAGATGTTAGGACACTTGATAGTAGGTCAAATAGAGCCATATTTATATTAATATTTTTTCTAAATCCCTTTTGTTCATTGCAAAATAGTTTAAATTTTTCAAAATAGGCATATATACTGTTATATATCACTTACTCAATGATTTTTGAAAATATAGGAATTTTCGCAATTGGCCTATAATTTTTTAATTCAGTTCTATCGTCTTTTTTTAATAGGGGCTTAATTATTACTTTTTTCAGACGAGTTGGAAATATACCATCAGAAATACAGAGATTTATTATATGCGAAAGTAACGGTGCTATTATCTCCTTAACTTCCTTAATAACCTTAGTAGATATGTTATCAAATCCAACGGTATTTGTATTTTTGAGGTTGTCAATAATTTTGATTATATCATCGCATGTGACTGGTAACATAAATAAGGATTGACGTGAAACATTGTCCTTTAGGTATTGCTTATTATTCGATACATTATTTGTTTGAATATTATTTTCGATAACTTCAATAAAATATTTATTAAATTCATTAGCAATGTCAAGTGGGTGTGTAAATGTCAAATTCTTATTATTAATACATAAAATTGGCTCTTGTGGTAAATTATTTTTCGATTTGTGTTTTACTTGCCATGCAGCTTTCGATTTATTTTGGGCGGTATTTACGAGATAATTATTTTGTGTTTTTTGCGTTAGTTTTATAATTCGCCTGTAAAGTCTTGAATATTTTTAAAAAATTGTTTTATTTTCCAAATTAGGCTTCAGTCTATATTCCCAAGTAGTTGTCTCTGCTTTTTACTGCAAAGTTTTATACCTTCGACGAAGTTTTATACAACTATTTATCCGAAATAATTATATAGCCTGCTTTTTGGAGCACTGGTGGCGCAGTGGTAACGGCCGCGACTACTGCTCTCAAAACGGTGAAGGAAAAATCGCGAGGAAACCGGCTAGAACCAAAGCATTCGAAGACATGTGACATTTACCAACCCGCACTGGAGCCGCATGGTGGATTACTGCCCACTCCCTCTCACAGAGAACAGGCCTGTGTCCTAGCAGTGAGAACATTATAAGACGATTATGCATTATGCTGCCTTTTGCGTCATCAATTTCATCGCGGCTGAATGTCTAGCTAATTAATACGTTGACCCTATAGACTATCTGATTATCCTAATCATCAATAATCTCTTATAAGATTAAGTTAATTATTCATCCAGTTCTTGATAGATTGCTACAATTTACTCAAGCACATTAATGAGATTTTTTAGTAATTATTTTAAAAAGCCGTTAGCGAACCGTGGCAGATTGAATTGAGGGGTTGGGGTGAAGAGGGAGCCAATTCAATCAAGTAAAGTTTGCGGTAGGCCAGCTGAGATGCTGGTGATCTTTGCTTCAACTTTCCAAATTAATAGGAATGGCTTGAATTCCACAAGAAACCTAAAAGTTATGAAAAGAACACACAATTTTTTGACACTAAAATAATAATAAAATAATATATCTAGAAATGGAAAACGTGTTCTCACTAAATCATAGTAGGTAACCTTATCGGAAAATAGATTTTTCGCATTTATTTTAGTGGGAAACATTTATCTAGTCGCATTGAAATGGCCAGTGCTTCACTTTAGAAAAATAAAAACGTTCTTTTGAAGGCTTAGGTCTGTTGAGGCCTTAATCCAATTTCCCTTCATTGCTAGTTACATAAGTCGGAGTACCGTTATCAATTTAGTCCAGAGTATTGGGGACAAATGAAGAGTTCGAAGGCAACTCGCGTGGAAAATACCCTTATTGTGTTACGTCTTGGGTACGTTGGGGGTGTGTTACATATCACGTTGTTATCATATTAATGAGGGTGACGTCTCACGTTTCGTATGATACCCTTCTATAACGTGCTCGAGGAGCCTGGCAACAATGTGCTATCTAATTCCCGCTACATTTTCGCTGCTAAATAAGTTGATGCGTTTATTTTATCTCGGTGGTATGTATATTGGAAGTTTTTCTATTACCTAGTCGAGAAGTTAAACAATCAACTCTGTTGGAAAAGTTTTTTATTGGGAAGGACTACACTTTTATTGTTTCAAAGGCTCACTGTTTAGGTGCATCATAAACCACTTTTCAAGTCCTTGCTCAAAGAGTAATGTATAAAGCAACAAACACTGCCGGAGTTATTTTTTAAATTAAATTTTTCGCGTACATAAGTCTCGCCGAGTACCGTCGCTGCGGAAATCCTCACGGAATGGATTTGCCTGGGCTCCGCTCAGGTCGCTTGCATGATACGCTTCCACGCTTCAGAAATTTCATTTAATACTTACTTCCAGTTTTTTAGAGACCCCTTTAAACAACAGATTAGATTGGGATTCTTTGAATAATTTGCAATAATGATGAACTTCTTAGTTATAAATGTTTGTGCTGATCGCGAAGATTTCTATTTTTGCAAAAAAGTATAGCTTCTTAAAAATAAGTGGATCAGCTTGTTGCTTGCCAGATATGTCATATTTCATTTTCTACTTTTCTGCATTTCCTTTCCTTAAGCTCTCGAGAAAAGACAACAACGAAACGATCCATTATCTCAGACAAACAACATTCTAATCTAACCACATTCCATATAAGCTTAACATTCCCAGCGTAAACATTATTTTGTCGTCCATTTTATGAGTGCCTACATTTGAGTATTGTGAGAAGGATACTTTCCATTTATTTTGTGAAGATTTCGTGAGGCATTAAATTGGGTTTGCGGATGGCCGCAGATGTCTTCGGGAGTATCCGGGGCTCCGGAAACATATGGCCGACCCGCGAGGATTTGAATAGGCTGGGCCCCTGCGCCCCTGACCGCCTCGCTTTATGCTTTCAAGACGTTTTCATCTTGGCATTATAAAATTGTGATTCAGAAATATTTTTGGATGTAACTTTTGTACGTTAGATACTGAATGGAAACTTTTAATAAAAAGGATTTCTTCTGATTTTAATTGTATTAGATATGTAGTTTTTCCTTTGTGTTTCTTGTGCTTTGATTTTTCAGAGTCAATAATAAGTAGAAATGGCCTTGATCGGCGATATGTGCAGTAAGTATGAGGCAAGTTGTGGCCCAGTGTGGTAACAGTAGCCCCGAATTACAAGTTGTATCTACATCTTGGGTTCGAACCCAGACAGGCGCTTCACTTTGTGTCATTTATTTCATCACCATTTCTTTCAAAAACGGTGAAAGAAAAAAAACATCGTTAGGAAACCGGCATGTCTTAGGACCAAAAATTCAAAGACATGTGACTGGTCCCGCGTGGTGAATTACGGCCCATTCCCTCTCACGGACAGCAGGCCTGGGTCCCAGCAGTGGTAAAGCTATAAGCTGATATGGATTACCAAATAAGAACCGAGCGAGGTGCGATGAAGCAGCTAGTATAGTAAAGGCAATCATATAGATGTGTCATTCTCGATGTAAGCCCAAAGGATAAGAGAATAACCCGCAGAAGATGTGTTCGGTGGCCGTGAAACCCTCTTCTCTTCTTCATTATGGCATTAGGACTCGTTTTATTCGGAATATATTTGTCAAAGCCTTGGGTATATTTTGATATGAATTTACGATTTAGGGGTTCTTATTGTGAAACCATGGAAATGAGAAATATAGATATAGAAGTTATGACTCAACGAGAGGAAGTAAGTAAGTATGACTAGAGTCTTGAGTGTTAACATCTTTGTGGTTTAATGATGCTCTCAGGTTCATCATTCGATCCTTGGCTTCCATCTTCATCCTACGAAACATGGAAAGCAAACAAGAAAATGCGAAATTCATACTCATGTTATAAATGCGGAAATCTAAGTTGTTTGTTTGTTTTGAAAAAATCTTTATTAACATAAAAACATTTACAAACCTGTAGTACTTAAAAACAAAGTAACAGTTACACTAATATTACAAACAACACTTTTACAGGCTAGAATCACCTTTATAAGTATATAATAGTGATGGTTACAAACTTATTACAGCATGAGGCATTTAATAATTTAAGCTTGCATTAACTGATGAAATTTTTGTGACAATTTCATTTCTAAAAAAATAAAAAAAATTGGGGGAGCAACAAATTCTTAACTACGCGCTCAGCGTAAGTGCGACCGGTGCAAGCGGTCGCTCAGGTGATCGCGCGTGGCCGCCAGCGATCATCGAGCTACCGCGCCTCCCGCGCGCTCACTTGTATATGGTGAGCGCGGGGAAGCGCTGGCGCATCGTACGGGCCCAGCTACGACGCGTTATCAGTATTGTGCGCGAACAACACGTAGTGGTGGGGAAGTTTGTATGTACCGTATCTATCGATATGTCGCAAGTCTTTCAACTCAATTTGACCAATGTTAGCAATCAATGTATTTTGATGACTTTTGTTTTTGTTGTAAAATTTACGAGTTAATTTTAGGATAAATTTTATTTATAATATGCTAGGTTGTATATTAGTTTGTAGTACTTTAAGGTTAGTTTTAAACGGAGTATTATAGGAAATCTAAGTAAAACTCTCTGTCTGTGTGTCTGCCTGTATGTCAGTCTGTGTGTCTGTCTGTTAACTTTTCACGCCTTAACGGCTGAACGGATTTGGATGGGCAAACGGATAGGCCATGACCTGGGTTAGGATATAGGATACTTTTTATCACTGTAGTACGTTCCCGTGGGATAATTTCCGACGTCCAAGCGTGCGAAACCACGGGCAAAACCTAGTTAAAAACAACAATAATAAAAAATCATAAATGTCGTTTGAAAGTCAATCGTTGCTACGGAATTGTTTATTTAAAAAAAGTAACAAGGAAGTGTACACTTGACAAATTCTTTTTCTCACAACAAACTCAACAATAATATTCATTACGTGTTGTTTAAAAGAAAATGAATGGCCCCGTGACTTTTTGAAACTTTTCCACGACTGTTGTTGTTCACAGCCCTTTATTTTGGTGCGTGCAAAAAAAGGCCACTTTAATAACCTGTGTTTGGTAAGTTTGCATATACACGAGCGACAGGCGTCATCTGCCGTACTCTCTTGTATTTGAGTACGGTGCTCAAACAAATACACAAGCGGCACGTTGTCGACGGCTACAGTTGCCTCTGCCATTGACGCGTGTCGCTCGTGTGAATGAGCACTAATTGTTGTAAATGATTACAGTGTAGTATATAGTACCTACCTACTTTAGTGTAAAGCAAAAATATTGCTTTAAAGATTTAAATCCTAGGTACTTCATTTGTAAAGTTTCTTGGAGATTAGTTTGGTAAATAAGCCTCAAAAACGTTACAAAAGTAATTAAAAACAAAACGACAGACTTATTTTAGCAATAATTCGTGTTAAATTAAATTCGTATAGGTAAGTATAGTAGTAAACCAGCCAGGTCGGTCGCATGTTACGCGTCCGGGGAAATGTCAGCAATTCCCACCAATCGCGCGTCCCGGGAAGGCAAGACATAGGCAACCCCCGTTGTTATTACAATATAAAATGCATTTTTATGAGCAAAACGCCATCCCTTTGTTTTAGGACTAAATATGAAAATGCCACGAAGAAAAATATTATTCAGGGAATATTTTACTTATTGAATGTGTTTGTGGTACTGTGAGGCTAGAAAGGACGTGACTACCGAGATGACTTCTAGAAATATGGAAGAAAAGACATGTTGCACTGGCCGCAAATAACTTGGTATAAAGGCAATCAATATTGATGTAAGTGTTGTGTAATGATATTGTTTAGAAAATGAAGGCTTTTCGAGCTATTTAGTTAGGTTATGTAAATACCTACATAGGTACATCATAATGTATGAATAAATGTTGTATTGTATGTATTTTTTAGCTCATGAGCCAATACCTACATTTACTTTAAAAGTAAAGAAGAGCGATCCTTCTTCGGTCTAGTTAAAGTTAGCACGAGTGGAAAATGGGGTTATTTCTCATGGGCTCTAATAATGTATGAATAAATGTTGTATTGTATGTATTTTTTAGCTCATGAGCCAATACCTATCTACTTTAAAAGTAAAGAAGAGCGATCTTTCTTCGGTCTAGGTAAAGTTGGCACGACTGGAAAATGGGGTTATTTCTCATGGGCTCTAAAATAAATATTATATTGTGTAAAAAATTTAACGTAGGCATTACAGCGTGACCTCTGCGTTAGCAACCTATTCTTTATAAGATATCTGATATTCATTTGAAAGTTTACGGAATAAAGTAGTCACAGACCTAAAACCGGTTGCAATCGATTCCCTAGTTCGGAAACCAAATGCGTAACAAAAGATATTTCATCCGACCTTAAGTTTTCTCGTAGTTTTTTTCTATTAGGGCTGATTTTTCAATCATCTCATAACTTTATTAAAAAAAAAAAAAGAAAATAAATAAAAATAAAAAAATAATTTAGAAATTTCGACAGTTATTTCATACGAAAATTGTCTAACATGAATTTAATTCCTCGAATAAAAGTTATCTGGCGATGGATAATTCAGCCCTTGGGCCAAACTATCTGAAACGGAACTATGTAATGATAGGTATTAAATTTTAGCTTATTTTATGACGATGATTAAAAAAAAAATAATAAATTATTATAGGTACGTGTCACAGTGGTGAATTTCAGATTTATTTCGCTACACTACGAACAAAATCCAGATACTGAATAGTTTCAAAATGCAAAACCAGACCACTCCAACTAAATATGCAGCAAGCTTCACTAAATCGGTATTCAAGTAGCAGTTACTTAACAATGATTTGAGTGGCGAAACAATGCGCGCAGGTCCCGGACATAAAGACGGAGAGTCCTGATGTACAGGAGTCCGGGGTCCGGGACTCCGAAATAGTTGCTTTGTGCTGCTATCGGTGATTTTAGAGTAAGGCGAGTTTGTAATACTTGCTGATTTGATTTATTGAGTGGCCGCCACTGTTTACTTGTAGTTAAGACGGGAATGTTCGGTCAAAGTTTGGTGTTCTAGTATATTGTTAAGGATTTAGGATAGTAGGTTTCGTAAGATATTTTGTTACTTGCAACCTACTATTAAGCCTTAATAAGACTACACACATCGCATAATCTAAATTCTTGAGGTGGTATTATGAAAATTGATAAAAAGTTTTGTTTACATTTATCCTTATAATATCATGTCATACTTCATAAAATGTATTTATATAAATATGACTACTAACTATTTGGGTTCGGTGCAACATACCTTCCATACTATTAGTCGTCATCTCGATACTCACTTCTTTTACTACTACAATTTTATGACGTATTGCATGGAAGTAGATATACGAGTATGTATCTTAATTTTTTCTGAAGTGAAAACATCTTTAGCGGCGTTGTGCACTTTTTTTGTGATGGGTAAAAAATGTTAAACTCGCGTCAGGACACGCGACCTGATCGAAAATTAACAAATAAAGGAGGGAGAGTAAACTAAAATAAAAAATGCACAACGTTAATATTCAAGTTTTCACTTCTGCCGGCACTCCCGGAGTGCAACCTGTTTTATTTTTAAATTATTTATGATCAAACAATATATTGGTCAATATTATACCTACAATAATGACTAAATTAGTAAATTACAGCTGGCCATGGCTTATATCTAAACATACTTATAAACCATGATCATCATAACTCTTCTGTCCTTATCCCAAACTATTTGGGGTCGGTGTAACATGTGCTTCTCTTCCATACTATTAGTCGTCATCTCGATACTCACTTCTTTTCTAACCATATCCTCATTCACACATTCCATCCATCGTTTCTTTGGTCTTCCCCTACTCATATAGCCATCGACATTCATACTCAAAACTGTGCTCACAACATTTTCCTCATTCCTCCGTAACACATGCCCATACCATGACAACCGATTTCCACACAACTTTTCAGTTACCGGTGCCACTTTAAGACTTCCTCTTATGTACTCTACATACTTAGTGAATAACAACATGAAGAGTTTTTTGATGTTCCCTTGAATAGTAATGAATGAATGTAGCCATAAATATGGTGCAATATATTATTGTGCTCTAAGAAACGATGTAGAAAAATCAACACTGAGCTTTTTAGTTAAGGTGACGTTTGATTGCAAACGAAGTCGAGGACAAGCATAATCAACCTATAATGTTCCCACTGCTGGGACACAGGCCTTCTCTGTGAGAGGTATCGTAATCCACCACGCGGGCCCAGTGCGGGTTGGTAGATGTCACATGCCTTCGAGTTTTTGGTTCTAGGACATGCCAGTTCCCCACGATGTTTTCGTTTACCGTTTTGAGAGCAGTGGTGATGACATTATTTACACAAAGTAAAGCACCTGTCTGGGTTCGAGGACAATAACCAATTCTAATTATAACCATTTATATGAGAATTGTTCTTTTTAATAAATTGTAGTGGTATCACAGTGAAACTAAAATATTAAATTAACTAAGACAATATAAATTCATATTACTTTCTTGACATCTGTTTTAATTTAATTAACAAGGACAGCAGGGGTTGAGACCGTCTTTTATTGTTTTAATATAAAAAGAAACCTTACTTAACAAGAATATTCAAAGACAAAGGGATATTACTTCGAGCTTGACATTTTATGCATCAGTATGAACACAAAATCTCTTTTATTAAAGGATTGTGATATTCAACCCGCTGTGCACCGCATTCAGCCTCAAGGCATTATTAGGCTAGTTAGTCTCGAAAGGAATATTTCGTCGTTTTTTAAAGAAAAAAACCACATAGTTACACTCCTGTGCTCCTAAATCGATCCACCGTGCAAGTCAATGTGAGGAAAAGGAGCATAAAACATCAAAATTAATGATGAGTTAAAGAAAAAGTTTGTATGCAGTTTTGATCGGACATACTGGCCATCATTTTTGTGTCGTCATTGTTCCGAGTTTGAATTCACGACCATTTAAAAAGGCATAGACTTCTATACAAATAGTGCAGGGTTTGATTTAGAAGTCCGTGAGAGGATTGTGATATACAAACCGCTGCGCACCACATTTAGCCTCGAGGCACTATTTGGCTAGTTAGTCTCAAAAAGAATATTCAATAATTTTACAAGGAATAAAAACAACATAATTATACGAGTATTTTGTGTGCGTAACGGAACACTAAAATGTGAATGAAGTATTGATGGCAAACTGACAGCGAGAATAAGGCATCTTACTTGATAAAGTCTAAACGAGAGTAACCTCCTTTGAAACACTAACACCCATATTCTAAGAAGTAACTTCGAAAGTTCCTCCACCTCCACTCATTCGAGGTTACCTTAAGGACTACCTCAAAGAATCCTCGAAATCGGTATTCTTAGTTAAAACTCGATCTTGTCATGAGGTAATCTTGAGGATCCTCCAGTGAGGTTGAGTCGAGGTCGAGTCGAGGTAAAACGTCATTGAATACGTCATTGAATCATAGATTACAGTATACACTTTGTTTTTTTTTGTCTATGGTCACTCAAAAATTGTCTGATTGCGGTTTTTTTATCTGTGTGATCGCGTCGGTCCTGTCATCCTGTGTTGGTAGCGTAGACCATGGAATTATTATGTACTACGGTAGTACATAATAATTCCATGGCGTAGACTAGTTCATAGATTATACACTATATATAGGAACTAGTTTACTCTGTCTACGGTTGGTAGGTTTACGTTGAAACTTTAATAATTTAATTGTTTTTTTCTTTTTAATTTAATTGAAGACAAGCGGTAACAACATATTCAGCACTGTTTCTTTCCTAAAACGATAGCGTCTTTGGAATTCAATATTGTCATAAAATTCTATGGGATTTTCTGAATCCCGCAAATAACGGCGTGCAGGGTAATCGTACGGATTATCATACAGATAATTCAGAAACTGTTGGAAATCCATTGAAAACACTATTAGAAAAACTATTCAAATAAATTAATCGGTTCTGTTTACAACCGTGAGTGAAAACAACGTAAAGAATGGCATAAATCTTCCTTGAGTGTTCCTTAAGGTACGTCGCGATGTACCTTGAGTTTGACAGTTGTTTCCTCACCACGACTGAGGAAAAATGTCGAGGGACGCCATGTGGAGGTGATTTTTTACAACTGTGAATACCGATTTCCTTGAATGGAGTTGAGTGGAGTCGAGGAAGTTTCGAGGAAACGTCTTGGAATATGGGTGTAAGTCAATGAGTGGCGACCTCTTATATGGAACTAGCGTTCCATACTTATCTCTTCGGACGAGGCTATCATATAAAAATGATAGAACTTCAATTACAGGTAAAAGAGTAGTTTTGTAAGGAAAAAACAACATAATTATATTTTGTGAGCAATAATGGCGGAGCACTAAAATGTGAATGAAGTATGATGGCAAACTGACAGCGAGAATAAGTGATCGGACTTAAACATCTAAAGGAGGTCAAATTAAGAGCATGAGTCGGTCTCGTAGGTGAGTACAAGTGTATAAAATTTATCTTTTCGGACGAGGCTTTATATATTATACACTTGTACTTATATACTTATACACTTATACATACAATAGAACTTCACTTACAGGTAAGTTCGTTTAATCACTAACTATTTCGAGTTTGACATTTTATGCATCAGCAATTCAGCATGAACACATAATCTCTTTTATTAAAGGATTGTGATATTCAACCCGCTCCGCATTCAGGCTCAAGGCAATATTAGGCTAGTTAGTCTCAAAAGGAATATTTCGTTAGTGGTTGAAACAAAATTATTCTCTCATTCGTAACAGTGTTTCAGTTTAGTCTCATTGGGACTAAATGTTTCACAAAATAACGATGAAATAAAAGCGTTCGTTTGAATTGAATTTGTTTTCAGAACAACATTTTAGTCTTGTTAGTGCGCATCAACTTGAGTATTGTAAATGATTTACAATTCTATTTATCTTGTTTATAATTGATAGCAAAGGCAATGTGAATGCTGGTTGTAATTAAATTGCGTTAAATATCACTTTGAATTATTTAGTGAGATGAATGCTTGTGAGAGATAGACTAATAGTAAACTTGGGGTTAATAATTATTAGTTAGGTATTTCTTTCTTTGTCTGTGAAAGTTAGGTTAATGCCTAGTATTTTAGTTTTTAATTAAGGTAAAATGGGCTGTTCTTAATCGAAATATAATAATACCTAGACTAAAGGGTATTTGGTATTTGGGGATGATCTTGTGATGGCCGCAGGAATTCGCTGGATGCGGGAAGCTCAGAACCGGTCGAAGTGGTGATGATTGAGGGAGGCCTGTGTCCAGTAGTAGATGTCTTTCGGCTGAAATGAATGAATGAAGAGTATTTTGATGTTGAGATTGTTTAAATAAATTGTAACTTTAAACCTTAATAACTTGTAGCATTAAAGTACGGCTTAGAGTTAAACAGAAAAACTTTACTATAGCTCCAACTCTCTACATTCAACAGGCAAAACAAGCTCCATGTTAATAGGCTAATTCGAAACAAATTCACGAAGACAGTGAACACAGTGTGCTTTCAAAGAAGACTAGAATTAAATAGGATCGTGTACAAACTACCTTCATAGGTGATTGAGTAGGTGTGTGAGCGTGTGACTGTTGTGCAGTGGTGTAATTCCTACTAATATTATAAAGTGAAAGTTTGTATGGATGGACGGATTTTGTTACTCTTTCACGCAAAAACTACTGAACGGATTTGGATGAAATTTGGCACACAGATGATTTATAACCAGGATTAACATATAGGACAATTTTTATCTCGATATTCTCACGGGATCAAAACTTATGTGGTTGAAACCGACGAAAAATTTCGACGCTATGGGGTCTAAACTCATATGCTGAATCCATGGTTACAGTTTGCGCGTCGATGTCCCTACTACCCTGTATACAACTAATAAATGAATAAAAATAACCATACATTTTTTAACTTTTGAACTTGTCTTAACTTTAAGCAATTTTTAGAGTTAGGTACTTTAGGGAATCTTTGGTATTTTTGGCGGAGCACCCTGATCTTCTCTAATTATACCTAACTGCTGTCCACTTCAACAACGCCCACTTAATTAATTCGATGCTCCTCCGTACTAATACAAGACGGCGCTATTTAAGACCGATACAATATTAATGAAGCTTTGACCTTTCAAGGTGTTAATTTTAAAACATTGCAGTGACGTCATAGAATATTGACATTTAAAAATGTTCGTCATTATGTGCTGTGGCGTGTTTAGGAAATGTCAATATGTACTTAATGCTGTGTAAATATTTCAGTATCAATATTTAACTGTAGGTGCTGGCATTTTAATTAGCAGTACCTTATTTAGTAATAAATATTAAGAGATGATAAACTGACATGACTATAGGTAAATATCAATAAATATAATATAAAATAGACGTGTAAGGTAGACGAAACCAGTGCAGTTGTGGCCCAGTGGCAACGTCCTGACTTACGAGTTGTAGGTCATAGGTTCGAGCCCAGGCAGGCGCTTTATTTTGTGTAAATAATTTCATCACCACTGCTCTCACAACGGTGAAGGAAAACATCATGAAGAAACCGGCATTTCATAAAATAAAAAACTCGAAGACATGTGACATCTACCAACCCGCACTGGGCCCGCGTGATAGATTACAGCCCACTCCATCTCGAACAGAGGAGGCCTGTGCCTGTTAGGCTGATTATGTAGGTACTCGGAAAATTCCAATACGTTTAGTAACATCTCTTACGAGTGCATACGCTGTCTCTACATCTCTCTATCTACTGTCCTATCGCAGGTATGCTGGAAGAGATGTTTTATGAAATAAGCATCACCTATGTACCTATTTTTCTGTTCTGTTTTCTTCTTCTTCTCTCTGTTTTCTTGTTTGTTTATAAATGTGTGTAAATAAATGGTAAAATAAATAAATAACATGTTATTAAATTTTTCCATATTGAATCAATTTTTGGTGAAATGTGTGATTGGTCTAAAGAAATGGGAGGCACGCGAGGTTTTACAATTGTAAATTCAAAACACATAAATTATGTACCTACCTTTTGCCTACAGCAATATTTTGATGATAGACTTAGTATAACTTTCTCGGACGATTCCTTTCTCAAGCAGCTCTACTACTAAATTCTAATTAAAAAAAATTTCTCTTTACAAACAATGGCACCATATTAATACAAACAATATCTATCTATATACATAAAATTCAAAGTCCTGACTGCCTGACTGACTGATACATCAACGCACAGCCTAAACCGCTGGTCCTAGAGACATGAAATTTGGAGGTTGTGTTCTTCGTGAAGAGTAGGTATCCACTAAGAAAGGGTTTTTGGAAATTCCACCCCTAAGAGGGTGAAAGAATAAGAATTTCCATACAAACGAAACGAAAGGAATAAGAATTTCCATACAAACAAAATGCCCCCAGCATTTCGTTTGTATGGAAATTCTTATTCCTTGAGTTAATAAACTTGAAACATGGCACCAATACTAATCTAAGTAAATTATGAAGTTTGCCATTTTATGAAAGTTTGTATGGAAGAATTTTCTCAAAGGGGGAATATAGGGGTGTTGAAGTTTGTGTGGAAGAATTTGAATGCGTGGACCGTAATTTGAATGCGCGGTTTATACTTAAGACCAAAAATAAAGAATAACATGTATCAGGGTTCTTCGAAAATCTACCCCTAACAGGTTGAAAAGGGGTAGTTAATTTTACAGGGGAGGATTATAATACGTGGCTTGATTAACTCGAAAATTAGTATTAATACTTTTGACAGAAAATAATTGATACTTAATAAGTATGTAAAGTGTTCGAAAATTGACCCCTGACGGGGCAAAAAGGGGTAATTCGATATTTAAGGGGAGGATTTGAACTTGAAACTGTATGTTATATTTTCACACCTAAACCACTGAACTTCTGATTTGGCAAAGAGATAGATGGCATCCTGGGGAAAGACATACTTTTTATCCTGGTAGCATGTTCCCGTGGGATAATTCCAGACATCCACGCGGGCAACGTCGCGGGCAGAAGCTAGTATAATATAATCATATTGATTTAAAAAACTTTGACGTGGGTCGTACACGTCAAAGTTTTAACTCATATAAATATGTGTAAAAGACAAGGATTCCATTTTACTACATACACGTGTTTTGTCTCGCAGCTTGTCTTTAATTCAGAGCACAAAGCGTGTTTTAATGCAGCGTGATCGTCTCAGGGGCTAAGTGTCACTTAAAACGTGTTTGTGCTGACGTAGACACTTTGTTTTACTTTGGTTTTGCAGTGAGGAAGAGACGTGAGTCTAGTTTAGACATTACTTGTAGAACTAGAAGGTTTAAATGACCTTTGTCTAAGGTTGAGATATATACCTAAATGTTACATAGCAAGAACTTTTGCTAAGCGTTATTCCTGTCACTCTCGCGTAGCTGTCAAACTACAAGTGTCAGATACAGACGGTAACATTTCTAAGTTGAAGCATTATACTTATCTAAATAACGTTTATAGACAGTATGGTCTCGTTATTTCTAAAACCTCTCTATCTGGTTTACGTATTACCAAAAAAACTCTGTGTTTAATTTAAACGTAGGTATAGGAAGGGGTGTGCAGCACTGCGTACTTTTACAACTATGTTCTATAAAAAAAAAACAACTTCAGTTAAAACGTTAATGGTGCGCTGTCATCTGAAGTTGGCCGCAGAAGTCAGATTCCTGATAGGAGAATCGTTCTGCGCAATATTGCACACACTTATGTACCTATGCACAATAAAGCGGTCAAAATGAGTTGCTATCTAAAACCTATTTCATTCGATTACCTCTATATCACAGATTGTTAATATCAAGGTATCGCGAAGCAAGTTAGTGCGATCAAGACAATACACTCACTGTTTGGCTCGCCACTGGTTCTTGAATAGGGTTGATCTAACATCCTTGCTGGCCTGCTTCTATGGCACTATGAAAATACAAATGAGGTTTTTTTTTTTGAGGTTTCAGTTTGACTTTGAACTAACAAAAACTTAATTATTCACTACAAATCAGCAAAGGAGGAGGAGTATGTGAGGTTGAGGAGGGGAATGTAAGGATCGTAGCAGGACGTTCTGTAGTTTCTGCATACCCCCATGGGATGAAGGCGTGACAGTATTTAGTAACCCTATTATGATGGGCTGTCATTCCTATCAACAGTTTTAGTGGAAAACTAGATCAAATTCCTACTTTCTAAAGGTTATGTAGAAGTAGACCAACTCTTCAGCGTCACTTCGACAGTTTTAGTGGGAAACTAGTTCGAATTCTGCACCAGTATTTGACATATCCTTAGACCGGATTTGCCAACCCTATTCGCAGTGGTAGCGGTGTTCGGAAACTACGTTCTTCGAATCGTTGTCACTACGTGTGCCAATGTCCTTCAGTGCAGCATTAACAATGGATTCTTGGCGGTCCTGTAAGTGAATTTAAATTGGGTTTTAGTAAGATCACAGAAATTACAAGTAACCCACTGCCCAGGGTCATAAAACTAATTAATTTAATGTTTTCAGTCGTGAAGACAATTTTAAAGAGCCAGGCATAATTAATTTTGACTTTGATTTTAGTATTGACTAATATAATTTTAAGACCTTTGTTACTAACAAGCCCGGACAAATAATTAATCTTATAATAATAGCAAAAAAAAAAACCGGCCAACTGCGAGTCGGTTCCGTACCACCACACAATATTTAACACTACATGTAAAAAAAAACACGTTTTGTGTATCGGGACCTCCGTCCATTTTTAACTTTATTTTTATTATTGTTATAGCAGCAATAGAACACACTCTGTGAAAAAATAACTTTCTATCTATATAGGTTCATGAGATAAAGCCTGCTGACAGACAGACAGACGCGGAGGCTTAGTAAAAGGGTCCCGTCGGCATCCTTTGGGTACGGAACCCTAAAAAGATCTGGTTTTTAGTCGCTTTTAAAAGTGTTTCAGAACAAATCTACCTTAATTATAACAGTAATGATTTTCCAGTACCCACTCACCAATAGAAAAAAATAACGAAAAAATATAGTTACCAGAAAACGTTTTCACGGAGAGTGTAGCGTTTGAAAACGGCTTTAATAAATAGTTTCTGACAAAGATCGACAAAGCCAGTAATGGGTTTTTAAACCGTGTATTATTTCATGAAATGGAATATTAAAACACTGAAAATAATAACCAAAAGAGTATTCGTTCCTAATTTAATTTGAACTTGTATAATTAATGGTGAACCAATACCATCACTGGCAGCGCAAGGCGGGTGGATCGTGTTTACTAAGGTCAAAACACTTTTTGACTAATTATATTTTGCCGAATTCTAATCAAAACTCATAAGACAAGAAAACAGAAGTCAATTAGGTTTATTTACGTAGTTCCATGAAAATATTATCTTGTTTTCACATAGCCATCAATTTTCAATGCGCTTCTAAAATACATTTGAAAGATGAGCTCGTCTCGAGGGTGTTGTTCCAAGAGCTAAGAGCATCCAAAGTGAAAACTAAAATCGATTTGAAATGTAACATTCTGAATGTTACAGATAAAACAAACCCCCGCTGACATAACAGTGAGACGGGCGATACGAAATGAAGCTGTTTCATTTCATTGCTCCGTAGTACCAAAGAAAGTTTAGACAAAAGGAGTGTCGCGTAAACTCTAAACCCCGTGGCCACGAGCTACACGCTCAGGCATCAGGCGTCTTGCGGAAGCGACTGCGAAGAAAACAAATGAAAGAAGTTGTTTAGGGAATTTCCGCGATGAGACTTGGTGCGAATTGGAAACAGAGACGCGCGCAAGTGTCGCATGCCGCAAGTCGCGTCGCTCGTGGCCGTGAACGGACCCTAAAATCTAATACGTCTTTCGTTCTTGATGGTTCTTGTAAGTAGAACGCGGTTTGTAGAATCGACCCCCAGATGCCTTAACTTCAGCACTATCGTGCGCAAAAGCTGTAACAAACGTTGATAATGTTGTCCGCGCTCGCTCAAGGGAATGCACGGAATAGGCCATTTGCCAGTACGGTGTCGACAACGTGACAATATTCCCAAGAATGTGCCCAATAATGGGGAATCACGACGAGCCTCGACGCCGCGTATTGATTTCAGAATACGTGCCCAGCTTTATGTGAATGACCATCGAGTTAATTTCTATTTTCGACGTCGAAAATGCTTTTTGAACGTGACAGTTGTGGTTACTGTGAGTTTACGACCCCGACAAAGCTCACGCCATTCTGAGTTAGTCAACTCAGAATGGCGTGAGCTTTAGTTTTAATAAATTATTATTTTATAATACGGTTCTTGTTAAATTAAATTTTGTTTTATAAAGAGTTCACAGTTGGTCACAAAATTTACGTCAAGGAGAGCGCTATTCAAATATATATATTTATGTATATTTTGATCACCTTACTTGTGTTACGGGAAATTCATATTCTATAGTCATACACCGCCGTGTGCTCTTTACAAAATTGAGTATTGAATTTAGTTACAAGATCGTCCTCTTGAATTTTCTACAGTTTTCATAAAGGGGAGAAAACACGATCGTTTTTATTACGACGTATAAAAATGCCTAGCTATTTTAGTGCCATCGCCAGAATGAAATTTTCAGACGTCTTAAAGTGGTCGTAAGATTAGGTGAGACCACGATTTGTTTGATGTCACGTCATTATAGATTTTATTACGGAGATTTCGCGACTTTAAGACCTGAACAGACGAGATAGAATTATGCGACGCTTATAAAAC
Source organism: Apamea epomidion (assembly GCA_947507525.1). Taxonomy (NCBI): domain Eukaryota; kingdom Metazoa; phylum Arthropoda; class Insecta; order Lepidoptera; family Noctuidae; genus Apamea; species Apamea epomidion. The sequence goes on from OX382238.1 coordinate 14,289,324, forward strand.
TGTCTGTCATTAAATTGCGGCGGTAAAGGACAAAGGTAGGGCTGCCGGATGGTGCTGATTCAAATATTCGATGAACCGAATTTTCAACTCAATATGTAACTTCAACCAAATTCTTGATTGTAATTTTTTTAAGCAACCTTTTTTACTTGAGTTTCTTTTTTTGCTTTAGTTTTGGAAGTAGATTTCCTTTATTTCAAAATTTGATGAATCGATCCAGGCGTATTTGAATTGCCATTGCATATTCAAGACCGCTGGCATTTTCTTTTGTTCGGAACCTCATATTTTCGAAGCCAAGGTTTTTTGGGTTATTAGTCGATTCGCACGAATTTACTCTTCTTTACAGTATCAAGTATTTTCTAACTGAATAATAATAATAATAATAATATCATTTATTTTCTCCCACAAGATACATACGTTTCTTAAATATAAATATAATGCTAAAACATGGAAGGGAGACAGGAGCCCATACTAAGTAAAGAACTTGTGTCATGGATCTCCTGGCCTCCCCGGACAGGTATACGTGCTAGAATCTAACTAATTGAGTAAGAGTTGCGTGAGTGGGAATGATATAAATGAGTGGTTTGTTATTGGGCAAGTGAGCATATGTATAGTTATGAGTAAGTAATGATGCATGTGTGTGTATGTGCGTATGGCGAGTGGAGGTGTGTTAATGGGTGTACGTGTGTGTGTGTGTGTTAATGGGTGTACGTGTGTGTGTGTGTGTGTGTGTGTTAGATGTCTCTGTGTCTACAGAGAAGTTTCTCTGTCTCCTCGTATTTAAGTGTCAGAAGCCATTTCATGACCTTTTTCTTGCAATCTTGTTTCGTTTTAGCGTAAATTGAGAGTACTTTATTAATAAGGTTATATAGATGTGGACCTTGCAAAAAGAAAAATTTGGCGCTAACAGCTGTTCTGGCTGGTTCTGTAGGGCAAATTTGAAAATTACGACGCCGAGCTAATGTTGGGTTATTTGGGTTAAATTTTAGAAGCCTATGTTGCCTAAGTACGACAGCAAGAATGTACAATTGCCTAACTGTTAGTACCTCAGCCAGTTCATATAGTTCCGAAGTAGAGAATAGTCTTGGTTTGAATAGACTTACCTTGAGTACCAATCTTTGAGCTCTCTCTAATTCTATTAGGTAACTCTTAGCTGCTCCACCCCAGGAAGAAATACAGTAGGCAAGGACAGATTGACAGAGAACCAGATAGACCATTCTCATAACTTTGGAGTCCGCTACATGTCTGAGCTGTTTAAATATATATGTCAATTTGCGAACTCTCTTAGCAACATTACTTATGTGTTCAGAAAAACTTAGATTTTCATCAATGGTTACTCCTAAATATTTTGTAGATTTAACTTTCTGAATATTTGGGCAGGTACATGTTGAGTTAACAATTAAATTACATGAATGTGCTATGATTTCATGTGATAAAGAAACAGATTTTCGTAAGGAAAAAGTGATAGAATTAGTTTTAGTTGAATTTAATGTAAGTGAGTTGTTAGCTAACCAATGACATACCCTATTGAGGCCTTCTTGAGCGTATTTAAATACTTCTGTCCATGACTCCCCAAAAAAGGTAAGAGTTGTGTCATCAGCGTAAGAAATTATTCTACAATTTATAAGATCGAGTTGACACAGTTCATTGATGTAGCATACAAATAGAGAAGGGCCTAAAATACTACCCGTGGGGACTCCAAAGTTAACAGGACACTCCGCGCTCAATATGTCGCCTATCCTTACCCGCTGCGTACGACCTGACAGGTAGCTACTAAATAACAAAAGTTGTTTGTCTCTGATACCGAGGCCCTCAAGCTTCGCCAGAAGCTTGGAGAGAGAGACTGTGTCAAAGGCTTTAGCAAATTCTAAGAATATTGTTAGGCATTTGCTTTTGTTATCAAGCTTTCTCGTAACAAAGTCTGTAAATGTGTGTACGGCATCATCAGTCGATCTACCTTGCCTAAATCCATATTGTGCATCAGAAAGTAAATTTTTAGATTCTAAAAAATTAACGAGCCTCTTATTAATTATCTTCGCTAGTACCTTTTGTAACATAATGGACATACTCACAGTTATCTTCATTCATTCCTCCAGGTCAGAACAAGCATTCTGTTACCGTTAGGCGCTGATCTGATTATTTATTACGACACGTTTCATCCACAATCAGTACACAGACACAGCTCCATCTTTAAGATGACATTACGATGATTTAGTGACATCCAAGGGTTGGTAATTACGCCCACATTGATGGATATCATTTTTCCTATAATCACTATACTTCTGATACAAAATAACTATAGATTTTATCGTATTTTATCAATAATATATTTTATTATGACAGCTTTGACAACGACGTTTAATACGTCGCCATGGCAACCTTTCTTTCAAATTCTTACCTGCCTGTATCTTTTTAGCTAATTGGACATGAATACTTATTATATTTCATTACTGGCCATCTTCGTAACTCAAATTCATATTTTCTACATGATGTTATTCTACGAGCTGACATTATAGATCCACGCAATCCAAGGATCAGTTCGGGTTTCACCTCTAAAGCGAAAGCAACTAAAAACCTGATACTCCAGGGCTACCTATCCCGGGAATACCCAGCGTACCTCTCCACTCCGGTACCTGACGGACCCTGCCTACGCCTCCGTCCTCCGTCCTCCGTGAAGGCCTCCTGTTTCTATTGGGCCGCGCCTCATCCGAGGGCCGCCTCACCTGGCGGGCTGACAGCGTCCCCGCCGTGCCTCTCTCTCCTGCTGCCGTGCTGCGTCCTGTCCTGCTGCGTGGGCCCTCCTACGGGTGTCCTCCGTGCCGCACACGCACCAGCAGCTACCCTCACCTGCACCTGCACCTGTACCTGTACCTGCACCTGCACCTGCACCTGGATCTGCACCAGCAGCTACCCTCACCTGCACCTGCACCTGTACCTGTACCTGCACCTGCACCTGCACCTGGATCTGCATCTGTACCTGCACCTGTCGCCAGCACCTGCCTCGTGTCTACCTCCCTCATCTGGATCACCACTACAGCCTCCTCAGCCCACCTATCACGCATCGTCATCCATACACCCCACCTTCACATACTACACACCACTCTTCAGTCCATCTCCATCTTTTAATTGCTTGTAAATATACCTTTAATTGTTTTCTACCTCCCTTTCTTTAATTTCATTTTCCGTTATAAGTTTTAGTTTCTTGTCGCTACACGACACTTTGATAGCGAGGGTAGTAAAGATATCGGACGGTAATTATTGACACAGTCTCTCTCGCCACCCTTATGAATGGGTACCACTATCGATTGCTTGAGAGCATCAGGAAATACGCCAAGGTTAAAGCAGTTGTTAAAGAGATCTGTCAGAGGGTGTACAATGTACTCTTGGATCAGTTTTAGCAGTTGGTTAGAGATACCGTCAAGTCCAGCACTACTGCTTGACTGTAAATTGCCAATGACACTCCTCACCTCATCACAATCTGTCTCAAGTAAAACAAAAGTCGCCGCATTGGTACCCTCAGAGTTTCTTTCTGACGTCAGCGATATCGGGATTATTTTGCTAGCCAAATTTGCACCAACGCCAGCAAAAAACTCATTAACTACGTTAACAGAATCCGCTGGTGTTCCGCTACTAGATAGTAATTCATGACTTGTATGTTTAGTTTTATGTGAGTTAGTAATATTTTTAATACTATGCCAAAGCATCTTACTATTGTTTTTTGCCTTTTCTAATTCATTTCTTTCGTATTTTATTTTACATTTTTTAATTAGACCTTTACAAAAATTTCTGTATCTCTTATAGGTTGTAACAAGTATGACATTATTAGGATCACTTTTCAGTTTTTGATGCATTCGATCCCTATTTCTTATGCATCTTAATAAGCCTACCGTAATCCAAGGCTTAAGAGTTACTTTGTTTCGCGGTATTTTTATTTTTGTTGTGTTACGACTTACTAAATTTTGTAGATAGTTCACAAGGATATTGGTTGCTGAGTTTGGATCTCGGTTAGATAAAAGTTCATAAAAGTTAGTATTTTTGCACTCCAGAACGATATTTTCAAAATTGATTTTGTCAACCGTTAGATTACTAGAGAAGTTAACTCTTTTATTTTTAAGGCAAAACAATGTCGATGCGTGATCTGTTATAGCTGTGTTGAGCACAAACGACAATGACGGCAGGTTTGTTTTTAAAATCACATGATCAATACAACTATTCCCCCTTGTTGTAAAGTTGTATGCTGGAATTAGCCCATGAAACGATAGTAATTCTAAGTAGCGTGATGAGTTAGAGTTGGAGTCAAGAATATTGAGATTAATATCTCCAATGATAAAAATATTTCTAAAGGTGGATAAGTCGTTTAGAATGCTACTCAATGAATTCAAAAAGTTATCAATATTATTGAAACAGTGGGGTCTATAGATTGAGATAATTACTGTGTCGTACCTTTCTTAATGAGTAGACAATTTGCGTCGTGGAATGTGGGCTCCTCTACTTTATGTTTCAGAGATTTATTAATGAATAACACTACTCCATCATTTTGATTGTAATGTTCCGAACTGCTGTATGTATAATAGCCATTCAGGACAGGCAAATTTGAAGCTCGGGACAGCCAGCATTCCGTTAGTATTAAAACGTCACACTCTATCTTTAATTGTTGTAACAGGATACATAAGTTGTCATAATTTTTATTTATACTTCGAATATTCTGGTGCAGAATTTTGAGATAAAATTGTGGGTTAATAATTATTTGTTCACATTGGTCGGGATTACAGATAAATGATTCAGTAACGTTGTAACTTTCTAGTTGATTGATCAAATTGTTAATGTCTGAGAATTTTATTATTTGACAAAATAGAGAATACGTAAAATTGAGATAATAATATAACTGAGATTATTGAAAAGTATAGAAATAGTTTGAAATTATAATTGTAGCGAATTGAGAGAGTAATTGCAAGATTATGCCATAATCGGGTAAACTGACAATCGAGTAGAGGTTGTGTGGTTAGAGTGTTTGTGGAAATGTGAGGGTGAGTGGGTGCTGTATCTGTGTGTGTAGCAAAGCTTAATCTAATTAACATGCAGTGAACATTTTTAAATATACGTTTTACAGAAATAATGATATTTACTATTTTTGAATATAAATTCAGGTAATAGACTATGTATAGTCAGAACTGAACAGACAGCTGTGCTGCTGGGGAGTTTGTTGCGCCACTTCTTCTTCCCAGCGATAGCACTAGGAAGTGGTGAAGGGCGGGCGTTTTTGGGGGACTGTCTTTTGTAATTTTGACGTTCGAAAAGTGCTGATTCTCACCCTAATTTAAATAAATGAGTTTTGATTTGATTTGATTTGACTCGCCCGAAACGGGCGAATCGTCACTTCTAAATATAGAACTAATAAGAGTTCAGTATTATAAAACGTGTACTTTTTCCTTAACTTCATTACATATAATTCAAAATGTGCCAATTCGTGCGAGTCGCCTATAGGAAAAGTAAATAAGTATTATTTAAAAGTGAGGATTCGCCAGTTTCGGGCGACTAAATTCGTGCGAATCAACTAATAAGTCGTTTTTTTTTTGTTTTGCTAACCCTGGCTGTAAGTATATGTATGTATGTGTGCGTAATGCGGGCGTATTTTAATTGAGGCACAATTATGTTTGCCGGGCTTTTGTACGTTGAAGCGGGAGCCGTGAAGTCACTGCGGCAGGACAATGGGGAGCAATGGCCCGCTTATCATTTCTTCGGCGGGTGTGGTGCCAGATTTTAAAATATAATTACGAGGTCTGAAAACTTTATAAATTTTCTCCTTGTGCTTGTGCTTTATAATTTTAATCAAAGTCTTATGTTGTTTATGCCCGGTTTATTATGTATGTGCAATAACAGGGGGGGTAATTCTCGTAACTTTAAGAACGTTCACAGTCTGATCTCAGTCTCAATCTGTCAAAAATCCCTCTAATTTCCCTACATTTTGACAAGTTTTTGACATTTGTTTGTCGCCGAGATGAGACTGTGACTAGATTTTGAACGTTTTAAATTACGAGAATTGGCCTTCAGATGGTTTGATTTCAGACAGCACCCTAATTGCGTAACTCACTATCAATCTGAATCATTTTGAAGGATATTGCTAATCCATTGCTCCATATGTTCGAAAAATGTGTCTGCTCAACAACGTAAATAACGCAATGAATGTTGTTGAACTGTCAACATGAAATCCATTGCTACTGATAGTGTGTTACGCCATTACCCCGCTGGTGTAAATGGTTATTTGAATGAAAAATACTCTGATGATGAGATGAGATGATTTATTCCAGAATAAGCTACGATGAAATAGTTGCTAATTGCATAATAAACTATGATGAACTGATATTTATGAAGAGACAAGGCTTTCATTCTTCCTAATAAAGATTGGACCTGCAACGCAAGGATAGACGCTTTAATAGAAAAAAGCTGGGTAAAAGCTTGTCTTTATTAAACTACTTTTAGGTAGTGATTTAGTATTTTCAGTGAAGAGCCGTGGTGGCCCAGTGGAAATGGCGGCGGATGTAGGTCGTAGGTTCGAGGCAGAACGGGCGCTTTACTTTGCGTAAATTATTTAATCACCATCATTCTCAAAACGGTGAACAAAAACATCTTGAGGAAACTGACTGTCCTAGAACCAAAAATTCGAAGACTGATTTTGCATGCTATTTTTAGTAGGTACGAGTACCTATATGACAAACAGTTTCAAAGTTGTTTCTGTTAATCGAAAATCACGGCAAAGCTCTTCAAAGAGCGAACTAATCTTCCTTTCCAAACTATTGTCCCACAGAGCTGTCGACAAAATTAATATTGTTTCGGTTTTCAGCGCTAAAAGGGGTTAGTAAGTAGGTCAAATTTCAATAACATGAGTGTTTGAGCTCTTTACTTAAGCAGGCGCGGCAACTACCTTGACTGAATAATATATAGCCCTGGAGAGTACTAAGGCTCGTGGCCTGATTGACCAGCTAGAGTTTGTTTGTATTGTACGGTTTGAAAGGTATTTTGCATTATATGATGGTTCTTTTGGAGTTGTAGGTAAAGGAAAGTAAATTTCAAGGTCAACATCGAGTTTAAGCAGAGTTGTAACCTCTAGAAGGTCATTAATTTTGTGTCGCTGTATATGCTAAATTTTGTCTAAATATCCTGTACGACAGGGGCTCGTGGCTAAGTAATAATAATCGCAGGGGTCGATTGATCCGTTTAAGCTACACTTGCCACGCTCGGTCCGTCGACGGGTCGGTCACTAGTGTTCAGCTGCATCGGGTTAGACTGGAAGCCAACCCCAATATAGTTGAGAAAAGGCCAGGCTAGGATTGATCTATTTCCTGTACGGTTTGAAAGGTATTTTGTATTATAAATATTGTTTTTGCAAAGTTGTAGGTGATGATAGTAAGTTCCAGCAGGCCAATACTCGTAATGTAAAACGTTCAAAATCTAGTCGCAGTCTTATCTCAGCGACAAACAAATGTCAAAAACTTGTCAAAATGTAGGGAAATTAGATGTATTTTTTGACAGATTGAGACTGAGATCAGACTGTGAACCTTCTTAAAATTACGAGAATTGCCCCTTAGGTCAAGGGAAAATTTATTTTGATTTGTGACCCCTGGCAGATAATTAATTTTGTGTCTCTGGCGCAGAATTATGCTAAAAGTCTTCATGTCTGCGACCTAGTTGCTGAAATAAAGTTGTGGACTTCTATTGTTAGGAATTTTAAGTTTTATTTTTTTGTTAGAAACTTAGTATTGACACGAGCTTAAAATAGTATACCTACGTAGAATATTGGATGTAATAATGATGAGAATAACCCTTATACAGGTTTAAATTAAATTGGCTCTCGATTTCTAAACACGATAAAACAAAAAAAAAAATATTTGCGATTTATTTCGTGGGGTCACCGACCGCAGTTAGTGTAGTTGTCGCAGCCGACTGGTTAAATTAGCCTTTTAGTCAACTGCCTGGCCTTTGGAAGCAGCGCTCGCCTCGCTTCGCTCTCTCTGCTCGTACGCGGTTGATCACAGTTCTAACCTAACCCATTTGGTCGCGGTGCTCTGGCTTAGTTACTGCGACCAATTCGGCTCCACGTGATTGGTTACAGTTCCAACCTAAACTATAATTTATTGAATATCATTCAGGCCGTTAGTTGAACGGCCGCCGTTTAGTTATAAGGCTAGGCGGTTAACTAAACGGCTAATTAAACCAGATGTCTGCGACATATGTAGTCACGTCTTGACATATCAGTTTAAAAATCTGCTTTATGGTGTACAGTTGTACACTTCACAAACGTGACGGTTATGAATGTCTCAACACGACAAAACTACAGAAAACAGATTTACTCATCTCATACTTCAAGTAACAAAACTTCCAGAGATCATAGACCTCAAAAAAAGTATTTTTGGTTTTTATTTAATAGTGTTTAGATATCCATCACGTCTGCAGAGTTTCCCTGCGTAATTTAGTTTGACCCTGTATAATAAGATATATGTATAAGTATTTACAAACTCCTAATACCTACTAAATAAACTACAAATTATTAAAATAAAAACTATCTAACTAAAACTATTAAAAAACTAAAATATTGCGTCGAAATATTTCTCCGCATCGCTGTCGACTGGTAACGTACCTAAGAGACTGGCGGCATTGTCACGTTGTATGGCAATGTTTAGCCTCTGGCCAAGGTAAAAGCCAGCCCTTGGGTGTCAACCAGTCGTTTAGAGAGTTCATTGAACAAGCAATGAGCACTTGGACCCCACGGCCCGAGGGTTTCAACCCCAATCGGCTCGAAAATATAATTTCCGGTAAGGTTTTTATACGTTCGCCACTTGAGGTTTTACGCAGCCGCAGCTGCAGCGCTAGCACAGCACGCTGAGCTAGGAAGTATAAGTATACGTCGACATTCTTTATACGTCAATTTTCACGAAAGGGGAATCCCCCTTTCGTGGGAAAATTTACTTAGTCATGGTAGAAATAACATAATTTTCGTCCTGTAAAACCCACTTCACGCAAACAACTGAAGTAAATAAAACAACCAACAACCTACAACAGCATCCTTGTAAAGAACTTCAAAGGAGATGAACAGGTAATAAAGGTATCACCATGTTTCCCGGAGAAACGGGCGACTGCACACATGTTAACATATAAACTCCATATACCGTCGGAAATTTGAAAGAGCATGAGGGGGCTAAGTAGTTTCATTTCATTATCTCACGGCTGCAGTGTGGTAACGACGTTTGTGCGGTGGCCATGTTTGTTGCGAGACCGGGATATTAGTACGTAGCCTATGAATTAATTTCTTGTTGCAGAATAATGTAGGACTTTAAAAAATGGTCTGTTAGGTTTTTGTTTTTGTGGAATAGGTACTACCGCCAAAACCCATATCTGACCATTTTGAAAACAAAATCCCGTGCACATGATGACCACAGCCTGCTGCGTCCATAAGTAAAACAAAAGAGAATCCATTTTAGGTCGACTAATATTACACGCTCCAAGCAGGTATATTCTTTCCGGTGGTCAGTCAGACATAGATTTTGGCGATAGTACGCTTTAAGGATTTTGAACGGTATAGAATTTGATTTTCTTTTATTGCTAAAAATGAGGTCTTTTCTTACACAAAAAAGAAAAAAAAATCCTCTGTGTTATGTTGTAAAAACCAGAAGCGATTTTATCCTGAAGTTTCGAATTATACTTTTTAATTTAGGACATGCCTAGTTACTTAGGTACCTAATATTTGAAAGTAAATTATGTGTTTGCAGACACTGAACAAAAATACACGTGACAAATAGATTTTTAATATGCCTGAATGACTTTACCTATCTCAAAGTAGGTCATTTCCAACCCTGAAATATGTACTTACAATTTTCCTTTCGGAATTTTTTTACGCGTCATTTGACTTTGGGTTCGCTGAGGAAGTACATTAGGCACCGTTTCTGTTGCCGAGAACCTACTTTGTCAAATTGCCAGATGAAAAAATGTTTTTACATCATGTTAATGGGAACTATCAGTCTTTTTATACCAACTTTGGTGTAACACATTTATCTACCACTATCAGTCACTCGCATAATATTTTTTTATCTAAATATATTGATGGGGACATACTGACGAATAATAAAAAGGTAAAGCACCTTTAGGTATTTTTTTTAAGTTAATTTATTTTTGACAGTTCACATTGTTTGTCATTTATATATATTTTTTAACAACTGTACTCTTCTGTCATCGTTTTTAACGAAAAACTTTTAGTTTGAAAAGGTGACACGTGCCCATTATGAGACAAGGAATGCATTTGAAAATTGCTGAAATTTTTCGCTTCGCAAGTCCGCAAGTATACAATTTAAACAGATTAAACAGTTAATACACATGTTCACGTGTTGTTCACGTTTAGACATGTGACATCCCGCACTGGGCCCGCGTGGTGGATTACGGCCCAATCCCTCTCACCGAGAGGAGGCTTGTGACCAGTGAGCAGTGGGAACAATATTATGCTAAAAAGTTAATAATCAGGACAACATAAATGGCGAAATATGGATGTACTATAGTTGTACCTCTGCCTAACCCTTCAGGGAATACACGCGTGATGCTTTGTTATGTTATGATCAGGACAAGTCCGATGGTATCCACAAAGATGGCCACCATACATTTCCTGCTGAACTTCCACGCTCACATTGTCTAAGATTCCAGATAAAAGATGTTGTTTTGTATTATTTAGCTGCCATTACGGGCTCGATAAGGATTTAGTTCAGTATTGAATTGTTCCGTTTTTAAATCCATCTGTGCTTGCTTCGAATTCTAGAACATTTCAAATTATTTTTGGTATCTGGTAACACCGACTAAGAAGAGTATTATTACTGTTGATAAATGGTGCCGTGACAAGTCATCAAGTGAAGGAATAACTTTTAATGAAAAATATATGAAACAATTTAAAGTTCAAGAGAATAATTTAATGTGTACAGGGCAATTGAGTGCTTTAAAATTAAATCTCATTTGGATGCGGGTTTGCGTTTTCGTAATTTTAGCTTTCATTCCGTGCCTGGTCAAAACTTTTCAGAATTTCGTTTTCATAAAACATGCTGCAGAAAGTTAAATAGTAGGTATTTAACTTTCTGCAGAATGTTTTATATTTGTACCTAGGGACAATTTTTTGATGGTGCACCGGAGTATTTTCTAAAAAAAATATGTTGTTATCCATATTTTAAAAATAATAAATCTTTGCTAATAATATAAAGTTCGTTTTTTAAACCCAGATAGTAATTTGACACTTGTAATGTCAAACTCCGATTGTAAAAGTGGGATACTATTCTATATAATTATGTGGATTTAAAAAAACGAACTTTAGTGTATATTTTTTGACGTTCTAAAAGTGCTGATTCTCAGCCTAATTTGAATAAATAAATCATAATTTTGAGTTAGTACATCGCTAAAAATATATTATTTAAAAAAAACCTTTCAATTCTGAGTCAGGATGAAATAAGATTTTCAAAACATTAAGAATTACGCATGTAGGATGATTACAAAAATTTATATGATTTTTTCTCAAAAGTTAAACTTGAAACTCTTCTCCTGTAAAGTTAGCCCTATATCGCTTAGTAAACTTTGCCTTTCAAACGTCGATATTAAGTTTTATTATAATGTGGTGTTAATAAAAATATGGTTTGATGTATATGAAATAGTCTGCAACTACATTAATTTTAAATTCCTCTGATCCGTTAACATGATCAGTACCATCCTTTAACTGTAGTCGAAGCATCATAACATTACCGTCACCCGGCACTGGAATGTCCCCAGAGCTCGCTTCATTAGCATCATTTGTTCTACTTGTTAGCTAGCTTGTACGCCAGTTACTGCGCAACTGTGCCTACTGGAGTACTAGCCACCGTCTTTTGTTATTACCTACTTTGCAGACAAATTAGAGAGGAGTGAGAGAATAGTACTGCAGTGAATTAAAATTGGTCCAGTTTATTGTTTTATGTTGCAGTTTTCTGTTGAAGTGTCTTTGTTTGGTTGTTATTGTATTGTTTGCAAACTGAAAGGATATAATTGAAGAGTATTTTCACATTTCCTGTTAACTACACTTCGCTCTCTCTCTCTCGACCTCTCGCTGCAGAACAGAGAGCGCGCGAAGTGTAGTTCGCGTTATCGAGACAATGTAGCATAATAAATAGGTAGTTTGACTTTTATGAATTCTACTTCTGCTTATAATTTTTTTATCAAGAAAGGAGGCGAATATTCATACGATCTGGCTTTCATTTAAGTTAGACATTTTACAATACGACAAGTTTATCTAAACAGTAAATAAGATTGAAGCGCATTTAGACTACAAAGATGCTCAGTAATGAAGATGAATTAAATACTTAATTTGAGTAGAGGTTATTATTACAAAACCTGCACATTTTGCATCGTTTCTGAACATCGCTCTAGAAAGGGTTTAGCTGAAAACCAGCGCTTAGCAACTCGCTAGGGGGGGACCTGAGCATAATGCTGACGCTTAAACCTTTTGCTTCCGGTATTATACTTTAGTGTATGTACTTACTACAACTAGCTGTAATACTCGAGACGATATTATATTCTATTCTTTTCTGGAAAACCGGCCTAAAACAGCAAACATCCTCAATTTATTTAACCCAAGCTCACAATACTCGCAATTATCCAGTCCTATCTACGACGTCACTATTATTGCTTCTCGTGTCTCCAGCAGCTGTCTCGTGTGACCGCTAATTTGCCCACTGAGCACCTAATGTCCCTAATGTGCCGCATTTGGCGCACATCAAGCCGTTTGCTTGAACGCTCGACACAACGGAATAAGGCGCCCGCATGGATTGCGACGGAATTGCATACTTAGTATTTATTGTCCTTTTCTGACCCTTATGTGTTGAAGTTTTAGTCGTAAAGCTTATAGTTGTGTCTTGATATTAGTTTTTGTTGAATTGCTGTTGCTGAGTATGGGGCTGTTAGTTTTAAGGTTTCAAACTGAAACTCAAAGCATTTATTTTAATTTAAATAAGCATTAGCATTACTGCTCTAGCACTTTTGAATTGTTAAGGTTTATTTTTCGTAGCTGACTTGTTTTCCTTCTTGACTTTTGAGTTACAAATTATTATACGTGTCAGCGGTCTGATGAGCTAACGATGTGTTAATTTACTTACTAGTAACTAATTGCTAGATTGTAGACAATGTTTCCAGTAAACGCCTCATGAGAAAGTTACCCCATGTAATTCACTTCTAAATTACGTTATTAATAGGCATAAGCATTAGGGCCGGCTGTTTCAAACAGTTGGTTAACGTAACATGCGTACGTCAAATAATAACGATTACGTAATCGTTTTTATCTGACGTTCGGCAAGGCCATAATTTTGTAATCGTAATTTGAAACAACGCTTGTTTTAGTTTGAGGATAGTTAGCGGCATTTTTTGACGTATACACGTGCGTCAAGAGGACGCGAAACAACCCTATTTATTTATTTATTTGGGACAAACAAACAGTAACTCATTATATCTGCGCAAATAATATAAGCAAAGATATTATATAAATGTGAAACTCACACCGTTATCCACAGCATATGGATAATACACACAGCACATGGAATATACATATATAACCCTTTTTTTTTTTGAGTGTGGGAAATCATGAAATGACCCCTCCCGCTCTGGGTGGAGCGGAATGGAGTGTCAGACTCTTACTGACTATAACCCACCCGTGTTCCTTCCTTAGCCCTTTATGTTCCAGGGCAGCGGTAACCCTTTCGGACGATCCCGCTACCCCGCCAGGCTTTGGCCCTGTCGGGCCTAGTCAATCATGCTGACATCTCTTTGAGGCGCGCGTGGAACACATACGCGCCGTCCGGCACGGGCCTGGTCCTGATCGGACGGAGAGCTACCCATTGCTCTCCGCCTGCAGGCCCGCGCCTACGGTGGCCGGGAGTCGTCACGCGGCTCCCGACGCCCGGAGCGTCTCCCGCGGCGGCTGAGGCTTGAGGTTCTTTCCCTCAGCCATCCCGCCACCTCCTTCGCTAGCATGACTACTTCGCAGAAGGAGGTGACCGCCTCCCACTCCCTCTCACCCCGGACCATGGCTTGAACCAGGGCCGGACGCGAGAGGTCGCCGCCGCTGCCGATCGCCTCTACGAGGACACGGCGGTGCTCTGCCCAAGCGGGGCAGACCTCCACCGTATGCTCCACCGTGTCCTCTGGGTGATCCTCGCAGTGATGACACCCGGGCGTTTCGTCCCGCCTGATGATGAGCAGGAACCTAAAACAACCACAAACAACCCGAAACATCCGTGTCCGGAGAGGATCTGCGTCAGGCGGTAGGTGAGAACGCCGTGACGCCTCTCTAGCCACTCCTCAAAGAGGGGTCTTATCGCCGCTATCGTGGCGTGCCCTGCGCTGGGTTGCGATAGTCGCGCCTTCCATGCCACCATGAGATCGCGCCGGAGGTCCGTCCGCTCCGCCGCGATTTGCCGCGGGTTTGGAGTTTCCCCCGACTTAGTGCCTCCGCGCGCCAATCATACAGGCGCGCGAGGACTATCGCCTCCAGATCCCATGGCGGCAGTCCAGCAAGGAGGCTTGCCGCCTCGCCCGAGATCGTGCGGTACCCCCGAATGAGCCTTACGGCTACCACCTTTTGGGGCGCGTTCAGATAGTGTGCGGCTCGCAGCCGCAGTGAAAGCGCCCAATATATATAACCCTAAGGCCTCATTTACGGAGACGCGGGGCGTTGCGCAACGGGTTGTGCGGCGCGGCCCGCACTGAATTCAAACATATGGCGTCGTACGAGTGCGTTTACGGAGAAGCGATTTTAGACGCGTTTGCTTGAAATGGAGCGTTTTTTGCGGCCGAGCCCGCGGCTGGCACCGCCGCGTCTTACGCGGCGTTTATCGCGGTGGCGCACGCATCGGCAATGCTCGATGAAGCGATGCCCGCGGCGGAATCTTCTGCCACCATATTTGGGAATTGCAGCACGCAGACGTAGTCACCGTCAAATCGTACGATATGATCGATTTTTAGAAAACTGGTCGGTTTGATTGAGTATCCCGCGTGCGCCGCAGCGTTGCCCGCCGCGTGCTTTGCTACACGCTTGAGGATTCGCCGCGGGCGCAGCTGCGGGCACCGCCACGCTTCCCGCCCCGCATCTCTATGAACAACGTCTTATATTGCCATACGTTTGTGTTTACGCGTGCGATGATAAGTGCCGCTAGACGCGTCGCCGCTCCGTAAACAGAAAAATCGTACAACGCGCCGCGCCGCACGCGACGCGCGACGCCCCGCGTCTCCGTAAATGAGGCCTTAGTGTGTACATATATACATGAGCGGCAGGCACGCGTCCACGGCAGAGGTAACTGCAGAAGTTGACACACGTCGACGGCAATCACCGACGCGTTGAGGCGTGCGCTCTTGTGTATGAGCACTTAGTCGAACAAAAGTCAAATCCCCCATGAGATTACTCTTTGGACAAACTCTGACTTTTAAGTGAGTTTCACAATAAGCTAGTAAATATTTAATTTTTTTCTTTATTTCTTTGCTCTCGAGAAATAAATGGAAATAATTATTTATATAGGAGGTCTTAACCATTCTGGAGTAGGTCTTAGTGGGGTTTTAATGCCCTATATTAATTTTGCAGCTCCTTGAATGAAGTGGACTGAAAATAAACCGTTTCACAATTTAGCTGAAGGCAGAGTTATTGTTTTAATACGTTAAAATTTCAGAGACTATTTATTTTAGTTGTAGTTAAATGGCGGGCTTAATGTTGATGGCAATTAGGTATGTAATATAAATGACTGAGTAATTAAACTGAATTATGTTTTATTTGAACCTTTTATAACACGATACCCTCTTCTTTGCTAGACTTGCCTTTTAATGCGTTTAAAGCTCAAGTAAAATCCAACCTTTGTTCAAAGGCATACTATTCCATCAACGACTAGGTACTTACACGATAAGAATAGTTAACTCAAGTAATTAACTCAAGACAATGTTTATGTTCTTTATCCAGAATTAGCTTACTGACAGGTTATATGAGTTCATATAATTCTTTATTTTTATTTGACTGTATTAGCAAATTCAGTTTAATTTTATTTTAATGTATTATTGACATTATCTGCTACTCGTTTTAATGTTTTTTTTTTAATGAGTTAATTGCAATATGTGGTTAGCTAGTGACCTCGACGATTAATATTATTCTTGTCTTCTTGTTATTCTTGTGATTATTATTCTTGCCTGAACAACCGGCAGCAAGTTCATCATGCTCCCTTAGATGTCACTGCTTGCGGTAGCGTCGGGGGTTGGATTGCCTCCTTCCCTCAAATATGGCGAGGGGGGTAATGGCTGATCTTTGCGTTATGCTCGTGAACGGGTGCTGCTTTAGGTGACTGGTCGTCTTGCTGACCATGGTTTTATGGTTGTTATTAGTATTAACTTATTTATTTATTTTACTTCGATGGCCCTAGTTTGTCATTTGTGACTTCAAGTGACAGCTATGTGAACAGAACCCAGCAATGCATAAATATGTAAGCTGTCACGCCCTTTATGCCTGGAGGCTTTTATTTAAGTAGTAAGTTTTTATTTATATTTTAATTCTAATTAATTATTTTTAGCTTAAGTACGTATAGTTTTTATTATATTTGTTGGTATATTGGCGTGGCTAGCTGACATATGGCAAATAATTTAATTTAATGTTATGTGCCTTGTAATGTTAATTACTTAACATACCTACTATTGTATACAATCAAGTATTTTCTAACTGAACAGACAGCTGTGCTGCTGGGGAGTTTGTTGCGCCACTTCTTCTTCCCAGCGATAGCACTAGGAAGTGGTAACGGGCGGGCGTTTTCGGGGGACTGTCTTTTGTAATATTGAAGTGCAAAAAGTGCTGATTCTCAGCCTAATTTGAATAAATTACTTTTGATTTTGATTTTTTAGTGATGAATTATATTTAATCTTTATAAATTCAAATTGAAATTGAATAATATAGTCAACAATACAAAATGAATACCTATCAACTCGGCCTATCGCAGTCCACTGCTGGACATAGGCCTCTCCTAGGCTGCGCCACCACACCCTGTCCTTCGTGTTCTGCATCCAGTCTGTCCCAGCCGCCTTCTTTAGGTCGTCCGTCCATCTAGCTGGGGGGCGTCCCACACTACGCTTGCCGATACTTACGCGGTCTCTACTCCAGGACTCGTCTGCTGCATCGGCCATCGGTCCTTCGACAGACATGGCCAGCCCACTGCCACTTCAAATGAATACCTAGCTATGCGTAAAAGTAATAAGTATAATACATACCTACTTAAGGGTTCAAATTGAATGACTATTTCATGAAATCATGATATTTTAGGCCAATTCAGACTTAGATATACATATGTATTATCGATGCTAATCATAAAAATTCTGTTAATACATATTTCTTCACTCTCTCTCTTCTTCATATTTCTTAACTTGTTACTCTTTTTTTTTTGTGTGTTTATGTTCTTTTTTATGCGTCATGTTTGCCGCAAATAAATGTATTTTCTTTCTTTCTTCCTTTCTTCAAGTCACGCCTGCAAACTTACTTCATTATGGAAAGATATAAAACTAAACAGAAATAAAACAAACATACATAAATCAAGTCGGACTCCATTTTAATTTGCCAATATTTGAACGTTATTAGCTTCAAGTATGTGCCGTATTTGTATGCACATAAAGTATATAAACGCCCATCAATATTTATACTGAGTGCCAATAAATGAGGTGAATCTCAACATGTAAAAAGCAATTTCAAAGTTGGTACAGCCCTTCCCTTTTAATAAGCTCAAATGGGTATTGACAGGCAATTTATATAAAAATGTTTCTATTTCTTTTTTGAAGAGCTCGTGGCTAAGTAATACAGCCGCACGGGTCGATCGAAAGTCAAGCTACGTTTGCCGCGGTCGGATCGTGGATGGGTGACCATCCATTATATATCGAGACCCCTGCGTGCTCGGAAAATATGTTAAGCCGTTGGTCTCAGCTTTCATTCGTAGATCTTTGACAGTCGTTACGGGTAGTCAGAAGCCCAAAAGTCTGACTACTAGCTTCCCAAGCCTGCCGTAGCCGTGTCTGGTTAGGCTGGAAGCCGACCCCAACTTAGTTGGGAAAAGGCTGAGCATATTGATTGATATTGTATTTCCCTTTTTTTTTTTAAATAAATGTGTTGATTTAGGAACTTTTCCTGACCTCATGAAGAGTAGTAAAGTCATACCATTATTTAAATCAGGTAATAAGAATAACGTTGGCAATTTGAGGCCTATTTCTATCTTTTAGCAAAATATTTGAAAAGCTAATAGTCAAGCAGTTGCTAAGACATTTTAATTTAAATAGCCTCCTCCATAATGAGCAATATGGTTTTACAAAAGGTCGTTCAACTACAGATGCGGGTGTTGCTCTGCTGAGACACATATTTGACGCATGGGAGAAATCGCAAAAGGCTATTGGAGTTTTCTGTGATCGCACTAGGGAGTGGTGAAGGGTGGACGTTTTTGGGGGACATCCTTTTGTAATTTTAACGTTCGAAAAGTGCTGATTCTCAGCCTAATTTGAATAAATGACTTTTGATTTTGATTTTAAAGTTGTTTTTAGCTGACATTTATTTTTGAACGAACGTGTACATAATGTCATTTTGAACGAACGTGTACATAATGTCATTTTCCTTTTCACTGTAGCCGAGCTGAAATGAATAAAAATGTAAATAGTGAAACAGCATTACGAAACGCTGAAACGTTGTTTTGATAATTCAACTATTTTATAGGTTTCAAATTGAAATATAAATTCAGTTATTTGTTTTTGAAACAATTGGTGTTTTTGAATGAGTACAGTCAGGTACAACGATGGAATTGAATAACTATTTTATTTCATAACAGATTTTCATTTAACTTTTACATAGTTTTACATTTGCGTGTTATTTATATAAACACTGGTCAGTTCAGTGATTAAAATTAACACATAATTGTTTATTGTTTGGCAGCAAATATTGTTTTAAAATGGTAATTACTGTACTCTCTAATCTTAGGTTCGAACCCAGACAGGCGCTTTACTGTGTGTAGATTATTTCATTACCACAGTTCTCAAAAAGGTGAAGGAAAACATCGTGAGGAAACCGTCATGTCCTAGAACCAAAAATTCGAAGATATGTGACATCTACCAACCCACACTGGGCCCGCGTAGTGAACTACTTACCGAGAGGGAGCCTGTGTCCCAGCGGTCGGAAAATTATGTATAGGCTGATTATGCTATGATTAGTCAGGGCGAATTTCACCAATGAAACTGAACGCGATCAGTATATCTAAACCGCGTTCAAGAGCCATCATTAATTGTTGGGTAATATTGACACTGACAGCTCTTAAACGCAGTTCAAATGTGCTGGGGGCCTAAAAAGGCCACTTTAAGCAAGACCTCTAAAAGCTATTCATTTCCTGAATTCCCAGCAGATCATTAGGAATTCCTCTAATGTTCGTAAAATTTCATTTCATATTTGGTGTAAACATTGCCGCATGTAAAAAATAAAAACCGTAGTTTTATCGGTAAATTTTTCATTACAGTTTCTATTAATCAAATTGATTTTTAATTTTTAATTTCTACATTTTAAATGTTATTTCATTGTGACATGGATTGCCCACAGATCATATTATGAATTGTCAGTTTGTGACCATTTTACGATTTTTAATATGATTTATATTGCTATCCTATTATGATTCTGCCAAAGTAGCCTTTTTAGGCCGCCTGATCGCGTCCCGTTTCATTCATGAAATCAGCCCTTAGTATCATATTGTTACAGTTTCGCATTGGAGTTCATTATTCGAGTTCTGCTCACTCAGAATGTTCGTTGGCCTATAATTAATAGAAGAGGACGTACCTGCTTTAGGTTTGTAACCAATTCTGTGAACTATGTTACACACATCCAAGTCATTGTGGTCATAACAATAGTGGTCCCACAATTGAACCGAATCTACGCATCTACAATGGAATTAATCGCTTTATTATATCTGCAGAAGTTATTGAAGCTTTTGGATAGCTTGTTGTCTGTGAATAGTGCTCTAAATAATGATATGGACAATTCACTGGAACGATTTGAAGGGCGACCTTTTTCGACCTTTTTATCGAAATATTTTAGTTAGGGTTTTAAGCTCTCAGAAAATCCATTTGTTAGAGATTTTAAATGCCTATCTGTCCGTCATAATAACGTTATCTGAGCCTTTAAATGTTTTAGTTCTAGTAAATGGTACTAAATTTAAATAGCCTCTAAAAGGCCCGCTCATCCTAATAGATAAAAGCTTGATTTTATGGAAATTATTCAATTTTAAATGTCTAAGAAAACTAAAATTGTATTACAGCGTTTGAACATTAGTTCTTTATAGTTTTAAAAGGTTTCTAAAATCTATAGCAAGTTAATTAATAATTTTAAAAAAATTATGAATAAGTTAAGAAGCTCACTAAAACCCTGTTAATAGTTTAGAAATGGTGAATTGTCTTTTATTCTTTGTTCGATTCTCAAAAATATTAGCCAATTTATAAAAATCTGGGTCTAGGTGTCATTTGTAAGCCATGCTCATAGTATGATTTATAGCAGTATTTGTAAAAATGATATCATCGTTTGAAATTTTATTTTATTTCCATTTTCTCGCTGATTGTACCATTCCCATTCGCAAACAAGTTCGTAAACTGTCGTTGAAACAATTTAATACATTCAAACCTTCGGCAATAAAATTGAAAATGACAGAGGTACATTTGAACACAGCAGTTTACTAAAAGCGTTTTCATTTTACGTTACACATACGCCATTTTATATTTTACTGTTCGGGTGTAACAAGGCTAATAAAAACTTATGTAGAATTTTTATCTGTTTCTCCTAAATCCTGAAAAAAGGCACAGTTATTTCAGGGAAGTTACAAAATTAGGGCTGACTGTTATATTCAGGTATTTTATTTAGGCTTTATTTCTAGACTTAAAAGGTTTTTCTTTGTGTTCATCTTGCACACTGGAGTATGGTAGTTGCCTAGGTAAAAAAATAATAATTATATTTAGTCCGTCAGTCAAATTATCGAAAAATAATGGACACGTATTTTTTCTTTTGTCAATATAACAAAAAATGACAAAGATAAAGCGCATCAAAATTTGGGAGTGGCGGGTCGTGACGTCACTTGCTTGCAAAACTGTCGCAAGCAAGTGACGTCACGCGGAACTTTAACGGGCGATATCTTCATAATTTTTTATGTAATTGACAAAAGAAAAAATACGGTTCCAATATTTTTTTTTATAATCTAACTGACGGACTAATTACATTTTTTTTAGGAAAATAGCCAATTTTGCTGTGGGGATTTCAAACGACCGAAAAAAGTGCTGCCATCTGTTTTGCGAAGCTGTATAAAGACGGAAGGAGCAGGGGTGGCCCAGTGGTAACGGCTGCGACTTACGGGTTGTGGGTTCGAACCCAGACAGGTGCTTTACTTTGTGTGAATAATTTCATCACCACTACACTGCTCTCAAAACGGTGAAGGATAACTTCATGAAGAAACCGGCACGTCCTAGAATCAAAAATTCGAAGACATGTGACAGCTACCAACCCGCACTGGATTACGGCCCACTCTCTCTCACAGAGAGGAGGCCTTAGACCCAGCAGAGGGAACTGCTGATAAATTCCATTCTCAAATTCCCGTTTCTTTTACAAAACTAAAGTGTGCTACACACCGTTGACACAAGTATAACAGAGCTGTCGAATGCACACAGCATTTTAATCTTTGGGGGCCATGTATCAGTTCTGACAAGGGTCCTGTTTTGTAGTCGAGTGCTGTACGGCCGGCAGTTAACCGACCTCTCTAGCGTCGAACGACGCCGGACACCGGCTGATGTATCGCCACCTTAGCAGGCTGTGGTATAGTCGTGCCTTTTATAAAGAAAATGACAGTGTGACGTGACAAAAAATGGTACCTAATTTCAATTATATTGGACGATGATGTAGGACTTTTTGTGTGTATCCTTTTGTAACTGATGATGTATTACGGCTATGTAGGTTAAGACGTGTGACATAATAAATGCAATAAAGAGGCAAAATTGCCAATAAAAATCTGGTCTATGAATACACAAAATATCCTCTGGTGTCATCGGCCCTATAACGATTAAAGTTAATATTACAACTCGTATAAAACCGTTTACTACACCCATAACCACAAATACCTCACACAATACTTTAACAAAAACGATACACTAACACAAAATCACTAACAACAATCCCAAGAACTACAATAGCTGTAATCCTCCATCCAACTAATCGTGTAATGTCTCCCTGAGGACTGTTAAGGCGCATATTGCTCACATATGCAATTACCAGTTGAACGTTGCCTGTTTATTCGCGAAGCAGTGACTCGGTCGTTTATGGCCACAATAAAATGGCCGACCGTAAAACTTTAGGTTTACATTTGCTTTGGTGCTTTACTGGATGTTCTATCGTAATGAGGCTGGTGGCCTAGTGGGTGCTTGAAGAAATGATAGGCTGTTGCTGTAGAACAATTAAGAAAGAACTATTTACCTACATAAAATTATCAAATTTAATTGAAGTTTTAGGCATAATAGGGTATTCTTCCAGTTATATATGGACATTTCACTACCAATATTAACATATTTCGGATAAACTAAAATAAAGTAGTTTTGCAAAAACGCAACTTGTGTTTCGAAGACCTGCTTCAATTTGGGTAGAACCAAATCAAATTATTTTTATCTTTTCAATTGATTTCATACTGGACAACACACCGAACCACCGCAGAACACTTTTAGCTCTCGAACAGCATCTTATTTAACGTCTCCTTACCAAAGATATTCCACACACAATACCCAGAGTCATAGCAAAACCTGTTGTTAGGGAAATATCTGAAACAAATAAGCTATAACAGATAACAGAAAAAAAACAAATGCTAACATATATAACGAAATTGAATTTTATTGAAAAGATCCGGACAAAGATTTTGCAGATTCCCCGAGGTCGGATCTAGAGAAATACTTAAAGTGGCTTACAGTCCGCGATTGCGTGCGATAGGCAAATCCCACGTTCGTCTTCGGAGCAATATAAAATGGTCCTAAATACGGACAAGGAGGGTGCGGTTACACACTTGAGAGTCGCGATTGCGCCACTTGTGTCCTTAACTTTTTCAATTACTTTTTTTACTCATTTTTCAAATGTTATTTTCGATTTTCAATCAATTGGGATATGAATCGCTGGTTTATTTTTCGCACTGATTGTTAAAGGTGCTGAAAATGGTTAAAAACTAAACACTTCTCTCTAAAATGAATAAGATGTCGATAATGATTTTGAAAAGCCCAGAAAACGGTCATAAAATAATGTAGAGCTAGTTTACACATAAATAATCATGCTACTGCGTGAACAGATATCTATCTATTATTATAAAACAAGCTATGTGCCCGATGGAAATTTCCATCGACAAAAATGACGAACTTCCATACAAACTTTCATCCCCTAAATATACAAAAACCTTTCTTTAGCGCTTACTATCACTATATAAGGAACTCTTGTGCAAAATTTCATGCTTCTAGACCCAGCGGTTTAGGCAGTGCGTTTTCTGTCAGTTATTCAATGAATATAAGATTTTTATTAAATAGACATAGGACCATGTTAAAGGCTCGTTCATAACATGTCAAGTTAAAAAAGAAAACGTACATTTATATTTCAAAACACTAAAACGCCCGTTTATGATGTTTGGTACAAACCTTAGATTGACATCCGTTGAGGCTAATTTCCATAACCCGTAGGTTTCAGCAATCTGCGTTTCTGTACTCTCGAATAAAACTTCAGTCTGTATTTATTATAGGTACCAACGTTTTCTTTCAAGTACATGAACTTAATTCTTAACATTCATTATTTACTTTCGTTTTGTATCGAAATTGATGGCATTGGAAGAGCCGTACAAGTTATCGCTGGTACAAATTCCATGTTTTGTCAGCGCTGCTAATGTATTTACTGGATATCAGTTTATAAATCAGATTTTTGTTTTGTAAACTTCATAGACCGGTACCGATATCTAACCACGATAAAACACATTTTATCAACTCATGCTTCAAGTAACAACACTACCAGCGGTCGTTGGCCCCTAAGAAAAACATTTTTTTTTTTTTTAATTTTATCGTGTTTTTGATATTGATACCCATCACGTCTGCAGAGTTTCGCTAGCTAATTTAATTTGACCGTGTATATTAAAGGTGAAAAGAAGCCTTTATAATTCCACCGTAAATAAATAGACTTCATAGAAAGTCCCAGTGAATCAAATCCGGGGATTGACCTGCGAACAATGCGCCTATTCAACTAGACTAGTGAAATATTATGGCTCTAAATATTACAAAGCAGACGGCTTAACTCGGTGTCAAGGAGACCAATCAATTCAAAATATGATGTTAATTCCCCTAACGACGGCTTTCACTTAGGAAATCTATAAATCTGAACTAAATTGCATCAAGTATTCATTTGAATATATTATCTATTCGTATTGGACTGTTTCCAACAAAGCCGGTTTCAGGACCATAGAAGCCTTATTTAGTACTTATATATTCAAGGTTTGTTTACGTAGCCTCTTAGTTTTGGGTAAAACGACTAGTTTTATGTGGTTATAAAATGTGTTTTATAACTGTGCAGTTGGCTTCAGTTTTCGCTGTTAGTTTTCTTGTAATTGCTGTTCATAAATAGTTTTAGTGCTTTTTTTTTTAGCTGTAGGTACTTATCTCCAATTACGTATATTTTCTGTAATTTGGCAGTATAAGCATTATTATCTGACCAATCATGATCATCAGGATGCATAACATTAGAAAATAATAAGTAAGTAATGGATGTACATCTCCTTAATTTTTAGGTTCCCGTAGTTCTTAGGTTAGGATCCTTTAGACTTTATCACATTGTGTGTCATTGGCTCCATAATAATATCCGAACATTAAATGGAGATAAAACAAATTAGATTTTATTTACTTTCGAGAAATACTTAGATACCGCTTACTAATCTTATCATTTACGCACATAAATTGTAGCACGTATCTACGCTGACACTGTCTGTTCTTGCCGTACTTTAGCAAAAGCTGGCCATTTAAAATATGATCTATGTAAAAATAAATTTCGTAAATTTAACATACACTGATTAATTACTATTTTTACAAGCTAACACTAAAATATATATACAAGTATATAATTTAAAAAAAATAAAGAAAAAGGCAGGAGGTCATTGAGCATCAAAAAATTCGTCCGCATCACTGTCAATGGGATAAGTGCCCAAAAGGCTGGCAGCATTACCACGTTGGATGGCAATGCTGATTCTTTGGGTTAAAATTTTCGTAAACAAAATCGACTTACTATGTACTAGAGTGCGCAGATTAATATATGTTTTTCAGAATTTACAGAACATAGCCGACTATAAATTAATTAAACAGCGGGGTAATTGTGTAACACTCTATCAGTAGTAATGGCTTTTATTTTGACAGTTCAACAATATGCATTGCGTTATTAACGTTGTTGAGCAGAAATTTTTCGAACATTATGAAACAATGGATTAGCAATATCCTTCAAAATGATTCAGTTTGAGATTGATAGTGTATTACGCAATTGGGGTGCTGGTTTATTTATCTTTGTGTCAATCCGTTCTTAACTATTGCATAACTTTTTGGGGTGGTGCTGCAAAAACAATTTTTCTCTCTCTAGAGCGCGCTCAAAGAGCAATTCTAAAGGTCGAAAAGTTCCGCCCTTTTAAATTTCCCACGTAACAGCTCTGCATAACATGTAATGTACTAACAGTGCGGCAATTATTAATTCTTCAATTAATATTTGAATGATATTATTATTATTGTTCTTAAAGCAAGGATCACTTTAATCATAACTAAAAAGACTTAAACATGCGAAGCATAACATTTAAAAAACAGTACCATTTAACATTTGTAATTAAAATTAAAACAGTTCCACTGCAATAGTCATAAAGATAAAAAGACGCAATAGCTTCAAATTACAACAGAGAAATTTTCTTATTCGCTCACATTAAAATTCTTTCCACATGAGACGGTGCCTGTAAAATGGCACTTGAATTCCTTAATGTTTTACAGGAATTCTGAAAATAATTAAAAGAGTTATGAAGGCCATTAATCGTTGTAATAATACCAGTCATACGTGAGCCAAAATTAATTACTTTACTACGTTCAGAAATATTTCTTGTTTGAGTATAAAAGTTGATCTTTCGGTCTTGTTTAGTCTTGAACTTGTTTCTATTATATTGGTCTTGGGACCTTGGGGCCTTGGCACGCGGAAAATATTTTAATTATGATTTCTACTTTAGATAATATAGACTCGTTTCTAAGTACCTAATAACAGCCGCACGTGCCGCCGTGTCGATCGATCAGGCTAAACTCAAAATCTTTACATACCGAGAACCCTCCGTGCCTCGGAAAGCACGTTAAGCCGTTAGTTGGTCCCAGCTGTCATTCGTGGATCTTTGACAGGCGTTACGGGTCGTCAGAAGCCCGAAAGTCTGACAACCAGTCTTACCAAGGGGAATCATAATACCCAGTAATTGGGTTGTGGCGGTCAGATAGGCAGTTGATTCATGTAAAATACTGGTATTCAGCTGCATCTGGTTAGACTGAAGGCCAACGCTAGGCAGATTATAATATATTTTACATGATATCACATTTAAGTTGTAGGTACCTAATGAGGCATACATTATCTTTTTATAAGCTAAAGTTAATGGTAGATGGTCGATGGGGCCGGAACGTTTTGGAGTGGCGACCGCGTACCGGAGGACGTAGCGTTGGAAGGCTTCCCACAAGGTGGACCTAGTGAAAGCCGCAGGAATCCGCTGGATGCGGGAAGCACAGAACCGGAAGTGCAGTGAAGTGCCGTTGTTTGCGAGGCCTATGTCCAGCAATGGACGTCTTTCGGGTGAAATTATGATGATGATAATGATGAAGCTAAATCGAGGTTTGTTGACCTGCATGAATATACAATTTAACTGTTTACTTGTTCTGTAAAACTTTATTTTTCTTAACTACATTTATGCGAAGAATCGTGATTTCATGCACATTCAACGCGTTACTTTAAAACAGTTGTTAGTAGTTTTAATTAAAGACTTGTTCAGACAACTCTAGCGGAGGGTCCTTTGCACACTTAGTCACGTTTCTTTAAGTCACCAACTTAGGATTAAATCACCTGTTTGATGTGTCTTTACTAAGTTTAGAGCATTCATTTGTTAGAAAGGTAAACTGATATGTTGTAGGTATGTAAAGGATTCGTCTTGTTGCTGATCGATTAAGTGTGTGGTGGATATCTGCGTAAGTGGAGTGTAAACTTTAATTACTGAAGCGAATCGGTTTAGTTAATGGGGCTTGTTTAGTTTCGATAATTATTTGAGAGATTTGATGCGAAAGCATAAAGCATTTAATCAATAGTAGACTTATACAAACAATCTCAACATAAACTGTTTTAACTAAGAAACTCAGGGAAGGGAAAACTTAGAAATTGTTAAAAAAAAGTCTTACCAATGAAGCCAAAAAAAATTCTTGAAAATTCACGTTATTTAAAACTGAAGCCAAATTAACTTCGACGAAGGCCCACATCATTAATTTGTCCGAAATGCTCATCACAAGTTGGTAGAACCTCAAACAAAACAAAGAAAAATTAAATAACTTAAGCCATTTTGAAAACAAACTCGGATATTAGGAAACTTTGAGAATGTTTACTCACGGTGTATTGTTTTGCCAGTCAGGTGTTTGTGTTTCATCAACTTCGTAATTGAAAGCTGAGATGTCACCGGTATTACCGATCTTAGAGACAACATACGGTATCTTTATAATCTGATACGTGTGTTTACTATAAATTAACTGACTTTTAGTCATTGCTTTCTTTCCAATAAGATTCCTTCACAAGATGGAATATGCTAATCAAACACCGCAAACCAGACTTAGTCTGACTTAGGTATAAAATCAAAACCAAAAGTAATTTGTTCAAACTAGGCTGAGAATCAGTACATTTTGAACGTCAAAATTACACATAAATTATGTGTCAAAATTACATAAGACACTTCCTAGTGTTTTAGCTGGAAACAAAAAATAGCGCAACAAACTCCCCGGTACTATACATATGTACATACATACTGCCTACACAAAAAGACATCTCAACTCAAATTAGTGATAATTTGATATGAGATGTTTTTATTTGTAGGTATGTGAGATTTTTACTCTCCAAATTCCGAATCTATTACCTACATAAAGATAGCCTAGATATTCTCAAATGATATCAAAATTATAAGTTAACCAGCAACTGGTGTGCAGCAACTAGCTACAGACGATCTCAACGTTTTTCTTCCATTACCTTCCGCGTGGAAATAGCACCGAACCGTTATTTTCCCTTCTATTATTAGATTCACCCTCATAACTGGATCCCTGTCTTAAGCAATAGCTTTCTCCCAGCTTTCTTTTTGTTTCAAATTCAAATTACAGTACTTTTGCTCAAATCTCTGAAGGTACGGTTGTTATTGAATTTTATTTCTTGCTTTGACAATTTCATGTCCGTCTCTTTTTCACTTTTACCCTATACTTGATTTGGTTTCTTAAATATTTTTATACAATCATGTAAATGATGGAAAAAACGCGGAGGTTTAAACATTTACACACCATTTTAAACAACTTTATTTGGGTCTGTCCCACTATTCCCATTGACCCAGTCCCATGATGGGACAAGTGGGATTATATGTATGTCCCAGTAGTCCGATGGGACAACTGATACTAACATATTTTTAAAATCATGTCCCACTAGTCCCACGGCACCACTGATACTAATATATTTTTTAAATTATGTCCCACTAGTCCCATGGGACAGCGAGTACTAATTATATGATTGCGACGGTGAATCAACCAGCAGGGTATATTAGTATGAGTTGTCCCATAGGACCAGTGGGACATGATTTTAAAAATATGTTAGTATCCCACTTGTCCCATCATGGGACTGGGTCAATGGGACTAGTGGGACAGACCCCTTTATTTCATTCGTCACATGAGGATTTTTTGTTCGGGTTTTTTATTTTATTTATTTATTTTCTCTTTAAGAATGTTGTAAGGAGGTTTTGTTTAAGGATTTTTTTTTTTTTTTCAGTATGGGAAATCATCAACTGACCCCGCTCTGGGTGGAGCAGAAGGGAGTGTCAGAGTCTTACTGACTATAACCCACCCGTGTTCCTTCCTTAGCCCTTTATGTACCAGGGCAGCGGTAACCCTTTCGGACGATCCCGCTACCCCGGCAGGCTTCGGCCCTGTCGGGCCCAGGATTTTTCTCTTAGGGCTGATTTTCTCAACGCCAGATAATTTTATCCGAGTAATAATTTGGAATTTTTGACAGTTCTTCCATACAAAACTGTCAGACGTCAATTTAATACCACGAATAAAAATTATCTACCGATTGAAAAATCAGCCCTTAGTCAACGTAACCAAATTATATTTATTTTTTCCCCCTCTAGGATAAAGTGTAGGTACGTATTGAAAATAACATTTTTTCATGCTAAAATATGGGTACCGTGTTGCAAGTTGCCAGCACAATTGGGGATGGCACCTCGGCTGCGTTTATTTTTAGTGAATTTACATTTATATTACCCTAGTTTACCTGCCAACGCGCTGCATGTGAAACTAACGGCAATGCGCCGCCATTTTCCATTTCCTGCACACTAATCGAAAGTACATTTCACGAAAGAAATATATCTACTTATTAATATAAAAAAATGGAAGACAGAGTTAATTTTTATTAATAACTAGTGTATCTTTCCTGCTTCGCCCGATTCTTACGAGTTTGACAAAACATCCAGGTTTATATATTATTATTCATTTATTCCAGCTGAAAGGCGTCCACTGCTGGACATAGGCCTTCCCCAAGCACCGCCACTTCGACCGGTTTTGTGCTTCCCGCATCCAGCGGATTCCTGCGGCTTCACAAGGTCATCGGTCCACCTGGGAGGCCTTCCAACGCTACGTCTTCCAGTATGCGGTCGCCACTCCAAAACCTTTCGGCCTCATCGGCCATCTGTTCTATATTATATATATGTCAATTTAATATTAATGTATTGTACACATAAACATTCCGTAAAAAATCAAAATGATGGTGAAAACCGTATTAAAATCTGTTGCTTAGTTTAGAAGAACAACGCGGTCACAGACAAACATAGATTTAAAATGGAAAACATAAAAATATTCTCGAACTTCGTAAGTATCGTATGTCGCAGCGGCGTAACACAATATTTTGATTAACAACTTCGAGGAGATTGATTTACATTACATGGTAGAAAATGCTTCAAAGAAATTAGAAATGAACCCAGCAGAATTGAGCAGAATGGGCAGAATTGAGCCCAGTGAGATAATTTCGTTCACAGTTCTCAAGTTTCTTTAATTTTGGAAACAAAAATGTTCTAAGGCTTTAAAAGGAAAACAAGGTACCTATCTATACAAATAAATAAAATTGAAGTGTCTGTTGTAAAGTCAAAATAACAGCTTTTTACTAAATGAATATGAAAGTACGGTACTTATAACAAAAAACATTTTTTTAATTTTTGGTCTGTCTGTCTGTTTCGGCTAATCTCCGGAATTTCAGTGGCTAGAGGAGTGACTTAGGCTTTTATTTTAGAAAAAGAATTATGGTTCCGTGCAAAAGTTAAACCCATGAAATCCAATATATACGCGAACGAAGCCGCAGGCATAGCTAGCAGGCGAATAATATTTATTTAAATACTTAACTTTTTAATTTCTCGATCCATTTGATATTTTATCGGTAGTCGAAATTCCGAGAAACATCGGAGCTTTGAAGTATTATTACTAATAGAAAAAAATAAAGTATTCACAGAAACGTTGAACCTACAGGGAATTATTACGTATCAAATACCAATATTTTTATTTGTAATATTATGTACTTTTACTTTTTATACAGGTAACGGAATGTCTTCATTCACCTGTCTTCACATTCACAGCGGTAGGTATGTGAGTGTGAAACTGTAAATACTTTATACAAGTAGGTAAGTGAGTAGGAACTTACTAAGTATACATGAAAAGAAAGAAAGAAAAATAGGTTTATTTGTCATAGAAACAAAAATTAAAACAAAATATGTCTATAAACACGGGCACAAAGCAGAAATAGTCGACGCCTGCAAGTCATGGCTGTGACAAGAAGGCTTCCACTCAGCATGATGCTGTGCTATATATATATATCCACAGCACAGCGCACACATGATGTTGTAGAAGTATCTCTATATTATGTACTGAACAGACAGCTGTGCTGCTAGGGAGTTTGTTGCGCCACTTCTTCTTCCCAGCGATAGCACTAGGAAGTGGTGAAGGGTGGTGGGGTTTCGGGGACAGTCTTTTGTAATTTTGACGTTCGAAAAGTGCTGATTCTCAGCCTAATTTGAATAAATGACTTTTGATTTTGATTTTATCTCTACTAAGGTATGTACATCAATTCTAATGCTTTTGGTACAAGATAGAGACATTTCAGTCGGGTACCGGCGAGGTTCACGAGCACTCGTGCATTATTCATTCTCTCCACGGATCTATGATTGTCTCCCTAATAACTTTCCTAACAATCGAGAACATCGGGTCTTACACAATAATGGAAAAATACGTCTCATCTTCGGCGCAGATAATAATAATTATTTCATTTGCTCCTTTTTGTTCAGTTGCCCGCATAAAAAGTAACCGGAGTTATTTTTTTGTTGCGAATAAAGACTTTTACCTTTTTTTTTAAACGTGATTTATGTCAAAATGTTCATTCGTTGTTATATGGAAATGGAAAATTAAGTTAAACTGTTGTGATGCAGGGGAGCGGGTGATGTTCACAGTGGCTTCACAAAAGGGGGAAAAGTAAGAGGGAACTCCGATGGCGGTAAAAATAACAACGTAACGGGTATATTTATTTTGTTGCATTTTTGAGCGAATGCCGATTAGAGGAATTGTTTGCGGTCTGTTTGTGTACGTTGATGGATTCTATTGAATCCAGCTCAAAGAGTGGAATTCCAGTCGGAACTGTTTTGTGTGGAGTTTTCAATCATTCCTATCCACATGTGCGGGATAACTGTGGATTTGAAACTGTAAAACATCACTGAAAGAGTCGGGTAAACGAGAATAACATTGCTGGAGCTCTAAAGCTACATAGAACATCAAGAAAGTCATTTAAATTAGCGGCCAAAAGTCAAGCTGGACGTTAGACCATGTAGTGGATAGTCGAATGCCGTTAAATTGGAGTTGCCGGACCCATCTATCTTGATAAACTTACTGAATATGTGCCTATGTCTTGTTGTGTCTATTTATAGAAGGTATGCGTTTATGATTATATTGTTGAATATTATGAGAATAATTACAACCGGTTTCTTAAAGAGTGATGAATGTACATTTTGATAGATGGAGAGGGATAGTTAGGTCAAAGAAAAGATGGATGGATTGTGTGAGGAATAATATGAAAGAAAGTAGATGATAGCGTGACGGTTGACAGGGGAGAATGGAAGAAGAAAACGTGTTACGCTGACCCCAAGTAATATGGGACAAGGGCAGGAAGATGGTGATGAATTTGGGCATAATGTTAGGTCTCAAGGACGTAAACACAGATGATCAGAAAACCTTATTTTAATATTATTTGGGGGCTAGGTATATACCATTGTAAGAAATAGTACATTACGACACATGTGGCTTAAGTAGTTCATTATCGCCGCGTATTAATAGACTTACTTAAGTCACGAGTATCGTATACTATTTAATAGCTCGTGTGCTGTAGCATGTAGCTCGAACACAATACAATTATTAAAACTTTTTATAGCACTGTAAGACCTGAACCCGCACTTAAGTCACGCTTTTCTGTGCAAAAACTTACTACTTAAGTCACAGTAAAGCTAGACAGTGCGGGTTTAGGTCTACAAAAAGTTTTAATAAATGTAACGTGTTAAGTATAATTTGAAAGAGAAGGAAGGATTCTAATAATCTGTGTCTAGTTGTGTCTATTTATAGGGAGGTTTATGTTCATAGTTATATGTATTATGTTGGATATTATTAAAATAGTTACACGCAGCTTCTTAAAGGCCTCCCTTCTAAAATGATCTCAAACCCTGTCAAACTTCATGTAAACTGTTATTGGTTGAACGAAATAACAAAAGCCAATTGAATCACGCAAAAATAAACTTCAGTGGGCTTTTAGAAACCGGGGTTCAGCATTTTCGGAAACAAAAATGCAAAGATTTTTGCTCGTATTCGACTAACAGGAACTGGATCAAAATTGACTAGCATGTTGTTTTTTTTTCCTATCAATCAAACAGACAGGTAGATGGACGGACAACCAAGTTAAACCAATAAAAAATAAACTCAACAGATAGAGGCCTATCTGTTGAGTAGTGTTGTTAGTAGGCACTGGAAAACCTTTTGGATACTAATATTTCTCTCGGAATCGCTTTCAGTAGTAGCAACGTCTAAGTCGGTCTTGGATAAAAGCCTCATTTCATACACAGAAAAAACGAGCCTGAACGATCAATGATCACGTGATTATGTGGGCGTTCCAGTAAGCCGTGTTCCTAATTTTTTAACCCATAACTAGTGCTTATAAGCCCTCTATTAAAACTGTATTTAAAATTATTATAAAGACTAACCTACAGCGTACGGAAACACCTCAGCGTACAAATCAAGCGAATCACCGTCCTCCAAAATAAGACACAAATGACACATAAGCAACTGACAGCTTTGAATGGCGGTCCGTGACAGAAGTTGTTTTAGTACCTTCCGCGTTCTGTGGACTAACCTAACTAAACTGACTTGCTAATCTTAACCTCGAAATGAGTTATGTCGTATTGCAAGAAAAATTAAGAATTAAAATGAAGACGGGTAACAGTATTTTAACCATTTTTTTACGACTGTCTTTTATTTTCGTCTTTACGACCAGAAAGGTAAATAAAACTGGGATACAGTGGCGCAATTTTAGTTGAGATGTTCCTTAGATTTTGGCTCAAAATTCACACAACAATGCAGATCTTTAGCTAAGAGCAAGATTTCGTGAATTGGATGAACTTGTTTCCTCCAGAAGCGCATTTGGTTATGACGGCTTTTGGCCCAGTTCAGCGGATTCCATTCCAGCTGCTTTCTTTAGCTACTGTGGAAATTAATTTATACAAAATTGTATTTTGCTCCTGCAAATGGCAGTTTAAATAAAGGATATTTTTAATTTTCACGAGAATGTAAAAGATGAATAAACTTGTGGAATAAAAATAGAGCACAGCATAAACTAGAAATGAGATTTTAATTGAAATAAGGCCTTCGCCCATTGAGACGGTAAAGGTTATAGAGGTATAAGGAACAGGGTGTAAAGTTCACTCATACTCTATAGAAAAGGGAGGATCCTCCGACCAGACGGGTATTATGTCTGGCGGGCAACTGCCCAACGATTGATGTTGGGAAATTGTATCTATGCTAATTGTGCGGTAAACTCTGCTTGCGAGATGCAGGATTTGCGTGGCGTCAGTATGACGCGTTGTTCGCATGTGCCGTTGTAGATACCGCTACATCACTCCCCTCCGGAGACCGGAGGTCGATAGTGGACTGAGTCTTGTATCTTGCGATGCTTGCCAGGCCAGCTGAGGTTCCAGTGAGTCGGAACCGGTTGCCGCATAGTTCACGGTGAGTCGGAACTGTCTGCGGAGTTGTCCCCAGTGAGTCGGGGTGGCGCTGCGTTATATTCCAGTGCGTCGGATGTACAGCGCCGGGTTGAGGCTGGCTGCTGCGTCGACCAGGAGAGGGTGCTCTGCTTGTTGACCGGCCGAAAGTGCAGTGTGCTGTGCCGAGGTTGCTGATGAGGCTGAGGGTGATGACCAGGTATGCGCGGACGCTGCATGCTGGTGGTCAGGATACCCGTTGAGGCCGTGGGTGCTGGCTGGCTGGGTGACTCGCCGCTAAAGCTTGCGGGAGTGATGATGATGACGTCACGCTGAAGTGTTTGCACGAAGGCTGCGCTGACGTTCATGTCCGGGGTCACCAGTATAGAGGTATGAGGAACAGGGTGTAAAGTTCACTCATCCTCCATAGAAAAGGGAGGATCCTCCGACCAGACGGGTGTTGTGTCTGGCGGGCAATTGCCCAACGATTGATGTTGGGAAATTGTATCTATGCTAATTGCGCGGTAAACTCTGCTTGCGAGATGCAGGATTTGCGTGGCGTCAGTATGACGCGTTGTTCGCATGTGCCGTTGTAGATACCGCTACAAGGTCAATAATAAATACATAGGACAAAACCTGCATCATCATATAAAATCAGGTGAAATAGGGGTCATAAGCGGACTTCTGGACTCATATAACCAGCTAGCTGCACCCCTCGTTCCACCCGCATAGGTCTCGATCCCATGGGAATATCGGGAAAAAGTATCCTATACCCTAATCCAGCACCCTAATTGCGTAACACACAATCAATCGGAATCTGAATCATTTTGAAGAAATTTGTCTGCTCAACACGTAAAAAACGCAATGAATATTGTTGAACTGTCAAAATGAAACCGATTCCGATTGATCGTGTGTTACCCAATTGGGGTGCGGGTTATGGTCTACCCGTGTGCCAAATTCCATCCAAATCTGTTCAACAAAAAATCAGATCTTTTTCTTTATAATATTAGTTTAGTTATAAGCCTGAAATCACCAATCCGCCATTGAGTTGGCGAGGTGATTCATGCTGATGCCTTCTCTGTATGACAAGAGGCCTTTGCCCTACAGTGGAAAAATAATAGGCTGGTGTTATTAAGAGGTCAAACGAGAGCCAATCCGATGTAAAAAAGTACAAACAACGTTAATTACAAAGCAACGTAAAAGTCACAATATTTAGACAACCTGTAACTGGGAAAATGAACGACCCAAAAATATGATTCATGAATAAAAAAGTCACATCAATGCAAATTGGTCTGATTAATTTCAGTCTGCCTAATCCTGTTAAAGCTTCACAATTCGTCAAGGTAGGTAAACAAAAATTCATTTCGGAATATAATATGAAACGGTTCTTTTTGAGCAATTAGTTTTAACGAGCGTACGGGGAACGGTAACACACCTAAGCGTTTTCCAAATTATACTTTGGTTTTAATATGACTTTGATTAGCTGCTCAGACTAGGTATGTAATTTTGCAACGAAAATGTATCTCGACGGGATGAGATTGTGCGTGGGTTTATAAAAGAGGGGTGTATATTTTTTTAGAAGGTGTAACTCAATGTTTGACCGCTAATAGAGGGTTTGTTTGATGCCAGCAAGCGTCACCGTTTTTCACAACGCCTACGCTTAAATTGTGTTTGTTTTTGTACCGGTTTGATAGAAATATGAAATTGTTTTTAACTGAAAACGTATAAATGCAATCTAAGCTGATATTCAGAGTTCTCAATGTGGTAAAGCATTGTTAATATTTTAACTAATGACATTCGAGTTTATCTCAGTATTAGAGACCTAAGTACTTCATGGTTAAAAATTATAAGTACAGTAGGCTGGACCAGTGACAGCCCCGTTGGTCTCGTGGTCGCAATCGTGACTGGGGTCCTGGGTTCGATTCCCAGGTCAGGCAAAGTGTTAATGGGTTTTTCCTTTAGACATTAATTCTTAGTAACAGCCCGGAGTTTGGAAGTTTGCGGTTTGTATACCCCCGTGTCTCGAAAAGCACTTTAAGTCCGTTGGTCCAGCGCCTAAACTCTCTCCAGTCGTATCGGATTGCCGTCCTATCGAACTATAGAGTCTGGAAAAAGAGTGCATGTGACTCTGTGAACTATAATATCTCCCACGCCAGAGGCTAGTTCCCATTGAGATTGGCCGCCATGGCCAGCTCAAGTCAAAGTATTGCCGCCGACATACCTTCTTACACACTCAGCTAAGCAAAGCAAAATATGTAGAGCACATTTTTGTTCCGACATTTTGCCTATCCGCGTCCAAGTATTTGGCAGTCTAATCGATATTGCATTATGAGCATAGTTCTTCAGTTCGGGGGATGAACTTCCTAAAACCTGGTGTTCCGAGCGAAGCTTCAAAGCACGCTTTTAGCGTCCAGCGAACCGATATTGTAAAAAGTTTGGGATTCATTCGATTAAATAGGAAGCCTGAGGTGGATCTAGTTTTAATTTAGAGGCTAAACAACGTCGGTGTTGTTTTATCAAGTGCTCAAATTCAATAGACCATAACTCTAGGAATTATAGGTTTCGGAATTTTAGAAAGCACTTTAGACTTGATATACGAGTATCATTATAATTCTGAAGATCACTAGATTAAATAATAATAATAAACGTTTATTTAGGATAACTAGGATCCAATTCATTAGTAGTATAATAACGTATAACTAGTGTTAGTAATACAACCTAGTGCTACTAAAACAATTACTAGATTCTGAGACTAGAATCAATTCTGTTTTATTGTAATTTTTGAATTTGATTATTTTTTTAAAATAGGCCTTCAGATATTGTTGATTATATTGCATTTAAATATTTCCAATGGACAATAAGGAAGCCATCTGTAATGTTATTTAATTATCTATGGTCGAGCCACGTGGAAGCTCGGAGCTAATCTCAGAATTTGTTGCCAACATGGCTGCGATGTTCCACGTGTTTCGCCTTTTTGAGATTTGCCTCAAAAAGTCGAAACACGTGGATCTTCGCAGCCACTGAAAATAAACAACAAACAACGCAATAACCGTACCGTATTGTACTACCGTCTGACGCAATATCAACTAATTAAAAATAGTTCTGGGCCCCAAGTCTGCTAATTTCAATGACATGTCCCATTATGACGATTCAATCGAGAGTCAATTATAATTCAGTTATCATTGTGACAACTCGGCGGTCCACTGCCAAACAACCAAAGCAAGCCAAAAGGACTATCTTAATATTTTAACTTTCAATGTTCGTACTTTACGAACTGAAAAGCATATAGTAGAGTTAGAAAATGCACTAGAGTACATCAAATGGGATATTGTTGGTCTGGCCGAGGTGCGACGAGAAGGAGAAAACATAGTCGAAAGGCAAACTAACATATTCTACCATTACGGAGAAACAAACACAAGATATGGCGTTGGCTTCCTTGTTTAAAAAAGATGGAAGGACAACATAGTCGAATTTGTAGCTTATTCAGACAGAATTGCCTTACTAAAATTTTCCATCAACAAAAACAAAACATTAACAGTAATTCAAGTGTATGCTCCAACATCCTCACATAGCAATGATGACGTTGAGGAATTCTACGACCTGCTAGGTAAAGCCTGTGATGAACACCGAGGTACCTGGACAGTGGTTATAGGCGACTACAATGCTAAAATTGGTCTACGGACATCTTCGGACAACACCAATGTTTTGGGACCCCACGGCTTGGGACTTAGAAACGAACGCGGCCAACGCCTTCTGCAATTCGCTTTCGGTCAGATGCTTAGTGTGAGCAACAGCTTCTTTGTTAAGCAGCCTCAACGTCGATGGACGTGGCTTTCTCCTGATGGTCACACAAAGAACGAAATCGACTTTTGCCTATCTTCAAGCAAAAGTATTATTAAAAATGTAAATGCACTCAATAAATTAAAATTCAGTTCCGATCACCGGCCATTACGAATAACAGCAAATATTGATTTGAAATTACATCGCAATAGACTTATTCAAAGTACAATCAAACGTTTAGATAGATGTACACTAATTGCAAATAAAGAACAGTTTAACATAAATATTAAAAACACCTTCAGTTTATTAGACACAGATTCAGAGGACGTACATGTACAGTATAAAAACATAAAGGAAGCTATTAAAACCGCCAGTCAAAAAATTGTGTGCCTCAAGAAAAAGAAAACAAAACTTACTGATAGCACAACACGTCTTATAGAAGAGCGACAGAATGTAACGTACCAATCTGCTGGCTATCTGGGATCTAGACAGAAAAGTAAAGAGGAGCATCAGAAAGGACATAAGGCACCATAACACACAACTCGTCCATACTGCATTGACAAACAACCGATCCCTAAGATCAGCTATGCGTGGTATGGATGTAGGCAGGTCTTCAATCACACATTTGAAAGATAAAAATGGTGTTAAGCAAGGAGATAGGGCAAAAATTCTTGGGATAAGTACCGAGTTTTATAAATCTCTATATTCCAACGACCAAACATCCCAACAAACAACCGAAGTTTACTCATGTCCTGAGGAGGTCCTGATAATATCTGGCTATGAAATACACCGGGCTATCAGAGGCATGAAGTGTAATAAAAGTCCCGGCGAAGATGGTATTACAACCGAATCACTTCAAGCCGCGGAGCCTATATTGTTGCCATACATCTGCAACTTATTTAATTCAATATTACAAACAGGTGTCTTTCCGAGTAGTTTCTGCCACTCAAATGTTATCCTCCTTCATAAAAAAGGTGATAAGACCGACATCGGCAATTACCGCCCCATCAGCCTCATCTCACACCTTTACAAAATATTCATAAAAATTCTTGAAAACCGCATTTCTGGCCAATTAGATCAACATCAACCTCCCGAACAAGCCGGGTTCCGCCATGGCCTATCCACTACCGACCATTTACAGTCTCTTAATCAGGTTATAGAAAAACATCTGGAATTCAACTTACCTTTATACCTCGCATTTGTCGACTACTCTAAAGCATTTGACAGTTTATCGCATAACGCCATATTTGAATCTCTTCAAAACCAAGACATCGAACCTACATACATTAACTTACTAAAAAAAATATACCAAAATAGCACAGC
Organism: Apamea epomidion; assembly: GCA_947507525.1. Lineage (NCBI taxonomy): Eukaryota > Metazoa > Arthropoda > Insecta > Lepidoptera > Noctuidae > Apamea > Apamea epomidion. Next base: position 14,329,064 of record OX382238.1, read on the forward strand.
AGCCATAAAAATATACACCACAGGACTATCATTTCCTATCCAAAAAGGGGTTAAACAGGGCGACCCTCTTTCTCCAAAGCTCTTCACAGCCACGCTTGAAGAAGTCTTTAAAAAACTAAAAAGCAGTTGGAGGGACAGGGGCATCGTCGTGGGCGATAGACGATTAACGAATCTCCGCTTCGCCGACGATATTGTTCTTTTCTCCTCCACGGCAGCCGAGTTAGGCCTAATGCTCGACCAACTGAGCAGTGCCAGCCTCGAGGTCGGACTCGCGATGAATATGACGAAGACCAAGGTGATGACCAACAGCACCAAGCGTAACATAGGAATTGGGGGTGTGAGGATTGAATATGTCCATGAGTATATATACCTCGGCCAAATAGTCTCCTTCCAGGCAAGACACGATAAAGAAGTTGCTCGACGCACCGAGAACGCCTGGAAGAGCTATTGGTCGATGAAGCAAATAATGAAAGGAACTCTCCCTCTCTCACTGAAGAGGAAACTCATGGACATGTGCATTCTTCCTACCCTCACCTATGGAGCGCAGACATGGTCACTAACCAATCGTCAAAAGTCCGCACTCGGGGTTTGACAGCGAGCAATGGAGCGCAGTATCCTTGGAGTTAAACTTTCTGATCGTATAAGGAACTCGATACTGCGTTCTAAAACTCAAATTGCCGATGTAGGTCACACGGCTGCCAAGCTAAAATGGAACTGGGCTGGTCACATCTGTCGCATGCCGGAGGAGCTATGGGCTAAAGTAACCACACAATGGGTCCCAAACAGCAGCAAACGACGACGTGGCAGGCCCAGAATGAGATGGCGAGACGAGCTCGACTCTTTCCACAAGGATTGGCGTTTGACAGCACTGGATAGGGACAAGTGGAAGGAGGGAGGGGAGGCCTTTGCCCTGCAGTGGGACAGAAATGGCTGTATAAATAAATTGTGACAAAATGCGTATTCTGCTAAAACTTAAATGTGGTGTCAATTGGATTGTAATAGAGAATCGTAATTGGATTGCAATGGTGCCAGTTGAATATTTTGCAGTGTTGCCTATTAAAATCTACCACGACACTGAATGAATGAATGAGTTATAATTTATTTTAAATAAAGGTGTTTTTTCATTTCTGTGATTGAATTACGACTCATAATAAATATATTGTCTATAATGAAATGCCTTCTCGATAGAATAAGACCAAATGTTGTAAAAAACACTACTGATAATACGGGGACTGTGTTGCCAAAGTCAACAATTTGATGCTGTCACGGAAATGTCACTTTCAATTCAACCAACTTGTCAAAATGTCAAGTGACTGTTGATTGTGTTTTCAATTTTCTTAAACAGGACTTGTAAAAAGTTTTTAAATATTAAAAACGAGTAAGTATTTGCAAAATGATAAAAAAATACTTAAAATCTTTTTAAAAGTTAATTCAAATTCGTTGACTGCAATTATTACGAGGCAATATATAATTATATACTTATTGTGTAACTCTTTTAGGCTTTTCAATAAGCACCACTTTACTAACCATAAAATTAGGTAATATTGCATATTGCCCTTGTTGTTGAAGAAGTGGAGTTAACTTTTAACAAAGGCCCTTCGCTTGTTCTTTTTCGAGTCGGAACTTTTTCATAAATTCTGACTCGGGTAAATCACGAAACGGATCTACACTGAGCCTCATTGTTCGCGGATTCGCGACGCGTTCTCGGGATTTGCGACGTTGCCGAGCCAATTCTAATGATCGCTGTCGTCGACGGCGATCATTAGAATTGGCTTAAGCCAAAATACGCCAACGTAAACTTGGTGATGGCCTCATTCTTATTTTAAATGATTAAAATTATACAACAATTTAAACGCTACGCGTAACGATCTATCGTTGTTGAATTGTACTTCAATGGTAAGATTGTCATTGAGAGACGATTCACATAAATGTCAAACAAACGTCAAATAACGAGTAGACTGCCAATAATTGTAAGATCGAGACACAACTGTGACACGATTGAAGAGCAGAATAGCAAATTGTTCAATGGCGATTGAGTGGCAGTTCGATGATATGTCAATGGAACACCATTGGTCTTAAATAAGTAGTAGAATACTAAATGTGTCAAACTATTCAATCGAGATGCAATTGAGATTCGATTGAAACACTTGTAAATTAGCAGACTTGGGGCCCTGGTATGATGTGGTCCCGAAAAGCTTCGTTTGATTGGTCCATCCTGCGTTACTACACAAAAGGATATTTTTTTATTATTAATCATTTCGTTTATTTATTTAGTTAAATAACTACCGGAGACCTAAATATTATGAAGGACGGGACGGTTGACGTGTGTCGGGCATGCCACCGTCCGGGTGAGTCAGGCGAGTACTTGCACGAGCATAACCAAGTAGCCAGGATTATTCACCAGCAACTTGCTTTGAAATATAAACTTATGGATTCTGGGGTATCGTATAACAAGTATATGCGCGACCCAGTTCTTGATCGATCCCAGTACAACGTGACATCCATTTTGTCACGTTGTACTGGGATCGATCATTCAATACTGACAGGACTATTGTCGCCAATAAGCCTGATATAGTGGTGATACATCGATTAGCGCGCCGCATAATGATTGTCAATGTTACCATTCCACATGACGGGACCCTCGTGAAAGCTGAGAAGGAGAAAATTAAAATTTATTATTAACATTAATAATGTGCCAGTCCCTTAATAAAAACTCCCAGTGTTAAAATACACGCTCTTTTGGTTCTCTGAAAATATGAGTAGTTTCTTGTGATAGGTGAGAGGAAGCCTTACGAGTCTAAGCTTTAGTGACGTCACTTCCCTCTAAAATTGTTTGCTCCTCCATGTAATAGGTTAGTTAGACGTCGTTAGGAGACTAGAGCTCTTCTAGGAAACACCTTGTTTTGGACTTCAACGTGAAATTGCGGAGACGTTGTTTAAGGAAAGGATGGAACGTTATTTAATATGTTGTTTCGTGGAACACATTTGTGTACCAAGGGTATTTGAGAGGAAAGCTGCTGGTATACGATCATGATGTTATTCATAAACGACATAAGATACAGACGGCAACAGGTCCAGCTACCCGAAACTGTCAAATTTTCTTAATCAATCTTGAACCTTAATACATAAGCGATAAAGTTGAAAATCTATTAAAGAAATTTGACAGATTGTAGTAGCTTGATGTGCTAGTCTGTATTTATTCCATTTCACTAAATACATTCTTTTTTTAACTTGCCTAGCCTGCCTCACTGCTGAGCAAAGGCCTCCCCAAATCCTCCCAGACATCCTCTTCTAGAGCTACCTCGATCCAACCCTTGCGGTACGTATCTAGGTTGTCTCGCCACCTCTTCGTGGGCCGGCCTCGGCGATGTCCATCCTCAGTAAATAATTATGATAAACTAAACAACCAGGATGAACTTGGAGTGGCCACTTATGCGGCAATGACTTTCCTGTTTTACCTCTCTATATTCCCCAGATGGAAACAGTCCATTTGTAGATTGACGATAAAAAATGAGTCATTTATTTCCAACAGTAAATTTTCATCGACAATCACGAAACCACAATAAATACCGACAAAAGATACAAGAATGTATTGAACAGATCAGTGTATTGTTTAACTTATCTGCAATGCATACCGAAGTGTGGTCCCATTGTCTGCAATGTTTGTATGTACATCGTCAACAATCCCATTGCTCACAGAATTCTCATTTTAATTAAATACTTCCAAGCCAATGAAATGCAAGCTTTTCGAAAAACTCGCATAATATTATTTCCAATAAATAAATTGATTATGAACATCGTTCTGCCTGCGGTTGAAAGCTACAAACCAGACAATACATGATCCGATTGTTCCATTATGCTTCAATAAAACAAAGAAAATCGTTATGCATTTTTAGGGTTCCGTACTCAAAGGGGTACGGAACCCAAAAAAAATGCATAACGACCCTAATTACTAAAGTCAAAGTCAAAGTCAAATCATTTATTTCAAATAGGCACATAAAAGGCACTTTTGAACGTCAAAAATAAAATTAAAATAAAATTGATTCTAGTCGCCCCTTCCAAAAGGTAGTTTTCGTATGGAGAAGAATGGGCAAGAAACTCCACCGTTACTCTTTTAAAATGTTTTACAATATATTGCATACATTATTTATATAATTATATGTGAAGACGATGCACCCAAAAATAAAATTACTATACCACAATAGGTAAAAGAATTAAAATGGATAAATGTAACCATGACATATAGATCAACTATGTGATAGATACATGGTGCTCACATATTCACAAACATTCCAAACGTAGACGATTTTCATAAATAAATAAGGAGTAATAAGTCCGGGTGTGACCCCAAGTAATTACAGAATGTAAATCAATGTCAAAGAAAAAAAAAAAAAAGAATAAATTATACAATTACATTAGCAACCAGTTTGATTTTGTCTAGACTCTAGAGATTGTCCTATGGAGCAAGACCAGAATGTTTCCAAGCATTCTTATCTTGGATATAATCCTCTAATTTGTAATATCCTTGCTTACAAAGTGTAATTTTAATATAAGTTTTAAATTTCCTTTCATTTAATTGCAATATTTCACAAGGTATTTTGTTGTAACATTTAACACAGTACCCCATAAAAGATGTATGTACTTTAGATAATCTGAAAAAAGGTTGATCTAATTTATCTTTATTTCTAGTATTAAAATTATGTCTATCACTTATTTTATTAAAAAGATGTTAAGGCTCGCCAACGGGACCCTAATTACTAAGGCTCCACTGTCCGTCCGTTCGTCTGTCCGTCTGTCTTAGGGCAGCTGTATCTTTTAAATCGTAATTACCTATTACGATTTAAAAGATACAGCCCTAACATACTAGACACTGGAAAGTTTCACAGAATATATCTGTGACCTCTGAAACGATAAATGTATACCATACCATACAAGAAACGTGACTTTATTAAAGTATTTAAAAAAAAACAGTGTTATATATTTAACGGGACCCTTCGTATGCGAGTCTGAGTAGCCCCTGGCCACATCTTTTTTGTTTATATTAATTCAAATTTTAATATCGTGGAGTACGTCTATAACCGCTGTTTATCCTCGTAGGTAATGCGTCCCACCTAGAACACACCATACATAGGTCCCTTTTCATTGCACCTATCAACCAAAAATAAAGTTGAGAAAGTCTCCGTCTCAAGTCAGGACGAAAAGCTGCTTGTTGGTTAAGAAAATAAGTTAAAGACGTATTTCTCTTTAAAAGACATCACGAAGAATGTTGTCGAAGCACCTTGCTATTTAAATAAATAAATAAATACCCCCTCGCAAGGTTACAGCGCTCAGTTACGAAACTTCTGGCCGTACAAATATTGCGCGGAACAAACTTCGTCCAATATCTTTTTGTTGTGAACCTCGCGATTAACTTTGTTGCGTCGTTCGGCTGCTTTATTTCTTGCTAAATACGAGTATGAAACTGTTTAGTTTATTTTTCTTGGTTAAAATGTTGTGAAGTTGATATCTTCGGCGTTTTTTATGGTGAAAGTTTTTTTTTGATAGGGAATTGTCTGTGCAGTTCCTTTGTTATGTTGGTAATAATGTAGGCACTTTTAACTGCCTCGTTGGTTGGCACAACTGCTGATCGTGGGGTCCTGGTTTCGATTCCTGGGTCGAGCAGTGTTATTGGGTTTTTAACCAGCGCTGGGGCTCTGTCTCGTATAGGGTCTTAGCATTATGCTGAGCGATAGCCGTTTTGCGTGCATGTGACGCATGTTTACCCGCAACTTGTTATTATTGTTATTATTTTTGTTTATGTTCTTTTTTATGCGTCATGTTTGCCGCAAATAAATGCATTTTCTTTCTTTCTTTATTTTCCCATTGGGAATTTCTTAGTAACAGCCTGGAGTTTGGAAGTTGGCGGTGTGATACCCCCGTGTCTCGGAAAGCACGTTATGTCGTTGGTCCTGCGCCTGATCTCTGCGGCCGTGTCAGATTGCCGTCCCATCGGACAATGAGAGAGAGGGAAGAGAGAGTGCATCTGTGTCTGCGCACACACTTATGCACTATAATATCTCCCGCGCAGATGGCTAGTCTCCGATTGAGATTGGTCAACATAGCCGAAACTCGGTTTGGCCGGAGGAATTTATTTAACACTGTAGGATGATAATGTTGTCGCAAATGTGATGTGTAAAATGTACCTACTCACCCATTGGTTGATAAATTCAATTTATAGTGCGTCTTCTTCTAAAAAGCTAATAAATTACACTACCTACCTACTTCTTGATAGTAAGTATTGCGTCCAGAAATCTAAAAGCTGCGTTAAAGTAACTTTATTTCTCAAGCCAGTCAAAGCTTAGACTCGCACAGACTGTATTTATAAGTATTGTTAACACGCTACCGAGCGTGATCACAGCCTCGTCTTGCGACGGTACATTGCGGGTAAGGTTCATTTTTAAGTAACAAGCATGATGAAACCACTACCACAAAATACATTACGTGCCAAAAACAGCCAACGTAAATTCTAAACCAAAATTGAAAAATGGCTCATAAAATCTACACGAATTTACGTTAAACCGTAGCATAATTATTTTAATACGGCAAAGTTGCAAACTTTCATATCCAAATATATTGCGAGCAGATAAGCGGTATTGCGGTAATTTATGAATAGATTTACTGAGCGGCTCCGGCGTGCATTGAACGTGCTATTCCAGAGCGCTTTGCTTTGCCAATTTACATTTTTATTATCCACCCCGTGTGAGCTGTTTGCACTGTGACAGTACAAACATTTTCCGAAGCTTGTGTCGGTCCAATTTGCGATACACCAAAGGCTCCAAGCCCCTGCTAACCAAACTAGTGTTTTAATTTGAAAGCGTTCGGCTTGTTGCTCTCTTGGCTGGAAGAATTAGAAAAACGAAGAGATTTCCGTTTGATAAGTGAGCATTTCTATATTGGCAAAACGTTGTTGCTTTGTTCGGTAGCGAAGTTTTTATTTAGTAATCTTTGCCAGCTTGTGAAACAGGGTTTGAGTCTTTTTTTTGTGTTCCGTTTCAATATTGGAAAAATATGAACTCGATTGTTGGTAAAAGTTTGATTTAGAAAACGTTGTTATTTGATTCGTAAAGGTTGTTTGAGTTATTTATAGTTAGAACTAACAGTTAACAACTTAACAGTTTTTTTTTTAATTTGCTCAAACTCTTAAGTCTAAAATTTCTACTCAAAGTTAAAAAAAAATAGAGGAAGAAAAATGATTAATTTTCTCAAAATATCATAGTAACTGACTGCGTGTAGTGTGGATATTCCTAGTACCCAACACATGTGGCTGGCAATCTCCAACATCCTTCAGATACAGCAAATGTAGCTCGGTTCAATATCCGGACCGCATGCACCGATCGCTTTACCTTCATATTTCACGTAAAGGTCTCCATCAAATTTGTATCCGTCCGTGCCGTTTGTATAGTGACGATAAATAAAACCTGCATTCGACAACAAAATGTAATCTGCACCAGTTTTCGGAATCCCAAAATTGAGATCCCATTCACGGAATTCGTAACAGCCAGTACAGTTCAAATAAATCTGGTTCGCAAGAAAACTTTTCGAATTTGGAATCTAGTCACTTTTCAGAACAGCAAATAAGCATTGGATTTTTTGCACTGGCAATGCATCGGGGACTGATTAACGAGCGCGCGTCGCGTTTCGAGACTCCTGACGTTTTAAATGCTGCACTCGTTTACCGCGTGACTGAGAATGCGCGCCACGTTTTGATTTTACCTTCCCTCTTTTGTTTTGCCTTCTCCTCTTTTGTTTTGCTGTCGCGGTAGGTATTTGTTTTTACCTCTTGAGCTTTTGTATGCTTACCGTGTAGTGACACACTTTCGGTGTTCAGTACGGTTTGAAAATGTTTTTGCGCGTTTGATTTTTGCTTTATGCTTACTGGAATGATTCAAGTATTTCACCGATTTAGCATACCTAGTGCTTAAAATATAAATTTTAAGCAGTAGGTATGCTTGGCGTTAGATTCTTTGAAATCTAAAGAAAGACCCTCATGATGGTCTTATCTACGTATATCAATCAGCAAATTGGATAGTCTTCTTCTTAGCATGTCGATAGCAATCTAAATGGACTCTGCCCAGAATTCGGCCACTTGTTTGGCGCCATCACCAGCGTCCATCAGTTTCTGTAACGTGCAGCTGACAGGACACGCAGGACACGATTTATTGGGTAGTTGTATAGACAAAAAGAGAAGATCATCATCTTGAAAAGACTAAATAGTATAGAAGTATAAGCCATTTTTTAAGTTGTAAGCTTGAATGTGTCTCATTTTTAGCAACAGGACGAACGGAAACAATGTTCAACAATGATAGTGGAAACTCATAATAATGTACCAATTATAATAATTAGAGCCAGTAACTGAGCTCCTGCATAAAATTGAACAGCCGGCCTTCTATGCCAATTAACGATAATTAATAATACTGAAAAGATAAACTTACTGCAGTGATTGAGCCGCACTAAATTATGTGCCTTCATTAAATTGAACACGATAATACTCTACGACGACCACAAAGAGTATCGGAGCATAAAATTGGAGCGAACACAGTTTACCAATTATTAATGACAAGCTTCAATGGACCAGAATGGAATTCTGCCCAGAATTGTATTCTGACCAGAATAGCCAGAGAGTAACGAATGGATTCGAATGCACAGACATGCCAATTGAATTTAATAGAAAAGTAATTAAGCTGATCTTTAAAGCGACGGTCAATTTATTTTATCGGGGAGCGGGACGAGATGGGAAATGAACGTGTCCGCCGCGGGAATTGTAGGGTTAACTATCTGGTTCTAGCGTTACTTTTAACTGGCAGAGAAAGATTAGCCCCGATGCAGACGTCGATAGGGGATTGTTTTTAATCGAAATTGAATCTGGAGAAGCGAAGCTTATAATTTATCCATAAACGCTTTTTTATAAAGCGTCAACATTATGCTGATTTAGCTTTTAGCTACATCATATACCTTAGCTAAGTGCTCAATAAAGTGTTTATCCAGACTTTCATCTAAAAATATTTTCGTTTAACTTTACAGGTATGAATAAGGATTTTACTCTTTCGTAAATCCTCAATTTAGTACTTAGCTAATAACTTAAAGGATTCTGTTTTTACGAAAAGGGCGTAAAATGTTGGCTTAAAAGTTTTCCGTGAATTTTCTAAAGTAGGATTTATCCAATAGATGGTAAGTCGCAAGTGGCTTGTTTGTGTCTTCCGAAGAAGCATGGCAGCCTCGTCTTCCCATAATTGACTTTCCTTGTATTCCTTCAAAAGTTATTCCAACACTCGAGCCGAGAGCTGAAATTCTAGTAAAATGTTAGATAAGAAGTCCTTAAGTAGAGAATGGAAGAGTTAAGAAACACGTAATAGGTAATCGTTTCATAGAAGGAGGATTTAAACTGAAGTTTTCATATAAAAGATCTGAACGTTTTATGAAGAAATAACATTTTTATTCATGTGTTTAGCAGAACGTTTGAGCAGTCTGCATGCTATAATATTTTTACGAGTTCAAATAAATATGGCTGTCCATTTATGAAAGTCAGAGTGAGATTGCGCAGTAACTACCGATTCGCACGACACGGTTAGCTGAGGGCCTTGTGGCTAAGTAATAACAGCCGCACGGGTCGATCCATCAGGTTAAGCTGCGCTTGCCGCGGTTGGTCCGTCGATGGGTGACCATCTCTACATACCTCCCGGCTATCATTCGTGCATCTTTGACAGTCGTTACGGGTCGTCAGAAGCCCGAAAGTCTGACAACCAGTCTAACCAAGGGGTTTCGTATTACCCAGTAACTGGGTTGTGGAGGTCAGATAGGCAGTCGTTCCATGTAAAATACTGGTACTCAGCTGCAGCCGGTTAGACTGGAAGCCGACCCTAACACAGTTGGGAAAAGACTACGCAGATGATGATGGTTAGCTGATAATTCAAATAAGAAATTACTGACGAAATGCATCTGCATTGATACAACATGCAACATCGGTCAAAGTCGCTAGACAATACAAAATAAAAATAATAAGTGGCGTAAGTAATCAGCCTATAATGTTCCCACTGCTGGGACACACGCCTCCTCTCAGTGAGAGGGAGTGGGCCGTAATCCACCACGCGGGCACACTGCGGGTCGGTGGATAATAAAAAATATAAATTACATGGTAAATTGCATTGTGGTCAGCAACTGGGATGTTGTAGTCGCACCGAAGATTTTTACATATATCTGATCATAGAAGAAGCTAATCTTCACTGCGGTCGACGCACGTATACCAGTGACGTTTAAATAAAACTTCCGCCAACTTTCCGCGTATAGTCTCGCGAATGGTAATACAAGCGCGAGTAAATGGCAAGAGTTCACAACTCGCCCCGGGGCTGTGCTAAATAGGGAAAGTTTGTGTTAATATGAGATATTTTTATACTGTCGGGAGAGATCGTAACGACGGAAATATCGTATTATCTTAATAGTTTTTTAAGTGGGAATCGTGGGGGTTTTGCATCTTCTTATAAAAGTTTGCTAGAATAGAAGTTCTCTTGAACAGTTTTTTCATACCACTAAGATGAACCAGACACTTTAAATCGATAAAAATGAAACCCTAAACAAGTCCCAAGCTTACAATGAACAAAGCTAAAGAAAAACAGAATTTAAATCACGTCTTATAATAACAGCGCAACATCTCGTTACGGTCGACCGAATGCGCTCCAAGGCGAAGAGCTCACAAATTATGAGGCTCTCCCTGCGGCCGTTTAAATAATCTCGGGGTGCAATAAAACCCGTCCAGGCTATATATTGCAAGTACACCGAACCCATTAGAGGGCGCAGTGCAAACATCCTTGCAAACTAATGGCCCGGCCATGGGTAAACTGCGCCCAGAGCCCCAGACGTACCAAGGAACACCCAGTAAGAGCCTTAAACCGTGTGTGCACTGCACTCGATTATTGGCGGCCGATTAGAACTAGTTGGTACACATCACTAGTTGAGTTGTTTATCAACTAGTTGTATTATAGTGAAGCTGTGGTGCTCCGTTTACGTAGATTAAATAAGTTGCCTCAACTTTTTCGTTTGATCCCTTTTTAGTTAACGTACGGATTTAGTTCATGGACGATGTAGTTGTAGGTTTTGTGTGTTTTGTGAAGAAGATGAATAGGAATAGTTTTATTACGGTCGGCAACAAAACCTGTCTGTGTCTATTTTTGGTACACTTTCAGTATTCAATAAAACGAAGTTTAGACCTTTGTTATCTCTCGAGACTCGTTTAGTTTTTTTATCAAGTACCTAGCCTCTATATTTGGAAACGCTATCCATTTTGGACTATTAAAACATTCTCAGACAATGAATATTGCAACAAAAACGTAACAAAATAGCGTCCATATTAAAATAAACCTTTTTTTACTCTAGAAAATTACATACCGCGTCACTAACATTATATTTTTAATCCACCCATTACGCTAACCAGCTTCAAACGTACAGAAAGGACGACATTTTAGTCGCCCACGCGTATAGTATAGTCAGATACACAGTGCATATTTCTACGCCAAATAGCTGGCTGGTTGTTGGCTTATCTCGCCGTGTCGTGCACTTAGATGTTTACAGCTAACCCCGGTCACTTGATACTAATATTTGCATACAACCCCGCCGGGATTAAGCTGTGAAAACAACGTAATAATATAAGTAACAATCTTTAAAATTTTAGTGGTTGCGTCGGGGCACCGGCAAGGTTTCTTTGGCGAGCGTTGTAAAATGAAAATTATAATAAAATGTTAATGTAGTTTGTGTTTGTTTACAGTAACAGTTTCGAACTTCCTCGCTATTGTGAGGTGGCCAAAATAATATGATAATACCATAGCAAAGTAACTACAAGTCTGCGACTTTCTTTAATATCTGCTCTCTCTAATAGTCGATGCATTTGCCTGTGAATCTATTTAAATTTATCTTAATCTAACTAGCCTGTATTGTCCCACAGCAAGGCAAAGGCCTGTGAATAAATTACTAATTAATACTACCTACATGCTTACTAAATGGCGAATCGAATTAAGTTTGATTTGTTCTGTAGTAATAGGTTCAAGGTGTAATTTTTTTTTCCTTTTATATTGTGTCGACATTTGACACAATAAACAAGGTTTACCATTACCGGGCTGGATCCTAATTCTCTATGAACACTTAATGATTCCTTACTTCGAAACCGTATAAGTAGTTCATGCTAAATGGTATAAAAAATTCACACTCACTGTTACTGCAAACTTCACTTCACATGCTTAACAGAATATTCAACAATTTCCCAGAGGTTCCCTATCCATTTGCATAAAACTTTAAGACCTAATATAACTTGGCATACTTTTGTTTCTCCTAATTATATTTTCGCATAACATTATTTACGCTTATCAGCTTACGCATAATGTTTGAAGCATAATTTCTCTAATCATGACAATGATTAAGCATAACATTCTAAAGCATAAATTTATTTACGCATAATGATATTAAAACATATTTTTTATAGGCATAACAAATATGCATAATAATTAACTCCTATAATGTTAGACACTAATACACATTTTTATATAATATTGCTCTAATGAAATTTGTAGGCACTTTACATTGTAGGTAGAACAAATAATTTTTTCATTTTTTCTAAGTGGACGGTATTATAAAACTATTGTGTCACTAAGTGTATTATTGCAAAGTTGTAATTTAATCCTTTAAAAAAATAAAAAAATTCTGTAATGAATAAGTAAATATCAGGAAACATCATACTGTTATAACCCAAATCACAACACCAACAATAGAGGGATCTGGCGCTGGGCGGCCGCTGCCGCGGCACACTTCGATCGCTCGCCTTCGCGCGTTAATGGTCACTGTTCTAACCTAACCTAACTCATATGATTCAATAACAGTAGTAAATATCAGGAAACATCATACCTAATAATTGTATGCCTAAATACTACTATGCTAATAGTCATTAGGCCTGTAACATTATGCGAATTAAGTTTATGCCCAAACAAATTAGCCTTCAAGATAATTATGCCAACATAAACTGTATGCCAAAAAAATATGGCAAAGTATTATTAAGGCAAAACAAATTATACCAAAATCGTTATGCCAAAGTATATAAGGAAAAAGAATATTATGCGAAAAGAAGGGATCCCTTTCCCAGAACCATCCTTTTAGGTTCAAAGTAAAGGTGCCGCACTCCTGCTTCTGAATATTTTTCTAAGGACCTGTAGCAGAAGGCTTTGCGAACACGCCTTAAGTAGATACCCCTTTAGGCTGGACAAGTTATTTGCCGGCATTGAATACAAGCCTAACATTTTATTCGTAAATATAGAAGGTACGAGTAATATTTAGGTCATTTTTTTTTTGTGTAACGTGTACACGGGGCTTGGTTTTGATGGACCTTTATTGTATCTTTTTTTATTTTGTTTACACAGTGTTCAATTTCCTATATTTTCAGTCCCGCTGAAATGTACCAAGTACATAGTTCAAAATGCAGTTCAAATTCACTTAGTTCAACTTACACAATTGCGAAATGGAACGGGCTATTTCGATTCTACTCTATCTATTTCTCGATAGAATTCACGATAACGTCGCCTCACAAACAAAGCAATAACTTCTCATAATGCTCGTTGCGGTACACATTCTTATTGCAGAACATTGTGGCGCTTAGCAAATGTACGATAAATCGATTGTTTGGATCGGAAACCGAGAGGGTAGTACTATAGCTAACACCAGAGCATTGTGGTCGGATAATAATCGCTGCATTGTCGTGAGCTGGGCTATGATCTCGGATTACCAGAGCAATTGCCGGGACATAGCAACGAGGCTCAACTCTTCGTACGGACCCCCAGTGTGTACATCGCCCTATATCGATGCCGGTCTGCTAATCTGCTAAGCTGCGATCGTGAGAGATACACCTAATATACGGGTATTTACAGTATAATTAGTGAACTCGGGGTCCGGCCTGATTACGTGGAAATAGATTGATGGAGAGAATAAACCAATTCCGCTCAGCGAGCGGGGATTATAGATATCTGCACGTATTAATGGGGGTGATTTGGTGTGGCCGTTACATTTTATTGGTGTTTTCCGCTTGTTCTCTTCCTTGTGTTTTCGTTTCTTACGTGTACGGTTTTATTAGGGCAGGTAGAGTTATTTGGGTATCTTGTGGGCGTTTGATGTACTGTAATGGAGTAATTTTTCATGGAGAGCAATGAGTAGGATTTTTTCAATTAGTCTTACGTTAATTCTAAAAATGTACTTAGTACTTATATGTATATGATATCACGATGGTTCCAATGCATTAGTATATTAAGTCAGCAGTTAGAAATGCACTATTACGAACTGCACTTTAAGTAATACATCCACACCATACCGCATGAAAACGTAGTCGTTATCTCAAAGGTCTCATCTTATAGGTACCTACATCAGACTCAAATCTGATTTAATGCACTACGAGTATATAGACAGAATACAATAAGTTAATATGGACCATTGAAACTATGAAAGGTGGCTTGCATAGTTTCAATGGTGCACATCTAGATTAAATCTTAGACCATATTCAATGTCACCCACATGGGTGGGTCCACATAGTGTTTAGAATACATAACTGGTACGGTCATACAAGAAAGTGTTCATTTATTATATCTTTATGCACAATTTACAAAAATCTGTACAAAGGCGGACTTGATGCCTGAGGCATTTTCTGCCAGTCAATGGCAGAAAATGCCTCAGGCATTAAGTCCTTAGGATTATGCAGAGACAAAACATGACAGTTGTAACATATGTAAGCAATAGATAACTCGAAAAATAATTAATTTTATTTTGCAGATCTTGGTTCATCTATTTTACAGATGCAATCATTGGTAAAATTTACTCAGGAAACCTGAGGGGCAGTTATCGTTATTTTAAGAACGTTCACAGTCTGAGCTCAGTCTCAATCGGTCAAAAATACGTCTAATTTCTCAACATTTTTGACATTTGTTTATCGCCGAGATGAGACTGCAACTAGATTTTGAACGTTTTAAATTACGGGAATTGGCCTTCTGTTCCGTTACGTCCATTTAAACTAGGAACGCATGACGTCATAACAAATAATATTTTTGGAAGTGAAATGTTATCCTAGCGGGATCGTCCGAAAGGGTTACCGCTGCCCTGGTACATAAAGGGCTAAGGAAGGAACACGGGTGGGTTTTAGTCAGTAAGAGTCTGACACTCCCTTCTGCTCCACCCAGAGCGGGAGGGGTCATTTGATGATTTCCCATCCTGAAAAAAAAAAATTAAAAAAAATAATAAAAAAAAAAATAAAAAAAATGTTATCCTTCTTATATGTGCAAGCGAATTTCAATCTTATGTTCTGTCGGCTTGGACTGGATGATGGACTGTACACATGTCGTAGAAAGGCATTCGAAGAAAAGGCTCGCAGTATGGCGAGTATCGATCTGCCATGTATCGGTCTAGACGGGACATGATGGGAGGACCAACTTGAAATAGCTCCCTTGACGTCACAGTCTGTACGATGCACAGGATATGTGATACTGCTGTGAAGGTGTGTGAAATAGCACGGAGTTTGTATGTAGGTATCTACTGAACATTTACGCTATTCTGGACTGAACGAAAATCAAAAATGTTCGTAACTTTTCATTTGTTCGTTTAAGGGCAGATTTTTCAATTGACAGACAATTTTTATTCGTGGAATAAAATTGACGCCTGACAGATTTTGTATGGAAGAATTGTCAAAAATTATAAACTATTTGTAAGATAAAATACCACCTTTGGTGTACCGCAGGGAAGTGTGCTTGGCCCGACCCTTTTCCAGGTTTACATCAACGAACTTTGCTGCATACCTCTCACAAACTCTAAAATATTCACCTATGCTGATGATACTGCAGTCATTGTTCATGGAACTGATTGGGAGCATCTGAGAACTACTGCCGAAACCTCACTTAAATCTGTTATGGGTTGGGTGCAGCTAAATCTCCTCACTCTGAACCTGGACAAGACCTTCTTCATCCCGTTCGGGCTACACCCTGGTACTAAACCTCCTACAGGCTTTGTCATTAACGCCTACACATGTGATGGCCATATACCCTGCTCATGCTTTTCTCTTCGTGAGGTAAACCATCTTAAGTATTTGGGTGTGGTTATTGATAGCGGACTCAACTGGTACTCACATTTGGATACTATTACTAAAAGAGTTAGAAGAATGATTTATATATTCAAGCTACTTAGGTCTTTGGCTGATTTCAACACGATTAGAATGGTGTATATTGCTAAATGTCAGTCCGTCATCACCTATTGCATCACAGTGTGGGGAGGCGCCGCTCGGACAAAGTTTCTTAAGTTGGAGCGAGCACAAAGAGCTGTCCTGAAGGTGATGTCAAAAAAGCACTTTATGTATCCTACCACGTAATTATACAAAGATGCGAATGTACTTACTGTAAGGCAACTGTTTGTGCTACGATCCGTACTGAGAAAATCCACCAAGGCCCCCCCTCCAGATCCAACACGCCGTAAGAAAAAACCTCTTATTATCTCGGTAACGCATAAGACCGCTTTCGCTAGACGCCAGCATTATGTTCTAAGCTCACACCTATATACAATAGTTAAAAAAAAAATAAACATAATTGATTTGGATACTTATAGGGTTAAAGTTAAAATTGAGGACTGGATAAAGGATCAAGACTACGAGGCAACTGAAAGTCTACTTGCCTGGATCTACTGAATCACTTATACCTAGCACATCACAACGAAGGGAGGTGCCCCCACTAAATCCATCCACATTACAAAAATGCACACTCAATCAACACACCCCACACACCCTCACAATACACCACACTACATCACATCACACCACACCACACCACATCACATCACTCCACACACCCTTCTACCTTACACATACACACACAACACAAATGCATTTCACACATAGGTACACTCTATACAAACATAATTACTTAAAAATACAAATTAAATATATACATATATACAGGCTGATTTTTTAAAGACCAGCCAAATTTAAGGATGTGGTACAGACCATCAAACTGAACAACTTTCTCCATGGGACCAACATCGTAATCGCGAATAAAAATTCAGCCGTCCCATACATTTAGGTCGAGTAGGTATTGAAGTTTTCTATGGGACAGTTGATAAAATTTTCGCGATTATATATTTCTTACCTTATGGTCTTTATCTTGTTTGAGACTATCCGAGTCTGCTAGTACGCTCATAAGTTGTTAGTCTAATACAGGATCTTCCTAGTTTAGGACTCAGGGCTCAAATTCTGTGTTGACTGTACTTTACCCATCTCTCGTATACTATTCCTGTTATAGTTTCTCTGTTCTAGTGACTACTATTGTGTATTTTAATATGTGTCAAACTTGTATTGTACTAATAAATACTTATTATTATTATAAAATTATCTGGCGTTGGAAAAATTTGCCCTAAGGTAGGTTTTTACCAAAGTTGGATATTTTTTATCCTTGTAATAAAATTGACGTCTGACAGTTCTAGTATGAAGAAACAATTAAACATTTATTCTCAGGATAAGACTGATTCTAGGTATAAAAGGTTGGTGCAATGCGCCTTAAATTATGTAGTATTAGCATAAAAATTATGAATTGGGTATGTTGAAACTGTTTGTACTTACTGCCCTTCACTTGTCCCTAATGGTTCATTTGAAAACCAGAGTCAGACAGCATCCGTCTGGCATTAATGCTGAAATGAACCCTTTTGGCGCAGACAGGCACACCTGTTGTTGTTAAAACTTTTTTTTTATTTTTTTATTATGTAATTTGTATTATGTGTCTAATATTTATTGACTTACCCATAGTCTTTGACTTACCATCATCAAAAACATTTAATACTAGTAGATCAGTAAGAACAATATTGCGTTAGCTTATCTTATTTGAGCAAAATTTAAGTAACTGCTCGAAATTACTCCTGCGTAGTAACAATTTTTTGTTTTGGTTTACTGTTTTACTGTCGTTGATGCGTTCGTTGTTTCATTATTTCAAGGCCACGTACTTCGGTGAGAAGTTTTTCGTTGTAACGTGCATTCGTTGTTCCGTGATTCGTTATCAAATGTTTTTGTTGTAACGATATTCGTTGCTTCGTGCTTTCGTTATTACATTATTCGCTATCGCAAACTTTCGGCACTGCATTACTCGGTGTCGCATCTTTCGAAGTTACGTAGCGGACTCATGTGTTTCACGAACTGTGACCAAATAAACTTTATTCTTTCTTTATTGAGTAAGTAGATTGCGTGCTTAAATTTTATGAATATTAATCTACATAAGTACTTAGTACATAATTTACTAAGTTACCAATTCCATGATATAATTATTGAATGGAAAAACTGAAAAGGAAATAATTTTTACAGTAATTTACTGTAAATAATCGTGGTAATAAAGTATGTACACAGTAACCGGGTTGTGGAGGTCCGATAGGACGTCGCTTCATGTAAAAAACTGGTATTCAGCTGCATCTGGTAAGACTGAAAGCTGACCCCTACATAGTTGGTAATAGGCTAGGCAGATGAGGATGATTAATCATGGTTATAAAGACGGCCCATGACATAAGCCAAAATTAATAACATAATGTAACACCAAAAATATTTTAGGAATCCAGTTCCCGCACAAAATAAAGTCAACCTATATCACTTCAAACACAAAATAAAATAAAACTCAATTCCTACATTCGTTCACAGTTGACAGTAGTGGTACAGTGGAACTGTATTGAGCAATCATGATGTGAAACGTCCCGAGCCCGCCCGTTTCTCATTTACTCACGACTCGACGTCGACGTCGTATACTCTCACCGTTGAATGTTGCCATCGAACGTGATATTCTTACCGACGTTGCGCACTCTTACACGTGCTTTTGAACAGCGAATTTTGTGTAAAATTGCGCAGTTTCGAATGTTGAAGGGTTTTATTTTATGGTTAAGGTGGTGTTTTGTGGTTGTTACGGATTCGGGGTAAGAGAGTATTATTATGGTATGTGTTTTGTGTCCTAATGTTAAGAATATCGGTAGTAATACCCCCTGGTAACTTATATAATCGGTCTAATGGTCTAATTATAGATGTGTTTTTAATCATCACCCTTGTTTCCCCGAAAGGTTGGGCAGAGGTGTACCTACAGTACACCCTTATTTCGCCATGTAAGAGAGCCTACTGCTACCGACCGCACACAAATCCAGACTCCGCCTGCTGCTAAGAAATTCCAGATAGAAAAACCCAAAATACCTTGCCCAACCTGGGTATCAACCTAACGGGACCAACCCTGAAATCGTGAAAAAAAATCAGTTGATCCATACATTATGTCGAGTTATGCGAACATAAATCTATGGATCAACTGATTTTTTTTCACGATTTCAGTGTTGGTCCCGTAGTAAAAGTTGTTCATAATGATGAGTACAATGACCCCTTTTAAGGATTAAAACGATCAAAATTTAAAGGTGTATAAGTCGAACCCAGGACATCATGCTTAGCAGTAGCGCTTGTGAACACTAGACCATCAAAAATACAAATCATTAAAATTAACTGGTTGACTTATATAATTTGTCTAGATTTCTCCACAGCGTGCAATTGTTACCAATTGAGAATATTCGCACTCTTGCACGTGGCTACTTTCCGACGTCACGACGTTTGTGTAAGATTCCGCAGTTTCCTCTGTACTTTTTTTTCATTATATGGTTATGCAAATGCGTGGATTTGAACGTCGACATAGTTCCACCTATAAACCATTATGCTATTATTGTTATGGAAACACTGGTTGGTTGCACTTACGCTGAACCACGAAACTTTTTGCAAATAGATAGATTTCTATTATGAATCAAGAGTCTTCTGAAAGGTAATAATTTGCTGAATGAAAACCACGCCTTACAAAAAAAAAAAAAAAAAAAATTTTCATTCTTTGTCATTTTATTTTTGAATTGAATTTGTCGACATAGTTGTCCCTATAAACCACAATAATATTATTCTTATGGTTGCACTTACTCTGAGCAACGAAACTTTTAGCAAGAAGGTAGCTAGATTTCTATTATGAATTAAGAGTCTTCAGAAAGTTAAAAATTTGCTGAATGTAAACTGGTTTATAAAAAAAAAACTGTTAAATTAATATTTTCATTTACATAAATTAATCTACAACCAGCCTTACTCTATCCCTAAAACTGAAATCTTAATCCGATACCCATCGAAATTTTTTCGTGACTTATTTCTTATAAAACGCTTTTTATTCGGTGTTAAACAGACAAATCGGATTCCGAATGGATTAGCTTGCCGCTATAAATCTTATTACGGGACACTGTAAGCTTATTTGCATGGTTTAAATTTGGATAGTATTAGCGGAATGAGTAATGAGCACTTAGAATAAATTGGCTATGATGGAAACCTACTGCTGCTATTTCAATAAAGTTAATAAGAGTAGCTTTAGTTGGTTTATTATCGGTTTATATTACTTGCATTATTTAATACAAGTACAAAAGCTACTATAATATAAATGAATACATGAATGATAAACTGTGACTGGAATAGCAATAAATATTTAAATATTAAATTGAGATTACTTCTACATTTGCCAATTACATTCACGTATATAAAATAAATAAATAATAAATAACTAATTCAATTTTAATTCGACTCTAATCTAAACTCTAGTATTGTGTAATTATTATAATCTAAATACATTTAATTTAATTAAGAATTATTAATGTTGTAAATGCTATTACTTATTTTATTTAATTTTGATATTTTTACTTTTAATTATTGTATTCTTACTTATGTTGCTGTGCCCTTACAGGGTCCATAACTGTATCTTAGCTTTAAGCCTATTTTAAACAACTTAATTCACATTATGGTATGAAAATAAATAAATGAAAAGAATGAAATGAAATGAGATAAATAATTACATCAAAGGGGCAATCCTCGTAATTTTAAGAACGTTCATAGCCTGATCTTAGTCTAGATCTGTCAAAAATACTTCTAATTTCCATACATTTTGACAAGGTTTTGACATTGATGGTCGCTGAGATGAGATTGCGACTAGATTTTGGACGTTTTTAATTACGGGTATTGGCCATATATTTATACTCTGTTTTAATATTATGTAATAAAAATGTAAACAAATGGATCAGAAAACGTATGTTTGGATTCCACTTTGTAATGCCACTTAGAAATTAAGTGCCTTGATTTTTTAATTTAAAAAAAAAAAAAAAAACGTTGCCCCACACTAGGAATTTCTACTGTATCGTGGGTGCGTTTACAAACATTTAAACTCACATACACAAATAGCCAGACCCGGAACTACTACTTGTAGGTCATACAAATATTTGTTCCGTGCGGGAATCAAACCCGCGACACGCAGCGCAGCAGTCAATCGCTTAACCATTGCGCCAACCGTGCCGCCATTTAGGTAGTAAGTTTTTATTTACATTTTAATTTTAATTAATTATTTTTACGTCATTCTCCTGCTTCTATGCAGGCGGGAGGAGACGCCTAGGCGGGAGGAGACGCCCGGGAGTCATCACTGCGAGGATCGCCCAGAGGACACGGTGGAGCATACGGTGGAGGTCTGCCCCGCCTGGGCGGAGCACCGCCGTGTCCTCGTAGAGGCGATCGGCAGCGGCGGCGACCTCTCGCGTCCGGCTCTGGTTCAAGCCATGATCCGTGGCGAGAGGGAGTGGGAGTCGGTCACCTTCTTCTTCAAAGCAGTCATGCTAACGAAGGAGGCGGCGGGATGGCTGAGGGAAGGAACCTCACGCCTCAGCCGCCGCGGGAGACACTCCGGGCGTCGGGAGCCGCGTGACGACTCCCGGCCACCGTAGGCGCGGGCCTGCGGGCGGAGAGTAATGGGTAGCTCACCGTCCGATCAGGACCAGGCCCGTGCCCGGCGCGTATGTGTTCCACGCGCGCCTCAAAGAGATGTCAGTATAAGTGATGGGGCCCGATAGGGCCGAAGCCTGCCGGGGTAGCGGGATCTTCCGAAAGGGTTACCGCTGCCCTGGAATATAAACGGCTAAGGAAGGAACACGGGTGGGTTTTAGTCAGTAAGAGTCTGACACTCCCTTCCGCTCCACCCAAAGCGGGAGGGGTCATTTAATGACTTCCCATCCTGAAAAAAAAAAAAAAAAAAAGACCCAGTTGTAAAATTCAACACATAGAGATCACACTATATATTATTATGTGTATATATATTTTTTTAATTTAGCAGATTGCTTAATCCTAGTTTCTCTTTACAGTGGTTGTTAGCCCATCACTAATTCTCCGAAAAAAAAAAAACCACTGCGCCAACCGTGTCATCGATTTGTTTATTTGAATACTTACTTAAAGCCGCATTTCCAATTTGAAACCGCCTTAAAGGAGTTTTCATTTGACAAGTGAGGTTCATTTATAACCCTTTTTTTTTTTTTTTTTGTGGATGGGAAATCATCAAATGACTCCTCCCGCTCTGGGTGGAGCAGAAGGGAGTGTCAGACTCTTACTGACTAAAACCCACCCGTGTTCCTTCCTTAGCCCTTTATGTACCAGGGCAGTGGTAACCCTTTCGGACGATCCCGCTACCCCGGCAGGCTTCGGCCCTGTCGGGCCCCGTCAACTACGCTGACATCTCTCTGAGGCGCACGTGGAACACATACGCGCCGTCCGGCACGGGCTTGGTCCTGATCGGACGGAGAGCTACCCATTGCTCTCCGCCCGCAGGCCCGCGCCTACGGTGGCCGGGAGTCGTCACGCGGCTCCCGACGCCCGGAGCGTCTCCCTCGGCGGCTGAGGCGTGAGGATCTCTCCCTCGCCTATCCCACCACCTCCTTCGCTAGCATGACTGCTTCGCAGAAGGAGGTGACCGCCTCCCACTCCCTCTCGCCCCGGACCATGGCTTGCACCAGGGCCGGACGCGAGAGGTCGCCGCCGCTGCCGATCGCCTCTACGAGGACACGGCGGTGCTCTGCCCAAGCGGGGCAGACCTCCACCGTGTGCTCCACCGTGTCCTCGGGGCGATCCTCGCAGTGATGACACCCGGGCGTCTCCTCCCGCCTGATTATGTGCAGGAACCTCCCGAAATATCCGAGTCCGGAGAGGACCTGCGTCAGGCGGTAGGTGAGAGCGCCGTGACGCCTCCCTAGCCACTCCTCAAAGAGGGGTCTTACCGCCGCTATCGTGGCGTGCCCTGCGCTGGGTTGCGATAGTCGCGCCTTCCATTCCACCATGAGACCGCGCCGGCGGTCCGTCCGCTCCGCAGCGATTTGCCGCGGGTGCAGAGTTTCCCTCCGACGTAGTGCCTCCGCGCGCCAGTCATACAGGCGCGCGAGGACTATCGCCTCCAGATCCCATGGTGGCAGTCCGGCAAGGAGGCTTGCTGCCTCGCGCGAGATCGTGCGGTACCCCCGGATTAGCCTTACGGCTACCACCTTTTGGGGCGCGTTCAGGTAGTGTGCGGCTTGAAGCCGCAGTGAACGCGCCCATACCGGGGCCCCATAAAGGGCCATGGACCGCACGACCCCCGCGTAAAGCCTCCGGCAGGAGGCGTTTGGCCCCCTAAGGTTGGGCAGGAGCCGCTTTAAGGCGGCCCCGGCCCGTTCCAGTTTGGGGGCCAAACGTCGGAAATGCTCGACAAAGTTCCACCGGCTGTCGAGGACGAGACCCAGGTATCTCATTGTATTCTCGACGCCGATGTGAACCCCTCCTACCATCAGTTGGGATCCCGAAGATGGCCCGTACCGAGGCCATGAAAGGACATGGCCTCGGACTTGTGCAATGCCACCTCGAGACCCAACTGCCGGATCCTTTCCACGACTATCGCAACCCCGCGTGTCATCGCGTCGGCCGCCGCCTGATGCGACCTCCCCTGCGCCAGGACCAGCGTGTCGTCAGCGTAGCAAACTACGCTGACGCCATCAGGGAGGTCGGCCCGCAGCACCCAGTCGTAACCGATGTCCCACAGGAGCGGCCCCAGAACCGATCCCTGTGGGACACCGCACGACATCTCTCGCCGGTTCCAGTTCCCGTCACGACCGGGGTAGATGACGGCTCTGTCCGTCAAATACGCCCCGACTATTCGACGGAGGTAAGTCGGCACCCGGTGATACCGGAGTGCCTCCCCTATGCAGCTCCAGGGCAGGGTGTTGAACGCGTTGGCGATGTCGAGTGACACCGCCACGACCACCCCACCCCGGGACACCGCGTCCCCCGTCGTGAGGGCTCTCACGCGCATGATGGCGTCCACCGTCGAGCGCCCCTTGCGGAAGCCAAACTGGCACTCCGCAAGGTCCGGCCCCGTCCTCACCAGGTGCCCGACGAGGCGGCCCGCAATCACTCTCTCAAAGAGCTTGCCGACCTCGTCGAGCAGCACTATGGGCCGGTATGCGGACGGAGAGTCCGCAGGGCGCCCTGGCTTCTGAATGAGGACCAGCTTCCCCGTCTTCCAACGGAGTGGAAACTGGCCTCTCTCCATGCATGCGCTTAAGAGCGCCTCCAGTCGAGGCCCGAGAGCCCTCGAGGCCAGGACCCAGGCTTTACCCGGCAAGCCGTCGGGTCCCGGGGCGGTATTTTTGGCCTTCAGCCTGCCTACCGCCGCTCTCAGATCTACCCCGGTCACTTCAGGGGTGTCGTCGTCGTCGTCCGTGTGGTCCGCTTCGGGCACCGCAAGTGGCGGAGCCATAGGCGGGGGAGTATGCTCCCCCCGTGAAGGGAACAGAGCGCTCACCACTTCCTCCACCAGCTGGGGTCGGAGACTCTGCGTCAGCGGGGGGGCCCAGGTGCGGAGTTTATTCCGCACCATTCTGTAAGGGCGCCCCCATGGATCTCGGTTCAGAGTCTCCAACATCTCCTCGCGGGCCATATCTTTGGCCCGCTGGACAGCCTCTTGGAGGGCGGTCTTCGCCGCTCTGTACCCCTCGTACAGCTCCGCTTCCGTGGCTTCCGCATCCGGAGGGCGGATGCGGAGCCTGCGGTGCCTGGTGTACCGGTGTCGCGCGTCGACGCACGCCTTGCGTAGCGCCCCAACCTCCTGCGACCACCAGTACACCTGACGTCGGGCGCATCCTGGCCGGACTCGGGGCATTGCCACGTCACAAATCTCGGACATGGCCTCCCGGAACCACTCCGCCTCACCGTCGATGTCAGCAGGCCTGTCCGGTGAAAACACCCAGGCCTGCACGATCGAGGCTTGCAGGAGAAGCTCCCGGTCCAGCTGCTTCAGCGCCCACCGCGGACCACTCGGGGCCTGTTGGAATAGCGCGCTAGAGGTCTGGGTGGAGACATCAAACCGGATATACCGATGATCGGAGTATGTCTCCACCTGCTCCATGACGCGCCAGTCAATGACACGCTGTGACAGAGCGGGGCTGGCGAACGAGATGTCCACTACCGACTCGCCCCGCATCCGCACACACGTAGGAACAGAACCCCGATTTAGGACGACCAGGCCTGTTTCCAGAGCCCAGTCCTCCACCATCCTGCCCCGCACATCCGTGCAACGGGAACCCCAGGCCAAATTCTTGGCGTTGAAGTCCCCGAGCACTAGCACGGAGAAGGCATGGTTTCTAGCGACGACGACACTCAACTCTGTTAAAGAGTTCTGGAACTCGGCGAGAGTTCGGCTCGGAGAGAAGTATACTCCCACGACTAAAATCTCTCCGAACCGTGCTGCTACGCACCCCTGTCCCTTCGTGACACCTTCGAGGGACGGGGTACCGGCGGCAGCCGACGAAATTATGGCCACTGAGCCGTTTAGGTCCTCCACCCAGTCATCCCTGGGCGGGACAAAGTACGGCTCAGCGACCACGGCGATGTTAATCGACCACTGCGCCATGCTCTGGAGCAACAGGTCCTGAGCGCAGGCGCAGTGGTTGATGTTCGCCTGGAGGAGGCGTAGAGGAGGAGGCATTACTCCTCCATTTCAGCCCCCTCCCGGACCCCCTCGGCAGTGGTGGCGGTGGCGGCGGCGGCGGCGGCGGCGGCGGCGGCGGCGGCGGCGGCGGCGGCGGCGGTGGTGGTGGCGGCGGCGGCGGCGGCGACGGTGGTGGTGGCGGCAGCAGTGGCGGCGACGGTGGTGGTGGCGACGGCGGCGGAGGGCCTGCCTTTCCTCCTGGCATCGGCGGGTGGAGCGCAGGAGTTGCTCCCCGCCCGGTGATCGGCCGGCTTGCCAGCAGCCGCACATGCGACGCAGTGCGGCGCGGCGTTGCACGAGCCGGCCGTATGTCCGGGCTTGCCGCAGCGGAAGCACAGAGTGCTGCGGTCCTCTAAGGTGCACTGGACGCCCACGTGGTGCCCCACGAGGCATCGATAGCACCTTAGAGGTTTGGGCTCCAGCAGCTTGACCTGCGCTGACACCCAGCCTACCAGGAGCCTTCCGCCCTCCACTATCTTCCTCGCCGCCGTCACGGGACAGCTTACCGTTATGGTTCGCATACCCGTGAAGTCAGGACGTAGGGTGCCCGCCTTCACCTGGTCGGCCAGACACCCGCCCGTCTTGACGACGGCGCCTACCACCTCTGCCCCCGTCACCGAGTCATCCAGGCCCACAATGCGCATATCCGCGCACTTGACGGGCCTGGAGACTCGAGCCTCGTCCGCATTGAGGGACGCCCTTAGCTTTTCAGCTAGGGCGTCAGCGGTGGGGCTACTCGTCGCACCGGGGACCTCCAGCATGCGGGCACCAGTGGCGGTTACCCTATGCCGGAGGCCTCCGGTGATCCCCAGCTCCTGGAGATCCACCGTCGCTCTCGTTTTGGTGAGCACGTCGCAGTAGGTCACCCCCCTCTTGACCGCGTCCGGCTGTAGTGTAATGACTACAGCCGCGGTCTTGGGGGAGCGAAGCCTAGCCGCAACGGCTCGCTCCTTGCGGCGCCTCCTCTGCGCCTTTTTTCTGGCCGCCTTGGCCGCCTTCTTTTTCTCCCCGACCACCTGCCACTCGGTGTTGGTCGTGGGAGATTTGTTGAAGGGAGGCGTAGGCTCTGGGGCCTTCCCCTCCCCAGCCGTTCTGCCCTTTTTGTGGGCCGGCGCCGCGGGTTTGGCAGCAGGCGCCGATTTTGCCGGCGCCGAGGCTCCACCAGCCGACGTCGGTTTTGCCGGCGCCGGGGCTCCTCTAGCCGACGCCGGTTTGGCCGGCGCCTGAGTCCGGCCAGACGGCCTGGGTTTAGGGGCGGCAGCGGCCGCGTATGAGGCCGCCTTAGGCCCTGGGGCCGTCCTACCCGCCAGGGGGGGGCGCAGAACAATACCCTCCAGGACGGCGAACCGCGCCTGGAAGGTCGCCAACTCCTGCCGAACCAGGTTCAGGACCTGGTTCTCCACCGGCACGGGCTGGCTTGGTGGTGGAATTGTCTGCGCTGTGCCGGCCGCTCGCATCCCGGCCAGGTCCGCTCGGAGCTCCTCGTTCTCCTTTCGGAGGAGCTCCATGGCAGCCGTTAAGCGGGCCACCTCCGCCCGCATTTCGGACATGCCGTCCGGCGGAGGCCCGAAGTGGATGGCCTCCGCTGCCGCCAAGATGGAGGCCTTTGCCGAGACTATGGCCCTGTTTTTTGAAGTTTGCAACTTCTTAAGGGCCACGTCCCGGATCGCGGCCTCCACGACCGCCGCAAACCTCTTTATGCGGTCCGCTTCAGGGCCGCCGCCTACCTCAGCCGCCTCGTCGCTTGAGGGCCCTGATTCGACCGCGCGACCGGTCCCCCCCTCCTTTTTTGCGGGCTCCTTCGCTTTTTCAGCCGCCTCCCGAGCATTGAGCCCCCTCCCTAAACCTCGCTCTCGGGCTCCTCCGCGCCTGCTGGTGGGGATCTTCCTGGCCGAAGCCAGCTCCCCGTCAGAGGACGACCCCTGGCCGTCCACTGACCTTGGCCGCTTGCTATGGATCTTCCTCTTAGCAGCGGCCGTCTCCTGGTCACGGCGAGGGCTCACTGAGCCTCCCGTGCTCGCTCCTTCCGATGCAGCGTCGGACTCCGACACCGCATCACTCCTCCCTTCGTCTGTTGGGTTTTGTTTTTAAAAAAATGTATCCATATTGTTCCCACGAGTATTAACTTCTTGTACCTTCTTGTAAATGTTATTCAAACAATAATTCTTGGAAAAAAATGTTGACATAATAAATTAAATTGAAACCTTCTCAATGAAGACAAATGTGTTACTTACCATTTAGTGAGTGATTACGTGAGAATTCAAATTGAACAGGGTTTGTTTACACTTTTATCAAATAGTTTTGGAACAGACATAAGCGTTCATACTAAGCGTTCGTCCGTCATACCCTGCATAAGAGCGTTTTTAACGTGCTGCTGGCTTTTATCACGGCTTGTTTTCGTCTTATGTCGTAGACATGAGATGATAATTATTGCAAACTAGCTGCGCCCCGCGGTTTCACCCGCATAAGTTTCGATCCCGAGGGAATATCGGGATAAAAAGTATTCTATATGTTAATCCTGGTTATGAACCATCTGTGTGCCAAATTTAATCTAAATCCGTTTAGTAGTTTTTGCGTGCAAGAGTAACAAACATCCATCCATCTATCCATCCATCCATACAAACTTTCACGTTTATAATATTAGTAGGAAGTCTGTAATCGTCACTTTGTTTGGAAGGGGAAGTTCAATACACTTAACATTTCATGTTGCGACATTAAGTTTATTTATTTCATATTGATCAGGTTTTAACAAATACATTATAGAAGCCTTCTTTTAAATATAAAGATACCTGTAACAGAAGTCCATGTCTATGTGTACACATAAAAAGCCTGTTAATAAACAATAACAAAATAGTTACAGTAAGGGCTGATTTTTCAATCGATAGATTATTATTATTCGTGGAATAAAATTGACGTCTGACAGTTATTGTATGGATGAACTGTCAAAAATTCAAAATTATTCCTCCGATAAAATTATCTGGCGTTGGAAAAATCAGCCCTCAGAAGAATAAAACTAGAGAATTTACATAATTATAGTTTAGATACTTGAATTTGTAATAAAAGATAATTTACATTTCATCCCCACTTACAAACTATATTGAGAAAAGCAGCCGGTATGCATATGTATCTTTGTTGTATTAATTTAATTCACAGCGTGGTACCCCTATGTGAGCTATTAAATAGTCTGTGTATCTTTTGTATTCTGTTGTAACCTCGTAATTTCTTTACCACCCTAAGGATGAATAACATTGGCAACAGGGAAATTACGAAACACACATAAAATGGCAATCTATGAAGCAATTGATTACCTTCAAAACCTTCGGATTGTGATTGAGAGTGTGTTACGAAATTAGGGTGCAGGTCTATTTTTGCAACGATTTTTGCTTTAAAAGCCAAAGTAACAGTTAGTTAGATAGTCCAACTTTAGGTGAAGTCAACTTACTGTTTTTATCAAAAGTGGTAAAGAAATTACGAGGTCGACTATAACTTTCAATTTACCTTGTAAAATAGTTTGAATGAGAATACGAAAATGTTGTTTAAGTTTTTTATATTTATACTTCATAATTTTTGTTTCGTAGTTTCCGTGGTTTTTTCTGTTCATCGCCCCTGCAGCAATCTGTACAGCATTTCCAATCTACATTCGTTTCTCTGAAAGTATAAAATGATTTTGTTGAATATTTGAAATCAGAATCTGAGAGAATAGATAATTATCAAGTTTTGGAATAATAAACGCAATTTCACACAAGATACCATTTAAATTTCATTGCAATCAAATTTTTTAGGACCTCTATTACAAATGGTCACTCGAAATTCAATTTAAAATGCATAACCATAAAGTAGATAAATGAGTTAGTGGAGATGGAATGTAAATTATCAGAGATTATGAATTCAAGTATACCTATGTACCTACTGTTTGGTTTTGTACATACAGTACGTCTTTCACAATGTCTGAACAATACTCAATTTTGCAATTCACTGATCACACAGTAATCAGTACATGTGCAGTCAACTGTTTCTTATTCAAACCGCAAAAATAACCATTTTCTACGTCTCGTCAGCTAAGATAAGAATGCCTTAAAAAGTTAAAAGCCCTTTACTAACAAGCAAGTTCCAAAGTAAACTAAAACTAAAAGAAGCTGTCGTATCATCAAATTTCATTCTGAAATTATGCAGAGTGACCTGGCAGCGTATTCTTAAACATAATAGCGGGGGAAACGACAGCGCCGCGAACAAAACAGCGCATAATTGACAGCGTCACGTTGATAAGCTGCGTTCTTATTACACGTCACTTTGCCAAGAACTTCGCTGGTTCCTATTTTGTTAGGACAAACTTGACAAAGTGGCAAAAATGTTTGAGAATATTGGTGATTGTGTTGAGGAGATAATTTTATCAATACTCCGATGAGTTTGAGGATGTTCGAGTGTCCGTAGAATCTTGTGACACTTTCTATTTTTAACGTTTGTTTTGGCAATAGCTTAATCAACCTATCATTTACCCACTGCCGGGACACAGCCTCCACTCTTCGAGAAGGAGTGGGCTTTAATCTTCTATACGGGCCCAGTGCGGTAGATGTCACATGTGATGTTGTGTTTTGGCAATGGTTTTAGGGAAAGGAGATAAATACCTTTCTATGACATCGAAGACCTATAGCCGGGTTCAGACGTACCTATGCAATGTGGAATGCGAATAGTGAAAAACTCAACGCGAAACCTGTATGTGTTCGACTGCGAAAGCTTTTGTGTTGAAGCTTAAAACCGACAGTCGATGGACCAGCGTAAGCGACGGCCCGAGCGCTACATGCAATGCCCATACTGCCGTCCACACCAGCGTTCGCGTTACATTATATTATATTACAAATTACACATATCTGGACCCGGCTTTTGCCGCTTAATTTGAATCTGAAAAGTTAACGTGCAAAATAACTTCAAATTAAACTAGACTTTTGTTTCAATTTCAAAACATTGATTTAAAAAAGAAACGTGCACACGCCCATAAAGAGTCTTCATATTTCCTCCAACGAAAACAAACTTCGTCTTAACAAAATCGAAAGATTTTTTAACGGATCCTTCGTTTAAAAATCGCTGCTTCTGATCGAATATCGAAAAGAAATAGGGCGGCGATGCCGATCGACGTCACTCAGTCTCGGCGAAGCGATCCATCCGATGTGACGAGCTAAGATAATCTTCCCCGGCAACTACTTTTTCCCGACATTATTCTTGAAAAAAAAAAAAAAATTATATGACGGTAAACAGCCAGTCACTTTGAAGCCGTCGCCTTTCTAACTTATTTTATCGAAGTAGAGTAACTACTCTACTTCGATAAAATAAACACATATAAAAGTAAAAAGTATACACATATTTCTAGTTTTATTTATATAGTTTGTTTGAAAACGTAGTTGGAAATGGAATGAATTCAGCTTTGAACATGTGTAACGAGTTGATAATATTACTTCTGACGTTTATGAGTTTGTACATTGGAAATTGAATTTGTTTTCGCTTATAGAATGTGAATAAGTGATAAGAGTAAATTGTGATTTATTTATTGAAATTGTAATGAGGTGGTAAAAAGCGTAATGCTGGCTACGTACATTCTAAGAGGTAGCTTGCTTAGCGGCTAGAGCCTAGCGAGTCACCTTGTGAGTAGCGAAGTGAAACGAACGCTTTAGGACTTTCGCAACCGGCCGCCCGCAGCGCTTAGCGCCTTCACTAGTCGCCTAGCTTGTATTGATGGATGTTAAGTCACTAGGCTCTAGCCGCTAAGCCAGCCACCTGCCAGTGCGTACGTAGCCTATGTGTCACAATTTTTACCAAGGTAGCATGTATAACAGGACGATTTTAGACTTTTCTGAGCAATAGTAGACTCTGCGGTGATTACAGCTGAACCGAACACAAATATTTGTTGTAAGTCTAAACAAGAAAGTGATCTTATAAAGGTTCCGTTTCCTTATAAAGCCGTAACCCTAGAAACGGTAGGCTAATTGTGAACTGATCAATAAAGATGCTTAATACGATCCACCTATAGTGTCTGACGAACATCAAATAGTATAGTAAGATATAATACTAACGGTAAGTTTTCAGCTATCCAAGAGCAGAAGCAGTTCATCTTCATCCCGATAGCCACGTGGTCACCGTCACACTCCACCCCACCCACTGTCACAGCCACCAAATGTCCTTGACGCGTAGCTGGCGCTCCCGAGTCGTCCTGCATCAAATATTTATACTAAGAAATGATAAAAGGAGCTCTTGGCTAAGTAATAAGAGCCGCATGATCCGATTGAAGGTTGAGCTTCGCTTGCCGAGGTCAGTCAGAGGATGGGTGACCATCCATAACATATCGAGTCCCCTATGTGTCTCGGCAAGCACGTTAAGCCGTTGTTCCCGGCTGTCATTTATAGATCTTTGACAGGCGTAAAGGATAGTCAGAAGCTCAAAAAGTCTGACAACCAGTTTTAGCCACGGGTGTCGTGTAACTGGGTTGAGGAGGTCAGATAGACAGTCACTTCATGTCAAATACTGATTTTCAGCTGCATCCGATAGACTGGAAGACGATCCCAACATACTTGGGAAAAGGCTAGGCAGATGTTGATGATAGTTGAATGTACTGTGAAATATATGCCTACCGTTCAAGTAAGGTGCTGTTTACAATTCATACCACGGTGGGTATGAAATGTAAACTACATTTTATCTGACTGCAGCCGTTTAAACATCTGCATACTCAAAGGGCTGCAGTTAGATAAAAAATAGTTTAAAAGCTACGTGTAAAGCAGTTCCTTTACGATCAAATTTGAATGACAAAAAACCATTAGTAAGTTATTGTAATGTAACTTACCTCATTGTTGTAAAGTATAAATTAGAATGATTACTGAAGTCTGATAAAAAATCTCAGCCACCTAATGATAAATCAGATGATAAATAATCTTAACGAGATAAGAGTTATATTGCAATGACATAATAATGGTTTAACGTCGATCTTGAATGTCTTAACTAACAGGGGGGCAATTCTCGTAATTTTAAGAACGTTCACAGTCTGATCTCAGTCTCAATCTGTCAAAAAATACTTCTAATTTCCCTACATTTTGACAAGTTTTTGACATTTGTTTGTCGCTGAGATGAGACTGCGACTAGATTTTGAACGTTTTAAATTACGAGAATTGGCCTTCAGTTCTCGGTCACTTGAATGAAATGTCTGACTGTGATTTCAACCTACTAGCTCGGATTATTTGTTTTAAAAAAAAGCCACTTACATCGCTTATATAATGCTCATCAGCGGCATAACAGACGACTTCATTCGTATCTGTAACAAACATACAAAAAGGGGTGAAATTCCTATAATACTTTTTTTTACTGTTTTGGTGCACGGTGCACTTTTTTAAACATCGTAAGGACACTGGCATGTCCTAGAACCAAAAATTCGAAGACGTGTGACATTTCCCAACCCGCACTGGGCCCACGTGGTGAATTACGGCCCACTCCCTCTCGCCGAGAGATGGCCTGAGTCCCAGCAACGGGAACATTATAGGTTGATTATGCAGCTTTTTAATCATTCCAATGTTTTCTTCCACTGAAACTACCCACTGGGTTCTTGTTTTTTTCAAAATAGGATTTTAGATAAAGGTTACAATACAGAATAAAATTAGATAATATCCCGCATGTTATCCCCGAAGGTAGATTATAGCCCACTCCCTCTCGAAGAGAAGAGGCCTGAGTCCGAGCAGTGGGAACAGTATAGGCTGATTATGCTATACAATTTCTATAACTAAAATATTGCAGGGTTAGCTGGTTAGCTGGTATACAAGTAACAGTGACTAACTTATTCCGTACAGCGCTGGCAAAACCTTATCAACTAACTTCTTGCAAGTCTGCACATTCACAAAACCAAATGTTTCAACTATAAGTGTGTTATCCTGGAAACAAAAAGAAGACAATTTTACTACCAAGGCCCGTTAACCACGACGCTCCTCAAAAGCAATGCAATTAATGAGAGAGCGAGTAGAGCTAGTAACTAAAACGAGTTGGCGAGAAACGAGGAGCGAGCGCTACGACAACGAGCAATTATACTCGCTGGTATGAGGATGTATCAAGCGAGTGTTCAGCCCGACAAGCGAAGTTCGCTGAGCGAGTACTTTCTTTGATAGTTCTTGTCGCTGCGACAAACGAGTACTCACTGGCGGTGTGAACAGTCAGCGATCAACTATTAATATATGTATCTCTTTTATTTACACGGGACCTGTAACCTTTTGTACGTTTCTTGAGCGAGAAAACCGTTGATAGTTAGTCACTTCCTCGTCGGCGATGGGACAGGTGCCTTGAAAACTCAAATCACCAATGAGTAGCCAGCATTTCACAGCACTTGTATTTCTATGGCCGTTTGTACACACGGCTACACATCAAGCATTTCCAGTTTCAGCTGACCTCACATTGTATAGATTTTCGTACAATCAGAAGTTAGCTTATACTGGTTACCTATGTATAGCTACATATGAAGCCGTCCGTAAACGCAACTTTACTAACGCTGTAAGGCAACTGGTATGTGATTGGTGGCGTCGGGGACAATGGGCCTAAGTGACAAACATGTGAAAATAATAACAATGAAAAAAAAATCGTTATCGTCATTATTGTCTTTGATAGAAAAAGTGACTATTGCTAAAAATTATTACATATTAAAAATATTATCCTAATTACCTTAGTACTTAGCGTTTTATCATGCCTTCTCCAATTCTTGTTATATGATTGTATGGCAGTTTTCTGAAATATAATGTGTGAAATACTATCTTTATACAAACTTTCTTAATAAAACACGGGAATAAGTAGAATCAGTAGTAACTTCAGTTTAAATTTTATTTGTCGATCATTCTGCACGAGAGAGAAAGGTATCGAGTAGGTATCGAAATCCAACATTGCTCGGATCGGTTCCCTAATGAATTTATATTTCACTTTTGGTTCATTTTGTGTTTAGATATTTCAATTCGATGAAAGATGCTAAATAAAACACAAAAATGAACAAGAAGTGAAGCGTCTGATAACTGCTTAAGTTTGGCATATAAGGAGCATCGAGTCATCTTCAGTCTTCAGTTCCAGAACTTTCTTCTTTATTATTAAATGCGATGCAATTAATTGATGACAATAAAATAGATAGTATTGATTGTACACCATTACAAAAAAATACCACGAACCCCAACCAATGAAGTATTATGTCCACCTCTCCGCTCTACAAGCATTTGGTCCTTCGGCCACTTTTGATCCTAAAAAATCACATTGGTTTTAATTTTTTCTTAAAAGTAATCTTACTAGGTATTTTATAAAACCTACATAGACACAACAATATGCTTATACAAGGTGTCGTTTTGCATCCTCGTCAAATTCAAGGAGGTAACCATGCTACTGATTTTCGCCACGAATCAATAATAAAATAAGTAAGTATTTTTTTTTCTTATAATTTTCGGAAATCGGCATGTGTGGGACACGCATTTTAAAACGCGGCCTGTGTGAGACCGCACTGTAACTGCCCTTTTACACACACATAAAAACGCGGCCGCTTATACGATACCATAACGCGATTCTGTTCTTTGAAAGTGGTGTATTCTGAAATACTATCCAAACTTAAATAACTAAAAAAAAAAATCAAGTCTGTTGTGTTCCTTATTTACCAGGGATCGTAATTTTATTTGATTATTTATGTCTTTCATAACAGGCTCCTGAAATTTAACGAGGATACAAAACAACAGCTTGTATACGACTGTAAATTTAGAAATGTATGTATTTTGGACTGCCTTATTGGTCTAATCGTCGCAAGCGCTACCGCTGAGCATGAGCTCTTTGGTGCTATTCCCAGCACCCTAATTGTGTAACATTCTTTCAATGACAATCTGAATTATTTTGAAGGATATTGCTAATCTATTGCTTCGTATGTTTCAAAAATTTGTCTGCTCAGCAACGTAAATAACGCAATGAACGCAAAACAACAGCTTGTATATTGTACTATTTATTTCATTGATTTATTTACTTAAAACAAAGGATTGTAGAACAAGTTAAAAATACAGTTTTATAAAATAATTACTATTTCTACAAACGTAGAAATAGAACGTATTTAGGTGGGTATGTAATAAATAACACAATAGGTAGGTCATATTACAATTTCATGCGCTAGATCATAAAATCAAAAAACACTAGATAATCAATCTGCTTCGAATGAATTCATATCACCATGGAAATTCAATCCAAAGCAGGCAATTTTGTCATATAATATAATATCAACCTGTAAATTTTTCAATAATATTCAATCAATCTTTAATATGTATCAATTGATAGACTTGGGATTGTATTCAGGTAAACAAAAACTATAATAATATGACTTAAATATACTTCTTGAAATGACATTTACGCCAAAGGAACCCTGTCCCTTTGGCGTAAATATCATTTAAAAACAGTGCTTTTTTAGTATTTCAAACTGACATTGAAGTGACAACTTGATAAGTGTAACACGCAACACCACTATAGTGACAATTGAAACACGTCGTGTATACTAATTGAAATAGCAATTATTAAGTAAAAAGAATGGGAACGGAACCCTACTTAGAACACGACACCACACAGGAGTGTGGTGTCGTGTTCTAAGTAGGGTTCCGTAGAGAATACTGTTTGAATAATTTGTGTGGTATCAAGATCGAACTAAAATGGTTTAAAACTTATTGATTTCATATTATTTTTAACTATTTTAATTTATAATCATAACTAGCTGCGCCCCGCGGTTTCACCCGCATATGTCTCGAACCTGTAGGAATATTGGGATAAAAAGTAGCCTATTAGTAAATCCAGGGTGCCAGCTACGTCCATACTAAATTTCATCAAAATTGATCCAGCCGTTAGAGCGTGAAGAAGTAACAAACATACAAACACACACACTCACTCACAAACTTTCGCCTTTATAATATTACTCGTAGTGTGATAATTGACTGTAGGTATTGAGAGCGCAAAATAGCCTTCACGTGTGGCTATACTCGAAGATTAAAATCGTTAGTTTTGCCATCACCGTACTAAGTCACGCTAAAAAGTATCCGTAGGTACCGAGATAAGTGAGTTCGCGCGGTAATAG
Source organism: Apamea epomidion (assembly GCA_947507525.1). Classification (NCBI taxonomy): domain Eukaryota; kingdom Metazoa; phylum Arthropoda; class Insecta; order Lepidoptera; family Noctuidae; genus Apamea; species Apamea epomidion. Next base: position 14,366,042 of record OX382238.1, read on the forward strand.
GCGTTTTTTTTTTTAGGGAGCGTCAGAGACTCTTACTGACTAAAACCCACCCGTGTTCCTTCCTTAGCCCTTTATGTACCAGGGCAGCGGTAACCCTTTCGGACGATCCCGCTACCCCGGCAGGATAATAGGCGTTTCCGTAAGAATCAAGTCAAGTCACTGTGTCATTGTGGGTGGAACAGAATCGTGATCATCTTTGACGCGGTAGGGCGAATCTATGATTTAAACCTAGGAAAGTACGTCATCGTGAGGAGCAAGTCCCGTATTTTGAAGTATATATCTCCCGAACTTAACCAAATTTTTTAGACACGTGATATCTACCAACCCGCACTGATCCCGCGTAGTGGATTACGACCGACTCCTTCTCACAGAGAGGAGGCTTGTGTCCCAGCAGTGGGAGGGTTACAGGCTAATTATGCTTATGGTTAATTATGCTTTCTTATTTAACAACGGAACCTTATAGAGTATATTGTTAGCACAGACTATAGCGACGTAGAAGTGTATGATCCAATTAGTATAGTGTTTTATTGTCATGAATTTTTATCACGCCCCGTCGAGTTTTATTTCGAGATTGAAAAACATTCGCCATTGTGGCTGATTTTTATTTTATTAATCAATTGGAGTATGACAGCTATTCATACTACACTATACTTTTATTAGTTAAAAAGTTTTGTTGTTGATTAATTATTATAAAGGCTTTAATGTGAGAAAACTGGGCAACTGTAGAAATAAGTTTTTCTTAGGCTAGGTTGAGTGATAGTCTTCGCAGGGTGACTGGTTGCAGTGGGGTTGAATGTGGTCGAAGATGAAGAAATGAAGGTGAAGCCGCCAAGGTAGCCCATGGAATTCAACTTAGGTTTAAATTATATTTGACGGAAGTAAGATTTTTTTTTTCATTACTTTCATCCGAAAAACGTCCACTACTGGACATAGGCCTCCCTCAAGCACCACCACTTCGACCGGTTTTGTGCTTCCCGCATCCAGTGGATTCCTGAGGCCTTCGCAATGTTATCGGTCCACCTTGTTGGAGGACTTCCTTAAACTACGTCTTCGAAGTAAGATTATTTCGAAAAAAATATGACGATTTGAAGCAAATAAAACTTAATTGATTTATTTAGAAATTTTTGTCATATATGCTGCACATTGAATTTTGATAAACATTCAACCTTAAACAATGCTGCATGTTGCAAAAAGCTTAAGATTTCACCGGCTCCATTGAAGAAATTACTTTAAGAGAAGCCTATGGCCAGCAGTGGTCTCCTGACAGACTGATGACTGAATGCCTATGAGGAAGCCTTTTTTAAAGTATAGTAGGTATGTACATGTATGCCTTTACCTCATAAAATGACCTGACGATTATTCTACATATGTGCAGTAATAATTTTTCAAGCTAAGTTTAAAGTAAAATAATGATCCTCCAGACCGAATTCCGGCCATGGCCACCAATCTCAGCGGAGGTTATCCATCGGCGCGGGAGATATTAAAGTGCACAAGTTTGTGCGCAGTCACAGGTGCATTCTCTCTTCTCTTACTCTCATAGTCCGATGAGGCGGAAATCCGTCATGACCGGAGAGAGATAAGAGCAAAGTTTAAAGTAAACTACTTAATATGTATATTGTTTTAATGTTTACCTTGACGTTTTTGATTGAGAATCTTCGAGAAGATTTGTGGTATGTTTGATGTCGTCTTAATGCTTTAGTCAAATTTTCTTTTTTCTAAAAAGAAAACAATACTTCTTTATTATGAGAATTACGTCGTAGCGTAGTTAGCGTCACGTTTTCGAGATATTATGTTTTCTGTTTGTAATGAGAGCAGTGGTGGCCAAGTGGAAACGGCCGTGACTTACCGAGTTGTAAGTCGTAGGTTCGAACCCTAACAGGCGCTTTATTTTGTGTAAATTATTTCATCACCACTGCTCTCAAAACGGTGAAGGAAAACATCGTGAGGAAACCGGCATGTCCTAGAGCAAAAAATTCGAAGACATGTTCCATCTACGAACCCGCACCGGGCCCGCGTGGTGGATTACGGCCCACTCCCTCTCACAGAGGGATAATAAGGAGAAAAATTAAAGCAACGAACCACTTACTTTTACTTTTGCTTCGGTTATCACCACATGGGAACTATCTATAGAAATGGTCTGGTTATCCACCCCGATGCTTACATTGAGCGGGAGTTCAAGGGGCTCATGGGGCTTGTGTGGCTCATTGGACTTATTGGGCACATCAGGAGAATCGTCTTGCGATAGTTTTTGCACATTCATAATTTCTAGTACTCGCTGAACACTGCGTGCGGTTGCAACTCTTGCCGAATCCTCTGTCACTGCGTCTGATTTATACCCGTTGAACGATCGATGCTGTGAACTACTAGCTTCCTGTAATTTTAGAAAAAAAATACTTGGTTATAAGCCTCGTAAGGTTTTGGAAGATTTTGATGTAGGACTAGGTAAAAGAATTTTAGACAAAGGTTACAAACGCTAGACTCTAGATATCGCTAATTATTTTGTCTCCTACTTTCCGGTAGTTCTAAATTATGTCACTCTTTCAGGTTTCCTAGAGGTAACTTAAAATACCCTCACTATAGGGTTGGTTTGAACACATTCTACCAGACAGAAGCTGCAGCGCTGGATCTCGATAGCGCTGTGTGCTATAAGAACCAAAAAATACCAGGTACTACTGTTGTGACCCGTATTACGTACGGGCTGTTATTTTGTCCTTATCTATCACCTTATCAATACGAAAATTATGGTTACAAAATAGATTTCTTTTCTTACTAGCACGTGGAGGTCAGAAATTATCCCATAGGAACGTACCACCGGGATAAAAAGTATCCTGTGGTACCCGTGTGCCAAATTTTATCCAAATCTGTTAAAGCGTGAATAGATCACAGACAGACAGAAATAATCTTGCATTTATTATTAAAATAATAATAAAATGAAGTATTATTATTTTAATAATAAATGCGGAAGAATGTAGCGCACTGTAATAGTACTAACCACTAAAGAATTACTGATAATAAATCATAAGAGAATGGTATTAAGGGAAAGTATGTTTACGAAAATGAACGTACCTCACTGCTACGTTCTTTTTCCGAGGAACGAGAACCCTCTCTGAGCGGCTTGTAAGTAGTTCCCGGTTCGCAAGAGTCCTAATAATACAAACAAAATTATGGAATATGAAATGTCATGATCATCATTATCTACATCTACGAGTACATCTGCCTGCCCTTGTCCCATGTTACTTAAGGTTGGTGCAACACGTTTTCTTCTTCCATTCTCCCCTGTCAACGGTCACGCTATCATTCATTCCCTTTTCTTTCATATATTTCCTCAAACAATCCAACCGGCACGTCATCATAGCCTTTTCCCAACAGTAACTATGTTGGGGTCGGCTTCCAGTCTAACCAGATGCAGCTAAATACCAATATTTTACATGGAGCGACTGCCTATCTGACCTCCACAACCCATTTACTGGGTAAATCCCTCGTATCAACGTAAAGTCATCATCATCAACATTTCAGCCGAAAGATGTCCACTGTTGGATATAGGCCTCCCCCAAGCACCTCCACTTCGACCGGTTCCGTGCTTCTCGCATCGAACGGGTTCCCGCGGCTTTAGCAAGGTCGTCGGTCCACCTTGTAGGTGGCCCTCCAACGCTGTCTTCCGGTACGCGGTCGCCACGCCAGAACTTTTTGGCCCCATCTGTTTGGCAATTCTTCGGGCTATGTCGGTTACCTTGGCTCTCCTGCAAATTTCTTCATTTCCGATTCGATCACGTAGGGAAACTCCAAGCAAAGCCCTCTCCATTGCCTTTTTGGTGCCTTTAAGCCTTCTGAGCCATGTCTACAAGCTGTTTTCAAGAGTCATCACGAACCGTCTCGCGCGCGGGTGTGACGACTTTCAGCCTTCCGAACATACCGGATTCCGTAAAGGCTTTAGTACCGTAGACCACATACATACGCTACGACGTATACAGAAGACTGAAGAGTATAACCTGCCTCTCTGCTTAGCGTTTGTGGACTACGAGAAAGCCTTTTATTCGATCGAGACATGGGCTGTACTGCAGTCTCTTCAATGGTGCCAGATCGACTACCGGTACATCGAGATACTGAAGTGTCTGTACGAAAACGCCACTATGTCTGTCTGACTCCAGGATGAGATCTCGAAACCTATCCTTCTGCAGCGAGGTGTCAGACAGGTGGTGGAGACAGGAAGACATTATCTCTTCTAAACTGTTCACCGCTGCACTGGAAGATGTCTTCAAGCTTCTGGACTTAAGAAGGGCTGGCATTAACATCAATGGCGAGTATATAACTCACCTTCGATTTGCCGACGATATCGCAGTCATGGGTGAGACTATGGAGGACCTCAGTATAATGCTCGATCACCTCAGTAGAACCTCCGAAAGAGTGGGTCTTAAAATGAACATGGACGAAACGAAGGTCATGTCCATGCCCATGTAAAACCCACTCTCATGAAGATCGGAGACGCTACACTCGAAGTCGTGGACGAGTATGTTTACCTAGGACAAACTGTGTAGTTGGGTAGGTCCAACTTCGAGAAAGAGGTCATATTCGAGTCCACGCAAAGTATGATCATTTAAATACTCAAGCACCACATTCGTCTGCAGCGTCAATAGTGAAACGGGTAGGAATCAAACTTAGGGGTTCTCGCACGGCGATCCACAGATCGCCGCCAGACGACACATAAAACCCAACGGATAAGGCACGACTGGTCCTATTCCTGGGTTAAATTGAGTCACCTTCTTAATCCATCATAACATGAAATTAGAATTCTAGTACTCACATTATCCGCTTCAGAAGAAGTACAACGTCTTTTTTTTTCACCCGGCCATTTGGTCCCTGACTGCTTTTAAAAGTAATTGATTAATTAATGTACAAACAGTTAGGTACTACCTAGTATTGGCTCACCCGTCTACTTTAGCCATAATGTTCCTACGGGTGGGACGCAGGCCTCTTCACTTTAACAGGGGCTAGTAGCCCGTAATCCACCATGCTTAGTGCTGGTTATTGGATATCAGATGTTCAACCCATTCTTTTTTATGTTTGTGTTCTTTCTCTGCGTCATGTTTACAGCAAATAAACGTATTTTATTTCTTTTCTTTCTTTCTAAGTCATATTGTTTTTGATTTTTTTGCTCTAGGACAGGTTCTCACGGTGTCCTACTTCAAGGGCTATATAATAATAAATTAACTCATAAAATAATGTAAGTCAGATCAAAGAATTCCTCATAAAAAGTCTGACCACAGAACTTACTTTTTCTTCGTCATCAGCACAGCGACCCCAACTGAGGATGGTAACATTCGAGTCCACGGGAGTTGTTGCATTCTCTTCAACGAGCGGTATGGCGTACCCCGGTTTGTCTGTGGTCATCGCTGCGAAGGTGAACACCAGGGCGAGGTCTGCCGTCCACCCTTGGTACCTAGGATGTGTTACAATCCTCTCTATTGGCAAGTAGTTCTCGTATCCCGTATCAAACATCTTCTTCGTCCCAATGACCACGAAAGAGCCTGATAGTTCAATATCCGCATACTTAGGACTTAAACTGTGAATAACGTCATAATTTCAAGAATAATACAAATTAAATGTCTTTTGAGTTGATCTAGGACAATACTGATATCGCTGAAAGAAAAACATCGTGAGGAAACTTGGACTTTTATATCATACAGGACTGAAATCGCCAACCCGTCTCGAGCAAGCGTGGTGATCAATGCTCGTACCTTATCCGTATAATAAGAGGCATTTGCCCTGCAGTACAATAGGCTGGGACTAAAACAGGCTGGCATTATTTATTTATTAAATTACCTTGTACAGCGGTGATTGCCCGCTTGTGGTATATAGATTTGCCTATAGTCGATAGACTGTTTGCAGTGGTACTGCATGACAAGTCTATATACCTTTGTTGCTCACCACTATTCCTCGATTTCAGCCAACTACAGACCAAATTAATACCTAACAGTGTAATTTTGTTATGTCAAAGATCGAACAACTCTTCTGTGTATATACGACCAGATTTTCTTGGATGGCTTCAGACGATACTTAATTAGGTTAAATACCATTTCAAATAAAATAAATTACATTCAACAATCCCTAGAAACGATACCCTGATTGGTATCGATTGTCTGTACTTCTGTTGGCATTATAAAACATTAGGACAGAATCCAAGGATCTAAATCATTTCTGTATTTCATACGTCCCTTGTTAATTTATTAACGAGGGCGGCTCCTAAGGGACTGCTTGTTCTAGAGTCTACAATATAGGTCAATTTTTAATTATTTGTGATATAATTCACGTTTCTGGTTTCAGTGAATTAAATAATATTTCAAGGACGAATTGATTAGTGAATATATAGTTTTGTGTCATTATCCGGGTTACATACACATCGGAGGGACCTTAGGGCCTAGATACGTGGAAATCGCGTTCAAAGCATATAATATTCCTACAATAACTTTCAACAGAATTGACATAACCTATTCGGTAGCTAAAGTTTAATACATTTTTGACTTTTCCTTCATCGTTATAGAAAAGATAGAAAAACACACACACACCCTCCTCCTCAACACCGCATAACATAACAAGGCAATGCGTAATTAAAGTATATGCACAATAATACGAAATCTTAGAACTTGAGCATAAAAAAAAATAAGGTCAAAAAAACAGTATTAAAAAGCACCAAAACCAAGATATTGGCAGACTTGGATGAATATAAAAAGGTACTTACAAGCAATGGGCTGCGGTGACCACGACATAATCATGTACAATGGTACCGGTACATTGACGCTTACTTCCATCTACGAAAACGATGCTGAAATAAAGAATAAAGTTATAATTTTACTGTCTTGAAGATAAACTGAATACGAATCAGTTGAAACGTTAATTTTGTCAATTCGTTGTCGTAGTTGTTGTTCTGTGCCCTGGAGTTCAAATGTAGTGCTGTTAAACAAAATAATGGAACACTTCGTATCGTGTTTCGCATACCCTGATGCCTCTGCACGTTATAGAGATAATTATGAGCAATAGGGTGTAAAGTTCCTCATCCCCTATTGAAAAGGGAAGTTCCTCCGACCAGATGGGTGTTGTCTGATGGGCTACTGCCCACTATTCATGTTGGGACGATGTATATTATGTGCTAGTCGCGTGGAAAACTTTGCTTGCGTGATGCAGGATTTGGCGTGACGTCAGTGTGATGCGTAGTTCGCATGTGGCGTTGTAGATGCCGCCACAGGGTTACAAGAACTTATGGACGCTACTTCTTTTTAACGTATCAATGGCAAATTTCAAATAGGTATGTTTGGCACAAAATTCAGCTCCACGAACACCACTCTCGTCATGAAGTGACAGTGTAGCGCAAGATAGAAGGCGGACCATTATCTGCGGAATGACGTCACAGACGCATTTAGACGTACTGATGGCGTTAAATTTGTAGCTAGGTCCTGGGCAGAGTAAATTTTGATTTTTATCGACCCGCTAGTAAGAAACTATATTAGCCACTGCTAATTTAAGCGTCGATGTCACCGAAAACTTTCAGCTCTTACATAAGCAAAATCAAGTGAAGTGTGTGTGAAGTGAAGTGGGTTTCACTTAGGTATCACTGAAAATTTCAGTGTCATCAACATTTCGGTTGGAAACAGTATCAACCTCTTTACTTTTTTGTTGATCTTCAGAATGTTACCTATTCATACACATTCTAAAAAAAAGTAGTTATCGATGAAATCATCATTCCGTTTATCATCAGTATAATATAGCTATTTGACTGAACTAAGACAACACCCCATACCACTACCTGCATGCCACTGAGTTGGCACTGGGTGGTTTTTGGTCGCTCATGGTTCAATCCACTACTAAATAAGTATCTTACAATAATAAAATAGTGATTATAATTGTTATTAACTCAATCAATGCCACAAATGTATGGTTTTCCACTGGAGGAGGGTCCGTTTTTTCTTCTGGCGGGTCCGTCGCTCCTTCTATAAGAAGTTATAAAATTTTATGTGTTAGTATGAAAGGTGACAATTTTACACATCACATATTTAACTAACTTGTTATAACTTTCTTTTAACCTATTGTGGTATAGTAATTTTATTTCTAGGTGCATCGTCTTCACATATAATTATATAATTAATGTATACGAAATATGGTAACACATTTTAAAAGAGTAACGGTGGAGTTTTTTTTTCATTTTTCTCTATACGAAACTACCTTTTGGAAGGTGCAACTAGAATAAATTTTTATTTTTTTATTTTTTACATCCAAACGTGCTTTTTTGTGCCTTTTAGAAATACATTATTTGACTTTGACTTTCGACTTAAAATTGCAACAAATATTATTTAATATCGTCATACAAACCATTTTCTTGACCGGAAACAAAAACATAATTTGTCACTGTAGTCCAAGCGAACACAGCAAACACAATTTTAGCCAAGCACATTCCGAAATTACTTCATACCAAAACGTGGTAATGTTATGAGTTACATTTTTAATTAAAATGATAAGCCAGGTGCATAAGTTGTTTGGACCGTAAAACTGTTCAATATGAAATACGTATCAAATTATTTATGTTATATCGAGTAGAGGAATATTTCAATAACATTGTATGGAAAAATGTTTCTATTCGATAACGATTTGACTACCATAAAATAGGATTATATTGATTTGACTACCATATATACTTTGATTGTTCTGAAGCTCTCTGATCTATGCGTCATGTTTGTGAACGGGCGCCGTCAGTTGGGACTGACTGGTCATCACTTAGCTGCCTTGGCTTATTTGTAATTATTTTATTTTTGGATGGTTTGTTTTGTTACTATTTACTGTACTAAGGACGCTTTTAACATTAAAAGCGTCCTTTTGAGAACAGTATAAAAAAAGACGTACACATGTACGTCTTTTTTTACACTGTTCTTAAATATAAATTCAACATGTAACTAATATATATTATAAAAAAATAAAAAAAATTATAAAAATATAATTTAAAAGAGTGTCCATAGAGTTTCTTGCCAGTTTTTTTTCAGAGGTACCTACTACGCTTTGGAATGGGCAACTAGCTTCATATTTTCTGACTGACCTTGACAATTCAAAAGTCCCTGTCGATGGTTTAATTGAAATAAATTGTTTGAGTTTGAGATTTCAAAATTAAAATTATATGATATACGGTACGGTATGCAGAATATGCAAAATAATTTTATCTCCTAATGTACTGTTTTTTATTTTTTATTTATTGTTGGTTACTGTGATCGAATGGGAACTTGTTGTTCGTCATTGTATTGGAAAGTAATGTTGGAAAAACCGCAATTTAAGATTATTTTTCATAGATTTAATAATTTTGTTACTTTGAAACTCAAAGAAGTAAGGACTTTTTTAGTACTCATTTTAATCAAAAGGAATTTAAGTAATAGTAGTTGCCAATAAAAAATAATAACAACCGACGTTCCGTTTTTCCGTAAAAAAATATTTTATTAATTTTATTTTTACCACAGTTGCCAGTCCCACGAACTCAACCATAAGGGTCGGCTAAAATGTAATGCACATAGATTAAATTGAAAAACTTGGGATCCAAACTCCTTAGTTGGGTCACAATGCAGCGATCCCGAGTCAAATAAGCCCTCTGAAGAGCCACTGAAGTGGCTTCGGAGCCAGGTCAAGGGTGGCTGGTCCGAGAAATATTGTCGAGATTAAATGGCATTTTGTGTTGACAGACACTTTGGCACGTATATATATGGCCACATGAGGGTCCGATATTGTGTCAACTTATGTTTTTTCTATGATGGATACTTTTGGGAATAGGTTGGTTAATTTTCTTGGGTTAAGAGGGGTACGGGCAGTTTATATTATTATTCCATTTTATTCATATTAATGGACTACAGATATTATTATTGGTAAATTTGTTATTATTATGATGTACACATATGTACCTATTGTGTTGACATTTTTGATGATAGATGATTTCTTATTTAGGTTGCTTTTATGAATTCGTTATTATGGACAATTTTTATTATTATTACCTATTGTGTTAAGATCATTTTGGTTGAATTTTATTTTAAACTTTTTATTTGTAAACATTCAGATACAATATGTTGTTATTGAATAAATGAAATGAAATCAAAATATGTGATAAAAATGGCATTCTTGTAATTTTACTAGAAATAGTGAAAACATTTCAGCAAATCATTCATTCATCAAACTAACCTTTTCCCAACTATGTTAGGGTCGGCTTCCAGTCTAACCGGGTGCAACTGAATACCAGTATTTTACATGGAGCGACTGCCTATCTGTCCTCCACAACCCAGTTACTGGATAATACGATACCCCTTGGTAAGACTGGTTGTCAGACTTTCGGGCTACTGACGACCTGTAACGACTGTCAAAGATCCACGAATGACAGACGGGACCAACGGCCTAACGTGCTTCCCAAGGCATGGAGGGGTCTCGGTATGTAAAGATGGTCACCCATCCACAGACCAACTGCGGCAAGCGTAGCTTAACCTGATCGATCAACCTGTGCGGCTGTTATTATTTAGCCACAGGCCCCTATCATATATCTTATTATTTCAGTCCGTAAATGTCTGCTGTAATTCATGCAGCCATAATCATTACGCTTACGCTTGGCATGATTGATTGCTTGTGTCGCAATTAGCATCAACAAGAGGACACTGGTGTCCATTCCTTTGATCCCTGTTATCAAGGGAGAGGGAGTGGCCCATTCTTTGTATACACGTTATTACACATAACAACAAAACCAATTGCCGAATCATTTCAAAAACATAATTATTTTCAGGAACCCTTTCGGTCTTATTACAAAAAAATGCTTAAGTACTGGTTTAAACCACGACTACAAAGTCTAGGATTGTGACGGTATTAAGATTAGTACCAGGATCAAAATGTGCCCTGATTACAAAACGAAGACTATCTGAGGATCTGTTAGTACCAAAGAAGATCCATGGTTCAAATAATATCCACAGATAAGAAACAAAAATGGCATTCTTTCATTCGTTCGTAGAGGCTTTATTTGAAGAAACGTTCTGTTTATCTAAATATTGATTTTATAATAACACTTGAAATAATTTAATCATTATTTATCAATACAAAAATATGTCATAATTAGTTCTTTGTTTACATTACAATATAATGAACAAGAACAGCTTGTACTTTTGAGGCGCTGTTTATAATTAAGTTGTCATATTTTTTAACACCTCTAACGTGAAATGGAATGAATTACATTCGGTGACAGCCCGCGTCATTTGAAGCGAATGTTTATCTTTTGATTATAATATAAATAATGCACTTCTTATTTTTATTAATTATTCTTAGTTGGTTTGTTCGTAAGTTGTTGTGTGGTAAATCGTAAGCTAGCTACAAATGGAACAACAAAAGAAAAAAATGGGTAAAAACTGGAGTTCTGAAGAAAAAGTTAGTAGAACATAATTTTTTAATTATTATTAGGTAAACAATGCTTTGTTTCATCTTATTTCTACTACCAAACGCGCATGTTCTTATTATTATAGGAAATATTACGTGAGCTTATTGCTCAATCAGCACATATTATATAAGATAAGTCCACGAAAACGTCAGTAAATATGCAGAAACTAAAGAGTGGAAGAATTGCTATTATTATGTGTACAAGTACCTACGTTATTTACGTGATATTAATCAGGGTATTTATTATTTTTAGATTAAATGAGATAACGGCTAAATGTCGATCAGATGAAGAATTACAGTTGGCTTGGAAAATGATGAAGTTGTCCGCTAAATTCAACTTATCTACCCATAGGACGCAACAATCAAAGGCAGGCGGTGGTAACAAACCACCATCACCTTCTCCTGAGGACTTAGAAGTAATGGGGATTGCTTCTCACGACTTTGTTGAAGTTAATGAGTACGATTGTGATGCATTGGTTAATAATACTTCTTAAACATATCATACCATATAACATTTATTGATTTTATATTATTTATGTGGGAAGTGCTCTGTTATCTGCTTTAAGAGCATGAAATTTACAATCCAACATGTTCAACATCTTCGGTACATCCGTGATAAAATGTCCGCTACCTTTTTACAAATTTGCTGACAACTGGTTGAGACACACCATGTAAATCAGTTGTATCGTCTTGAATCTACAAATAAAACAATAATATCAGTATATTATTTGGATTTTGTCTAATGTTATGTTAGCATTGACCAGGGGTACTTACTTCATGGCGAACCTCGTTACGAAATGCGCAAACCACTTGCACTTCAGGACTCAATGGGCATCCTCGAGGGTTTTGGGATAAATCTTCACGTAAAACATCCACAATTTTTTCCCCAAAACGTTTTGTGAACGTATACTTATATTTAAAATCTTCGTCACTCAATTCAAAAGGATTTACACAATGACGATGTCTGTAAGATCGCCGAGAGGTCTCCAGCATGTCCAAATCTTCCAAATCCATCAAGTCAATCATATCAATATCCATTTTTTACGATTTGTAAATAAAAAGACACAACGCTAACCTCAAATAAATTTGTACCGATGTCAAATCCGTGGTTTAAACTAGGGGTCTCAGCGGACTAACTTTAGTACCATATATAGTTCAAGAACTAGTGATAAACTTCATTTTATAATAACGTTTTATTTAGTCATGGTTTAAACCTAGTAACAATCCCAGTACTAAATTTAGATCGTGTTTTGGAATAAGACGGTTTTAGTGCAGCGGTCAGTGGGTGAACTGTGAAGTCAGTTTTATTTAGCGTAATTTTCAGTGTGAAAACAAAGAAAAAACTTCGTACACAGTCGGTAAGCGCTCGTTTTAGCTATTAGCGCAGCGGCGAGAAAAGAATTGGCCATAGAAACGACCGTTATTTTGCGGATTGTAACCAACGCGATAGTCCCTTAATCCCATGTAAGGTTCCTACGTACTGTAGCGCTTAAACATGTATAATATTGACATTACTTCCTCCTTAAACTTTGGTCGTTATGTTAATGTAGGATGTTAGGCAGTTTATCATTGATGTAATAAGATTTACAGTTAAAGACCTTGGAGAATTTGGGAGTTGTGTACATGTTTACGTTGATATGTGTTGAGACAAATGTTGGTTAATTTCAGTGGCATAGTTTGTAGGAATTGTACAAGTGTGTTAGTTACTCCTTAACTAATATCAATACAAAATTGACGCTAATAACATGTTTTAACGTCAATTTTGTATTAACATACATAGTTATGTAGCATACATTGTTACCATGGGATTTTAACTCGATAAATGCAGTTAAGTTTGTAAGGCATTGGCATTGTTATCGTAACTGCAAGCATCTACAGTCTTCTTTTATTTTCGTTGCTTATATTATGTAGTATGTATGTATCTATTATTTTGGATATGTATATATCTGTATATCTATTTTATTGTATTGTAAACGTAATATTTGCATTAACAACAGCCCCATTTTATGTCCAGGAAAATCACTGTCCATTCTAAGGTTGCCTGGAAGAGATCGCAGAAAACGATAAGGCCGCCCGTTGTATAGTGTGTAGTGGTTGATGTTTTTTTTTATGTTATGTATTGTTCTGGTGTACAATAAATAAATAATAATAATAAATAAATGAGGCAAGTCATTATGGTACTTAATTAGAAATGGGTTTTAATGATAACGGGAATGATTAAAATGGAACTGCATATCCTAACACGTATAATTTTCGTCATTTTCATACCGATTTACGAACGCCATAAATAACAGCGTAGTTTACAATCCTCACATACATCAAAACAGATTAACTCGAGCAATTCCGAAATAACTGCCACCGAGAAAATGGCGGAAAGCTATGCTTTATAACCACTGTTGTCTAGGAAGCGGAGCGCTTAACTGAAATAATTTGTGGAAAATAAGCGCGAAATTTACTGCGCTCGGGAGTCTCTCGACTTGAATTTATTGTACGCAGCGCAATTGTGGAATTTTAAGCAGGCTGCCAGGCTTCCCGCACTGCAGAAGGGAAGTTTTTGAGGTTGTTGTACGTGCGCCGTGTGCCGGGGCCAAGGGACGAACTATCGTGCGTATCGTAAATCTGGCAACAATGCGTAGAGCGCTAAAAGCGCTTAACGTTGCTGAATGTACAAGTTCCTTTTGTTTGTTTTGTTAAATTATGTAGTAGCTCTCTAACTATAAAGTTTCTCTCGACTTTTTGTAGAAGTAAGTAAGTACCTTACTTAATGGTAGGGGGAGCCCAGGGGGTTTTTGAGCAAGCATATGCAGGGCGAAAAGTTGATAGTTGAGTAGGTGCAGCATGATGAGAGAACACCGAAAATATATTTGAAAAGTTTCTGATAGGACCCCTGTGGCCAGGAGTCAACGTTCAGATGTCAAAAAAGGGCCAAAAATAAAGTTATCTTCACAGTCGTTCATTTTGGTATGATCATGTGCGGCCTAACCCATGATGACATAAATTGGCAAATTTGATGAAGAAATTGTGGGCTTTCCTTAAATCTGAAAAATAATAATCTTTTTCTTCCATAATTATAGTTTGAAAGTTAAATGGAAATAATGTTTCTAAAATAATTTCCTAATACATTATCTTTATTCACATCGTGGAACAATCATTATAAACCAACAGATAAAATAAAATAATTCAGTAGTCGGTTTAATAAATCTAATTACAACGTTAACTACATTTATAAACTAACAGTAGATCGAATAATTATGTGAGCTGTTAAACGTCGAGCTAATTGGATTGTGATAACCCTTTATACAGTTACGACAATAATTTATTTTAAACTAGCGACCTGCCCCTGTTCCCACGTATTGTACGAATTGGCAAAACATCAAGATTGTTTTATTATAATTATTTCAGTTTAATATCAATGTGTTAGTAGCATAAACTTTTCGGAATAAATTCTCTGAATGCTGGTGAAAATGATCTCAAATAACTTATTAAAAAAATAAGCTTTTAACATTTCTAAACGTTCAAAGTAAATTATTGTAGATCATTTTTGTCACAAAATGTCAGAAGTCACAAGCAACAAACTACTTAAAGTCTATTCAAATTGATGTTATTTCAAGTTAAACAAATATCAACTTTAATTTAATTGAAATTAAGTTGATTTCGGAGATCAGATAAGATAAGATAATCATTTATTTGCTCAAACATGAGTACAATACATACAACACAAATTGTCAGCATGCAAGAGATGTTAAAAGTCGGGGTAAAACAGATCATCACCTTTGCCTTAAAAATTGGCATGCAAATATTAATAAAATTTAAGTACAATGTCACTTAAAATAAATGTCATGTTAATATGAGAACATTAATAATTTATAGATAATTAAATTAGTAAACATGGTCAAAATCTCTCATCGAAAAATTCATTTAAATTATAATAGGCTTTATCTGCTAGGAAATTTCTAACTGTCTTTTTGAACGCTACGTCAGTTAACTGCTTCCAGATTTTAGGTAGTTTATTATATATTTTTGGAGCCATGCAAAAAATATAGGGTGACTAGCACTATTGAAAAAGTTATAAAAATGTTTGAAGTTGTAGCGTAAACTGAACTTTAATGTATAGGAATTAAGCTTATTTCTTCTTAAACTCATATTTGTTAACTTAACTGCATTCGCAATTTATTTGCCAAAAATGTTATTTTGGCAAATAAATTGCGAATGTAGTTTAGATATTGTTTTCAAAGCAATTCAAATTATGACGCCTATTCGTTCGAAATTCAAAGTTTAACTTTTCTTTATTATTTTCGGCCAGTTTTTGTTGCAGCAGCTACTCGAGTCCACCATAAAAAAGTAAGTTGGAGTCTAAATTTCCTACGAAACGAATGGTGCTTACGCAAGTTTCGTAATATAATTTTTTTTTATCATACTTCCGAACGCATCAAACATTTTTAAATGCAGAATTCCTATTCGACCGCAGTTTTGAGCTAACTATGTATATCTCCTTCCCTCCTATCCTGTTTCCATGCAACACAGAGAAAGAAGAAATGACCAACCGCACGCGCCAATCAGCGGCACATCCGCCGCAATGACAACCAATCTACACGGCGTTGTGATTTTTCGATAGGAATGCCGCCATATTGATTATTAGATCATCTACTGTTGCAACCGCTCCGCAAATCGCTCCGCAAACCGCTCCGCATTTCTACCGCGCCGCGCCGAAACCGCTAATATTTTTAAAACTATTATCGGCGTTTGGACGACACGCGTGTGACATACACAGACCAAGTGAAGTGAACAATGCAGTGAAGAAAAGTGCAACACGTGCTAAATCTTCTCAAGCAGTCCCTGCATCAACGTGATCCACCCAGAAGATTCCCAAGTAAGTCCAACATCCTATTGTTACCAAAAAACTGCGTGTCGTCAACAGCTCACTACCGCTAAATTATATGCCCGCATTATGGTCCTTCGAAACCGCATGTATATGCTTATTTTAACAAATGGGAAAAGCTTTTTGAAATTTCTTACTTTTCTAATACTCAAACTTTTGTTGGTCTGATAGAGGTTTTTAATCCTTATAAGAAAATGGATCGATTGGCATCATATACAAGTTTTTGTGTAATGGGCTAATGGCCCAAGTTTTTCTAACTGTAATTGTTGTTTCAAAATCTGGGCAGTCTCCTAATACAGTTTCCTGTAGCTGCAACGTTTAAGGTAGTACCTGTCCTTGCTGCCCCATCTCAAAAATCGATCCTGTATTTACACATAGATAACAAAAACCAAGACTATAAAAATTACGTCGACGATAAAAATGATATTATTATGCAAAATCAGTAGTTAACTTCAGCAATGCTTGGACGAAAATTCCATAAGATTCAACAAGTCGAAACTCCTGCACAAGTTTCACCGTTTTTAGTTTGTCAGAGTATTTGCAATGTGTCGGGATGCTAGTTTAAGTTCCAAACAATGTTCGCGCTTATCAACGCGCGGGAAGTTTTGACACCCTTTCAGCTTGCCTCAGTTGTGTTAGCTGAACTTGGTCTCGTAAATGTGACTCAAATAAGTGATTTAAATACAATACATTAGTCATGTATCTACGAACTTGCGTTCTTGTTTAGTTTCCTTGCAAGAGGAAATGTAAGGAATTTATGTAAGTAAATACCTACCTCTTTGTTATATTTGTCTTTTGTGTTTATTACAAAAAACTTTAGTGACACCTAGATTCGAGATAGAAGTTTTTGAATCAAGGAGCGCATAATTATATTGATTAAATTGAGTTGGGAAGACCAAAGAAACGATGGATGGACTGTGTGAATGGTGATATGGTTAGAAAACGGATGACTGTCAACATGGCGTCTAATAGTGGAGTATGGAAGAAAAAGACATGTTGCGGCGACCACGAATAAATTGGGAATAGGGCAGGAGTATGATGATTAATTAAATTAATCTATATTTATACTCATAATAAAGCTGAAGAGTTTCTTTGTTTGTACGGGCTTATCTCTGGAACGGTTTCATTTTGACACTTCAACAATATTCATTGCGTTATTTACGTGTTGAGCAGACAAATTTTTCGAACTTATGAAGCGATGGATTAGCAATTTGCTTCAAAATGATTCTGATTCCGATTGATCGTGTGTTACGCAATTAGGGTGCAGATGTCATCATCAATTTGGTCGAGAATTATCTTAGGATGATGACTCAAGATAATAGGTACTCGACCAAATTAGGTACATTGTATTGCACTTGAGTACGAGACTTTTGACAATTTTGTATGTGCATAATATGCCTTTTTTTTTGTAATGTGCGTTTTGTTTTTGCAGAATAAACAATTTTTCTTTTTATCTTCTTCACTTTCCTAAATAATTTATAGACTGACTGCGTGGTCTAAAATTGTACCTAATGCTGATGGACATTTTACGTTTGTTTTTAGTAACTTTTAAATCGCTTATGAGGCAATAATAGCCAGAAAGGAAGCTATGATTGCAGAAAATTGGATGAAAATAGAAGACAATAGAATATATGTATTATTTACCCTGAAAATACTGGTATAATACTTTTTCTGAGTTGCTGATGTTGAGTCGGTAACAGCTTGACCGCTAATGGTGATTTAGAAAGCCGTATATATCTTTTCTTTCCTTACTAAATTACCTGTGTACTAGACAATCCTTAGCCAATACGGACCCTACTTTCCCAGCAATAAATCCTCCTTAACACAGATACGTTTGATAGAAGCGACTGCCCTTCATTGTTTCGGTTCCTTTGATCGCAACCAGCCGGTATCGCGGTAACCGTGTAACATATATATCACTCGGGAAACAATCAAATCTTCGTCACTCACGAGATGCTTTACGTTACCCCTCACCCCCCTTCGCAGCGATGTCGAGGGTAACGCGTTTTAGTGCCATTAAATAGATTGCTGTTTTTCACACATTTCCTGCTTTCTGTCGTATGTATTATGCTATTGCGGAGATTGGATTGCAAACAATAAAATTCAACGTTACTGAAATTGGGACGAATTTGTTGAATGTCGTTTTTCAGTTCAACCGTTGTTCAGATTTTGGTAGGGAACGTGTCTTACGGAGCAACTTAGGAAAGGACTATGTCTCGCGGCTCAGATAGCCTGGGTTTAATACTAATAATTAAAACGTTACCTACATTAATTAAATAACAGTAGGAGGAATATGTGGGCTTTAAACCGACGAAATAATTGGATTATGATAACCTTTATACACTAGTTACAACTAGATAAACATTTATTTTAAACTAGCGAGCCGCCTCTGATTCTCACGATTTTTAAGAACTGTTAAATATCGAGTTTTCATTAATTTCATATCAATGTTTTACACACGTAGGTAAACTTTCAATGTTTTAGACGGATTTTTTTGAATGTCGTTTTTCAGTATAAACGTTATTCAGATTTTGGTAGGGAACTGCTGTTAAGGGGCATGCAGAGACGACGATGTATCTCCAACTCTTGAAAACATCGCCAAGGAATGAGAAGCACCTTTCTGTAATTGGTCTTATTAAGTGGGAAAAAAGTTAGTCATAACTAAATTAATTTTCTGATTTTCTTCTCGTTCAACATTTTAACAATTACACCTTGACATTCTAAACAGCAAAGCACCCGACCCTATGTGTAAACATACAATGTCAGTATGTATATGACACAGGCTACACAGCTAGGTTTGTATTGGTGTCTCAATAGATTTGACACCGGCCGACTGTAAACCCGGTGAGGTTAGTCGGCAAACATTTTAGACAAGACACAGTTATTCGCTCCACAAAACCGTCAACGATTTTGTCGAAAATTATTCAAATATTACATAGAACGCTTGGGATTTCTAAAGGGTTAAATGAAGAGGTGACGGGCCTTCTATTGTTAATATTTAAGTTACTAAAGAGTGCTAATTAATTATCAGGAATATTATTATTGCAATACGGAAAACTGAAATACAATAAAATGAACTGTTTATTGTTCACACGATTGCTTTGTACACAATGCAAAGCCAAATACAAACCCAATAGTTACATACGTTAAGTACTAGCAGTACCTAAATAGCGATTGTGCGATGCGTGCAGATCAAATATATACCAACCTATGTTTATTTTTTAAATGAAAACAACAATACAAAATTATGGCTTACTTTAGGTACGCTTTCCCATTGAATTGATTTAAAAATATTCGTACCACGATTATTTCCCATTTTGATGCACAACAAGCAACTACAATCTGTGAAATTTCTATAACAGATTTTCAACTTTATCGCTAACGAATTAGGTTCAAGATTGATTGGGAAAATTTGACAGTTTCGGTTAGCTGGATGTGCTGGCGTCTGTACAGTACTCTAATATAATAAATAAGCCTCTTTTTGTGTTCCTTAAATCATTTTGTATTTTGTTGTCCTAAAATACTAAATAGCCAATTAATAACGACCAAATTGGAAGTAGCGCTCGCCGGCCGCTGCTTCCAGTTTGGTCGTCGCAATTGGCTCGCCGCTCGCTTTGCTCGGTTGGCTCGCGCGCGGTTAGTCACAGTTCTGATCTAACCTAAGCCATTTGGTCGGGGTGCTCTAGTTAAGTTACTGCGTCAAACATAGAGAAAAAGCCAGAAAGGTAAAAAGAAGTGTCATCATGTGCCTAGCCTTTTCCCAACTATGTTAGGGTCGGCTTCCAGTCTAACCGGGTGCAGCTGAATACCAGTATTTTACATGGAGCGACTGCCTATCTGTCCTCCACAACCCAGTTACTGGGTAATACGATACCCCTTGGTAAGACTGGTTGTCAGACTTTCGGGCTACTGACGACCTGTAACGACTGTCAAAGATCCACGAATGACAGCCGGGACCATCGGCTTAACGTGCTTTCCGAGGCACGGAGGGGTCTTGGTATGTGAAAATGGTCACCCATCCACGGACCAACCGCGGCAAGTGTACCTTAACCTGATCGATCGACCCGTGCGGCTGTTATTACTTAGCCACAAGCCCCTCCAAAGGTAAAAAAAAAGCAAAGGTAAAAAGAAGTGTAAATATTTAAAAATCAAAACAGCGTAAGTACATCATTAGAAGTACAACATTTTTAGAGGCTTAAATAATTGCTTCTAATCTAACCTAAGCCATTTGGTCCGAACCGTGCTGCTACGCACCCCTGTCCCCTCGTGACACCTTCGAGGGACGGGGTACCGGCGGCGGCCGACGAAATTATGGCCACTGAGCCGTTCAGGTCCTCCACTCAGTCATCCCTGGGCGGGACAAAGTACGGCTCAGCGACCACGGCGATGTTAATCGACCACTGCGCCATGCTCTGGAGCAACAGGTCCTGAGCGCAGGCGCAGTGGTTGATGTTCGCCTGGAGGAGGCGTAGAGGAGGAGACATTACTCCTCCATTTCAGCCCCCTCCCGGACCCCCCTGGCAGTGGTGGTGGCGGCGGCGGCGGCGGCGGCGGCGGCGGCGGCGGCGGTGGTGGCGGCGGCGGCGGCGGCGGCGACGGTGGCGGTGGCGGCAGCAGTGGCGGCGACGGTGGTGGTGGCGACGGCGGCGGAGGGCCTGCCTTTCCTCCTGGCTTCGGCGGGTGGAGCGCAGGACTTGCTCCCCGCCCGGTGATCGGCCGGCTTGCCAGCAGCTGCACATGCGACGCAGTGCGGCGCGGCGTTGCACGAGCCGGCCGTATGTCCGGGCTTACCGCAGCGGAAGCACAGAGTGCTGCGGTCCTCTAAGGTGCACAGGACGCTCACGTGGTGCCCCACGAGGCATCGATAGCACCTTAGAGGTCTGGGCTCCAGCAGCTTGACCTGCGCTGACACGCAGCCCACCAGGAGCCTTCCGCCCTCCACGATTTTTCTCGCCGCCGTCACGGGACAGCTTACCGTAACGGTTCGCATATCCGTGAAGTCAGGACGTATGGTGCCCGCCTTCACTTGGTCGGCCGGACACCCGCCCGTCCTGACGACGGCGGCTATCACCTCTGCTCCCGTCACAGAGTCATCCAGGCCCACAATGCGCATATCCGCGCACTTGACGGGCCCGGAGACTCGAGCCTCGTCCGCGTTGAGGGACGCCCTTAGCTTCTCAGCCAGGGCGTCAGCGGTGGGGCCACTCGTCGCACCGGGGATCTCCAGCATGCGGGCACCAGTGGCGGTCACTCTATGCCGGAGGCCTCCGGTGATCCCCAGCTCTTGGAGATCCACCGTCGCTTTCGCCTTGGTGAGCACGTCACGATAGGTCACCCCCCTCTTAACCGCGTCCGGCTGCAGCGTAATAACTACAGCCGCGGTCTTAGGGGAGCGAAGCCTAGCCGCAACGGCTCGCTCCTTGCGGTGCCTCCTCTGCGCCTTTTTCCTGGCCGCTTTGGCCGCCTTCTTTTTCTCCCCGACCACCTGCCACTCGGCGTTGGTCGTGGGAGATTTGTTTGGGGGAGGCGTAGGCTCTGGGGCCTTCCCCTCCCCAGCCGTTCTGCCCTTTTTCTGGGCTGGCACCGCGGGTTTGGCGGCAGGCGCCGATTTCGCCGGCGCCGAGGCTCCACCAGCCGACGTCGGTTTCGCCGGCGCCGGGGCTCCTCTAGCCGACGCCGGTTTGGCCGGCGCCTGGGCCCGGCCAGACGGCCCGGGCTTAGGGGCGGCAGCGGCCGTGTAAGAGGCCGCCTTAGGCCCTGGGGCCAAGGCCGTACCCGCCAAGGGGGGGCGCAGAACAATACCCTCCAGGACGGCGAACCGCGCCTGGAAGGTCGCCAGCTCCTGCCGAACCAGGTTCAGGACCTGGTTCTCCACCGGCACGGGCTGGCTTGGTGGTGTTTTGGTCTGCGCTGTGCCGGCCGCTCGCAGCCCGGCCAGGTCCGCTCGGAGCTCCTCGTTCTCCTTTCGGAGAAGCTCCATGGCAGCCGTCAGGCGGGCCACCTCCGCCCGCATCTCGGACATTCCGTCCGGCGGAGGCCCGAAGTGCATGGCCTCCGCTGCCGCCATGATGGAGGCCTTTGCCGAGACTATGGCCCTGTTTTTCGAAGTCTGTAACTTCTTCAGGGCCACGTCCCGGATCGCGGCCTCCACGACCGCCGCAAACCTGTTTTTGCGGTCCGCATCAGGGCCGCCTACCTCAGCCGCCTCGTCGCTTGAGGTCTCTGATGCGACCGCGCGACCAGACCCCCCTGCTTTGCGGGCTCCTCCGCTTTTTCAGCGGCCTCCCGAGCAGTGAGCCCCCTCCCTATGCCTCGCTCTCGGGCTCCTCCCCGCCTGCTGGTGGGGATTTTTCTGGCCGAAGCCAGCTCCCCGTCAGAGGACGACCCCTGGCCGTCCACTGACCTTGGCCGCTTGCTTCGAGCCTTTCTTTTGGCAGCGGCCGTCTTATATCTATCGTCTATCGGACTCCGACACCGCATCACTCCTCCTTTTGTCTGTTGGGTTTTGGTTTTTAATAAAAGTTTCCATGATTGTTCCTACGAGTAATGTAATGTAATGAGGCGATCGGCAGCGGCGGCGACCTCTCGCGTCCGGCCCTGGTGCAAGCCATGGTCCGGGGCGAGAGGGAGTGGGAGGCGGTCACCTCCTGTGAAGCAGTCATGCTAGCGAAGGAGGTGGCGGGATGGGCGAGGGAGAGATCCTCACGCCTCAGCGGCCGAGGGAGACGCTCCGGGCGTCGGGAGCCGCGTGACGACTCCCGGCCACCGTAGGCGCGGGCCTGCGGGCGGAGAGCAATGGGTAGCTCTCCGTCCGATCAGGACCAGGCCCGTGCCGGACGGCGCGTATGTGTTCCAGGTGCGCCTCAGAGAGATGTCAGCGTAGTTGACGGGGCCCGACAGGGCCGAAGCCTGCCGGGGTAGCGGGATCGTCCGAAAGGGTTACCGCTGCCCTGGTACATAAAGGGCTAAGGAAGGAACACGGGTGGGTTTTAGTCAGTAAGAGTCTGACACTCCCTTCTGCTCCACCCAGAGCGGGAGGAGTCATTTGATGATTTCCCATCCACAAAAAAAAAAAAAAAAAGCCATTTGGTCGGGGTGCCCTAGCATAATAACTGCGATCAACTTTGCGAAAAGGCCAGAAATTTAAAAAGGTACATTTATTTTCTACCTCGACTCTCGTTTTGTTTCCTTTTTGACCTTCTGGTCAATAAGTTTTTAGAAGAGCAAATAAATATTTGAGAGCTGTGGTGGCCCAGTGGTTACGCCCGTGAGATACGAGTTGTAAGGTCGTAGGTTCGAACCCAGACAGACGCTTTACTTTGTGTAAATTATTTCATCACCACTGCTCTCAAAACGGTGAAGGAAAACATCGTGAGGAAACCGGCATGTCCTAGAACCAGAAATTCGAAGACATGTGACATCTACCAACTCGCACTGGACCCGCGTAGTAGATTATAGCTCATTCCCTCTCGAAGAGAGGACGCCTGTGTCCCAGCAGTGAGAAGGCTGATTATGAAATAAATATTTATGTTATACATCCTCTTAAGCTCATTCATTTGCCATTTTTATGACTACTTAAATGTTAAGGCAGTCTAAACTTAAATGCGTTTCATTTAATACAAAATAGCATTTAAATTTTTCGTAGCAACATTTTTATTTGTAACGTAATGCTCTCCCTAATAGGAAGTGTTGCAGTTCCGTTTTTTTGCAATTTGCGTTTTCATTACGTTACATTAAGAATTTGTTAGACTTTAATTGGTTGAATACGAGGCTTTTGGCAAACTTTACATGTATGTATTTTCTCTTTTTTTTTTAATGTGCGTTTAGTTTGTGCAGAATAAACATGTTTTTCATTATTTTCTTTATTTTAATTTTTCTGCAGCAGTAATGAGTTTCTTGTAAAAACAATGATTATACCATGCTAGCTAGCCCATGATGCATTATAGGAGAGTTCCTATTTTTAAAGCAAATTTTACAAAATACTAACATTAATTTGTCGGTAGTTATGTACATACATCAACAGTTCCAAGATATTAATGTTCCTGCGAGCTTTAGAAAAAATGGTGATGAATATCGAACTAAATTATTTTTCTTAAATCCCAGTGATATTTATTTTATTTTTCAATTTCTTGGGCACATTTTTCAGCAAAAGCATTTTTGCTGCGTCAAACGGAGCTACATAAGATTCCTTATTTTACTACAGGTCTTAAAAAAGTACCTA
The DNA here is from genome assembly GCA_947507525.1 of Apamea epomidion. Taxonomy (NCBI): domain Eukaryota; kingdom Metazoa; phylum Arthropoda; class Insecta; order Lepidoptera; family Noctuidae; genus Apamea; species Apamea epomidion. The sequence goes on from OX382238.1 coordinate 14,390,572, forward strand.
CGAAGCAAGTTTTAATCAACTTGTCAGTCGTACCTGTAATAAGACGAGCACTGAAATTTATCGTACTCAATTAAAGCTCAAATTGTGAAGGGTCGTATGTTGGAAGCCTAATATTCTCGAGCCATTTGACCTGGTATATGGCCTGAAATACGACGTGTTATTTGTTCTGTAACAAGTAAACTGAATGGAATGTTTAGTTAGCTCATAAAGATGGAGAATTAGTGATGGGCTAACAACCACTGTAAAGAGAAACTAGGATTAAGCAATCTGCTAAATTAAAAAAATATATATACACATAATAATATATAGTGTGATCTCTATGTGTTGAATTTTACAACTGGGTCTTTTTTTTTTTTTTTTTTTCAGGATGGGAAATCATCAAATGACTCCTCCCGCTCTGGGTGGAGCAGAAGGGAGTGTCAGACTCTTACTGACTAAAACCCACCCGTGTTCCTTCCTTAGCCCTTTATGTACCAGGGCAGCGGTAACCCTTTCGGACGATCCCGCTACCCCGGCAGGCTTCGGCCCTGTCGGGCCCCGTCAACTACGCTGACATCTCTCTGAGGCGCACGTGGAACACTTACGCGCCGTCCGGCACGGGCCTGGTCCTGATCGGACGGAGAGCTACCCATTGCTCTCCGCCCGCAGGCCCGCGCCTAAGGTGGCCGGGAGTCGTCACGCGGCTCCCGACGCCCGGAACGTCTCCCTCGGCGGCTGAGGCGTGAGGATCTCTCCCTCGCCCATCCCGCCACCTCCTTCGCTAGCATGACTGCTTCGCAGAAGGTACAACTGGGTCTTAGAGTTTAATCACATTTTAAACGCTTTTACTGGTCGAGAGTTGGGAAAGAAAATACAATGAAACAATTTGGAGCCACCCAAAAATAGAAAATGTTGTCCATCAAGAAACAAAATATAAATAAATATACCAAATATACAATCTATTACTACTCTCTGATACATATCAGTGGTAAATGTTTATGGCAATCAATTTGGGACGTATCTGGGTAGATTGCGAGATGAAACTGCAAGCATCCGGCGTAATGGGAGACGGCGTTTGAGTTATCGACTGTAATGAACGAATAAGGATAGTATACGCTATATTGATGGTGTGAGGAGTTGGGTAACCATACGTTTTATAGTTGATTTCGTACAGTAATTATGGCAGAAAAAAATAGAGTTTCAATGAGTCAACGGGTATGTTTTGTGCTAATTTGACAGATTTTTTTATTTTGATTTTATTACTCTTTGAATCGTCGTATATTAAAACGCATTAGATACTGTTATTACTGTTAACTCTTGAAAACACGTGGCATCTTTACATGCTTGGTTTCAATAAACAAAAACGGATCGTTTTACTTGCCAATGATAGAATTTTTATTGCCATACTGGGCATGTAAATAGATTCGTAAGCTAATTTTACCTGTGATAGCTACTTCCATATGGGAGGGTCTACTATACAAAGCTAGGTATTTGCTTCATTGTTGGAAAAGATACAAGATTCTTAATTATAACCAATAACGGTCCGTAAATTATAGGAAATTAATTAATTAAACGCTGGCGTGACGATTTGGATTACTTCCTAACCAATTGGACGGAGAAGGCACAGCACAAGGAAAGGTGGATGAATATGGGAGAGGCCTTTGCCCAGCAGTGGGACAATATAGGCTAGCGGAAAAAAAAATAGGAATCGGCCATTAAGATCTCAAGTTAAGACCAAAATTAAGGAAATGTAACGTAACCACTAAATACACAATACTAGGCAGACGATTTACAATGCCCCAAATATAAGAATCAATAATATTAAGAAGCTCCATTATTCATGTTCGTATCTAAGTATTTTATTCCGGACATCCTGACCATGTATTCCGTTGCTAACGAGCCTTTTCCACCGGGCGCAAGATGCCATCCGCACATGTTGTTAGAAAGAGTGATTCTTATGATAACCGGGATCTTAGGGGTTTGTTCGACCACTATTATAGGGGAGGGGGGGAGGGAGCTGTACTCCGTTCGGTTGTGTATTAGATTTTGACAGGTATTTTTTTGATGGGAAAATAAGGGTTCGTGAAAGTAGTAACAGAGTTGTACAGTATTGATCAAGCGGGATGAGCTCACAATTCAAATTTACGACCGTTTTTGCAATTTGCAGGTTTATACCTAATCATTAAAATCAGTAATGCAACTCCTAGAGTTAGAATTGGCCTCAAATGTCATGATTTCACGACATAGTCATTCAATAGGGTAAAATAATTCAAAATTTGGGAGTAGGGGGTCGTGACGTCACGCCATGCTAAAAAGTGTAGCAAGGCGTGACGTCACGTGGAACTTTAACAGGCGATATCTTCATCATTATTTATATAATTGACAAAAGAAAAAATACGGGTCCAGTATTTTTTGATAATGTAACTGACGGACTAATTAGAATTTTTTAGGAAACTAGCCTATTATTATTTTAAAAATAAATATTTGTTACGGCTGCTGATTATATTTAGATCAAGATACAACCTGATACTGACCTGCAAATTTACAAACGATTTATCTACAATAAAAATAATTACTATACTCGATACGTACAAAGTAATAAAAATTACGCAATACAAAACTGGTTATGTCATGTCTAAGTTTAAGACTTTTCATGAACTATAAAAAATGTAAAGGCATTAACTCAAAACTGACTAACCTTTAAAATGTTAAGCTGCCCAGCCAAATTGTTTTTAAAGGCCGTTTAATTACGCAAGAACTTGAAACATTTCAAACTGACTCATCTAGTCACTTATTTTTTTCGGACGATTTAAAATAGGTTTTATTTTCATGAAGTTAAGGGCTTAGGCATAACTTGTACCAAGAATTTTCCCATTAAGGCTATTAAACTTTAACAGCCCTCAAGTACTTCACTTATGTTAATAGAAACCCGCGCCTGTAATCTGGTAAATGAATGGAGAAAATAAAATTTGAAGTCGACATTAAATTGTATTACGTATTATGAAGATGGAGGGGATCGCATTATTGGTTTATAGTTGTTACTGCTGGCAGATTCAATTCCAATAATGTTGATTTTTAAGGTTACGTACTTCAAAAGGCAAAACGGAAGCCTTTTTTTTGGGTGAGAAATCGTCAAATAACTTCTCCCGCTCTGGGCGGAGCGGGAGGGCGTGTCAGACTTTTACTGACTAAAACCCACCCGTGTTTCTTCAGTTGCCTATGCCAGGGGCCACGGCATCTCTTTCCAACAACCCGCGGCTCTGGCGGACCCCGTCAGTTCGTGCTGACATCTCTTTGAGGCACGCGTGGAACACAACGTGCCGTCGACCCGGGCCTGGTCCTTACCGGGCGGCGAGCTGCCCATTGCTCGCCACCCGCAAGCCCGCGCCTACGGTGGCCAGGAGTCAGCTGTTGACTCCCGACGTCCAGGGCGTCTCCTATGGCAATTAGGGGCGTGAGGGCGCAGGTATTGCGTCTCCCTCACGCACTCCGCCTCCTCCTTTGCGAGCATTACTGCTTCGCAGAAGGAGGTGACAGCTTCCCATGCACTCTCGCTCCGTACCATGGCCTGGACCAGGGCCAGTGATAAGTGAGCGAGGACTTTTGCTTCCAGATCCTATGGCGGCAATCCAGCAAGGAGGCTCGTCGCCTCAGCGGAGACCGTGCGGTATCCTCGAATTAGCCGGACGGCCATGACCCTTTGGGACGCGTTCAACCGGTGGGCTGGTCGCTGCCTCAAGGAACGCGCCCACACCGGTACCCCGTAAAGAGCCACAGACCGCGCGACCCCCGCATAGAGCCTCCGGCAGGAGGTGTTTGGACCCCCTAGATTGGGCAGAAGCCGCCTCAAGGTAGCCCCGGCCCGCTCTAGTCTGGGAGCCAAACGTCGGAAATGCTCCACGAAGTTCCACCGGCTGTCGAGGACGAGTCCCAGGTACTTCATCGTCGACTCGACGCCGATGTGAACCCCTCCTACCGTTATTTGGGAACCTAACGGTGGCGCGTCCCGAGGATCATGAAAACTAAAACCCACCCATATTACTTCAGTTACCTGTGCCAATGGCCACGGTAACTCTTTCGAACAACCCGCAAAAACGGAACCCTTATAAGATCATTTAGTTGTCCGCCTGTCAAGACCCTTTTTTTTTAGGAACGCGTTGAAGTCATCAAGTTGAAATTAATATCCAATACTCAGAGCTACAATCCCACGAAGCAATAAAAAAATCAAACTTCTAAATCAACGCAATCAAAAGATACGGGTGTTTATGTTCCATTTAAGCCGCATATTTTGACACTCGCAAGGGAATTAAAATCTATAGGGTACTTCCCGTTGACCTAGAATCATGAAATTTGGCAAGAAGCAATGTCATGTATCACAAGATAAGGAAAAAATCCAAAAATACGGGAAAATATTCGAGACACGATTCCCGTGATAAACTATTTACATACCTACAAATTTGTACGGGACCCTCGGTGCGCGAGTCCAACTCGCACTTGACCGGTTTTTTATAATAATGGCATCTCGCAGGTTAACCTATGAGGTTGACAGCTGCTTAATCGGGCTATTCTCTGGGTGCCTTAATAAAATTAAGGCCTTCTAGCAGGTATTTAATCTAGAAGGCCATATAAGTCCTTTACTGAACGTAAACGTATCGCTTCTCGTCGATCACTACAGGAGCAATTGATTGAATAGGACTTCTATATTGAATTAGTAGTTTGCTTAGTTATTCCAAAAAAGAAATCCAAGATCGTGATTTCGTGAATCATACTAACGTCGTGGGACTGAAGACCAAGCCGCAATCTCATCTCAGCGACAATCAATGTCAAAAACTTTTCATAAATGTAGATAAATTACAGGTTTTTCTGACAAGTTGTGAATGAGATTAGAATACCAAGGAATTGCCCCTCTGATTACTGCCTTAACAGGTAGATCCACCGACATTTCTTTAAGTTTATTCTTTAGCGAATATTTGTAAACGAGCTACGTTAAAAGAAAACTGTAAAATAATTTGTTGTATTAAATAACGAAAAAGTAAACAAGACTGTATGAACACTTGATTAAACATTCTCAGGATTATATTAAATCGCTCCGATTTATTTGCAAATCGCCATCGCAGTGCAGTTAACGAACCGAAAATAAATAAATAATTTCATGTAAGCCAATATCCAATCAGTAGAAAACAATGTTGTAATTTGATAGCTATTAACTTCGTCGGATGGGAACTGACTTAATTATTGGGACAACCGATTAAACAATGGTAATTTAAATCGATTTCGCTTGAGGTTAAATAATATATATAATTGAATTGTTTTCGATAAGAATTATGGTGTTATTTTGAGTATGCATGGCGACATATCAAGCTATATATTTCCGGTATAAAGGAAAAAAAAATCGGTTTTGTGGGGCATAGTTTATAAGCAAGATTTTTGTAAACTCACCTTTAATAAACAAATAATAATAATAACACCACCGCCGTATCTCTACGTTGTCGTCGTGGTGGGGCTTGCGCGCTCTTAACTCTAGGTCTGTGCCGGAAGAGTTTACTTTGCCGGATCAGGTCTAGGGTGAGGAGTCAGACCAAGAGAGATATAGGAACCCGCAGGGCAGCATGTGGCGAGCTGTGGGGCAGTAATGACCCCACGGACCCTATCTCCCGTGAGAAGTCTTGTTCCTCACCTCTGGCTTGCCTTTATTGGCCGGCTGGAGTGAACACTGACGAGGAACAGAGCTCCCACCTCATTCTTTCCTTTATTGGCTGGCTTGAGTAGAGATTCGCAAGAGCAAACGTGCTCGGAGGAAGGAAGTATTTCAGTAAGATGCTGGTAGGGATGTTGACCGTACTTCAGGGATTGTCCTGATAGCCGTGGAATACCAGACCACTCCTCATAAGCACCTCAGGACATGTTGCCCCCTTGTTGCTACGACACTATGTGCTAGCGACCGTTTTCGGGGGCCCATTATTGGGTGTGCAAGTCACCCCCTGCCATTTCATCTGTGAATATTATAATTATCATTGATCAAGCAGAGGGCATAGTCCTTCCATAGTTCAAGGTGACTGCCACTATAGCCATCTAAACCCATAGCCCAGTATATTTTCATTCCATGTTCTGCAATAGTCCTGCACCAACCGGGGGTTGTCTTTGAGTGCACTTGCATGGTGCATACAGGGATAATCGTCGGTTGGTGCCTCCTCATCATTTACAATTGTGTAAAGGGCCTCTGCGAGTTGGCTTCGGCCCCTAGTACGCCTTTCAAAGGTCCGGGACCCCAGGGTCCCGATATAATTAATAAAAAAAATAATAAACCTGTTCAGGTGGAGATTCATAGATGACTCCGCCTTAGGCTGCTTTTCCACCAGAGATGTGCTATAGATGCGTTTGATATCCACCAATCATATATAGTTTCGTAGCATAGCTTTCGCATCCTCGCAGTATAGCTGCATAGCACATCTCTGGTGGAAAAGCAGCCTAAGAGTGTAAATTTGGTCGTCCGTTGTATATTTTAGGTGTTCGATAATTTTGTTTTGTTATGTATTTTTGTGGTGTACAATAAAGTATATATAAATAAATAAATAATAAATGTGGAGCTGTTCCACAAACAACGGGACACTTAATATCTTGTCCTGCGGGTCCTGTAAGCTGCACTTTACGTCACTGATGGACGCTGGTGATGGTGCCAAACAAGTAGCCGAATTCTGCGCTGAGTCCATTTAGATTATTATCGACACGCGAAGAAGAAGAAGATTGTACGAAAAGTATATAAAATGCTAGGTTAGCTAAACTGGAAATGTATAGCTTGTATGTCGTCGTGTTTACCTAGTATCTTTGCTACAGCAATGTTGTCTGAAAATATGAAATAATTTCTTGGGTAATAATTTTACATACAACTTCCATTCTGTGATTGTTTTGTTTTGTTGCTTGAATAAAATAAATGATAATTATGATATTTTCAAAGCGCGAAACTGGCGTAGCCAAACCTTGAATTCTGACGGCAACTTACCTATAGCACAAAGTGTTTTATAATGTCATCAAAAGTGGTTAAACTGATTATAATTTTGTTTGGAAACGTAATATTAAGCATCGTCATAAACCATTTTAAAACTCAGTTTTGTAACATAAATGGCCAAACATAAATTACATCAAGGGCTGGTTTTTCCAACACCAGATAATTTAATCCAAAGAATAATTTTGAATTTTTGACAGTTCTCCCATACAGAATCTGTCAGACGTCAATTTTATTCCACGAATAAAAAATATCTGTCGATTGAAAAATCAGCCCTAAAAGATTTAAATATACCCATAACAGCCCTTTTGGAGAAACTGCCCAATAAGTATAATTTCCTTAGTTTGCATTGCTCCCAATACACTAATCCCTTTCGTAACTTCGATAGGGTCACGTCCATCGAACATAAAAGATAATGACCCGAAACAAAAGTCATTCATTCCCAATCATTCGATTTCCCTATAGGAAACCAGAACAAAGTTCAAGAAATAGAGTAAAATAGGAAATTCTGAATTATGTAACTACTAGCTACCGGCGGCTTAGCTCGCGTCGAGGTCGAAAATTATCCCACGGAAACGTACTACCGGGATAAAAAGTATCCTATGTGTTAATCCAGGTTATAAACTACTTGTGTGATAAATTTTATCCAAATCCGTTCAGCAGTTTTTGCGTGAAAGAGTAACAAACATCCATCCATCCAACCATAAAATTTTGAATATTAGTAGAATTAGTAGAATGAAGAAAAGTATGACTCACTTATGGAATAATTAGCAACAATATTCCAGAAGAAAAGGACGGATGAGTTAAATTGCATTCGAAGATTTCTGGTAGGTAGAAATTGCATAAAAAGGAGAGAAAACGAAAAAGACAACGAGTCTCAAGTCTTAGGCCCGTCGTCCACGGCGACTTTTTTCTAGCGATGCTGTCACGCGTTTCATAAACGCGCGACATCATCACGTTTGCGATCGCGTTAGTCGCATTTGTAATTCGCTGCAGCATCGCGACAGTATTGATGCAAACGCGCGACCGTGTTAGACGACATCGGGGAGAGAACGGAGGGAGGGTGGCGCGTGAGTGGAGAACCGAGCATCAGTGCAACTCGCATTGCGACAGAAGCGTGACAGTATCGCGTTTGCATCACGACTGAGAATCGTGGTGTGGGCGAGAGTAAACAGCTAGCGACGGCATCGCGACTGTATCGATGCGAACGCGCGACAGAATCGCTACTGCATCGCTACAAAAAGTCGCCGTGGGCGAGGGGCCTTATATCAGCATAAAAATATTTGTTTACATCATTTTCACTGCTATGAAAGTTAAATAAACTTTTTCCATCACAAGAATAAAACAGAGTTTATTTTCTTCACGTGCCCAGAGGGCTGGGTTGTTTTTTGGCTAAAGAATTAGCATTGCCATTCAGCGTGGCAATGCTGCCAGTCTTCTGGGCACGTTTCAGGATGACAGCGATGCGGGCGAGTACTTCAACGCCTAAGTGTCCTTTTGTTTTTGTATTTATTTGTATAGTTATTATTTATCTATTATTAAAAGCCTGTGATGTCCCACTGCAGAGCAAAGGCCTCCCTAATCTTTTTCCACATCTCTCTGTTTAAAGCTGTTAAGGACCATTTCTTGTTGAAGGAGTCCAGCTCATCCCACCATCTCCATCTGGGCCTGCCGCGATGTCGCTTGCCATTAAGAGGGACCCATTGGCTCGTAAGTTTGGCCCATTGGTCGTCTGACACGCGGCAGATGTGTCCAGCCCAATTCCATTTTAGCGTGGCAGCTTTCCGAGTGACATCAGTTATTTTTGTTATGGAACCCGGTCTGTTGGTTTGATACCCAGAATACTCCGTTCCATAGCCCTCTGGCAAACCTCGAGCGTGGACCTCTGCTGATTTGTCAAAGACCATGTGTGTCCACCATATGTGAGGATGGGAAGTATGCACACGTCAATGAGTCTCCTCTTAAGGGACAAAGGATTTGTTTAGTTAGTCATTTTATTTAGTCAAAAGTACATGTATAAGCACATTGTCTTCTAACATTTAAAAAAATAGCAAAAATCGAACGAACACTTCTAAAGTTACTATTAATGAAAAAATACGTCTATAATCCAAGAATTATCTCATAACTTACTTTTATCTGCTCACAATCTACGTAGTAACGAACACTTGGTATACTTTATTACCCGACTTCCTTTGTTTCAGTAGCAAATGGAAATAAAATCATGAGGGAATAAATAACAATCCGAGCCGAGATGAGTAGCCCTCGAGTCGGTTCCGTTACTTTCGTGGATCTGGAATATTCTCTGCCTTATCCAACGATGCTTGAGTTTATCTGGTACCGAAATCTATTCTTAATTTTTTTTCTTCACTTTCTTTTCCTCCTTGAGTTATTTACTTAAAGCAGCGTTATAATTGAAGATTAGATAGTTATTGCTGAAAGCCATATACAGGGTACCTATATAAGTTTTGACATCAGAGTAAAATCCGAAACACTGAAAATAATATTTATAAACATATTGGTTTAGACCAATATGTTTTTAAATATTATTTTTAAGAATGGCGTGGGTATGTGATTTATGTTTACCCAGAAAGTTTTTCAACTCGTATTTAAGCCAGGTATAGTTTTCTGTTACTGTTTCATTCCACGAAAAATTATTCACGATACGAAAAACATGAAACAAAATATTATATAGCGAGTACCGGCCGAATTTGATTGCGGTTAAACTGGGTTCCTGAAAAAAAAAACTATTTTCCCGCCTCAGAGATGAGGCCTCTTCGCTTCGCAGAATTTCCTGTATCTTTTTAAGATACCTACGGAAAAGTTTGTATATTGAATTTAACAGTTTTTGTATTTCTATCTCTGAAAAAGGAATTTTATTGAAGCCTCTGAAGTAACCATGGTTTCAATTTGGTAGATAAAGAAATGTTTTTGGGTTGTTTTTTGCAGAAAGTTATTTTGTATTACGTCGTATTATCGTACCTACCTTCCAGTTATGTAAAATGGATTTAGTTAAAGCCCTTATAAGGATTACCGATACCTTATTTTACTATTGTTACAAAAATATCGTCTCTTATTATTCTAGGCTAAAATTTGCGCTACAATTTTGTCTCGCAAATATATATTTCAATTCAAACAAACAGGTTTTATTTTAACAAATAAACAAGCACTGTTCTAATTCCCAAAGGTGACCTTATTAAACATTACATTGTATACTCATAAAATAATGTCTTAATTCCCAATGGCGCCCTAATTCTACAATTCACAGCTAAGCACACATAAAATGTAGAAAAAAAACAAAACCCCGGTGATCGAAATAAATTTTCCCAGAATCACAAAATCCCTTCGAAAGGTTTTCACACAATATACGCATATATATTCCACATTTAACGTTCCCAAAAGAAACACACGTCTAATTTTACGGTACTTGGTTCACCTTTATTACAGCGGGCTCATTTCGGTACTGTGTTTTATTTTATAGGCACCTGAAGCCTGGTTTTACGCCAATCACTCGTGTGAAAGGAAAAATTGGGCACTATTGTTGCAATTACATTTATTACTAGGTTTATTCTTAGTTAGGGCTGTTTCGCGAATTATTTGGCAACTATGGAAGCCGAAATCGCTGTTGTATGTAAGTAGTGCTGTTGTTGTAAGTTGCTATAAAAATGGAGGTGGCACACACGGTACACGGAAGTGTTTTTATTTAAAGCATTATGTTCATTTACTCGAAAATATTGGAATTCCGTAAATGTTTAATAAATCCTACTTCCTACTTGATATTAGAAAAGTGAAAGTTTGAACGTTTGTTAATCATGCAAACACGGCTTAACAGATTCAGATGTAATTTAGCACACATGTAGTTTATAACCGGTACTAACACATAGGATTCTATTTATCCTGGCAGTACGTTCCCGTGGAATATATCATTTAGGATGGTAGAGTAGTGGTGATCCAGTGGTAACGGCACAGAGTATCGAGTGACGAGACCGTTGTAGGTCGTGGGTTCGAACCCAGCCAGGCGTTTTACTTTAAATCATTTTACCACCATTGCTCTCAAAATGATGAAGGAAAACATCGTAAGGAAACCGGCATCTTCTAGAACTAAAAAAATCGTAGAAATGTGACATCTACCGACCTGCACCGGGCCCGCGTGGTAGGTTACACCACCCACTACCTCTCGAAGAGAGGCGGCCTGTGTTTCAGCAGTGGAAACGTAGCCTGATTATGCTTATACTACGCGGGCGAAGCCATTACTACATTCACATTCCGCCAATTATTTTGAAGGTCCATGTAATACGGGAGGAAACGCCAGGGTGGTAGAGTATATATTATTAGTATTATTATGTCGTTTATTTATTTAGTCGTCTTATTTTGTTACATTTTTAAATATTAGTATGATTAAATAAAAAAATAAAAAAAAACATTTAAAAATATAAAAAAATAGTGATCCACCGGTGTCGGGAGCAGGGTCCAAGCTACCGGTGGTTAGGGCTCCAGAGATAGAAACCTCCTCACAATGCGAGCCGTATCGAGGAGTACTGCCTTCTGAATCAGGCCCTTGATCCAACCGCCTAACGAGAGCCTCGATAGATGTTGATCGAGGCTGTCGGCCATCAGGCCATTGGCCGATACGACAATCGGCACAATGACAGTTGAGCTCACATTCCACATGTCAACAACCTCGCGTGCTAAGTCAAGATATTTGATTTGTTTATCTTTCTCAGCTTTCACGAGGTTCCCGTCATGTGGAATGGTAACATCAACAATCATTGCGCGGCGCACTAATCGATCTATCACCACTATATCAGGTTTGTTGGCGACAACAGTCCTGTCAGTGATGATAGACCGATCCCAGTACAACGTGACATGGTTATTTTCGAGAACTGGGTCGGGCACATACTTGTAATACGGTACCTCTGAGTCGACAAGTTTATATTTCAAAGCAAGTTGCTGGTGAATAATCCTGGCTACTTGGTTATGCCTGTGCAAGTACTCGCTGTTAGCCAGACGAGAACAACCAGAGATAATATGTCTGATGGACTCACCCGGACGGTGGCATGCCCGACACACGTCAGCCGTCCCGTCCTTCATAATATGTCTCCGGTAGTTATTCGTCAAGATAACTTCGTCCATAATTGCACAGACAAAACCTTCAGTTTCCCCGAAGAGGTCACTGAAACGCAGCCAGGATACGGACGCTAAGAAATCTACACCGGGCTCATGAAGAGCCCGATAGAAGCGCCCGTGAAGCTCCTTGCTTTGCCATACCTTCTTGCGGTCATCGGTAGTAAGTACTACAGGTTTGCGCCAGTTCTCTTTCGCCATGGAGAGCGGGGTGAGCCCCTTGTCCATTGCGACCACATCACGGTGCATACCCACTTCAGCTTTTAAAAAATATTCCCTGAGACTGCACACCTCGCGGTTGTGGAGGGTTTTCGCATTTAAAAATCCTCGACCCCCACACTTCCGCGGGATATACAGTCTCATCACCGATGATCGTGGGTGATGCATCCGGTTTGCGGTCAGCAGTGTACGGACCCTTCTATCTAGGGCGTCGAGTTCAGTCTGAGTCCATTTGAGTATGCCGAAAGAGTACATCAAAACCGGCATGACCCAACCATTGAAGGCGCGCACCTTATTTCCGCCCGAAAGAAGACTAATTAATACCTTCTTCAGGCGACAAAAGAAGCGCTCCTTCAAGGATTGCTTCATGTCAGCATCGTTGATGCCTAACGCTTCCGACATACCCAAATACTTATAGCTTTCGGATGAGGAGAGGGATCTAAGGTGTATGGAATCCGAAAGTGGAATTCCCTCGGATTCCATAATCTTCCCCCCCTTTACATGCATGACTGCACATTTGTCCACACCAAATTCCATCCTGATGGCACTACTAAAAGTTTCAGTTACCTTCAGTAGCTCCATCAGATGCAATTTGTTAGGGGCAAAGAGTTTCAAATCATCCATGTAGAGGAGGTGAGATATGACCTGACCACCTCTCTTCAACCGATAGCCTAGACCTGAGTCCTCCAGCAGTGTGCTTAGAGGATTCAGGGCTAAGCAGAACCAAAGTGGACTCAAACTGTCGCCCTGAAATATTCCCCGCTTAATCCATACAGGCTCATCATTCCCCTGGATCTGTCGACACCCTGGATAGCGAAGGACCGTCTTCCACTGTCTCATACACGACTCAAGGAAGGTGCGTAGAGTTGCATCTATCTTGTACAACTCCAGCACCCTCATGAGCCATGTATGTGGCACCGAGTCGTAGGCCTTCTTATAATCTATCCAGCATGTCGACATATCCTTGCGGGATCGGCGAACCTGTTGGCTAATGGCCATGTCTATGAGGAGTAGCTCCTTAGTACCGCGAGACCCATTCCTACATCCATTTTGAGAGGCAGACATAATCGAGTAACTGTCAATGTGTGTGTTAATTTTCGCTCTCAAAATGGATGTAAGAAGTTTATAAACCGTCGACAAACACGTGATCGGTCTATAATTCTTGGGTTCCGCGGGACTACCTGACTTATGGAGCAGGTGGGTAACGCCTGTTGTTAGAAACTGTGGTAGCGACCCAGACTCTAAGGATGACTGGAACTGAGATGCCAGGCAAGTGTGTGAACTAATTAGCCATTTTAACCAAAAGTTATGCAGTCCGTCCGGTCCCGGTGATTTCCAATTCGGTAACGGACGGACTGCTTTGGCTACGTCTAATGGCGTAATTATGACTGGTTCCATTTCTGGTATAGTTCCACACACTCGCTCGATATCGCGCATCCAGCCACCCTCAGCGTGACAGACAGGCACCGACCAGATGCTGCGCCAGAATGCACTAGTGGTGGCATCATCCGGGCGGCACACGTCCATCACGTTTTGTTCAGGTCGCTCCCAAGTTCTATATACCCACCTCTCATCGCTCCGGAACATGCGATTCTGCGTGTACCGATCAACCCGCCGCTTATACCGCCGAATACGACTCGCCCATGCACAAACTTTCTGCTTCAGGAAGTCGATGCGCTCTGTGACATTGGACATGTATTCCCGAGGGCTGATTCCAGTCCCCGAAAATGCCTGTCTTACAAAGCGCATCACTCGTGGTCGTGTGTTGCCCTCCCTGAAGCAGTATAGTTTACCGATGAGTACCCTGGCCCCATCGATACGACGCTCGATCCTGTATCGCCAGGCTGGTACGGCTGGTTTTGGTCGAGTAGCTGCGTCACAATTTGGAAACTTGACGTTAGCTAAACGACATGCCGCCACAGCCGCGCAATACAAGATCGAGTGTGTATCAACGAGATCCTCGCTGCTCTCGAAGAAATTCTTGAGCTGCGAGTCCAAGGCACACACTAGCGCCCTATTTTTTTTGTGCATAGGTAGCCGTGGTATTCGGGGTCTAAGTTCGGTTGGAGTGGACCTATACTCGCGAAACGCATCTTCCAGTGCGCTCCTCAGTCGGACGTTGTACTGGCTACTTACTGTGTCAACCCTATCATCATCTTCTTCAACACGATTGGACCGCGGCGGGATGGCATCAATAGTTGACGCTTGTGCCGCGGTTTGTGCCAGAGTCGAGACGATTTGGTTGTTCAGTACCTCTGAGCGCAGCCTATCAAGTTCTATGTCGTCCAACCTGTGATTGCGTTGGATGACCCGCACCTGATCCGACAGTCGTTGGGCCGAGACGTTGACGGTTGGTTCCAGTTCCTGGAACAGAGACAGCAACCTATCACGGTACGCAGTGAGGTTAGTTCCCCCCTCTGTAGACCCGTAGTATGCGCGCATGACGTTCTCGTTCATAGACTGAGTCCATCTCATGCGCTGCACACAACCACCGGCAGCGGGGACCCGGCTCGGGGCCGGATGGCCCCTAAGTCCCAAGCTCCTCGGTGGCCGGCCTCTCCCCTGCCGACGTACAGGTGTTGGCGACGTCGGCGGGGAAAAATATTCGTCGCTCGAGCTCGACGCAACTGCTACGGCCGGTGTCACAGTACTCTCGATGGGGCTGGATTCCGGCGGCGGCAGGGCGGGGCTGAGCGACGACTCCGGAGGTGGTAGGCGTGCACGGCGAGCTGCTAATCTCGTCAACATTTTCAATATTTCATTTTTTCATTTTCACGTTTTTATCGGAGGTGACATGACAGATGTCACCTCCGGTTCGGCAGTTTTTGATGCAAGTGTAGTTTATTCATTGTATTTGTTTAAAATTAGGTATGTTTTAGTAAATTTGGTTTTTCCTGATATGGTTGCACATATATATGAATTTATAAACTGTTTATAAAAATTATCTAATAACAAATTGTGAAGAGACGACAAAAGAGACGTTGACGTTGACGTTGGTGTTGCTAGCTTAGTATTATTATTATTAGTATATTTCACTGTGTGGATCGCCCGGAGGACACGGTGGAGGTCTGCACGGCTAGTCACCGCAGGAGACGCCCTGGACAGGAGTCAACAACCGATTTCCGGCCACCGTAGACGCGGGCTTGCGGGCGGCGAGCAATGGGCAGCTCGCCGCTCGGTAAGGACCAGGCCCGGGTCGACGGAGCGTTGTGTTGCACGCGCGCCTCAAAAAGATGTCAGCACGAACTGATGGGTTCCGCTAGGGCTGATGCCTGCCAGAGCTGCGGGTTGTTCGAAAGAGATACCGTGGCCCCTGGCACAGGCAACTGAAGGAACACGGGTGGGTTTTAGTCAGTAAAACTCTGACACGCCCTTCCGCACAGCCCAGAGCGGGCGAGGTCATTTGATGATTTCCCAAACAAAAAAAAAAAAAAAAGGCCCATGTAATAGGGGCGAGCCTGTTGCCATCAACTGGGCACCAATTCAGACTCCGGAGTA
The DNA here is from genome assembly GCA_947507525.1 of Apamea epomidion. Taxonomy (NCBI): domain Eukaryota; kingdom Metazoa; phylum Arthropoda; class Insecta; order Lepidoptera; family Noctuidae; genus Apamea; species Apamea epomidion. The sequence continues at coordinate 14,406,392 of OX382238.1, forward strand.
CTACTGAGAAATTCCAGATAGAAAAACCCAATAACTGTTTGCCCGACCCGTGGGTTAATTGCGTAACATACTAAGGGCCGATTTTTTTTTTTTTTTTTTTTTTTTTTTTTTTTTTTTTTTTTTTATCCGTTATATACTAACTAATGGTTAAATTTTTGCAAAACGTGTTTCTTGATAAATTTTTAGTTTATCTAGTGGTTATTTTTTTAAGTAATAGTTAATTATTTGACCATTAGCAATGATATTATATGATTAGATAATTTTGCAAAAGTTTAATAAAACCATTAGTTACGTACTATTTTTAACAATCGGTTGAGTTAAACTACGGATCAAAAATCGGCCCTAACAGTAGCAATGTTTGGCTTTCATTTTGACAGTTCAACAATATTCATTGCGTTATTTACGTTGCTGAACAGACAAATTTTTCAAACATACGAAGCAATAGATTAGCAATATCCTTCAAAATTATTTAGATTGTCATTGAAAGAATGTTACGCAATTAGGGTGCTGGGAATAGCACCCAAGAGCTCATGCTCAGCGGTAGCGCTTGCGACGATTAGACCAATAAGGCAGTCCAAAATACATTTCTAAATTTACAATCGTATACAAGCTGTTGTTTTGCATCCTCGTTAAATTTCAGGAGCCTGTTATGAAAGACATAAATAATCAAATAAAATTACGATCCCTGGTAAATAAAGAACACAACAGACCTGTTTTTTTTTTTTAGTTATTTAAGTTTGACAGTATTTCAGAATACACCACTTTCAAAGAACAGAATCGCGTTATGGTATCGTATAAGCGGCCGCGTTTTTATGTGTGTGTAAAAGGGCAGTTACAGTGCGGTTTCATACAGGCCGTGTTTTAAAATGCATGTCCCACACATGCCAATTTCCGAAAATTAGAAAAAAAATACCTACTTATTTTATTATTGATTCGTGTCGAGAATCAGTAGCATAGTTACCTCCTTGAATTTGACGAGGATGCAAAACGACACCTTGTGTACCGGGTGGCAGGGACATCGATGCGCAACCTGTAACCATGAATTCAGCACATGATTTTAGACCCGTTAGTGTAGTGATTTTTTGTCGATTATCAAATAAAAAAAAATCTGCTGTTTCATAGGAAAGTGCATACCTACGCGGTCAAAATTTATAGAATAGCTAACTGTTCTTTTAATAACCGATGAAATCTATCGACGTGAGGGTGTTTAGAATCATGTGCTGAATCCATCGTAACAGGTTGCGCGTCGATGTCCCTGCCACCCTGTATTTACGGCTCTTTTAAGTGGACGACTTATTGAAACTTCGTGTATTTTAAGGCTCTTTAAATGGGAGTTATTGAAACTTCGCAATTACAACCTTGAATATCTACTTACTTCCGAGCTATAAGTTTGGCCGAAACTGCTGTACCGCACCCTAGGAATGCGCGGCGAGGTGGGGGCGGGACGCCGTGACTGATGACGAATGAGCGGCCTGCACTGCCCCCCCGTGAGCCGCGCACATACCGATGGCGCGGTACAGCGGTTTTGGTCAAACTATAGCACGACGATTAAACAAAGGTTTCATTAGCTTCAACTGTTTTCGAACAAATTCTATTATCGGCTCCACATGTTAGTAGAATACTCTTTATTATGTACATCATATACATTACAGATATAAATATATAAATTTTACAATGGGTGACATAATGGGCGGTCTTATCGCTAAGAGCAATCTTTTGAAGACAACCTGTGGATGGATTAAAAAGGGGAAGGAGAGACATACTGTAGGTGTGTGGTGTACCATTTGCGTAATACAATAAATACATATAAACAAGTGGTGCCATACAAGTTCAGTTAGATTGCTATCGACACGCTACGAAGCAGAATACATACATACAAGTAAGTATGTTATACTAATCTAAATAAATATTAACAAAAATAATAATAAATAAATATGTATATGGATATAACTTGCATGGTGCATGCAGGGATAATCGACGGTTGGTAGCTCCTCATCATTTAAAATTGTGTAAAGGGCCGCTGCGAGGTGGCTTCGGCCCCTAGTATGCCTTTCAAAGGTCCGGGACTCCAGGGTCCCGAGATATGTCAAAGACAACTAAAATATAAATAATAACAATGATAATATATATTTATAATAATAAACATGAAACAGGATCAAAGAAAATATAATGATAATGTTTAAGGAGACAGGAAGTGCTTTTTTATCATAATTTGTAGAATAATATAATATAATAAATAATTTTCGTCTATTCGTTCTCACATGAAACAAAATCAAGTAAATGTGTAAGCAACAGCCGATCGACTTCGTATATTTGTTGATCGCTACTGTGCATCGTTTTCTTCGATCGATAAATCATCAAGTGATGCTCGATTTCAACAGGTAACAAACGATAAAATCGAGCAACTCTCTAATAAGATCTTATTGGTCGCCTTTTCCTAACTATATTGGGGTCGGCTTCCAGTCTAACCGAGTGCAACTGAATACTAGTATTTTACGTAAAGCGACTGCCTATCTGACCTCCACAACCCAGATACTGGGTCATAATACGATACCCTTGGTAAAACTGGTTTTTAGACTTTCGGGGTTAGTTAGAATGACAGCCGGGACCAACAAACAAACTCTTCAGCCTTATTATTAGTATAGACCAAAGATGTAGGTGGTGGAGTCCTTTTGGAATGGAAGGCAAGTAAATAATATGAAATAGCACGAAGAAAAACTACAAAGAGTACCTATTTAGTGTAGGTAGGTAGTACTAGAGTTCTCTTGAATATTTTATTTGACATTAACCAAAATTTAACTACTAATTTGCTTCAGTAACTTTGTACTTTGTAGTGAGTTTGTACAACATTGAATAATAAATATAGGGACTTTACGTAAGAATTTTTGTTACTTTTTCTTCCAAGACAGCCTTTACTTTGATCTCTCTTTTTTTCGTTGGTTTGTTCAGATGAAAGAACCTATTTCTTATTACTTAGCAACATTCGACCATGTTCTATATATAGACAGGTAGATTGTATGGCATATTGATGTAGTATCTGTGTACACGGTGACAGGGAAACTCGACGTATTTCTTGAAAGGCGATAGTCTAGAGGTCTTTAGCAATAAATTAAGTCCAGTTAAATAGGGTTCAAAACTGGATGGTTACCGAGCTGTGTCGGTTCTTCAATTTTTTTGAAATTGTCTGACGTGTTACCAAAAACAATTAATTATGAGAAAAAACTACTCCACTCCAAATATTTAATTGATACTTTTCTGAAAGTGGAAAAATGAGTGATCATTTAAAAGAAAATGCTTGCAAAACTTACATTACTCAGAATTAAAAGGTCTTTAATAGCAAAATTTTTATTTTTTAACCATTCAGTTTTGACCCCTAGTTCACTGGACTTAATTTGTTGCTAATGACCTCTAGTATAACCCCTTTCAAGGAATACGTCGAGTTTCCCTGTCACCCTGTACAATATAACAATGTAGGTAGTTATTCAAAATCTCTCTTGTCTTTCTTCGCCTTAGCCTTCCCCTTCCTTCCTTTTCCTTAATTTTTTTCTTTCTTTTCTTTTTATTTTATTTTTCTTTCTTTTTTTTTCTTTATTCTATCTTCGAAATTATTTGTTTTTTGTTTTTGAACAAAGCATAACAAGTTTGGTTCAAGCTTCATTCAATGTTGTAATAATTGTATCAGTAAACTCATATCAGTCTTAATTGTATGTATTGTATTGTTTATCAAATTTAATATCACATTGTCACCATCTGCTTAGCGTTTTTTCAACTATGTTGCGGTTGGCTTCCAGTCTAACCGGGTGCAGCTGAATACCAGTATTTTATATGGAGCGACTAACTATCTGCTCTCCACAACCCACAGTTACTGGTTAATACGATACCCCTTGGTAAGACTGGTTGTCAGAGTTTCGAGGTTCTGATTACCCGCAACCGTCAAAGATCCACAAATGATAGCCGGAACCAACGGCTTTAACGTGTTTTCCGAAGCACGGAGGGGTCTCGGTATGTAACAGTTTTTCAGAAATATTCCCTCTGTTCCGAACACGTATTCGTAAATTTTCATGAAACAAGAACTCAGTCTGTGCAGCTGACATACTTACATATTGTTACATAAATATTCCAAGTACTATTGGACAGACTTCTACGCGAATATTAGAAAATGTTCCTCCACTTTGCACGTTCAAACTCGCAAGGGACTATTCAGTCGTGAACCTTTGTGTTTCAGTCCCGTTTCAGAGGCATAATCAGGTTATTGGCTAAAAAGTCAACAATAACTTGATGGATCGAGTTCTGATGGATCTATCCAATTTCGTAGTGGCCCCTGTATTTGGCGCTAAGCAATGAAGCTCGGAACTTGGTAGGTAGTTCGATTTTCGGAATTGAAATAGTACAGAGTTCCGTTTATTTCTAACTAGCGACCCGTCCCCTGCTTCGCACGGTATATACGACTTGACATAACATCGACATTTCTTTGTCTATACAAATCTAAGTGTAGGTTTGATTCGGTTAATCTTCGAACCGCTGAAATGATTTTTACGAGACTTTGATTGGTAGATAGCTGATGTTATAAGGCGTAATATAGGCTACTACAGGTCCAGTTGAAAACCAGTGTCAGGCACTAGTTGTCTGGCATTTTTGCTGAACTGGGCCTTTTTGGTGCGGCCGTGAGGCACACTTTCCTGCTAATTTCTTACATCAGACTTCACTTTTTTTATTTAATCTTTTTCTTTATTATTTTATTGTTTGTTTTATCTGATGTATATATCTGGTGTATTGTGTGTCTTTTAGTTTGTGCCAAATAAATGTCTTTTCTTTCTTTCTTTACTTTTTGTCCTGGTAGCACGTTCTCGTGAGACAATTTCCGTTATCCCCGGGGGATGCCGCGGGCGGTAGCTAGTTATACAATAATCATCCTATTCTTGTCGCAAGTTACTTGGAGTTAGCGTAACACGTTTTCTTCTGCCATTCTCCCCCGTCAACCGTCGCTATCATTCATTCTATTCACATTTGTTTATAGGATTGGGAACATTACAGGCTGATTATGCTATGTAAATTTTAAATGAATGTATTATACACATAAACCTTCCGGAATAAAATCTCTAACAGCCGATCGATTCTGTAAAAATCTCACCATGAAAAGTTAGGTGAAGTGAGCTGTCAATAGTGTCAATCCTTAGCATTAGTTCGAATGACAGCTCACTCCATGCTCACTACACCTAAGTTTTCACGGTGAGATGGTTACAGAATCACACTGCTGATGCTGGAAACCGCATCACGCGGATTTGATGAATTCACGCCTGGTTGGTTGGAGATATTGTTAACCGGAGTTTATCCATTCGTTAGTGGTAGGTATTTATTGTTTTGATGTCGTGACTTGCACAAAATATACTCGTAGATATCTGTGTCGAATCAGTATCTATTTGATATTATTTTATTTCGGACTTTTCGATGGACGACCTTTAGAAGGTGGCTGGAACAGACTGGATGCGGAAGGCGGAGGAGGTGTTGTGGCGCCTATGTCCAGTAGTGCGATAGGCTGAGTTGATTGATAGATTGAGTATCTATTTGGATTAATCTCTGAAACCAGGCATTCATTTTTTTTAAATTTATTTTAAATAGAACGCGTGCCTATTACACGATTTGAAAAATATAAGAACAATATCAATAAAAAAGAGGTATGAGGTACCGTTGGCCACTGCAGTTTGTACACGAAAGAGACACGCTTATATTCACAGCTCTTTCACAATATACGTCGAAAACCAACACAAACATTGACACGCTCACTACAAACTAAGATTTTCATTTGAACAGTGGGTGGGTAGGTAGGTACTGTAAGTACATGCAAGTATTGCTTAAAACTCCAAGCTTAATATAAATGTAAATGCGCTGAAACAAAGCGGCGGCGGATCAAGTCGCAACTTCGCTGGTATTAGATACGAGACCTACTACTTACTTAATATAAGGAAAGTAACACGTGATAGTGCAAAAGAAAAATATAATAATAATATTCTTTATTGTTCTCTCATAATCACAAAGTCAAGGTAACACTTAAATCACAATCTGAAACATTTTGAAGGATATTGCTAATCCATCGCTTCATATGTTCGAAAAATTTGTCTGCTCAACAATGTAAATAATACAATGCATGTTTTTAACTGTCAAAAAGTTTTTTTTTTGTTTTTTGTTAAATAAAAACCTTGCCCCACACTAGGAATTACTCCGGTATCGTGGGTGCGTTTACAAACATTTAAACTCACTTACACAAACAGCCAGACCCGGAACAACTACTTGTAGGTTATACAAATATTAGTACGGTGCGGGAATCGAACCCGCGACACGCAGCGCAGCAGTCAATCGCTTAACCACTGCGCCGACCGTGCCATCAAAAATGAAAAAAAAAAAAAATTAAAGTCATTGCAGCTGCTATTGGAGTGTTACACAATTAACCCACAGACTTAATCTCCATCAGACCACTGACTTATTACCTATGACTGTATTAAATAAACATACAGGTTGTACGTAATAAAACACTACCCATTATAAATTAATAATTACACGGCCCGAGGTTTTCAACCCAGCACCAGCACAGTATGCAAGAAAGATGGGATGGCGCAAGAGTGTCGACACACGTTGCATCCTGCACTAAAGGCCTACCCACCTTCCATGGAAATAAAGACATGCCATCCGGCAGCGATTGGGGCGGCGGCTGGCGTTAAGCGGTTCTAACACAGCTAGAACGGTGTTCGAGACTGTTGACAACTTCACCACAGTGACAGCGATGAGGAGAACAACAAGGAGCTCCTAGTCGTAGGGAAGGAGCGAGGCGGAAAGTATTCTCGTCGAACAAAATGCCTTTGTTCGGGAATGGTGGTGCATGAAGCCACAAACCCGACTCCCATTTACCCACAGCCAGCAGATGCGCATGCTCCGCAATTTACTTAACTCGTCTGCTACGTGTTAAGTAAATTGTCCTGTACTACTCTGCAGAGCAGCTCATCCCACCGTCTCTGGAAAAATGGATTATGGGGTATATTTGAGTTCGTGCAAGCAAGTTTCCAGGCATTTATAGCCTCGATGAAGCACGGCACATCAAAATTAATCAGTGTGGAGGCTAGGATTTTCCTGATTAATTTCTCAGTGCCGTGGATCGAGGATATGAAAACCGGTAAACTAATACTAGAAAGCGGAAGGTTAGTAATTATTACAAACTTTCATTTTAAGGCGTTACCTAAAGTAAGTTATTTCAATAAGTTTTTCAAAATCGCAAAGTCGGCTGATGCCACCGTTTTTTGGAAAAAAACAGCCTATTTATTGAAATTTTTAATATTACTAGCTGCGCCCCGCGGTTTCACTCGCATAAGTTTCGATCCCGTGGGAATATCGAGATAAAAAGTGTCCTATATGTTAATCCTGGTTATAAACCATCTGTGTGCTAAATTTCATCAAAATCCGATTAGGACTTAATGCGTGAAAGAGTAACAAACATCCATCCATCCATACAAACTTTCACGTTTATAATATTAGTAGGACATAAGCGATAATTACATAGATTAACAAAATGATCATCATTTTCCTGCCCATAGCCCAAGGTACTTGGGGTCGACGCACCACATTTTCTTGTTCCAATCTCCCCCCCTGTCAACTGTCACACGTTCACCACAAATTAATAGAATGACACAATCGAGACGATAGAAACACTCCACGTAAATACATGACATGACATGATGTATTTAAATTATTCTTTTGGTTTCGGTTCAAAAGAAGAGCAACATGAATCGTACAGGGTGTTTATTTGTGAGCAATCGCTTAGCTCGCGATGAGAGAAACATTACTTAGCGACGATTCCACTGGGGTACTATTTTATGCATCACTTCATACATTTTTTGCCGCGCCTGGAGATGCTGCGATAACTATAATAAACATATAAGAACGAAAAACTTGATTTCGTTATTTTTTTCTTTTGCAGTTCTTCATTCGGAGGAGTTCTTTCATGTTGCTGATTGGATACATGGTTTCATTTATTTTTGCTCTTAGACCAGATGCAGACAAAGTTACAATAACGGAGGGTAGAAGGAAGCCTGGCCTTTTGTAAAGAAGTTACGCTTTCAGTGAAACGCTGCAGCTACGTCAGCAGTTGAATGGGTAATTCTAGAAATGCAAATGAAAAATATACCATGAGCCACTGAACAGGTTCATCTGGATATGTTTTCAGTATCATTTGATGATTTCAGACAGTTGGTTCTCAGAACATGTTGTGATAATGAGAAATTAAATAAAGTATCGTTGCCTTCTAGCCGTTCATTCTAAATAAGGCCGGTCTATTATGTAAAAACCTCACCGTGGAACATTTTTTTTTTACCCACCCGTGTTCCTTCAGTTGCCTGTGCCAGGGGCCACGGTATCTCTTTCGAACAACCCGCGGCCCTGGCAGGATCGGTCTTAGCGGACCCCGTCAGTTCGTGCTGACATCTCTTTGAGGCGCGCGTGGAACACAACGCGCCGTCGACCCGGGCCTGGTCCTTACCGAGCGGTGAGCTGCCCATTGCTCGCCGCCCGCAAGCCCGCGCCTACGGTAGCCGGGAGTCGGCTGTTGACTCCCGTCCAGGGCGTAGAACCTTAGGTGGAGTGAGCTGTCATTCCACCTGTCACCATGCCGGTCTATTCTGTAAAAAATCTTACCGTGAAAACGGAGGTGAAGTGAGCTGGAAATGGGCTGTAATTCCATCTGATACTAGGGATTGACACTATTGACAACTCACTTCATGCTCACTTCATTTAAGTTTTCACGGCGAGTTTTTTTACAGAATAGCATTGCTGATGCTAGACATTATTGACAGCTGCTAACTTCAAGCTCACTTCACCGACGACGAGCGGCACGCGTCAACAGCAGCTGTCGATACGCGTCTACGGCAGCTTTCATGTATTTGAGCACTGTAGCGTCAAATACACGTCTACGGCAGCTTTCATGTATTTGAGCACTTAACAATACAGAAGCCGCACGTTGTCGATGGCAGCCGGCGACACTCGTCTGTGGTTGCGGTTGGCTCTACCGCTGACCCATGCCGCTCGTGTGTATAAACACATAAGTTTTCACGATGAGATTTTTATAGATCGGCTAAACTATTTTGTAAAACCTTCGTGTGAAGAAAGCCTTAGTCTACCACGTCAATATCGTAAGCACTGAGTTTTCTCATTACACGTGCCGCCGTCTATTTACCCTATTATTCACTTATTAACCTAAATAAATACATTTTTACAAAATAAATAAATAATGTGTTGTAATTAACCTAACCAAATAATTGTTAACAAATACATTCTGTAGGATTTTAACCTAAGCAAATGTATGAGTTTATTCATTCATTATTTGGGTCGTGTGTGTTCATTATTATTTACATACTATAATTCTATATATTATTTACTCGAACATACCATAATTTTCAATGAATTATATAGCATTTGGATTTTAAATACAGTTTGGAATAATAGTTACTTTCATAATATGTTTCGCGTAGGACGTCCTCGGACCTCCTCTATGAGAGGGAGGCCCACGCGGGCCCATTGCGGTTTGGTAGCTGTCACATGACATGTCTTTGAAGTTTTGGTCTAGGAGAAGTTAAAATCAAATTATTTGTTTCAATAGTCACATAAAAGGCACTTTTGAACGTTAAAATTTACAAGAAAATAGAATTGATTCTAGTCGCCCTTTCCAAAAGGTAGTTTGGAGAAGAATGGGCAAGAAACTCCACCGTTACAAGTTCCAATTCCTCACAGTGTCTGATGATCTATTTGTTGGTTTTTAGTGGTTCTTGGTGATCTAATAATTGGTTTCTTAATGATATTTTTCTTCACCGTGTTTAGAGTCTTTGCGTGTTGATGGCAAAAATATAGTTTATTTTTATTAAAATTTGTTTGGCTCTGTCGGAACCTTCCGTGAACCCCCCCTTGTGGAGGTGGTCCACTAGGAATTACTCCTGTATCGCGGGTGCGTTTACAAACATTTAAACTCACATACACAAACAGCCAGACCCGGAACAACTACCTGTAGGCATTACAAATATTTGTTCCGTGCGGGAATTGAACCCGCGACACGCAGCGCGGCAGTCGATTGCTCAGCCACTGCACCAACCGTGTCGTCGGTCCTTGCTGCGGCCTACTTGGGTACGATGTCTATTTAGGGTTTTCCAAGTAGGCCACGGTAACTTATGCCCGGATGAGAGACTCTCTGATGGTATTTGTAATGAAATAATTATATTACACAACCTAAGTAAGCACCTTTTTGGGTTCCATTTCATGACCTACGTACAACTCGTAAGTTAGGTACTTTACGACCGCACCAGCACTGCTTGTAAAGTAATATCAATTTAACCAATTTAAGCATTAATAATACGTTGTGATTTGGATCTTAAAGGGTCTTCGAGAGTCTTTATGACAGTAATTAAAATTGCACCATTTTCACAGAAATTGGTAAAGTTTTCATGAAATATTGTCTTCAATAAGACTAATATTCGTTTTTAAAGAAAATGGCCATTGCAAAAGGTTTCATGCTCAGTTTAAATTTAAACTCAATAAACTTTTTCACCTACCAATCCGCACTGGGCCCACGTGGGGGATTACGGCCCACTCCCACTCACAGAGAGGAGGCCTGTGTCCCAGCAGTGGGAACATTATAGGCTGATTATGATAAACTTTTTCAAAGCAATACTTTCTCGTTCCAACACAGTTAAGCAAATCTATTTAAAAATCTTATCAACATTAAAGCAAAGATCATTTGGCTCGGTAACTTTTAAGCCTACACTTAACTTAAGTATACATAGACAAGACCAGATAAAATAAATTGGCCCACGGGCCAAAAACGAGGCCCGTAACTTATTCACTCAACTTTTTTTAATAAGGCGTTGGCTGGTACGATTCTTTGAAGGTTCTAAATTTAATATAATTGGCGAAGGAAGAAAAATGTCTTAATACCCACGGGGTCGTTTATATGGCCCGGCGGCGGTAGTAAAGTTTCGCCCTTGTCTGTCACTCACTTGTCCCTAACAGCCACGCTGTATTAGCATGCAAATTGATGGCCCACGATTTATGACCTTTTAAGCCTTATTTTTAAGGACTGGTCGCAAATAGTCCTTGTTTATTATTGAGTCCGTTTTTTCGGGTTAAAAGTTTGTGCCTTGAATAGAATTTGTTTTCCTTTGTTTTGGGTTAACAGACTGCAATAGTTTCAATAAATTGAAACAAAACACAGTGCACCTTTATACAAAGCCATTGGACTGACAAATGGTAGCAAAAGCCGTAAATGCATGAACTAAATTTTAAAACAATTTGTATACCATTTGTCAAAGTTCTTCAACAAACAAGCACTCTAACAACATTTAAACTAGACGCTCAATGTTCTCATACAAATAATTTCACCAACAAAATTATACAGGGGCTAACATAATCCAAAAGCTAAAATGCTTTCGACCGGAACACTTAAACCCTTTCAACTTGATCCGCTGAAGGGACAGAGCGACGCACAAACACAACTTTACAATTTTCTCAATTTATATTTCATCACAGTGTTCGGAACTACTCGGAACTGTTCGGAACAGTTCGGAACTGTTCGCCATAAATTACCTTCATTTGTCCGTTGCAAAAGTTTTAATAGAAATTACGGTTGTGTTCATGTGTCCCAAATAAATTGGTTACGTTATTGCTGGGAGTACAAATTCAATGAGAGGGTTCTGATTTGATGTGTTTTGTTATAATGGCTTTTATAATATATTCGTTTTGTTAATTAATTCTTAATTAAGGGAGTTTGCGAATTGTACAGTTTGTGTAACTGTTTTTTAATTATGTTTTCAATGTTTTTATATTTGAATGGATATTGTCAGAAACATCCCTGGATCGACAAGATTTGTAACACTTACTTTCAGTGACAAAATTCTTAGTAAAATCAAGAGTACAAGGTAATAGGTATAGGTATGCTAAAAGAGGTCTCTTTAGCAAAGAAACATCACCTTTGTGTGTATTTTCCTGTTCCTTTCTTCCTTGTCTATATGTATCTTGTCTGTTTATACAGACTTAAATTGAATAGGTGCGCCAAATTAAAACATCGAATTCAAAGTATTATAAACAAAATTGAGCATGTAATTAAGGAAATGGATGCGCCTACGTGCGCGTAGGCAACCGATTTGGCAATGTCGTCGCGCGCCCTTTTTCGTAGGAACGGTCATAATCAGGTAAATGACCGAATGTTCAACGCGTTGTCAACTTGTTGCATGTTGTGAACTCTGCGAAGATTGGAATGCTTATGGGGCGCGCGCTAAAATTGTTATTTTAATTTTCTTTTGATAAATTATGTTTTTTTTTTTACTGGAACGCCGATTGTGCGTGTTTATTTGAAGGCAAGAACTTAGTTTGCACTATCTAAGACGATAATTACACGATTGTTTTCATGTGTTTATATTTGGGAAGTGACAATTTATAATGATTATGTAACAGTTACTGGACCTCCTATTTCAAGTTGGCGTAAGTTATCAATGTTATCCTGTTGTATGTGCCTATTTGAAATAAATGATTTGACTTTAATAACGATAGTATTCTACAGCCAAAGCAAACATTATTATTTTAACATTCTAAGGTCAATACCACTCTGGCAAGGCGGCGATGGCGGTGGTGGCAAAAAGAATAAAATCACTTTGCAGACCGCATTTAGAATGCAGCCGCTGTCATAAGTTGAAAGGAGTTTGTCTTAGAAATAATGTCGTCGTTTTGCCGTCGCATTACCATACTGCGGACGGACGCAGCGAGCGTGATAGAAAAATAATATTTACTCAGAAGCTTCGCTGTGATACAAGCTCAGACTGCGACATTTTTGGAAAGAGCTCTGTAATGATATATGCTAACTCAACCAGAACGTCTGATCAAGAACCTTAAGGACAGACTATTTTGTCAATAGAGTAATTACATTTTAAAGACTACAAAGGTACCTGAAGCTTTCTTTGGAAGACGTAGTGTTGGAAGGCCTCTCACAAGATGGACCGATGACCTTGTGAGAACCGCAGGAATCCGCTGGATGCGAGCAGCACAGAACCGGTCGAAGAGGCGAGGCTTATACCTATCAATGGCCGTCTTTCGGCTGAAATGATGATGTAGATGAGGTAGTTTTCTTGTTGACCAAGCCTTTCATCTATTATTTGTAGCTTCGTGCACTTACCATACCACCATAACCAAAACAAATGAACAAAAACCACCCATTATATACATAAATGTATGTCGGAGAAGGTACGTCTGTCTCTCGTTAGCATCAGGCATATTTTAATTACTGTGGGCGTACTATGGGTAGTGTTGGTTATAGCACGATAGAAAAACGGTTTACAGTTCAAATCAGATTATAACTTACGAACAAGTTAGTCACACTAGCGAATGACACACTCACACAACTCAACGATACGGAACGCAGACAGTTTCTGAGCACATGTTGTTCGTACGATGTCCAATGTTTCGATCCACTCGAGAGCTCTGCTCACACCGCTTTGTAGCTGTTGCTCTCGTCCCACCACAAACTCATGATAGACTCTGTCTAGCGCCACGAGATGGCGCTAACGTTCCGAATAGTCAAACGAATGACTCCGACATATATATATATATATTTATATACGTTGCCCCACACTAGGAATTAATCCTGTATCGTGGGTGCGTTTACAAACATTTAAACTCACATACACAAATAGCCAGACCCGGAACAACTACCTGTAGGCAATACGAATATTTGTTCCGTGCGGGAATCGGACCCGCGACACGCAGCGCAGCAGTCGATCGCTCAGCCTCTGCGCCAACCGTGTCGCTGTAGAGTTAAATGTTCTGGTGTACAATAATCTATCTAACTAGCCTGTATTGTACCACTGCAGGGCAAAGGCTTCCCTCTCCCGTTTCCACACAATTATCTCTTTTGCCATAAAGTATATAATATAAATACATATACCTAATTATGTAATTAAAACGGAACCAAAACAAAACTCCAAGAAGACACCTGCAGTACGATTCTGTAACCATCTCGCCGTGAAAACTTAGGTGAAGTGAGCGTGGAGTAAACTGTCATTCCAACTAATGCTAGTGATTGACAGCTCACTCTAAGCTCATTTCACATAAGTTTTCGCGGTGAGATTTTTACAGAATCGATCGGCTGTCATAGCAACTTAGTACGTAAGAGCAATACATTTGAAAGTAGCGTAAGGATTATCGCGTCGCTGCAACTCATGCAGAATAATCCTTTGCATTTCATTTAATTAATTTGACGGGTCCTTGGACGTCTCTTATGTAACGTCAGTGAGAGAATTACGAGCTCGTCACGAAGAGACAAATGTACGGCACAGTCGGAGGTAGTAAAATGTAACACGTTTTGTTGGTTGCTGTTTCCAGTTACTTTGTTGGCGTTTGAGTGCCAATAGGTTAGGTTGGCGTTTAATTTGGTAGGTATTAGAAACTTAGGTATAGTACGAAAATCATTTTATAGAGTCATCTAAGTACAATTTGAATTAAAAAACGTACCTAAATACAAATTAAAATTATATTTTTCTACCCAAAGTTGATTATAAAGTCCTCCATTTATATTAAGTACTCCATTTCGACAAGAAAACAATTTCATAGCTATTATTGAACAAAAACTTAAAATCATACTATTTTAAACCGTAACCTTTTAGTAAAAAGGATGTCATATACCTAAATGTCGGGACTCCCAAACATTCACAATTGCCACACACAATGATAATTTCGGTACCATTTATGAAATTAACAAAAGCCTCGGGGTTGTGCTCAATCATTTAAGTTAAACTTTACTGTAGTTGAAAACGTTTACAATAAGTTGTTATTTGAAAACTGAGTTGAATGAAAGTATGTATTATCTACTTAGGCTGAAATTCAGTATCATATTGAATCTTACGTAGTCTCTATGTAAATATCAAATAACTACATTACTATTCTCGTATCTCGCAGTACCTTGATACTAGGCAAATAATAATTCTATTCTTTTTTGTTTACAAAAAAGGAATGAAGATAACTGTTTAGTTTGTTTTAAGAACTTCTAATAATACTGCAACATTTTTGGTAAACCAATCCTCGAAATATGAAACCTAAAATTTTTAATAAAAAGTAGCTTTTAAGCGATCACTCCGTCTGCATTTACATTAAACTAAAATATTTATATTCAGAAAAAAAATCAAAAAGACACTCCAAGCCCAATTTAAAAAAAATCAACGATCACATTTGCAAAATACACACAATATTCCATATTGTTCACTTCATAAAAGTTGAATAAACGTTTTAAAAGATTTGTTTACGTTTAATTTAAACGCCGCTGGTGGCTTTTAGTTTTTTCTGTGTTTACATAATATTATGGAGCGGACTGTACCCGGCGAAGTCACGTACCCCGTGGAGAATTTCACTTTCTTAACCCTTGCACATTTCTGCATAAATTTGTCGGGGCTTGTGGACCGACTAAACACACTTCCACGGGTTGACACGCTCCTACGTGACATGGGTAGGTACTGCGTTACATTTGCATTATTTGATTTGTCATAGTTTGTACCACGGAAACACCGGACAGACATTTTGTCGTCAGTTTCGTACAAGGACGCATCAAGGGGTTGGTTTCATTATGATATGATCTACTAGCTGCCCGCGGTTTCACCTGCATAAGTTTCGATTCTGTAAGAATATCGGGATAAAAAGTATTCTATATGTTAATCATGTTTATAAACCATCTGTGTGCCATATTTCATCCAAATCCGTTCAGTAGTTTTTGCGTGAAAGAGTAACAAACATCCATACAAACTTTCACATTTATAATACTAGCTGCGCCCCGCGGTTTCACCCGCATAAGTTTCAATCCCGTGGGAATATCGGGATAAAAAGTATCCTATATGTTAATTCTGGTTATAAACCATATGTGTGCCAAATTTCATCCAAATCCGTTCAAAAGTTTTTGCGTGAAAGAGTAACAAACATCCATCCATCCATCCATACAAACTTTCACGTTTAGAATAAAGTTGAAGAGTTTGTTTCTTAGTTTTAACTCGCTAATCTCTGGAACAACCATTTTGTATTTCATAGCCCATTTCTAGAGGAAGGTTATACGCTATTTAACACCACTCTGCGACTCTTAGGAGCCTAGCAAAATAAAACAAAATCAGAAAGAACGCTGAGCGAATACGAACTAAATATAAGCACGGGCGGGCGATGCGACGCGACACGGTGGGTCCACTTGTTAGCCGATTATCATGAATTTACTCGCTCGAAACGTGCAAATCGTCACTTTTAAATAATATTGTTTTTTTTCTATAGGCACGCACGAAGTTAATTTATTTATGGGCGAGTCGACAACTTCAGAAACCTGTATTAGGCAATTGGCACGTTTGAATTGTATGCAATGCTGACTAAACGTGCAACCTGCACCAAAGTTGCGAAATAAACTTTCAATCACAATCTGCATCATTTTGAAGAGCATACATTGCTTCAAATGTTTGAAAAATTTGTCTGCTCAACAATATTTGATTTATTTTTACACAATATTTGATACATTTATTTGACGGCACAGTTGGCGCAGTGGTTAAGCGATTGACTGCTGCGCTGCGTATCGCGGGTTCGATTCCCGCACGAAACAAATACTTTTTCTTACAGGTAGTTGTTCCGGGTCTGGCTGTTTGTGTATGTGAGTTTAAATGTTTGTAAACCCACCCACGACACAGGAGTAATTCCAACGTATTTATACATTAAAAAAAAAAAAGATAAACAAAGCAATGGATGTTGTTGAACTGTCAAAATGAGAGCCATTGCTTCTGTTAATGTGTTACGCAATAACCACGCTGTTCTTTGAAAAATTACAGCCTCTAAATATTTTAACATTTTTTATGTCTTGTTCTGGAAACAAAACACTATTGCTGTACTATATTCTTGTTTGGACTAAACCAAATTGTACACAAAGGTAATGTTACCAGTACATGTCTAGACGTTGTAATATGCCCCTAGCATTATTTCTCGTTTAATGTTATTATAATTCTCATTTTTTAGAACTAAAGTTCAAGATCAAAGGACGAACCCTGAGGACGTATTGTAATCTATCCTAATAATATTATACTCACACACTCACACGCACGCTACACGTATACACACAATCAACAATGTATTGTTCAGTTGTAAAGTGTTGTTGTATGTATTGTTGTTATTTTGATTTGCTTTAGTCTTTTTAATGGTTGGTCATATGGTCCCGTCGGAGTTTGGGAGTGAGGGAAGAGAGAGTGCATTTATCTGCGCATACACTTGTGCACTATAGTAACTATCTCACGCGCCGAGGGCTTATCTCCGCTAAGATTGGTCGCCAAGGCCGAAAATCGGTCTGGAGAACTCTATTTATTAAGTCCGAGAATTCGTCCACGCGAAATTTCTTGTTTTAACTTAATGTTATATCCTATATTTATTATTTTTTATATAATTTGGTGTTGTTACCTACTTTTTTCATATAATTTGGGTTTTTTGTTTGTGTTTAGTTTAGTTTTATGATCTTCTTGTGCGAGTCGCAATAAATACTTTTTCTTTCTTTCTTTCTATAGCTGTGTCCCGTTGCTGCGTTTTCGCTTAGAGTTCTTTCTTTTTTATTTTTGGTTGGCTCCTGAAGTCGTATATTAAATAGCCTTCCTCAAAAATTGGTCTATCAAACCCAAAAAGAATTTCAAATCCGACTGGTAATTCCAGAGATTAGTGCGTTCAAACAAAAAAATAACAAACAAACTTTTCAGCTTTATTATATTAGTATAGACATCAGGTTAAAACTAACTAAGTATCACATAGACAAATAGACTATGGAACAAGTAACACACAACAAGGACACGCGGCACGGTTTCTTTGCGGTACGGTGTATAAACAGCGCCGTAGAAAATACGTGACCGTCAATAAGCTTCCATAGTGATCCATACAACACCGCGAATCAACCGTAGTTTTTCACGGCAAAACTTATGTGTACAAAGGGCCTTAGGGTGGTAAAACAAAAACAAGGTCGACTATACATACCACTCTACTTAAAATAGAATATAATATGTTTATTTGCATAGAAATATGGGTATACAGATGAGTTATTTAAAAATATTCTTTCGTTTCAGGTACATTTTACCATTTGGCATGCAAAAATTTGTGGGTAGGTTCTTATAATTAACTACAATATCTGATTGTACAGGATTTTGTATAAAATTTAAAATACTCTGTCTGTATGTTTTCACGCCTAAACTACTGAACGGATTTTGATAAAATTGGTCAAGGAGATAGATGGCATCCTGAGAAAGGACAAAGCTACTGTACTTTTTGTCCTGGTAGCGCGTTCCCGTGGGATAATTTCCGATATACACGCGGGCGAAGCCGCGGGCAGAAGTTAGATAATAATACAATAACATGTATAAAAAAAAAATAAAGAGCTTTGCAGATCCGTGGCATACCTTTTTTTTTTCATAATGGTGGCCTCGCATGAAACCTATATACGAGTAAATCGATAGCTGACATCAATTCAATCAGAAAACATAAATTGACGACTCGAAAACGTGACGCTTTTCGGGGATTGGTATTGTTACTTATATACGATGAGACGAGCTACGTGATAAGCTAATAATTATTATCTAAAACCACTTCGTACCAAACTCAAACTATGAACACTTCCGGGCTGACAGACTGATAATCAAATTCAGTTCACCTCTGACCCATAAACCTATTATCGTTTATTCGATGAGTAACATAATATACTTTCAGTTTACTCCTGTATGTAGGTTATGTGAAATGGAGCGCAGCCGACTGTTATTTTTGTCTAAAGACTGTAACATACTAAAACTGCTTTTATAAAGTGTGAGTTATTAAAGTTAGTGTGTCGTTAGTGAAGAGCGGGTAGTGTTACTGCCTTGTTCAAAAATTATAAAGGAAGATAATGTTTCAGATTTATTACACCTAGTTATTTTCGTAATTACTCTCTTTTAGAGGTATGAGGAACTCATCCTCCATAGAAAATTGAGGATCCTAAGGATGTTTGTCGGGTGGGCAAGGTCTTGACGCAGAGCGTCACTTTCGCAAAATGTCATCGAGAAAAATTTGGTCACGTTCGCATAATGTCACTTTCGCAAAAAGTAATTTTCTTAAAACGTCATTTTCACACAATGTCACTTTCTCAAAACGTCATTTTCGCTGAATGTCATTCAAGCTATTTTTTTCTCAGGAGAGAACACTGCAGAATCGGGTAAGTTTCATTTCGTAAAAGTCTATCAATATTAATTAATGACAATTATATTTTATAGTAAATCATGTCATTATGAAAAATAAATTAATAATAAGCAATGGAAATAAGTAACAAAAAGTAAAAGTGAGGGTATTTCGGTATTTTAAGCTTGCTTAGATCTGGTTTTTAGCCATTGTTGCATACATCTTTAAGTATTTTAATGTTTTGTGACTTGTGACAGTGTAAACAGTAGAAACAAAAATATGTTTGTGTTATTGAAAAAGTTTGATGATTGATTACGTTTCTCCTGAGAAAAGAATGGCTTGCATGACATTCTGCGCAAATTACGTTTTGCGAAAGTGACATTGTGTGAAAATGACGTTTTGAGATAATGACGTTGTGCGAAAATGACGTTTTGCGAAAGTGACATTATGCGAAAGTGGCCAAATTTTTCACGATGGCATATTGCGAAAGTGACCTCTGCGTCAAGACCGTGGGCGGTCAACTGCAGAACGATAAAAAACTCATCAAATTAATTTCTTTTTTATTTCTTTGTCATGCCACGTCTGCGGAGTTTCGCTACTTTATTAAATTGACACTATTATGTACATACTGTCGATTTCAAGTATCGTAGAACATTTTGTACTTTCCGTATAAATACTTGAAATACTGTTCTATCTCTATTTTCTCTATGAATATTGTAGGTACATATACAAAATTTACCCCTACCCAATATTTGGTTATCACACATATTTTGTGTGTACGTACCACTTGCCAAGTTTTAATAGTTTGGCTCGGATAACGGAACAAAGTTGAACCACTTATCGGAACAGGTGCTTGTCAAATATTTTACTGATAGCAAGCCCGGCTCAGTTTATGTGAAAAGTTAATTTAATTATTAAACTACGCTGTTCCCGACACTTTTGAACTAGCTTTTATATCGGATTATTTGTAATGCTTTTCTGTTATGCCTCTGTTTAGTTTAGCTTTTGCTGTTTATTTTTCAGTGATTTAGTTATACGGAGGACCTCTTTTTAGTATTGGCAGTCGATCGTTCCTAATCTTTCGATTTTCCAAGTGTTTGTCGTGAAACTTAGTAATTGGGTTGTTGTCAATTGTCTTACAAAGTTAGTCTAACTTACCTAATTACTTAAGAGTTTTAAGAAAACCGTGTTTTCATAGAAAATTGTACAAATAAGTAATCGATTTTTGGTCCTTTCGCTCAATTCTTAGACCGCCATATTTAACGAACTACTTTGTAATATTTTAAGTCCACGACCCCATTTTTAAACAGCGCTGCACTCATCACTATTCTTCAACAAAAAAGTAATCTTGTTTAAACAAAAATGTCTCCATTTTGTCTGAAAAATAGCCGGGGTCAGAGCAAGTAGATAATAACCGCAGCGTCGCACGGGCCCCATCCGTCTCGCCGACAAAGCCTCCGCAGGACTTAAACGAGAATTAGGTTTTTTTTTTGTTTTTAGTCCAAATTATTTTTGTACGAAAAAGGCACAATATTGGAGCACTGTGTTGGGTTTTGTTCCGTAATAACTCTTTCATTCAAAGTTCAATTATTTAATTTAGGCTAAAAACTAGTACGTTAGTTTAGGCAGCACCCAAAACTCCCACCCTTACCTAAGTGCTTAAGCTGGGAGGATGAAGTGATACAACAAACTCCTTAGCAACTAGTTTTGTGTGTTTATAATTATTATACGTTTGTTCTTTTTAATCTAAACTAATAATAACGCTGAATTGTTTGTTTGTTTGAACATGCTAATCTCTGGAACTACCGGTCACATTTGAAAAAATCTTTTTGCATTTGATAGCCTAATTCTTGAGGAAGGCTAACATTACCCTTAGGAGCGGAGCAAAAAGAAAAAAAAACAGAAAAAAACGCTAATAGCGCGAGCAGGCGATGCGATGTGACTGGGTGGGAACAAGAAATTTTACGCAGGCAGAAGCTAGTAAACCTATAAACCTTATTTAGTCGCAAAGCTTTATAATGTCTTGACATAGGTACCTGTGCCGCCATCTTCAGCAGTTTTGAACACACTGCGTCCGTCGTCCTTCACGTCTTTAAGAGGTCTTTACTGAACGGAAATTGTTCCGCGGTAGATATCAGGACCACAAGGAAATTGCCAATGTCGTTTCACGTCATTGTCTTAAAATCAAGTGGTAATCTACATCACATCGATCAAAATATTCAAACAGTATGCAAAAACAACAATGACCTTATGTGAATTATGGAGGTACCTACCGTAGGATCATCACAGTAACACTCGTACTATGTTAGTAAGGTTAGTAAGAATGATTAGTATCCACCAAGGAATAATCTACAGCAGCAGGCGCTATACTTTGTGTATTTTATTTCATTACTACTGCTTTCAAAATGGTGAAGAAAAATCTTGAGGGAACCGGCATGTTTTAGAACCAAAAATTCGGAGATATGTTACATCTACCAACCCGCACTGGGCCCGCGTGGTGGATTACGGCCCACTCTTTCTCACAGAGGGGAGGCCTGTGTCTCTGTGTGTGTGGGCAGAGGTAACAGTGTAGGCAGATTATGCTAAGGAATAATCTAGGTCACAACATATTGCATTATGGTCGCCGCCAGCAATTGTGAGTTCAAACCCCGCTCATTGCACGTTGCCCTATAGAAAGCTTTATTTTATTTTATGAAATAGGAACAACAACCAGCTACATTATGCAATATTGATTAAGCTTAGAATAGGAAAATGTAGTAATGTCATGTGTCAATTGTCAATATGGTCAACCCATTTTGCTAGAAATATTTAAAAAAGAGACTATCAACGTTACAGTTTAAGAAATAATACTTACTTACAGTGTTCAATACTATTACAGTCCGGACTAATATGTGTCCCCATCATTAGTCATATCTATAACAGGTCAGACAAAGCGGATATTGTGCCAAAGTCCCAAAGGTAAGTGACCGACATTAAGACGACCAGGAAATTACCAATGTAGCTACACGTCGCTGTGTTGCCGTCTCAAAAACAACCCCCCCCCCCTCCCTCCGGCCCTTTGCGGAAATGACGTCAATTTGCGTCACCGAATTAGTTAGGTCGGTGACCGAATTTTAGATGGTATTACATGATAATTTGCGAATGAAAAAATGTTGTTTAGCTGAGGGAAATTGGAATATTAAAGTTAGCTTGAAATTTCGCAAATGAGATGCAAATATTTTGATGCCATATGATGAATGGTTTTTAGGGTCAGTTTATATAACAATACGTTCCGTTACGTTCGTTTTCGGCCTTTGGCACAGAAATAAAATTGATAGTGATAATTCATAATAATAATATCATAATCAGCCTATATTATTCCCACTGCTGGGACACAGGCCTCGTCTCTTCGAGAGGGAGTGGGCTATAATCTACCACGCGGGCCCAGTGCGGAGACAGCGACACTTGCTCGTTTAAATCATCACAATAACAGCCTTAACAAAAATCACATATACTTTCAACAAGATTATACGGGGTGGCAGGGAATCGACGCGCAGCCGGTTACCATGGATCCGGTTCATGATTCTGAAACCTTTAAAATTAAAAATTTGCTGTTCCATACATTTTGTGTAAATATCACAGGTGTCTATGTAGCAGCAGATTTTTTTTTTTTGATAACCGGTGAACAATTTTTACGCTACGTCTTTTACAGTTTGCGTGTTGTTGTCCCTGCTACCCTGTATATTTTTGGGATTTTATAAAGTGCACATTCCGTCGCCCCCCCACGCCTTTCTCTACCACAGTCCTCACTATAAATTCCTAATGTCCCTCACAGTTGCAACCCAAACTTAAGTACTCTGTGGCGTGGGTGTTTTTGCTACAGATCAAAAGCACACACATTTGGACTTGAAACAAATATGTGTGGGCAGTACATACAAATGTTTGTTCAGTCCTAACTCCTGATGTGGGACAAAACGCAACTTTGAACTCAAAGAGACGTATCTGACTTCTCTTTCTATTGCTTTGCTGAAAAAGTTAAAGAAAAAAGAAAGAAAATGTGTTTATTTGCTGGCAACATGATGCAGAGAAAGAACGCTAACACATAAAAGAACAAGTTGGCGGAAAATATGCGTTACATCCACACAAATTGGCCATCAATCAGCATAATACTGCGGCCCTATGCGATTCAGAATCCCAGCGCTAGTTCACAGCCACAGCCGGCGTTGACGAGATTACGTCAACCAGTGCAGTGTGCGATGAGATATAAATAGCACAATAAGAAATAAAACGCAAAGTACTTTTAGATTTTTCTTGGAAAATGTCGAGTCACACATATATAAAAGAATATAATAAATCAAAAGTTAAAAACCTTTATAAAAAACAAACTTTTATTTAAATGCGCTAAAAAGAAAAAAAAAACATTTACTATCAAGTTGTAACGTCATTACACAATTTATATGATATAAAAGCTTATCGCGAGATTTAGTACCTACTCGTATTTTCTTAGTTTGAAAATTTTAATGGTAAAAATCAATCACACCAAGTTATTTAATTTACTTGTTTATCTACACAAGTAAATCTCGCGAAAAGCTTTTATATCATATAAATTGTGTAATGATGTTATAAGTTGGTAGTAAAAGTTTTAAAGTAAAGTAAATATTTTTAATTTAAATAAAATATTGTTTTTTAAAAAGGTTTTTTACTTTTAATTATTTTTTTGAATTTTTGCTATCGCTGGACATGTTTTAATTTATTTAGAATTATTCTCAGCAAGCCCTTTCTTTGATGCCCATGTTGTAGGAGTGCAATAAAAATAATTAGTCCGCCATCTTGCGTGTGCCGCCATATTGGATTTACAATGACGTCATACAGTTAACCTTGCATTGTCATCCAAACTAAACGTGTATACAAAATTTCAGCTCGATCGGATGAAGATATTTGCTTCAAAATTGAGTTGCAAGATTCCACCCAAACAAACATAAATACATTGCAAGTTAAATAAAAGCTTGTATTAAAAAGAAGAAAGGCAACGATTCATTAAAGATATGACGCTTTGGCAGAATATGTAGAATTGCATAAATCAACTTTGTTTGAAAAAAATAGGAATGAAGTTCCTTTCGCTTTTACATACTTGGAAAATGACAGCATATAATGTTCCCACTGCTGGGACTCAGGCCTTCTCTCGGCGAGTGGGAGTGGACCGTAATCCACCACGCGGGCCCAGTGCGGGTTAGTTGATGTCACATGTCATCGACTTTTAGGTTCTAGGACATGCCAGTTTCCTCACGATGTTTTCCGTCACCGTTTTGAGAGTAGTGGTGATGAAATTAATTTCCACAAAGTGAAGCGCCTGTCGGCGAGGGTGGTGTGATGATCTAACGGGGTTTGCAGGGTCAACATGGTCAGAGATCGCTCAAGCCAGAGAGGTTTGGAAGGAAAAAGGGGAGGCCTTTGCCCAGCAGAGGTTTACTAATTCAAATATTAATAAATAAGCCTTCATTTTAATGGAAATATTTGTACGCCATAGTATGGCAGGATATGCTGGAACCAAAATTGTAACATTGTACCATATTCTGACAAATAAACATTTTTGATTTGATTTGGGACACAATATAGGCCAAAGGAAAAAAAAACCGCCTGTCAGGGTTCGAACCTACGACCGTAAGTCGCGGTCGTTACCACTGGGCCAACACTGCTCCAAATGACAGCCGGACTGAAAAAAGTGTAACATTTTGACCGTAATAACAATTTTGTTATGTAACAAAATTTTACACTTTTTTCGATGTAGCTCTCATTAGCCAAGTTTGCAGAATACAACGTGCGACAAGGAACTTCTTCCAAAAACTTATAACAAGTCGCAAAAAAAGTTGTGTGCAAAAGTTAGTTGACATTTTTTCACTTCAGCCACAATAATATGATTTACGATAATTTTTTTTTTTTTTTTTTTTAGATTGTTTGTTATAATAAGACATAGGTTGAATTAGTCAATAAAAACGTTATAGTGTACAGTTCAAACATTTGGAACTAGAATTTTAAATCATAATGTGGTGTGTCTCAGCTGAAGAGGAAAAACGTCAACTAACTTTTGGAGGCCACTGTACCTATATGAGCTAAGAAAAAACTTTCATGAGCTTATAAAAATTTTCATTGCAGGACAAGATTTCGCAAATAAACCACCCCAAAGCCGATTACGCATCATTATTTTTGTATTTACTTTCCTAACACTGTCATGAGAATATTACATTATCAGAGACGCGATTCGGCAAATTGAACCTTATGGTCCCTCATTTTGTGGTTTATAAACTAATGATATACAAGCGGACCCCATGTCTCCTCCTAAAAACATATTTTACCCCTTGTTATCCTTAAGGGGTCGAATTTCTATTACCTACTAGACATAAATGTTTTCGGTAAAGCTATATAGAAATTGAATTTTACGTTTCTACAAGGGTTTTAGGATAGAAGGATAAAGGCTGGAAAGTTAAAGGCTATTTTTAAGGGCCCGAGACTAATTTCGGGCTAAATTATTTTTTCGAGGTATAGAATCATATTGAGGTAAAGGTCAGTCGTAGAACGCGGTGTATATAAATGTTGCTGTCTTGTTCTAATAAGCTAATATAATGATGAGGGGCTCTAGGCTAAGTAATACCTAACAGCCACACGGGTCGATCCTCAGCTTTAAGCAACGCTTGCCGAGGTCGGTCCAAGGATGGGTGACCACTCATTACAAACCAAGTCCCTCCATGTCTCGGAAAGCACGTTTTAAACCGTGGGTCTCGGCTGTCATTCGTGGATCTTTGACAGTCGTTACAGGTCTTCAGAAGCCCGAAAGTCTGACAACCAGGCTTACCAAGGGATATCGTATTACCAAGTAACTGGGTTTTGGAGGTCAGACAGGCAGTCGCTCCATGTAAAATACTGGTAAAGCTGCATCTGGTTAGAATGAAAGCCGACCTCAACATAGTTGGGAAAAGGAAAAATAAATAAGACCATAAAATACGTTTTACATAATTTTATTTATGTAGCCTACTTGAGTTAGTGCTCTTAGGTTGGTATATGGCATAATATTTACGTAAAATAAGTAGCAAATACTAAGAAATAGAAGCACTTTGAAGTGCTCTCAAGACTAAACATGAAAACCACGTGTGTTACATTATTTACTGACATTTTATACACGTGCCCAAGGTAATAAATCTAAAATCACATTTTTTTTAAAACATTACCCCTCACTAGGAATTACTTTTGTATCGTGGGTGCGTTTACAAACATTTAAACTCAACTTCAACATTAACACTCCCACCCGCTCCGCCCACAGCGGGAGAAGTCATATGATGATTACCCAACCAAAAAAAAAGGGGTATGACCTTTAAGCGTGATGCCTATAGCCTTCTTCAAGAATTGGGCTATCAAATGCAAAAAAATAATCTTTCAAATTTGACCGGTAGTTCCAGAGATTAGCACGTTCAAATAAACAAACTTACATTTTTATTACATATTAGTAAGATAAGATAAGATAGATTATGAGACAGGGACACCCTTATTAGCACCAGTATAAGAGTAAACGAGACAGTGGTGAAATTTTAGGTAACCGTGTCAACTATCCTTTGACTCTTTCAGCACTTAAATCAGGCCAAAGTAATATCAGCTTACACAATCTCACTTTGCTAAATAAATATTAAAATATTTGCAGAACCTTTGTATCTAAACCGACACCCTATATAAAATTACACCTCTATTCAAGTTTTACATAATATTTTAGAAATGGGATACTAATTAAAATTTTGCTGCAAAAGATGAATTGGGCAAGTCTTTCGTATACCTTGATTTCACAAGGGATTTCTCATAGGTATAGAGTGTGAGATTTAATGTGTTAAATCTCACTCTCTCAGCAGCAGTTGACAAATCTCATAATTTGATTTGATAGGTGACAATTAACATTGCCATATGAAAATGACAAATTTCTATTTATTTTTTATGCCATGAGATTCCGGTAAACCTATACTAACAATTTATTCCGGTTTTTTGTCTGTACGTGTATCGGGGGACAGGGTAGGCCAAAATATATCGGTGGGATGTCTGATAGTTCTTGTAAGCCAGTGGGGCTTTGTCGATCCCGCGATCCCGCCGGGCTTAGGCCGCCGTCAACATAAACAAAATGCTATTATTGCCTGTATCTTATCTCGGGAAAAAATATTGGACATTGCTTTCGCAGCACCGTTTTCATTTATCGATATTACTTTGGTCATATTTGTGTATATACACGTTTATAAAAAAGGTGTAGCGTAAAATGTTATCTCTCGGTTTCGGATTTGTCTGAAGCCGTTTTGGTTTTTTATTGAAATTGCTGAAACTACGTGGCTTTGTTGTGAAAACTGGGAAAGAAATGTAATTTTCTCTGCTATTTCAGTATTACAAGTTTTTCAGAACCACTTTAGTGGTTTTAACGTGTTCGCTGTCACTTTTATTGTAAGAAATATTATCGTTTCTAAAAAATATTACATTTCCCATTAAAAATGTAAAGATGAAAATCAAGTCGAGGAAAATAAAAAGCACAATATTTTTTAATAAGTTTTTACTAGAAAGCCACTGTAAGTAAGTTTTCTTGTTTCTCTCTGTCGAGGTAGAAGCTATTGCAAAAACTAGAGACCGACTCAGTAAAGACTAGTACACAGTCGATACCTACTCGCCACGAAACTTATTAAGGCCAAGAGTATAAAAACTCAATTCACTCATCGTAACAACACAATATCCTCCAAATGTGTAATAGTAAATCCATTTCAGTCTTCGCTGAAGCGATCAATAAATAAAAACCTTTTTTCCAGCGTTGGAGAACAAAATAAAATAACTTATTCGAGAAGAAAGTTCCCAATTTTGTCTGAATTCGCTAATACTCCCATGTAGCAACGCCTTAATATGGGGAAGAAAATTAAATTATCTACGAAATACGTTTCCTGTGGACTTTTCAGGCGTGTTTTCTTTACATTTGATGGAAGTTGCACGGTTGCTTCGTAAATCGATAGAATGGACGTCGGTGAAACGAATGTCTTTTTCTCATTATTTTCTTCGTATTTCAGCTAATGTAATAAAGTTAGTTGCTTTAAGTAAAGTACTGAATATTGAATGCATTTCTTCAATAGTTTGAGTATTATGAATATTTGGTTCAAGAACATTTCATCAATGGCTACCTACTACGCTTTGGAATGGGCTTCATATTACTGACTGACCGACTCTTTGATTATTCAAAAGTTCCTATAAATGCTTTAATTGGAATAAATGCTTTGACTTTGAGACATAAAATTGAGAACCTATATGTTTTACATAAACCTAGGATTCTTTTGTATTTATTTGTATAGTTTTTTTTTTATTGACAATGGGCTCACTCTTGACCTCAATCCAGCCCAGAGGCGGGAATGAGATCTACGGTGGAACGAGCTTGCTCAGAAGAAGCCATTAAGCCGTTAGCCGTTTAGCCGTTAGTCATTTAATTTAGTACCTAGTGTAAATATTTAGTTACTTATATTTTATAATTAAATATTTAGTTACTTATATTTTATATATATTTTTGTTGGGAATAATTTTATTCAACGTTAAAAATATTGACTTCGTTATTACAAATACACGGCTACTTGACACGATACATAAATTAATCAATTTGATTTATTTAAAGCTTAGAAGTTCATAACAGCGTCAGTCTAATCATAAAAAAACAATGTTTTTAGGTAGGTATTATTTATTTCTATATGAAATTTTGTTTTACCACATACAGGGTTATTTTTTAAAGACCAGCCAAATTTAAGGATGTCGTACAGACCATCAAACTGAACAACTTTCTCCATGGGACAAATAGCGTAATCGCGAAAATTTTATCAACTGTCCCATAGAAAACTTCAATACCTACTCGACCTAAATGTATGGGATGGCTGAATTTTTATTCGCGATTACGATGTTGGTGCCATGGAGAAAGTTGTTCAGTTTGATGGTCTGTACCACATCCTTAAATTTGGCTGGTCTTTAAAAAATCACCCTGTATATTCATCATTTTGGTAACTACATACATACATATGCCTTCTTCCTATGGGGGTAGGCAGAAACAACAGAACGCAACTTGCTACGATCCTTACATACTCTTTTTGCCACGTTTACGTTCATACATCAGGGGCGCTACTCTCCTAATTTTAAGTACGTTCACAGTCTGATCTCAGTCTCAATCTGTCAAAAATACTTATCTAATCACCGGGACCTAAATATAACTGACGATTTACAACTCTGCAATATTACTTGTATGTAATAAATAAAGCGTAGGTAAAAACTTTTATTTACAAAAAACACTGATGACATTTCCAGATAATATTCACTGATAACAATAAAATATCATCAACCCTATTAATTAAAAGGTCATAACTCATAATGTATATTGCAAGTAAAGTAAACATCACTTTAATTAAACTTATTAATTAATTAACGTTCACTTCGTTTGTGTAAATATTGAGCAGTCACTAAATGTTACATTTTAATAATTGGTATGACGACAATCATTGGCCGTGAATGGGATTGGGTAAAATGGTGTTTCCTTTCTGTGATTTCTTTTTTAGAGTTCGACTTTTCAGAATAAATTATGCGTTTTGTAATCCTACTAATATTATAAGCGCGAAAGTTTGTATAGACTGATGGATGGATGGATAGATAGATGGATGGATGGATGGATGTTTGTTACTTTTTCACGCAAAAACTACTAAACGGATTTGGATGAAATTTGGCACACAAATAGTTTATAACCAGGATTAACACATAGGACTTTTTATCCCGATATGCCCACGGGATCGAAACGTATGTGGGTGCAACCGCGGGGCGCAGCTAATATAACATAACATCACTTCTGAATTACCTGAAGGTTTAGTCAGAGGTGCACCTCTAATACACCCTCATTTCTGTTATGTATAAGTCCCATGTAATAGGGAGCGAGCTTATACATCAACCGAGCACAGCTCCAGAATCCGGGTTGCTACTGAGAAAGTCCAGATAAAAAAACCAATGACAATTTTCCCAACCCGGGAATTGAATCCAAGACTTCATACTCAGCAGTAGCGTTTGCAACCACTAGATCTACGAGGCAACGCGTTTTGTAATATATTAGGTTAGGTTAGTATAGTATAGTTAGTATTTATTTTTATTTTTAAAGTAAATTATATATTTCATTAATCGAAGTATTGGATATTAGTGGAGATGCACTTTTGCCATTTTAGTGGAAGTTCGTTGATGGCTCTACTATAAAAATCCTATCGAGGGGAATCGATGAACTCCATAGAGGCGTTTTTTTACCGCCTTATCGAATTTTAATTTTCCCCTGTAAAAAGTTATCCTAATTCCGAATAAAAATGGAAATTAGAGCAAGTTCTGCACCCTAATTGCGTAACACACGATCAATCGGAATCGGTTTCATTTTGACAGTTCAACAACATTCATTGCGTTATTTACGTGTTAGCAGACAAATTTTTCGAACTTATGAAGCAATGGATTAGCAATTTGCTTCAAAATGATTCTGCTTCTGATTGATTTTGTGTTACGCAATTAGGGTGCTGGTGAGTATGGTGGGTGATGGCGTTTCCAGTCGTAGTTTTGAGACAGTCCGTTGTACGGTGCTTCGATGCGATTTTATTGTTGTTGTTTAGTGAGTTCATACGATTCCCGCTTCCCGAGCTTTCTTATGTTTCCAATTTTAAGTAAATGGATCAGTATCGATTTATCACTTACGTTGAAGGTTGTGAATAAATGTTGTTGAACTGTCAAAATGAAACCAATTCCGATTGATCGTGTGTTACGCAATTAGGTTGCTGCTCCCACTATGGCTTTCAATTCATCGTTATGGACTATCGTCTTCGGTCGGCTACGGGGCTCATTGTTGAGATCAAAATTTCCAGAACAGAAGCGATCAAACCAAAAACGGACCGTGCGTTCACATGCGGTACCATGTTCATACAATTGTTAAAATTGGAACTCGTCTTCGAAAAAAGCACGAAATTACGATTTTTCAATAGTTACAGAAACTGCGATAAAAAAAAATTTAATCAATATATCAAAAAATATTATTTTTAATACTTTTTTTTTAATGTCATAGTATATTATAAACATAATTTGAATTTGGAATTCTAAATACAATGAAAGATCGATCTTCACAATAGCCAGTATAAAAAATTGGCAATTTCATAGGTAAGGACCTAATAAACGCTTAATATTTTTCAAGTGAATGCAAGGTATCAAACTAAGTGCAGTGACCTCAACCACTCTTGTTTCCGACACCATATTCAACATGCGCTAGGAATAAAAAAGTTACCGTCGGTACTATGAAATATTACTACGCGGCTACGACGCTACGAGCTGTCTACGAGTCTACGAAAAAAACTAGTCATTTCCGAAACGCGACTTACGTAGCACCCAAATATTCGTATCCAAAAAACTAACAATGAAAATGTTTCAAGTGATTTATTAAAGTAACCTCAAAATATCTGTAGATATTTTGAGGTCGAATCCTGAAAACACGTAGACATAGCGGAAATTTATCCTCACCAAACGACGGTCCCCACTTTACGTGTGTACTGTATGTATAATAAGACCGAGTAAATGACAATTTGAATTTCAAAAGTAGGTAGATAAGTTAAGCTGAGCGTGACTTGCGCATTTCACACCGTTCTTCGCGAGCTTGCCGGCGTTCACG
Source organism: Apamea epomidion (assembly GCA_947507525.1). NCBI lineage: Eukaryota > Metazoa > Arthropoda > Insecta > Lepidoptera > Noctuidae > Apamea > Apamea epomidion. The sequence continues at coordinate 14,438,292 of OX382238.1, forward strand.
TTGACGTGTATCAGTATCCTTCTGTGCGCCGTGGGGGGTGGTCGTGTTGCGTCGGGAAATTACGACCCTGACGTGTTAGTACGCGACCGTTCATTATATAACCGAGTGCTGTTTGTTTTGTGAGCCAGCCCTATTGTGAACAACGGATGTATTGAACTTTATAAAGGTAATTTTCTTTGAAGTATTTTGTTTAATTACTGCGGTTGGTTGAGAGTAATAATAATATGATAATGGTTTCGGTACCTAATTAATTATCCGAAGTTTTATGACTGTCATTAAACATTCTGAATAGTCGTTGATCCGTCTTGTTGAGTGTTTTAGTGTGTGTTAGGTTCTAACGTAGTAGGCGGGGTTTTAAGGTCTCGTAAATAATGCAGAGGGACCTTTTGCGAGCGTAAAACTCGTGCCATGGGATGATTACGTTTTGCAGTTAATTTAATCAGGATCTTGTGAGTGGTAACTAAATAATGTGGTGTTTAGAGCTTTTTTCTGTATAGCAAGATAATTAAAATTATGTAGATGTAATCGCCCGTAATTTAAGTTCTGTGAAAAAAAGTGTTTCTAGTTTTTGATGCGTCAAATTATAAGTCAAGACTTAATTTTCATAATACATTTATAGCAGCACAACAAAGGCCTTTTAAATATTTACAAATGATCCTCAAAGCACATTAAACAAATTACATTTGAATAAAAACTGATTTACCTTGTTATGCGTCTCAACATCTGTCTTGTGCCTTCGGCGTCAAAAAAATAGATTCGAGTCAAATCCGGTGCGCTATCGAATAGAACGAATTCAATAATATTTACATTTCCCACGACACGGGAGGGACTCGCAATGTGAGCGAAATAGAAAAACTCGCAGGAGTAACCTTTTTTGTTTATTGACAGTAAAATATAGACAAATATTCCGATTTGTTTCTTTTTGTTGTTTTAGGATCTCTGCTGTATACACGAGGGATGTTAGCTTGATAATGTTTGTTTTTAATTTCTTTTCTTTCTTTTCATTGGCTTTGTATATGTGCATAACTGAGCAATGCACCAATATCTGACCAAGATTATGTCTGGACTTTAAAAGAGATTGTGACCAGAGCTTGTTTCGGCCTTTCTTCTTTGAGTAGTCGGATAGGAAACGCCGACCTCATCTAGCTTAAAAAAATATGATTGTCGTGTGAAAGTACAAACCTACTTACAGTCTAAATAAAATAATTTATCATTAGCTAAAGTCAACTATTTTACGATACATTTCTTATCACATTATGAAATGCAATAAAGGATGGTGTACACTTCTACAATCCGCTCAACGCAAAGAACCCTGCGATTTCAATACGGATTGGCTCGCCGAATCATTTTTCAAGGGGAAAGATCACACGGATCCAAACAAGAGCGGGAATCGATTGCGGATCAAAATAAGCACTACAGAATGAGATAGCATTTTGGTTTAATATCGGTAACAATATTAACGGGTAGCTTTTGCTGATTTGCTGTAAGAGATTTTAGCAGATTTGCTTGTTAACGGTACATCACTTATCTGGAAATCTCTGATTTGTATCTATAAGTATACCTACTACGCTTTGATATGGACAACTAGCTTCATCTTTCTGATTGACCGTCTCCTTGACAAGTCAAAAGTGCCTGTAATTGGTTTATTTGGAATCAATTTTGATGCGGTTTTCACCATCAGTAAGAGAATGTATTCCAAAAGGTGTATGTGTACAATACATTAATAATAAACTTTAATTTAATAAATAAATCTAGGTGTTGTTTAGCCGCAAAAACTGAGCGAGGCAGGGGCGGGTCGCTAGTTAAAATAATTCAGCTAGTGCTTCATAACTTCTATTGATGTTGTTTAGGATTTTAGTATTACAATACAACATGAAAAACACCGCGTGCTCTACCGAAACGCGAAGGGAAATTAATTTCGCCGGATGTGATTTTGCTTTTTCACATTATAATACAAGATCATTGTTTTTCTTGGAAATAATAAGGTAGAATCTGAAACCTGAAAATGATTCATACAATCTGTGACAAGATTTCACCGAAAACACACCAGGTGCTCCGAAAGAAAATTCATTCCGACGTTTGTGAATTTTCTTTTACATTAACATCTATGAGCTTGAGCACGTCATATACAACATTAGCATACATTTAAGGCGTAAAATTACTGGAATGGTGACGTGTGAAGGTCACGTACGAATCGGGAATCGGGCCATTTCGTGAACATTTCGGTTCATAACTTATTCTGAGTTAAAGGAATCGATAGAGCCGAAGTAGTTTGCGATTATAATATTAAACCTTTTTGAATATTAAGCATGTCGCAAAAGGAAAACGAATACAATTGTATTTTAGGCTGAAGCCCTAGTAACAATAAAGCGACGAATATAGCCCTCGTAACATAGACATATTTTTACATTGTATTCGTAATAGTTTATGAAAAAGAGAATCCTGAAAATTTCTTTTTGTTCTTCTCCGTATTAAATCAATACTTTAGAATGGTTACCAGACTTTTTGACTATATGAAAGACTTATTCTCAATCATTCGAAAGGTATGTTTTTTTTTTAAAACGTTGCCCTACACTAGGAATTTCTCCTGTATCGTGGGTGCGTTTACAAACATTTAAACTCACATACACAAACAGCATGTAAAAAAAAAGGTTTGACATTGCCTTGTGACTTTTATAATTAATTTGGAAAAGAACCAACATTATCATTTAAAATATATCTACACAAAACCTGCAATGCTGTAGCAGCTTTGATAGGTGACTTTATTTTATCTTTTAAAATAAAATTGGGTGTGTTCTGTGTTTTTCCCAAATATCTTGGGGTCAGCTTCCAGTCTAACCAGATGCAGCTGGAGCGACAGCCTATTTAACATACACTTATATTTTAATAAATAAGTAAATACACGTAAATTATTACTAGTATAGAAACTGTCCATAACAAAAGTCAATTACAAAATCTGCCTATAAGGTTCCCATTGCTGGGACACAGGCCTATTCTCTTCGAGAGAGAGTGGGGTGTAATCTACCACGCGGGCCAAGTTCGGGTTGGTAGATGTCACATGTCTTCAAATTTTTGGTTCTAGGACTTGTCGGTTTCCTCACGATGTTTTCCTTCACCGTTTTGAATTTTGAGTTTAGAGCTTTTCAGTTTTGACCATAACTGATGTTGTGTTTATTAATTGTTTCCAAATTTAATTTATTATAATTTACTAACTGCATGTATTAATTAATAATTTCTTAAAATAACAACTAAGTATGTCAAAGCATGCCAAAATTAAAGGCAGAATAAGAGATCTGTGTAAGTCTTTAAAAAATTCTGTACCTTACATATTTACGCAAATAAATAACTTTGATTTTGTGATTGAGAGCAGTGGTGGTGAAATTATCTACACAAAGTAAAGCGCCAGTTTATTTAATAAGCAATGTTTTCTTTTATTTCATTATAAACATACAAATATTATGATAATCTCTTACTAACTATTTACTACTATGTACTAAATTGAAAGACTAATTAACTAACTGTATAAATAAATACAAATACAAAACATATTTAGGCGTCGAAGTACTCTTCCGCATCGCTGTCATCCGGAAACGTGCCCAGAAGACTGGCAGCATTGCCATGTAGAATGGCAATGCTAATTCTTTAGCCAAACAACGACCCAGCCCTCTGGTCACGTAAATAAGTAGATTTCTAACACTAAACTCTTTGATCTTCCTTCTAAGTTACAAACTTAGTTCACTCGATGTTTACTCTCAAGAGCGTAACCAGTTGCATCATCCATTATATTCCCTGGTTCTCTCTGACAGCGGCACTTCCAAGGCAAATTAGATTCCCCAGTATTAAGCTATTAGTGAACGGTGTACTGTATTCAGCTGTCTGTTATAATCCCTTAGTTGGCTATTACGATGGTCATAAGATCTCCGTGTAATGCTACCGGGCACTTTGCTTACGACATGTGGTGAGAATGTAAACTATCAAAGTTCTGTGGTGAATATTTGTTCTGTAATTACCTGTCTTGGGGAATATTGCAAATATCGAAGTAATACATACCTATTCTAAACGTTCACTGTTCATTATTTGGCTTTACAGTAACGATGGTCAATCTTATCAATTGTATCAAACCACCACTTTTGGTATGTGGATTGGGGATCACATTCTTAATCTTTTGAAAAAGAATAAATTTAATAAACGAATTTGGGATGACTTTTAGATTTATTAAATTTAATAAGCCTAAAAGCCTTGACAAAAAAACTTTTAGACTTATTCAGTTCAATTTAAATTTAATAAGTCTAAAAGTATTCACCCCACAGCGAAGTACCTTAAAAAATCACAAGCTATTCGAAATATTCCTCTAAGACTACGTAAAATATATTGTGATCTACCAACACAGCTCGCAAGTGGTAAATGATTTTGATTTTGACGTGAAAATTCAATTATTTCTTCATTCAGATAAGTGCTTCCCCGAATGCTGTTTTGCATCACATGAATGTGTAATAGACTTTTAGCCTGTTAAGTATGTAACATTCGCCATATTTGTTTTAGTCGGCTATAATGTATTCAAATGGGCGCCGTTTGTGAAAATGTTAGGTGCTACGTTATTAACTTGTGGAATGATTTCATTTGAATTGCTTTAGTTTGATGAGTGTAATCAATGGTCGCTCTGATTGAGCTAAATTATTGTTCAAGTATGGTGTATTATCATTGGCAACCTTGTTCCACCCACTGCTGCCCCCCCCCCTGCTTCTGCCTTGTGCCTGCTCCCTTTTGTGCCATGCTTTCCTGGTCTGTGCGAGTCTCATACAGGTCTTCCCCGCGATCTTCTGTCGGTCGTCCTCCTGGCTGTTGGTATTACAGATAGTCGTAATTATTAAATCAAGAACTTAAAAGAAAAAAATAACAAGACGTCTACTTACGGAAACAAACCTAGTACCCAAACAAAACGACAGTGTTTTTATTTACCGTAGAGCTAGAAATACGCTTAATCCTACTTCAAAGCTTTCTAATAACAAGCTCGCACAACAACCTACGCGTTTTTCCTTGTATTAAGTAAACTTATAAATACTCTTCATTGTTTATTGTTTAAGAGTACCTACTTAATCCGCGTTTATACGTTTCATATAATTTTACCCAAAAAATGTATTGTTCGACCCAAAATTTACTACGGGCTTCTGACACACACATTAAGCCCAGCTGCATACATGCAGGGGTGAGGCACCATATGGTAATGCCATGATTAACATATATTAATATTAATATAAAAGGTTGCACATTCTGTTCTCCCCCAAATTACGTATTTGGAATATTTAAAATATTCAACGGCCTGCCACAAGCGCGATGTAGCCACGTTTTTAACCACATGCCTAAATAAAGTTAAAATTTCACTCGTTGGATAGTCGAGTTAATTTTACATGTGAATGAACTTCAAATTAAGCTTTTCTGTATACAGTTCTTAGTCCGGTCAATTTAGACATCCAAGGTTACAAAAATTCACACTAGGCTGAAAATTGGGAGGATTGTTCAAAACACTATTATAAATAAAATGTGAAAAGTCCTCATCGATCCGACACCTGGAAAAAAATTTATTCGGGGTCAAAGGTCACAAAACGGGTTTTTCGCGATTTTCAGCAAAACGGTAAGATTTATCATAAAATTAGTTGAGACAAAAATTGTAGATCAGTTAATTATCTATAAAAATGCTTAAGTATTTTTTTTCATAAGAGCCACCGTTTTTGAGATATAACGATTCAAAAAATTTAAACAGTAGTTTATCCATCGGAATCATAACTATCTGAAACTTCTGCTTTCTCTTCTCCTTGTTCTTCTTCTTCTTCTTGTTCTTCTTCTTCTCCTTGTTTATCTTCTTCATCCTGGGTGTAAGTAAATTGCCCCAATAATGACACATCGCATGTCTCTTCGTTAGTATCAAATGAATCTTCAATTGTTGGTGATTCAACATCGGAGCATGATCGGCCTTGACAATTTGTACATGCTACAGAACAAAACAGTCCAACTTTTTTGCAACCACATTTAGCACTAAATCCCTTTTTACAGTTGCCAAAAATTGTGCTTAGCAGTTTTTCTGGCGCAGGTGGGAGTAAAGTTTGAACTGGCTCTAATGAATTGTCGACCAACTTTCAACCCCAGTCTTTTGGGTCTAGCTGATAACCAAGCCACAGTTGAACTTGATATTGTAATATACCCGAAAAAGATGTTGATGAGCAGCCGCTGAGGTTGGAGGAAGACAAGCTAACTGCACTTGTTTTTTATTTCGAATATTTTTAACGAAACATGCACATCGAAACTTATCTATGCACGTAATTTTTTAGGAGCTCCATAAATAGAGAAAAGAAAGTGAATTCCGTTGGTGATAACTTCTTGTGGAGTTGAATTACTCTTTTTAAAAACTTCAGCACATTGAACTAAATCTTGTTTTTTTAAGATTTAAAAAACAGTTGTTTTACCCCTCCTGCAAAATGCAGATGTCGTATCACAGCCAGTTATTGCATGTAAAAATAGTGCATGATTTTGACACTTTGCAAAAGTAGATAAACTTTTTGATGAATATATTACCGATTGATGTTGAGCTTTTCCAGGTTTAAAAAAAATAGTTTTTTCGATTGAAGTTCGAGCTCGTTAATACGAGTAAGTCTACATCTTCACCTACAACAATAGTTGTATTTGTTAAATTGAATTGCTCTATTGCTGTTTCAATTATCATTACATCAGCATCATTATTAGCTTGTTTAATTAATATATTTTTAGCAGTAAACTTTTCTTTCAACATTGAAATGAACCGAGATTTGTTGTGTGTATTTGCAAGAAATTTCTGTTGACTGGTAGAAACTATCATATATTGATCAAATAAAATATCAGAAGATGAAGATGTTGCTGAAGTCCTACGACGTTGTTCTGTGGCTTACTTATAAGACGATTACAACTCTTTCAACTTTTTGAATCGTTATATCTCAAAAATGGTGGCTCTTAGGAAAAAGTATTCACACATTTTTTTATAGATAATTATCTGATCTACAATTTTTGTCTAGGCTAATTTTATGATAAAACTTACCGTTTTGCTGAAAATCGCGAAAAACCCGTATTTGTGACCTTTGACCCCGAGTATTTTTTTTTCTATCTAATGTTTTGGTTGTATCTTCCTTTGAACATGTGGCACAGAACTGGGAAAATGCCTTTAAAATACACAACTGTGCTTATAGCAATGGCTTACGATCTTACCTTCGACAGCTTAGTTTTTGGTACCCAAGATACAAGTTTGCCTAATTTGGGGCCAATGTAAAATCTCTGAAATATTTTTAGCAATAAAGATTTTTATTGCTTTTTTCCTTTATTTAATTAAATACATATAAATTATATGTTTCAATATTAAATATAAAAACATAAAAATAGCAGCCCAGGGAAAAATATTATTGAAAATATTATAGCTACTGTATTCTTTTCAATAGCACCAGTTATTCTTCGTTATGTAACCATAACAAAGGACTACAAACTGCTATGCTTTTACTACTGGTCAAGCGCAACACGTCATACTCATAGCTATAAGTCTACTGTTAACGTTAGCATGTCGGTGACGCGAACCCATAAGTTTTTCCCCTCCCAAAAATCACTCAAAGCGCTTAAAGAAAAATCAGCAAACCGCTTACGGTAAACTAATATTGGTACGGATTAATGAAAAGCCAAGAATATTGCATTAATATAAATTGTAACATAGCCCCGAGGCATATCATTACGGGATCTAGAGTACAAGAGAAATGTATATTAAACTGGGCTAAGTGGGTTACTTAGGCGTAACTTGTGCCTTTAGGCAAGGAGCTAGCACTTCACTATTTTCGTATAACTACGGTATAATTAATGCATGAAATATTATTGTAACGTTTGTACTTGAGAGTCTGAATGATAACAATGGCATGAGAAATTGTATACCTAAGTATTAATTAATTAAGTACTTATATTATGTCACGTAAACTGAGGGCGTATAAAAGATAAGGTGGTTCAACTGTCTAATACTATATGGATTTAGACGTAAACATAACGTCGATATTGTAAGAACGTTTAAGTAAATAAAAACTAATAACTTTTATCATACCTAGTTCTAGTTTATGCTAACCTGATATGTATAGTTGTACTGTACGTACTACGAAAGTGTTCAATATTTTTTAGAGATTTATTTATTTTGTACCGTACTGTTTCACGCCTATAGTATTTGCCACGTAAACTTTCCCAAAAGGATAGTGTAAACCAAAGACAATGTCTCTACGTGTATGTGTCATAGAACACACCTGTCATACTTGCTTGTCATTCCTAGAAAAACTAATGTCTGCCGGTGTCTGCTCTGAGAGAATTAAATCTGATCACATCTTATAATATATTCTTATATTCCTACCAATAAATCCATCAGAAATCTTATAATTTTCCGTGATTTATTTGAAGTAAATCTTTTTTTGACTTTTAAGACTTCAAGGCAAGGGTCGTTTCTATTTTGAACGTGCGACCACACATGTAATAATAACACGACCTTTTCCTCCTGAAATGTTCCGTTACAAAAAAGAAACTCTTTTTATTTGAATTCCATATTATTTCGCCATGACCCCGTACAAATTGAAATGACGTTTACGTAGGTACAGGACTTAGTGAGTTATGTGACGTAAAATTGCGTCGTCAGAAAAGGGTTAAAGATTTATTTCTGCCTTGTGGTTTAGGCCAGGAGCTGACGAGTGTGAATTTATGTTTATAAGTCACCTTCACGGTTGATAAACGTAGTTTTTCGGCTTCGTGATAGTATAGTAGTGGCCGTTTTGCGTGAATGTGACGCATGTTTACCTCAACTTGTTTTTTTTTTTGTGTGTTTATGTCCTTTTTTCATGCGTCATGTTTGCCGCAAATAAATGCATTTTCTTTCTTTCTTTCTTTCTATTCTTGTGCTCATTTTATTTTTCTCAAAGAAGATATTGGTGAGGCGGAGAGGCGACCACTGCGTAAAACAAATAACCCTAGACGCGAAAGTTGTTCAAATAAGTTTTGATTCTGATAATTTAATACACACAACTAAATTTAAGCGCGTTTTTTGTGGTAACATAACTTAGTATAACATCATGCCTGTATTCCCTGAAGAGTTAGGCAGAGTTGTATCTATACTACACCCAAATCCAAATAAACAAAAGAGAAAAATATAAAGGCAAACTAATCTTTTTTACTATAAATCATAACTATTAGAGCTGTACTAAGTTTTTATTATACTTCTTACTTCCGAACATTGTCGATTGCATTCTTTAACGGCTGATTTTTTAATCGACAGATAATTTTTATTCGTGGAATAAAATCGACGTCTGACAAATTTTGTATCGAAGAACTGTCAACAATTCAAAATCATTCCTCGGATAAAATTATCTGGCGACGGAAAAAACAGCCCTAAATTAAGTATGAACCCACTGAAACAAAAATGTTCTGTAAAAAATATAATCTGATGTAAATGTTCAAATGTCTTTTGTTTTAAGATTTAATGCTGCGTATTATCTGCAAGTTCATTGCAACTCACTCTATGTAGATGTTAATCGTGTTATTTATCGCTTCTGTACACTTTAACAAGACAGAATTTATTTTCTACGAGTTAAGTCTGATATTTTTATAACCTTATTTTTGTAATAGGATTAGTGTGTGGGCTAAGATTAAAAAGTATAAAGAGGAGATGATATTTTAATAATATTTTTTCTCTCTAAGGTTTAAAAACGTTATCTTAAATAAAAGTACCGATAGTCCCTCGACCCTTTTATAACTTTTACAAATTACAAGCAACATATAGGTACAGTTAATGTACCGTAGGAAACTTTTGGAGGTCAGGCCAGTCGCTATGTAACATACTGGTATTCAGCTGCATCTACATAGTAAGACTGAAAGCCAACCTCAATATAGGTGGGAAAAGACAAGCCAGATGATGGTTCCGCAGGACAGAAAGTTATGAACTGGAATATATAGGTACATATAACCTATTCGCGCTCAGTTTGCCGCTGACGACGTAACGTGTCTGAGGGGTAGTGTCAGCAAAACTAACAAATATTGAGAAAACTGAAGAATATGAAGGTAATCACACGCGGTAGTGATGACGTTGCTTACGGTACTGAGAGGGCTATTCAGCGGTGCGGTAGGCGGTTGTATAAGATGCTGGTTTTCTCATCTGTTTCCTTTTAGGGGATAATTATATCCGTCATACTGAACAACTTTCCCTATAAAATATATATCCAATTCAGATGAATCCCACTTAATCCTACTAATATTATAAACGCGAAAGTTTGTATGGATGGATGTATGGATGTTTGTTACTCTTTCACGCCAAAACTACAAAATGGATTTGGATGAAATTTGGCACACAGATGGTTTATAACCAGGATTAACATATAGGATACTTTTTATCCCGATATTCCCACGGGATCGAAACTTATGCGGGTGAAACCGCCGGGAGCAGCTAGTAAAATTATAAAATTAACTTATTAAACCTAATATTATTTTGTTTAGCAACAATAACAATTAATATTGATTAAATTATTCAATTGCTCATAATTTTCAATCAGCTAATTAGTAATTAAATATATGATTGGTTTTTAGTCAACTGTATGTAGCGGACCATGAATACAGGTACCGAATTAATAATTAACATGTTTAAATATTGAATCTCTTCTATCTGTAAAATAATATTTTGGGTATAGTTTATTTTAATTGGAACATAGAGCTTAAAATGATTACACATTATTTTGCAGCTTAGCATTCTGTAAAATTAGATAATATTAATTTTGTTGACACATAACGATGACAGTTTTATTTGTAGATATTGTATTGTTAGTTATGTATGCTAGTTGCGCGGTAAACTCTGCTTGCGAGATGCAGGATTTTGCGTGACGTCAGTATGACGCGTTGTTTGCATGTGGTGTTGCAGATACCGCTACAAGCCCGTTTCACGAAAGATGTCCCGCGGCAATAAGTGGGAACAACCATTATTATATAGTTAGCAACATTCCTACACCACCCTCCTACCTTAGACACCATTCTCTATTTATGATTGTGCATTTTATTAAAGAGTTCCTGTAATATGATGTCGAGATAAATAAATCAATCAATATTTATAAATCCGTCTCACGACAGTGACGCCGCGTCTACGAGACTTCTTTCATGAAACGGATTTTAGTTGTGCATACCTACATAATCTTTGATAAAACGCATAATATGCGGTAAAAAGGTGGGAATAAAAGACCGAAAATTGAAGTTACAAAATCAATCAAAACGCAAAACGACGAGTCTTTCCTTACACAGTACATTCACCAACAAAACTGCTCAGCCAGACACTCGTAACCCAACCAAATTACAAACGTCCGTATAACTCATTGAATCCAGAAAATTTTGGCTTCAGTTAGACTGCGCTCTATAGTGTAGCATTCCAATCGGGCCGCACCTCCGCGAATGAAAGTTTAACGAACTCGAAATGTAATCTGATTTGTATACGGCTTTATTTTGTGCGCTGATGAAAAAGGAAAATGGGGAGCGGATTCATTCCTTCTTAATAAATACGTTTGAGTTTTGAACGATCCGATACTTTGTGAATTTTTATAATGTCGGTACGAACCTACTTGCCATATTGAGAATGTAAATATGATTCGAATGTGGAAAAATATTTGATTACCTTTCCGTTTTATAATGGGATATCATTTCCATATTTTATGAATCAATGAATGTGAGGGATTGATTACATTTGGAGTATTTTTACTCGCGTCTTCGTCTATTATGGTGATTGGTATTTATGGGAAGATTTTTTAACAAGCATGCATTGAGAATCTGAGGCTCATGTTTAGAAAGTAGACGTGTCGGGGTTAAATAATCCCACTCCCTACTAATATTATAAACGTGAAAGTTTGTATGGATGGATGTTTGTTACTCTTTCACCCAAAAACTACTAAACGGATTTGGATTAAATTCGGCACACAGATGGTTTATACCCAGGATTAACATATAGGATACTTTTCATCCCGATTTTCCCACGGGATCGAAACTTATGGGGGTGAAACCACGGAGTGCAGCTAGTAATATTATAATAATATCAGCCTATTATTGTCTCACTGCTGGGCAAACGCCTTTGCTCATACTGAGAAGAAACGAGCAAGATCACCATGGTTGCTCAAGACGGGATGCCGATTCCAGACTTATATTACCTTTAAGTCCATGGTTTCCTCACGACGTATTCCTTCACCGATGTCAGTAATGTCCAGGATAAACTCGGAAGCACATACATAGACATGAACTGAAAAAGACACACTGGTAGCTACTTGCCCGGATTTGAAACCACAACCTCGAGAGAAAATAATAATAACAATTCGTAAGTAGGTGAATGATGAATGAATGGAAATCCGATAGAATACAGCCATTCATGGTATAGCTAGCTAGTTTTATGTTAAAAAGTACAAAATTACGATCATGAAAACAATAAACTACGTGGAGCTTCATGTTAGCTAGGCGACAAGCCAGTGACGATGCTTGCAACATGCCGTTTTGTCACCGGACCCTGTATCACAGGACTTTCTTATTTTTCAGTTTTAATACAACGTCGTGTCATTTTATAGGCAACATAATTTGGGATGCTTTTTCGAATATTAATGACTTAATTTTATCTATACTAATAATAAAGCTAAAGTGTTCGTTTGTTTGTACACGCTAATCTGTGGAACTAGTCGTATTTGAAAAAATATTTTTGCATTTGGTAGCCCAGTTCTTGAGGAAGGCTCTAGGCTCTATCTGACATCATCTGCTTAGGAGCCGAGCAAAAACAAAAGAAGTCAGGAAGAAAGAATAAGAGTTCATCCGTTTTCTGAAAAAATAAAATAAATAATAATTGTAGTAGTGGAAGTATATGGTAAAGTATATGGAAGCTACATTAATTAATACAAACTCTTTTAACCCACTATCGGTATAAATGATGCCTCCACATAATAATAAATGAAAAAGTTAGTAATGGTAGATTTATATTTCAGAGTTGCATTAAAATAATTATTTATAGAGAGCAATCCCTAATTAAAAATATTTACGTAGAGAGCTTGAAACACAAAACATTGTTATAGTTCTGTGTTAATTCATAAACGTATAGTATACATGAGTTCATGTTTTGGAACAGTACTCATTACTGCACCGTACAACTACTAAACGAATTCTATATTAGTTATAAAGCTGAAGAGTTTGTTTGTTTGAACGCTCTAATCTCTGGAACCACAATTCAGATTTAAAAAATTATTTGCATTTGATGATTAGGGCTATTTAACATCACGCTAAGACTCTTAGGGGCCGAGTAAAAGGAAAAAAGAACAAGAAAGAACGCTAAGCGAAAGCAAAGTACTCGTAATAGCGCAGGCAGGCGATGCGCTGTGATGGGTTGGGTCATGAGAACAAGAATTTCACGCGGAAAAAGTCGCGGGCTGAATACTTTTTTATGTTGTACTAACTGCGCCCCGCGGTGTCACCCGCATAAGTTTCGATCCCGTGGGAATATCGGGATGAAAAGTATCCTATGTGTTAATCCTGGTTATAAACCATCTGTGTGCCAAATTTCATCCAAATCTGTTCAGTAGTTTTTGCGTGAAAGAGTAACAAACATCCATCCATACAAACTTTCACGTTTATAATATTGGTAGGATGTATTACTAGCGACCCGCCCTTACCGCATGGTTTTTACGACTAGACAAAACACGAACATTTCTTTATTATATCTAAGCTTAATTTTAATGTATCATACACATTTTGCGGAATAAATTCTCTAATGATGTTGAACACCGCATAAAAATCCATGGCGTGATTTAGAAAAACAACGCGTATAGACAGACAGACACGAAAAGCGACTTCAATTTATAATATATAATATTCTTTATTTCACAGACAACAATTGATCCAAAGACATTAAAAACAAGACTACTAGAAACAAATACAATTCTAGATGTTAGTAGACAATAATTTAACTTATAAACTACTAGCTGCGCCCCACGGTTTCACCCGCATAAGTTTCGATCCCGTAGGAATATCGGGATAAAAAGTACTCTATGTGTTAATTCTGATTTTAAACTATCTGTGCGCCAAATTTCATCCAAATCCATTTAGTAGTTTTGGCGTGAAAAAGTAACAAACATCCATCCATCAATCCATCCATACAAACTTTCGCATTTATAATATTAGTAGGATGTTAGTATTTATATTCTACTAAAGACAGGGTGGTTTTTATAAGATGCCTCATAATGGAGCTTTGTTTATATGTATGTATATAGTATAGATAATAACACATTGAAGAGTACTGAACGAGACACAATAGAAGTTTTATTGTTATTACGTCAAAGAGCGTTTAGTGTCCAGCAAAGTGTAAATATTCAGAAAACTCGTGATTGCCTCATTCGATTCCGGGTCAGGCAATTTTTTTTTGGTTTTTTAATGAGGAATTTCTCAGTGGGAGTTTGAGCTTGTGCCCTTTAAATGGCAATCAACTCACTCCCTTATTTATCATGGTACTGAACAAAACACAACTGCCGAAGTGTGGGTGTAGTAAACACTCCAGTCTATCGCTTTATTTTGTTGTTGGAAATGAAGTACAATGAAGGTTTGTTTCTCGTTAATAGAAATATAATACCTTAAGCTTTTCTCAATAGAGTTTAAAATGGATCGAACTATAATGGCGAGCAGCGTGGGCGAGTCTAAAAGCGTAACCCCGTAAGTAAACAATTCTGCAGGTCAATTGGGTTTCGTCAACTTCCTTAATATTGGAGCTGGGTGTAGAAAACTGTTGGTTTGAATTTACTCGAAGAGGTACGATAATATATCATAGCACGCATTGCGCCTGGTATATTCACGTTAAATTATATAAGCACTAGTAATAGAATAAACGACCAGGATAGGTTTCAAAAGCTCCACCTCTACGGACAAAATAAAACACGCAATTGTAAAACGAGATTTTTAAGTGATATCTAATAATAAAACTAGAGAAATAATAAATAAAATAAAATTTAGACTCTGATAAAAATTCTGATAAAATTCCGGAGTCCTACAGGGTTGGGTAGAGCTGTACTTAAAGTACACCCACATTTCACCAGTTTTGGTTAAGTTCCACGTAATAGGGGCGAGTCTATTAACATCAACCGGGCACAACCATAGCTACGATAACTTGCGTAGATGTTGAAACAGGCTATTGTTTATGTTAGTATTTGTTCAGATATACCTGCAACTGTTTAACTTTATCTTCATAGCGCGTTGATGACAATATAAATCGTTTCGAACCAGAATTCGGCAACGAATTTGGCGCTTTCGGTAGCGTCCATCAATTCCTGTAGCGTGCAGACAACTGTCTGACAGCTGACTTACGAATGGGTCTCTTTTTCGTCAACATGTAACCATAAAAATGTTGACCTATTCATGGTCCCAGCACTGTCCTTTTTCTCATGCTATTGGATTCTGCCAGATATAATCAACAACAGTCAAATTGTAATCTATTTTAACCAAAACAAATTTGGGTGTACTGTAGGTACTCCTCTGACTAACCCTTCAAGGATTCCAGGTGTGGCGTTATGGCTTTATGTTTAAACAAAGACGCTTGTAGGAAAATATCTTACTTTTTCGACTCTACAACCAAGCAGTCTTAACCGGAAAGCAAACTGACTACAAGGAAGCTGATTACCATTACCTTATGTCAATAAAACATTGTATAAAAATAAAACGACTCTTAAAGACGTCGATGTGACTCGGCCCACCCTAGTAATGGTTCTAATTTAACGTCTGTGGCACACCGAATACAACCCAAATTTTACAATTACCTCTGCTACGTCAACAGAAAGGGTTACCCATTGGCCCGACCGCTAGGAAACTTTCTGCTAACTTGACATTTATAGCCAAAACCTTTTCCGTATTTTCGGGGTTGCCTTCTTTGTAAAAAGAGCGAGTTCAAGTTGTAGATTAATCGTAGAGTTTTATTTGTGTTCGGCTTTTGTTTCACTTGGAGGGTAAATTATTTTAGCCGGGTTAAGAATATACTTTTTTTAAGTGTATTTGATTTCCATCGGGGGTCAAGGCTCGGTGACACTCATACATTAAAGAAAGGCACAAACAAAGAGATGCTTAGGCCCAGCTGTGAGGAAAGTTTAAATGTGAATAATAATGATGATGTAGGTATCCGAAAGTTTAATAATAATATAGCAGTTTTTAATGGCAGTGGTATATTGTTCATCCGCTAATAATAGACCTAAGTAATTCCTACATATGCCTTGTCTCCGGATATATTTAGAACAGTACTTCAGTGTTATGTGATACGTATGTTACCAGTTTATTACGGAAATAACTTTAGTAGTTACGTTACTAACACGATTCAGGATCATTAGTTTGAGTCCCGGGACAGACTCCTTATAATTTGTTAGATGTTTCTGTTACCATGCGGTGGTAGTTTTGGCCAACAGATCATAAATGCGCTCTAGACTAAGTAGTTAGAATAATTCATGGAAGACCTTTGCCTAGCAGTAAGATGATTCAAGTTGGCGGTATCAGTAAAATTAATAATACTGTGGGTAGGAGAACGAAAATTGGACTTGTGAGTTAAGCCCTATAAATGACATTACTTTAAAAAAATACCTACTCAATCATTTATTACATTTTACTATGAAAGAATGAAAAAATACAGAAAGAAAATACATTTAGCGACACAAACTAAAAGGCACACAACACAACATATAAACACGAGACAAGAAAAAAAAAAAAAAAACATGAAAGGAAAACAAATAAAAAGTGCGTTGTGAGAAATTAGCAGGAACTGTGCCTTGCAGCTGCACCAAATAGGCCCAGTCCAGCAAAAATGTCAGTCAACTAGTGTCTGACACTGGTTTTCAACTGGACTTGAAGTGTGAGGTGACGGATGTCAATCAGTTTTATATCCATCAGACCCAATCCAGATGGACATCCTAGCCGAGTAGCACACTAAAAAGACTTTCGGGACTTCTGGAAGTCCACAAAAAAGCACAACCTTAGGCCTAGGGATATTGCCAATGTTTTTAAATCCCAGTTTTGTGTCGAGCCAAGCAGTATTCCACCCTCTAAGGTGGTCGATGCTGAGTCACAGTGTACTGTCCTGGAACCAAGAGTTAAGTTCTTAGCTGCGGTCATAGCTAAGACCATAGGGTGTATGACCAGGGGTAAGTCTCCAGGACATGACGGACTCAGCATCGAGCACCTACAGCATGCAGGTCCCCACCTGCCACGTGTTTGAGTCATGCGGTTCACGTTCTGCCTTCGCCATTCGTACTTCTCGGACGAGCTGATGAGAACGGTGGTAGTCCCAATTATTGTAAAAAATAAAACAGGTGATATTTCAGATAAAAACAATAACACACCGATCTCATTAGCGACAGTCATCGCGAAGGTATTTGACGGCATGCTTAATGCTGTTTTGTTTTTTTTTTTTAAACAAGAAACAAACAAACAACAATCACAATAACCAATACAATAACAAAAAACAACAACCAAACAACACAACAAAACAAACAAACAATACAATAACTTTGCACGACACACACACCACACACACCACAGATAGTGCTGTACTGAGCTTAAAGCATGCTGTCAGATATTACACGGATCGGAGCACACCTGTTTACGCCTGCTTTCTCGATCTGTCCAGAGCGTTTGAACTGATTTCATACAAAGTGCTGTGGAGGAAGTAGCTCGACAGGCAAGTTGCGCCTGAAGTTGTTAAAATCTTCCGGCACTGGTACGGGAACCAGGTCAATAATGTTAAATGGTCGGGAGCTCTGTCAGACTCGTACAGGTTGAAGTGCGGGGTGAGGCAGGAAGGATTGAGCTCACCAACGCTCATCAATCTGTATATCGATGGACTTGTTGCCGAGCTCAGCAGCCGCCATGTGGGATGCTATGTACATATGTTGATGATGTTTGCTTTAACAACATCAGCTACGCTGATGATATGGTGCTGCTGAGCGCGTCAATAGCGGGACTCAGAGAGCTAATAAGCATTTGCGAAACGTACGCTGTAAAATATAACGTCAAAAAGAGCGAGCTTATGGTTTTCTAAATGTTCGGCGGATGTTCTACCAGTAAGGCTATGTGGGGTGCCCTTGGAGCGGGTAAACACATATAAATTATATTTTTTAATATTAGAATATAAACAGTATAAAAACATTTAAACATATAAAAAATAGTAGCCCACCGGTATCGGGAACAGGGTGCAAGCTAGCGGTGGTCAGGGCTCTAGAGTGAGAAACCATCTGACAATGCGAGCCGTATCCAGAAGTACCGCTTTCTGAATCAAGCCCTTAATCCAGCTGCCCAACGAGAGCCTCCTCAGGTATTGGTCGAGGCTCTTGGCTATTAAGCCATTGGCTGTCAAGACAATTGGCACAACGGTCGCTGAGTTCACATCCCACATGTCGACAACCTCGTGAGCCAAATTAAGATACTTGATTTGTTTATCTTTCTCGGCTTTCACGAGGTTCTCATCATGCGGAACAGTTATGTCAACAATCATTGCGCGCCGCTCTGATCGATTCACCACCACTATATCAGGCTTATTGGCAACAATAGTCCTGTGATTGATGATGGATCGATC
Organism: Apamea epomidion; assembly: GCA_947507525.1. Classification (NCBI taxonomy): domain Eukaryota; kingdom Metazoa; phylum Arthropoda; class Insecta; order Lepidoptera; family Noctuidae; genus Apamea; species Apamea epomidion. The sequence continues at coordinate 14,456,923 of OX382238.1, forward strand.
CCAGTACAATGTGATATTTCCATTTTCAAGAACTGGGTCGGGAACATACCTGTAGTACGGCACCTCCGATACCACAAGGTTGTATTTCAGAGCAAGTTACTGATGGATTATCATAGCTACAAAGTTGTGTCTATGCAAGTACTCTCCGTTAGCTAGACGAGAACACCCGGAGATAATATGCCTGATTGATTCCCCCGGCCGGTGGCATGCCGGACAGATGTCAACCGTGCCGTCTTTCACAATAAATCTCCAGTAATTGTTCGTCATCATAACTTCGTCCAAAATTGCACAGAAAAAACCTTCGGATTCTCCAAAGAGGTCACCGAAACGCAGCCAGGCTACGGACGTTAGTAGATCCATATCGGGCCTATGTAGGGCCCAGAAAAAGCATCCGTGAAGCTCCTTACTCTGCCATACCACCATGCGTTCATTCGTGTCAAGCACTACTGGCTTGCGCCAGTTCTCTTTGCCCCAGGAGAGCGGGGAAAAACCAGCGCTGGGGCTCTGTCTCGTATAGGGCTAGCATTATGCTGAGTGATGGCGGGATGTTTACCCACAACTTGTTATTTTTTTTCTGTTTGTGTTCTTTTTTATGCGTCATGTTTGCCGGAAATAAATGTATTTTCTCTCTATCATTCTTTCAATGCGTACCTACATAATTGAGGTGGTAACTTATTGGCCTACATACTTGTGATTTACCGTCTGCATTATATGAACCCAATGAATTATTTCCGTGTACATATCTACATGATACATGTGTCGTCACCATATAGTCTCTATACGTGTAAACAATTTCCGGCAGCAGGCATTCGAATAAGCACGTTATCCATCTTACACACCTACGTATCGATTTTGATGACAACCGTCCCGACAGGAATAGTCCGTCTCGAATATTCCAATTTATTATCGGCTCCCAATGGAACTCTGACTGTTCTAGATTTTCGAAAATACGGAAAATTGTTTCGAGTTTTGATAGCGAGGTGCATGAAGTTGAGAATAGCTCATGTTTTTCCGTGGATTGGAGCTGCATTATATTCCTATTGAGGGATGTCAAAACTATTATACACCATAATTTTTTTGTTGGTATACTGGCGTGTGCTAACTCACATCATCATCATCTGCCTAGCCTTTTCCCAACTATGTTGGGGTCGGCTTCCAGTCTAACCGGATGCAGCTGAATACCAGTATTTTACATGAAGCGACTGCCTATCTGACCTCCACAACCCAGTTACTGGGTAATACGATACCCCTTGGTAAGACTGGTTGTCAGATTTTGATGTGTGATTTTGATTTTTTTTATTTATATTTCGTGTGCTAACTCACATAATGGAAAAAAAATTTTTTTATGTTTTTTGTTTCGTAATGATATTTACTTCCTATTGTATAGAATCAAGTTCTTCTAACTGGACAGACAGCTGTGGTGCTAGGTAGTTTGTTGCACCACTTCTTCCCAGCTAAAGCACTAAGAATAGGTGAAGGGCCTGCTTTGGGGGACTGTCTTATGTAATTTTGACGTTCAAAAAGTGCTGATTTTTTTTTTTTGCTCAGTTTAATTTGAATAAATTACTTTTGATTTTGATTTTATGGTTTAAGAGGTTGTGTAGCAGTCAAATATTTCGCTGTATTGATTAATTTGTCAATAATTGATTATGAATTGCAATAATAACACTGAATTAGGCATTGTGACAATTTTGTTTTTAAAAATAATTTAGAAAGTTTCAAACATATTTTATTACTCCTAAAACTAAACATTTAGAGTTACAACATTGATAAAATAATTGCAATGCTGCTACTAACCGGCACTGGGCCCGCCTGGTGGATTATAGCCCACTCCCTCTCACCGAGAGGAAGCCTACTGTGTCCCAGCAGTGGGAAAATTATATGCTGATTACGCTTATTCTATTTAAGTAAAACCTCATACATATGTGGCAAGAAGGAAGATTAAAGGGAATTTCGGGAATTAATCTCATTAGTGCTTCGAAAACCCTTTCAAAGGACATACCTAGACATAAGAAAATTGGCGTTTGGTATAAAGTAATTCAAACACGAGATAAGTATGTCACGCAGTAGTCCATTTACCTAATCAAAGCCTGAGGATCTTGTGGTAGGCTGGCTTCCACGAGATGATCAGGCCAAGTGTCCTGCTAATATATTTATTTATTAAAACTTCATGTACAAGTAAAAAAATACTGTATAAAGACGGACTTAATGCCTGAGGCATTTTCTAGCAGTCAACCTTAGGGGGATGCAGACATAAAACATGGCAGGTGCCACATACGGGATAAATTAGCTAGGAAATTACTATAAAATACAAGAATAAATACTAATACAAAGATAGATACCATAGATAGATAGATCATCTGTTAAGTATTAAATACTAATACTCAACAAGCATTTCCCCAATTATCCTACGGGAATGTACTTCAGTGACAATGTCCTTATCCAGGCTATGGATATGAACATAGACCTGTGTGCCAAATTTCATCCAAATTTGTTCAGCCGTTAAGGCGTGAAAGGAACAGACAGATGGACAGAGAATCAGGCAGGCCGACAGAATGACAGATCGACAGAAATTTCGTATTTATAATATTAGTATGGATTATTGTTACTTCAGGGTGGTCACATAACAGGCCCGGGTCGACGGCGCGTTGTGTTCCACGCGCGCCTCAAAGAGCTGTCAGCACGAACTGACGGGGTCCGCTAGGGCCGATGCCGCCGGGGCTGCGGGTTGTTCGAAAGAGATACCGTGGCCCCTGGCACAGGCAACTGAAGGAACACGGGTGGGTTTTAGTCAGTAAAAGTCTGACACTCCCTTCTGCTCCGCCCAGAGCGGGAGGAGTCATTTGATGATTTCCCACCCAGAAAAAAAAAAAAAAAAAAAAGGGTGGTCACATAACACAATGTACATATATATATATATTATATCAACAATCATAGCACGAATGAAGATCTATTGAGAACAGTACAGTCACGAGCAAAAGTATGTATACACTCGGCTTTATTTAAAAGCGATTTACTCCTTTATTTTTTAATCAAATTTTATGTTGTTACGAACATAGCATTTTCGAACTCATAGGTTTATGTAATGTTTCGTATTTCAACGTTGCATTCGTTATTTCACGAAAAAATCGCAATTGAAAGTTCCTAAGTGTTGACATATTGGTGCTCGTGACTGTACACCGTAGTCCTTTATGTATAAAGGTACAGATAATGACTAATTAAGAACATTATCAGTTGCCAAATATTAATTACATTGCTATTAATATATTCAAACACGTAATTTTCGATCAAAAGCTGCGACTGAAAGCCTTCCCACACCTTCACTTACAGCCCCTACATATTACATCTAGAGTTTAGCTTACAAAATTACTTGCGAGGGCAATGAACTCTAATAGTGCCATGTCGTTAACCTCTGTCGACATTAAAGCAGTTTAAGTCTCGTCATCTGCAGTCAAATTAGTTCAGAAAACGTTTAAAAAAACTGAAGGAAACACTCGCTGAGTCACGAATTAAAGTGATTCTGAAAGCTGATTGTATACTTTTACCGGTGGATTTTATAGAAGCTAGTATTTAGTGCTCGTAAATGGATATTTTCATGGGAAACATGGAAAGGAAAATCCATTTTTTGTACCTAGTCTATTATAGAACCATAACTACGAGTACCTACCTACAGAATTAGCAACGGTATTTGAATAAGCAACAAACAAAACATTATCTAAAATAGTCAAAGGAGAGGATCCCCTCTAATTACCGTACTCTCTCTGCCTAAAACCTCCCACAAAGACGGCGTAAAGCCAACCACGGTTACCTCATTAACGCATATGTTAACGTTCCCCGCTCATAGATAGGTCCGTTGGCCGCTGTCAAAAACGCAACTCACAGTCCATTGTTGCTTACGGCCTCCGATTAACAGACTTGATTTATTATTAAACGGGTCTTCGTCGACCTTTTGGTAGGTGTATATAAATGGCTGTTTAACGCACAAAATATTTAGGTAAGCTTTTAACCGTGTGACCGTTGTCCTACTTTTATTCTGTTCCAACATAAATAGTTGGGAGTAAGTTCCTTAATTGTTTCGGCGGTTTAGGTAGAGCTTCTAAGAAAACGGCTCTTGGAACCATTGTTGAGAATATTTTGGTGCTTCTGGAAAGGTTGGTGTGCCCACCGTTTGTAAGTTTGCCCTTTATTGTTTGACGGTAATGTTGAGTGTTCTCAGTGCTGTGACTTTGTATGTGCGTCCTTTCTGCTTGACTGTGAAGGATAATGTACAAAGGGGTATTTACTTACCCTATGTGTGGTTGGAATACTGCTACATGTTGTAGTAGTTTTCTTGCTGCATCTTGTTTTAGCTTTTGCAACGTTTTATGAAAATCTGGTTTAGATTTAACCGTATTATTCAGTATGTAGGTATGTTTTCTTAGACTTTTAGTTATTAGTTCTGAATAAATAAGTGGTTGGTTGTCACTTCCATCCTGTATACAATTTTGTTACATAATGCTTCTTGAACTAATTTTGAAATGTCCTACGTTTCACATTTCACACTACGTTTTTCTCGAAGGGTTCGTTAGAGGTGCAGCTATAGTACACCCATGTTTCGCCAGTTATGTTTAACTAGCACCGCCTCGCGGTTTCACCCGCATAAGTCTCGATCCCGCGGGAATATCAGGATAAAAAATCATCTTTGTTAATCCTGGTTATAAACTATCTGTGTGCCAAATTTCACCAAAATCCGTTCAGTAGTTGGAGCGTGAAGAATTAACAAACATACAAACACATACACACTCACAAACTTTCGCCTTTATAATATTAGTGTGAAGTAGGTTTTACTACGTTTCATGTCAACATATCATATTTTGAGCACAAGTCGTTTAAACCTAAGTGCATTACGCTAATAAAGGACTATTTACCTTGTTAATTAAACCTTGGCATGATACGGACACACGACACATACAGATTATAGCGTTTAGTGATTAGTTTTATAATAATTATTTAATGACCTACTAACTTGTATTTGCTTTGTAGAAGTTGATCTGGGATTTTCTACCTCAGGATAAGTACCGATAACAAATGGCAATAGTAGAATCTAATCAATAACTGAAGCAGTGGTCGCCCAGTGGTAAAGGTCCCGACTTTACCAGTTGTAGGTCGTGGGTTCGAACGCAGGCAAGCATTTACTTTGTGTAAATCATTTCACACCACTGCTCTCAAAACGGTGAAGGAAAACATCGTGAGGAAACCGACATGTCTTAGAACTAAAAATTCAAAGACATGTGGACATCTACCAACCCGTACTGGGCCCGCGTGGTGGATTACAGCCCACTCCCTCTCACAGAAAGGAGGCCTGTGTCCCAGCAGTGGGAACATTATAGGTTGATTATGCAGGCTCACTTTTTTTTTTATGCCCGTTCGAATCAAAGCTCTTCCAATAATTTACTCTCCCCTAATTAAGACTCGCTAATAAGTTCATCATTTAATTATAACTTAATCACAAAGCTCTTTGCTATTTTATAAATTGGTTATCTCATACTTAATGTAAGTACATAATACATTTGGTAAAGAGGATCAAAGTACTTAAACCGTAGGAGATTTTGGCTAATACGAGGGCTTATGACCTTAACTTCAATACTATAATATTCAAGGTGCTTATAAGACCTTAAGGTGTAAATTTTGCCTTAAAGGAGTCAGGTTAGGTATCGTTAAAGATAATGACGGTCGAAGGATAGGAACTTTATTCGAAAGGTAACCTTACACTGTTTAATTAATAACTCTTAACTTTCTTTGGGAATAAGGGTTTTCTACCAGAAGGGTGTTGTACAGACCATCAAACTGAACAACTTTGCCCATGGGACCAACATCATAATTACAACAAAAAAAAAACCGGTCAAGTGCGAGTCGTGCGAGTAGGTATGTAACTACAAATTTACGGTTCTCGGATTTTTTTCCTTTACTTGTGCTACATGACATTGCTTCTTGCGAAATTTCATGATTCTAGGTCAACGGGAAGTACCCTATAGGTTTTGATTCCCTTGCGAGTGTCAAAATATGCGGCATAAACGGAACACAAACGTCCGTATCTTTTGATTGCTTTGACTTAGAAGTTGTTTTTTTCACTGTTTCAAGGGATAATTGATAATAATATGGATATAATTATAATTAATTATATTACAATTATAATTGGGATATTGGTAATTGATATTAATTTCAACTTGATAACTCCACGCGTTCGTGACAAAGAGGGTCTTAACAGACGGACAGACAGACAGACGGACAACGAAGTGATCTTATAAGGGTTCCGTTTTTCTTTTGAGGTACGGAACCATAAAAATCAATGGTCCCATACAAAACTTTAAATATACCTACTCGGCCCAAATGGATAGGACGGTTGATTTAAGTATTTTCACTATAAACCAAATAACAATATTTGCACTGGTTATTCAGAAAATGTTATTTATCCGGTATAATAAAATAACAATGGCCATAAACAAATAATGTGTAATGGTATTATCACTGTAAAGAGACTTATTTTTACGGTTGCATTTTTATCCACATTTTACCGGTTAAGCCAATATTATTTTCCACGTTCAGAAAGATTTAAAAGAGAAAATAATACACTTTAATGAAAGCTTTTCATTAAAGTGATAAAATACTTTAAAAAAACATTTAAAACATAGTATTGTAATTGTGGCTGGTACTGGTATGTACTGATACGAAGTAGGACGAGGGGCTCGTGGCTAAATTAATAATAACAGCAGCATGGGTCGATCTTTGAAAGAAAACATTTACTTGCGGTAAACATGACGCAAAAAAGAACATAAAAACAAAATAAAGAAAACAAAAAACAATTCAAAATGGTTGACATGCGTCACATCCACGCAAAACGGCTAACGCTCAGCATTATGCTGCGACCCTATGCAAGACAGAGCCCCAGCGCTGGTTTTCAGCGACCGCCGGCGCCGGCGCCGACGTAATGACGTCGTCCGGTGCAGCAAACAATTATTCATCAACAAGTATAAAACGACTATTTTGTTTTTTTAAAGTAAACAGTTAATAAGACGCTGTACTGGTACAGCGTACACACGGCTACACACCAAGTTAGACTGTTTGGACTTTGGACTACTAGAAGTTGAACGCTGCGAATCGTGCGAGAGGTCTCCAATATCTTCAATGTTTCTCTCTATAAAAAACCTAATTCGGACTATTACGAACACTTTTAAAATAGTCAAACCAGTCCAGCCGTTCTCAAGTGATACTCTTCATAACGAACAGCATTTTATTTTAATTATTTACTAGCTTTTGTCCGCGTCATCGTCCGCGTGTTCCTCCGACCCACCCCTTCATATCGCATCACCTGTCACGCTCGGCTCAAATTTCGCCTCAAAATTCGGCTATCAAATACAAAAAAAAAAAAAACAAATCCGACTGGCAGTTTCAGAGATTGCGTTCAAACAAACAAACTCTTCAGTTTTATTTTTAGTATTGATAGATATAGGATTACTATGGATGCTGATAATTACGCTTACTTTGTTTTCAACCGATCGTTCTAATAGTCGAGTCGGAAGTTCATTGAAATGTAGTTTAATAATCGACCTGTTTCTGGTTGTACGCATTGCGACTCCTGTTTGATCCTGCAGTAGGTAGGTAATTAGGAAAACGACTACATCGAAATTTTTCAAGCTAGCAGGGTTATTTTTTGTCTACATACTTCATGTAAAATACTGGTGTTCAGCTACATCCGGTTAGACTGGAAGCTGACCCTAAAATAGTTGAGAAAAGGCTAGGCAGATGATGATGATACTGCAATCACCAATTCAGCTGCAAATAGTAGAGATTTACTCTAATAACTTAAGACACTTGTGTGGAAATCGGTTGGGTATGTGCTGCGGAGGAATGAGGAAAATGTCATGAGGAAAGTTTTGAGTATGAATGTTGATGACTGTAAGAGTAGGGAAAGGCGAAAGAAACAATGGATGGAGTGGGCGAGAGGTGATATGCCGAAAAAGGCTGACTGCCGAGACGACGAGAAATAACTATGGAAGAATGAGACAGGTTGCGCCGAACCCAAATATATGGACAAGGTCAAGAGGACGAAGTCTTAAGATAAGTCGAATCTATTAAGTTTAACTTCATAGTAATAGGCTAGTTTCCTAAAAAAATCTAATTAGTCCGTCAGTTAGATTATCAAAACATATTGGACCCGTATTTTTTCTTTTGTCAATTATATAAAAAAATTATGAAGATATCGCCCGTTAAAGTTCCGCGTGACGTCACTTGCCTGCCTTGCCTTGCTACATTTTATAGCATGGCGTGACGTCACGACCAAATTAATTAGACTCCCAAATTTTGACGCGCTTTATCTTTGTCATTTATTGTTTGATTGACATAAGAACAAATACGTGTCCATTATTTTTCGATAATCTAACTGACGGACTAATTATAATAATTATTTTTTTACCCAGGAAACTACCCTATTATTATTATTACTTATTCCTCAAGATAATCAACGTAGAGACCCAAATTCCATAGTCTGTAATAGTCCTCCAGACCGAATTTCTGTAAAAACTTGTCTAAAACTAGCCTTTGGCGCGGGATATATAGGTATTAGCCAAATTAGCCGTTGGTCCTGCGCCTCATTTCTATCCGGTCGTGTCGAATTGCCGTTCCATCGAGCTATGAGAGTAAGGGAAGAGATTGCACCTGTGTCTGGACACATGCAAGTGTAGTTTAGAGGTAAGATCATTATATATATATATACTCACCGGATTGTGTTATGATGATGTCAAATAATAATTATATGTATTAATACCTAAAAAAACATTCTGCGTATAGATTGAAGGTTCTATGATAAAAAGTTTGTGCTAAAAATACTCACCTTTATAAGCTTACATATCTCCTTGTTATTTTTGTAACAAAGGGCAAGTATGACGTCCTTAGTTTAACTTCTGTAAAACAAGCGTCAAGGTTGAAGATTAGAAGAAATAAGTTTGTTACGTTCTACAAAATTGTTTCTTCTGAATTGCTCGGAAGCATGCGATGAACGTTATCAAAACCTTCTTAGCAACCTCACGATTTGGGGGTTTAGACTTTTACTTACAAGGTTCATAAACAATGGAAACGGGTAATACCCTAAAATTACTTAGTTTATCGACAATATTAAACATTTGAAAATTAGTTTTGTGAAAACAAAAGAAAAACGTATCCACAAGGTTGCTCAGCTTCGCTCAAGGTCTAAATTTCCTTAATGAACACTCAAAAATCAAACCGAAATGCTGTTGACTAATATTTAATTAAATATCATAATATAGTAACGTATGTTCTTTATGTATGTTCCGGATTGGCGCAAAAACGGCTGAACGGATTTGGATGAATATGGCACACAGATAGCTAATAACCTGAATTAACACATAGGGTACTTTTGATGCCGGTACTACGCGTTCCCGAAGAATATTTTCCGACACCCACGCGGCGCGAACCCGTTAATTAAATACTTGCTTTTGTGTTAATTAAATAGAAACATTTCATTACAGAAGTTGTAGGTAATTGAGTATCGATGTTACTGATTTTGTTCCTCTCAGTCGCATAAAATCTGTAACGATCTAAAACGCGCTTTGCATTTGTAATGCCTTCGTACGTTCGTAATTAAATTCTATCTGAATCTCGATTAATTATTTATTCATCTTCCCTACATAACAAGTGTCTATTGTAAAGCAAACTGTTTTAATTTTCCGACAGCTCTGCTATTTATATATATTAATTAAACGAAGGAATTGTTTACATCCGGATTTACAGTAGCGGCATTTACTTGATAAATATAATTGGAATACCTCCCTACCGTGTTATAGGATTTTGAAGGCAATGATGTTCGTTGTGGGGCGATGGACGGAAATAAATAATAAGAAGATTCCTCAATAATTCATTAAGAGTTAAGCATTACGGGCATTAGTTAAAAACCCGAAAGCCTGACAACCATGTCATTCGTGGATCTTTGACAGTCGTTACAGGTCTTACCAAGCCACCAAGGGGTATCGTATTAACCAGTAACGGTTGTGGAGGTCAGATAGGCAGTCGCTCCATGTAAAACCCTGGTATTCAGCTGCATCTGGTTAGACTGGAAGCCGACCCCAACATAGTTGGAAAAAGGCTAGGCAGATGATGATGATGAATTAATTAAGACATAATAATTCGTAGAAAACAATAAAGTGACATTCTTTTTGTCATAATCTAAGCTAATGGTGGAAAACTAAAGAGGGCGCGCCTGTCGTGTGCGAGCCTTGGTTGCGCAGGCTTCTGGAATCTTCTACGCGTCGTCATACGTCGTTTGCATATATGTGTGTATGCCTTTGCACACACATGCGAGGCGTTAACAAGGATTTACTGTTCTTCTTTTGTTTTAAATGGTCGCTTTATTACAAGAGCTTCAAACGCAACTTCACGATACACGCAGAGTGACATGTTTTTATCATAGCAAAACAATAAACTAGGTAGAACTCAATTTTATTTCACATGAACCAATAGAATTGTCCGTCGTCTGCAATAATTTCTAGCAATATTATTAAAATTTGTAGATACTTTCTAAACATAGATAGATATATTGCATCTCAAAAAATATTGCCTCCGAATTTTTTTATTAGTTTTACTGGTGTTTTTTTACTGTTTTAGTTGTGATCACGCCTGATGGAAAGCGCTGAATGAGGTCCAAAATAAACTATGAATCCTACGCCTTGTGAGACATTACAGTTTATTGCACCAAGAAATGCCAAAAACATTCCGGTTCTGTTAAAATAAAACCAGTTAACAATCGATTTGAAATACATCATCCTTCAAAAAAACTAAAAATAAATGTACCATTATTACGATACCTTTCCTAAAACCAATATTGAAAGCATTGCTCAGAGTTATGACGGGGAATAAAGTCTATCGGCGAATTTTAAGGGCTGTCAAACTGAGTTTACAGCTAAAGGTGATGTAGCCATGTAAAATGCTTGTAGTAAAAGGTTTACGTGAGTCATTACATGTTGGAGTTGACTAATTCCGTTATGATTATGACTAGGGATTTTGGTAGGGGATTTGAGGGTTTTGGTTAGGGTTGCTAACAGAACAGTTTATTAATAATTTACTTTTCTTTAACAAATTCATATTATTTTGTGCAATATTGTCTAGATCCGTGCCCGGTTTATGGCAAAGTCTCGCCCTCTATAACATGGGACTCAAACATAACTGACGAAATGTAGGTGCATTATATCTACACCTCTGCCTACTCCTACGGGGATAACAGGCATGATGTTATGTTCTGTATATTGTAGTGTCCTATGCGGTCCTATGGTTTTCAAGATTGGACGGATCTTTGAGGAGCTACGCCATCAACTCAGTTGACTATATGGGCTTGTTCGATCATTAAAAAATAATGTTGATGTCGTTCCGATCTCGAACATTTTATACGAGTACCCGATTGCCCAGCGCAATGAGTTGGTAGAAAAGCACCTTTTCAGATTTAAAGCACAGTTTTATTCTTAAATCACAAACTTGTAATCCTATATAATACATATTAGGCCCAAAAAGCTTTTGTAACAACAACAATAACTCTCGTTAAACGGAAAGTAATTTAAATCTGACAGTACATAGGTCCTCAAGTCAAACAAGATGCGGATACAGGTGGATTCATTTTCAGTTTGCACAAGATCCTGTGTTCCAATGCATATATAGTTAAGGGTTCACTTACAACTTGATGCCTACAAGGAATTAATAGAGGCATCTGTTAATTCCATGTTGGTATAGTTATGATCCAACGGATTCCTATTGCAATTAAATTGCGGGAAGCACAGAACCTGCGATGCTTGTGAGAGGCCTATGTCCAGCACAATCAACTCAAGATTTAGCATATACTTCTAATACTGCTTGAAATATTCATATTTTTCGTCGATTGTTGCAATGCGAAGAATAAACAACGTGAGCCGGCAAGAGTAAACAAATAAAATAAAATAATATCATCTTATCATTATCATCATTTCAGGCGAAAGATATCTACTGCTAGACATAGGCCTCCCCCAAGCAAGCACATGCCAACCAGTCTTACCAAAGGGGTGTCGTATCGTGGGTAGCTCTCCGTCCGATCAGGACCAGGCCCGTGCCGGACGGCGTGTTTGTGTTCCACGCGCGCCTCAAAGAGATGTCAGCGTAGTTGACGGGGCCCGACAGGGCCGAAGCCTGCCGGGGTAGCGGGATCGTCCGAAAGGGTGCCCTGGTACATAAAGTGCTAAGGAAGGAACACGGGTGGGTTTTAGTCAGTAAGAGTCTGACACTCCCTTCTGCTCCACCCAGAGCGGGAGGGGTCATTTGATGATTTCCCATCCTCAAAAAAAAAAAAAAAAAGGGGTGTCGTATTACCCAGTAACTGGGTTGTGCAGGTCAGATAGGCAGTCGCTCTATATAAAATACTGGTATTCAGCTGTATCTAGTTAGACTAGAAGCCGACCCCAAGATGGGAAAATGGCTAAACAGATGATGATAATGTTTTTATACAGGCTGATTTTTTAAAGACCAGCCGAATTTAAGGATGTGGTACAGACCATCAAACTGAACAACTTTCTCCATGGGACAAATAGCGTAATCGCGAAAATTTTATCAACTGTCCCATAGAAAACTTCAATACCTACTCGACCTAAATGTATGGGACGGTTGAATTTTTATTCGCGATTACGATGTTGGTCCCATGGAGAAAGTTGTTCAGTTTGATGGTCTGTACCACATCCTTAAATTTGGCTGGTCTTTAAAAAATCAGCCTGTATAACGATGAATAAAAAACCAAAAATTGAGGGTGGTATAACCACCCTCAATTTTTGGTTTTTTATTATATATTTCAGCACGAACTGACGGGATCCGCTAGGGCCGATGCCTGCCAGGGCTGTGGGTTGTTCGAAAGAGATACTGTGGCCCCTGGCACAGGCAACTGAAGGAACACGGGTGGGTTTTAGTCAGTAAAACTCTGACACGCCCTTCCGCACAGCCCAGAGCGGGCGAGGTCATTTGATGATTTCCCAAACAAAAAAAAACACAGGACAGGCCTGTTGGTCTAGTGGTTAGTGACCCTGACTGCTATGCCGGAGGTCGTGGGTTCGATTCCCACCCAGGACAAATGTTTGTGTAATGAGCACGATCATTTGTTCTGTGTCTGGGTGTAATTTATCTTTAATATTTATGTATTTAGAAATATATAAGTATGTTTATCAGTTGTCTAGTACCCATAACACAAGCTCTGCTTACCTTGGGACTAGATGGCGTTGTGTGATAGTTGTGGAATATTTATTTATTATTATTTATTTTTATCTCGACGATAAATAAAAAGGTCACTCTCATCAGGCTGATCCCGAAACCCTCGAAATATGTACATATTTAGGGTTTGTTCAACTCTAGATCCTCAACCGCCTTTTTCATAGCGGAATTATACATAATTTTAGTATCAAAATGTGTGAGAATTTACCAACAACTACTTAAGTCAAGTTATCAAAAAAGGACTTCTGTCTTCAGAAGGGTACTAGTTAAAAAGCGTATTTGTATTGCGCAGTTATTTTTTATAAAAGTGTCAAAGTTTTGTGTTCCGGACTGATCCTTTTTTGCGTTGTTGAGCGGAAATCAATTGATCTCGATCCACACATTAAGCTTAAAAGTCCGAACCGATAAAATCCTCTTTTACTAAAAAAAAAAAGGTTCAGACCTTCGCCAAATTGCTTTGTAGAAATTCAGGTACAAATACACAGTTAAAGGTAAAGATAAAAAAAGATACAGATAGACTCCTACGTGATATTGTGAAAGTTAAAAAGTTCATTACAAAGGTGGATTTTCAGGAACTTTTCTACTTTTTGTACGAATCGTTTCATGAAAAAAAGTTTCGTAAATGAAAGACACGTTGCGCCTGTACGAACACGAATGGAATGGGCGGGTTTCTGGTACTTGAAGACTAGAATTTGGGCCATCGTTTTCGTTTCGGCGAATGCCTAGATATTTATTATTAAACTACATTTCAATATGTTAGGTGTGTGACCTTTTCTGTTTAGGCAATAATTGATTTTAGAAATAAAGCTGCTACACCCCTTTTTTGTGGGTATGGCATCTCTCAGTTCAACCTATGAGGTTGTCGTCTGCTTAACCGAGCTTGCTTGTGGATGCCTCAATAAATTAAAGCTAATCCCACTGATCCGTCTGTCTATTTGCTGTTCTGCTAACACTCTAAAACATCTCTGATAAGTCTCCAGCTTTAACTCTCTCGTTGAGAGCAAGTGTCGCATTGTAAGTGTAACATACGGTTCGAAAAGTCACCATTTTCTTAGGTGTAGACAGTTTGTCTTTTTCGAGTTTCGGTGTCGTTGATGAGTAAAAAAGGACCCCTTAGAGTCGACAACGCTTTTAAAAACACTACTTATTTATTTAGGGCTGATAATTCAATCATCTACTAACTTTAAACGAGGAATAATTTTGAAATTTTGACCGTTATTTCATACAAAAAAACACGTCAATCGTCAATTTTATTCCTCGAATAAAACCTATTTGGCGATGGAAAACTCAGCCCGTAATCATTTAATTCGAGCAACAAGACTCATAGCATAGAATAAATATGCTCAAAGTATTGGTAACCATATATAAATATGTACTTACAAACTATGTTAGTAATACAATTACAAAGACTAAAACAGAGCCAACAACAGAAACAGATTGCAACATCATTGCTGCAAGGTGACAGGTCCAGCCGAAACCTTGCAATAGTGGTTGAGAAACTCACAATCAAGCCTGCTAACTATCATAGATAGGATGCTGTTGGCGCTGCCCCGCACCCTACGGACCAAGGACCATAATAACCGAAGCACATTTCATATATGTAGGTACAATTTATATTAAATTAATCTTCGGCTGTCTTGCTTGGCCTTGCTAATGTTAATAAAACAGAAAACTTCATATTCAGCAATCTCTCAAACAATATTCAATTTAATTGAATAAATTATGTTAGTATCGCAGCTTCAATTACTTTAACAGAATGCCGGCGGCGGCGGCGGCCATTGCTCAATCTTGAAGTAAGACCAATAGCTTCTAATAAATCCCTTGAGATTTCTTTATTTATCTTTGATAATTTTGCTTTAGGTACTTTAATTGAAAGGGAAAACGGAAGGGTAACAAAAAAAAAAGTAGAAGTATGATGCTATTAGTAGATAAGTAATATTAGAAAGAAATAATTTTGAATATATAGCTTTTTTGGCAAATAGGTAGGTAAGTATGTCCGTGGATGCGTGACCATCTTCATATACCAAACCCCCTCCGTGTCTCAGTTAGTACGTTAAGCTGTTGGCCCCGGCTGTCGTTCGTAGATCTTTGTCAGTCACTGGCTGTCATCTTTGCCTGAAAGTCTGACAGCCAGTCTTACCAGGGGGTAACGTATTACCCAGTAACTGGGTTGTGGAGGCCAGATAGGCAGTCGCTCCTTGTAAAATACTGATATTCAGCTGCATCCGGTTAGACTGGAAGCTGACCCGAACATAGTTGAGAAAAGGGCTAGGGACTCGGCATATGATGATGATGAGGTAGGTAAGTATTTATGTACCTACTGTCAGCTTCCCGATCGATAGTTAAAATAATGTTCAGACTTAGCTGAGCAAACACTGATAAAGGCTCCAAAAGTATTTTCCTCGTCATTTTCTGTTGTGTTTGAATAATAAATAATGGATAAAAATTAATGCTAAGAAAGATTACATTTCCATTTTCGCTGCTCCTTTATCAGTGATGTATTTTACAAAAATCTATTAAGTACTCACATCAAAAGCCTGAATACAATTAGGGTAAATTCGATAACGATATACAAACCTCATTAAAACTTTTAACTGAGTCAATCAATTTTACATCACACGCAGTGAACATCAAAAGAGTCAGAAACTCCACCAAGCAGGCAACAATTTTACTCCTTACTGCGTAATCTGATTAAGTATCAACAAGACTTGTAAGAAAACGTTACTTTAAACAATTAAGATTTATTCTCGACATAGCTAAGTTATTAAAACTTGGAGTGTATACAAGTAAAGGTGCGTATACATCGAAACGCGTACAGAATGGCGGCTTCGCGGTTTTAGATACTGCGGCTGTGTGTATCCTCACGCGTACAAATTGATAGTTTACTTTGGCAAAGGGTTAACGGTAACCAATTAACGCAAGCACACACATGGCGTATATCAGTAGAGCAAACCATGTAGGTTTCTGAGGACAATTCCGACCTTTGCTCTAACACGGGCCGTTTAGTGGCTTTAAATGTATGCATCGACCCCCTTCATAATTCTAATAATTTATTTGTCATTATAATGGTCTTACGATTAGTCAATGGTATCATCACATTCTGCCAAGTGTGGCGTGCGCATATCCTTTAATCAGGACTTGCTCATACCTTGGAACGTGCCTCAGTAATACTGATTCTCAACGTCATAAAGGTCACCATATTTTGTAACGTTAAACAGGACAGAACTTCCTAACTTTCCTGCGAGAGCATTCAAAGTAATTGCAAGTTCTTATACTATAGACATTCGCGCGAAAGGTTCTCTTGCGCATACAAAGATGGGAACACCGCCTAACATTTGAACAAAGTGGCGGCAAGAAACAGCTGGGAGGCAACAACTGGGAGGCAATTAATAGTGCGGCAAACGAAACAGTTCAGCATTACGATGTCGGAAGGTAGTTAAATGTGCGACATAATGAAACAGTCCTTGTAATTACTTTTACATACTTGAACATTTACATGTTAAGTTTTGCGACGTTGGAAGAAGTTTAAAGACTTTGGCGGTGCATCTTATTCAAATGTATTGCTATGAAAACTTTGGTACCCCGTTTGGTGTCTTCTAAGCGTTGGAAAGCGATGATGGTAGGCAATTCAATTTTCTTTATAATTTATAAACTTTTGAAAAGTGACAGTCTAATTGAAATAAATGACTTGAACATTGAGTGCGCCTTATTATTAATTTCTTTGAAACTAATTTAATCCCGCCACGTGATCTTCCTACCCTCAATACTCTAAAAAAGGGTCTACTCTACCCAAAAAGAAATATAATATAAAAAAACGCTTTATAGTACAGTGCTTCCTTTTATAAAATTCTATTTAAAAATTATATTGCATTGCAATTTTAGGTTACATAACATTAAATTCCCGGACTCATTCTTGCTATTATTTTTATTTTCTACGTAAAAATTAACTGAATTTTTTTTTTTCAAAATTTATCTCCTTTTACTTACAAAGTTTCTTAATTACAGGCTGTATATATATTTTACAACTATATTTATAACCATTGTGTACACAGACGTATTAGCAATGATACAAATATGTGGGCTACTCACAACATAAAAGGGCTAACAAAACAGTATATTTTTACCCCTTGTAAACACGACCTAACAGGAGTAACAACGCACGAGCTATATTCTGTTGTTACTCCAAGGTCAACAAAAAACTGCCTCTTAAAGTTAATTAAATCCCAAACGGGAAGTATCTTCGAAATTACTTTACGTTAAAAACTTCCAGTGATTGATATTGCTTGGAAAAATAAATAGAAGCAATTTTTGTAAAGACAATGTTTCACGTAAATGGGGCGTACGATGTTGTCTTGCTACTCTGTCGTACCCTCAAGGACAAAAAAAGGTAGGTACACAAGGCTGGCTCCTTTATTGTATTTTATATCAGGGTGGTGTGCGGAACTCCAAGTCCGAGTGCATATTTTGCGTACGGGTGGAAAAATTTATCATTCGATCCACCCCAGCTCCTCAAGGAAGGCCAGTAACGTCGTGGTGTACTGACGACCTCACGGAGAGTATCTGACTTCCCAAATTACTTTGCCCTGTATGTGGCACCTCCGGGCAGTTTAGAAGCACATGAGCGGCGTCTCGTCTTCCTCTAAGCAAGCTCTGCACAGTGGGCTGTCTGTGACTCCCATCAGAAAGAGGGGGTTATTAAATGACCCGTGCCCCATTATGGGGGCTGTAAATATACGCAGCCGGACTGTGCGCCTGTTTTCGCTCCTTGTTTGTTTGGAGTCAATCTTCTGCAGTCTATCTATTTAGTGCCTCAAGGCTATAAGGGTGAGTTGATCAAGTTCATAGGTCGCTCCACTGAGCTGGGGTCGGGTAACAAATTACCCCTATTTATTGTGAAACAAGTTTGCCTATCAGCAATTTGGTAAAACCATTAACCGGATAATAGTCTCATTTCAATGTAACCGAACAATATCGGTGGGCCAATAAATTGTGTTTGGAAGAGGTTCGTTTCACGTAACAATGACATTGACCCTTTGGAGATTGCAGGATTTAGGCACAACGGCAGCTTTTCTGTTTTAATTTAGACTTTAATTAATTTTGGAAGCTTGAGGCCTTCTTTCCAAATCTTTCATGGTTAGACCTTAGGAATCTAATGGTGGTGATATGCGCAAACTGTTTCTAATCTACTACTTCATCATCATCATCAAAGCGTCAGCTTTGATAGCCTTTAGAAATTGAGAGCTGCTATCTCTCGATAATGACTACCTACGTCATGTCTATTTTGTGCCAATCTCTTCAAAATATCCTTTGGTCATTATAGCGTTCTAATTAGGATATTCGGCACTCGACCTTTGCCTTTAGATATAGTATTATGGTAAGATGAAAATAAGTACATTGAGATACTTCTGATGAAAATTATTACACTGAAATCCTACCTGGCACTGATACAATACCTACCCAAGTTCCGAGAAATTGATAACTAATAGTGCTTGGTAAACCTGTACCAAATAATTACGTCTACAAAAGACATATTTAGTAGACGAAGACTGGTCCACTCAGACAAGCTCTCAAGTAGAAATACTCGCTACAAATTAAGTCGATTTACACCGACGACCCAAGGAACAATATACTATGCTAGTTTGCCCACACAATTTTAGTCCTTACAGCTGTTGAAATAGAGATTGTTTTAGTTTCACAAGAATATAGTGGAGGCTAAAATTAAGAAGCTTTGCATACTTTAACTGGAGCACTTCTGATGTTTGGGTCATATTTACGGTGTTTATTTTCTGACATCTGAACTACGAACTTATGTTTTCTGGAAAACGTTCCTATTAATTAAATGTTTCAATTAAGAGGCGCTTTCGAATTGTTTCGAATTAAAGTTTATTGTGCTTTTGTGTACACAAAAGTGTTTCGCTTTGGATGTCTACCGTCAAAATTAATATTACAAGCTTATGCCCGCGACTTCGTTCGCGTGTAAGTCGTAAGAGACAAATATACTAAAATAACAGCAAAATTTTAATAAAATATCCTCGGCTTAACCACCGCATCGCATTTTTTTCGTACATCGCACCGTTTTTGCTTAGCGTTTTTATCTGTTTTCCTAAGGGTCGTAGTTTGATGTGTTATAATAGCCTATATTTTTTTTCAAATCCGACTCTTAGTTCCAGAGATGATCACGTTACAAACAAAATAAAATATTCTTCAGCTTTTTTATATTACTTAAGATTATAGTGAGGGTCCTGGTGACCTGAAATACAGGTTTTTAGATAAACTTAATTAAGGCTCCAGTCTCTCACAAAGTTAGCTCCTTGTTCGTGACCTGCTGTCAAAGTTTAGTACTAAGTTTACAACTTGTGTAGGGAAAATAGACGTTTTATATTTTGTTACGTATTCAATGAAAAATTAAATTCGTTTATTCACTGACAGACAGCGCACAGGCTAAACCGCTGGGTCTAGAAACATGAAATTTTGCACAAGAGTACCTCACAGAGGAAAAATTACCACTAAAGAAGGATTTCTTAAAATCAATTCCATAAAGGGGGTAAAAAAATCGTTTCGACAAATCGTAAAAACCGTGCAAAGCATGGGCGGCTAGTAGTCATACCTAACTAATCAACTTTCTTTTCAGAAGGCAAACTGAAATCTAACATAAAGAACTCCATTACTCAACAAACATGCAAACTAAAATTACTAACTGAACCTTGCTACACTATTTATTACTGAAAACGACTTTGCATGTGCTTCAGGGAAAAAAGCAACGTTTCTAAAACAATTAAAGCTGGTAACGAACGCGTTCCGTTTCTGTTGTTCGTGTACACGCGCCTTAATTACGCTTAGTTGCAGAACTTGTAAAACTGCTGCTATTCACGACACGTCATAAAGTTGTCGCAACTGTTGTGAATATAAACATTTTATAGAGTAACTTATGTAGTTCACGTTTGGTGGTAAAATTTTGATATTAACCCATTCACTGTCCCAGGAATCACGTGTGATTCAGGTTGATTGTTTAACTATTGTGTCTACTTTGTGGACAGTGAAAGTTTTAAGTTCCTAAAATCTATTGAATTAAATATACGTCTTTTATGTTAAGTAATTTGATTGACAGTTAACGACAGAACTTATTTTAGTTAACCAATCACAACAAATAACTTAAGACTAGACAACATGATCTGCTGTTAAAGACTGATTAAAACTTTCAGAAAGTGGGTGTTAGATCTCCTGACGGACTTGTGGCATCTACATTGCCACATGCGAACTACCGGTTACACTGACGTCACGCAAAATCCTGCAACGCGCAAGCAGAGTTTACCGCGCAACTAACATATATACAACATCCCGACAGCAATCGTCGAGCAGTTGCCCACCAGACACAACACCAGTCTGGTCAAAAGATCCTCCCATTGTATAGATCATTATTTATTATGTAGTATGAGTGATCTTTACACCATGTTCCCCATGTCTTTTTAGGCTAGGGAAGATTTTATATTAACTCTGTCGCTACGCCTGTCAGATTAGTTATTGACTTGCAAGTTATAGCTGCTCTTATTCAAATAATCTTAACTCATTTTTACCACTGTTTGTGTCCTAATACCCGCTGTAAAGAATACTTTTACCAATGACATCCTCTTCATAGGCATAATTACTATTATGATATTTTCCAGAACCACATTCCAATTAGTAACCCCGCTTATAACTATTCACATCACGACACAAACCGTGTAATAGCAGCTGTTCCGTATAATAAAGTTTTCTGAAATTAATGCGGAACCCTACAGAGTGAAATAAAACTTAGTTTACGGCAATATGCGGCCTGGCAGTTGGTATTTTATTTTTATTTTCTTTACCATGCTAGTTGTTTAGTCACGGAGTGGTTTATTTTATTACTTTTACTGGCCTTTGATATTTAAACGATGTGGATGTTATCTACATTTAACAACGCAGGAGAGCCTTTATAATAATAATAATAATCGTTTATTTGCCTGAAATATGGTGCTTACAGATGTCATCATAATACAATTCATAGTACTTCATATTCCGCCTACTAAATTCAGCATGTCAATTTTGGATGATGATTCATATGAATGTATTCATTAAAATTATGTTAGAAAATGTCAATAAAAAAGAAATTACAAATGTCAAAATTTTATCCGAAGTGGTCATCGTATTAGTGGTTCAGCGGTTTCAATATCATGAGGATTGTGATGGGGTTGAGTCGGAATGTACAGCAGTTCGTCATGAATGTGGTACGACAGCGGCTCCCCTAACATCATCTCTGTCATCAGAAGGCCAATTCCCGTATTTAAAAACGTTCAAAATCTAGTCGCAATCTCATTTCAGCGACAATCAATGACAATAACTTGTCAAAAATGTAGTGATGTTACAGGTATTTTTATCAGATTGAGACTGAGATCAGGAAGCCAATTTCCGTAATTAAAAACGTTCAAAATCTAGTCACAATCTCAGATTGAGACTGAGATCAGACTGTGAACATTTTTAAAATTACGAGAATTGCCCCTCAGAAGACAGCCGCTACGCAACCATCGATGCGACGCTCCGCTAAAGTGACAGTCACCAACCAGTATCACTTTTATCCAACCTTTTCCGTGATTTCAGTGATTTTGTAACAAAACCAGTCAACGCCACATGCTACGTCGTAATATTTATCAACCAGATGACGTGGAAAAGGGCTGTTTCGAGTTTATGATATTAGATTTCTTTTTGTTCCCTCAAAGTCCACAGTTCCGGTGGGCCCAGAAAAATAGAAGTGTTTACATAGTGAGTAGAAAATTGTGCGCAACTGAAGTCTATATTTTTCAATGAATTAAAATAGCATATGGACGGTACGTTACAAAACTGTTTCTAAAAGGAAAGCAATAAGAGTAACTACACGGTGGTAAACCTATTGAAATGCCAAGCAATTTCTCCAACCTTTTTAAATGACCAAAAACACGGCGAGCCTCCTAGGAAATTGGCCACAGTTATGTTGTTACCTACGCCTACACCCACAGCCTGCCAACGACAGCATAAAGTCCGTTGTGGGTGGCAAAATGGAAAAACAACACCCGACCTCAAAAAGAACGCTTTTCTAAATGACTAGACCAGTGAACATAGCATATAACATCATGCTTGTTTTTTCTGGAGGGTGAGGCAGAAATAATTTGTAGATAAATTAAGTTGGTATTTATGTATTATTGTTAACCATTTGAATAATAATATATACATAAACTCACGCCTTTTTCCCATGGGGATAGGCTGAAACTACAAAAGTTCACCTGTCATGATCCTTAGATACTCCTTAACCAATTACTTTATTTATTACCGAGTTTTACTATTTACGAGCACTAACGAATTCAAGTTGAAAACTCGACTGTAATCGTACATCAAATAAAAACGCTTGTATCTGTTCTATAGAAACCAGTAATTTTACTAGTAAAACTGCAGTTACCACCAATGCTACATGTAAATTCACACTGCCATTTTACATTACTGTGTCACAGTGAAGAACGAACACACTAAACTCAATTGAAACTCACCAAACACGGATTTGTAACACAAGTCAAGCGTTAATTACGCCTAGTCACAGCCTCGTAACTATTCATGGCACGTCATAAAGTGCTAATCATAGCTACAGAGCTGTTTATTTACACTGTGTCAGCTCATTAGTTTAAACATTAGGCGGGTGATAGATTGACGGAGGGATAGTGTAGACTGGTGTGGCCAGTAGAGCTGATTTTGGAACATAATGTAAAATTTTACAGGATGAATTTCTTTTCTAAATTGTACCTATTACCTGATAATTAATACTATAATATAATATAGATGATGGTGAAGGAAAACATAGTGAGGAAACCGGCATGTCCTAGAACCAAAAATTCGAAGGCATGACATGTGACATAGATCTACCAACCCGCACTAGGCCCGCGTGTTGGATTACGGCTCACTCCCCTCTTGAAGACAGGAGGCCTGTGTCCCAGCAGTGGGAAAGTAATAGACTGATTATGTGTGATATGTGTACCTAATAAGAACTCTTAATTGAAAATTAGTCTTTTAAACATTCAACAAACTGAAGTGGCAGTGGGTTGGCCATGTGGGTCCTGGAGTGAAGACCGCGTATCGGCAAGTGTAGTGTGGGACACCCCCGAGCTAGATAGACCGACGACCTTAAGAAGGTGGCGGGGGCGGACTGGATGTGAAAGGCGGAGGACAGGGTGTTGTGACGCAGTCTGGGAGAGGCCTTTGTCCAGCAGTGGACTGCGATAGGCTGAGTTCATAAGAATGACTGAATGAAAAACGCTTTTTATGTATGCTTGTAAGAAAACATTTGGCAGGTATTATAGCTATCTTTAATACTTTTGGAATGTATAAATGGTTCATTTTAGGTACAAATTAATTTTACGGCACCTAACACTCAGCCGATATAAGTTTAACTACGTAATTTAATCTCCTTTCGACGACCATCACCACACACACGCCACAGAAACCTAAATGCGACCAAATTAATCGTATGCCGTGCTCAGTCCAAAGTCCAAATACATATAGTTCCATACAATTTCATGCTACAACGAGACAAGCCACTTCCTTGTACCAGATTACTATTCAAGACGCGAGCTGAAACACTCTCTGCATATAATTCTGGGTAGCAACGGTAATACGCACTCTGATTGTTCAAAATCTTCTGTGTATCTATGTAGGTATGCATGCTGTTTATTAAGCAGTCCTGGGTCTGTCAGATTGGGCTGAAAGATAACATGTAGCCTAAACCATTATACATACACCACGATACTAATCAAGTTTTGAACATGGTGTATGTATCTTTCTTAATACGAGGTCATTTATTTTCTATGATTTTTATACTTTTCCTAATAAATCAATCCTTTTCCTTTTTCCTTGGTTTGAGTGTATTGAAGTCTTTAGGAATGCGAAAATCAACAGATGAGCATCAAAACGATAAGAAGCAGAACTGATGAACATATTACTTATCCGAATCTACGTAGACGAAATTGTGGCCAAGAACTCGAAGTCGAAGAAGTCACTATACATACACGAGTCGTCTTGATTGGCGTTTCTACGATCGATGCTTCATACTTATATAATATGTATAGCCTTAAACGGTGTGTGTTTTTCGTGAACTTTATCCTCGCACGCAACCACCGAATGTACTTAAAATGCCGCCTGTATATAAAGTAGGGAAACCGGGTTACCTGGGAGCTAAGGCAGCATTTAAATTTAAAGGGTGGTACGGCTAAATAAAAGGTGGTCATTGAAACAATTGTAGGTACATGTACATAATGTATAAAGATTATCGACTTTTTTATTGTTTTGGGTTTGTTTGTTATAACTATGTAAACTTGTTATTTATTAATTTATAGTAGTTTGTACTCTATATTTGTGTATCTTTATTAAAATTATACGTATATTTGGGTTAGAACATAGGATACTTTTATCCCAGTAGTAGTCCGATGATATCCGACATCCACGCGGGTGAAGCTCCGGGCAAAAGCTAGTTTATTTATATAAAGAAACAATACCTATAAATAAATACAAACAGACATTTTCCTTTTATCGATATTTGAACCAATTCGAGTATAAGCATTTATTAACTTATTGAAGTTTGAAGGTTTGTACTCTATATTTGTGTATCTTTATTAAAATGAAAACATGTATTTATACAAAAGAACAATGCCTATAAATACAAACTAAACTTTTTCCAATTTTTATTTGAACCAAATTGTATGGTAACGTTTTTAAAGGTAACAATTGTCAAAGGACGTCAAAATGTTTCTATTGTCAGCTTTAACGTATAAATAGGTGTT
Source organism: Apamea epomidion (assembly GCA_947507525.1). Lineage (NCBI taxonomy): Eukaryota > Metazoa > Arthropoda > Insecta > Lepidoptera > Noctuidae > Apamea > Apamea epomidion. The sequence continues at coordinate 14,482,005 of OX382238.1, forward strand.
TAGAAATATTTAAAAAGGCCATAGGCAAACAACTGAAAGGGCCTTTTTAGCAGACAAACAAAATGAACGGTAGGAATTGAACAATGTAATGAAAATATTGGGAGATTTCTAGGGTCTCTTTAGTATAATCTTTTGGTTATATCCTTTTCAGCAGCGTAAAAATAGAGCCTAGAATATTCTTTGACCAACTACACTGAGATCAATAAAAAATATCTCTCATGTCTAGCAAGAGCTTGTAGGCTCCGGGCACAAATGTAAACTCCGGGCACAAATGTAGACTCCGGGCACAAATGTAAACTCCGGGCACAAATGTAGACTCCGGGCACAAATGTAGACTCCGGGCTGCTATTGAGAAATTCCCGATAGAAAAACCTACTAACACTTTGCCCGAACTGGGAATTGAACTCGGGGCCTTATACTCAGCAGTAGGTAGAGCTTGCGACTACTAGACCATTGAGGAAATTCAAAAAGTACGTACTTATAAGTATCAATTATTGTGGAGGTTACTTCTTAAATCGGGCAAGCCTAGAATATTGAGACACAAGTAATTATATTATACCTTTTTTTTGGGTGGGAAATCATCAAATGACCTCTCCCGCTCTGGGCTGAGCGGAAGGGCGTGTCAGACTTTTACGGACTAAAACCCACTCGTGTTCCTTCAGTTGCCTGTGCCAGGGGCCACGGTATCTCAATTATATTATACCTAACCTTTAAATTATTATCATGTAACCATACCTGCCAAAGGGCACACGAGTATCATTAAGTTGATATGGTACCCCTGTTAAATCAGGAAATTAACAGTTTGCTATAAATATACGCATCTCCATCTATTTGAACCGCAGAATCAGTCTAATGAAGTTGTCAGTACCAGAGCTAATAACTTCACCTACCTACCTTCTCTCTGGTTGAGAAATCTACAAGTATTGATTCTGGTAATATGTGATCATCTGCCTGGCTTTTTCCTAACATTTTTTGGGGTCAGATTCCAGTCCAACTCCATGCAGCTGAATACCAGTATTTACGTGGAGCGACTGCTTATCTGACCTCTACAACCCAGTAACTAGGTAAGACGATACCCCTTGGTAAGACTGGTGGTCAGACTTTCGGGCCACTGATGACCCGTAAGGACTGTCAAAGATCCACGAATGATAGCCGGGATTAACAACTTAAAGTGCTTTTCAAGGCACGGAGGGGTCTCGATAGGTATGTAAAGATGGTCACCCATTCACGAACTGACCGTGGCAAGCGTAGCTTAACCTGGTCGATCGACTCGCTTTTTATTTACATCCTCTTATTGAAAAAAATCCGACAACATCATTGCCATTTTGAATGACAGTTCGAAAAGGTAACAATCGCCCACTATGTGGGAAAGGAATTTGTTTCAAAATTGCCTAATATTATCGCTTGTTGACTGTACCTGTTTTTGTGTAACTTCCTTTCCCCCTACTTTTACTGGGCATAAACTTTCTGGCTCTTGATGCATTTCGAGAAATGGGAAACGATATTCTCTAGGGCTGACGTTATTCCTCAGAAACGTTCTTCTCTCAAAGGGAACTCTTGGGATAACATACTCTGAACATTCCTGTAACTCATAACTAAAATAATATTTAGACGAAAATGCAATAACAAGAATATTATAATTAATATATATTAATATAGTAATAATATGCCCGTCGTAATATGACGTCTTTAATGTCACTGATATTAGGTTTAGATTGTAATGACTGTACTGTCATGGATATACAACATCAGGTATTGCTTTGTCACCTATTCTTGCCGCAGAGTAGAGTAGAGTAGGAATCAGAATTTCATAATCTGGAACAAACATATTTTCTCCGATTCGAGATTCCAGTCTGAGTTCTGAGGCTCATTCATGGACATGTATGATATTCTGATTTGGTACCGTGTTCCCAACTTTTGTGGGCAAATTTAAACAATAACATTTTTTGCTTATTCTAGACCTATTTTTGGAAATAATACAAACTCAAACTCAATTATTTTATTGCACTCGTGTGATAAGTTACTAGCAATTTACGAAGTATTAAAATTAAAATACTCTAAATGTAGTTTAAGCGACATATCTTAGCAACTCACACTTAGGGCCCGCGTGCTCACTTGGTTTTTCGAGACATCGCCAAATGCTTGGTCGACTCTTCACGTAACCAGCAGGCTCGCCTATGTTTTGGCCAAAGAATCAGCATCGTCATGCAACGTGGCAATGCTGCCAGACTTTTGGGCACTTTTCCTGTTAACAGCGATGCGGACGAATTTTTTGATGTCCTGTGATTTTTATTCCCTCTATTTTATATACATGTACATATTATTTTAAGTCTATTAGCTTATATATTATGTAAATACATACTATAGTCTTTAATAAAGCAACTTATCTAGTTCTAAATATAGATAATAAATTCTAAATCAACAAAGGTATTTTCAAATTACTAACAAGAAATAAGTTAATAAATATAAGGCTACGTAGCTTCATATTTCAATAAACTTAAGCCTAACCTTTCAGTAATATAGTACCAAAACTATCATGCCTACTTATCCATAACTCCAGCAAAGTCAACAATAAGTCAGGCAGCTGCCATTCCGTGGCGCGGCGGCGCTGCGCACAGCTCGAACGTCCCATTGCACATAATTTAGCACATTTTCAAGCGTAATGCAGCTCAGTGTGTTTAGTTCCAGCGTCTAATTTAAACTTTGAGCTGTCTCTTTGTTTGAATCTATTGTGTTTTGGAACTATTTTGATTGTGAATGAGACTGCTGGGGTACTCTTCGACTCCATGAAACTATTATTCCGATTTGATTTTAGGAATTTGACATTGGAAGCCATAACTAACGTTGTCTTTATTAATTGTTTGTGGTGGTGGTTGAAAATGAAACAAACCCTTCCCCTCTTCACCCGCGTGGGAAATGAATCCCATGCAGCTCGGAAAACTAAAACATCGTGTTTTCAGACACAAATGTGTATGGTCACGCCTCTTTGTTTTGATGTGTTAAATGACTTTGAGTTTGGTGGTTGGTTGAGAGAGAGTTTGCGTTTTAATGCTGTAATCAAAATAAAATCAACTAGTTAAATAATGACACACCTGATTAAGTATCTACTCACGTAACTCCTCGCCACTAATTAACTTACGTAATCAAGAAATCTAATCACCCACATATGTTATAGAGCGAGGGTGGTTACAATTTCCTATTACCATTTCTAAGGTATCCACAAACTAGTTAACGAGACGGTTTTATAACGAGTAGAGTAGTGCTTCACTAATCAACTCGAACCAAGCTTCTACCTCGACCAAACTAGAACAAGTTTCTTAATAGATGATAATACTGCACATAATCTTTATAGTTAACTGTGCAGTAAAAGTTACCCCTGAAAATAAATAATGTACTGAATCCATGACTGTATCGATGTACCTGCCACCCTGTATGTATCTGTGTAAATAAACTAATCACTAATCTCTATTCCTACATTTAAAGTAATAAGATTAGTTAGAGTTACACGTGATTCGGTAAAAAAATAAAAATGTTATCTTTCTATTTTTGTTAGTGCATGTGTGTGTGCTTTTCCTGGAAATAAAGTACTAATATTCTTTGGTGAATATTGCACAACATATTACACATAGCAAGCACGAAATATTTAAAAGCAACCTACGCTATTAACTACCTAATTTAATATAAAAAACGGACTGAAATTCTAACTTTTTCTCCCATTTGTTTGATGGCAAGTTACCTCTGTAAGACTTGTCCCACGCCACAAACTATCATAAACATACGCATCACGCCTGTATTACCCGAAGAATTAGGCAGATATGTACCCTATTATTGAACACCGACATTTCGCCAGTTATGTTCAGTTCCCATGTAATAGGGGCCGAGCCTATCGTCATCAACCGGGCACAAGTCCCGAGTAAAATCGAGTTGAATGGTGAATAATAGGAGATGCCGATGTCCAGCAGTAGACTGCTATAGGCTGATGATAATGATGATAGGCATAGATCCAGATTCTTAATCATACAGTTCTACATATAACACTATTAATAGAATAACATCGTGATTGCATCGACGTCGCATAACGACATCGTTACGATACCTATGCTTGATTGATTTCAGTCGTACGTACATTTCCTATTTAATCATACCGCACACTCAACAACTTGGAGTATATTGAAATACACTTCAATATATTCCTACGTTATTTAATAGATACCTCTACTATACCCTGTCCTTTAGGTAAACCGTTTTTTGGCAGATGGAACTAGTGATTGCAGCAACACACAATACATTGATTGATACACGTATGGCATTATAATGTCTGTAAGAAGCCATAAACAAGATAATTCAATAAGATAAGGCAGTTAATATATTTATTTCTTTTACATAATCTGGAATATGTACGTTCTAAGACATCTGTCAAAGAACGTTGAACCTACTGGACAGGGTATAGCTTCATCTTTTAGTCCAGCATCCTAATTGTGTAACTCACAATCAATCAGAATCGGTTTCATTTTGACAGTTCAACAACATTCATTGCGTTATTTACGTGTTGAGCAGACTTTATGAAGGTAACCTTTTTCGAACTTATCAAACAATGGATTAGCAATATCCTTCAAAATGATTCAGATTGAGATCGGTTGTGTGTTTCGCAATTAGGGTGCCGGTTCCTATAAACAAAAACGAATCGTTTTGCTTACTAATGGTAGCATTTTTTATTGCCAAACTGGGCATTTAAATAGATCCATAAGCTAATTATACCTGTGATAGCTACTTCCATATGGGAGGGTCTACTATTCAAAGCTGAGGCCTTTGCTTCATTATTGGTAAAGATACAAAAGTCTTAATTTTAACCAACAACGGTCCGTAAATAATAGGAATCGGCTATTAATGGACGTCTTGTAGTCACATCATAAAATAAAATAAAAAGCCTTTATTGTTGCCATGCTATGAGAATGAAAAAAATTAAAACCGGCCAAGTGCGAGTCGGACTCGCGCACGAAAGTTTCCGTACATTATCTATAAAAATCACGTCTGTTGTATGGGGGCCCCCTTAAATATTTATTTTATTTTGTTTTTAGTATTTGTTGTTATAGAGGCAGCAGAAATACATAATTTGTGAAAATTTCAACTGTCTAGCTATCGCGGTTCTTGAGATACAGACTGGTGACAGACAGACGGACGGACAGACAGCGAAGTCTTAGTAATAGGGTCCCGTTTTTACCCTTTGGGTACGAAACCCAAAAAGTGTGCCTGATAGTATAAAAAAAACAAAGAAAATAAATGTAGACAAACGGTCGTTAATCTGGTACAGCTTGTCTTCGAAGAAAGCTGCCTCCTCTAAAGATTAGCATTCTGTCCTGCCCTTTGCTGTACGAGTACATATTGGACCAATTGTTTTCCTGATATTATCCACTCATCTGGATATCATCCAAAAATGATGCAGTCTCATTACATCTCGGTAAATGAAAGTGTTAGGATCGTGAACAATAGGCATAGACTAATGGGTACAGCATTTATGATACCCGATATTTCCACATCTTGAGTTTTTTTTAGAGTCTTATATAAAAGGTGGTAGGGATATCGACACTCAACCTGTTACCATGGATTCAGAACATGATTCCAGACCCTCTATCGTAAAAATATTTCATCAGTTATCATCATGTACTGTCATGTTTTATAGAAAAGTGCCCTACGCGGTCAAAATGTATGGGACAGCAGATTTTTTTAATAACCCTTGAAAATTTTCAGAATCATGTACTGAATCCATGGTAACAGGTTGCGCGTCGATATCCCTGCCATCCGGTATTTTGTAAGACGTAAGATAAAAGCAAAAAACACTTGGCATAAGATAAGTCGAATGCAGTACCTGCGACTTTTCGGTACCTATATTATAGCAACATTTAAGAACTTCATTCAGATATAGAAAACTTTTAATAACGTCGTAAGGGTCAAAGTCATTTTAGTATTCTGGGGTTAGTCAGTTTAAATTATAATAATAAACCTAAATTAATAAGCCACAAACCTAGCGCGACATGATTAAGGCTACACTTGATTGATTGCACGACTAACGCGCTAAATGAGGTTAGAGGCTAGGCGTTAGTTCTGTGACGCCTCACTGCATCCGCGTTGTGTGCAATTCCATTAGTATATATAACGTATGTTAGCTGGTATAACTCGCCTTAGATTTCTGCGGGATTAATTAAAACACCAAGGCTGAATGCCGCCGCCCGGTAAGGACCAGGCCCGGGTCGACGGCGCGTTGTGTTCCACGCGCGCCTCGAAGAGATGTCAGCACGAATTGACGGGGTCCGCTAGGGCCGATGCCTGCCAGGGCCGCGGGTTGTTCGAAAGAGATACCGTGGCCCCTGGCACAGACAACTGAAGGAAAGGAACACGGTTGGGTTTTAGTCAGTAAAAGTCTGACACACCCTTTCGCTCAGCCCAGAGCGGGAGAGGTCATTTGATGGTTTCCCACCAAAAAAAAAAGAGGCTGAATGCACCTAGATGTTGGATACCTACATTATTAAAAGAAAGTTTCTTTTTTTTTTAATAAAAAAAATATCTAGGATATTCAAAGGATTGCCTTTGAATATCCTAGATATTTTTTCAGTAGATGCGATCGTAGCACCATGTGCACTACGCCGTAACACCATGTCCGCTACGCCGTAGCACGTTTACGAGAGAGCTTTCTGTGCTGTGTCTTTCAATCTGGATTCTAGGCAAGAACGATGCCGTGTTTGTTATATCTACCCTAGGCAAAGCTCACTTGATTGATTGCACGACCAGCAGTTTGATTTTGTAACCACCTCACCGTGATAACTTAGGTGAAGTGAGCGTGGAGTGAGCTGTTATTCCAACTAATGCTAGGGATTGACACTATTGACTGCTCACTCTAAGCTCACTTCACCTAACTTTTCACGCTGTACGGTAAATGAAGTGAGAGGCTAGGTGTTAGTTCGGTGACGTTTTACTGCATCGGCGCCGATTGCACAACCACGAGATGAAATGTCATAAACATAACGTATGTTAGTTAAGTACACATACATCCATATACTCACACCTTTTCCTCTTGGGTGACAGAAACCAGAGAAGGGGCGTCTACGCGCGTAGCGAGAACTATCCTAGCTTCATGTTCAATCCTATATTCAACTTTTATTTATGTTTTAAACTGACGTTATTTTAGGTTAAACAATTATCAACTTTATTTTGGTATTTGAGTTGATTTCAGAGTGACTAGCGCTATTGAAAAAGTTAATACAAATGTTTGAAGTTGTAGCGTAAACTGAGCTTTATTGTGTAGGATTTGAAGTTATTTTTCCATAAATTCATATTTTTTTAGATTATTGGCGAATATATCGCGACTATGTTAGAAAAGTTGACTTCGCGTTTGTCATAACCATACCTACCCTACATAATCACCACTATTATTTGTTTAAGCAGTAACTGTCAAAAAACTTAATTGAAACGTTAGTATTAATTAGCAGGCTGAAACACACGCAACACTGGCCCAGATTGATCCATAAACGTTACCAACGCTGCCAAAGTCTAGTTAAAATAATCCCAATCGCCCCTGATATAGTTACAGCCATAAATTCTGCTTTTATAGGTACACGAGTTTGGCAGTAACTCGGACGATGAATACCATCTGTCGCCTGACGTCTTGCAAAGCCTTTCAAGAAGGCCTTGGGAGTCTTAGGCCCATTCAGATTCACTCACCAATTCACCATTCGGGAATCAGCGTTTGAAGTGATATTATGCAGATGTTTTAGACGGAGATAGTAATTCATCTCTCCCTGGCTCCCACCGTGTAATTACTTTAATTGTTCTAAATATAGGACGGCTTGAGTTGAGGAGGTACGGTTCCATTTTGGATTACTTGAATTATTTCACTGTGGGTGTCTGTGCCAATTAACGTAGCTACACGAAATAAGAGTTTCAAAGTGATCTATTTTAAATTTCAATTTAACTTGATTTAAATTGTATGTGATTCGAGTTTGTTATAATTATAAGGTTATCCAATATTTACTTCTATTTTTGATAAAATTTAGTTTTTTTCTTTATCCTTATATTTGAGATACTAAATTTATAATAAAATTTTATTTCTTTTTTAATTTCAAAAAACATGAAAATAATAAAAACAGTATTATTAAAATAATAAATTTTAACGCTTGGTAACGTGTAACTATATTTTATATAATTTCTACTTGGTAACATACACTAGATAAAGTCTCAACTACAACTCTACAGCGTAGAAAATATATTCCATCAATCCAACACAAAGAGAAAACAGTGGACGTGAATCGGCAAGCGAGGTTCGCCACAGACAAATGGCTCAATTCTGATGACTATGGATGGCTTTCATTGATAATAGACTCGTCTGTATTTAACCCCGTATAGTTATATAGGCTAGAAAGAGACAGCTGTGAAACCGGAGTGGCGGTTTACCGTTATCGAAAGCATTCTCAAGGTAAGCTGATGTATGTAAAGCAATCGTAAACAAAGTTTCTGAAATGAGTAAATTCGTCAGAAACCACCTATCACTTTTTGAGCAGGATGATGAGGCCCAATTTAAAAGGAATATAATACAAAAACCTATGGTCTAGTACCTCGAAGCAGATTAAAGTTATGTAACAGAAACTGCTTCACCATGGCGGTGAAAGTTTATAATAAACTACCGGAAAAATAAGAAAAATTAATAAATTAGAATTTAATAGAAATTTAACCAATTGGCTTTGTAATAGATGTTTTTATTCAATAGATGATTATTTAAATTTTAAACAGACATGATGTGTACAACTATATTTTATGAACACTTATTAAATCATAATTATTGACATTATTTATTAATCAAATCAATAAATGAATGAACTGTCTTGACTGTTAGATATAATCTAATAAACTAATTTAATATATTTTATAATGTAATGTGCCTAATTAATATTAACGAAGCAAGACTGTACATTTTGTTATGATTATGATGTGTATGACTAATGACTAATGCCATTGATGTAATTTCATGATATTATTATGCATGTACTAGAAATATTTGCACGACTGAATAGACGTCGAACATAGTGAGACTAAAATTATTATACCATGTTATAAAGTAAGTACCTATATTCTGGCAAATAAATAAATTTCATTTCACTTCATTCATTTCATTTTGTTTCAAGCGAACACTACAAGAAGTACAATAGAGGTATAGAAGACGAGGGCACGCTGTGCCAACCCCAAAAAATGGAGTAACGACAGCGGTATCATCAGCCTTCTACTTGGTTTATTCCTTGAAATTAATATTTTTGAGGGCAGAAACCGGACTGCTATAAAAATCAACTGAATATAAAAATAAACGAGCGTGCATTAAGAGAAACGCCTGTAGTTTAGGATAGTTACTCCGAGTAAGTGTATCGATTTAAAAATGTAATATATTCGATTTATACGACTATTTGCACAAAGATTTCTAAATAGAGAGCACGTTTGACGATTATTAAAGCGTATTGATGTGAATTATTTAACGCTATACTATTTGGAATATAGTTTCGCAAATTATTATATAATATATTTAAATAACGTTCATTGTCTCGAGTATTACATCTAGGAAGTAAGTACATATACAAAACTATAATACCATACTCAGGCCCCTAGCGGGGTGCTAAGCGCTGGTTTTCAGCTTAAACGCTTGCCTCCGGTTCACAATAAAAATAGAGGCACATTTAGCAACAACGGATTTATGTACTAAATGATAATTAAATGATGATTATACTGTGCACTAAGTAATATTATAGTAGTGACTCTTAGTCCAGGTTTCGAATTACTTATTAATTTCATACCTGTGAACATTACAACGGTTCTTTTACAGTTCAAAACGTCTGTGTCCACTGTACCTTTAGTTCATACAGATACTCCTAACGAACAATTTTGTATTTCACTAAAAGCACATGAAAGAGAACCTTCTGCTCAGAAAATGTACATTAATAGAAAAAGTTAAAAAGGTCACAGACTTCTCTCTACGTACGGGTATGTTGCGAGGAAAAGTAAAAATAAAACAAAGGAATTCTCAGCATTTCCTTTGTAAAAGACATCGTGGAGAAAGGTTGTAAAAATATTTGCAGGTGAAGACGGACATTTGTTCAGATGTCCCCGAAGACAGGAAGACAATTTGAAGTTAAAATGAAAAAAATCTGCTGGCTATTTTAGTTCCTGAAATATGTTTTTGTGTTTTACTTACATACATTTTGTTTCGGTTTGAGCGTTACATTGTTGTATTTATAAAATACAGGGTGACAGGGACGTCGTTATGAACTGAAATGATAAATTCTGCACATGATTCTAGCCCCAAACGTAGATATTTTTTGTCTGTTAATTATCAAAAAAAATCTGCTGTTTCATAGAACTTCACCCTGTATAGGTAGACGTTATAATTTGTATAAGTAAGCTAGTTATATTGATATTCCAGAGTTGGTCCCATTGCAAAGAGTATTCAAGTTGAGGAATTATTAAATTCCAAGGAAGTATACTTGAAAATAAAGTTACTTATAAATTGTGCTATATGCATAAGCTTCTATAGTGATCCATACAACACTGACAACAGTGCCTACACACGGCAAATACACCGCAGTTTTTTTCAAGGCATGAAAAACGTGTGTGTAATATCAGTAATATGTGATACCAATACGGAACTTAATATTAAATTATTTAAACGACTTGGCCGTAATCAATGTTACAAAACATCGGTACATAGCATTCCTCTAGTTTTAGCGTGTCGATGGAAATCTACCCTACGAATTTAACATACTATATACATAACCGAGTAGCGTCTCTTGGTTTTAGTAACGTGCAGCTGTGCTGTGTGCCCAGGTCATAGTTTGATGTGTCCCATAATTATTGTTACAGCATTAGCATCACAAGATTTTGAAGTCCATAACATTCTTACTCATGTTGTTTGTAACATTGCAAAATTATTATGTAAGAAAAGCCCACGTTTGGAAATCAGTGGGTGGATATGGCAGTTTATTTTTATCTATTTATTATTTTAACCTATGATGTCCCACTGCTGCGCAAAGGCACTTACTTGTCTATAAGCCATAATATCCCTGTGATGTTAGTTTCATAACTTCTACAATAAATTGCTCCGCAAAGCACATCTCTGAAAGCTATACATTACAAAGGCCATTTATCGTAACATAATACAGTAAGTTACAATCGAAAACTTCGCAAATGCAAATAGAAGTTAATAGGGGCTCAGAGAACTGTTGAACTTCAGAACTATATCGTTTTAATTAGAAATATAGCTTCGATACACATCTGTCAGGAAACTTTCAAATATACCTTCAAGCTGGGCCACGAAAACATCGCGTTTTAGACTACAAGCTTCAGCCTGTCGCGAGAGCGGTGAATGCTTATGCGAATCCCGCACCCCCCGCCATAGGTGGAACACCGCGTTGGTTTTAGCCGATAAGAGTCCGACATACCCCTCTGTCACCCCCACCATGGAGGTAGTCCATGAGGATTTCCACCGCGAAAACAAAAAAAAAGGCTACAAGCTTCAAAAACATTTTAATAGAACCTATAATTCCTAAAGGCTTTCGCAGACGTGTACTTATACCTAGTACACCCACATTTCGCCAGTTAAGTTTAAGTTCCAAGTAGGTAATAGGGGGCGAGACGATTGCCATTACCCTGGGCACAAATACAAACTTTGGGCTAGGTCTGAGGTCTGAGAAATTCCCGTTTTAAAACTCAATTACGGTTTGCCCGGCCTGGGAATCTTACCTAGCACATCATGCCTTCAATAGCGCTTGCGACCACAAGACCAAATTAGACGTTAGTTTCATTTAAAACAATATAGAAAGAAAGAAATACATAGTTATGTTTATTTGGTACATGTCATAAGTACCTACGCAAAATAATACGCGGCCGCTTACGCTGAATTTTGAAGAGCGGATCGGAGACTTTATTAATGTTCGTTTTGAGGCCCTAGGCTAAGATGTTTACTTTGAAGTTCAAAACCAATTCCTGCAAGTAGACTATTTTGTTTTGTTAGATTTGATCGTTTATAGAGACTGAAGTTTATTCTAGATATTAGGGGAACTGTTATAAATACTACCTACACACTTAAAACTTGACTTAATATAATTTCGGGTGAATCCAAGGTTGTCTAGCACAAATCGCCTCGGGCGATACGACCGCCTATTGAATGTTTTTTTTTCGGTATACATAATAAAGTAAGTTCATTCAAGTGCACGACATAAAAATGAGCTAAATTTAAACCTAGTAGAACAGTTAAATTTAAATCTAGTATATTTGGAATGGGAGTAAAAAATTATAACAAACTACCAAACGTATTAAATATATATTTAAACTTAAGGTCAAGGAATTCTTGATTGGTAAAGCGTATCTACTACACAATAAATGATTTTTTTAATGACAAAAAGTTGGGTTAATGTGTTTTGTTTAATTGATAATGTATGACTATTGCATGTATGAGTTTTATTTTAATGTATAATTTGACCAATGTATAAATATTTTTGATGTATAATTTGACTAAAGTACCTATATTATTTTTTATAATATCTTTAAGGTATAATTTGATTAATGTAAAGAGTGACTTGACCAACTCTAAGAATGTTTATAAAAATAATAACTTAATAGAATATTGTACACCGTATAGGTATGTTAGAGTGCTACTATTGTAATAACTATAAGATCTTTTTCTACATGTAACAAACAATACACGTATTTGAATTTGAATTTGTTTTGGACAAAACGCTCGTGATTAAACTCTGGTCACACTGAGGCCAATCCCACGCAGGACGCGGGTAGGAACTACGCGCGTCATTTGTTGTAACGATTAGGCAGTCAAGAGACTATTTGCGCCATTTTGAACACCTCTATATCAGTTAGTTGACACAATCGGGGCGAAAAAAGAAAGTTTATTTTTTATTTGCTGTAAACATGACGCAGAGAAAAAACACAAACACAAAAAATAACAAGTTTGAGGATAATATGAGTCACATCCACGTAAAACGGCCAACGCTCAGCATAATGCTACGACCCCAAGGCTAAGCCCGCACCACGAAATGTAATCGTTGCGATAAATAGTCGCCAATCTGTGAACAATACCAATATACTAAAGTTCGCGAAATGCGGTAAATAGTCGCTAGAACAATTATATTAGCGTTTGCGATTTTATTTCGCACGAGCATGCGATTTAAAAAATTGCATCGCAGTGCGTGCTTAGCCTAGGCGAGACACAGCCCCGGCGCTGGTTTTCAGCCACAGCCGGCGTTGACATAATGATGTCGTGATGGCGAGCCAATTTCGTTCCGCATCCTGTGTGGGATTCACTTCAATTTGGCCGGACCTTAAAGTACTACTACTACTTAGAGTACTAACAATTCACTACCTATCATTATAGACGCACTCTAGAGCTGTAGTGTTATAGTCCAGTTTACATTCCATAGGTAAACGTCAACTACTCGTGTGTCATTGATCTGGTCAAGTGTTCGGTAAACTTGACCACTAGTACTTGCATCAACAGTTGTCTTAGCTAAGAGTACCTATGTGTAGTGTCAATCTGCAAGGCAATATGATACTTGAAGTAGTCGGGTCTGGTTAGTCTAAAGCTTAGTCTCCAATAAAGGAATTTTGGCAATTTTTGTGTTGCCAATATTATTAACCATTTAAAATATTGGCAACACAAAACTTGCCAATACTTTAAATTGCTAATAACAAGAATGGAAACAAATGTTGGGAATCGTATTTCCGTTTAAAAAATACGCAAGTTACAGATTATTTAGATACTAGCGCGAGTCTTTGCAAAATCACTGGCTGATATAAAGAATTTGATTCGAAGCAACACCTTTGCACATTCTGGGATGGCACCCCATGTTTGTAGCTCATATCATTTGCTTAACCTTTTTCCAACTATGTTTGGGTTAGTTTCCAGTCTAACCGGGTGCAGCTGACTACCAATATTTTACATGGAGCGACTGCCTATTTGACCTCCACAACCCAGTTACTGGGTAACACGATATCCCTTGATAAGACTGGTTATCAGACTTTCTGGCTTACTACCCGTAACGACTGTCAAAGAGCCACGCATGACAGTTGGGACCAAAAGACTTAACATGCTTTCCGAGACATGGATCGACCGCGGCAAGCGTACGAGCTTAACCTGATCGATTGACCCGTGTGCCTGTTATTACTTAGCCACGAAACCCTCATGTTTCTAACTCAAAGTTTCATCATAAACATAATAAGCATTCGGATTCTCTTCTATGAATAATTAATTCATCACTTTGATAAAACTTGGATAAATAATTAACTTTACAATTTTTCAAACAAAATAAATTCAGATAAGTTCAGACCAGATTACTTATTGTACTGAAAGCCTAATGAAATATTTACTTTGATTTTCGCTAATTCAACGGGTTGTGAAATTTAAGTACTTATTTGTGTTCAAAATTAAATTGTTTCAATGGAATGGGTTTGCAAGCCTATCGCGTTGGCGTTATTTAATCTCTTTGAAGTAATATTATATTAAGATGGGGCCGAACGACCTTCTGATTTCTAGGAAATCAGCTGCAAATATTTGCTATGGCGTTCATTATAGTATTGGGTATATTTAATCAATTTTAATTTTGTAAAGGCTTCAGCTGTTAATTATTATCACGATTCGACATCCTTTACAAAGTCAAATACTCGTATAATGACTTTTATCTTTGAAGATCTTTATTAATCAATTAATTATTATTCCGATAAAGTTATACGATTTCTGCTGAAATTTGTTTGTGTTTGTCTTTTATCAGATTTATTGAGGGAAATTATGACATATGAGCAATCACAGCTAGATAGTTCCTTACAGCAACTTATATTTAAAATAAAAAGATTGTCCTAAACAAACCCCAAATAGCTCCAAACACTAAAGGTGAAAAGGCTTACGTTTATAACAAAAGTGAAACATCAAAATAAGTTCAAAGACACGTGTTATCCACCAACCCGTACTGGGCCCACGTGCCCCCTCGCTCTCAAAGAGATAAGGCCTGTGTCCCAGCAGTGGGGACATTATAGGTTGATTATTATGCTTATACTATGTTCCTAATCCACCTTTTCCATTGTTACAGAATGCGTACAACCTGTCTCTCCACCTGAATTCCGAACACAAATGTGTAACAATGTGCCTCGGACACTATAGCAGTGTAGTGGCGGCTGTTTCGTGAAATGTGCGCAACACTATGAGCAAGGGCAGCTGGCTGGCGATGGTGGCGGTGGTGGTGGTAGCGGGGGCGGTGCGGGGGTGGGACTGTGTGTGCAACCCCCGGGAGTGCGAAGTGCTGGAGCCCAGTGGGTGTCCAGGAATGGGGATTGTTGTTTGGGATCCGTGCAGGTGAGCGATACTCGTCTTTTTAGAGGTTTTTGCAACATAGAAAGTAATACCGTTGTGACGGCATCTACATCGTCACATGCGAACTACGTGTCACACTGACGTCACGCAAAATCCTGCATCGCACAAGCAGAGTTTACCGCGCAACTATCACTTATACAATGTCCCGACTTCAATTGTTGGGCAGTAGCCCACCAGACACAACACCCATCCCAATAGAGGATGAGTGAACTTTACACCCTGTTCCTCATACATCTATACCGTATTGACATGCGTAACAGGGTTGATTGAAGGGCATGAGTGTGGTTGTGTTGTGGCTAGGTCCCGAAACACAGCTCAGCAAGTGAGGGTTGCACGAAACGATTCGTTTCGACCGACGCGTGCAGTTGACGTTTTCACTATGGTCGTGATTTACATCTTAAAAAACGTATATAGATACTGTGAGAGCTTTACGAGCTCTCAGTACCGAGACGAGCCAATAAAACCACAGGTTATCATATTATTACAATCATTATTTCTAGAAGATAATTCTACGTTTTTACATTTTCATCCTTGTCACTTGGCTTGCCAGTAGAATCTCACGGCTACTTGCTTTGACTATTCTTTTTATAAATCAATTTTTGTCTCATATTTCTGCCATCTACTTTTCAAATTATTAATAAAGGTTACATTTAAGCACCAAACAGGCTATAATATCTACAGTAGCATGATACTATTGTCACGGAACCGTAGGCATTGTCGTTCCTCTGTGCATTAAGGCTTGTTCATCTTAACTCTAAGACCGCCCTATCAAAGATTCCTAAGGCGCTAGCATTTTCTTGATACAGTATTAATTATTTTCCAGGTCGTACTTTTAAAATATTATTGTTATCTATTTAAGCTAAGTCATTATCAATTTTATTGTAGTCGTATAATTTGTGTTTTGCAAAATAAGATTTTCCAGATTACCTACTTATCGAATTAATTAAAAGTTTTTGGTAACCAATAAGTGTTTTGACTTCGTTAAGACTAAGTTACCAAGTGGGAACGCTTTCGAACTCAAAACTTCAGCGCTGTAACCTCTTACCAAGTCATGTCCCTTTGACTTTTAACCCTTTCATTTCAGCTTTCCTTAAATTTTTAATTTCAAAGTGGAAATTAAGTACTTACTAATTATTACAAAAGAAGTTTATTTGATAAGTACCCTTTTAAAGGTTTCCTATTATAGAACAGTTCAAGGATTATGAGAAAGGGCCGAGATTTTTCGGGAAACAATAGCGTCCAATTTTCTTTGGAAATATTACGGGAAAATATTTAATGCTGCCTCGATTGTGAGTTTGAAAATATTTTTAAATCCGTTTCTTGATTTGTTACGCAAAAAATTATGCTACGTTTTGTTTATAAACGAACTTTTACAATTTACGGATGAATTATGCCATGACAGAATAATTGATCCATAGTTTTCCATCAAACGTGATCGAGGTCAAGAGGGGCTACCCTTGACCTCTTGATTCAGCAATAAAAAAGTAAATATAAAAAAGAACTATAATAATAAAATAATGTTAATTAAATACCTAGACTTAGCAAACGAGGTTGTTGACATCAGGACTGTGAGGCTGACATTGTGCCGATTGTCATATCGACCAATAGCCTGATGGCCAAAAGCCTCGATCAATATCTCTCGAGGCTCTCGTTAGGCGGTTGGATCAAGAGCCTGATTCAAAACGCGGTCCTCTTGCTCGCATCGTGAGGAGGTTCCTGTCTCTAGAGGCCTAACCACCAGCGAACTACAATTTTATATATTTTAAAATGTTTTTTTTATAAAAATACTAGCTGCGCCTCGCAGTTTTACCCGCGTAAGTGTCGATTCCGTAAAAATATCGGGATAAAAAGTATCTTATGTGTTAATCCCGGTTATACTATCTGTGTGCCAAATTTCATCATAATCCGTTCAGTAGTTTTTGGGTGAAAGAGTAACAAACATCCATCCATACAAACTTTCACGTTTATAATATTAGTAGTATAGTATTTAAAAATATATTTAATAAGTAAAAAAATAATAATAAATAATAAGAATAAATGATGTTATACATTTCACAACACGAATTGAGTATAAGTTTGGGTAGTATGTTGCATTATATTTATCGTATCTAGACAGGATCTAGTTTTTGGAGGAATTAATAATCAACCTTGAAATTGTATAAAATCAATAAATCTTGGATGTCAACAAAAACGCCTAAATCCATAACTTAATAATAAAAATATTACGTAATCATTTCTGATAAAGATTTTTTGTCGAATATCCTGAAGTAACTATAAGATCCTTTATTAATATTAGTTTCCAATTAACTCTCGGTGTCCAAGTAATTTGCTAGGACTAAACTAGAATCAATCAAATTAGCGTCCTATGACCCGGGGTCTTGTGAACCGGGGCAATCTCAAGGACTGTTGTGAAAAAAGATACTTTATTATAACAAAGATTATTAGAATATTTCATTAGGTGAGTGAACGATAAACATTAAGGGACGTTATAGTTCTTTTTGCGTCATTATTTGTAAAATAACAAAGAAAAATCAATTCTTTGTTATTTTGCAATTAATGATGCAATAAATTCTATAACCTCCCTAAATCTTTATCAGAAATTCTCATTAGAAGTATGTATGTATATATGTTCATTTGTATGTATGTTAGTACATTCTCGTAATTTTTGTTTAATTTTATAAAGTAAATTGTTTTTTATTTTATGTATTATTTTTTGTCTCCTTTACTCTTTCACACGCTGTCTACATCTCTCTATCTATTGTCCTATCGCAGGTATGCTGGAAGAGATTTCTTATGAAATAAGCATCACCTCTGTACCTATTTTCCAGCTCTGTTTTTTCTTGTTTGTTTATATTTATGTGTGTACATAAATGGAGAAATAAATAAGATAAAAAAGTCTGCCCAAGAGCATATAGGAATTGAATGCATATCATAAGATTCTTCAGAACCATTAGCGTGAGTTTAGTAGCATGCTGTGCAATGATTAATACAATTTATAAATATAAAGATAACAAGAAAAAAAAAAGAAGTCATTCATTTTCTTATCCTACTAATAATATATTATAAACGCGAAAGTTTGTGAGGTTAGATGGATGGATGTTTGTTGCTCTTTCACGCAAAAACTATTGAACGGATTTTGATGAAACCTTACAGTAATATGGCTTATACATCAGAATAACACATAGGTTACTTTTTATCCCGATATTCCCACGGATTCGACATTTATGTGGGTGAAAGCACGGGGCGCTGCTAGTAATGTATAATATATCCACAGATACATAAGGTGTCATTTTTATGAATAGCAAACGCTAACTTATATACATTACACACACGCACACACCCTCGCAAAGTCACCCCCACACACAAACTCACATAAATACACAAACACACCGTCACACATACAATTTTGACGGCACGGTTGGCGCAGTGGTTAAGCGATTGACTGCTGCGCAGCGTGTCGCGGGTTCGATTCTCGCACGGAACAAGTATTCGTATGGCCTACAAGTAGTAGTTCCGGGTCTGGCTGTTTGTGTATATGTGAGTTTAAATGTTTGTAACCGCACCCACGATACAGGAGAAATTCCTAATGTGGGGCAAAGGTTTAAAAAAAAAAAATCCGCACCACCACACTCTTAATCAGCTCTCGTCTCTACTCTGGAAATCAAATCCTGAGCTCCAAGATACAGACTAATTGCCTAGTTTCGGGCTCACTAACAACTACTAACACAATCTACATATGTAATCTAGCTTTAGGTTAAATCAAGCCACTTATGACACCTCAAATTGTGTTTATCTTGTGTACCTGCTTATGTTTTACTTGGATAATAATTAATTTTCTATTTCTATCAATATGTTTAACTTGATGAATTCTCGACTAACTGATTATTTTGATCTTATCTACTTTTGTTTTTACTTTGATTTTATCTACATTTTAATTGCATAAAATAATGAAAAGTGGAAGCGTGGAGTCTCCTAGCACAAGCAATTCCTTGCTTAAAAGGTGATCTCCTATAACATGGTATCGAAAAGCCCATTGTACTTGAAAAAAAAATTTTTTTTGTTTTTTGTTTGATTTTCATTTAGAATTTATAGGAATTTCCGTGGCATCACAGCGGGCCATATCAGAATACTAGCACTGCGGTATTTATTTTTTAAATATCGCAGCATTATGCTGAGTTATGAGCCTTTTTGGCCTCACACCCGACTTTTTTTTGTGGTTGGTTGGTTAGTTTTAAATGCTCCTTTTTTACTATTTGTATTCCCTGTGCATGGCTCAAATAAAATCTTTTTCTTTCTTTTCTTTCTTTACACACACAGATGTATAACATTGAAGTGAAAATAAAGAAGATCAATATCACAATATATCCAACAATAATAACACAGCTATCAAAATCAATATTGACTGTGATGTATTCAGCAGTTTTCGGCTATCAAAACGTTTATTTTGTGCTTACTGTAAACTGCAGCAACGGCCGAATAACGAAGTTTATTTGATTATGTGATGGTAGCAAATTATAATAAAGCAATGTTTAGTTAGTATTATTTAGTTTAGGTCGAAATATAATGTGTTTTCAATCATTGATAACTTATTGGTCACGACTTTTTGACATTTAAACATTCTCCGATAGCAAAAAGTAGAGCGTATGATATCGGTCCAAAGCAGATATCAGATGATTTACCTTGTGTTCATTTTTGCCTTTGATTCGGAATCTTTCACTCGAAGTGAAACATTAAAACACTAAATGAATCAACAGAGAACGTTAATTCATTAGTGAAATGATTCAACGATGCTAGATTTCGGCATCTTTCACTCTCGTGTCAGTACAGTCCGGCATGTAACTTGGCCAGTCTTGAGTCGTTTCTCTCCTTTCTTTAACTTTCTTCACAACAGATATGTTTAAAAATAAATTATGGCAATAAACACAGAGTAATGAAAAGTAATAAAAGTGACAATTTTTTTGTTGCACTAAGCATACATGCGCAAGTTTACTCCCACTACGCTAAAACCTGGTCTGTACCGAATGATAGCAAAAAGAAATGAAAGGAGTAGATGAATGTTCATTTCTATTATAATTTTGTCAGTGTCGTGTGAACTTGGAATGAAACAAAAATGAACCTTCATTCGAGAGAACCATTCACTCAAGTGAACAGTCTAACATCGGGGTTGTACTTCCCATCAGAGACGGATGTATTATGTAATCATTTTGTGAAGGACACACATAGATTGAGCATCGGAATTTGGGTTTGATTACCGGAACGGGTAGAGGTATTGGAATTTTCCATTAAGAATGGCTTAGTAGCAGCAGTTTCTGTGACTTTGTGCCTGGTTAAATCCAAGAGGCTCGAAATCTATTACACTATGTACATATGGATGTTATATATACCTCTGCATATCCCTTCGAGGCATAAATGCGTAATGTTGTGTTATGTTTACAGTAACAGGAAATTATTAAGAACTCTTGAATATTTTGAACAGTTACAAATATGAAGAGCAAAACCACTGGCACGTTTGAAACGTATATTTTATTTAGACAGCCCCTTTTATCCTTCTTATGTTCGAAACAAAATGATCTAACGTGGAATGGGATTTGTGTGAAAAATATTAGAGGGAACCGTTCAGAAATACATGAAGATATAAGCTTTTTGCAACTACTCGTTCAGAGTGGAAAACAGAAATATTTAATACTAAAATAGACCGTACAGTTAAAATACCTACATCACAGCAGAAATTCATTATTATATGTGGGTAACGAACAATAAAAATGCAGGATTACTTAATACAAGCATAGCTAGAAGGCTTTATGAAAATTTATTAATACTGAGGGTTGCATTAATTAGTTACCCTCTTTTCTAAAGCCTGCTCCTTTTTGCTGGACTTAAATCTATTTGTAACCCTCACAAATGTTATGCTGCGTCTACGCTAGCTAGGCGAACCAAGCACGAGCGCAGCACAAATTCGTGTAGCCTACTCCTTCTAACTCGCCAAATAATTGAATAATAATAACAATAATAATTTATTTATTTGCATAGGTTCTTCTTAACGTAAGACCGGTGGTGGCTCAGTGGTAACGGCCGTGATTTACAAGCTATAGGTTATAGGTTCGAACCCAGGCAGGCATTTTACTTTGTGTAAATTATTTCATCACCACTGCTCTCAAAACGATCAAGGAAAATATCGTGAGGAAACCGGCATGTCCTCGTACCAAAAATTCGAAGACATGTGACATCTAACAACCCGCACTGGGCCCGCGTGGTGGATTACAGCCCACTCCCTCTCACCGATAGAAGGCCTGTGTCCCAGCAGTGGGAACATGATAGGCTGATTATGTGCTCTTAAAGTTTCTCATTTTCAGGACAAACACATGACGATGGCATGACGCGATATGAAATCAAAAAGTAAACCAAATGGAATGCCATATAATTTGTTCTGTGTTCACACACTATTTCATTTTGTTTTGAATATTTATAGCGCAAAACACTTATAATCCTGCATCAACATTTGTTGCCCAAACCGCTAAAGTCTTGTAACTACTGGACTGATATTTTGACACATGTCAGAAGAGTCAATTATTTGGAGAGTAGGAGACTCGAACGAGCACGCCATTCTACGCGATTTTGTGGTCCGCTCGTGCTTGGCTTGCCTAGCGAAGACACAGCCTAACAAATGAGGGTTACAAATTAATGTAACTATCTGTAGCTTAGCTAAACTGCCTACATTGCTAGCAATATTTCATCTTGCCTGATGATAAATGATAAATGATTTTATTTTTGTAAGTAGGTTTGTACAAACACTTTTACACGTCAATCATATTTTAAAACTAGATGAGGTCGGCGTTTCCTATCTGACTAGTCAGAGAAGAAAAGCCGAAACAAACTCAGAGGTCACAGTCTCTTTTAAAGTCCAGACATAATCTTGGTCAGATCATATGAAGACCATGTAGATTGATGTCTGAGATGGTTTTTTTGAAGAAATAACCAAAACGTTTGAGAGGACCTGTCTAGTCAGTGCACGCATTTGTCAGAAATCGCGCAGCTCAACACAACACTTAAAGAGCTCGACGCTTCGACGAACAATACCAAAGAAAGGACATTTGGGTAGGCCACATTAATTACTCAAACTGCCAGACCATGACAAAAACAGAACAGAGAGAAAAATAAAAAATAAAATGACCCACATAGTCTTCACATTCACAATAATTAAAATAATAGAATACTTTACAAAGTAAGCAAATATCATAGTATATATCAAATTCATTAATGTCAAAGTGTATATAAAAAAAAAACAAAATAAAAAAATAAAAAATACATTCAATATGTAAAACTTGGAAGCAGGTTCATCCCAAGCCTTTCTGTCCTCGATATAAGCCTTAACGGTATAAAAGGCTTTCTGGCACAACTTACGTTTAATGAATGATTTGAATTTATTAAGGCTTAGATCTTGAACGGGGGATGAATAGACAACACCAAAAAAGAGAAGCACTGTTGCTAGCTGGGCGCCGTTCGCTCGCTGTAGCGTCGGATTTGGGTCAATAGGCTATTTCTAATAGGTCGTAGGTTAGATCTATAAAGAACAGACAAAACCAGAAATACTACTGTAAAAAGTTTATTAGGTAATTTTATAACAAAACGAGATACCACTGCAGAGTTTTACTGCAGTATTTTACGTCAGATCTATAACTACCCGACCGCGCCAGTCACCATTCATATTTTTATCTCGAAAAGACAATCTCTAATTACGTTTCTACGTCGAACCATTTCCAATAAACGATAAAAATATATTACTTTACCACAAAACTGTTATTTCTTGCGCTACCAAAATTAGTCTATGACGCAAAATCTCTATCTTCAGGTAATTACGTTGGCTTTTACCGAAAAACTTTCGTAACTTTGCCAAGGGATGATCCACTTAGTCGAAGTTTGTCTGTGAACTTCAAAAATAGGAAGTCGGCCGAACGGCTAATGCAATTACTGGGAGCTGACGGCAAACTTCTTCACCACGATTTATAAATATAAACAAAAAATCAAAAAGCAATTTTGAAGTTTGGTGTCCTCGACATTTTGCTTTGAACTTTGAGAGCCAATTTTTAGTTCATTATTTACGAATTCTGATTCATGATCTGTTTCATGGTACCTATAGGAATGTACCTACTTAGGACTTTCCAAGTAGTACTAACTACTCTGAATTTCAAATTTTTCTTTTTGAATTTTTCTGAATTTTGTTGAGAGTAGCTGTTTAATCACACAATAAGTGGAAATTCCAATATAACTACATTCGCCGAATTATCAACGAAAGTTGTTGGAAAATAATAATAAAAGTATTTTAAGTTAAATAAAGTTAAGTTTAGTATTTTAAGTCGAAAATTCCTCAATTCACGAGTAATGGCGTGCAATCGATGAACAACTGGGAATTGTTTCACTTTAGATATTTTTGCAATATCAGCAACCCGAAATAGCTGGAAGTAATGGGTGGAGGCCTTTGCCCAGCTGTGGGATAATGCAGGCTCACTGTAACCAGTAATCAGCATCGTGAAACAACTATTTACAGCCTGCTGTGTGTTCCCAATTCATATTACGAATAACAAAGCAAATAAGAGACCACATACATACATAAATTCACGCCTGCATCCCATGGGGGTAGGCAGATACTACACAACGATCCTTACATACTCCTTATGCAAATGTTTTTTTATGTAAAAACCTCACCGTGAATACTTAGGTAAAGTGAGCTTGAAGTGAGCTGTCATTCCATCTGATTGACAGCCGCAAAACAGTATGTTAAAAAACAAGTTACCAAGACGTTTTCTAAGACACGTTTCTTTTTCCAGATGCTGTAAAGTATGCGCGAGAACGTTAGGGGAAGACTGCGGCGGCTTCAGTGGGACGTGTGAGCCAGGACTCAAGTGTCTCGATGGGTCGTGCACGCACATCACGTGAACAAAAGTGAACAAACCTGTAATATATGTGTATAGTGTTGATAGAAACAATACATATCTCCGGCAACGTAGCCAACGAGAGGACCATGCGGAAGTAGGCGCGCCGTACAAGCTTCATATTGGGTGACAATAAAATACTAAGCTACGTAAGTAAGCAAAGGACATTACGGACGAAGTATTGTTACTATGTCGATATGTTGTAAAGATTATTTCTTTGAACGAGCGCAAATTTCATTTTAATGCCTCGAGCCCCGGGGAGGCGCGATAAAATCGACATCTTTGTGCTATTCGCTCGTTATACATCCGTTCAGCTATATCAGATATATGAAGGTTTTAAGTTTAATGTACGCAGACAGAATACTCGCCTGGAAAATTACGTAACCTTTTTCCAGACTCGCATGGATAATTATGTTCAAATGTTCTTTTTTGTGACGCGTAGGCACTTTTTTATCTGATGATGTTTCGAAAAGTTCCTCCCTGTAACGTAAACATGAAATGTGTTGTTACATACACGAACAATAGCTATTGTGTTATAACTTTCTCTCTGAAATGGGAACATGAAAGTATTCTGGGTTTTGGCCCAGAAAACTTTGCCTAAATAAAATAATTCTGTAAAATGTACAAGAACATTATTTTCTTGACTGTATGTTTCATATTATTTCTTTGGCATTCCATTTTAATTACGGGTTCATCCAAGCGAGAAGTATTTTAATTTAATTATAAATTAATTTGGCATCGTTAAAATTATGTATAAATGTAAAATTACGATAATGATATTTTGTAAGTACTCGTACCTATGTATTAATTAACGAACGCTTTCCAATAGAGCATGTCTGATTAAATATATTTTTGTAAAATCTGTGTTTCCAACCAATTCTTGAAACAATAACGAATGACACTTTCAAATTGTACGCCTAAATTATACAGTAAAACAAATCCAAATGAGTAAATTTCGAAACGTTAATTTAGAATGTCACGAACGTGTAACAATTCTGTTACAATTCAGTGAGCAAGAACCCGTTTCGTGAGTTTAAGCACAGTTTTAATTTTCAAGGACACGTTCTAGTGGATAGCTACCATAATCAGCTGTGTTACAAAAAGGACAACTTGTAAATATTGACACAAAAATGTATGTCTACAAATAGGTATTTCAATTGATTCAGAACTAGACTATGAAATAAATAAAACAGTTTGACCATAGACTTATAAATGGCTAAAAATATAATTTATAAAAAAACCCATATTAAAAAACAATTGTATGATATTAAACGATTTGTAATTAAAATGTATCTATCTATATTTCTGTGTGCTTCCAGGTTACATGTAGAGTTAAGTTAATAAATGTACGTATAAAATGTTTCTTAGTTATGTAAATATGGTCTGAATAGCATTTTTATCTTGTATGTATATTTAGACGTATAGGTTCGTATACTGGAATAAACAGTTCTAGAAATAAGTACCCCATCAGTTGTAAGAAAAATAATATATTTCGTATTGTATTGCCTATACCACTCTGCGCTCAATATGTTTCCATTCCGATACAATTTTGTGGAATTGTATGTACTTATTATTATAGCCTGTCGTATCGAAGAGATAATAATCGTATTGGCACTGTAGTGTGAATGGAGCCTAAAAATAATACTACTCGTGTTTGCTTCTGTAAATACTTTCTCATTTATAATAGGCATTACCTTAGTATTTGTCAGACCCTGTTTTCTACCTTGATATTTTACGATGTATTAATTTTCAACGATCGTGTTTCCTTTGAAAATCCTAAACTGTATACTAGTGGTTTCTCATAATGTTTTTACCTTCCAAAGTTATGTAATAGGTACGACTGATTGGTTTGCATGTAGGCTGTATATTAAGTTACAGTAACTTGAGAAGCAATTTTCAGTTTCCAATACCCCAGGCTTTGAAATTAGAACTTTCGCCATCTTGAATTTCCCTGCAGACGGTTCGCGTAATTTATTTTCACGTGGAACGAAAAATCACTTTCGATCAAAATCTAATTTTCCGTGATACTTCTCAGTTATATATCCTTCAAGATACTGAAAAAGTATTTTTCCTCAAGCAATTTGTAACTAAAATCGATGTTGATAATGTTTTTTTTTTTAAAGAAAAACTGATTTTATTACCATATTATATAGATTTCCTATATATAATAAATTTCAAAGATTATTTCAATACTTTTTAATCAACCTATTTTAAGAATTACACATAATTTTATTGTATTTGAAATCACACAGACCATTATTTCGAAACGTTTACCAATGCCTCATAATGACGAATAACGATTACGAACGATTACGTTGATTTAACCTTTTTAACCTTCCTACTCTAATTACCTGTGACCTTTTCCGATGCGGCGACGAGAATGATTATCGGAACGCCAGACTCATCGATTTTAGTTTGCTAATTTTAGGCGTCAGCACTAGAGTGTATCTAAACAAAATGTAACCTGAAATATTGAGTAACTATGTTATAAGTTGTATAAATAATTCAGAGCTACTCGTTAACTGTGCACATATTGAATAAATAAGTTAAAAATCTGTTCTATGTTTGTTTTAATACAACCGCTTTTTATTGTTGTACAAAACGATTATCAATTTACAGTAGTCTGGAATCGCCAACCTGTCTTGGGCAAGCGTGGTGATCAATGCTTGTGCCTTCTCTGTATGGCAAGCGTGGTGATCAACGCTTGTGCCTTCTCTGTATGGCAGGCGTGGTGATCAATGCTTGTGCCTTCTCTGTATGGCAAGCGTGGTGATCAATGCTTGTGCCTTCTCTGTATGGCAAGCGTGGTGATCAATGCTTGTGCCTTCTCTGTATGGCAAGCGTGGTGATCAATGCTTGTGCCTTCTCTATATGAGAAAAGGCTTTTGCCCTGCAGTGAGGCAATAATAGGCTGGTATTATATTGACTGTTTTCGTAAGAATATCAACTCAAGCTATCGCAGCCCACTGCTGGACAAAGGCCTCTCCCAGGCTGCGCCACAACACCCTGTCCTCCGCCTTCTGCATCCAGTCTGTCCCAGCCACCTTCTTTAGGTCATTCGTCCATCTAGCCGGGAGGCGTCCCACACCGTAAGTATAGGAAAGGGAAAATTATAGAAATTAGGTCATTACCTAATTCCTATAATTGGTCGTCCGTAAGTGGTGGTTATTTGAATTCGTGAACCAATAATGAGTATCATAAAACGCTCGGACGATAGTTGCCTTCGCAATAAAGTTTAGGTGCCTAAAGACTCTGTTTCACGTAAGAAAGAGATAGGCATAAAAGTATTTTTTTGTCATAATAAGAATGTCAGATAATGTAAAAAAACAGAATGTGTTTGTAAAATACAGTGTTCATTTAAAACATCTCTTAGGATTGTACCCAGCCAGCGAGATCGCTTGTTTCATTAAATTCCCAAGCCTCATCGTCATACAGTTGTAAAGTCACAATCAATGATGTAAATTATAAACACGTTCAACTCCCTCCGAAATGTATGTTTTTCAATGTGAAAGTCATATTACATAGAATTCAGAAAGTATTTTTGCATGCTCGTCTTCATAACGAAACGTGCGCAGCACACCAATGAAGGAGCCTCGCTAAAAATATTCACACCGAATTCTAAATTTGAAATTCAAAATGTAATATCAGTATTTTTTGATGAGTTGGCATTACTGGAGGTGTCATTCTCGATACGCCTAAGTGAAACTCGAAAATTAATTTATGATTATGACTGCTGTAGTTTAGGTAGGTAGTAGGTAAGTAGGTGCAAAACCCCAAATCTTACTCGGTTGTCATGCTCCACTGGATATTATTTGTGGCTTTGAGCCCAACCCAATATTTGAGTTGGGCAGGAATGTCACCTATCCCTGTGACCCTTTTGTCTAATAAAATGATATAAAATAGCGAATTCAGTATGAACGAATAAATATGGCAGTGATCTTATGGGCATCTTATGCTTCAATGGTATCGAATTGCTTCCACTTCATTTTCTTATACAGGGTTATAGGTAAAACACTATCTAACAACCTCTCAGG
This sequence comes from Apamea epomidion, assembly GCA_947507525.1. Classification (NCBI taxonomy): domain Eukaryota; kingdom Metazoa; phylum Arthropoda; class Insecta; order Lepidoptera; family Noctuidae; genus Apamea; species Apamea epomidion. Next base: position 14,510,375 of record OX382238.1, read on the forward strand.
ACTATATTACTGACATCATAAACAACAACTTTTGTTCTATGACTTTTATTAATTCGTCACTTCTAATTCATCAGACTTTCATAAAAAAGTTAAAATATTTCAATTTTTTTATTCGATTTTCTATTACGAACTCTACGCGAAGCAAAAGAAAGCGCTAGTTAGGTAAACAAACTGCCGTTTCTAGTTCAAAATTCAGCGGAGGGGAGCGGGGGTTAGATAGAACAACGAAATCTTAAAGTTTTGTTTTGTTTGTAAAAATCATAGAACAAAAGTTGTTGTTTATGATAATAGTAATCCAGTCCTGCAAGTTTAGTGTTTTACCAATAACCCTGTATAACCGAAGGTCTGTTAGTGTAGATAAAACTTTATCAAGATTTTTCTGGTTGTGCCTTGTGATAAAATCATAAAGTTCCCAAGATACTTAAGATAAGTATATCGTAAAACAAGCCCTCGTAGTTTATGTATCTCGTTGGCGATAAACTAACTATCAGCTTTTCGCTTTTTTCTATCACTATTTTTAAACGTGCCATCTGGATATGGCTAGACACAAGATGTGTCTATAAAATAGTGTGTAACAGTAAAACATAAAATGGCATCCATTTAAATTCTCATTTATAGAAATAGGTTGTCTATAAAAGATTGCTCTTAGCGATAAGACCGCCCATTGTGTCACCCTTTGTAAAATTTTATATATTTATGTTCTGTAATTTGTATGGTGTACAATAAAGAGTATTCTACTCTATTCTACTATACAGGTTATTTGGTAGAAGGACAAGGATACGAAGTGGCATATTATTTTAGTTTTCATCCATAACACCTGTCTTAAGTGTCACGGTAGGTAATTGACATAATAATAAATGTTTCTTTTAAATCGCCCAAAATGTCATCACAACTTTTTTGTTTGTGGTTGTAATAGAGCGCCATATTTTTTGGTATTATCTGCAATTTACAGACGCCAGCACATCAACCTACTAAAAACTGTCAATTTTTTAAAATATATTTTCAACTTTATCGCTAAAGCATTAAGGTTCAAGGTTGATTGGGAAAATTTTACAGTTTCAGGTAGCTTGGCCTGCTGGCGTCTGTACATTTATGTACAATTGGTTCTAGAAAATGACTTGGGTGCTCCCAAAGTCGTAAAATTGTGTCAAGGAACGATAAGTTGCAATTAAAAAATGAAAAATAAAACAATTATGTGCTAGCAAATGGCCCGATCACTCAAAAAATTGTGTCGGTTCTTGCAATCACCGTGTACCCAACAACCTGTATATAGTAGCAGTATAATAACAGAGCAATCACACCTTATTCTAGTCCACTTTTAGTTACTAAGGGAAGTTGATTTTTTCAGTAATTAATTTTTAGGTAGGAAATTCAGCCTTTACCTACGCGAATTTTAAAGGCTAAATTCGTCAGTCCAATTTACAGGCCTTTTATTCTTTTATCTCAATTTGGGACTGAAATTACTGTCTGGAATCATAATTTAACAGTTATATTATTTGCTTAAGAGCTCTGAGGCTTGTAATAAATTTAAGAAAATTTTGGAAGGATCGTTGCGTAAATTATCTTTATCCATGTTAATGTATATTAAATCTCGTTAAATAATCAAGGAAGATTTGTTGCTGGGTGATTCTCAGCCGAGATTACTACACCTCATCGCTCCCCGTGGGAGTCGTTCAGCCTATTTACTGATTACAAGGTCCTCCTGCGCCTCGGTGAAATCAGATCAAAATGTTCCGCAGGCAAAATCCCTTCGTGCATTTGCCCGATTGAAATGCGACAGATTGACGTAATAACACTGATTGCCTATTATACAGCAAGGGGTTAATTAACACAATTAAAATAAAGTGTTCATTTTTTAACCCGGGTTAAATTGTAATCTTCATTTCCCCGTACTTTCCGACATTGTTTTGACACGAGGCCGCGGTTACGTATCGGCGAACTGGCAGTTAAAAGCGCTGTTAAATTTTACCGACCCATATTTTATAGGTAAAGCTGGGCTTGTAGGGTAAAAGCCGTGTTTATTGCTTGGGCAGAATCAACTGGTTGAGCTTCGGGTGCGATCAACAATCTGAGAAATGTAATATCCAGTCATATTTTATAGAACGTTGACTGCTTTATCTTAATTTTGTCTTATTCTATGCTAAGGGTCGTGACTGTGAAAACGTACAAGAAGATGGGTTGCTAAAATACTTTTTTGATATAAAAAATAGACTAAAATATTATCGGCTAAAGAAAACTTAGTCAAAATAGTACATTACGATACGTGTGACTTAAGTAAGCAGTCCGTGAATTAATATACTACTTAATTCATGCGTACTGTACACTATTTTATATCTCGTATAACCTTTTTCTTTTGCTGCGCGGTGAAAATCCTCATGGACTTCCTCCATCGTGGGGGTGACGGAGGGGTATGTCGGACTCTTACCCGCTACAACCACCGCGGTGTTCCACCTCTGCCTATAGCCGGGGGGTGCGGGATTCGCATAAGCATAAGCCCGCACTTAATTCTCGCTTTTCTGTATAAAAATAGACTACTTAAGTCACAGAGAAGCGTGACTTAAGAGCGGGTTTAGGTCACACAGTTAAATATTATAGTATGTGATATCCATCGTATTTGGTTAATCCCAATAGAAACATCAGCTAAGACAAGTTTAAAACCGACACAAGTTGCAAACTGTCAGAAAATAGTCCGTCACGCTCGGCTGCTTGCAGCGTATTGTGCGATGACACTACAGTGCACGGATTAATAAATTGTGGCAGGCAGCGTTTAAAACAGGTTTTTGTTCTGACTCGTTTCTAGGAATTTCTTTATTTGCATGGGAAGGTCTATCATGCGGCGGTCCGATTTATTTATTTATCAGTATTATTATTATTATGTCGTTTATTTATTTAGTCGTCTTATTTTATTACATTTTGAAATATCAGTATGAATATATATTATTATTATGTCGTTTATTCATTTAATATCTTATTTTATTATTATTATTATTTTTTTTTTTGTTTATTTTTGCAATGTTACTCATTTAGACATATTCACATATTCGTTACTGTTTTTTATCTAACACAAATTTATTTTATTTATATATTTAAGTATGCATACACACGTCACGTTGCAGTATAAAACTGATTTACATCCGTCACCTCACACATCAGGTCCAGTTGAAAACCAGCGTCAGGCACTAGTTGTCTGGCATTTTTGCTGAACTGGGCCTATTTGGCGCAGCCGTGAGGCACACTTTCCTTATAATTTTCTTGCATTTAATCTTTTATTTATTTTTTAATCTTATTGTTTGTTTTGTCTGATGTATATATCTGGTGTATTGTGTGTCTTTTAGTTTGTGCCAAATAAATGTATTTTCTTTCTTTCTTTCTTTCTTTCTATGCAAGTGCATGTAGTACGTGTGCGTGTGCGTGTAGTGTGTGTGTATTATAGTGTGCATATGTTGTATTTTAGTGTGCATGTAGTGTGTATGTGTGTATTGTAGTATAGTATGCATATTATTGTAGTGTGTGTTGTGTATTGTAGTTGTTATTACTATATTCGTTATTTTTTTCAAAACCAACCAGTTCTTACCGACCTACTTATCTAGAAATGTAAACGAGATTCAGAAAATAATCTGATAATGTAATGGGAACTGAAAGAATCGGTGTTAGCAAAAAATCTTCTGAACGGTACACTGGGGAGCTGATAGCTTTTATTTGCATTTATTTTAGACGACATGTTACGTGTAACGTGAATGCTCTATCCAGTCTAACCGGATGCAGCTGAAAACCAGTAGTTTACATGAAGCGACTGCCTATCTGACCTTCACAATCCAGTTACTGAGTAATACGATACTCCTTGGGAAGACTGGTTGTAAGACTTTAGGGCTTCTGACGACCCCTAATGACTGCCAAAGATACACGATTAACAGCCAGGTTTTCCGAGGCAGGGGACTTGATATGTAAAGATGGTCACCCATCCACGGCAAGCGTAGCTTAACTTAATCGATCGACCCGCGCGGCTGTTCTAACTTAGCCACAAGCACCTCGTGAATGCTCTGTAAAGCTCTATTTGAAATACCTAACAAAGCGCTTCGTAAGTACCAAGTTATACGACAGAATCGATTGAGACATAATAGAAGAACGGATTACTGGAATGAACCATTTAGTAACATTTTTGTGGTAAAATATTCGAATCAGAACATTTACCACCAAAATGATAAGGGTATTATTGTAGTTATCGTGAGAAAGGTGATGTTACCCTTTACGCGCTTTTTGAAATACCTAACTTTTAAGGCATGAAGTAAAAAGTGTGACTCATTTTGATAACTGAAACCCTTAAAGATACATAACTAGGTATCTAAATGCATACATCAAATCTATTGTTAGAACGAAAATCCATCGAAGCTCTAAGTAGCATTTTTCCGGCTCGGTTTGCTTTAAGGAAAATTCGAGGAATCCACATTTCAAGAAGACCTTGAAAAAGGAGTTAAAAAATCAAAAGAGTGTGGTAAATCCGTTTTAACTTCACATTCATAGACTACTCAAGTACTCATAAATAATAGTGTGTGAAAAAATCTGCACTCAGCACAGAGCCTTAAAAACGTGAGGAACCCACAGGTTAATAATAAATTTTGAAGCTTGTAACACTCAAGATGATAGGTAGCAGCACCTGTTACGAGAACACGCTTTAATCTTATTAATACTGTATGTAATACGGTGTCTAACCTTGATATTCACTTGTATAGGATCTGGAGAAATGCCTTAAAACGGTTTACGAATTATTCGACAGATGTAGGTAGTTGAATGAGCGAAATATGTCTTATTATGTCGCTCAATATTATGGTTACAAGGAAGCATTTTGGAGTCCCTTGACGATTGTCGTCTGCTACATATTTAGCCGGCTGGAATTTTGACTATTTTTCCCTTTTGAAGGTGAAAGAAAATACGGGTAGGTAAAAATATCATAATAATAGTCATCCAGATCGAATTTCGCCCATGGCGACGAATCTTAGCGGAGACTAACCTTCGGCGTGGGACATGTTATATTGCACAAGTATATGCAATATAAAAGGTAATGACATAACTCATTTTTAAAAAATCAACACGTTTTAAAAAAATGAACTAAGTATTAGTTTAAGAAAATAACTGTAAAAATAACCTATTTTTACTGTACCAAACGAGGTTAAAAACAGATCAATTTGTTTCATTCATTTTAATATTCAAATAAAAAATATGCACGCTGAAAAAAAACATTCAAAACAATGTTCAAAAATTAAAATGTTATACACAACTGTGTTCACACAATACATACATAAATACGGTATATTTACATCATGGCATCCAAATGACATCAGAAAGGGGGTAGATGCGTAAACGCCCATCGAGATAGGATAGAGCCGAAATCAAATAAACCCTTATAGGGAGGTCGTTGAGCCTATTTCCATAATAAATCACCTGATTTGATTTGAATCTCGTTTACAATTTCAATGGCGTTGGTCACAGGATAAGAAATTACAGAAGGTTTTATAATACCGTGATTGGACAGAGTGACTTATGATCGTTAGTAGATGTTTAGTAGGTATTATTGGGTGCGTGAGTCCAGCTGATAGCAGCCCCTCCACGGGAAGATGTAAACTTTAGCAAGAGCTGATTAAATGTCCTGAATTCTTTATTGAACCATCAGATAACCTTCCATCCGGGCACAATTTACCGTAGCCATGCCCTGGTGTACCGCCATTGCACCACTATTAAAACTATCACTAGTAAAACTATAAAGTGAATAAAAAGACAGTTTTTCATTTTTTGAACTGACAGACACCTGACAGAAACCGAATAAAACCATGAACTGTCCGCCCATCCTAGTTAGTGAATACACCAGTACCTACGCCCAAAAGGTATATTTCATGGGATTGTTGGTTCTCAGCATAGTCTGGATGAGCTCCCGTTAAATTCAGTTTCCTCTATTTCCAGCTTCGATTTTTGTCTTGCAGTGGCTTTACAATTGGCTCTGTATTTTACCACTAACAGAATCCAATCTTTACTAGACAAACATTTAAATTTCCAAAATTACAAAGGTTTAATTTTTTAAAAATCATTAAAATACTGGACTGCTTCATTGCTGCTGAGCTAGAGGTCCTGGGTTCGATTCTCGGATCGAGCAAAGTGTTATTAGTATTCTCAGTTCGGATTTGTGCCCAGTTCATGGCAATAAGCGTATTAAAGACTTAAACACAACTGGCGAAATATGGGTGTACTATAATAGATTGTTGCAACTCTGCCTAATCCTTTGGAAAATACAGGCGTGAAGTTATGTGGATTAGTAAAATAGGTGGGCACTTAACATATCATAAAATATCAATAGATACTTGTTATATAATTAATGAGGAAACTTATTTATTTTTTTGTTTATTTCTAAAGCACTTAACCTAATTCACATTTAGTTTTAGCCACACAACGAAAACCTCTCAGGGTTTATTTGCGTGTTGGCGAGCCGTTCATATCTATTCTATAAACAATATCAACAATTTATAGTTTACATTAATACATAGGTACATACATTAGGAGAAATGTTGTGTAAGGGAACGCTTTGATTTGTACTTATAACTTTTCGAACTCGTTTTGTATAACGTTTGCAAGTCTTCTGGAAGTTTATGAAGATAAAAGGGTACTAAATATTCTGCAACCCTCATCCCGTACACATTATTAAATTTTTGTAAGATGTATTTATTTTTAAGTGGTATCGTTCTCAGAAAGTCAGGTCTTGTTTTTTCGGTTAGCAATTCTGGTCTGTTGACTTCCGCTAGAGATCATTGTACCATTGTCATCATTTCAGCCGAAATACGTCCACTGCTGGACATAGGCCTCCCCCAAGAATCGCCACATCGACCGGTTCTGTGCTTCGCGCATCCTTCGAATTCCTGTGGCCTTCACCAGGTCATCGGTCCACCTTGTGGGAGGCCTTCAAACGCTACGTCTTCCGGTACGCGGTCGCTACTCCAAAACCTTTCCCCAGCGGCCATCGGTTCTGCGAGCAATGTGCCCTGCCCACTGCCACTTAAGTTAGGCAATTCTTCGGAATAGTCGGTTACCTATGGATCTCTTAATTTCTGATTAGAAAGTCGAATCAGAAAGTCAAAGTAGTGGATGAGTATGTTAACCTAGGACAAACTGTTCAGTTAGGTAGGTCCATCTTAGAGTAAGCCGTCAATCGTCAAATTTGACTCAGCTGGGCAGCGTCGGGGGATCTATGCAATATGTTCGCGTCCGACATACCGCAGTATCTCAAGACAAATCGCTCGTCTCTCATAATAGGCCTCATTAAAGGCTGAAAGTGACCCAAAGGGCAATGGAGAGGGCTGTGCTTGGTATTTCCCTACGTGTATGATAGTAATTCAAATTAAAATTGCTCATTCGAGTGACCCTCAACATCAAATTATTCGAATCCCTTATCATCATTATCGAAGAACTAATCTAGTACCTCCCTATGTTACAAATACCTACCTAATACGTATCAACAGGGATCCAATTCAAATAGCTGTGTAGTCGATAATATGTTATTATCAAAATCGGACACTGTCTAATACCATTTTAATTAACAGACAGGAATTTAGGGTTGAATCAAAATTATCGTACTCATCAATTTTGATTCAAAGTTGCAATAGTTTCTGAAAGGTGAGGCCAGGGTTAGCTTTGGTTAATGGTGTGCTAGACATAGCTTCTGCTGTCAAACTTTGACTGCTGGAATAACAAACTATCCTGGCTCTCTAAGTTAGTACTTTTGTCTAAACGATATAATAATATTGTGCTTTGGTCTAGTGTTTGCAAGCGCTACTGCCATCATAGTCATTTTACGAAATTACAAAAAAAAATGTACATAAGATCGCGAGATAAATACGCATTACTTCCTTGCTTTTGGGGAAACCCTTGCTTTTCATGCTCACACACACATAATCTGTATAGATAGTATAATAATAGTGACAAAAAAAAATTGTACCTATCTCTCATCAAAAATATCTCAAGTATGCCTAATAACAGACGATATGAATCCATAATAAACCCAAAAAGCAATATAACCGAGAGAAATAATCAACAAGAAATGTTTGTATATTTCCTCCTAGGTCTCGCAAATGTAATCTCGGCCTAACATGAGCAATGAATCGAGAGAATTGTATCGATAGATGATATGTCTCCCGATACGCACTGATTTGTGTAACGGTATCCGACTGTTCGGCGATTGATCTTGCGGTTACTGTGATACAGTCTGATAGACCTACGTGATCTGCTGTGTCATTATACTGTTCATCAACTGGACTTCGATTATATTATAGACTCTATTTTTATTTACCTAGTTAAAGTTAATTGCGTAGCTTTATGCTGAGCGATGGCCGTTTTGCGTGGATGTGATGCATATGTCGGAGTTATTCGTTTATTCGGAACGCCAGCGCCATCTCGTGGCGCTAGACAGAGTCTAGCCTGAGTTCGTGGTGGGGTACGAGAGTTACAGCTACAAGAGCGGTGTGAGCAGATCTCTCAGGATCATCGAAACATTGGACATCGTACGGACAACATGTGTTAGAAACTGTCGCGTTCCGTATCGTTGAGTTATGTGAGTGTGTGATTCGCTAGTGTGACTAACTTGTTCGTAAATTATAATCTGATTTGAACTGTAAACCGTTTTTCTATCGTGTTAAACCAACACTACCCATAGTACGCCCACAGTAATTAAAATATGCCTGATGCTAACGAGAGACAGACATACCTTCTCCGACACATTTTTTCCCCCAACTTGTCTTTTTGTGTTTGTGTTCTTTCTCTGCATCATGTTTAGCACAAATAAACATATTTCCTTTCATTTTTATTGTAAAATATGTTTGAAGATTGTACCTAAGTATTTATTGAGTTTTGAATTAATATTTCAGTTAACACTATTAGTAGTGTTAACTAAAATATTAATATGGTATGGTTAGCCATACCATTGTTTTAGATTATCTGTACCTAAACCATTAAAACATACACATACAGCATCTTTAGTCCTCTAGACTTTAACACTTTGAAGTATCTTTTTGAGTCAAGTCTTACATCGCGACGTCTGCTTCCTTCTTCATCTGTAGGTGGTACTTCTAACTCAGCCAACCCCTCTCTCTAATAAAATACTCCAACATGATAAAAGATAATTAAAATGTCAAGCACTCATCTCTTAAAGGCTCTCAAGCCCTTTAACCAGTAAGTAAACGAACATCGTTATTATCAAAATTTTCTCCAACACTTGACATTTTATTCAGGTAATACGTACTCCTTTTATGTTCATATATACTCACTACTATACTACTCATTAGTAGGAAATGCTCGAGAAACGAAAAGGTTATCCGTATTAACGTCGCCTGCGTACTTGGGAATCAAGTACCTATCTACAGGCTTATATTTTGCCTTGAGAAGGTCTTTTGGAGGCCTATACAAGGGCTTATCAATGACATTGGTAAATAAAAATACTGTGGGGAAATCTGGACCTAAATAAATAATGGATCTTTATAAATAAAAATGAAATGATATTCATTAAGCCGTTGGTCCCGGCTGTCATTCGGTTGGTCGGCTTTGGTCTTTGGAGGTCACATAGGTAGTCGCTTCATGTAAATTACTGGTAAATAGCTGCATCCGGTTAGACTGGAAGTCGACCCTAATATAGCTGGGAAAAGGTTAGGTAGATGGGATGAATTCGTTGGTAAGCGCATCACTTTAAAACGGCTAGATCGATTCCACAATTATTTTTCAAATGTCCGTCCTAGTCCGTACTGGGTTTTAAGGGGAAGAAAAATTGTAAGAGTATCCCGGCATTTTTTTTAATTAAGGAAGAACTGAACGTTTCGATGGGATTTTTGTGTAAACTTTTAGACAGGACATCGTCTGTTGGGTCAGTTAGTAATTAATATATGTCTGATATCACCAATCCATCTTGAGCAAGCGTGGTGATCAATGTTCGTGCCATCATCTGCCTAAGTTTTCCCCAACTATGTTGGGGTTGGCTTCCATTCTTACCGGATGCAGCTGAATACCAGTATTTTACATGGAGCTACTGCCTATCTGACCTCCACAGCCCAGTTGCTGGGTAATGCGATACCTCTTGGTAAGACTGGTTGTCAGACTTTCGGACTACTGACGACCCGTAACGACTGTCTAAGATCCACGAAAAACAACCAAGACCAACGGTTTCACGTGCTCTCCGAGGCACGGAGGGGTCTTGGTATGTGAAGATGGTCACCCACCCACGGATCGACCGCGGTAAGCGTAGCTTAACGTGATCGATCGACCCATGCGGCTGTAATTACCTAGCCACAAGTCTCACCCTAGCCACAAGTCCCACATCAATGTTCGTGGCAATGGGACAAAAATAGGCTGGTAGGTATGACTATTATTATAGGCTTTTAACAATGATAAAAATCTATAGATACTTTATCATCATCGAAGAGGTCAGGTTCGCTGAAGTGGTAGCCGCCGTCGTCAGGACGGGCGGGTGTCTGGCCGACCAGGTGAAGGCGGGCACCATACGTCCTGACTTCACGGGTATGCGAACCGTAACGGGAAGCTGTCCCGTGACGGCGGCGAGGAAGATAATGGAGGGCGGAAGGCTCCTGGTGGGCTGGGTGTCAGCGCAGGTCAAGCTGCTGGAGCCCAGACCTCTAAGATGCTATCGATGCCTCGTGGGGCACCACGTGGGCGTCCAGTGCACCTTAGAGGACCGCAGCACTCTGTGCTTTCGCTGCGGTAAGCCCGGACATACGGCCGGCTCGTGCAACGCCGCGCCGCACTGCGTCGTATGTGCAGCTGCTGGCAAGCCGGTCGATCACCGGGCGGGGAGCAAGTCCTGCGCTCCACCCGCCGAAGCCAGGAGGAAAGGCAGGCCCTCCGCCGCCGTCGCCACCACCACCGTCGCCGCCACTGTCGCCGCCACCGCCACCGCCGCCGCCGGCGCCGCCACCACCGCCGCCGCCGCCACCACCGCCGCCGCCGCCGCCGCCGCCGCCGCCGCCACCACTGCCGAGGGGGCCCGGGAGGGGGCTGAAATGGAGGAGTAATGACTCCTCCTCTACGCCTCCTCCAGGCGAACATCAACCACTGCGCCTGCGCTCAGGACCTGTTGCTCCAGAGCATGGCGCAGTGGTCGATTAACATCGCCGTGGTCACTGAGCCGTACTTTGTCCCGCCCAGGGATGACTGGGTGGAGGACCTGAACGGCTCAGTGGCCATAATTTCGTCGGCTGCCGCCGGTACCCCGTCCCTCGAAGGTGTCACGAGGGGACAGGGGTGCGTAGCAGCACGGTTCGGAGAGATTGTAGTCGTGGGAGTATACTTCTTTCCGAGCCGAACTCTCGCCGAGTTCCAGAACTCTTTAACAGAGTTGAGTGTCGTCGTCGCCAGAAACCACGCCTTCTCCGTGCTAGTGCTCGGGGACTTCAACGCCAAGAATTTGGCCTGGGGTTCCCGTTGCACGGATGTGCGGGGCAGGATGGTGGAGGACTGGGCTCTGGAAACAGGCCTGGTCGTCCTAAATCGGGGTTCTGTTCCTACGTGTGTGCGGATGCGGGGCGAGTCAGTGGTGGACATCTCGTTCGCCAGCCCCGCTCTGTCACAGCGTGTCATTGACTGGCGCGTCATGGAGGAGGTGGAGACCTACTCCGATCATCGGTATATCCGGTCCCCCCCGCTGACGCAGAGTCTCCGCCCACAACTGGTGGAGGAGGTGGTGAGCGCTCTGTTCCCTTCACGGGGGGAGCATACTCCCCCGCCTATGGCTCCGCCACTTGCGGTGCCCGAAGCGGACCACACGGACGACGACGACGACACCCCTGAAGTGACCGGGGTAGATCTGAGAGCGGCGGTAGGCAGGCTGAAGGCCAAAAATACCGCCCCGGGACCCGACGGCTTGCCCGGTAAAGCCTGGGTCCTGGCCTCGAGAGCTTTCGGGCCTCGACTGGAGGCGCTCTTAAGCGCATGCATGGAGAGAGGCCAGTTTCCACTCCGTTGGAAGACGGGGAAGCTGGTCCTCATTCAGAAGCCAGGGCGCCCTGCGGACTCTCCGTCCGCATACTGGCCCATAGTGCTGCTCGACGAGGTCGGCAAGCTCTTTGAGAGAGTGATTGCGGGCCGCCTCGTCGGGCACCTGGTGAGGACGGGGCCGGATCTTGCGGAGTGCCAGTTTGGCTTCCGCAAGAGGCGCTCGACGGTGGACGCCATCATGCGCGTGAGAGCCCTCACGACGGGGGACGCGGTGTCCCGGGGTAGGGTGGTCGTGGCGGTGTCACTCGACATCGCCAATGCGTTCAACACCCTGCCCTGGAGCTGCATAGGGGAGGCACTCCGGTATCACCGGGTGCCGACTTACCTCCGTCGAATAGTCGGGGCGTATTTGACGGACAGAGCCGTCATCTACCCCGGTCGCGACGGGAATTGGAACCGGCGAGAGATGTCGTGCGGTGTCCCACAGGGATCGGTTCTGGGGCCGCTCCTGTGGGACATCGGTTACGACTGGGTGCTGCGGGCCGACCTCCCTGATGGCGTCAGTGTAGTTTGCTACGCTGACGACACGCTGGTCCAGGCGCAGGGGAGGTCGCATCAGGCGGCGGCCGACGCGATGACACGCGGGGTTGCGATAGTCGTGGAAAGGATCCGGCAGTTGGGTCTCGAGGTGGCATTGCACAAGTCCGAGGCCATGTCCTTTCATGGGCCCCGGTACGGGCCACCTTCGGGATCCCAGCTGATGGTAGGAGGGGTTCACATCGGCGTCGAGACAACGATGAGATACCTGGGTCTTGTCCTCGACTGCCGGTGGAACTTTGTCGAGCATTTCCGACGTTTGGCCCCCAAACTGGAACGGACCGGGGCCGCCTTAAAGCGGCTCCTGCCCAACCTGAGGGGGCCAAACGCCTCCTGCCGGAGGCTTTACGCGGGGGTCGTGCGGTCCATGGCCCTATACGGGGCCCCGGTATGGGCGCGTTCACTGCGGCTGAGAGCCGCACACTACCTGAACGCGCCCCAAAAGGTGGTAGCCATAAGGCTTATCCGGGGATACCGCACGATCTCGGGCGAGGCAGCAAGCCTCCTTGCCGGACTGCCGCCATGGGATCTGGAGGCGATAGTCCTCGCGCGCCTGTATGACTGGCGCGCGGAGGCACTACGTCGGGGGGAAACTCCGCACCCGCGGCAAATTGCTGCGGAGCGGACGGACCTCCGGCGCGGTCTCATGGTGGAATGGAAGGCGCGACTATCGCAACCCAGCGCAGGGCACGCCACGATAGCGGCGGTAAGACCCCTCTTTGAGGAGTGGCTAGAGAGGCGTCACGGCGCTCTCACCTACCGCCTGACGCAGGTCCTCTCCAGACACGGATGTTTCGGGAGGTTCCTGCACATCATCAGGCGGGAGGAGACGCCCGGGTGTCACCACTGCGAGGATCGCCCAGAGGACACGGTGGAGCATACGGTGGAGGTCTGCCCCGCTTGGGCAGAGCACCACCGTGTCCTCGTAGAGGCGATCGGCAGCGGCGGCGACCTCTCGCGCCCGGCCCTGATGCAAGCCATGGTCCGGGGCGAGAGGGAGTGGGAGGCGGTCACCTCCTTCTGCGAAGCAGTCATGCTAGCGAAGGAGGTGGCGGGATGGGCAAGGGAGAGATCCTCACGCCTCATCCGCCGAGGGAGACGCTCCGGGCGTCGGGAGCTGCGTGATGACTCCCGGCCACCGTAGGCACGGGCCTGCGGGCGGAGAGCAATGGGTAGCTCTCCGTCCGATCAGGACCAGGCCCGTGCCGGACGGCGCGTATGTGTTCCACGTGCGCCTCAAAGAGATGTCAGCGTAGATGACGGGGCCCGACAGGGCCGAAGCCTGCCGGGGTAGCGGGATCGTCCGAAAGGGTTACCGCTGCCCTGGTACATAAAGGGCTAAGGAAGGAACACGGGTGGGTTTTAGTCAGTAAGAGTCTGACACTCCCTTCTGCTCCACCCAGAGCGGGAGGGGTCATGTGATGATTTCCCATCCTCAAAAAAAAAAAAAAAAAAAGATGTCAGGTTCACCTTGCCCGACCTTACCTAAATCAACTAGGTAGGTATAAACATATGGGCTTATAAGACACTGATTATATCAATACCTAGGTGGTCTTTCTGAAAGTATCTGGAGGCAGTTATACTTAAAAAAAAAAATAACGCGATACAATATTGGGAAGACACGAGAGTGTTAAATTCTTAGAACCAATAACGGCTGGCCAGGCAAAAAAATAGGCCATATAAATATTACATTATTTGATTCAGGATTCAGTAAAATCTTTCATTTCATTTTAAACCAAACAACACAGAATAGACAGAAAGAAAGAAAGAAAATACGTTTATTTGCGGTAAACATGACGCAAAAAAGAACATAAAACACAAAAAAAAGGAAATGGTTGGGGGAAACATGCGTTACGGCTATCGCTCAGCATTATGCTGCGACCATATGCAAGACAGAGCCCCAGTTCACGAAACCGTTCGCTGGCACCAATATTGGTGATAATGTTGGTCCAATAGGGAAATATGACGTAATAGAATAGAATAGAATAGAATTATTTATTTCAGATAATTAAAATCCATATCTTGTTAGTATATATTAGCAAGAGTGTTAGCTTACAATTATGTTAGTATTGTTAGTACTTATCTATAAAAAAATATATATATAAATATTTGCCTAAACTCCGGTTTACATGATCTCGGGACCTTATAATGATGTTTTGGGTAGTCGTAACGTTGTTTAAGTAGGATGCGATAATTTGATTCGATAGGCACGTCATCCATCATGTTCGGTGGGCGAAAATGAAGGGTCACTTAAGTTTGTGTTACATTTGGGAAGTGTGAGACGCATATAGTTTGCTGATGAGGTTGATCCCAAGTAATGATAGGTAAATTAACTCAAGTTTGGAGACTGGACTTGATAATCAAACTATAGTGTGGGTTCTTCAAAAGCTATGTATATTTAATCTTGTCCTAAAATAGAGCCGTCACCCACAATGGGCCTCATTGGAAAGCTGAAAGTCACCCAAAGGGCAACGGAAAGAGCTATGCTTGGACTTTTACGTGATCGAATCAAAAATGAAGAGATCCGTAGGAGAACCAAGTTAGGGGGCCGAATGGTTCTGGAGTGCCAACCGCGTACCGGAAGACATAGCGTTGGAAAGCCTCCCACAAGGTGGCCCGATGACCTGGTGAAGGCCTCAGGAATCCGCTGGATGCGAGAAGCACAGAACCGGTCGAAATGGCAGCTGTTCAGCAGTGGACGTCTTTCGGCCAAAATAATGATGAAGAAAATAGAACCAAACAAAAAATTCAAAGCCAAAAAGTAATACCGATTTTCCTGTAACTACGTTAGATATTGAAATTTGTTTTTATAAAAAGATTAAAACATGAAAACGAACCAACAATCCCAAACATCCAATAAAAAATCTGGAATTAACAATATCCGCGAGCTTAAAATTGTTCGATGCAGTCATATTTTTGGTTTTCTACTTTCTATTTTTTCCCATAAAGAACAAAATACTAAAGGCTAGCACTACACATGACAACGTCAACTTCAGCTCTGGTGCAAAAAATCTAGATAAACCTTGTGAACAAAATGGACGAATCAGAGCCCGCTACGAGAGCACTGACGTGCAGTTTCGGGGTTTCATTTAAAATATTCTGCCGCCGTTTTATTTGTTGATATTCTAATGAAACACGTCAATGGTATAGGAAAATCTTTGTAGCACATATACTGTATACCAAAACCATATTTTGCCTTTTAAATTGTTCACAGATTTAAGAAAATACTATAGTCTAACAAAAGGAAATGATTTAACATCAAATCTTTATTTTTTTAATGAAAATTCTCACCGATATTTCACCCTTGTTAAAAAACATGGGTTAAACTAACTTTACTCCCAGTTACGGTAGTTTTCTATAACAGGTAGAGATTAAATCAGTTTAACCATATTTTTTTTTGTGATTTAAGTTTGGCACAGTGGGAGCCAGAAGACGGGCGTCGTCACCGAGGGCGTGAACGCTGGCGTGATGACTTAGCGGAGTTTACTGGAGATTGGCCGGAGAGGGCAATACACAGGGAAGAGTACAAAGCTAAGGAGGACCTTTGCCCTGCAGTAGGACAATACGGGTTGAAGAAAAAAAGTTTGGCGTACCTTTGGGCAGCTGTATTTACCTAAGCTTATATGTATTGGTGCGAAAGAACAATACAATATGCTATTAATGCATAGACTATTAATAATTAAACCGCATGTGTCCTATTACCCCGTTCCCCGAAACGTGATTGATGAAGGCAACTGTGACGTCATTGTTACCCTCAATATCGGCCAGAGCCGCTAAATTTGTGTTTACCATATAGTGAAATGTCCAGCAAATTGTTGCTCCAGTTTAATAGGCGATAGTTGCCAAGCACATACCTACTCTCAATAAATCGCAAATCAATCTCAATTTTGCATCTTGCGTAAGTGTTACACTTACGCAAGATTCAAAAGCGATTTTCTCCTAAAGTGTTTGATAGAGACAGAGAAGACGGCGTGCATTGCAGGATGCCTACACTCAGTATTGGGTGGCGAAAGGCTGAAGGAGAAGAAGAAGAAATTTGATTGATAGGTATATTTTTTTTATACCCACTATTATGAAACAGGTTTTTTTCTCAAAGTTTTTTTTATATTATAAGGCCTTTATGCTCGTAACAGTAAATTATTTAAAAAAAGGGTTATGTAGGTTAAAGCGGTTTTCTAGAAGAGCGGTGACCGCACTTAATAGCAAAAGTGACAGCTGTCATGAAAATGATGACAGCGGCAAATATTTTTTTTTTTTGTCAATGTCGTTTCTGTTTCGTTATAACAACCTCAGAAACACAATGACGCAGTCACTTGACTTGATTGTCATGGAAACACTATTTAATAATGTGTAAGCTCGCTCTTCTCAGTATGGACGCTTTCTCGCGTGACTAATTACGGTAAGAGGATATCTAACGATTCAAATCTTTGAGAGAGGCGTATTTCCAACAGTGGGCTGGTAAATATAAGCTGACGATGAGTTTCTACAAAAGCATAACTTTTTCTTAAACTTGATGTAAGTAGTACCTACCATATTTACAGCCGGGTCCAGTTCTTAGTGTATAAGGAAATATACACAAGAGACGCGAAAGCACAAGTCTTATCAGGGACACTAATGATATAATGAATCTTGTTTATCGTGGTCACAGTGACGTAAGCCAGTGTAGTCTCAGCCTTAGAACTGTATACAAATTAGCTAGGGTTTGTGGTAATCCCTCTGTGAAGAGATAGGGGGAAGCAAAACCTTGTTTTCTTGTTGATCGAGGATTAAAACGACAACATTGTGGAAATGCTTGTCATCCTGGCCTGTTAAGGCCGTGATTCTTAGGAAATTATCGCCTAATGTAGGTACGAAGTATTTGAATGCAAGAATGTATTAATAATTCTTAGACTAATGTGCAATAATTGGTTTTAGCAACAGAGTTGGACTGCGATTCAGCAGCAACAGTAACAGGAGCAGCATTTTAATCACAGCTTTGTATAAGCATATTCATATACATTGAAAAGGTCACCGGGAATAATACTGGTAGTAACATTCATTGCAATAAAATCTAAAAATAAAATTTTGCTAATATTTTAATTGCAACAAAGGTTAAAATACTAGGGCACGCCACAATAGCGGCGATAAGTCCCCTCTTTGAGGAGTGGCTAGAGAGGCGCCACGGCGCCCTCACCTTCCGCCTGACGCAGGTCCTCACCGGACACGGTTGTTTCGGGAGGTGCCTGTTCAGGATAAAGCGGGAGGAAACGCCAGGGTGTCACCACTGTGGGGATCGCCCGGAGGACACGGTGGAGCATACGGTGGAGGTCTGCCCGGCTTGGGCGGGGCCCCGCCGTGTCCCGCCTCGTGGCGGCGATCGGCGGCGGTGACCACTCGCGTCCGGCCCTCATACAGGCCATGGTACGGAGCGAGAGTGAATGGGAGGCCGTCACGGAGCGCGTGAGGGAGAGGCAATCGCTGCACCCTCGCGCGCCTAGCCGCCGCAGGAGACGCCCTGGACGGGAGTCAACAGCCGACTCCCGGCCACCGTAGGCGCGGGCTTGCGGGCGGCGAGCTATGGGCAGCTCGCCGCCCGGGTCGACGGCGCGTTGTGTTCCACGCGCGCCTCAAAGAGCTGTCAGCACGAACTGACGGGGTCCGCTAGGGCCGATGCCGCCGGGGCTGCGGGTTGTTCGAAAGAGATACCGTGGCCCCTGGCACAGGCAACTGAAGGAACACGAGTGGGTTTTAGTCAGTAAAAGTCTGACACTCCCTTCTGCTCCGCCCAGAGCGGGAGGAGTCATTTGATGATTTCCCACCCAGAAAAAAAAAAAAAAAAGGTTAAAATACTAAGTATTCTTTAAAAATAATAATACGACCGATTGCGGTCACGGTGGCCATCTTAATGGAGATTACTCAAGTACGCAGGAGATATTATGTGTGTGCGCAAAACACAAGTGTGTGCGCAAACCCAGGTGCACTTTCAGTTTCTTTACTCTCATAGTCCGATGGGACGGCAATCCGACACGACCGAGGAGAGATCAGGCGCAGGACCAACAGCTTTTACGTGCTTTCCGAGACACGGAGCTCACGGATCAGGCCACCAACTTTCGAATTCCGGGCTGCTACTGATTAATTCTTAATGAAAAAACTCAATAAGACTCTTCCTTTAAAAAAAAATCACATGACAAAACTACATCAAGCTAGCAAATCGGAACTGAAAAAGATTGTTAAAATATATGAGCAAACTTCATAGATGCCAGAACATAACTACTAAATATTCAGAAGAATAGGTATCGGAGGGAATCTTGGTGGAGTTTCTTGCCCATTCTTCTCCATACGAAAACTGTCTTTTGAAAGAGGCGACTAGAATCAGTTCTATTTTATTGTAAATTTTGGCGCTCAAAAGTGCCTTTTTGTGCCTATTTATATATAAATGTTTTGACTTTGACTTTTGGCCATAAAAACTCTTTGACGGTAGGACCAAAGTAGGCAGATATACAAAGTGGTACTTTAGTGTTTATTCATTTACACACCCACGAGCGGAATCAGTGTGCAATATCAAAGCTTTGATAGAATTTCACAGTATAATCCAACAGAAAATGTATCCGTGTATTTGAATAACTGAATATTGAAAACTGTGATCTGTGTTTACATTGGTATTGCGGTTTCCATGAATGTTACTGTATGAATCAAGATAGACAAAAAGATAGGCGTTATTTTACAGATCAACGTCACACAATCAAAACTTAATGTCAGCCAGTCTGTAAAAAATTCCCCGTGAAAATTTAAGTGCTAAAGCTAATCTCTCGCATCCTAGCATCAGATGGAATGACAGGCGATCTATTCAATAAGAATATCACCGTCAAAACTAAGGTAAAGTGAGCTGTCAATAGTGGCAATCCCTAGCATCAGAATTACAGCACACTTCACCTAAGTTTTCACGTCGACATTTTTAGAGAATAGATTGGACTGCTCAATTCAAGATCAGTTCACCTGAGTTTTCAAATTTTAACACCACGGTGTTCTTCAAATCTTTCAAAATTCGATGCAAAAATTCATAGAACCTGTAAATCACTGTTGTAGATTTCCAATATAATTTTCAATAGAAGCCCGGAATGTTTTTAGAAGACGAATCAATTTAAAATTAATGGTTTCGATTCCAATCCCAATAATACCTGGAACTTTACTTTATCCTAACCAAACATTACAAGCAAAATACAAAGCTAAACATGTCTAGCTTACGTTCAAACAGTGGTAAGCAATACTGAGCATGACGTCCTGTATTAAATTCCCGGGTCGAGCAAAAGAGTTATTGTTTTTCCCATCAATAATTTCCCAGCCGGAGTGCGCAATTATGCGCGGTTGATGATAATAGGCCCCCTTTCTAAATGGGCCTTAAACATAACTTAGGAAATGTGGATAAATTAATAGTCTTTCCATAGATACACCCCTGCTTTAAATGTCGCAGCATCATGCTGAGGTAGGAGCCTTTTGGCCTCGTATAGGACTTTCTGTATAATTTTTATTTTTGACTGTGTTTAGTTTAGTTTGTGATCTTCCTGTACGAGTCGCCATAAATACTTCTTCTTTCTTTACCATTCAAGGGAATGTGTATTTAAGTGCTAATCAAAACCCAATACCCAGTCTAATGCCACCACCCAAACCAGCTAAACAAAGCTAGGTCACGTCAAAACAATTTTCCATAAATTTTAAATCGAACTAGGAATAGTGGACCTAATTGCTCGCGTGCATGTGCACACAACGTTAGCAGCGCACTGCCATGCTATATCGTTGCTAGCTAATATGGAAGCAAATTTAATTTTAATGACCCAACCCGGCCGGTGATACCATCTACGCTCGATTTACTTCGGACAGGGTTGCCGGGCGCTGCCTTGCGCAACTAATGAACACGCGACTTCATTCTTATTTCGTTTCGTTTAAATGTATTTTGATAAAGTTAGTGATCGTAAATAAAATAAAAGTGTACGAGAAAGGTTGGTGCCTAAAATGCGTAAAGACTTTTACAAAGGACCGAAATGCTGAGTTAGATTATTTGAATGTACTGTTACTTATCACGTCATAAACACGTAAACTACGAAGCAAAATGCTACATATTATACTTTAACCTATTAATAAAACCATAATACAAAAATGATATAAGTACAGTTCTGAAAAAAATAATTGTTTCGTAAATCTAATCTGGGGACGGAAGGGAGATGTCAGTGATTATTATGACAGTAATAACCAGCCCAGTGTAGTTAAAGCAACAGTTATTTGAAAAACTACGACGTAGCAGCCCTACATTTATAAATAGACGCTTAATTCTACATACATTTTGGAAATTCATGCAAGTCAAGCGTGTTATCTGCATATCGCATGACTTTCTATCACGGCTTTACGACAAGTGGATTGGCTGTATCCCCTGTTATAGCCAATTAGTTTTATGGCGCGCCGCTTATGGCAGCCCTCACACCGCGGGAGCTTCGCTTCGTCGCCGCATTCTATAGCTTTTGTGTGGGACACTTTACCTTTTGTTGTTGCGACAGAATCATGACAGAAGGCCCCCAGTTGTTGAGATTGTACTGATTTACGACGCAACCGTTGAAATTGGGCCTTTTATTTTATACAGCACTGAACCACGGCGAAGTCTTTATCTAAAATATTAACGCTGTTTTATGTCGGTTGTTGTTCTCGAAGGTTCTGCATGATCGATGTTCAGACAAAGGTTCTAAAGGAAGATATATGGTAGGATTTGTATATTTAATTTCAGAAATATGCTTGAATTGGCCACTTATTTAAACTTGTGTTAACAGGAATTCGTTGAGTAATGGTAAAATTATGCGTTTCTGATATTCCAACACATTGTTTAATTTTTGGGATCCGTACTTGAAACGGAACCCAAAAAACCAGGTTCACTTCGTTGTCCGTCCGTTTGTCTGTGTTTTAATATATGACGGATAAGGTACGTGTCTCTCGTTATCATCAACCATATTTCCTTGCCGGCTCGTAGTCACACGCGATTATCACACCAGTATGACAAACAGGATTTTTTTTCTAGTTTGTCACACCACTGATTTTTCTACACCATTTATTCCTAACTAGTGCTGTCCTAGTTATACTACTTACGGCTGTTTTTTCCAACGCCAGTAATTTTATCCGAGGAATTATTTTTAATTTTTGACAGTTCTTCCATACAAAATCTGTCAGACGTCAATTTTATTCTATGAAATAAAAATTGATATAAAAATTACCTGTCGATTGGAAAATCAGCCCTTAGTTAAATTAAAAACCTTCAAATTACATAATATAAGCTATTATGTAATTTTAAGGTTTTTATTTTTTTTTATTTTTACCGACTTCAAAAAAAAGGAGGTTATCAATTCGACATTCATGTATGTAATATTATTGGAACTGCATTATATTCACATATGACAATCTATTAGGGCTTCCAAACAAACATACACAATTTTATAGATGTATGTATGTATGTATGTATGTTTGTCCACGCATTTCTCCGCAACTAATAATCGGATCGTACCCATTTTTTTTATTAGCTTACATTTACTTCAACTTAGGGAACAGTGCAAGTTTCATCAAAATCGATTCAGTCCTTTTCAAGATATGGACAAATAGGTACGTGTAAGTGTGACGGCCTGGCTTATTTATTATTATCTCCTTTATTTCATTTTAAAACTTACAAATTACATTTTTAAATATTTTTATAAAAAGATTAAAAAAACATTAAAAAATATAAAAAATAGTAGCCCACCGGTATCGGGAACAGGGTCCAAGCTACCGGTGGTCAGGGCTCCAGAGAGAGGAACCTCCTGACAATGCGAGCCGTGTCCAGAAGTACCGCTTTCTGAAGCAAGCCCTTGATCCAGCTGCCCAACGAGAGCCTCCTCAGGTGTTGGTCGAGGCTCTTGGCTATTAAGCCATTGGCTGTACCGACTATCGGCACAATGATCGCTGAGTCCACATCCTACATGTCGACAACCTCGCGAGCCAAGTCAAGATACTTGATTTGTTTATCTTTCTCGGCTTTCACGAGGTTCTCATCATGCGGGACGGTTATGTCAACAATCATTGCGCGTCGGTCTGATCGATCCACCACCACTATATCAGGCTTATTGGCAACAATAGTCCTGTCAGTGATGATGGATCGATCCCAGTACAATGTGATATTTCCATTTTCGAGAACTGGGTCGGGCTCATACCTGTAGTACGGGACCTCAGATTCCACAAGGCTGTATTTCAGAGCAAGTTGCTGATGGATTATCCTGGCTACCAGGTTGTGTCTATGCAAGTACTCTCCGTTAGCTAGACGAGAACACCCGGAGATAATATGCCTGATTGATTCTCCCGGCCGGTGGCATGCCCGACAGATGTCAAACGTGCCGTCTTTCACAATAAATCTCCGGTAATTGTTCGTCATCATAACTTCGTCCATAATTGCACAGACAAAACCTTCGGTTTCTCCAAAGAGGTCACCGAAACGCAGCCAGGCTACGGACGCTAGTAGATCTACATCGGGTCCATGTAGGGCCCGGTAAAAGCGTCCGTGAAGCTCCTTACTCTGCCATACTTCCATGCGATCATTAGTATCAAGCACTACTGGCTTGCGCCAGTTCTCTTTAGCCAAAGAGAGCGGGGTGAGGCCCTTGTCCACCGCGACCACATCTCGATGCATCCCCACGTCAGTTTCTAGGAAATATTCCCTGAGACTGCATATCTCGCGATTGTGGAGGGTCTTAGCGTTTAAAAAGCCTCGACCTCCACATTTTCGCGGGATATACAGCCTCATTACCGATGACCGTGGGTGATGCATTCGATTTGCAGTTAGCAGCGTACGGACCCTCCTATCCAGGGCGTCGAGTTCGGTTTGAGTCCATTTGAGTATGCCAAAAGAGTACATCAAAACCGGCATGACCCAACCGTTGAAGGCGCGCACCTTGTTTCCGCCTGATAAAAGACTATTAAATACTTTTTTCAGGCGGCCAAAGAAGCGCTCCTTCAACGATTGCTTCATGTCAGTAACATTGATGCCCAACGCTTCCGACATACCCAAATATTTATAGGTTTCTTCTGCGGAGAGGGTTCTAAGGTTTGTGGAATCCGAGAGTTGGGTTCCCACGGATTCCACAATCTCCCCTCGCTTTAAATGCATGACCGCACATTTGTCCACACCAAATTCCATCCTGATGGCGCTACTGAAAGTTTCAGTAATTTTCAGTAGCTTCATCAGTTGCAAATTGTTGGGGGCAAAGAGTTTTAGGTCATCCATGTAGAGGAGGTGAGATATAACCTGACCACCTCTCCGCAGCTGATAGCCTTGACCTTATTATTATTATTATTATACCTACTTATTATAAACAAATATTCCAGTTTTAACTTAAAATTAAAAATTACGAAACAAAAAAGTAATTTTAAAAAATTAAACCGACTTCAAAAAGAAATTAACTCAAAATTATGAAATAACATTAATTTCGGAAGTCGGTGCCAAAAAACTAAAACTAAAATACATATCCCAAGATACCAACTACTTAAAAGTTTTAATTGGCAGAAAATGATAAAATTATCTTTATCAGTTTGGTCGACCCTTCTTTTTGCAATAATAATTTTCTTTTGATTGAATAATACTGGTAATAATTTTAATATGGTTACGTAGTTCATTATGTCCTTAATTCTCTGCCAAAGGTAAGATATGCCGGTTTATACCCTGTACTAAGACAGTTTGATGTGTTCATGGCATATCTGATGCTCGGCAGCCTTTCTGCCGAAGCGCGATGATCGCCTTCCACCAAAATTGCAAGCTGAGTTTTTAGGTCTCGGTTCTTTCTCTCGACTGGGTCTGCTTCTGGATGGTAGACCGGGGTGAACGCATGTTATATGTCTAGGCAGTAAGCAAGCTTTTGCATTACCGAACTAACAAATTGTGTTCCGTTGTCGCTTATCAGTCGTCGAGGGACTCCATAACGCAAAAAGACTTCATTGAGTAATACAGTTGCACAAGCCTCAGCGGTAGCTTGCTCTAAGGCAAATAATTCAACCCAACGAGTAACGACATTTTCGACGATGAATATCCAGGTTTTATTATCTGAGGGCGGGGGAAGAGTCCGAATAAGTCAAAAGATAATGTTTCCCATCTCTGGTTCATTGCAGTAGTCTGTAGTAACCCTGCTGGTTTTAAGTTACTTGGTTTGTATCGCTGGCACTTGAGACAGTCTTGGACGTAGCGTTCGATTTCCTTTCGCATTCCCTTCCAATAATATCTAGCAGCTATCCGGCGAAAGGTTTTGTCAGCATCATAATGGCCAGCGGTAGGATCATCGTGATACTGTGAAAGTATGGTCGATCTTTCATGTTGAGGGATGACCAATTGGGCGCTATCGTTGTCACTATCTTGTATATAACGGTGTAGCAGTCCGTTCGATCTGTCGAAGCGAGCAGTGCATGACGCAAAGCTACCTGATTTTTGTGGGACCTGATCACTCCGTTTGGCTAAGACCCCTAATAGATCGCGGAACTGGTCGTCAGTGAAGCTGATGTTCGACTTGATATCGCCTAAATTCCTACGGCTACGCCTAGGTAATATTTTATAAAACTCAATGTTGTTGACTATTTACAAAAATTCTTCCTGCCCTAAAGGGACTTAACGTGAAGTTAATAAAACAATAAAACGCGACTACAAAATAACGAAGTAAGCGAAAAAAAAGAGAGGGTAGATGATTAAAACTAGTATTAAAACAAAACAAAGGGAAAGAAAACCTAACAGTTACGTGGGTATCTATTAGCATAAAACTAAAGAGCCTCAACGTTGGGATAGCAGATGTAAGCAGGGTATGTGTGAGGAGATAAACTAAACCCACAGTATAAGTAACAACAATATTTATTTGGATTTTATTAGGCAGAATTACAATAAAAAGACGAAACGTTGGAGTAATAGACTAATGTAATAGTAAAAAGACAATATAGGATTGAGTTCTTCTAACTAACAGGGAAGGTTTAGAATATCTAGTGAGACCCTACGCGCGTTGATTATCGTCTGAGTGGTGTGCGGCCCGCTAACGACGCCAACACAGCCAAACAAACAATACACGCCGCTAGCCCAAGTCCAGCAAGAGGCGAGGTAACCGTGACCGACCTAAGTCGATGCGGGTCGTGACTACTTAACCGGACTATCCTGTGGTTGCCTGAAGAAATCTTAAAGCCTCCAGCCAGGGCTAAAACTAATTAAAACTAGGCGGCTGCACGCTAAGGGCACCCCCTGTGGGGTACGAACCTCGGCTTAGGGCGTCGCTGGGAGAGGGCAGCAAAGGGACAGGCTGGATCAGGCTGCTGGCTTCTGAGCGGAGCTTTATAGTCGGTCGTGGCCACGGCGGGGACGCGTTGCGCGGGGAGGAGGTGTTGACTTTTTGGGTCGATCGGACGGCGCGGGAGCAGCGATGACGCGATGATGTGTTCGCCGCGTTACAAGGTATAAAATAAATAATAATTAACATCTATTTGGTAAAATGATAACCTACAAAATATATAACACCAACTATAAAAGATTATAAATGGAAACAATATTACCACCAACAATATTACCTAGATATCCCAAAATACGCAGCTCTATAATAATCATAATCTCGATAGCCATAATGAGTTCAGCTCACTAACTGTTAATCGATATCATCACGTGCGAGTTTATAACAGAATAAGATCAAGAAGAGAAAAGTTTATCTTTAGAAGCCTCGTATCACAGTTCTTACTTTCACGAATCAGAATCTATGTTTCAGTCTCCAAAAAAAAAACATAGTGTGGGGTCGGGGGACCCCCGGCAGGAACGAAGTTCAAAATGAAAATCCAAGATGGCGGCTGCGAAAATATCACAATGACGAATAATATGAAAATTTTAGACAAAATGTAGGCTAAACTGAGTAGGTATATCAGACTATCTTACTTCTATAAGGTAGGAAACTATCTCCGGTAAATGCCAAACCCCGATGGTAGTCGGGAAATTCGAATTCCGTCGGATTCCAATATCTAGAGGTCTTGTTAAATCAGACTAAAATGCGAGAGGAACTTTTCGTTTTTGTACACGAAAGGGGAGGGCCGGAGACGGTACGTGAACCCAGTAATTAATGCGAAACAAGGAGAAATAAAACACATATTCACACCGAAATGTGTAACCGGCGGGGCGTATAATTAAAACATCACTTGGGTAGAATCGGATGAAAGAGTTTCAGATACGTTCAAACACGACGTGCGCTGTGGTTGCTAGCGTTTTTTGTTGAAAAATTCTTTTTGGATCGTACAATCGCCAACAGAATTGGCAATTTTTATTTACAGCATGCCGAGCGGAACTGAACGCATTTATAAATTGGCTTTTAATAGTTGATTTAATTCTTTTGCGGTCGTTAAGTATCGGATTCGATTATTTTTATTGGATTAAACAAACGTATATTATGAATGAGTTTATAATGTTCTTAATAATATTTGAATTGTAAGTTTGTACTGTTTGATCTTATTTTTATATAGCTTAATTTTATTTCATTACCCAGAGAAACCGCCGCCTACATTAATTATTATGTTTTTCGTCATAGGAGTGAATAATTGTATTCTTTTTGAGTGAAATAAATTATCTTAAGCCGTAAACCGTACTACAGCAGGAACATACACACACAGTTTTGGGTGATAAAATAACAATCAGAAAAGCCCTTATGAACCTAAATTTATTAAGAACTACTAGAAACACCCTACCCCGTGGACGCCGACAGACGGAGCTTAGAAATAAATAATGCCACTACAGTGAATTATTACTAAGAAACATATTATATTGTGTTGTGCTAAGTTCTAAGAATATTGAGGTAACGTTGTCATGCTTGGTTTAAGTAGAGATTATAGTTTGTTGGTCCAAATATACGAAAAATAAGCAGTTTGAAAGCTTAGTATACGAATGTGATACTTTAAGTCGTAAAAGTAGTCTTATATTTTGATTCCGAAGAAAGAAATTAATTGATTTAAAATGAATGATCAAACATGAATATCCCAAATCCATGTTTGATCATGCATTTTAAATCAAGTCTTCTTGGCTTTTTAAAATAATTTATTTTCACCTTTCCCTTTTTTATGAGGAAACTTAATTATAATATGCTTCTTAATTTCAATCCTTCTTACCGTGAAACCAAAATACTTTACAATTTCCTAAAATTTTGTTACATTTTATAGGTGACTGTACCAAACTAAGCTAACACATTTGCGTTCCAACTTATCGCCATATTTCAAGTACTTACAGAATTTTTAAGGGCCCAAAAATTTTCTAGTCTTTTCATAAGACCTTTTCAAACAACCGCTGTTTTTTTTTTCAAGAATGCAGGTAGAAAAATTTGGCTTAATCTGGCTTTACAAGTTATCATACCTATGGGATAAGTAACTTTTTAATTGATCAAAATGAAACATATTTTTTCACACCGTCCTATTCATCAGATCAAAATTATTAATCGTCAACCTTTTGTGAAAAAGAAATCGAGTCAGGCCAGTGATTCCCAAAATTGCGAAACTTAGAAAAATTGGAAAAATAAATAATTGATTCTGTTTCAGCGAGCTAAGAAAATAAATTGCTGAAAATCTCTTGACTTTTTATAAGTTAAGAAGCCATTTCACTATGATTATGCCGTTTTCTTGTTATTTTGATAAATAATTAATGATACACTACTTGCTTACAATATCTGTATCTTATAAAATATTGCAATTAAATGAAAGAAAATTTAAAACTATATTAAAATTACACTTTCTTAACAAGGATATTACAAATTAGAGGATTATATCCAAGATAAGAATGCTTGGAAACATGCTGGTCCTGCTCCATAGGACAATCTCTTGAGTAGACAAAATCAAACTGGTTGCTAATGTAATTGTATAATTTATTTTTATTTTATTTTTTCTTTGACATTGATTGACATACATTATGTAATTACTTAAAGTCACACCCGGACTTATTACTCCTTATTAATTTATGAAAATCGTCTACTTTTGGAATGTTTGTAAATATGTGAGCACCATGTATCTATCACATAGTTAATTTATATGTCATGGATTAATTAATCCATTTTAATTCTTTTACTTATTGTGGTAAAGTAATTTTATTTTTAGGTGCATCTTCTTCACATATAATTATATAATTAATGTATGCAAAATATTGTAAAACATTTTAAAAGAGTAACGGTGGAGTTTCTTGCCCATTCTTTTCCATACGAAAACTACCTTTTGGAAGGGGCGACTAGAATCAATTTTATTTTAATTTATTTTTGACGTTCAAAAGTGCCTTTTATGTGCCTATTTGAAATAAATGATTTGACTTTGACAATACAACGTGACATTCACTACTTCTAACATTCGGTAAATCGAATCTAATGCATTTAGTTTTTTTCTCATTTAATACTAAATTATTTACAGTAAACCAATTATGGACCATAAGCATAGCATTACTTAAGTCGTCAAGCTCATGTGCACGTTTGCCTACTTTAAAAATCAGTGATGTGTCATCACCATTTGTGGTCGGGTTTTTAGTAAAGGGTAGCAATAAAACGAGTGACTGTAAATTACAATTTTAAGTGTCAAAATTAATTAATTTGGGTTATATAATTACTAAGTGAGCGACTGACTGTAAGTGACGAAAAATCAACAGAATAGTATCTTACAAACATTAATTTGAGTTACTTAAAATACAAAATGAGCAGTTTCATAATATTTGAGCGACTTAATATTTGTTTGAGTGTCAACGTTACGTCCTGCATTTTTTTCAATATTTGGCAAATGTATTTTTTATACTGAGCGGCATTTTATCTTAAATGAAGTGTTTCTAACCTAACCTAACCTAACCTTTTTTTTTTTTTTTGACGAGCAGGGGTATGTGGGACTCCCTGTCGGAATGACAGTATACCCACTAAAACTCAGCGGTGTTCCCACATCGCCGTGATGGGAGGGCCATGGGAAACCGGCATAGCCTTTACTTCCACAGCCCTCCCGGCGCATGCCCGCCTAGATGGTATGGCGGGCCCCGCATGCCCCCCAAGTTGGGGGGCATGACACCCACACTGGTGGAGGCCTGTGCGATACAGGTGTAGCGGTATCTACAACGCCACATGCGAACAACGCGTCATACTGACGTCACGCAAATCCTGCATCTCGCAAGCAGAGTTTACCGCGCAATTAGCATAGATACAATTTGCCAACATCAATCGTTGGGCAATTGCCCGCCAGACACAAAACCCGTCTGGTCGGAGGATCCTCCCTTTTCGATGGAGGATGAGTGAACTTTACACCCTGTTCCTCATACCTCTATACTGGTGACCCCGGACATGAACGTCAGCGCAGCCTTCGTGCAAACACTTCAGCGTGACGTCATCATCATCACTCCCGCAAGCTTTAGCGGCGAGTCACCCAGCCAGCCAGCATCCACGGCTTCAACGGGTATCCTGACCACCAGCATGCAGCGTCCGCGCATACCTGGTCATCACCCTCAGCCTCATCAGCAACCTCGGCACAGCACACTGCACTTTCGGCCGGTCAACAAGCAGAGCACCCTCTCCTGGTCGACGCAGCAGCCAGCCTCAACCCGGCACTGTACATCCGACGCACTGGAATATAACGCAGCGCCACCCCGACTCACTGGGGACAACTCCGCAGACAGTTCCGACTTACCGTGAACTATGCGGCAACCGGTTCCGACTCACTGGAACCTCAGCTGGCCTGGCAAGCATCGCAAGATACAAGACTCAGTCCACTATCGACCTCCGGTCTCCGGAGGGGAGTGATGTAGCGGTATCTACAACGCCACATGCGAACAACGCGTCATACTGACGTCACGCAAATCCTGCATCTCGCAAGCAGAGTTTCCCGCGCAATTAGCATAGATACAATTTGCCAACATCAATCGTTGGGCAATTGCCCGCCAGACACAACACCCGTCTGGTCGGAGGATCCTCCCTTTTCGATGGAGGATGAGTGAACTTTACACCTTGTTCCTCATACCTCTATACAGGCAACGGTGCCCCCGCACCCGTTACCTGCTGACCTCCACGCCCGCCTAGCTGGCGGGCCCCGCATGCCCCCGCGTTGGGGGGGCTACGGCCGCAGAGGATAGGGAGAGCGGCAACGTAACACCGACACTCCTCTTCCCCTGCGGCCCCACCGCGTCCGCCATCTGACGGTGGCGGCCCCGTTAAGGCCGCGGAAGGTAGGGAGAGCGGCAACGTAACACCGACACTCCTCTCCCGCCGCGGCCTCCAATCCTCAGCCGCGATGTCTCCCACACGGGGGACATCGCGGCCCGCCTCAGGTAGGTTGCGATGTCGCCCAAGCGGCACAGCCACCTACCCGCAGGCCGCTCGTCGTCGGCTAAGCCGCAAAGCCTTGACGAGCGGGCCCCGCTGGGGTTCCTCTTAGCTTCACCGTGGTCCTCCAAGCCACAGCTACTGAGCCCCCCCGCCTCGTCAATGCGGGAAGCCGGGGGGGGAACCTAAACTTTTTTTTTTTTTTTTTTTTTCTCGCTGAGAAATGCTTTATGCATCCCCCTTCTCGTGGGGGACGAGCCGGGGTATGTGTGACTCCCTGTCAGAATGACAGTATACCCACTAAAACTCAGCGGTGTTCCGCATCGCCGTGTTGGGAGGGCCATGGGAAACCGGCTTAGCCTTTACTTCCACAGCCCTCCCGGTGCATGCCCGCCTAGCTGGCGGGCCCCGCATGCCCCCCGACCTGGGGGGCTACGAGAATGGTCGGGAACACCTGGCCATTCCCGTCCAACACTGGTGGAAGCCTGTGCGATGCAGGCAAGGGTGCCCCCGCATCCGTTGCCTGCTGGCCTCCACCTGGGAGGAGTCGGAGATGACTGTCAAATTGACGTCTTCTTCGACCCCTTTTCCGCCTTCTGAGCGCCGACGCGTGAGGATCATCTTCTCGCGCGCGCTCCGCCGCCTCCTTCTGGGACATGACGTGTTCGCAGAAGGAGGCGACTACCGCCCAGGAACCCTCATCCCCCAGCATGGCGTTAACCAAACCGGGCAGTGAGAGGTCCCGTCCGATCACCGCAATGAGACTGCGGCGAGGCTCGGACCACGACGGGCACACCTCGAGGGTGTGCAGCGCCGTGTCCTCCGCCGCGCCACAGTCGTGGCACGACGGCGTCTCCTCCCGTCCGATCCGGTGCAAGTACGATCCGAAACAACCGTGTCCGGACAGCACCTGCACCAGACGGAACGAGAGGAACCCATGCGACCGCTCGAGCCAGTCTCGCAGGACCGGCCCAAGCGCGTCGAGGGTTCGGCGGCCAAAGACTGCGGTGGCGAGGTCCCCCGTCCAATGGACGACGATGGCGTCCCTCGCCTCCCGCCGGACGGCCTCCCGCTCTTCCGGGGCGGTGCGTTCTGCTCTCGCCCTCCGCCCCGCCGCCCATTCGTACACTCTGGCGAGCACCCACGCCTCGAGTTCCCAAGACGGGGTGCCGGCCAGAGCACACGCTGCCGCGAAGCCCACCGTGCGGTAGGGCTCGGGGGGAAAATCCTCATGGACATCCTCCGCCCTGGGGAAGGCAGAGGGGCATGCCGGACTCTTACCGGCTAAAAACCACCCCGGTGTTCCATCTCACACCTACGCCGGGGGTCGCGGGAACGTACGATCCTTCCGCAACCCCCGACTGGTGCCGGCCCGCCACCGCGGGCCTCCTCGGGTCAGGGGGGGGAGTGAGGTGTTAGACTCCCCCCGCGACGTCTAAGAGGGGCGCGCGTGGAACACTACGCGCCGCCACCTCGGGTCCTGATGTGTGGCGGGCAACGGACGTCCCCGAGTCCGTCGCCCCTGGACCCATTTAGGGGGGCTGGAAGAGGGCGTTGTCCGCCCTCCGCCGACGCCCGGTGCGCCTGCTGCGGGCCAGGTGAGTGGACGAGATCTCCCTCTCCCTTTCCGCAGCCTCCTTCTGCGAGACGACTGTTTCGCAGAAGGAAACCACCGCGTCCCAGGACTCTTCGCTGCCGACCATCGACTCGACCACGGCCGGCAGCGACAGGTCACTGCCTACTTCTGAGATGAGGGCACGGCGTGGCTCCTCCCAGGCGGCACACTCTGCCAGCGTATGCCGCGCCGTGTCCTCCCGGCAGTCGACGCAGTGGTGACACCGGGCGTCCGGCTCCCTGTTAATGCGACACAGGTACTTCCCGAAGCAACCATGCCCCGAGAGCACCTGCGTCACCCGAAACGACAGGGAGCCGTGCCTCCTCCCGAGCCAGCGCTCGAGCACCGGCCGGACCGCCTCGATGGTGACGAGGCCAGCGGTAGGGCGTGTAAGCCTGTCCCGCCATTCCGCCACCAGGACCTCGCGAAGCTGAGACCGACGCAGCTCCATGTGTCGCTGCATCGGTCGCTCACCTCGCGCCCTCGCTTCCTCGCGCCACCGATACAATGACGCGAGTACTTTCGCCTCGAGGTCCCAGGGCGGGGATCCAGCCAGTACACAGGCCGCCTCGTAGGAGATCGTGCGATATCCCCTTATGACTCTGACGGCCATCGCTCTCTGCGGTTTCCGCAATATTGCGATACTGCCGGCCGTCAGGTCAGAGGCCCACACCGGGGCCCCATACAGGGCCATCGATCGCACGATCCCCACATAGAGCCGCCTACAGGCGGCGCTCGGGCCCCCCAGATTGGGAAGCAGCGTTGATAGCGCCCCAGCCGCGCCCAACAACTTGGGCGCCAGCCGCCGGAAATGGGGTCCAAAGTCCCACCGGCTGTCGAGCACCAATCCCAGGTACTTCATGGTAGACTCGACAGCGATCCGAGCCCCCCCGACCACGATGTGTGAGCCGGGCGGCGGCGCCCGCCGGGGGCCATGAAACACCATGGCCTCCGACTTGCTGAGGGCCACCTCCAGGCCTAGGCGACGTATGCGGTCCACCACCTGTGAGACCGCAGCCGTCGCCAGCAACGCTGCCTCCCTGTGCGAGCTCCCCCGGGCAGTGACCAGCGTGTCATCCGCATAACACGTCAGGTCTACCCCCGGTCTGAGCTCGCCCCTCAGCACACAGTCGTATCCGACGTTCCACAGGAGCGGGCCTAGGACCGAGCCCTGCGGAACGCCGCACGACATGTGGCGCTGGTTTCTGCCATCACGTCCCATGTAGGTGACACACCTCTCCGACAGATAAGCCCCAACGATGTGGCGGAGGTAGGGAGGCACTCGATGATACCGCAGTGCCTCCCGAATACAACTCCAGGGCAGGGTGTTAAAGGCGTTGGAGATGTCCAAGGACACCGCCAACATCACCCCGCCCCGGGACACCGCTTCCTCCGCCAGGACTCTCACTCGCGACACTGCGTGTATGGTGGAGCGCCCATGCCGAAAGCCGAACTGACTGTCGTCCAGATCCGGCCCCTCTCTGCACAAGTGGCCGACGAGGCGGGCTGCGATTACTCGCTCAAACAGCTTACCCACCTCGTCTAGCAGCACTATGGGCCGGTATGCGGACGACGAGTCCGCAGGGCGCCCCGCCTTCCTGAGCAGGACCAGACGACCAGATTTCCACAAAGAGGGAAACTGGCCCTGCTCAAAGCACGCTGTGTAGAGTCCTCTCAGTTGGGGCTCAAGCTCCTTCAGAGCGAGGGCTAACGCACAGCCGTGGATCCCGTCGGGCCCCGGAGCTACGTTCTTGGCCCGGAGCCGCATCACGGCTGCCCCCATCTCTGCCTGTGTCACCTCTGGGACGCTGATGGCGTTCTCCTCTGTGGACTCTGTGGCTGTGGACAAAGCCATCGGCGGCGGCATATGCTCCGCTCTTGCCGGGAAGAGGGCTGCGACCACTTCCTCCAGCAGCTCGGGTTGGAGACTCTCCGTAAGTGGGGGCGCCGCGGCTCGAAGTCTCCCTCGGACCGCGCGATAAGGGCGCCCCCACGGATCCCCGTTTAGAGTCTCCAACATCTCTTCCCTGGCTCGCGTCTTCGCCTCGCTGATGGCCAGCCACAGAGTCCCCTTCGCCGCGCGGTACACCTCATACAGCCCGGCTTCTTCGTCAGGGACCCGACGACGTCTCCTCCGGTATCGGGTGTACTGGCGCCTAACCGCCACGCACGCGACGCGCAGCTGCGCGATCTCGGCGGTCCACCAGTACACCTGGCGCCTTGCTGACTGTGCGTGGACCCGGGGCATGGACGCGTCGCAGATTTGCGTCATCGCCCCGCGGAACCACAGCGCCTCCTGCTCGACGTCGACGGGTCCGTTCATTGCCGACTCCCGGCTCCAGGCCTGGACAATAGCGGCCTCCTCGAGAAGCTCCCTGTCGATGCGCTTACGCGCCCAGCGCGGACCGTCCGTTCGCGAGGCCGGTGAACCGCGCGCGACGGTGGTCTGGGCGGAGACGTCGAAGCGGATGTATCGGTGATCCGACAACGTCTCCACCTCCACGGCGACACGCCAGTCGCGGACACGACTCGCGACAGCGGGGCTAGCGAACGATACGTCCACTATAGACCCGCCCCGCTGCCGCACGCACGTGTATACCGAGCCCCGATTTAGGACGGTCAAGCCACTCGTGACCGCCCACTCCTCCAGCGCCTCGCCCCTAGCATCGGTTACAGGGGACCCCCACGCCGCAGACTTGGCGTTGAGATCCCCCAGCAACAGCACCGGGCGAGGGTGGAGTCGGCCCACGACGGCACCCAACTCGACAAGGAACCTCTCGAAGTCGGCGAGGCTCTTGTTGGGCGAGAAATACGCCCCAACCGTGGCAATGCCGTCCGCGAGGGCGGCTACCCAGCCGTGACCTCGGGTCGGGTTGACTAGAGTCCCGCCAATGATGGCCACCAAACCGTCCAGGTCTCCCACCCAGTTATCCCTGGAGGGGACGAAATACGGTTCGGCGACCACAGCCACCTGAATCGACCACTCTGCCATGCTCTGGAGCAAGAGATCCTGAGCTCTAGCAGAGTGGTTGATATTGCCCTGGAGGAAATGGTAGAGCGCCATTATGCACAATCCATTCCCTCCACACCATTCCTAGGCCGGGAGTCGGCCGAAGGGCTGCCAGGCTGAGGGGGGGGTAAAGAACCCCCGGCAGCCTTGGCACCCCCTCTCTTCTTGGTCTGGGCGGGTGCGCCACAGGCCTTTCCGCCCGCTCTGTGCCCGGCGGGCCTCCCTGCAGCTGTACAGAGGCTGCAGTTTGGCGCCGCGGAGCACTGGGCCGCCTTGTGGCCGGCCTGACCGCAGCGATAGCACAGCTCGCTGCGGTGTATTTCGGCGGTGCACCGTGCCCTGACATGTCCTATGCCGAGGCAACGGTAGCACCGCAAGGCCCTGGGTTGTAGCGGCTTCACCCTCGCTGCCACCCACCCCACCAACAGACGCCCAGCGTCGGCGACTTTGTTCGCCGCCGCCACCGGGCACCGCACCCAGATCGCGCCGAGCCCGGAAGCGTCGACGCGAATCTCGCCCGTCCGCACGTCCTCGGGCGGACATCCACCGACTCGGGCGACGGCCGCCACGACCTCGGCCGGAGTCGTCGAGTCGTCCAGTCCGTCGATGCGCAGTTCAGCGGTCTTCACCGGCCTGGACACCCGAACGTCCTCCGCGTTGAGGACCTCCCTCAATTTGGCGGCCAGGATGTCCGCCTTCTCGCCGCTCGAGGCACCCGACACCTCGAACAGCCGCGCCCCCGTCATTGCCGGCCTCATTTTGAAGCCGGTCGGTGTGCCAAGGTCGGGGAACGCGACTTTGGCTCTCGCCTCCGTCAGGAAACCTTTTTTTTTTTTTTTTTTTTTCTCGCTGAGAAATGCTTTATGCATCCCCTTCTCGTGGGGGACGAGCCGGGGTATGTGGGACTCCCTGTCAGAATGACAGTATACCCACTAAAACTCAGCGGTGTTCCCGCATCGCCGTGATGGGAGGGCCATGGGAAACCGGCTTAGCCTTTACTTCCACAGCCCTCCCGGCGCATGCCCGCCTAGCTGGCGGGCCCTGCATGCCCCCCGTGCTGGGGGGCTACGGGAATGGCCGGGAACACCTGGCCATTCCCGTCCGACACTGGTGGAGGCCTGTGCGATACAGGCAAGGGTGCCCCCGCACCCGTTGCCTGCTGGCCTCCACCTGGGAGGAGTCGGAGATGACTGTCAAATTGACGTCTTCTTCGACCCCTCCTCCGCCTTCTGAGCGCCGCCGCGTGAGGATCGTCCTCCCGCGCGCGCTCCGCCGCCTCCTTCTGGGACATGACGTGTTCGCAGAAGGAGGCGACTGCCGCCCAGGACCCCTCACCCCCCAACATGGCGTTAACCAAACCGGGTAGTGAGAGGTCCCGTCCGATCGCCGCAATGAGACTGCGGCGAGGCTCGGACCACGACGGGCACACCTCGAGGGTGTGCTGCGCCGTGTCCTCCGCCGCGCCACAGTCGTGGCACGACGGCGTCTCCTCCCGTCCGATCCGGTGCAGGTACGATCCGAAACAACCGTGTCCGGACAGCACCTGCACCAGACGGAACGAGAGGAACCCATGCGACCGCTCGAGCCAGTCTCGCAGGACCGGCCTAAGCGCGTCGAGGGTTCGGCGCCCAAAGGCTGCAGTGGCGAGGTCCCCCGTCCAATGGACGACGATGGCGTCCCTCGCCTCCCGCCGGACGGCCTCCCGCTCTTCCGGGGCGGTGCGTTCTGCTCTCGCCCTCCGCCCCGCCGTCCATTCGTACACTCTGGCGAGCACCCACGCCTCGAGTTCCCAAGGCGGGGTGCCGGCCAGACCACACGCTGCCGCGAAGCCTACCGTGCGGTAGGCCCGCGCCACCCGCTGGGCTATGGCCCTCTGGGGTGCCCGTAAGGCAGCCGCGTTCTCCCTCCTTTGGAGGGAGTCCTCCCAGATAGGGGCCCCGTAAAGGGCCATACTCTTCAGGATGCCGGCGTAGAGTTGCCGGCATCGTGCGCTGGGCTCCCCCAAGTTGGGAAGGAGCCACGATAGCGCCCCCGCGGCCTTCAGCAGGCGCGACGACAGCCCGCTAAAATGCGGGCCGAAGCGCCACCTGCTGTCGATCACAAGGCCCAGATATTTCATCTGGGCCTTGACCTCGATTCTGACGCCCTCCACGAAGATGTGGGCGTCAGGTGGGGGGCGCTGCCGAGGTCCGTGGAAGAACACGGCCTCGGTCTTGTGCAGCGCCACCTTTAGACCTAGGCAGCGGATCCTCGCTGCGACCAAGGATCCGCCTGCCGAGGCCAAGTTGGCCGCCTCCCTGAAACTCCCCCCCCGGGCGGTGAGGAGAGTGTCGTCCGCATAGCAGACGACACTCGTGCCTCGGAGGAGAGTTCCCCGCAAGAGCCAATCGTAGCCGACGTTCCAGAGGAGTGGTCCTATGACTGACCCCTGTGGAACGCCGGCTTCGACGGCATACCGCCGGACTTGGCCAGTCCTATTTACCAGGAGGATCGCCCGATCCTCCAGGTAGCTGGCCAGCAGACTGCGCAGGTATCGAGGCACTCCGTGGAATCGGAGCGCCTCTAGGATGGTGGAGTGGGGAACGGAGTTGAAGGCGTTGGCTATGTCGAATGACACCGCCAGCAATCCGTCCCCCGCCTCCATCGCCTCCTTCACCTGCCCCTTAAGGCAGGCCAGCGCGTCTACCGTGGAACGCTCAGCCCGAAACCCGAACTGAGCGTCCGACAAGTCCGGCCCGGTATCCCGCAGGTGGCCCTTTAGGCGACCAGCGATTATCCCCTCGAACATTTTGCCGATCTCATCTAAAAGAACGATGGGTCGGTATGCCGAGGGGGAGTCTGCTGGGCGGCCTTCCTTTCGAAGAAGGCACAACTGCCCCTCCTTCCACGGTTTCGGGAACCTCCCAGACGCGAGGCATGCGCTGAAGAGGTCCCGAAACCTTCCCTCCATTTGAGTGGCGGCGATCGCCACCACTCTTGCCGGGACACCGTCGGGGCCTGGAGCCGTCTTCTTGGCGCGGATACGGAGGATCGCTGCGCCAAGTTCCGACTCCGTAACAGGAAGGGGAGCCTCCTCTTCCTCCTCGTCTGGCGAGGCTCCACACATTACTGGCGGGGTGAAGTTGTCCCTGCCCGGGAACAGAGACTGAACCACCCCGTCCAGAAATGAGGGTTCCAGGGTCTCGGCAACCGG
The DNA here is from genome assembly GCA_947507525.1 of Apamea epomidion. Lineage (NCBI taxonomy): Eukaryota > Metazoa > Arthropoda > Insecta > Lepidoptera > Noctuidae > Apamea > Apamea epomidion. The sequence continues at coordinate 14,549,068 of OX382238.1, forward strand.
GGGACCAAAGGGGCGCAATTTGTTGCGCGCCGCCTTATACGGACTTCAAGTGCCCGGACCACAGCCGAGCTGAGCCCCACGAGCAGCCGTCCCTTGGTCGCAGCAAGGACGGCCGCAGCCGCGGCGACTGGGCACTCGACGCGGATGATGCCCATGCCGCGGCGGCCGATCCCGATGGATCCACCCCTCACTGCGCCAGCGTCGCAGCCTCCAGCTGCGGCGACGGCCGCCACCACATCCTCCTTGGTGACCGAATCGTCCAGATCGGCCACCTCCAAGGCTGCGGTCTTGACGGGCTTGACGACCGTCGCCACATCCGCGATGACCTCTTGCAACTTTGTTGCGAAGAGGTCCGCATTGGTGCCGCGCTCTACCCCCGAGAACTCGAAAATTCGAGCCCCGGTTAGGGTTCGGCGGCACGTAATATGGCTGATCCCCAGCTGGGAGGGATCAGCATTGGTACGAGCCCGTCTTAGGACGGACTCGTACGTCTCGCCCCGCTCCACGGCCGCCGGGGTGAGGGTCACGACGACGGCCGCAGTTTTGGGAGGAACCAGCTTCCTCCCGCCGGCTGGGGCCCGTTTGGCTGCAGGAGCAGTCGCGGCGGGCTTGGGGGCCGGCTTTTGCACTCCCTTGCCCTTCCCTCTCTTGACCACTTCCGTCCACGACTGGTTGGACGGGGTGGTGGAGGGAAGCAGGGCGTCTTCCTCCTGCGAGTCCTGGGTGACTGCTGGAGTCGCCAACGACCCAGTCGCTCCCTCCGCGCTTGTGGTGGGGACTTGGGGAGCCACCTTCGTCCTCTTGCCCTTCCCTTTGCCCTTGGGCCCTCCAAGGGCAAAGGGGCCTGGGGGTGCGCACCCGATGCCGGGCCTGCTAGAGGCGCAGGTTCCAGCTCCCGCTGTGGTGGCTTATCCGCCGCTAGCGGCGGGCGGAGCCGCCTTTCCGGCAGGAGCCGGTCCTCAATGCCTGCGAGGCAGGCCCTGGTGAAGGCCCTCTCCTCCATGACAACCTTGCGGATTATATCCTCAAGGTTGGAAGGGGAGGAGGAGCCTCCTACCACCGGACCCGGGGCAGGCTGGGCAGGCCGAGCCGTGGCCTCAGCCAGCTTCAGGTGTAGCTGGCTGACCTCCGCCTGCAGGCGATCCACCTTCGCCTGCAGCTGCCGCGTCTCGTCCGTGGCCGTCCGCTTCACCAGCTCTGCGACGATGCCGTGCATGCTGGCAGCCCGGCATTTGAGGGCCTTTTGGAAGGTCCCCTTCAGATTGGAGGACTTTGAGGCGACCTCCAAGACCTCCTCTCTGTCCTCCTGCGCCATGCGCTCCAGTTCCGCCAGGGAGTGGTCAGCATACAGGAAATTGGATGCCCCATAGCCGCGGCCCTCGACCTGGCGGTTTGCGCCTGGCGCTCCTTCGCAGCGACCCTCTCCTCCAGGTCTTGTTCTAGTTGTGCCCTTTTTGCCAGATTTAGCTGGCGCTCGGCGTCCACCAAGCCCACATTGTGGGTATCGGCCTCTTTGGAAGTCGAAGCCTTTTTAGGCTTCGACTTCTTCCCGGCCTTGCCTCCGGCCGACTCCGAGGAGCCCTCGGACCCGTGCCTTAGGTAGGCCCTCTTCCGCTTGAGGCGGTCGTTTTCGGCCCCCGACGTCTCCAGGTTGGAGGCGTTGGAGTCCGAAAACTCGTCCGGCCTGCTAAACAAGCTGGCCGCAGACGGTGCGCGTTCAGCGTCCGACGCCAAAGCGTCACCGGCGTGGCCCTGAAAAGGGCCGTTGGATTGGCCCTGAGAAGGGCCGTTGGGTTGGCCCTGAGAAGGGCCGTTTGAATCGCCCTGGGAGGAGCGATTCGGGTTAAAATTGGGGTAAAAATCATTAAAATTTGTGTTAAAATGAAGGTTAAAATCTAAATCAGGGTTAAAACAGACAAAGCGCCCAGAGGCGTCACGCAATGGTTTCTTCGTCATATTCATAGACGGCCGCAAGAATGTCTATGAATCACAGCGCACTTTAGCCGCCGGTCTGCCACTCCGTTACGGTGGTCAGACACGACGTTGCCCGGGGGAAACTGCGAGGAAGTATGCACTGTGGGGGATCCCCCCCGTCAGGAAACCTAACCTAACCTAACCTAACCTCACTTAGAAAAATCGATTCTATCTTAATATTGAAGTTGCCCTCTCTGTATTTCCAGTCGCTCACTTAGTAATGTAGTCGCTCGGATAAAATTTTAATATATGAAATGGATTTATCACAATCCACTTTTTGTAAGCTTGTTCTGGATTTTATTATTAATCAATATTAGTCGTTAGTTTAGTTAATTTTTCGCTTACTCAAATTCATACCGCTCAAGTTATTAATACAGTATGTCATCATCAGTCGCAAAGCTTTTTTTTAATCGCTCGTTTTATAATTCCCCTTTAGTAAATGAGGTAAATCATTTATATATACTAAAAATATGAACGGCCCCAATATTGAGCCATGCGGTACACCCATTTTGACTTGCTGAAATCTATCATTTAAATATGATTTTATTAAGCTAAGAGCTAGTTTACCCAGTCCGTAATGCTCAAGTTTCAAGGGCAGTGTTTCTTAATTCACGCAGTCAAATGCCTTAGATAGGTCGCAAAACATGCCTATTGCATCTTGTGCCTCTTCTCCTGCGATAAAGATGTGTTTTAATAAGGTGACATCGGCGTCAGTTGTACAGCGTCCTGAGCAACATCGATGTTATAGCTAAATGAGTAACGGTGAAGTTTCTTGCCCATTCTTCTCCATACGAAAACTACCTTTTGGAAGGGACGACTAAAATGAATTCTATTTTAATGTAAATTTTTGATGTTCAAAAGTGCCTTTTATGTGCCTATTTGAAATAAATGATTTGACTTTGACTGTAGACAAATAGCACACTTAAATTTTATGTCTGAACCTATGTGACAATTAAATAGACTCTCATTCCAATTCTTTGTTCGTTCAAATATCCATAGAATAGAGTTTGTAGGTGGGTAAAGTTATCTCTTCGAAGAATTTCTGCTGACTTTTCTAAGGGTATCCTAGTGCGGTGCCCCTGATAACGCGACCATTTTCTTTTTGTGGGAATCAAACTAATAGTTTCCCGAGGGCTTATAGAACGTAATAAATTTTATTTCATCTTGACGTATCTGCCTTTTTCTATTAGTTGCGCAGTTGCGACCTATTCGACCAGAATTGATTTCCTTTGTATAAAACAAAAAGGCCCATTTATCTTCATAATCTTCGAGGTTTTATATACTCTAGACCATGAGTTATAGACCATTAATTATTAGCTAAATTATTGAATGTGTCGTTAATTTCCATAGCTTTAATAATCCTACTATAATATTATAAACGCGAAAGTTTGTATGGATGGATGGATGTTTGTTACTCTTTCACGCCAAAATTACTGAACGGATTTGGATCAAATTTGGCACACAGATAGTTTATAACCAGATTAACACATAGGATAATTTTTATCCCGATATTCCCACGGAATCGAAACTTATGCGGGTGAAACCGCGGGGCGCAGCTAGTAAAGTAATAAATCAAAGAAACTTTGATTAATTTACTGTGCTATATTGTAATTTTTTTCTGCATTCATTACAGGCACGCCACATCAGTAATAGCTAATTATAATCCTAAATGAAACTACGCAACTTTAAATTAGTGATTATGCGTTTTATGTGCACGAAAAAAGCTGCAAATTAATAATTTTATCCGAAACAAATTATCGGCCGTTCTACAGTTTAGAATCAAGCTTCTAAATCCTTAACATAGCTATAATATACTTAACAAATTCATAACAAAATTAGGACATCATAAAGCTATTGTCCTTCGGCTCATTACGTTAGCCCCGTTGGGAATTAACATCGCCGTTAATTCGCCTGCGAAGACAATAAGTAATGCTGACCCGTGGCCCTTAAAAATGGTAGAGTAACCAGTTATCAGAGACCTATCTTCCAAATCTGACCTTTGCTGTTCACAATCGCAACCGTAATAAAATCCGGGGGGCAATGGGTCAAACGTAACTGGCGGATTCTGTAAGTGTGCGTGTGAAATTGTAATTCTAAAACGTGGTCATTATCCATGCAGTGACCCTGGATATGAGACAGGCGGAGACAGGGGTCCCTTGACACGAGAAGCAAGATTAGTCCCACATACAAAGTTTTAAATTAAACGCGGGCCGTGGATGAAGGAAGATATAATAGTGTGTAATGCGTGGGTAGTTAAACGACTTGTCCGTTGTTTTATCTTTGTGCTCTCATAATTATTTTACAGGCTTTGTTGTCTCTCTGCGACTGAATGGCTGTAGTTTTGAGTTAGTCTCGTGTTGAATCACGGAGTATGTTTATCTAAATTATGATAAAGTAAACAGTACTCAGTGAATACGTAACATTTCAAATTAACGTTTCGGTGTTGAAATACGTTTCTGTTACTGTAAAGTGAGTTTTATTTGTTTTGTAATGTATTTTTAGTTTGTTGAATCTGGCTATTTGGTTTATCTAATTGAAGAAAATAACTTTATCATTGGTTAATGTTTTATAAAATAAATGATTATCATTGTGCGAGGATTACGATAATTAGGGATATCCTCCATATTTGGGAGCAGCCGAGAACAATTATCGAATAAACCGCAATGCTGAAGACGGCGGCCACCAAAGCAAGAAAACGCCTTACCTTAGTACACCTAGGTATGGTGTACGTGGTCCAGCTGCCTAGGTACTTTTAAAAATCTTGATTGGATGTGTAGGTCGTTTTTATTTTGTAAATTTCACGTTTGACGAAAACTTTCTTCCGCACGCGCCATTAAAGACGGCGCGCGGGGCGCGACCAATAAAGACTCGTGATTGGACAAGACTTATGAACGACGTGTCAACGCTGTTTGATTATTCGATTTATGAATAGGTATGATAAATGAATGGTACCTATTCATTTATCATACCTATTAATTTCATTCATTCTACGAATAAGTATGAATAAATAAAACAATAATGTTTACAACTTTCCACGCATTTTAGTAGTTTCAGTTCGAAATCAAAAGGAGCATTTAAAAGATCCCACACTAGGATTCCGTGTCGTGGGGTCCAGTTTCTTCCCAAGTAAGGCACACATTTGAAATTATGTAAAAAATACAAATTAAGAACCTGAGTACAGTATATAAGAAAATATTTATAAACATAAAAAATAATCGATTAAATAATAATTGTTAAGTGTGTGTTTAATAATTGTTAAGTGATTATAATAATGTAAGTTATCTAATAAACCAGACGACCTTTCCACAAACCCAAATTGCAAACGATTATTCAGAAAATCCGATATACAAGACACATTTTAGTACTTAAAAAGACACTTACTCTAGTATTAAAAATATTCTGTTCACCTCGCCAGGGAAAATGGTATTAACGACATAACGAAGTCAACGATGTGAGCACAAAGTACAAATTTTATTACGCAGTAAAATGTGAAATTAAATCAAATAATTTTCGATATAACGCCTGCGTAAGCGGCTAGGCGCCGTAAACTGAGATGTGCAAGCGAAGGGCTTTTGAAATTCTATTTTTATAATACTGGAAGTCTTGAGAAATTGTTTTTTTTGCTGATGTGTGCCTTAATTTACGTTTACATACAAACGCCAGCACATCAAGCTACTACAATCTGTCAAATTTCTTTAATAGATTGTCAACTTTAGTGCTGGAGGATTTAACAAGCTGAAACTTCTCATAATGCCCAAAGGAGATGTATGGAGCCTGGGCCAGCACTATGTATACTAAATGTAAATAATGCTGTACAATACAGTACTTAACCGTTTCTTAATGTTCATTTTCTATAATTTGACTTCATTTTTATGCAATTTGAAATTAATTTGGTCAAGAAAAGCAACACAATATAAACATGGCGGATCAGCAATATGCGAAATGTCATTATGACAATGACATTTGATTGTACTAGCTGCGAATAAAAAACTAAACACGAGTTTCAAAAATATTTGGGGTTTCTCAAACTAAAGATACAATAATAAAATAGGACAACAAGATATTCTACTCGATTTTGGCAGTGCATCTTAAATTACCTATTTAAAAGAAAACAGACAAAGACCAAGTCAAACTGTCAAAGTCGTCAAAAGTCATGTCAAACAACTTTGATGGCAACCATAAAGTAGGGTTGTCTTATTAAAAAACTTCACAAATAATCATTTCTGTACACCTGTAATTTTATTTAAATCAATTTATTTTATTTTTTATGAAAATCCTCTATTTTTTCCCTATTTATCTATATACATTACATGGTGCAAGCCCATTATAAAACATCTCCTACCATACCATTTAGTACCTACCTCACAATCCTACTATCCTACTTATTTTATAAATGTGAAAGTTTATATGGATGGATGGATGGATTGATGTTTGTTACTCTTTCACGCAAAAACGACTGCACCGATTTGGGTGAAATTTGGCACACAGATGGTTTATAACCCGGATTAACATATAGGATACTTTTTATCCCGATATTCCCACAGGATTGAAACTCTTGCGGTAAAACCGCGGGCCGCAGCTAGTTAATAATAAAAACGAAAGGGTCACTTTTATTGTCCATCGGTATGTCCATGAAGTAGGTACTTTACTTTTGTTTAATATCTCCCGCGCCGAAGGCTACTGTCTGTTGAGATTGGCCACCATGGCCGAAAGACGGTCCGGACAACTATATTTTACTGATGAATTTTTTAGGAATATTGTATTATAACCATTACCGAGCAGCATATGTATTTATGCGATAATGACAAAAAATGTTCCGAAAGCTGACAATGTTGCAAAATCTAAAGGTGCTGCCACCGAGCAGCAATAAAATGAAATTTCAAATATATTTCTAGTTTATGAAAATAAGTTTATATCAAGTAAAAACGTATTTTTTTTTAAACAAGCTTTTATTACCTACTTGTTAATAAAAAAAACTAAAAAGTTAAAAATTATTTAAACCTAATAAGAAAAATAAAAGCGATATATAGGTACCTACTAAATAAAAGCGTGTTACATTTTGATGGAACATTAAAGAACTTTTAGCATATTACACCTTCATTATTTTTCTTTTGCAATCACAATGTAAAACGTAGCACGTAGCAGTGTTTTTTAGTTAACGATCGAACGATCTTATTTTCTCAAAGGTGGGGTCGCATATTCACGCCAACCAAACCACCACCACTCACCACCCATCAATAAACGGTCCACCCATTAAGATGAATCAAACTCGACTCGGGTGTGTCGCTCAATTACTGAGTTCCTATGGCCACCTTCCAGCCCCATCATCAGACCCTGGTTACCATCTAGCACCAAAGTACTAGTCAAGACGAATCATACGAGCCCGAAATCGATGGGGTTGTGTCGTTTAATTACCGAGTTCCCATGGTCATCTTTCAGCTCCATCATCAGACTCTGGTTACCGTCTAGCACCAAAGTACTCGTCAAAACGAATCATACGAGCCCAAACTCGATGGGGTTGTATCGTTTAACTATCGAGTTCCTAAGGCCATTTTCCAGCTCCATCATCAGACCCTGGTTACCATCTAGCACCAAAGTACTTGTCAAGACGGATCAAACGAGTGCAAACTCGATGGGTTGTGTCGTTTTACTACCGAGCTTATGGCCACCTCCCGGTTCCATCATTTTATCAGCTCCATGTCATAATAATTTTGCATTGTCATCCGATTTACTCATGCATGCAAAATTTCAGCTCAATCGGTAACCGGGAAGTGGATCAAATTTAACTTGCAAGATCTGATTACAGACAAACATCGGGACAGGTGAAACTAAATAAAAGCTTGTAATAATCGTCTCTTGGAATTCCTTTATTCCAAGTTTCGGCTTAAGAGGGTATGACATTAAGCAGGCAAGTCTCGTGAAATGTCACATCTGATCTACGCAATAGGAAGAATACCCGTTAAACAATACTATTGTGTACTTTTGTATCCATCTTTCCAACATTAAAATCTGCCAGTTAAGGCCACTGGAAAACAGCTAATTTTGAACAATCACTTAACATTATCATTATTTTATATTATTTTGTATATTGTGCGTAGTACTGTGGCGACATCTACATCGTGACATGCGAACTACGCATCATTCTGACGTCACGCAAAATCCTTCATCGCGTAAGTAGACTTTACCGCACGACCAGCATATATACAATTACCCGAAATCAATCGTCGGGCAGTCACAACACCCGCCTGGTCGGAGGATCTTCCCTTTTCTATGGAGGATGACTGAACTTTACCCTCTTCCTCATACCCGCTATATAGTACCTATTATATTTAGGAAGTTAGCAACTTTGAGAGGAGAAAATCTCCCTTAAAAATGGTTGGTTCTGGATTCTTTATATCTAACGCCATATAACTTAGCTATATTGGGTACACTTTGAAGGGAATGGGAGCTGGTAAACGATTGATCGAGGAACAATGAACTTGACATCTTTTTCGAAGAAATTCCAATCAATAGACTAGAACAATGAGATAGATATAGGCTATTAGATTTACGGTACATCAATAACGTGAATGCAGCAAATCGTGCATAAATACAGATTGTATTGCTACATCAATAGAATATTAGCGAAACAATGCCTAATTAATATACACGATAATTCTGATGAATGTAGCGTTCACAATAGATCCGTTCAGTGATGCAGATCAAGTTTGATGGAGATAATCTAAAATATGGGATTCTGAAAAAGAGTGATTGAAAATATAACCTTTTAAAGGGTTTTATATATACGAGTACCTAAGGGTTACGTAATTGAGATGACATCCCAAGACAAACTTAACTCTCTAATTGAAAAAAAATCAATCAATCAATTCAATTCAATTCAATTCAAAAAAAAGGTCAATTCTCCAACTGCAAATGTAAGTTTGTAATCGCAAAAAAAAAATATGATGTGTTCCGGACCTTTTCCTTTACTTGTGCTGTGAGTCCTTGCTTTTTGCCAAATTTCATTATTATAGTCAAAGAAGGTACGGAACCCGTAAAAATACAATTGCATTGTAATAAGCTCCATTTAATTAAGCGACACGAGACTGATCATGACGACCAAACTACCGTCACGACACAGTGAGGAGCAATGTCTTGCTCAGATTAAAGTGTTAAGTTAGTCATCTAAAAATATGTACGAAAAACCTAATTATATCTTCAAAAAGAAACCCTAGACTATCGTAAACAAAACTTCCAATATTAGTTGCTATCGAAGAAAGAAAAATCCAAATTAATATCAAATCCCTATGAACGAATCTCATTATTTTCTTGTATAACAAAAATATTTGCAATATTCAGGGCAGGCTCCGATAACTCTTCAAAGTTTTCAATGTATAATGGAAATACATTCCATCGAAGTAACCTTATCTTGTTTTTTTTTTATGCAGGTTATTTGAATGGATTTAACAAGCGACTCGACAGTGGATTTGCATAGATTGGGCCTTTTGAGGAGGATTAAAAATTTCCTTGAAAAATGCTTGGATATAAAAACCGATTTAAGCATTTTTGAAAGGATATCGATCGATTCTGTAAAAATCTCACCGTGAAAAGTTAGGTGAAGTGAGCTTAGAGTGAGCTGTCAATAGTGTCAATCCCTAGCATTAGTTGGAATGATAGCTCACTCCACGCTCATTTCACCTAAGTTTTCACCGTGAGATGGTTACAGAATAGACTGGCTGGAAGGATTTGGTGGAGTGCTCAGCAGTGCGACAGTGTAGGGTAAGTAAAACAATAAAAGGAACAACCTTTGCCCAACAAGGGGACACAGAATAGGCTAACAAAAGTAAGTACCATTTCCTGAAACTATTTCAACCGTTATTTTACACAAAAAATTATTCATTTAAAAATCTCGAGAATGTTTGAAAATTTCTGAGAAAAGTTTCATGGAATAACAATTATACGTAAGCAACGGACTATTTTCCTTTTTTCCAGTTTTCCAACATCTTCCCCTACACCTTAGTAGGTATAGTCTATTCAAATCCTTGTTTCCAATTGACATTATCTACTTTAACCATTCTCCAACTGCAAATGTAAGTTTGTAATCGCAAAAAAATATTTTTTATGATGATTTCCGGACTTTTTCAATTAATTAATAATAAAATATAAATATAATATATAAAATTTATTATTAATTAATATCAACTTTGGGTTATTGTAATTAAGTTGATTTAAAAATGCCTAGTATATACACGTTTAATTTAGTAAAATAAAAAATATTGTAAAGCTAATGAAGGACACAGAACGAAATAACGAGAAAAATATTTAAATCATTATTTCGTGCTGTCCTTCATTAAGTTTTTGTTTACAATAATTTTTAATTTACTAAATTAAACGTGTATGTACTATTGAAAAAGTCGTCATTTTTTAAAGTGAAGCGCAATCTGGTACATATTTGTTGTAGTATTTTTTTAAATTGCTAAATGGTCCTGCCTTTGACCTCGATCACGCCTGATGCAAAGCGACGGATGAGGTTTATAATGCACGAGCATGTCCAGAAAATGCCTGTTCACTCTTGCTTTGAAGGGTTAAATGTAAAAGGGAAAACAGACCGGCAGAGAGTTCACTTTGGCTGTGCGCATAATAAACGTGGAGGAGAAGCGCTGAATACGACTGGTCGGGATATCAACAAAGTCTCGATGTGGGAGTCTATCTGGCGGGCCCCAACGAGATTTATCAACAGGTGCTACATAAAATTGCTACTTACTCTTTTGTGGTGTTATAGCCCTGTTGGGTGATTATGAAAGTAGGTATAATGTTTAAAAAGGGGTTTGCTAGCTAGGCGCTTATTTAATTAACGAATATCTTATGAAGCCCATAGGAAGTCAAATTTTGGATTTGTAAGGTACATAATAGTATCAAGTTCCTAACACTATTGTATGATATAAAAGAGTAGTATTTAAAAAAGGGCCCGTTGGCTGGACGTTTGTTTATATAACGAATATCTTCTGAAGTATAAGCTCACAGAAAGTCGAAATTTTGGATTTGTAAAGTACATACTAGTTTCTAACTCCGAGCACTATTGGGCGATCTGAAAGTATAATAACAATAAAAATAATCATAAGGAGCCGCTAGCCAGACACTTCATAAAAACGTCATTCAATTAAAAACTGTCGAGGTACAAAATATATTTTATTTATTTTCTTAGGTACAAAACAATGTCCTTACGAAAAACTATCACCTGTTGATAAATCTCGCTGGGGCCTGCCAGATAGACTCACACAGTGTCGATGGTACGCTGCAGTACGTCTGGCAACGGCGATGGTGGGATCAGGTAGAAACCCAGCGAGGTCTTTTATTTCAAACACACTTATTTGCTTACATTTTTGGAAACTAAGTTGCGAACGGAGAATAGATTATGTCATTCCATTGTAAGTAAGTACATGGTAATATGTTGTTACACAGATGTAGGTTATTACTATACCATGTTACGAGACGCTCCCGAACTGAACATTGCTCGAGCTACACACTGAACTTGACGGTCCGTGCATAAGTAATGGACACGACTGACAGTTATTGATCAAATTAATTTATGCCGAAGTACAATTGGATTGGCGTCTTGATTATTAATAACATGAGTTTGGATGTCACAGGTAGATTGGTACACATTCACGTGAATGTTACAGATATGTATGTAAGTACATACATGGTCTTGTGGCTAAGTAACGCACAGGTCGATAAATCAGGTTAGGCTACATTTGCCGCGGTTGGTCCGTCGATGAATAACCATCTTTACATATCAACACTATTAAAGACCCTTCCGTGCTTCAGAAAGCACGTAAAACCGTTGGTCCCGGCTGAAGGGCGGGCGTTTTTGGGGGATTGTCTTTTGTAATTTTGACGTTCGAAAAGTGCTGATTCTCAGCCTAATTTGAATAAATGACTTTTGATTTTGATTTTTGATTTTGTCATTCGTGGATCTTTGGTAGTCGTTCGTCAGAAGCCTAAAGTCTGATAACCAGTCCAGGGGGTTTCGTGTAATCCAGTAAATGGGTTGAGGTCAGAAAGGCAGTCGCCTCATGTAAATACTTTTATCCAGCTGCACCCGGTGAAACTGGAAGCCGACCCCAACATAGTTGGGAAAAGGCTAGGCAGATTGATTGATTGATTTTGTACAGTCAGGGAAATATTTGTTAAGCAAATTGACACCCTACAGTCAATTTGCTTAATAAGTCATAACAATATGTTATAACCATTTCATTTACAGGGGCCGCAGTCTCGACATTCATAGCGATCGCTTTACGACCGAATTCGGTCGCAAAGCCCTGTCACTCCATACATTATTTTGACGGCACGGTTGGCGCAGTGGTTAAGCGATTGACTACTGCGCTGCGTGTCGCGGGTTCGATTCCCGCACGGAACAAATATTTGTATGGCCTACAAGTAGTTGTTCCGGGTCTGGCTGTTTGTGTATGTGAGTTTAAATGTTTGTAAACGCACCCACGATACAGGAGAAATTCCTAGTGTGGGGCAACGTTTGATAAAAAAAAAAAAAATTACACTTGTCAATCCGGGACTTTGCGACCGTATTCGGTCGTAAAGCGATCGCTATGAATGTCGAGACTGCAGCCCCTGATGTGATTCGAGTATACGGACAATTTAAGTTGGTAGTTTTGCTTAACAATTATTTTCTCTTACTTTACATATCAATAAGATTTATCGCAGTAGAGTTGCAGGGTTTTTTTATGCTTAAACATTTATGGATCTGATTTTTCAATCATCTGGTAACTTTATTCGAGGAATAATTTTGAAATTTTGACAGTTATTTCATACAAAAACTGTCAAACGTCAATTTTATTTCTCGAATAAAAGTTATCTGGCGATGGTAAAATCAGCCCTAAAACAAACTGTAGGTACCTAACTATCTGTAAGGCCCGCGTACATAACACGGAATCGTGTGAGCTTGTTTAAGACACGGCAAACCACCGCACGACGCATACAGCGACGGCGCCAAGCCGTAGTGCCGCCGTGTCTGTCAACAGGCATTATCCATACAACAGTGACGACCGTGCCTACACACACGGCGGAATCAACCGCAGTTTTTTACGGCATAAGAAACGTTTGTGTCAAATCTCTCATAAAGTGACTGCGGATACAACAATCTGGAATTTACGTGTAACAAACACAGCTGTAAAAAAATTATGTGCAGTAACCTACCTACGAATATATGACACAATCTGAAATAGTTGACACCATAGGTACAGGCAGCGCCAAAAAAATGTATTCACCTACAAGGAATCATTTTATTGACAAAGTTCCATAGCTCCATAACATTATATCCACCGTATAGGTACCAAACTTAGTATACAATTTATTTTATTAAAATGAAGTAAACCTTATAGCTCAAAACATCTATACCACCCTAATACTGCTAATGCTTAATTTCTGTAAAATTTAAGTCATGATTTACTTTAATTAAAGTTGAGTGAAAATTTTAATAAACTACAATCTTGATGATATTATTAATGTAGGAACGAAGTTATTATATTCTTGATGAGTAATACAACAACATTACGCCTAAGACAATTTACACATAATCTCGATCCAATCTCAACGGTCCCTTCCCTTTCTTTGAGGGGTCGTCATTCGCCCTTTACAAAGCTTACAAACCACAATTTAATTATTCGCAAACACGTCGTCTAACGTAGATGTAGGCATGGTTAGGTAGCAACCTGGGGAGATGTAGCGAAGCGGATGCAACGATCGCTATACATATGTATATCCGCTGCCTTTGGGCTGCGGACAGCACATTGATAACTAGCCTAACCGAAACCAAGCTTCATGTAATCGCGTGGCGACAGCTACAAAATCTAAATGGAGTGTTATGTAAAATAAAAAATAAAACTGCCAAGAAAATCACCAACTGATCAACGGTTTCTCTAGTCTATAATAAGCTGTCTTTCACGTATTTGAGCTCTCGCTGAACCGGTTTTTCTATTCACAGCCTATGTACCTGAACAGAAACTTAGTAAAAACCGAGTTATGCAGTAGTAAACCAATGCTTGTTGGGGTGAAGTTAATAAAATAGTAATTATGGCGCGCCTGCATCAGCTTTGCGCCTATACCTCTTGGCCACGACGTACACGTGCCTGGTGACAACGATTGCGGAGAAAATAAATGAAAGATGTTGTTTAAGCTAAGTGTGTAGTCTATGGTTTAAGCTACGGTTTCCTTGAAAACCGATCACCGCACATAACGGCCGCACTGACGGCTGTCATGAAAATTATGACAGCGGCAAAGATTTCAATAGTTGGATACCGCGTCAAAATATAGTCGAGTTTCCGTTTCGTTTTTTCACCTCTGACACACAATGTCGCAGTGACTTGACTTGATTGTCATGGAAACGCTATATAATAATGTGTGAGCTCACTCTTCTCAGTACTATTTTGGGGACATGGAGAAAAAACCCTCGCGCAAGGGGCCAAAAAGCCCCACACCGATTCCTCGACGTCTTCTCAGTATGGACACTTTTTTGCGTGACTAATTGTAAGTAGGGTGAAAAAAATCTAGCGATTTAAATCTTTGGGCAGCGGGGTTCGACTTTACGATGTCAAAAACGCTCTCTAGAAAAATACAACAACTTTCTTTCATAAATAAAGTTACAGTAACGTTATTCACCGGTAAACTACCGACGCTATGTAGGTGTCACCGCTCTGCTGGGAAACCGTAGCTTTAGAGCACGTCACCGCGTCGCAACTTGCCAAGTGACAGGAAACAAGTAACGTATTCTCTATGACAGAATTAACAGAACGGCGCGAAATTGGCGTGATTAACTAAGGGATTAACGTGATTTTGAAGTAAGGAATCATTGAGTAGTCATAGAGAATTAGGGCCCCAGATTTCACGCGTGTCCCTATATGTTGCGTTGCAAATCGCATCGCTCGAAGCCATGAACAGGGCCTAACGCCCCGCTGCCGCTGTCGCCTTGCATCCGCTAATTCACAGTACTCCTTACACAGAAGCAGTAGTACTTAAGTTCCCTCAAGTCGTACTCGGAATTACTTTGTAGAACACAAAATATACCAGTACAATGAGTGATACGTAAGTTACGTTTTAAGCTTTATCCGTGTACCTATGAGGTGAAATTACAATTCCGTAATAAACTAGAATGGATAATTTCATTTGTTGTGCAAATTCAGTTACGTAGAAATTATATTTGCTCGCATATGAGATTATATTCACTATAAGAAATATTTAAACTGATCCTTATTCGCAAAATCGAACGGCACGCGCATTGTAAAATTACCTGTACCTAATATGTATTTTAACGAACTAAGGTCCATTTTAGTTATTCTAGGTATATCAAATATCCAGAATTTGAAAGTACTGAAAAGATCTTCATATTGAAGGTGCATAATACGATATGGAATCCCTATTACGCCAAATATTTTGACTCGATTGAGACTATTCAACGTAAATTCCTAAGAGCTCTGCATTACAGATGCTATCACAGCCGCGGCTCACATGATAATATGTTGCTTAAGAATTACAAACTGTTAACCCTAGAATCCAGAAGACTGCTTCTCGGAACAATGTTTCTACATGGTATTGTGCACAACAAATATGATTGTTCAGACTTAATAAACAAACTTTGTTACATCGTTCCCAGGACTGTAGTGCGTAGACAAGCGCGTCTGTAATTCCAATACTGGTTTACGCGCTCCTCTGCGCCAACTTGTGGATAACAACACTAGATTCGAAAACATTGATATTTTTAATCTAACAGTATTACAATTTAGAAAATCTGTAGTCGATTCTATCTTAGCTTTATAAATGATTAAGTAGGTAGTACCTATTTTTTATTATCATTTTTTTTTTTCCTTTTTAGAAAAAGAAAAAAAACGAAACGAATATGAACGAAATTTGTGGGATAGATCCCACAAATTTCGTTATTAGAAAGCATTCATTCAATCAACCAATCATTTAATATCTCACTCCATTCATTCCAGTAGGTAATGCTGCCAGCCTTTTGGGCACTTATCCCATTGACAGTGATGCGGACGAATTTTTTGATGCCCAATGAGCTCCTGCCTTTTTCTATATTTTTTCGTATTATATACTTGTATATAATTGTATATAGTATATATTAGTGTTAATTTGTTTTTATGTAATAACTATTTTATTATAACTTGTCAAAAAAAAAAAAAAAGTAGGTACTCTGTTTTTATTTTTATCTCACGTAGCCTTAATAATCAACAAATTAGTAATAAGTGGATAATGTTGTTGGCAGTATAATAAGTATTTTGTATAACATTTAATTGTTCTTCTCTTTTCGATCCCAAAATAAAATAAAACAAAAAATAATCAGCGTATAGTGTTCCCACTGCCCTAGCAGGGACACAGGCCTCCTCTCTTCGAGAGGGGCCAATCTTAATCTACCACGCGGGCCCAATGCGGGGTGGTAGATGTCACATGTCTCCGAATTTTTGGTTGTAGGACATGCCGAATTCCTCACGATTTTTCCTTCACCCGTTTGAGAGCAATGGTGACGACATTATTTACACAAAGAAAAGTGCCAGGCGGTTCGAATCCACGACATACAACCCGTCAGTCGGAGCCGATAACCACTGGGCCACCAGTGCTCGAAATATAAGATAATAACTACGTATGTGTTAAAAATTAAGCATGTTGTACACTATACTTACTTAATTGCAGAGGGCTTACCACCAGCTCTTATAGCAGGGCAGAAGTTGAACTGCACTGCTTTCAGTTCAACTTCAGCCCTGGTATAAGAACTGGTGGTAAGCCCCCCGTACTTAGCACTTTGCGGGACACTAAACTCCCCCAGACGTAATAACAATAAAACTTCTACTGTGTCTCGTTCAGTGTCCGTCAACCGATTCAATTAATTTGCTCATCGTCGAACTTTGCTTATAAATAAAGAAACGCTAGTATAACTATTCCAACATCATTAAAGGAAATCAAATTCCTTACTGAAAATAGAAATAATAATTACAAACATTTAACAATAGTAATACTTTACATAGATAGGTACAGCGACACAAAAAAATACTTTTTCTTATGTACACCATAAATAGAAATGTTACCTATTCATTCGGAGATAGTATGTATATATGTAGGTACAGCTTAAGTAATATCAATGCAAACAAATAACTTTAATGTCACGCAACCACATACAATATCCGGTATAGGGTTGTCGCTACTTTCGTTTTAATGAAATAAGCTTAAATATATCTCACCGCACAGCTTTCTCAACAGCATCAGTTAGAGTTTTTTGACGGTCAGCATCAAAAGACCGTAACAGATGCTGTAGAGAAAGATGTGTAGAAAAGTGTGCTTGGCAGAAATATGGATTTTGTTAGTCTTTGGGCTAGGTAACTCAGGCCGAGGTAAAAAGATAAGCCAGATAGCAGTTGGTAGCGCAGCTGAGTACCCTACTGTGGAAGTTGTGTTGTGCTCGGTTCCTAGCGGTCCTAATGTAATGTTATATGCCAAGAATTGGACTATCAAAAGCAAAAATATTTTTTCAAATCCGACTCGTAGTTTCGGAGATTATACATTGTAGACACAGAGAGGTAAAATTTGTTTGTTTCTTTCTATGTGGGGGGACATACAAACAAACAAACCAGTTTTACCTCTTTATAATATTAGTATAGAAGTATAGATTACTTCTTATAAACAAACACACAATAAATAAATGCTGACATTATCAACTCTCTATGCGTGCCACCCCTAAACTTATTGGCACGCCATCGCAACAGATTGTTATCGTTAAATGGAATGGAATTAATACCGTTGACGACTCATTTAACTAACAACCTCCTTCATTATTACTAAGGAGGCTCGTATTTACCTTCCTCGATACGGTAAATTTCCTTATTTGGTAAATTATAACTTCATAAGCTTGGCTTGATAAAGTGTTTATATTATTATGTATTTTGTCATATTTTTTGAGAAATGCTTGTGGGAGGAAAATCTTTATAGATGTACGTGGTTAAAAGTAAGTAAGTATAGTTATTATTGGTGGTCTGTAGTTTCTGCCTACCCCCATAGGAAGAAGTCGTGAGTTTATGTATCTGTGCTATTCTGAAAAAATCTCACCGTGAAAACTTAGGTGAAGTGATATTGAAGTGAGCTGTCATTCTACCTGATGCTGGGGGGATTGGCCCTATTGACAGCTCACTTCACCTACGTTTTCACGGTGAGATTGATAAAAACCTAAATATAAAAACCTAACCTGGGTTCGGTCATTCTAAACGAAAAATATTATGTGTTTTTTAGCTTATCCCGATCAGTCGCAATAATGCTAAATTACAAAGCAGTGAAAACCATTTTGTCAATCGAAAAGGTACCCAAAATGGTACCTCAGCAAATAACGCGAAAAAATGCTGAAGAGATAAGCCTAAGTCAGGCTTTCAATCCAGGCTTTAAATCCACACCCCTTTATACATAGACAGACTGAAATAATGATATAGGTACGATATAAATATGACTTACAAGAAAGTAATCTCGTTGCCATGGGCTTTTTTCTCAAAAGCATTAAAAACCCTGTCTTATACAGAATTTCCAATACGTTACCAGAAAATATGAATCCTGGCTTTTTATGAAAGCTACGGTCACCCCTAATATTTTTCAGCTTTTAAGAATAAATTACCTTTGAATCTAAATAAAGTTATAAATAATAAATCAGAGTAAAAACATCATGAATCCAGACTAAAAATGTATAAATTATCTAGAAGTCTTGCAGGCTAGACTCATTATAGTGCTTGCAATAATAGATGGATTTGGAGATTTAAAATGCCTTTTTAATCTCTGAAGTAATATTATTATATTTAATGGATCACTAGCAGCGCCCTGCGGTTTCACCCGCATTAAGTCTCGATATCGTACGAATTTCGGAATAAAAAGTATCCTATGTGTTAATCTAGGTTATAAATTATCTGTGCCCCAAATTTCATCTAAATCTGTCCAGCCGTTTTTACGTGATTGACTTACAAACCAACATATGAACATACAAACTTTCACATTTATAATATTATAACTAGCTTTTGTCAGCGACTTCACCCGTGTGGATGCCGGAAATTATCCCACGGGAACATATTACCGGGGTAAAAGTATCCTGTGTTAATCCAGGTTATAAACTATCTCTATGTCCAATTTCATCCAAATCCGTGTAGCCTTGTTTGCGTGATTAAGTAACAAACATCCAAACATACTAACTTTGACATTTATAATATTAGTAGGATGGTTTTTTCGTAAAATGTTTCTAGATAATCCAAGATATATCATTTTAAAATCCAAAGTTAATTTTCATGAAAACATAGAAATATTCATAAGAATTTACATGAGTGGAAATTGGAAAAATGTTCTATTTTTTTGACATCTTTATCGTGAAGTCTGAAAGGACTGTATCAAATTTCGTAACACATCTAAGGGAAGGCGCCAAGAGCATCTTTTGTCTCAGCAACTAATTTGTCTCTGCTACAACTGTATGAAAATGCTGTCTTTGTCGCGTCGCTAAACGCAGTTACACACAAACCAGTAGACTTAATGTGAGAGACATATTAGTTGCTGAGACAAAAGTTGCCCTCCCTGAAAGCAATCTCCATATCTCATTTTCTCTAAATATAACATTTCTTATTATGGACACGAAACCTGTACATACCTAAGTGGAAACAAATTATTACATGGAACTTTAAACATAACTAGCGAAATGCACGTGTACTAAAGGTAACAACTCTGCCTAACACTTCAAGAAAAAAAGGCGTGACGTTCGGCAAACAAAAAGAAATACACTAAAATTCTTCTACACAATCGCTCACAAACTACAACCACAGTTACATAGCATTTAACTAAATAAAGTAGAAAATAAAACATCCTGTTTACCATACACTCGGTCCTAACGCGGTCTCTCTTTAATCAGGAGAGAATAAATAAGCTCCGACTAGCTCCCGCGAGATTCTTCGAAATCCACATGCCAAAGTGGACTTGGCGTTAGGTAGGTACATGAGAATACTTACATTGTTTAGAATTTTAAAATGGAAAAATGTCAAATTTTTCTTTACCTAAAAACCTTATTCGGACTAAAACGATTTTTTTAAGCAAAAAATAGCCAAGTTTGAATATTGTTCGTTCTAAAAAGAAGAAAATATTTATTTATTATCCGAATGTTAGTAAATATACCCTGAAAGTAAAAAAGTCCTGACTTCACTCGAAACATTTTCCCCAGACCCTCAAAAACTTAAAAAAATGTTCTTGATAAAAATCCTAAGTAAATAAAACCTCTTTTTTCTGTTTCACTTTTAGGCCTCGCTTGAAGAGTATCTCTGGCCACAGCTCAGGCCAATAAACACTTGACGAAGGTGGCTATCTGTCTGGAGTGTCAATACTCAGGCATGGGGGTGTAACCGCTCGAAAATATGTCTTATCTTAACATTGGCAGGAGTTATCGTGGCTGTGAGTAGGTACGTGGTAAGACGCAGATTTCTGTTATATCATAGGGCCAATTCTCTTCTCAAAAACGTTCAATTTTTTTTTTGTTATTTTATTTTGTGTTTCACGAACTGTGTCCAAATAAAAGTTATTCTTTTTTTCATTCAAATTCGAGTCGCAATCTCATCTCAGCGACAATTAATGTCAAAAATTGTCAAATATTTTGGTATATTAGATATTTTTGGACAGATAGCGACTGAAATTAGAAGACAACCGTTCTTAAAAAATTGAGAATTGCTCCTCTCTGGACTAGCATCTTTTATTTTCTTTTCGTGGAAAGATAAAAGTTTTTTTCTATAATACGCATATTTAACTCACATGTCACAACATTATGTTACTGAAATTCGTTACTTACCTATATTAAACACACACGTTTAAGTTAAAGTTAAATACCGAAACAAAGAATATTTGAATTGATTTATCTAACGATATCCGCTCGTGTTACTGTTACATATTTTATGTAACAGTAATATTACATAATTATGGTATTTTCAAAAATACTAAATAAAAAACCAAAAGGTTCGATGTAAGGTATATTAAAATTCACCTATGCTTAGAAGACTCATCCTGTACCAACTAACCACAGATATGAAATGCGTCCACCCTGAAAGAAATAAAAACTTTCATTTTATTTTCCTATATTTTATATCCCATACTAAGGGCTGATTTGAATCATCTGATAACTTTATTCGAAAAAGAATTTTGAAATTTTGACAGTTATTTCATACAGAAACTGTCAAACGTCAATTTTATTCCTCGAATAAAAGTTATCTGGCTATGGAACAATCAGCCCCTAAAACGAAAAGAATTTCTGAATTGATAAATTAAAAAGATATTTCGGCCATCCATTCTACAAGATCGATAAAAGATTTTGAATTTAAATTATGAATATAAAACCATTGCTTTGCATTTTATTAACGGGGTAGGAACAGAAAAGCCTTCAAGATTATAGTATAAGAACGGGACTTTAAGGAGAATGAAACATCTCAGATGCCGAGTAAATACTGATTATATTTGGTGTGTTGATAGGTCTTATAATGTACTCACGCTGGTGGAATATAATATACTTATTTACTACATCACACCTCCACGGTATTAAAAAAAACAAAAAAGAACCAGTATAAGTTTTTTTTTTTGCAATACAGTAAGTGAGACATTACAAAGGGTTATACATTTTTATATATTGTAGTACATAGTGCTTAATCAAATAAAACTAATTCTTAGCTCGCGTCATTTGTTTAATGTTATTAATTCATTCATGCGAGTATAAGTCTTACAATAACATTGGTTATAATACTAATAAGTACCTACTAATAACTATCCAGTGCATCCTAAGTGTGTATGCACTTAGGATGCACTGGATAGTTATTAGTTCGCTAGTTCGTTATTGTGTTCGCTATACTGGCAAGGTCGCCATATAAGGACGGGACTTTAAGGAGAATAAAACATCTCAGATGCCGAGTAAATACTGATTATATTTGGTGTGTTGATAGGTCTTATAATGTACTCACACTGGTAGAATATAATGTACTCACACTGATAGAATATAATATACTTATCTACTACATCACAATAGGAGTGGACAAAGGCTGTTTCCTTTTGAGTATCTACCATCATTGAGCGTCATTTTAAATGAAAAATGTCTATTTATAAAAGTATCCCGAAAGAAAAACTATGTTGAACATGCTCAATAACAATCCATTCGGTACCTAAAATCTTTCATAAAAGTCGTGGCACAAGGCTGGCGTGGCACAA
The DNA here is from genome assembly GCA_947507525.1 of Apamea epomidion. Classification (NCBI taxonomy): domain Eukaryota; kingdom Metazoa; phylum Arthropoda; class Insecta; order Lepidoptera; family Noctuidae; genus Apamea; species Apamea epomidion. The sequence goes on from OX382238.1 coordinate 14,571,286, forward strand.
GGAGGCTGAACCCATTGGCGTTTTGTGCTACGGGTCGCGGATTTTTCCGCCTTCCCGTACGTAAAACATATTTGCATGACCTACGGATCCGTAGTTTTTCTAGTCCGAGTCTTAATAGGTATGAATAAATTGTATCTTTTTACCTGACCGCAAAGAAGAATTAGGCCTTTTGTACACGGCACGGTTTCTTTACGGTACGGCGAATAAACCGCGTCGTAGAAAAAATGTGTCTCTCAACAAGTTTTTTTAGTGATCCATACAACGCTGCCTACACACGGCAGATTAACAAATTAAACCTATTTTTTTAAGGCAAGAAAAACGTAGAAGTACAAAGGACCTTATAGCTCAAAATAATGTTTTTTAATAATAGCCTCCCGACCGATTTCGGCCACGGTGCAGCGGTGGCCAATCTCAATGGAGATTAGTCGGGTACGCACGAGATATTATAGTGCACAAGTGTGTGCGTAAACACAGATGCATTTTCTGTTCCTTTACTCTTATAGTCCGATGGTCCATAGTCTGACACGACCGGGGAGAGATCAGGCGCAGGACCAACGGCCTTACGTGCTTTCCGAGGCACGGGGGTATTAAACCGCCAACTTCCAAACTCCGGACTGTTACTAAGAAATTCCCAATAGAAAATCCAATAACACTTTGTCCGACCCGGGAATCGAACCCAGGACCCCACGGTCAGCAGTCGCGCTTGCAACCACCACAAGACCAACGGGGCAGTCAGTTTTTTAAATACAAAAGTAATGAATGAAACTTACCAAGACCCACAATCATGACGAAAACCATCCATATCAGTGCAATAGCCATAGGATACTGTCCCTCAACTATCAACACTAGCGGTATAACAATAGCAAGTACTAACTGTATACACAAGTACATTATACTGAGCCAAATGTAATACGACATGAGGTCTGGGTTCTCCTGAAAATAAAAGGGTTCAACATTAGTTATGTAGTATTTTCAAAGCACATACATGACTGGCAAAATGTGGGTGTACAATAAGTACCCCCCTGCTTAACCCTTCAGGGATTACAAACGTGGTGTTATGTTATGTCATAACATAACATAACACCACGCTTGTAATCCCTGAAGGGTTAAGTTGAAAATAACGCATACGTTATTTTCAAAGTAATTAAATGTTAGTTCTAAAATAAAATACCTCGACCACGTTTAGAATAATTTTACTTTTAGTAGATAGAATCTCTTTATTGTACGCATGGCGACATTTCCAGTTTTAGCTGACCTCGCATTGTAGGTATGTTTCTTCGTACAGTGAGAAATCAGTTTATACTGGAAATGTATAGCTTGATATGTCGTCGTGCGTACATCAGAACAAATTAGAACAAGCAGCAAACTCAGTCTATGGAAATGTATTGTATTGATATCGAGGACTATAATGATAGTTTCATTATAGTCGTCGCTGGGAAATGTATTGATATAGAATCAATACATTTCCGAGCGCCATTGCTCAATAGTAGACACGATATTTCAAATCCCTCATTCACCTCATCTAGTTTTTATTAAAAATATGATTCACTTGTAAAAGTGTTTGTAAAAACCTACTTACAGAAATAAAATCATTTATCATTTAAATGTGCGCTCTCAACAGTCTCAACTAACTGAGAACTCAGTGAGGTGGTTTAAAGGAAAAAAAAAATACACTTTAGCTAACAATTATCTATTGCTCCTATGAGTAGACATTCTGACATATGATTTTTTCGTAGTAAAGACAGTATAATAAAGTAAGCAGTGTTACGTCTTCAGACAAAACGGTCTAAGCGACGCGCTTCGAAATTTCGGTGTACACCGGTTAGTATTCAACATCGTGATCGTGATCGTGTGCCGCAGGACATACTTACAACAAACCGCAACGTTTTAAAAAACAATGCCCTCCCATCATTAAATTTGCTGGAATTACAAAGTACAGTTACTCACTCAACTAACTACTACTGTTACTAACTCAAGAGATAGAAGTGCCCTAGTGCGTGTTTATCTGCCGAGCGCCCGTAGCGTAATTATTTCAAGGACACTGCCGAGACGTAATACTACTAACTTTATTATACTGTGGTAAAGTTTACGTCAAAGGACATTCCAAATAAAATATACGTACTTGCCCAGCTATTTTAACGGATCTTGCCAACTATTACGAGACGGTTACCTAGCATTATGTTCACATAATGTGATGTACTAATATAAATTGAGTCAAAGACATTATTGAGTGCCGTTTTGAGACATTATTGATGCCGATAATAGGAATTCTGCTACGTTTTGGGGATCAAAGAGGTCAGTAAATTCAATCAAAAATGGTTTCAGGGATCCTGTTTTTGCTTAGTATACAAGGTGTAACAGAATAAACGCAACTCCTGAAAGTATTTTGTTCATAATTGACTACAGAATCAATTTCAGTAACTTTTGATAAGGTATTTTTTTTTTAATTATGTATTTTACCATACTGACCGCCGCGCCGATCGAGCCAAAGAAAATTAAATCTTATTTCTAGGCAATAATACTCAATTTTTAATGCATAAAGTAATGCTAGGATCAACACAATTTTCTTTAAATAATAATAGCTTTAAAAATAATAAGTTTTGGTCATTGTATTATGCTTTAAAATCAATACTCTAATTGGGGTGTATGAGGTCTTGCCTTAATTATGTTACATAGCTGTTACTCGCGGTTTGGGAATAAAATGTCCCATAAATTAACAGGCTGTAAAGCGGTGCAGGTTACTTTGAATTCCCTTGGGATTTCCGGATTTAAAGTACGTTTTAATTTAGTGATTCCCAGGTCGGGGTGTTATTCAGTTTTTCCATCAGGAACTTCTCGGTAGCAACCCGGAGCTAATTGCGTAACACACGATCAATCAGAATCTGAATCATTTTGTAGCAAATTGCTAATCCATTGCTTCATAAGTTCGAAAAATTTGTCTGCTCAACACGTAAATAACGCAATTAATGTTGTTGAACTGCCAAAATGAAACCGATTCCGATTGATCGTGTGTTACGCAATTAGGGTGCTGGATCTGTGCTTGGTTGATGGCAATAGACTCTTCCTCTATTTCATGGGACTTAAACATAACTGACGAAATCTGGGTGCACTATAAGTACACCTCTGCATTACCCTTCGGAGATTAGAGCCGTGATGTTATGTTGCTATACCTACAACATAACGTTTACCAAACGTATTGGCAACCGTTGTTTTTATCTGATGTATGTATCTGAAGGCCAATTCTCGTAATTTAAAATGTTCAAAATCTAGTCGCAGTCCATCTCGGCGACAAACAAATGTCAAAATGTAGAGAAATTAGACGTATTTTTGACAGATTAAGACTGAGGTCAGACTGTGAACGTTCTTAAAATTACGAGGATTGCCCCCCCCCGCTGGTGTATCGTGTGACTTTTAGTCTGTGCTAAATAAATGTATTTTCTTCCTTTCTTTGTTTGGGTTGTGAACAGAAAGTTGCGTTAAGCTACGGTTTTCTAGAAGAGCGGTAGCCGCATATTACGGCCGTAGTGACGGCTTTAATGAAAACAATGGGACCGGCAAAGATTTAATTCGTCAGATTCGCCCTACCGCATCAAAAGGTCACGTTAGTCACGGTAGTCACGTTTCTGTTTCGTTTTGACACCTCTGACACACAATGACGCAGTAACTTCGACTTGATTGTCATGGAAACGCTATTTATTCATATTCAAGCTTCTCTGTACACTTTTTCGCGTTACTTAGTACGGTGAGGGCAAATCTGGCGATTAAAATCTTTGGAAAACACACCAACCTACTAACGTATAAATAACGTTTCAGAAGCATCATTCGCGCGTAAATTGTGAACGCTATGTAGGGGCCACCGTTTTTCTTAGAAACCGTAGCTTTAGATACCTACAAACTTACATTATCTCGACGTACCCCTTCATACACTGCCACCCACAATTAGTGATGACCAAAGATGAGTAAATCATTACAGTAACATTTCCATGAAGATCCGATTTACATAAACATTTTACATTAACGATATTAGGTTTATTTTGCAGTCGCAAATCACTACTTAACTATAAGCCACGTTTATAAATAAAGGGTATTATGATTTCATACTCACATCTAAAGCAGCCATGAGCAGCATCACAGACGCCATGACGAACATGACGGTGACGATGACGAATACTGACAGAAACACGACCAGTATCAACGTCGTGGTCGTCAAGTTCTTTCTGTCCTTTATAAGTAACATCGCTGCACATGTGAAGCCGAATAACTGAAACAAATAACATAAAGGGGATTGCAGATTTTAATATAGAATCTGGTATACCTACCTGTCCGCCATTTTGTTTTTAATTCAAAATGGCGGCCGTGCCGGTATGCCATTGACCTTTAAAGCCCTCTATTATTTAGAAAGTTGCACGATTTGTTTGCCGCCTTGTCAGTATGTATGTTCATGAATGCCACATTGGTCTCGTGGTCGCAAGCGCGGCTGCTGAACGTGAGGTTCCAGGTGAGACTCAGCCCAAAGCGGGAGAGGTCGTTTGATGATTTCCCACCGAAAAAAAAAAAGGTGAGGCAAAGTGTTATTAGATTTTTTCATTAGCAATTTTCTTTTATACCTATGTTTAACTCTTCTATACATATATATAAAAAAAAACGCTTGTATCACGCATTGATAATTATAAAATAATTAAATTGACTTAAATTGAATTAAAAAAGCGTGCAGCGCTTTTTGAATTCTTATAATTTTATTTTCTTCAATTTTTTTTTTTTGCTATGTATTTTTGTGGTGTACAATAAAGTATATATAAATAAATTAATAGTAACATAACTAATAGTAACCTGACGAAAGGAGGAGAATAATGAGATAACGACTGATAAAGATGTATGAAAGTAGACTTGCTGTACCGACCCCAAATAATTTGGAATAAGGGTTAAGGGTTAAGTTATGGGTTTTGGGATTAAAATGATAAACAGAAAAGGAGACAGATTCAAGAACTACGCCGTAACAACCAAGATTCAAAGGTCAACTTAGCAAAAGAAACAAAAACTTTCCATTCATAACACAAATGCTGGGTAAGCCAACTTATGCTCTTTGCAACTTTGGAAAACTTGAAACGTATGCATAAGACGTAGTTTTAAAGCTGGGTCGTTGCCACCAAAGTCAAAAGCTTAGAGAAACTATGATTTTAAATAAATATAGTTGAGAATTGAAGATTTTGATGACGTTTTTCTAATTAGTTTTTGATAATAAACAAGCTTGGTAATAAAAGAAATGGATAACCACTATTAAAGTAAATTGCATGTCTTTCTAAATTGTAATTAGTGTCAACAGCAGACTGTGTGCTTTCTTTGTTGTTATTATTTACCACGTTATTACAGCTCTCACAGTAATAATAGTTCACTGAACCATACGTTTAATAATTATTAGGTTTTTAAATTTTTATATAAGTATCTACCTATCTATCTAGGTATACTAATAATAACGCATTTTGTATGCGTTTTGGCAGGATAAAGCCTGGATCAGCATTTTTGTATAACATCTGTATAATTGTACCCGATGGTCACAAAAAGGTCAAATGAATTTGAATGCTGAAGAGTTTGTTCGTTTGAACGCGTTGATCTCTGAAACTAACAGTAGGATTTGAAAAAAAATCTTTTTGTATTTGATAGCCTGGTTCTTGAGGAAGTCTATAGGCTATTTAACACTACGCTAGGACTGAGCAAAAACAAAAAGAGTCAGAAAAGACGCTGAGTGATGACGAAGTAATAGCGGTGGCAGATGATGCGATGCGACAGGGTGGGGAACAAGAAATATTACGCGGACGAAGTCACGGGTAGTAGCTAGTCACATTATAAGCATGGGCTGGTATGGAGGATGCTTTGACTGAAAACCGACGACAGGTTTTTGAAGTGAAAACTTCTTTAGCGGCGTTGTGCACTTTTTTGTGATGGGTAAAAAATTTTAAACTCGCGTCAGGACACGAGACCTGATCGAAAATTCGTAAGACGGAGCTCGCGTCAGGAGACGTGACGTCAAAAATTCGTAAGACGGAGGGAGAGTAGACCGCATTCCAAAATATCAAAAATGCACAACGTTAATATTCAAGTTTTCACTTCTGCAGGCACTCCCGGAGTGCTAGCCCTTTTTTTTTACAAAATTTTCGCTATCACTCATCATTCTCTTGCCCTTGTAGCGGTATCTACAACGCCACATGCGAACAACGCGTCATACTGACGTCACGCAAATCCTGCATCTCGTAAGCAGAGTTTACCGCGCAATTAGCATATATACAAACTTCCCAACATGAATCGTTGGGCAGTTAGTTGCCCGCCAGACACAACAACTATCTGGTCGGAGGATCGTCCCTTTTCTATGGAGGATGAGTGAACTTTACACCCTGTTCCTCATACCTCTATACCCTCATCCGAATGTATTTTGGGTCGACGTAACATGTCCTTTTCTTCCATACTTCTCTATTAGTCGTCATCTCAGTAGTCATCCCCTTTCTAGCTATAATATCGTTTTTCATCCAGTCCGTCTATCGTTTTTTTGGTCATCCAGTACTCTTATATTCCCATCATTCATACTCGAAACCTTTCTCACGACTTACACGATTTTCGCTACGACTACAATACCCAAACATAAAATAAATAATTAATTCACCTTTACAAGGGGCCATTTTATCGCCTTGAGCTATCTTTTATAGCCACAACTTTCTACAAAAGACTATTATGATCATAAAATAAAAGCTTTCTTCCCATAATTTATTAAACCAGGTAAAACCCTGCGTGGTGGATTACGACCCATTCCCCCGCACAGAGACGAGACCTTGGGTCCCAGTACTGGGAACATTATAGGATGCTTGTGCTTTTACAACTCCTAACGTTAAACTGGAATCCAATTAATATTATTAATGCATATTTCCTACATATCATTGAGTATCAATCTGTATCTAAGCTTAAGTTAAGGATAGCGAGAGAAATATGTTTGAAACTAACGATATTATGGAAGCTTCTGTACGGAAGTAATTCTTTGCGTATCAATGATTTTTAGTTTGTATTAATCGATCGTGTACCATTTATTTCCTATTCAGCTGCATCCGATTAGACTTGAAGCCGACCCGAACTTAGTTGGGAAAAAGCTAGGCAGATTATCATGGTGATGAGTTAATGTTAATAGCCTTTCCCCAGAAATAATCTGATAAATTGTGGAAACGCACCAAACTGATCAACTAAAGAAGAAACCAGTTTATAAGGACCGATGTGAATTACAGAGTACTTACTTACTCACCGAAGAAGTCACACAAATCCTTAGAAATATGTCTCTTTCTTATCACTGAAACTTTTAATTGGCACCCCGTCTACCTACCGCAAAATGTGACCTAAAATGAGCGACACAGAAATTGTTACAAAATAACTGAATTTGTCTTGAAAACCCTCAAGGCTACTTTTAAAATAGGTTGGAATTGTATGTTGTATTTCTTAGAATTTGCTAGGCATCAGTTCGAAGGGTATAAAGTAGAACATTTTGCTAAAGGATTTTTAAACAAAAGCAAAATCAGCCTTACGCACAAAACGCTTCCATCCACCTACGCCTACGCCTCACGTCAGCCACGCCTAACTATTATTCTAGATTTCAGCCTAAGGACGCTATAAAACGGGCCTTTTGTTCTACTGACGTCGTTTACGCTTCAAGATAAAACGGAATTATCAAAGAAGAATAGATGTTCTTACTATTCCCAGTATGCCGATGAGTCTTGTCCCGCACTGCACATTCAGTCCGGGGAAACATGTTTGAGCTTGCGGTATCTTCTCCACCAAAAAAGTATCGTAGTCCAAATCCATTTTATAGAAAAACGTATACGTGAACGTAAAACAGAGCTATGTATATAAAGCGTAAAATATTTAAAAAATTGTAAAATCGATTTTAAGGTAAACGAAGTATAAAATGACAATATAAAAATTTACTCTGTGATGACAATGTAAAATAAATTGTGACAGGGGTTTTTCTTTTTTGGTAGTATAGAGTAAGAACCAACTAGTTTGATATCAAGAAATAAGTTCTTTTTTGTCGCAGTTATCTAAGAATTATACACGAATGCGTAGATGATGATGCGTGATTATTCACCAGAAAGTTATTGCATCATCAGCATGTAATGTAGTTATTTTCAGCCTGTAATGTTCCCACTTCTGAGACACAGGCCTCCTCTCTTCGAAAGGTAGTGGGCTATAATCTACCACGCGGGCCCAGTGCGGGTTGGTAGATGTCACATGTCTTCAAAGTTTTGGTTCTAGGACAAGCCGGTTTCCTCACGATGTTTTCCTTCACCGTTTTGAGAGCAGCGGTGATGAAATTATTTACATAAAGTAAAGCGCCTGTCTGGGTTCGAACGCACGACCTACAATTCGTAAAGGCTGTTCCCACTGGACTACGACTGCTCTCTTGTCACCATCACGTCTGCTTAATATTAAACTGCTGCTGTCAACAACCAAGGTATAAGTACCAGTTATGTCACAAATAAAAAATCCACGCCCAAAAACAATAACTTCCCTGCTTAAAGTCTGCTCAGAAATCCAACAAGAAATAGTAGAAAAGAAGCCTTCTAGACACCTGTGTCACAAAACTCATGAGGGTGAATTTATCCTCGCAAGTTGGAGTTGTTTGCCGAGACTGGCGGTAAATCAAATGAGCGCCGGCAAGGCAGGGCTTATCGCTGGGACACGGCGCACGCGTTTATTTGCGTTTCTATGCCACATTTTTTGGCACTTAATGTATGGATGAGGGTGTGAAGCAGTTTCCTACTTTAGTGTTTTTTATTCCAGACTGCAGCGACCTGTCCCTGCTTCTCACGGGTGCATTGTAAGTACTGGTGTGGTGACATGCAATTACATTGAGATTTCTGCGTTATTTTTAAGTTAGTTACACAAACTTTTCGGAATAAATTCGCTAAATGATGGTGAAAATCGTATCAAAATCCGTAGTATAGTTAGTATAGAAGAATAAGGCAATCACACAGACAGACATGAAAAGCGACTTTGTTTTAACCTACGTAGTTAGTAGGTACTATTATGAGTTAGATATTGAAACGGGCGGCTGTCTATGGACTTCTGCAATACCAAAAGCACTATGCTATCCTTTTCTTTCATTTCCCATTCATTGATGAACGAATTTCACATTATTTGTGGAGTTCCATTATTTAATTCCAAAGTTACGTACTCCCAAAACTTGAGATTTTCCATCGTGTTCCTGGAATTAATTAACAACAAACTGATTATTGAGGCTCTTTAGTTCTACGAGTATAATAAACATTCAACAATACACAACAATCGTTTCGATGAACAAAATAGCGGTGGCCTAGTTGTATTGTTAGTATTTCATACGGGTTATTAGTCGCTTCGCACAAATTTACTCGCCCGAAATGGGCGAATCGTGTCTTCTAATTAATATTATTTTTTGTATAGGCGACTCGCACGAAGTTAATTTAATTGCGGGGGAGTCGACAACTAAAGGAATATGTAGTAGGCAATCGGCACATTTTGAATTTTATGCAATAAAGAATAGAAAAAAGGACACTAGCTCACAGAAGTGATAAGAGTTAAATAACGTGTACTTTTTTAAATATTATTAAAAAGTGACGATTCGCCCGTTTCGGGCGAGTAAATGCGTGCGAAACGACTAATAAGCCTTTCATACAACACAAGTTTTTGTTTATATTGCCTAACGAATAAAGTTTTTGTGCCAGGCTGTTAGGATAACAACATGCTGGCTAGATCCTTTTTTGTTGAACATACGTTTCTGTTACAACAACCTTAGTCTAGCACGAGTTTTTCCGAACAAAAACGCCGTTTCGTAATTCCTATCATTTAATAACTTGTACAATATAATGTTGGTATGTAAGTAATTACTTCCCTAAGCGGTTAAACCCTTGTATTTAACGTTAAACGTAAATCAGTGTAAAATATTGTGGCTTACAGTTTATCACGCAATTAAGGCTGGAGTGAGACAAACCTCCGCGTCGCTGTACGTCAAAGTAAATTGTGTGAAAACGGCTTTAAATCTACGTTGAGCCAACAATAAGCGTTTAATTGAATTGCTGACAATGCAATTAAGGTGTATTTTAAATAGCTTAGTTGAAAGATGCTAAGCATATTTTGAATAGAATTTTTTTTATGTTAAGTGAATTCGTACTTTACATCGATAAAATTAATTATGTCATTGTTTGCATTTTACATTGTGGTCGTTTGGTTAATGGATTTCTTTTTTACTGGCTTTTGCTCGCGGTTTCACCCGAGTGGATGTCGGAAAATATCCCACGGAAACGTACTACCGGGATTAAAAATACCTTATTTGTTATTCCAGGTAAACAATGTATTAATTCCGTAATGCATTGTTTTCATATAAATCAATGAAAGCGGCTCACGCCAGTAAAGCTCCCAGTAGGCATGATTTTTTTTCCGATATCTTCAACAATCATCGTTATATTTCAGCCAATTTACACAAAATGTTAATGAATTATAAACTTAACACTTCCTCATTTTTTTTTTTAAGATTTTTTCTTTCTCCACAAAAGTTAGCTTATAAATAACACCTTAGGACTAAACAATAAGTACAAGATAAAAGCTCCTTTGCGATAGACGGGAGTCCGTGCTAGGGAAATCCTGTGTTACAGATCTCCAGGCCCACCACAGTGTTTAGGTGCTGTACTTACTCGTATATTGCACAATTAACAAACATTTTGTAACTTCTATGGAAGGAGTTAATCATTCCGTATATGCGTAAAAACCGTATCTCCTTTCAGTAGTTTTTGAGTTTATCGCGTTCAAACAGACAGACGTGCCAGGTGTTTTGTTTTTTAATAATACGTACATAATAAAATAAGAAATAATACAATTGCAAAATATCTGCCTAGCAAAACGCATATAAACATAAAACCAGAACCAAATGATTCTAAACAGCTTACAGAACATTGTAAAGAGAGCAAAATGCTTTTAGTTCCCTATCTAAATCTCTTCTGGACACTTCAGGATTCTACCAAAAAATACACCTTTATTTGAGCATATTACTGCTAAAGGGGTTAATAAATTGTTCGGTCCAGTGCTGATATGCACCGTACTCTATGACCATCTCGGCAGGATGCCAAGCGGGTGCATGCCAAAATAAGTGCAATGGTGCTACTTGATGGTGCTGCTAGATAAATAATGAAGACGATCTATTTTGTTGTTTGTAGAACCTTTTGCTTTCGTGTTATTTTCATGCTAATATTCAGAAGAGTATACACACACACTCCGACACCAACTTATGTGTCATGGGTTCGAACCCAGGCAGGCACTTTGCTTGGTGTAATTTATTTCATCACCGCTGTTCTCAAAACGGAAAAGGAAACACTGAGGAAACCGCCATGTCCTGGAATAAAAAAAAGCGAAGACCTGTGATATCCAGCAACTCGCACTGTGCATGCGTGGTGGATTATGGGTTACTCCCTCTTACAGAGAGGAGGCCTGTATCCCAACACTTGGAACGATGTAGGCTGGTTATTTAATACTATAGAAAATTAACCTTTGGTTTACACGGGTGTCTTTAGTTCAATCCTCGACTCAAGCAAAACGTTTTTGACTTTGTAGAAAATTCCCAGGGGCTGCAGTCTCGACATTCATCGCGATCGGTTTACGACCGAATTCGGTCGCAAAGTCCTGTCACTCTATACATTACTCCTGTCAATCTTTCCTTTCCTTCCTCCCTCCATCCTTTGCGACCGAATTCGGTCGTAAAGCGATCGCTATGAATGTCGAGACTGCAGCCCCAGTAGTACGGGTGGACCAATTTAAATATTTGGGGCATTGGGTAACAGCCGACCTGAGGGACAATGTCGACATCGAAAGGGAGCGGAGGGCACTGCCTAAAAGAGCAAATATGATAGCCTAGGTTATAGGTTTGCACGCTGTTCAAATCAAGTTAAGATCACGCTTTTTTGCACCTCTTTATACACGTGCAGCCTATGGGTTTCCTCCACACGAGCGGCTTACAGTGCCCTCCGTGTCCAGTACAATAACGCGTTCAGAGCGGTATTGGGGCTGGGAGAAGATGTCCCGTTTCTGCAGTGCCTCGGGAATGTTTGCGGAAGCGCGCGCCGACTGTTTCCACACCACCATGCGCAAGCGGTGCGCATCCTTGGTGCGCAGGGTGCGGGACAGCTCCAATACAGTTCTGGCGATGATTCCCGGGAGATTTGACTGCCCGTATATCGGACTTTGCTGTAGCAGATATGTTGCTAGCTGTGTCCGATAACGTTGGTCTTTGTGTGTGTATGTGTATTTATGTGTTCTGGCTTTTTATTTTATTTATTCATTTATAATCTTGAAGATTGTAGCTGAAAGGGTAACTGGACCTAACTACCTAGTTATGTACTATCAATATATCCCTAATTATGAAGGGTGGTCGCACATCAGACGTAGGATTAGTACACTCGACGCAATGACGCACCATCTGTTGAGTGTGTACGATTGAATGTTTTATTATCTACTTGTCCGTCCTGGCGTGACGCATCTTTCGTCAGATGTTCGACCACCCTAAGAGAATACAAAGGTATTCCCATCTTATTGGAAAAAGCAATTCGTAGTAGACAAACATCTCCGCTGTGGAGGTCCCTTATTAAAACAGTCATTTAATTATAATTTTGATTTGCACTTTAATTTTGATTTTGATTTTAATTTTTCATTATCATTTTAATTATTATTTTTGTTCGTGTAATATTGTTATGCTTGATGTACCTATAGATCCTTGATATCTGAATTAAAATGATTTTATTTATTTTATTATGTTTTATTTAATTACCTATACAGGCTGATTTTTTAAAGACCAGCCAAATTTAAGGATGTGGTACAGACCATCAAACTGAACAACTTTCTCCATGGGACAAATAGCGTAATCGCGAAAATTTTATCAACTGTCCCATAGAAAACTTCAATACCTACTCGACCTAAATGTATGGGATGGCTGAATTTTTATTCGCGATTACGATGTTGGTCCCATGGAGAAAGTTGGTCAGTTTGATGGTCTGTAACACATCCTTAAATTTGGCTGGTCTTTAAAAAATCAGCCTGTATGTAGACCAATGATGACAATGACAAATTAATAACTTAAATTATTGGACATAATAATTGAATTATAATTAATAATTATTATTAATGATAATTGGTTATTGACATTTAATTACCTTTACTTTGACGTTACAAATATCGATGACATTGACAAATCAACATGAGCTATGCATTCCGTTGTATGGAGGTCTTATATTAATGTTAATAATAAAATAAAAATGGAGTTAAAAGGAAATCAATAATGATTATTAAATAAATTGATAAATGATAATGAGATACCGTTGTAATACTGCTCAAAACAAGTTTTTGCCTCAAAAATGATTTTTAAAGATGGCCAAAAGTACATTAACGATTACGTGAAAAAATCGCATCGTTATGTGGAAGGGATTACTTCGCGGGACGCATAATGACAACATTATTGTCCCTAGACTCGTGATTTCCGATCGACTTGTAGTAAGAATACATGTTTCTAGATATCTCACCATTTTATAAGCGACATACGGAGACGAGCGGCAATGACGTCATGAGACGTGAATCAGTGTAACGCAAGAATTGCCTTCCAGAAGCACTCGTAGATTCGGAATAAAATCGCGTAATGAAAAAAAAAAATGAAAAATGACATAACGCTGTATTTCCAGTTTTCGCGGAACACCGCATGATTTTCGCTATACACTGTTTTAAAGTCGTAATTATTCACATGGCATGAGTATTAAAATTCTCTTTCCATTTTAACCTCATCACGATTTTTGGATACCAATTCCTCCAACTACCACCTCTAACATAAAACGCCTTACAAAAACTCAGCTAAGCAATTCAAGAAATTCTACTAAACGTTCTCACTTGAAAGCCCAACCTTGAGTGCTTGAAAAGTGTCGGTTATCTCAACAATTAGGCCGACACATCCCCTACGGGAGCCATATTCACGTAACAAGAAATAACTTGAAATAAGGTTCTTGTTCTTCTGTACTTGGCAGACTATCTAGTTTGGGTTCCGTACCCAAAGGGTACCATTGGGACCCCTTTTACTAAGGCTCCGTTGTCCATCCGTCTGTCACAGGGCTGTATCTTTTGACCGTAATTTCGTAGACACTTGAAATTTTCAGTGTGACGTTTTCGAATGAAATTTTATTTGATAAATTAACAGTTTGTTTTCTATTAATTAAATTAAATTTTATTCGAAAATATCCATCGGTTTTTTTTTTGAACTTCAACCATTTCCGACGACCCTGGTGACTTATCTCCTTTGGTAACCGTACTACTATGACCGCTATAACAACAAATAATAAAAAATAACGCCGAAAAAACCCTTGTCTTGTATGGGGACCCAAGAAAAGTGTTTTTTCGGTGTTTATTTACTAAAGTATTTTCTTAAATGTAGTGTTTTGTGGTACGGAACCCTTCGTGTGCGACTTGCAATTGGGTGCTTGATATTCTACCGTTTTGTGTTTTAGTTAAGATTTTTTTATTACGCTAGAGACGTTGTTGTTTAGTTGCTTAAATTTTAGCAAGTGATAAGTAAGAGAAACTTTATTTTTGTTTGGTATTATTTATGGGAACTCTTCGGAGGATTCTTGCCAATCCTTGGTTGGTGGGAATCGTTAGCTTTAAAATCTCTGCTGAATTATGCTGTACCTAGTGTCCCAAGGATAGTGTAGGGGACAACTGTACCCGTTGTTATTTATGGACGTATTCGCGTGGACACTGATGGTCGGGCTGGTCCACAAATTTAAGGTCACTCAGCGCGCTATGGAGCAGGCTGTGCTCAGAGTTTCTTTGAAGGATAAAATCAGGAATTAAATTGTCCGGAAAAGAACCGGTTACCGCAGAGTAAGCAAGCTGAAGTGTCAGTGTGCTGGCTATGTTGATCGACGGAGCGATGGCCGGTGGAACAGACGAGTCCTGGAGTGGAGGCCGCGTCATCGACAAGCATATTGTGGGACGCCCCCCAGCTAGATGGGCGGACGGCCTAAAAAAGGTGACTGGGACATACTGGCTGTGGAAAGCGGAAGACAAGGTGTCATGGCATCGCCTAGCTGGGATAGGCCGATACAATTTCAAATGAAAACTTTTAAAATGAGTTTAGCAGATTTCTCGTAGGTAGCAATTTATACAGGCCGATTTTTTAAAGACCAGCCAAATTTAAGGATGTGGTACAGACCATCAAACTGAACAACTTTCTCCATGGGACCAACATCGTAATCGCGAATAAAAATTCAGCCGTCCCATACATTTAGGTCGAGTAGGTATTGAAGTTTTCTATGGGACAGTTGATAAAATTTTCGCGATTCCGCTATTTGTCCCATGGAGAAAGTTGTTCAGTTTGATGGTCTGTACCACATCCTTAAATTTGGCTGGTCTTTAAAAATCAGCCTGTATAACCCATTCAAAAATATATAAGGTGTATCTAATCATACACGAAATATTTTAAGAGAAACATCTATAGGTGGTGAGGAAGGCATAGCAACCATTTTTTTTATCAGTTTTTTTTTACGTAAATAATTAAAATAAATATTAATTTTAAAATTACTTAAGATATTTTGCATAATATCTTTACTCCGCGTCAATGACAGTAAATATTACGTAGACCCTAGCGTAATGGATATGAAAAAATAAGAAGGAGCCAGTATTTATTATGTGTGTCAAGTATTTTTTTTTTTTTAATAAGGAATTTAGTAATATTTTTGTTCGTTTCTATGTCTTCTTTACCACCTATAGATGTTTCTCTTAAAATATTTCGTATAAGAATAGATACAACTTATACACCGTTAAATTTTGATCGTTTTAATCCTTAAAAGTGGTCATTGTACTCATCATTATGAACAACTTTTAAGTACTACGGGACCAACTCAATTCGTGAAAAAAAAATCAGTTGATCCATACATAATGTCGAGTTATGCGAATATAAATCTATGGATCAACTGATTTTTTTTTTCACGATTTCAGAGTTGGTCCCGTAGTAAAAGTTGTTCATAATGATGAGTACAATGACCCCTTTTAAGGATTAAAACGATCAAAATTTAACGGTGTATACATTGTTACCTCCATTATTTATCAAAAGCAAATTCATTCTCAGAAACCCCCTGTTTACTTAGCTATCGAGTTCCCCAAAATCCCAAGAAGACCCAGGACTACCCCACTTACAAGTATTTGTTGAGAGTGTTTCCTAATAAATACATGATAATGGACAAACGGTGTCTATTACCTTCATCAAGTTTATCTTGGAAACGGAATTTACTGAGAAAATGTCTGCCTTTTTTATTTGGATATATTTTTTCTTTAGATAAAAACTGGGATGGTTTTGTTTACCGCGCTAGTGTCAATAAGTGACATCGGTAGCTAGGTACTCATGGTTAGTATAACAGTTTTAAACAAGTGCGTGTCGGGCCACGCTCAGTGTAGGGTTCCGTAGTTTTTATAACAGCCAAGTGCGGGTCGTATTCGCTGACTGATAGTTTCGTACCATGCTCTAACTAAAAGCCAAACATGACTACCTACCTAATTTGACTTCCTATACAAATCCTCACCTGATCCGACAATTTTGCACGGAAAGTTTTAATAATTTTTTTTGAGATTTGGATAAGACTTGCCATAGCCGGTGTAGCAACTGTTTTTTTTTTATAAAACTTATTTAGGTATGAAACAATAGCGCGATACGACTGACGCTTAGCGCCATCTATCGACATTTCTATGGAGTTGTTCGAAATTTTCGAGTCTAATACAATTGGTCGACTATTACTCGTAAACTTGTAAAGCCCACTTGAGTGTGATAGTTTTTCTTTAAACTTCGTTATATATAGGTACTACTGCCGTGACGTTTGAATTTCTAACTACAACCGTTTAGTTGGTAGAGGGGGGGGGCACTTGACTGTAGCGTAAATTGGTACTTTAAAGCTTGATAAGTCACGAACGGTTTACTTAATCAAAAAACGGCCTTCCCAAACCCCTAATATTTTTGAAACCTATGAGACCTATCCAACGATATCCCACACTATGGGAAGGACGAAAAAAAAAATATCTTCCCCACTTTAGATGTAGGGGAGGTACGCTAATTATTGTTTATTTCAACATTT
Organism: Apamea epomidion; assembly: GCA_947507525.1. Classification (NCBI taxonomy): domain Eukaryota; kingdom Metazoa; phylum Arthropoda; class Insecta; order Lepidoptera; family Noctuidae; genus Apamea; species Apamea epomidion. The sequence goes on from OX382238.1 coordinate 14,588,445, forward strand.
TATTTTACCACTTTTTCGGCGTCATTAACGTGTATACTCATGCCAAATTACAACTTTCTAGTACTAATAGTTTTTGAGCTAAACCGCGGACAGACAGACAGACAGACGACATGGCGAAATTATAAGGGTTCCTTGTTGACTACGGAACCCTAAAATGTGGGTGACAATGTTAGTTACTCAATATTTTAATATTATATTAGTAGTGTTTGGGTCACCTATGGGTATCTATCGCTTAGTTAATTTATATGTCATGGTTTCATTAATCCATTTGAATTATTTTACATATTGTGGTATAGTAATTTTATTTTAGGTGCATCGTCTTCACATATAATTATTATAATTAATGTATGCAAAATATTGGAAAATGTTTAAAAGAGTAACGGTGGAGTTCCTTGCCCATTCTTCTCTATACGAAAACCACCTTTTGGAAGGGGCGACTAGAATCAATTTTATTTTAATTTTATTTTTGACGTTCAAAAGTGCCTTTTATGTGCCTATTTGAAATAAATGATTTGACTTTGACTTTGACACCAAGATACAGACTGTGCCCAGTTTGGGACCTTCTGTTAAATCAGTCTAAGTATTCTGTTCGTTAGAACTGTGCTGCTAATACTTGTATGTTTGTGAACTATGTGTAAATTTTAATAAATAAATTTGAATTATTATATAATTTTATTAATATTCATCATCATCATCATATTATAAATGTGAAAGTTTGTACGTTTGTTACTCAATCACGCAAAAACGGCTGAACGGATTTGGTTGAAATAACCTGGATAATATATCCTGTGTTAACATAGGACACTTTTTATTCCGGTAGTATGTTCCCATGGGATTTTTGTCCTGCTGCCCTGGGCAAAAGCTAGGATTTTAAATTTGGCTTTAAAAAAGTTTTGTGTTATACGAAAAATAGGGGGAATGCATTTAATTACTTTTTGATTTATGCAATTTAATTGAAATCCTAATCATTTATGTAGAACAATTACCTGTAAGATATTTTTATCAAAAGTTAAAGTGTGTATAGCATGCTCTTTAAACAAGCGTTTTTTATTATAGAAAATCATGCACGATGACAACCAATTTTCAACTTGAACTCTACACTGCAAAAAATAATTTCATATGATTGATCTTCTAGTGAACTCCCACCACCCCACCCCTCCTCATTCTAATACAACAGCCTTAATAGGTACCTGGATACAATGGCAACCACTGAGAAAGACAGCAAACTAATCTAATTGTCCCCCGACAACCCAGTGCTGTATACACAAGGGTTATAAACGCAGGTTCCAACAAAAGAAAATACTAAAAATACAATCCAGTCGTTATACCAAATAATGTGAGACATTCCCATGACGTTTACCCTCTCATATACAAGTAAACAAGAGAGAATGAAAACAAAGCGAACTGAAACGGATCCCTCCAGTTATATTACAAGTATGTTATTCTGCGCTGGAAGTGCGCTAATATTATCCGACTTTTACGCGCTCAGCGAAAAAAATCTTTTCACAACAACGTTTACAGAGGTGGAAGAATTTCAGAAATTGCACAGTGCAGCTTTTCCATACCTTCCAATGGTATTTGTGCGTTACAGAGAGCTATGTTTTTTTTTTTTTTGTTTAGCGACAAGGAAAGCCTCTCTCCCGCGGCTCACGCTTCTATGAAAAACCATTTTTAATTACAGACGCAGTATGTTTGTGTGGCGGGACGGTATTTAAGCAACCTTTTGAAGGGAATTACATGGAATCCCCACTTAAATCTCAGCTTCATGTTTCGCTCTAAAATGGAAATTCAGGATAATGCGCGGATGAGGACGGCTTACTTGCCAGCACCCTGGCAAAAAGTTAAATAAGGAAAACCGAAAGAATATTATTTAAATTACCTTTGGAAGCTCTGGTGGGATATAATTGTGGTAGATGGAGCAGAGGTCTCTTTGCTCCAGAGAATTTGGACGTCTACGTAATTTTTCAAGCAAAACGTTTTTTTTGGGTAAATTCACGCCCATACTGTTAAATTGAGGGGACAAAGGGCAATTATTTTGAGAAGGACGAACTAAGATTAGCATAACATAATTATTTAATTAAGAAAAACACGAAGGTATAAAAGAGAAAAAGATATCAAAAGCGAGTGTAGTCCGGGCAAAACAAAAGCTAACCACGGCTAATGAGAGCTCGTTAAGATAATAATTTCCTCGTGGAAGGGAATTTCTGTATAATAAATCATTTGGTTTTTACGAATCTTTGCGTTGTCATACTTTGTGAAGTATATCATAGTTATAATGATTCAGGACTATTAGGATTAACTAGGGAAGCTAATGAGCTTAATCGCCGTTTTGATTTAGTTTATTCCCTAAGATTTATTTTTGTATAAAGTCATTAGATTAACGAATATGTACCTACATACGTTTAAAAGAAAATTAAAATGAAACTTCTTCATATGCTTTATTTTTTCCAGGATTTTAATCAGAAAACTATACTTATCATACAAGATACCACTAGATCTAACTTCCCATGTAGTGAAACTATCCTCAAAAATTATCTGAATTTATGCGATTCCCTACTTCCCTCCATCAAATGTATGCGTTTTAAAAGTCCAACGGGTTGTCGCAAAATATTTCCGAGCATAAATCGAATAACTCCGATCCGTGAATCCGTGAGTCCGTCAAACATTAAATTTTAGCGTCGATACGTCGATACTTCGAAAAAACGACATTCATATTTAAATGTATTCAGCATCCTTTATTATTCAATTTATTCATCCAACGAAGACTTTCCGGGACAAGGAATCGCTTTTTGCTACACCCTAACCATTATTGTACAAGAATGCGTCGGTAGATAAATCTTTTTCAAGTTTAATGCAAAAATTGTGTTTATGCGCTGGTGGGAAGTTAGTTGAGGTTCTACATTCTTATGTACGAGGTATATTCATTTTAACAAGATGTGTTGTAGTACTCCTGTGTGGAATGACTTATAAGGAAATGGTTCCACTAGTGGCCCCAATCTGTTCATATCGTGAAAATTTTTTTAAAAGAGGGTAAAAACGTAAGAGGGTTATTTTCACACGTTTTGATGTCCATTATATATTTATTCTTCTTCGTGTCGCTGGCATGACTTTTCTCAGATCTTGTTGGCTTAAAAGTTTGCCACTTCCATGGCGTCGTCGGTGGCAGCGCGTAGGTCACCTTGACTGCAAGTTTTGGGACACATAGGGCAAGATGTGGAGCATAGTTGGCGATATTAGTTTTAGCTCTACATCCACACTCTGCTGCAGTTTCATTGAGGTAGCCCCGCTTTACCAGGTTGGAGTTACATCTTTCATTATATTGATGTCCCCATGGATATATCTATGGATGTCCCTAACTACTTAATTGACCAAATTATTGTTTAAAGCAAACTATTAACAAGATACCCAACTCAATTACCCGACCAAAGGCTCAACCAACCCAACATACCTGAAAATCTCCACAACAATTACATCGAAGGAAATTACCTCCGACCGGAAAAATAAATAATCAGCCCATCCCAAACCCGAATGAAACCTTATTGGCCACCTACATTTCCTACATCCTAACGACTTAACATATTGTAGGCTTCAAGAACAAGTCGTGAGACAATTCTGTCCCTTCACCAAGTCGGTCATAATCCCTTTTTTTTTTTGTCGCTGAGAAATGCTTTATGCTTCCCCGTCTCGCGGGGGACGAGACGGTGTATGTGGGACTCCCTGTCGGAATGACAGTATACCCACTAAAACTCAGCGGTGTTCCCACATCGCCGTGATGGGAGGGCTATGGGAAACCGGCATAGCCTTTACTTCCACAGCCCTCCCGGCGCATGCCCGCCTAGATAGTATGGCGGGCCCCGCATGCCCCCCCGGTTGGGGGGCTACGGGAATGGCCGAGAACACCTGGCCATTCCCGTCCCACACTGATGGAGGCCTGTGCGATACAGGCAACGGTGCCACGGCTACTGAGCCCCCCCGCCTCGTCAATGCGGGAACCCACCGGGGGGGTCGGTCGTAATCCCTGGCCCAAATGGGCCAACTAAAGCACACTAACATATAACATATAACACTTTAAAAGCTTTGTTGGCTTTCAGGCTATCAATCTTTCCCCCTATGACGTCACAGGTGTCAAGGTTACTTATGAACTGTTGCTCCCTTTGTAAATAACTTCATCATCAATCATTGCCTATTTACGTGTGAAGAATATAAGGCAATATTTTATTCCCTTGTTATGAATTTGATTTTTTGTTGGGAATATACTGTGGATAGATGAGCTGTGAATTTAGTTGACAAGATCATTTATCTAGGTAGTAGATAAGGTCTAGGATTCTAGTAGGTAAGGTAAGGCTTCATGTCTTTTATTTACAAAAAAATAACAGTGTCAGCTTTTAGAAGTCCTGAGTAAATATTCTCTATGACACAATGAACGAAACTGCGGTTTTGAAGTAAGGAATCGTTGTTCCACTAAGCTGGATTATGACGGCGACCTACCCTGCGATTACTGTTTCGCGGCAAATTATTAAGCATTTAATAGTTCACCAACAAAAAAACATAAATTTTAAGTAAAAAAAACGTGTGCGGTTGAGAGACCCCCGTCAGGAACGAAGTTTCTTACGAGATACTCGCACGCACACACTCGGCTATAATAGAAAGAGAGGGGTAGAGAGAGAAAGTCGCATGGAGCCATAACGCTTTTTCCTTACGTGACGATTTCTACCAGTCAACTCCTATCGCAAGCCGCGTTAAGGAACTTCGTTCCAATAGTTTCTCTTTGCCAAGATATTTTATAAAAACATGATGTTATAAAGGTTCCACTTTTTTAAGTTCAGCACTTTATAAAGTGTGTATGTATAATGTATATCTATAGACACTGACATTATTATATTCATGTACTTTATCTAAGAATCACTCTATAAAAATATGTACACTGCATAAAATAAAATATTTACCCAGCCAAAAATCTGGAGATAAAAATGTCCCACGTAATGGTAACGTTAGAATGTCATGCGTTCACTCAGATGATAGATGCCTCTAATAGCTTCTGATTACGTCAAACATGTCCCATGGGTCACTATTACATTATATTTTTCTATTCAACAAAATAGAGTTATAAATCAAGACTATGCTTTGAAAATAAATCTGAAGTTTTTTGTTTGAAAATGGCGTCGACCTAAAACGTTTAGTGCCGCTAATGCGATTAAGTTCAAGAAAGATAATACTCGTAATAGACTGAAAAGATTTTTTGAATAATTTATGATTAAAATGTTTCGAAATCTGTGGAAACAATGAGAATTAAAATAAAAAAACACAGTAGTCATAGAATAGAATCATACTTAGCCTGTAATATTCCCACTGATGGGACACAAGCCTCCTCTCTTCGAGGGGGAGTGAGCTGTAATCTACCTCGCGGGCCCAGTGCGGGCTGGTATAGAATAGAATAGAAAACTTTTATTTCAGACGGAGTCACACAGAGTAACAATTTTACTTAATTCCTAGTGTTAGTAGGTAGGTTACAGTCACAGCCTAGATATACAATTATACTCGTGCATCGTCCTCGAGATTAGTAACCTGAAAACGTTGAAATATATGTAGTAACACGTTAGTGACACCACTCTTACACTGAATGTTTAGAGTCCCTTGCCTTTTTTTTTTCTTTGTTTGCCACCCTAGCTTCCCGGTCTTTCATTCACGTCACAGTGCGCCACCACTCATATCTTATTTTATGCAAAATAAAAGATTCTATCAGTTTTACAGTGAAATAGGCAGAAACCAAGATGCCAAAAGGAAATTAGAATTAGAGTATATCAATTGGAAAATAAAAAAGCTAAAAAAGAAACTAAAGAAACGGTCACGCCGGGAGCAATCGCCTATTGCGTCTACGCCTACAATGGCCGATACGGAGGAAGAGGACGATCAAGATCAAGGTACTCCTATCACACATTAATACTACTAGAAACTAGAATTCGTCGATAAAACTGTTTTCCTGGGGATAACGCTCGACTCAAGGATGCAATGGGGTCCTCATATAACATCTCTTGCAAGACGGCTAAGTTCAGCAGCATATGCTGTAAGAACAATCCGTCAATTTACTAATGTAGATACCGCGAGACTGGTCTATTTCAGTTATTTTCATAGTATCATGTCTTACGGTATTTTACTATGGGGACGGGCTGCAGATATTGAGTCCATTTTTATTCTGCAGAAAAGAGCCATCAGAGCAATATATGGCCTACGCAGGCGCGATTCTCTTAGGGAACTGTTTAAAAATATTAATATCATGACGGTACCTTGTCAATATATCTATGAAAACATCATGTACGTAAGGAAAAATTTAAATATTTTCAGTAAAAGAGGTGACAGACACGCCTATAGAACCAGAAATAGGGACCAATTAGTTCAACCAGGTTTCAGACTGGCTAAAGTAGACTCTTCCTTCATGGGGTACTGTTTAAAATGTTATAATAAAATACCTCCCCACATACTCCAACTCAATGAAACAAAATTCAAATCTTGCATAAAACGCACACTATGCAGCCAAGCATATTATAAGTTGGGGGATTACATCGCTGACAAAAATGCTTGGCTAAACGCTGGTCCTGCTCCACAGGACGCATAAATAAATTGATTGGCATTTGAAAATACTTCACACACGCCTACCCAACCTACATACTGTTGGAGCTGCTGAAGATTCTAAAATATTATGTTTGCATTATATAAATTCAATCTCCTAGTATTGTATAATTGCATAGAACGTATGTGAGTACTATGTTACATACTACAAAGCTACCATTTACTGGGTACGTCTTTCATTGACTTGAATATGCCTTGGCGGATGAGAGTATGTCATGCTCACTCTAATGTCTCGCTGATGGTGGCACATGTGTTGGATCATTTAGCTCCCTTCAAAATGGTTGAGCTGAATGGTGCTAATCTATGCGTCATGTTCGTGAACGGGCGCCGTCAGTAGGGACTGGTCAACTCTTTGCTGCCATGGTTTATTTTGATTTAAATTAATATTTGAATTGTTTTTTTTTTAGCTTTTCATTACGGACGCTTTTAACGTTCTACATCGTTCTCACATGCATAATTTTGAACATGAATGATGTAACCAATACTTTGTAACAATATTATTATGATTTAAAAGAGTGTCCATGGAGTTTCTTGCCCGTTCTTCTCCATAGGTACCTACTACGCTTTGGAATGGGCAACTAGCTTCATCTTTTTGACTGACCGACCTTGACAATTCAAAAGTGCCTGTAATTGGTTTATTTGAAATAAATAGTTTGAGTTGAGTTTGAGTTTGAATAAAAGTTCTGTTTTAAATCACAAAATAAGTCCACATTCATCCAATTTGCAAAGTTAACCTATAAATCGTTTGATTTTTTGCACAATGCGTGCGTTCGTGACAATCTGTTAAAATACAATTACTTCTATGTAAAGTTGATTGATGCTTCGTAATAATCTTTTTACACGGCATGAGTTCGTATACTTCGCTTATTTACATTAAAACCTTAATTAACTACTTACTTAACGTAAAATAAGTATTAATACACAATACATATCAGAGCGACTTCTGGGGCCGCATTGCCAGGTAACGCAAAATAAGTGTACTGAAGTACCCAACACCTATCAGAGCGGCTTCTGGGGCCGTATCGCCAGGTGGTTTTCAGGGTTACTTACTTGCAACAGTAGTTGTGAGACGGATTTACATCAGCCAAACAGATCAGTTTTTGGGACTGTTTCATCGGCTCAATTTTCTTAATGTGTCAGTAAAACCGTTAAATAGCATTACCAACATCTGTGTCACCTGTCCGCGGACATTTAATTATAGTGCCGAACAGCTATCAGAGCAGCTTCTGGGGCTGTATCGCTGGGTTGCTTCATGGTGCTCAGCCACACAATACATGGCCAATCAGTACAGTTTTTTAGGACTGCCAGCGATTGGCACGTCATAAAGGATGACTATCTGTTTTCAGTTGGCGCGTTGTTGGACAGTCCACAGACAACACCACTAGAAGAGTCTTTACCACTAAGCGTGTGCATCGAACCTGTTGAAGAGGTCTCACAACCGTCCACCTCAGATGACCACCTACCTCAGCCGACTTTGGTTTTGGAAAGGGTTTTGGAAGTAGACCTTGTCACAGAGATGGATGAAGGACTAGCTGACCCAAAAGACCCCTCGGCTGAGGACCTGGATCCGGAAGTGCTGGACATCCTCGGAGCCGATCCTTCTGCGGTTGTAAACTATGGTACTGACATACATAAAGAACTAGCTACGAGGGTATAACACATTGCCGAAGAACTTACCGAACGGTACCTCATTCCTCCCAACAGCATTTTAATTGGAGCACTCTTACTAAACGCGGAAATAAAGGCAGCGGTAACAGAAACCGTACTGAAACGAGACAGGGGCATCGAAGGCCGCCAAAGTCAGCTTGCTACGGCAATTTCAGGATTAGCAAGAGTACTTACTAAAGAACTCGAAGATAAAAACAAGAAAAAAGAGCGCCTAAAACAATTGATGGATGTATGCCGTATCTTGTGCAACATACAATATGCAGAGTCTGTCACCAGGCGAAACTTCGGCATATTTTCCATAAAAAAAGATCTGAAAGATCACCTGACAGACACAAAAATTGACAAATACCTATTTGGTGAGAACCTAGCGGATACAATTAGATCAGCAAAAGCCGTAACGAAGTCAGGCACTAAAATAAAAAATAGGATACAGTCAAAACTCAAAAGATTCCCTCCAGCCAACAATTTAAACTGGAGAAGCCCGGCCCCAGCGCGCAAACAGCAAGGAATACAGCGAGGTCGCGAAGCAGCTCCCCCGCCGGTGCCGGGCCCTTCGGCGCGATACAATCGCAACACGACGTAGGGCAACTCGTCGAAAACATCACGACATCCGTCGAAGTTCAACCGCCGCCGGTAAATCCGGTAAAGTACGCTGGACAATTATCTTCTTTTTATGCTCAATGGTCTCTAATCACTGAAGACCAAACTATACTGTCATGGGTTAATGGCTACACACTACAATTCAACAAACCAGTGGCCCAGATATGTAATCCAAAAGTCATACAACACACACAAACTGAGAAATTTCACTTCAATGAAGCAATTAACAACTTGCTAAAAATTGGAGCAATATCTGAGTGTGAACCGTGTAAAGGTCAATTCACCTCAAGTGTATTCCTACGTCCCAAACCGAATGGCAAAATGAGGTTCATATTGAACCTAAAACCATTAAACAAATTTATAAACACAGATCATTTTAAGATAGAAGATTTAAGAACAGCGGTAAAGTTAGTATCAAGAGATTGTTTCATGGCCAATCTCGACTTAAAAGACGCATATCACTTAATAAAAATCAACCCTGTATCTCGTAAGTACCTTAGGTTCGAATTTAATCGAAAACTTTATGAGTTCAACGTTTTGCCATTCGGGTTGAACATAGCTCCATACATTTTCACTAAGATAATGAAACCAGTAATAAAACTACTTAGAGTTTGCGGATATCTCTCAACGTTCTATTTGGATGACATTTTTTTGTTGGGAAAGACTCGGTTAGAATGCTTAGAAAATATCATGGTTACCAGAAAATTATTAACATCTCTAGGCTTCATTATTAATGAGGAAAAGAGCAATCTCATTCCTTCAAAATCATGCAAGTTTCTTGACTACATAATAGATTCAAAAAAATTCCAAATAACATTACCTAATGAAAAAAGATCAAACATAAAGGCCGAGCTAATAAAGATGATGAATCGTAAAAGATGTAAAATTAGGAAATTGTCAGGACTACTTATATCCGGCATGCACAGCAATCGAATACGGGATACTTTGCAGTAAAGAATTAGAAAGGTGTAAATATCTGAACCTAAAAGTCCATGGAGATTATAACGAATACATGAATATACCAGTTTCGTTGCAAACTTCTTTTAAATAGTGGATAAAATCGATTGAAACCTCTGTCCGACAAATAAGAATTGACGAATACTGCAAAGAAATCTATACTGACGCCTCAACTACGGGGTGGGCAGCCGCGTGCGGTAACGAAAGAGCCAGCAGAGTATGGTCACGAGATGAGAGGAAAATCCATATAAATCAGCTAGAACTGCTGGCAGCTTACTTTGGCCTTAGAATATTCGCTAAAAACCTCAACAACTGCCAAATTCTTCTCCGCATGGACAACCCCATGGCCATTGCTTACATAAACCGCATGGGTGGCATCCAATACCCACATCTCACACAGGTTACTAAAGAGATATGGCAATGGTGTGAATCTCGCAATATCTTCATATACGCTTCATACATAAAATCGGCAGACAACGAAATTGCGGATGCAGAGTCTCGTCGAGTGCACCCAGATATAGAATGGGAACTAGCAGACCCTGCTTTCCAATCGATAGTTGACAAATTCGGTTATCCTCAAGTGGACCTATTCGCAAGTCGGATCAACACTAAGTGACTGTGCTCGTTACGTGTCTTGGCATCGCGATCCAGACGCTTTGGCAGTCAATGCATTTACAATCAAATGGACAACTATTAATTTTTATACCTTCCTTCCCTTCGCAATAATACTAAAAACATTAAGAAAAATCATTTCCGAGAAAGCGTCAGGAATTATGGTCGTTCCTAAATGGCCTACACAACCGTAGTTCCCTATATTCCAACGCCTTCTGGTGTCATAAAAGCTGGAATTCAAACCTAACGATAATGTCATTATCTCACATTCCAGCCACCGGAACATTTAAGACAACCTTATCCTGGTTGCCGGAAGATTATGCGGACAGCGCTACTGCGACGCAGGATAGTTGACAGTTGACCTCATGATGGCCTCGTTGTCAAAACATTCTTACCAGCAATATGATGTAGCACTCAAAAAATGTTTTAAATTTTTTTCCGAGAACAACTTCGAGTTATATGAGGCGTCAATCCCTGCCATTTTATATTTTCTCACAGAAATATACAACCAGGGCAACCAGTACGGCACCTTGAATTCATGTAGGTCCGCCCTAGCACTTATACTAGGACCGCGCATATCAAAAGATGATCGCATCACAAGATTTTTCAAGGGAGTTTATCGGCTTCATCCACCACGGCCTAAATACAATACCACATGGGACACTTCTCTTGTACTAGAGTTTCTAAGTCAACACTTTCCAAATGAAAATTTGCCATTAAAAACATTAACCAAAAAATGCGTTAGCCTTCTTGCTATTACGTCGGCACAACGTATGCAAACGTTAGCGAAAATCAACGTTATCAATATAGAAATCCTTTCTACAAAAATTATTATAAAAATACCTGACCATATTAAGACTTCCAGGCCGGGTTCAAAACAACCAACTTTGAGCTTACCCTTCTTTGAAACGAAACCTGAGATATGCCCTTGCAAAACCTTAGTAACCCATCTTAACAAAACCAAGCCAATACGTGGGCAAAACGTAAATCTATTTATTAGTTTTAGGAAACCGTATAACCCAGTAACAACACAATCGTTAAGCCGGTGGATTAAATCAGTCCTAAAAAATAGCGGGATTGACACCTCTACGTTCTCCGCACATAGTACGAGACACGCTGCCACCTCAAAAGCAAATCAATGCGGTGTGTCCATTGATTTAATCCGCAACACCGCAAGCTGGAGCGGAAGCTCTAACGTTTTTGGAAAATTCTATAACCAAGTGATTATTGATCCTACCGAAACAGCTCTCGCCACGGCAGTGCTATCTGATTTATAATTACCAAAGTAACAAAAATTGATTTATAATTAAGAAAAAATTGTGATTTATTACTAAGAAATAATTGTGATACTAATTAAGTAATGGGAATAATATAGCATTTAATTCATACACAAGTATCTTTACTTTTGTAGTTAACATTTCCTCAGCTATCTCTCAAGTTCTACATATATTTCAACGTTTTCAGGTTACTAATCTCGAGGACGATGCACGAGTATAATTAATGATAAAACGAACTTAACTGTACGTGAAGTTCTATCATAATTATGTAACACCCACCCAACCCAAAATGTCTCCCAGGTTGCTGTGGAAATGTCAAAAATAGAACATGGTGGCTTCAAACTCTAAGCTTAATGAAAGACCGGGAAGCTAGCAAGCAAAGAAAAAAAAAAAAGGCAAATGACTCTAAATATTCAGTGTAAGAGTGGTGTCACTAACGTGTTACTATATATATTTCAACGTTTTCAGGTTACTAATCTCTTCGGACGATGCACTTTGTATAATTATGATAGAACTTCACGTACAGGTAAGTTCGTTTAATCATTAATTAAAATTCAGCGTGAATCTGCATCCAACTCCGTAACATCGGGGAACCTCAGCGATCTGCGAACACACTGGGAATACTGTTGATGCTGCCGCGAACACGCGTCATCAGGGATGCACATCTATTTCTAATAATGACGGCAAAACTATTAATATTATTATTCGCAAACATCGGGATGTTAATAAGCGATCCTTTAGTTTTCATATCATTCGAAAAGCATGTTCAGTTTTTGCCCATCATACCACATTTTCAGCGTGTCGTTATTATATTAAACTTACTTATTTTTAATCGAAGCTTCGGAACTTCAATAAAAAATAAGCAGTAAAAAAAGAAAAAAATTTTTTTTTCAATTATGCTGATTAGTTCAAGATTGGAACCCAAATAATAGCAGCGGTGCTACTGTTACATTTGATGAAATTGCTTTAATTAAAACAATTTGGATAAAACGATAGCCAATGAATTATTCAGCCGTCCGAACAATTTGGAAAGTATTTTACAAATTGTTGAAGTATCTCGTAATTAGTTGGACATCAATCAATGTGGATTAAAGATTTTATCGAAGTTTAATACCATCGAGACAGTTTAGGATAATAACAAAAATGTATTATTCTTTGAAAATGATTTCATTGGCCATTCGATTCCGGTCAAGCCATGTTGTTTAACGTGTTACCGACTTCTAAAATAAGTGCAAACAAGAATTCAAAAGTTACTCCCGTCAACTTCCAACCACCTAAACGAAATAATTTTGTTCCGAAAAAAGCTGTTTCATCTATAAAGGCAATAAAATACCAAATATGTGCGGCGTTAGTGTTCGCTATCAACAGAATATACCTCCTGAAACCCAACAATTTTATTCTACTTCTGAGTTACGTCCACACGCTTTTTATGCCAATTTTGGTCTGGTACATTATGTTCAATGCTGACGAACTGTCCGCCACTTACTTCGTCTTCAAGTATACGTGCTGTATAGAGTATATTCTTCTTATAACAATAACTCTGTTCGCCAGCAAGAATAAGTTGATAAATTTGTTTCGTGATCTCGACAAGTTTGATGAGTTGTTGAACATTAGTAAAGACTTGAACGTCATCGATTCTGGCTATACGTGTATCTTCTGGCTCTCTGGTTGTTTCATCTACAGCTTGTGTGAATACATCGGTTGCTATTTCTTTCTCTCTTTCTTCATCGACAGGACTGTTTACTGCTTCTATATCATGATGTTAGCGCACGACTGTGAACAGATCCTATTCTTTGTTCTTCTACGAACTATTTACACCAGACTTCGAATAATTAAAGCCCATGTTTTGAAGGTGTTTTCTGCGGAGAACAGAACGAACAATTATAGAAGGAAGTTGGATAAAGTTGAAGCGCTGGCGAACAATGCGCAGCTTGATATTAGTTCTTTGCACCGGGTCTACGATTTGCTACACAAGTGTGCCGAACAACTCAATTCTATTATGACTTTGCCGGTAAGTTTTACGAAGAAATTATTTGCGAATTGAAGCTTGAATTGAACCTTTTAGAATGTTCTAGGATTTTAAAACATATTTACATTGCATGAGTAGAGCACCATTGCACTTTGAAACATGATATAATTCTACTATAAAATCAGTGTTTAGTACAATATCAAGATCATTTATAGTGTTCAAAACATTAATTTACGTGGCAACCTAAATGTCGTTTCGTCTCTCATAAATTGTGTAAATTTATGGGTTCGATGTCACTTTGCAGATGTTGGTAATATTATTGACTGCGGGTTTATCAACGACGATGCTACTGAAAATGACGGTCAAAGTGATACAAACAGTCACAGTCAGCAATACCGTAAGTACGATACAACACACCTATTCTTAAAAACCATGCTACCCAAGAGCTATATCTATTCATATAATAAAATAGTAACGAAGAATCTTTGTCCGTTAGTCTGGATGTATGTTCCGGATTGGCGCAAAAATGGCTGAACAGATTTAGATGAAAGGCACGCAGATAGTTTATAACCTGGATTATCACATAGAGTACTTTTAATCCCGGTAGTACATTCCCGTGGGATATTTTCCGACATCAGTGTGGGCGAAACCTAGTTAAGAGTAAAATCTCAATTTTGAAAGAAAATTACAATTATATCTGCTACTCACTTACACTAACTAAAACAAGGACAACTTACTATACAGTTTGATCATATATAACTACCCAGAAAGCGGAATGTTCGAGCGTCAATATTTGCTCGCAAATAGGTACGCTAAGGGATTACCGACTAGCGGTTTTCAGGTTAAATACAACTCCCGTGAGGTATCATCATCACTTCAAAATAAAAGAGATAGCGGTGTAGGCGTGTGACCTTTTAACACTATCTAGGTCAGCAGAAGGCTTGGCAACTCTACTAATAAATGATACTGTAGGTATACTACGTTATTTTTGTATGCTGTTGCCGATCTCGTTTGTGGGTATCTTGTGATGGAAAATAATAAATCTCATAGTCTGTGATTAGGTATTATATAGTACCACGATATGATATGATTATTGGACTGCCTCGTTGGTCTAGTGGTCGCAAGCGCTACTGCTGAGCATGAGGTCCTGGATTCGATTCCTAGGTCGGGCAAAGTGCTATTGGAATTTTCCATCTGAAGTTTCTCAGTAGCAAGCTGTGGTCTGGAATTTGTGCCCGATGGTGCCAATAGGCTCGCCCCCCTATTACATGGGAATTAAACATAACTGGCGAAATGTGGGTGTACTATAGGTACACGTCTGCCTTACCCTTCGAAACAAGGCGGGGTGTTATGTTATGTATTACTTATTATGATTTATTACTTCACTTCCATTTTCACTGAGAATGTTGAGATGGATGTGTGGAGTGACGAGAATGGACAAAGTAAGAAATGAGTACCTATATAAGAGGAAGTTTGAAATCGGCGCCAGTGACAGAAAAGTTGAAAGGAAATCGTTTGGCCTGGTATGGTCATGTGATGAGAAGGGACGAAACGCATGTGACTAAAAGAGTGATGAACATACATGTTGATTGGATGGAGAGGGAAAGGAAGGCCAAGGAAAAGATGGATGGATTGTGTGAGGAATGATATGAAAGAAAATGGAGTGAATGATAGCGTGGAGGTTGACAGGGGAGAATGGAAGAAGAAAACGTGTTGCGTCGACCACAAGTAACATGCGAGATAATAAGGGCAGCGAGATGATGACGTCACTTCCATTTTCATAACAGGAATCTTTCTCTTTTGAACTCGGTCCCCCAGTTCTAAAAATTGTACCTCATGTGGTAATTTTTTGCCATTTCTTGGTGCCGCGGTCCTCTCTTGTGGTTTTCGGAAAAAAGAGTCCCAATTACAAGAGGCACTCTTGTGGTTTCCTGAAAAGAGGGCAAATCAGAGACTTAGTGGACATACACACGAGCGACACGAGTCGACGACAGAGGGAACTGCAACCGTCGACGCATGTCGGCAACAGCCGTCATCGCGTGTCGATTTGAGCACCTTACTCAAATACACAAGCGATACGTTGTCGACGGCAGCCGCTGATGCATCGACGGCTGCCGCCGATACACATTGACGGCTGTCGCCTAAACGTGGCCTCTGTCGTCAACGCGTGTCGAATTGAGCACCGTACTCAAATACACAAGCGATACGTTGTCGACGGCAGCCGCAGACGCATCGACGGCTGCCGCCGACACACATTGACGGCTGTCGCCGACACGTTGCCTCTGTCGTCGACACGTGTCGTTCGTGTGTACGCACAATTGCACACTAAGTTTAAATTGATTGGTTGCAGTTCGGTAAATCAACGATAATATACCTTTTTGGTCGCGGTATGAAGTACACTGGCCTGGTGGTGGTTCCTTGCTACTACTCCAGGGTGACGTCCACGCAAGTGGCTGCTATCCGGACTTGTCTGCACGATGCTGTAAATTCTTTTCCTTTGGGTAAGTAAATATTATTTTATTTTTTACTATCCATTAATGCTCCACTGCTGGGCGAAGGCGTCCCTACTCTCTTTCCACCTCATTCTGTCCAGAACTGCCAAGGACCAATCTTAACTAAAGGAGTCCAGCTGATCCCGCCATCTCCGTCTGGGCCTGCCGCAATGTCTTTTACCATTAAGCGGAACCCACTTGGTCGTAAGTTTGGCCCATTGATCGTCTGACATGGGGTAGATGTAAGTGAAAGCAAAGATGCTTTTAATCGTAGCTCAAAAATTGCTATTTGATATTACTTAGGCCCATCGTCCACGATGCTACTCAAAAGTAACGTGTTACAAACTCAAATCACCTCCTGATCCTGTACGGGTCGCAATAAATACTTTTTAATTCTTTTCTTTTTTTTTCACCAATGAGTAGCCAGCATGTCACAGCACTCTTATTTCAATGGCTATCCGTACACAACGCAACTTACAAACGTGTTATATCTAGTTTATGATTGGATGTTTCGTATAGGTACGGACCGCCATTGAAAAACTCGTAGACGATTGGCCTTATCTAAATCTAAATTAATACTTTACAGAAAAGATATTAGATTATTGTATCTTTGTTTCTTACGCATTCACGCTAAAATGGCTGAACGGATTTGGATGAAATTTGGAATGAGGGTAGACCGTGACCTAGATTAGGACATAGAATACTTTATATCCCGATATTACCACGAGATTGAGACCGCGGGGCGTAGCTAGTGTATAATATACTGACGAAGAGCAGGCATAAACTTGATTGAAAGCAGAGGTGTAAATTGGATGGTAAGAAAAGTAAACAACCAGCTACACCTACTAGTATTTCTTGAAAAAAGCCTATATTCAGCATACAACGGTGGTAGACTAAGTTACGACGAACTGTAATGAGACAGCCCACCGAAAGCTGTGACGCGGCAGAAAACTTAGCCTCGTCGAGTCTGCTATGTATATACGAGATGTTTTTGGATCCGAGAATATAAATTGTTACAGAATGGATACCTTTATAAGACCTTATAAACCTAGATCTTCCGCCCCACCTGTTCAAATCTTTCCACAAAAAAGAAGAAAAGTCTAAAGCCTTTACAAAATACTTTCACAAATCAATGAAGTTATTTCTTTTCAGATAAAATCGAGCGGCGTAAGGTGAAAGCCTTCTTCCAGCTGACTCGGGAGAATGAATTCACTTACGCGCTGGGGGGAGTGATTAGACTCAATATGTCTTTGCCCCTCAGCTATATGAGCTTATGTACTACGTATCTTGTTATATCTATACAGTTCTCTAAGTTCTTCGACTAAGGAATTTGAGATGTAAAACTTGCAAGTTTTGAAACGTAAGATCGGTTTTCAATCAGTAAAAAGTTTGAAAATTGAGTGGTAATTAGTATGGACATGGAATAGTGTTCTAGTGTTTAAAAAAAAATCATTTTATAGATACTAAGAATAATAAAATGATTAGATTTAAAATGGTTTTAACTTTTACCTATATAGAGGCGCAGCCAGCCTCAACCCGGCGCTATACATCCGACGCACTGGAATATAACGCAGCGCCACCCCGACTCACTGGGGACAACTCCGCAGATAGTTCCGACTCACCGTGAACTATGCGGCAACCGGTTCCGACTCACTGGAACCTCAGCTGTCCTGGCAAGCATCGCAAGGTACAAGACTCAGTCCACTATCGACCTCCGGTCTCCGGAGGGGAGTGATGTAGCGGTATCTACAACGGCACATGCGAACAACGCGTCATACTGACGTCACGCAAATCCTGCATCTCGCAAGCAGAGTTTACCGCGCAATTAGCATAGATACAATTTCCCAACTTCAATAGTTGGGCAATTGCCCGCCAGACAAAACACCCGTCTGGTCGGAGGATCCTCCCTTTTCTATGGAGGTTGAGTGAACTTTACACCCTGTTCCTCATACCTCTATACTGGTGACCCCGGACATGAACGTCAGCGCAGCCTTCGTGCAAACACTTCAGCGTGACGTCATCATCACTCCCGCAAGCTTTAGCGGCGAGGCACCCAGCCAGCCAGCACCCACGGCTTCAACGGGTATCCTGACCATCAGCATGCAGCGTCCGCGCATACCTGGTCATCACCCTCAGCATCATCAGCAACCTCGGCACAGCACACTGCACTTTCGGCCGGTCAACAAGCAGAGCACCCTCTCCTGGTCGACGCAGCAGCCAGCCTCAACCCGGCGCTGTATATCCGACGCACTGGAATATAACGCAGCGCCACCCCGACTCACTGGGGACAACTCCGCAGACAGTTCCGACTCACCGTGAACTATGCGGCAACCGGTTCCGACTCACTGGAACCTCAGCTGGCCTGGCAAGCATCGCAAGATACAAGACTCAGTCCACTATTGACCTCCGGTCTCCGGAGGGGAGTGATGTAGCGGTATCTACAACGGCACATGCGAACAACGCGTCATACTGACGTCACGCAAATCCTGCATCTCGCAAGCAGAGTTTACCGCGCAATTAGCATAGATACAATTTCCCAACATCAATCGTTGGGCAGTTGCCCGCCAGACACAACACTCCGTCTGGTCGGAGGATCCTCCCTTTTCTATAGAGTATGAGTGAACTTTACACCCTGTTCCTCATACCTCTATACCTACATAATTATATTCCGAAACCAAGCATTTTGGACAATAATGTAATGTAAGTACATTTACTGAAATGTGAAAAAGGTCAAGATTTATCATTTCACCAATGTTTTAATAAATAAATGTATTCACATTTTAAAGTCAATAAAATTACCTTTTAAAAAGGCTGTGGTTAACAAAACTATTTTTCAGTTTGCTGTGTTGTGTTTGTTTGCTAAGGGGTAGCAAATTAGTACGAAGTTTTATTCTAAAACAAATTGGATTTCATTGGTTTTAATGTTTTGTGCGCGATACCCTAATTTTTTTTCTAAAATAAAAGATTCCTCAGTTACTCCTTATAACATCAGCATCAGCTATCAGCCAGTGAAAGTCCGTCAAAATCGGTCGGAACAAATAGACAGACAGCGTAAGCATTTAGTAAAAAGCTATTATTTTGACATTACAAACAACCAATTATATTTATTTGTATGTATTATATAGAAGAAAATACACACAATATCGGATCAATAAAACTTTCATCATCTTTAATATGAAGTTACACAGCTAGTTATACATTGATTACTAAAATAACTTGGTACCAATTAGTTCGAACGTCAGCCGTCGCATGTTTGACTCAAATATTTAGTTAGTCCGAGCTCGTTTTTTAAAACGAAAGCGTCATTAAGGACCCTGTTGACTGTTATGAAGGGTCGAATAGCCCTACAAATTACACGAAACACGTTCCCTCTTGATTAACTTTCACAAGTACCCGCACTTGGAATGCTAATAAAATAAAATTGGCTACCATCGATACAGTTCGAACTAAAAATGTTTTAAACCTATAAAATTTAAAGACCTAACCGCTTCAGTTAGGGTTATATCCAATCAGCTATCGAAACCGTTTCTCTCTCTCATCGCGTTCGATTGACGAGAATGTGACGTTGCGAATTTTCGATTTTCGTCTACGTATTTTCGTTAACCTGCGCCATAATCGTTGAGCTCGAGAGATTTCGGCTATAGCGAACGAATGGCGGGTTTGGAAGCAGGGGAAAAAATTAGTGAGATAACATTCAGCTTTATTGCCTACCGTTCGTCTCCGCCAAAATTCAGGGCTGACGTAAATGGCCCAAGGGACTTGCTTTTTTATCTCCTGAAGTGGGCAACTTGAACATTGAAGGGGTTTTCGGGCACAACAAAATATTATTTAACCTTTTCATTTGGGTCAGCGGCTCGGGTCGTATTCAGAGCACTATATTACGAAATATAAATCAGAATAGCTCTATTTATAGGTATATTTTTGAAAAGGTTTATATCTAAGTCTTATGTGCGAGCAAACAATTATTGAATTAAAATGAAAGACCACCCTATAAATAATTTATTGTCGAGAAATGAAAAGCTTCTAGCTACGTCATAGCCATATTGTGCTAAAATATGTTTCTCATAAGGGCAAAGTAAATTTAGTTGGCAACTTTTGCGATAGACATTCAATATAATACTCGTTCTTACTACATTCTTATAAAGTTCATGTTTAAGACAAGTTTCTGTGAGTAACTGAAGAAAACTTAGCATAGACTTGGCAAAGTTGAACTTATTTCTAATTGTAGCAATTTAATAAGGGCGTTACCCTTTACTGTATCTATTTGTTTTTAACTTTTAGCAAGTACTTAAACATCCAATCTATACTTAGCCGCTTATCGTGTCTGTCTGTGTGACCGCGTCGTTCTTCTAAACTACTTAAATATCTTAATGCGGTCACCATAATTTTGAGAATTTACCATGGAATGTGTATAATGTGTGTACATTAATATTTAACTTACATATAATAATGAAGCCTCGATGTTTTGTCAAGTCGTAAAAACCGTGTGAAACACGGGTGGGTCATTAGTTGCTAATAATATTATTAATATCATGGTTTCTAATCTTTAGTAGATATCTACTTTTAAGGCTAAAATATGATCCAATAATATTGAGCAATAATACTGAAAGATGAAGATAATTTCACTACGGATAAATATAAACATTTTTATGCGAGTGGAGCCACAGACAAAGTTACTTTCAACAAATAAATCGAACCAAACTCATTCCAATACCTCCACTACGATTCATTACATCTGCATAAGAATCAGATAAAGAGGGATACAAATGTTCATAGCCGTATAAAACACCAGAGGATCGGCCACAAGCTAGATTCAAGGACATTCAACCCTTTTGCTCATAAAAAAGGGTATATTAAGTCTGGAATAAAAATGTTAAAGAAAATAAATAACATCAAGTTCTGCTAGGCTAACGATTGCTATGAGCATTTTGTGTAGGAATAATTGGCTTTGTAAATATTTTCATATAGGTAAGTAGTTTGATACTGAAACGCCAGCGGCTTTGGTTGCGTAGTTTATCATTTTATGTAGATACGGTAAGCGACATAAACATAATGTCCCTTAAGAGTAAGATGGTGTGGTTTAAAACTGCTTGTATGTTTAACGGTTGCTTGGAGACAATTTCAAATAGTGTGACTAAAGCGAAAATGGAACTCAGTTTACTATAGCTAAAAATATAAAAAAAACAATAAACATAAATAATAGAATGGGTGCTCAAAGATGGTCTTTGACAAATCGACAGAGGTGCACGCTCGAAGCTTGCAAGAGGGCTAAGGAACAGAGTATTGGGTATCAAACTGACAGACCGGGTTAGGAATACAATCATCCGTTCCATCATAAAGATAACTGATGTCACGTGGAAAGCTGCGACGCTAAAATGGAATTGGACGAGACACATCTGCCACATGTCAGACGACCAATAGGCCAAACTTATGACCAAATGGATCCCTTTTAATGGCAACCGACATCGTGGCAGGTACAGACGGAAATGGCAAGATGAACTGGACTGCTGCAACAAGAACGGGTCCTTAGCAGCTTTAAATAGAAAGAAGTGAATAGAGAGTAGGGAAGGCCTGTGTCCTGCAGTGGGACAACAAAGGCTTTTAAAAATAACAATAACAGATGGGGCTGTACTTTCATTCGTTACGGGTCGTCAGAAGCCCGAAAGTCTGACAACTAGTCTTACCAAGGGGTATCGTATTACCCAGTAACTGGGTTGTGAAGGTCAGATAGGCAGTCCCTTCATGTAAAATACTGGTATTCAGCTGCTTCCGGTTAGACTGGAAGCTGACCCAACATAGTTCGAAAAAGCTAGGCAAATGATAATGATGACGTAAGGCTGTACTTTGACAAATAATATTTACTCTAGGGTGTATGTAAACCAAAATCTGCTTTTCAGTCAATACAACATGACGTAGATATTCTCTGAAGTACGAACTTCAAATGCCTATAGCATTGGACCATCATTTGGCCCTAGGGAACGATATCTATATTGCGTGAATACGACTCGTATCTTCAGCAAACGATATATCTTGACCAAACTGTGGATCTCCCCTAAGGCTCTGAGCGGTGATGGTGTTACGGTGAAATAATGGGGTTTTGTACATGATAACGTTATCCAGAAGTACTATAGTAAAAAAAACCTGGTAAAAAATGTGATGGAGTACAATTTTTTTTATAAAAAGATCCTTTTCTTCTAATAGATATTTCTTAAAAAGGTGGAAACGAAGCTATTATAATGTGTGATAGTGTGTGTGAGTGTATATGTTTGTGTGTGAGTGACATGAACGAGGTTGTGTTGATAGCGATTTTTGTTGCGTAATCAAGCATAAATGGCTGAACGGTTTGGAATAAAACTTAGCTCACCGAGTCATACTTTTTATTTCGGGGCAAGGGAAATGTGGCAACAGACGCGACTTACGAGTTATAGAACGTAGGTTTGAACCCAGGCTAGACTTTGTGTAAAGTGTAAATTATTTCATCACCGCTGCGCTCAAAACGGTGAAGGAAAACATCGTGAGGAAACCGGCATATCGAATTTTAGGTTTTAGGATATATCCTAAAACCTAAAATTCGAATACATGTGACATCTACCATGGCAACCCGCACTGGACCCGCGTAGAGGATTACAGCCCACTCCCTCTCACAGAGAGGCGGACTGTGTCTTAGCAGTGGGAATATTTTAGACTAATTATGCTATGGGCAAGAGAATGATTATAATAATGATGCACACATGCAGAAGTTCCCTAGGATGTGAGTGAACCCGCAGGCAACAACTAGCACAAAAATAAAAGTAGTAACCTGTAACTACTCGATTAGATAGAAAAAGCGGTTTGTCTGAATTCCAGTAACTATTACAAGATCTTTTTGTATAAATTTCAAGTGTTCAATTAAAGACATCTTAAAGTACGGCTATCGTTTCATTGTGTTCGGTTTCTATTCAATAATCGGAACGACGAGAAGTTGAATAGTCTTCCATTTTCTACTATTCAAACAGAACAGTATTTATAAATGGCTTCCCAAGGTTTATGCGGAAGAGATAACATGAATTTATTTCTAGTTTAATTATGCATACAGCTTAGAAAAAGCGCAGAAAAATAATTTTGTTGAAATTATGAGTGTTTTGCTTCCCGTATGAACAAAAAATTATTAATATTTTTATAAATAAAATATATGTCGGAGATGGTATATCTGTCTCTCGTTAGCATCAGGCATATTTTAATTACTGTGGGCGTACTATGGGTAGTGTTGGTTATAACACGATAGAAAAAGGTTTACAGTTCAAATCAGATTATAATTTACGAACAAGTTAGTCACACTAGCGAATCACACACTCACATAACTTAGCGATACGGAACGCGACAGTTTCTAACACATGTTGTTCGTATGATGTCCAATGTTCCGATGATCCCGAGAGCTCTGCTCACACCGTTCTTGTAGCTGTAGCTCTCCGTCCACCTCCACGAACTCAGGCTAGACTCTGTCTAGCGCCACCAGATGGCGCTGGCGTTCCGAATAAACGAATAACTCCGACATATACATAATATGAGTGGGCCGGACATGTTTCACGAATACACCCCGCAGCGATGGGCAAAGAACGTCACTCACTGGACGTCTGAGGGAGGACATCGCCGTCGAGGCAGACCATGGCGAAGGTGTTGCGACGATGTGGTAACATTTGCAGGGCCAATATGGCCAGAGATCGCACAAGACAGAGAGGTTTGGAAGAAAAAAAGAAAGGTCTATGCCCAGCATGGGACACAAGAAAGAGAACAAAAAAAAATTATAGTATAATTACTTAGGTATAATTGGCATCGAGCATCAATATTATTCGTGTATGGTGATTTAACTATGCATTCGTAGATTACCTACAATATTAGTTTATAAGAAGAAAAAACATCTAATAAGTATACCTAGCAGCAGGCAAAGATGTATAACGATGTATGGAGAAGACTTTTGCCCAGCAGTGAGACAGTATAAGTTAATAAAAAAAAAATTAAAAACATCTTAATATTCCACTATCGAAATTCAACAAGATTATAATTTCATGCGCAACACACACCCACACCCACCGCTTCAGACTTAACACGCAACACTAACGATCACAAACAGACCCCACTGAATAATTTCTTATCGTCAAACTGATCCGATATCTTCGTTCTCTCCGTCTGTTTTCGGCACGTCCGAACCTTTGTCCGGAATTATGTGAGCTATTATCATTAGTCGCAGATGACGATCCTTCCAACTTACGTCCTATCTTTTATACGGAACTCCTTTGTTCCGTAATGGGTTTAGTGTCGGCTTCAAGGAAGGCATAAGGATAAAAATCTTATATCGTGTTAAGCCGCGTAGGTTCGCACTTTCGTATCCGATTTTCTCTCAATTGTTTCCGCATTTCAGTAAGTTAATAGAATTCGAATGTTTTTACGGAAACATTTCTTTATGTATTTAAGTTTTTCAAAGCAATTTTCCTTATACATTTTCTACTTAGCAATGAAGTACTTATCTGCTTAGTAACCCAATTTTCTTTTATGAATAATTCAAAATCTCTTAAATCCAAGCTAATCAAGATTCATTACAATTAAGATAAGTGTTGATTGCTCTCAAAGAAACCTTACTGGCATGATTTCTCGTAGATTTTCCTCTAATTAAAAGTAAACATAACAGTCTACTGAACCATTTCTTAAACAATCCGAGCCCTTTGATTGTCGGTATTCCACCCTTACTGGGGACCAAATGGTACCTTCATTCATGCCACCGTAATTGGCAATTAGTGCGGTCGATTCTGTTTATCAATGCAGGAGCCTGTTTAGTAAAACACCTCTGAACTGAATACCAATGAGGTTAAAAATCAATCCCATTTTTAATGATACTTAAGACCAGATTGCTCGCGTTACGGGTCGTTTTTTGGTTAAATATTTTGAAGATCCAATCGGATAAAGAAAGAAGTGGAGTTGGAGGAATTTTGTGTAATTTGACGACACTAGATTGGGTTGAAAAGATTTGTAAATCGAAAACGTGATTTAGTCATTAGGAGCACAGCATTTTGGTAAATCGACTACTTTTTATCAGTGGTGGCCCAGTGATACCGGCTGCGACTTACGAGCTGTAATGTAAAATAAGCAAAATATTTCAGTACCACTGCTCTCAGAAACGGTGAAGGACATTGTGTGGAAGCCGGCATCTCCTAAAAAAACTAACATTCCAAGACATGTGACATCTACCAACCCGCATTGAGCTCGCGTGGTGAACTCCCTCTAACAGAGAGGAGGCCTGTGTCGTAGCAATGAGAAAATTATACGCTGATTATGACTACTTCGCAAATCAGAGCAGCCTTGAAAATCACCAATAAAATACGTAGACTATATTAATATTCTGACTTTCAAATATATTCATCGCAGTCCACAAACACCAATAATTGTAGCCAAAAAATAACCCCCAAAATATCCACATATTTTAGAGTTATTTATTCGACTACTAGCGGCCCACGCCTCTTTGCTCCATTTGAGATTCCAATCTCAGCCTCACTTACAAACTTCAACAAGGCTATAGTAGGTACGCAAAAATATAACACTCACGAACATCGCGTATTTCAAGAAACGGGTGGCCATTTCTCAGTGTAAGTGTTGGAAAAAATCTCTAAATGCGTCATAAATTCAGTTTGAACATGAGGACAAAATATAAACGGGCAGTGCGCGTGGCGACAGGTCCCCGCGCTGGGACACTTGCAATGAAATATGCAGAAGGGGTTTGAAGTAGTCGCTACATAGAATCTGTGCAGCTGTCGCAAAGGGAGGTCCTTGGGAGTAGCCACCGTGAAACAGGGTAAGACGGCGTCTAGATTTGTGTTATTAGGATTGTATTTGTAGAACAAGAGGATGACTAGCAAATCTCTGGGGTTTATAGCTGAGGAGCGAACGAATTTTGTTTCGTCGAAGGTTTTGCTCTACTAAACGTTTTTTTCTGGGTGAAAGTCTTTCCGTTGCCATGCCAACATAGACTTGTATGCAGAAGGCCAATTCCCGTAATTAAAAACGTTCAAAATCTAGTCGCAATCTCATCTCAGCGACAATCAATGTCAAGAACTTGTCAAAAATGTATGGAATATTTTTGACAGATTGTGACTGAGATCAGAAGGCCCATTCTCGTAATTTAAAACGATCAAAATCTAGTCACAGTCTCATCTCGGCGACAAACAAATGTCAAAAACTGGTCAAAATGTAGGGGAATTAGAGGTATTTTTGACAGATTGAGACTGAGATCAAACTGTGAACGTTCTTAAAATTACGAGAATTGCCCCTCAGACTGTGAACGATCTTAAAATTACGGGGATCGCCCCCGAGATGTAGCTAAAACATGCGTACAGTCACGAGCACTAATATATCAACACAGGAAACTTTCAATAGCGATTTTTTCGTGAAATAACGAAAACAACAATGAAATACGACACAATGCAAAAACCTATGGGTTCGAAAATAATATGTTCGTATCAACATAAAATTTCGTTACAAAATTAAAGGAGTAAATCGCTTTTGAATAAAGCCAAGTGTATACATACTTATGCTCGTCACTGTACATCATCCTAAGAATTTATTTATGCAGTCAACGAACAATTTCCTAGAAAAAAAATGAATACAAGGAAAAGTAAAGAAATTTAGACCTTAGAGATTTTTTTTCAGATTACGACAGCCCATAATACTAATAATAAAAATAGAAAGAGAAACAAGAAACCTTACCTACGTTTCCATTTCCATTCCCTACTCAGCATAAG
Source organism: Apamea epomidion (assembly GCA_947507525.1). Lineage (NCBI taxonomy): Eukaryota > Metazoa > Arthropoda > Insecta > Lepidoptera > Noctuidae > Apamea > Apamea epomidion. The sequence goes on from OX382238.1 coordinate 14,615,416, forward strand.
AATAACAGAAACCCATACTAATAAAGATAATGTACACATTTGGCAAATGTAGACGCACCCTTGTTCAGACATTTAAGCCGCGGCGCATGTACGTGTGGAGATTATGTATGGCCTATTTTTATTCAAATAGCATGGAAACTATGAATTGGATTGAGTGTGATGATGGCACTTGGCAGTAATATCTACGGTGTGTTTTTTCTTTCATGTCTTTTTTGCTAAACAAACGGGAGTATAGAAATGTTGATTTTGAAACCTACATTGCATACTGTATAGAATCAAGATCTTCTAATTTAACACACAGCTGTGCTGCTGGGGAGTTTGTTGCGCCACTTTTTCTTCCCAGCTAAAGCACTAGGAAGTGGTGAAGGGCGGGCATTTTGGCCTGTCCATTACATTTGAGGGACTTTCTGTCTTATGTAATTTTGACGTTCAAAAAGTGCTGATTCTCAGCCTAAATAGAATAAATGATTTATTGAGAATTTTGATTTTGAAAAAAAAATGTGTTTTGATGGTTGATTTTTTTACTTAATTCATGCCTCTGTGGTTTTTCTGCAAATATTTTTAACATTAATTGTGTGTATCTAATTATTGTGAAAAACCATGATGTTCAAACTGACTTTATTTACGAAATAATATGTGAAGAAAACTATAAAATACTGAAAGACCGTGGGTGTGTTTGTTTATTTACCAAAGGATAACATCTCTTTATTGTAACAGACTGTATGTACCTCACCTTTTTTTGAAAATAAAAATATTATTATTATAACAACATGCGTGATTTTTTTGAAGAAGCGGCGGTACGTACACATGTTTTGTGTTTAACGTTTGTTTTAGTTTTGGTTTTACGAACCGACCTTTTTTCAGGTGGAATGAATTAACTTAGGTTTAGCCCATGTCTTGCATGCTTTTGTTTGTAGGATTAACGTTATGGTAGGGAAGCCCGGGGGGTTTTGAGCAAGCATATGCTGGGCAAAAAGTTGAAAGCTGAGTATGTGCGGCATGATGAGAGAAGACGGAAAATGAATTTGAAAAGTTTCAGATAGGAGTCCCGTGGTCAGGAGACCACTTTCAGATTTCGAGAATAGACCAAAAAATAAAGTGATCTACAGAGCCTTTGATTTTGGTATGCAGGTAATCGTGTGCGGTTTAACCCATACTGACTTAAATATGAAAATCAGATGGAGAAATTGTGGGTTCTCTCTAAATTTGACGACTTTGAAAACTCAAACTCAGATTTGGACAATTTTAATGGAGTAAAAAAATATTTATAATATTTATTAACGTATATTACTGCAGTACAGTAAGTTAATTCAGTTTTACTACTTCTCAGTGTACAATTATTTCTTCATGTAGGTTTTCTCTAAAAAATATGAACCACATGGTTAAAATTACTAAGAAATGCTACGTAGGTATCCCAGGAAAACAGAACCACCTCAATCTACCTCTAATCTGCAATCGCGACTTATTTGTAAAATGTAAACAAATATGAGTTGAATATATAGTGTATATATATAGTATGGAAAAATAACTTTAATTCCTATACAATAAAGTTCAGTTTACGCTACAACTTCAAACATTTTTATAACATTTCAACAGTGCTAATTACTTTTTTTTTTTTCTTTTCAGGATGGGAAATCATCAAATGACTCCTCCCGCTCTGGGTGGAGCAGAAGGGAGTGTCAGACTCTTACTGACTAAAACCCACCCGTGTTCCTTCCTTAGCCATTTATGTACCAGGGCAGCGGTAACCCTTTCGGACGATCCCGCTACCCCGGCAGGCTTCGGCCCTGTCGGGCCCCGTCATCTATGCTGACATCTCTTTGAGGCGCACGTGGAACACTTACGCGCCGTCCGGCACGGGCCTGGTCCTGATCGGACGGAGAGCTAAGTGCTAATTACCCTGAAATCAACTTAATTACCATTAAAGTAAAGTTGATATTTGTTTAACTTGAAATAACATCAATTTGAAAAATAAATTTGAATAGATTTTAGGTACAAATGGCACCGGTTAACTCATCCGGAAGCGACCACCTACTAAAATTACTCTCTACGAACATTTTGCAATCCTTTAAACCTAGATTACAAAGGGCGATAACTCAGCTTTGGATTACTTAGAGGAGAACATAGCAATATGGCACACTCTCGGCTAACCTCACGAGCATCGCCTGGCTCAAAGGCTAGTCATAAATAAAGGATAATTAGTGTCGCACTCAAGCCATCGCTGTATTAATTACGAACCAGATCCATCTAATAATCCACTATTGCATTTCATGTCGCACGTATAGTGTGGTACTACATACGGATGTTTTGTTCGTAGAGTTAAATATACAGCTTGTCGAATTAAAATATCGATACACGTTTCCTATTGACAGCGATGCGGACAAATTTTTTGATGCCCTTTGATTATTTCCCCTTCTTTTTATATACTTGTACATATTATTATTTTAACACAGGCCAAAACTCTTCGAGAGGGCGTGAGCCATAATCTTCAGACCCATTGCGGGTTTGTAGATGTAACATGTCTTCGATTTTTTTATTCTAGAACATGCCGGTTTCCTCACGATGTTTTCCATTATATCACTCTATTCTAAAAGTTATTATCTCAATATGAAAACTATAACAATCCTCCACATATACCCCACTTATACACCGCATCACATGTTGTTCTAATCAAACTTCGGTGCATAATATTCGAGAACATAATCACATTCGTTTACCAGTCCCCAACCTGCCATATAGTTCTCTGTTACCCAAACGAAATGTCAATATTCCCCAGTATAATACAGAATCAATGAATCAGGCACAATACACTCGCAAATTGAACACAATTGTCGCCGACGAGCGCACAAAGAACATTCAGCAGAGAGTACGACAGAAGGAACTCATACGAGAGAAAATTTTGCAAATGGCTATTCGCACTTGTAGTTTGTTTGAAACTGGATGTAAAGGGCGTTTTATTAATAGAGTTTTATTTGACAGACTGGTATGAGGAGGGGATGTAGTACTATCATTTACACACCTATTTCAGTTGCCGAGCCGCATTGTTGTCCATTGTTGTGTTTAGATTATGGTTGAGTACAAATAAGTGATCACACACAGGAGCGACACACGTCAACGGCAGACGCAACGACTCACAGAGCCGTCGACACGCCGTCGAAGTCCACCGTCAACATGTGTCGGCGGCTGCCGTTGGCAACATGCTGCTAGTGTAAACTAAACGGCACGTTGTCGACAGCTGCAGTTGCATCTACCATTAACGCGTGTCTCTTGTGTGTGTGCACACTAACAGGGAGATGAAAGATTACAACGACTGAATTTCATAAGTGGATAGAGATTTCTTTCAATTTCAATAATTTATTCCAAGGGATTTCACTGATTCTATTACACCTTAAGCTACTGCATTGCCAGCTTTAGAAAAAATAAACTAGCTTAAACAACTAAACTAAAAACTAGAATGCAAGCTAGTTTTTAGTTTAGTTGTTTAAGCTAGTTTATTTTTTCTAAAGCTGGCAATGCAGTAGCTTATACCTTATTCTTGAAGCAAGAAAAAAAGTAAGAAATCACTTTTCCCATCAAGTGAGTCTCGATAACGTAACAATTAGCTCGAAGTGGCAGTACAAGTTTCCTAAGTGTCGTACTTATTCATATTGATCATGCTAACACGTTCGAATAATTCACTAATGACTCGTTTGTAACTTACAAAGGCCACCTTCTGTAATGATTTGCTTATAGGGATCTGCTTTAAAACAAGGAAGATGGCCGAATTTGTTTTTTGATCGTTGGTATAATATAACAGTTAGAAGGTAGAGTTTTGTTAAACTAAGAATTTTGTATCTGCACTCAAAGAATCCCTCAGTGCCATTTACACAGCCATTTTCCAAGTAACATAAAAACGAGGAACTGACAAAAACTTATACCTTCGTATCTGTCATTCCTACATCAGAAGTAAAATGAAACCGTGTATTCATACAAATGCGAGACATCCCTCATGTTTAAAACATTGTGTGCTAAAGATTCTATTATACAGGCTCCTCTTTCACCAGATATTACGATTCTTGGAAAGCATCATATAATAGACAGGCATTTCAGTGGAGCCTGTACGAACAGTTTTCGGTGAATCTCAATGAATCCGGTTGGTTCTGAGTGTTCTGACCTAACCCTTTCACGGCTCGGTAAAGCTTATTATTCGAATCTACAACTGGTTGTGGTTGATAGCTTTTTAACTGAAGTGAATTGTTATATATAAGTTATATAGATGTTAGTGCAGTACTTAATGAATATTATTGGAATTGGGTATAATGCTTTAGATTTTTTTTGGAAGAAACCGATCATCTTAAAAGAAGTGGTCTGGGACGGACTAGATGCGGAAGATGGACGACTGGGTGTTTTGAATTGAGTTGATTTTAGTTTTAGGTTGAACCACTTACGATGTTATTCAAAATTGATGTGACAGGATCACTTTAAAATCCTCATCCAGTAGTTAGTCATTCTATTTGCAAATACATAATGAATAGGTAACTTGTGTCGTGGTGACCAGTCAATTAGGTGGTAGTAGAGCTGACCGTCTAGCGTGTACTGGATCATTAAGGTATCACTGCCAGTGAAGGCTGTCTTAATGCTCAGTTACATCGTTCCCAGCAGGTTATGTTCTCAAGACCTTTCTCCAACAGTGGGTTGAATATGCCTAAAGTATTACAGCCATGTTCAATGGCAATGAGGATTTTATTGTTATTTTACCAATATTAGTTCGACTTAAAATTACGTCAAAAATAATTATGATCACGTTTCGCCCACTAATTCAAGCTGAGAGTTTATAGAGTACAGTAGAGTTTATTTATGATAGAGTTTTATTTGACAGACTGTTATGCGGAGAGGATGTACCTTTTACTATCATACCTATTTCAGGTTATCTATGTCATTAAGTTTGCTTGCCGAGACCGTCTCAATTCCATTTCTTCTTTATTTATTTATTTAAACATTTCGCACAAAAAGGTACAAAGTTGGACTTAATGCCTTAGGCATTCTCTACTAGTCAACCAAGGGTGCTGAAGAGATTAGATGGCAGGTGATTTGGTTGAGAGGAACAATGATAAAAAAAACTCTTAAATCTAATTACACTCTTTGATCTTTGGTAATAAGTAAACTGATAAAGTAGATGTTTGCCGGATATTAGTTAGTCTAGTGCTTATATTTAACAGACCTAATATATCTAGAAAAAAATCCTAAGTATGTTGTGTAATTACGTCTATGTCTGAGAGCTGTATTTTCTGAGAAATTATTAATTTAAGTAAATAATCTTAGTTGTTTGTTGTTTGAGCAGAGGTGTGGCGGTGACCTACATAATAACATTATTGTATAGCATTGAGGCTTCTAGAAGGTGGACCAAGCTCATCCCTTGTGAAGGACGCAGAAATCCGCTGGACGTGGGAAGCACAGATCCGATCGAAGTGGAGGTGCTTTGGGGGGCCTATGTCTAGGAGTGAACGTACTCGTATTTCGGCTTAAATGATGATGGTGGTGATGGTGGTGATGGCATTGAGAGGAGCAGGGCTAGCCCTGTAGTAACGGCCACGACTTACGATATGTAGGTCGAAGTCAGGCGCTTCAACATCCACCAACCCCCACTGGGCTGCGTCGTAGATTACAGCCTACTCCCTTTCGAAGAGAGGAGGCCTGTGTCCCAACAGTGGGAACAATATAGGGTGATTATGTTTTATTACATACAGGTCACTAGGGGTAGGTGTCTACCCCTACCCCTACCCTATACCTTGATATACAGGAGAAATTCCTAGTTTGGGGCAACGTTTAAAAAAAAAATTGTATGGCAACCACTATTTATACTAAATGTCAAGTACGGAGATTATGACAATATAGGTATTAACTACACCTCACCATCCCAATTTATGTGACGTCAGACCAGCATTTAGTCTTCTTCCTCTCAGTATTCATCCTTTGCTTTCTAGCCATATCCTCTTTCACATAATCCATAGATTACACTTACACTTCCGCCTTAAAAATTGAAGAGAAAATTTTCAGAATTTTAATATTATTATAAAATCCTATTTTGTGAGCTTTTAAGAGGAAGTTGCCCATTGAACGGAAGCCTGGTCTGGAAGCGGCGTGAAATATGGTTCGAAAGGAACGTTTTAAGACTTCGCCACAGATATACTAAAGAGGTCTAAAAGGACGCGTAGTTTTCCTCTTGTTCATATTATTATACTAGCTTTTGTCCGCGTGAAATTTCTTGTAAAAAGACCCACCCCGTGGGTAGCGGGATCGTCCGAAAGGGTTACCGCTGCCCTGGAACATACAGGGCTAAGGAAGGAACACGGGTGGGTTTTAGTCAGTAAGAGTCTGACACTCCCTTCCGCTCCACCCAGAGCGGGAGGGGTCATTTGATAATTTACCATCCGAAAAAAAAAAAGACCCACCCCGTCGCATCGCATCGCCAGCCCGCGATATTACTTTGTTTTCGCTTAGCGTTTTTTCAGACTTTTGGTCTTTTTACTTGGTTCCTAAGGGTCCTAGCGTGATGTTAATAGCCTACAGCCTTCCTCAAGTATTGGGAAACTGATTTTTTTTCAAATCCGACTGGCAGTTCCAGATATTAGTGCGTTCAAACAAACAAACTCTTCAGGTTTATTATTAGTATAGATATAGATTTTAAAGCTGTCAAGCTCTTCCCTTATGTACAGTCACGAGCAAAAGTATGTATACACTCGGCTTAATTCAAAAACGATTTACTCCTTATTTATTTTTGAATGAAATTTTATGTTGTACGAACATAGCATTTTCAAACCCATATGTTTATGTAATGTGTCGTATTTCAACGTTGCATTCGTTATTTCACGAAAAAACTGCAATTGAAAGTTGCCTAGTGTTGACATATTGGTGCTCGTGACTGGACGTATTATGCTAGACTGGCAACTACATATTTTAAGTACCTATATTGTGTGCAAAATCGTAACTTAATGGGGTGAAATAACATGATTTCCTTCATACCGGAATTTAGATAAGTTATTGCAGATGACAGGTCATCAGAGATAGAAAAACCCTGGATGCGAATGTCTGAGGATCGCGATAAATGGCGTGCATTTGAGAGGTCTAGATTCAATAGTGGACTTCTATAGACTGATGATACTTCTACTTCTACTACTTATATATAACGAAGGCAGTTCCATTTCCTCGCTATCAGAGTGGTTGGCCATGATGGATGGGTAACCGAAATAAAAGTCAAAGGACTTAGTACAAACGTCTATTAGGGTACTATAGTTCAATAATCACAAAACTATCACGAAACTAGGCAGATGCAATCAGATTTGTAAAAGGTAGCGCGGTGAATTCAATATATAAAAATCAATTGCAGTTCGTTGGTCTCGCAAAAACTCGAAAATGGCTCGACCGATTGTGATGAAATTGGTAAGTTGTAGTGTGAAAAAAACAAGGTAATGCAACGCATGCCGGGCATAACTAGCTAGTATATATTATATAGGTAAAAGTATTATATATAAGTAGTAGGATTAGTAGAATCATCATTCTACAAAAGTTTTATTGAAATATACGGTAAAACCAATGAAGCACAACCTGTAAAAACTCACAACGATCCTAACTAACATAAATGCGAAAGTAAGTCTGCGTGTTTGTTACACTTTTACGCTAAAGCTGCAGAACGGATTTAGATGAAATTTTGCTCATGGGTACACCATGACCTGGAGAAGGACATAGGCTACTTTTCATCCTGGATCGCAGACGAATTCACGGGCAATAGCTAGTATTAAATAATATGAACAAAGCCTGATTCTGTTACCTGCAAAACAATATGCCTTTGCATGCATACGTTATACTACCGACTATGTTCAATATTCACTGTCAGTATAATGATCCGCATACCATTCACAATTTATGTTATCTACGTCCATAATTTTGCATATTTTCTCTACAATAGTTCTCTATGGCTAGATTTTACGATATTTTGTGGCTAAAATTGCACAATAAATTACTTTTACAGCGTGTTATGGATTTAAAGGCAGTCATTTTGAATGTTGAAAATGATGGTTGAGAGTGGACACTTCCTTATAATTCAGTGTTAATTAACTCAATACATAATGGATTTGGACTGATTCATAAAAATGTTATCTGAATTAGATAAGCCTCTTTGTTTTTTCATCAGCCTTTTAGACCTACAAACTATAGAATTTAGGTACACACTGACACACACACTCGTACTAACTAAAAGGAACTTCTTTATGATATCGTATTTTTAATAACCGTAGGTAGGTAATAAGGGCTGGTGACCGCAACTCCTCGTCAAAGCGTGTTTTTGTGTACGGTTAAAAAACGTATTTCCTTACGATAATAATCTGACGTAACTCATTGTTTATTGATACAGCTTGGTAATTTCGTTATGACTCTCTACGTCGAATACACCGGTTCTCGTCCGATCACCGAAGTTAAGCAACATCGGGTGCGGTCAGTACTTGTATGGGTGACCGCCTGGGAACACCGCGTGACGTTGGCTTTTGCTTTTTTCAATTTGAAATCTTCAAACATTCGTTGGTTCTTATATCACCTATTATTTAAATAAACATGTCAGCGGTGCTAATTCTCACCGTGAAAACTTAGGTGAAGTGAGCGTCAAGTGAGCTGTCAGTAGTGTCAATCCCTAACATCAGATGAAATGATAGCTCACTTCACCTAAATTTTCGCGGTGAGTTTTTTACAGAATAGACCGGCTGGTATAAAATTGTTTAATTGTAGGTACATCGCCAACGTATAAATAGCTCCAGAAAAGACAAAATATGAACCCAAAAACGCAATCAAATTAAAAAAAAAGGCAAAACATAATGACTTTGTTCACAATCTTGACAAAGAGCAATGAAAAAAAAGGAAAAGTATTTATTGGGACTCACACAGGAAGACTACGAACTACAAACACATTCGCAAAAAAAGTAAATAGAACATTATGCAGTCGCTGAACTAAATAATTACCTACCTTGCATTCCCGTCAAGAACACTCATTGCAGGCGACCAGATGAAAGGCTTGGCTTGGTCGCTTTTGTCACACCAGCCAAGTACCCTCATGATCTGACTGAGAATGGTAGCTCACTTAACCTCTTTCACAATAAGCTTCTTAAGCTAGTTTTTAAATAGGTTAACTTGAAACCGTAAGCTGCGCTCGAGGGTTAAAAGACTTTGTAAATTACCTACCATTACTAACTTTGGTCTAGGGGTTACGAGTTACAAGAGTCGGTAGTGGGTAGGTACCTAGTAAGTTTTAGGTCCATTTTAATTTATAAAAGACTAGCTGCTGCCCGTGACTTCATCTGCGATCCAAGACTAAAAGTAGCCTATGTCCTTCTCCAGGTCATAATCTACCCATGTGCCAAATTTCATCTAAATCCATTTCAGCCGACGTTTCAGCATGAAAGCGTAACCAACCAACAAAGAAATAAACTTACTTTCGCATTTATAATTATAGTTTGGATTCACTATAGTAGTACCTACGTAGCTTAAAGCGTAGCATATAGTTTTATACAAAATTAAAGCTTAACATTTTTCCGATGTGAAATATATAATATAATTCAGCTTTTACTCAAATTGACGAAAGCGGACAAAATGAAAGCGTATAACGCAATTATGTACCATCATAATCATTTTCAGATTGTCTCCCGTTCCCTCTGTGCGTTCAATCGTGATTGCTGTCTTTCGAACGTTTATCTGTTCTTTTATTTTCATAATTTGGCGTTCATTGGTTCATTTGTCTTTTCATCGATCCATACAAATAGGTTGTTTTGTCACTGTTGAATTCATTCACACAGCACGATTGTTCAAATAATGGCCCGCACACGCAACTGCGTTTTGTTTGCGATCGGTCTGATTTGATTACGTTATACCTGATGTTTGTGTTCCCTGACGCAGCGTAGTGGTTATTTTTATTGGTCAAAGAATCAGCATCGCCATACAACGTGGCAATACTGCCAGCATTTTGGGCAATGTTCCCGTTGACAGCGATGCGGACGAATTTTTTGATGCCCTGTAATTATTTTGCTTCCTTTTTCATATAAATGTACATATTATTATTTTAAGTCTGTCTTATATGATGTAAATATTATCTTGATACATAAAAATATTACAGGTTTTTTATCTAGTGGAATCTGACGCATATACCTCCTGGTTACCCATTCGCCATGCGATGGCCATCCTCAACATATATCTAGGTACAATTCTCTGCATATTAGTTAGAGAACTCTGGGATTTTCGACGGATCACGCATAAGTGCTATAATATCCCTTGAAAGGGAAATAAAATTGTTTACTTCAACATAAACAACCAATCTCCAATGCACAAAAAAAGCAATGCAGGCAGACACTGACTGGGTTAGTCGAAATATACACATTGATTTAGAAATTTTAAATTAAAGAATATTATCAAACAATAGAATGCATACTTCTTTAATCTAGCAACAGAAAAAACAGTAATTTTCTTTCATATGAAACAAGATTAATTGACAAAGACCGCATGCTGGTAGACGAGACAAAAGCCCGTCGCAAGACACGGCATGCATAATAAAGCAAGTGGTCCAACCAGCTAATAATGCATACCTAGCTCCCCCTCGTGTCTAGAATATGAACGAACTGCTGAAACGAAACACTTGGTTATACAAAACATTTTGTCTAATAAGCTGGACGTTTTTAAATTAGCTATAAAAAGTAGGGAAACGTGTGTCTGGAATTTGGGAGCTCTTAAACTAATATGTACGGTGGAAAGTGTTGTGGTTTTATATTTTGGGTGAGGGGAAACTGGGTTTTTAGTGGACCGCAATAACGATGCAAATTACGCTGTGAAAAATAATATTGCTGTACATAAAGTGTTTAGTTTAAAGTTAATAACTGCTACTATGTTGGCAACTGCAACTTAAAAGCGATTTGGCGAGCTGCAATCGTTATCATAATATGCCTTTGCGCCTATAAGTATTTTTTTCTCTCTTATGATTAAGACAACCTTATACGCGGTGTATATCAGCGTACGATTGTGAACACCGTTAGTTTACAATATATTTCGCGAGATTGTAAACTGTCGAGAAATTGTGAATTATTACATTATAACGTATTAATTTTCGATAGTTTATAATCTATCTATATCAAATCGTCTAATTGTGAACGAGCCTGTGCTTACTGATAGGGTTTTGGCGTTAGCCGAATTGGTTACAGTAACTAAGCAAGGCTACCCCGACGAAATAGGTTAGGTTTTTTTTTTTTTTTGAGGATGGGAATTCATCAAATGACCCCTCCCGCTCTGGGTGGAGCGGAAGGGAGTGTCAGACTCTTACTGACTAAAACCCACCCGTGTTCCATCCTTAGCCCTTTATGTTCCAGGGCAGCGGTAACCCTTTCGGACGATCCCGCTACCCCGGCAGGCTTCGGCCCTGTCGGGCCCAGTCAATCATGCTGACATCTCTTTGAGGTACGCGTGGAACACATACGCGCCGTCCGGCACGGGCCTGGTCCTGATCGGACGGAGACCTACCTATTGCTCTCCGCCCGCAGGCCCGCGCCTACGGTGGCCGGGAGTCGTCACGCGGCTCCCGACGCCCGGAGCGTCTCCCGCAGCGGCTGAGGCGTAAGGATCTCTCCCTCACCTATCCCGCCACCTCCATCGCTAGCATGACTGCTTCGCAGAAGGAGGTGACCACCTCCCACTCCCTCTCGCCCCGGACCATGGCTTGAACCAGGGCCGGACGCGAGAGGTCGCCGCCGCTGCCGATCGCCTCTACGAGGACACGGCGGTGCTCTGCCCAAGCGGGGCAGACCTCCACCGTATGCTCCACCGTGTCCTCTTATAGAGGCATAAGGAACAGGGTGTAAAGTTCACTCATACTCTATAGAAAAGGGAGGATCCTCCGACCAGACGGGTGTTGTGTCTGGCGGGCAATTGCCCAACGATTGATGTTGGGAAACTGTATCTATGCTAATTGCGCGGTAAACTCTGCTTGCGAGATGCAGGATTTGCGTGACGTCAGTATGACGCGTTGTTCGCATGTGGCGTTGTAGATACCGCTACATCACTCCCCTCCGGAGACCGGAAGTCGATAGTGGACTGAGTCTTGTATCTTGCGATGCTTGCCAGGCCAGCTGAGGTTCCAGTGAGTCGGAACCGATTGCCGCATAGTTCACGGTGAGTCGGAACTGTCTGCGGAGTTGTCCCCAGTGAGTCGGGGTGGCGCTGCGTTATATTCCAGTGCGTCGGATGTACAGCGCCGGGTTGAGGCTGGCTGCTGCGTCGACCAGGAGAGGGTGCTCTGCTTGTTGACCGGCCGAAAGTGCAGTGTGCTGTGCCGAGGTTGCTGATGAGGCTGAGGGTGATGACCAGGTATGCGCGGACGCTGCATGCTGGTGGTCAGGATACCCGTTGAAGCCGTGGATGCTGGCTGGCTGGGTGACTCGCCGCTAAAGCTTGCGGGAGTGATGATGATGACGTCACGCTGAAGTGTTTGCACGAAGGCTGCGCTGACGTTCATGTCCGGGGTCACCAGTATAGAGGTATGAGGAACAGGGTGTAAAGTTCACTCATACTCTATAGAAAAGGGAGGATCCTCCGACCAGACGGGTGTTGTGTCTGGCGGGCAATTGCCCAACGATTGATGTTGGGAAACTGTATCTATGCTAATTGCGCGGTAAACTCTGCTTGCGAGATGCAGGATTTGCGTGACGTCAGTATGACGCGTTGTTCGCATGTGGCGTTGTAGATACCGCTACACTCTGAGCAAATAGGTTAGGTTAGGTTAGAACTGTGACCAAACTCGCACTACTTTCAAGTTAGTCGCAGTTACTTGGCTATTTACTATCACCGCAATGTATTCTATTGTGGGTGTAGGTACTGGAAGATATTTAATTAGAAATAAGCATATGCTTTGTTTATATTTTTCTGACCCTTACTTGCTGTCTGTTTATAAATGTGTGTACCTACATAAACTGTTAAATAAAATAATATATATATATATATGACGGAGTCATTTGTTTGACTATTCGGAACGCTAGCGCCATCTCGTGGCGCTAGACAGAGTCTAGCCTGACTTCGTGGAGGTGGACAAGAGGTACAGTACAGGAGCGGTGTGAGCAGAGCTCTCGAGGACATCGAAACATTGGACATCATACGAACAACATGTGCTTAGAAACTGTCTTGCGTTCCGTATCGTTGAGTTGTGGATCTACAGTGTGTGATTCGCTAGTGTGACTGACTTGTTCGTGAATTGTAATCTGATTTGAACTGCAAACCGTTTTACTATTGCGCTATAACCAACACTACCCATAGTACGCCCACAATAATTAAAATATACCTGATGTTAACGAGAGACAGACATACCTTCTCCGACATATATGTATATAATAAATATTAGAGAAAGAGAGAGTAGCGAGCGAGGATAGTGTGAGTGAGTATAGTAGTAAGTATGTAGTAGTGTAGTGGGTGTAGTAGTAGTGTTATTTTGTGTTTATTATAATCGGTACTATCAACTACATAGTATTCAACCAACACTAGAATCAACACTAGAAGCTCCGGAAACCCTTCACAGTTGCTAACCCCGCAAAGTAGAACAGTAACACAAATCGCAGGTAACTCAATTCAATAAAGTCACCTTAGTATCTCTGGTATTACATAATATCGCCGGCTACGCTGTACCGAGAGCGCCCAGAAACGCTTTTTGCATATTTCATATCAGATTTCATGAGAGGGCCTTGAAAATGTTGCCTGGGTTTGTTTGCAGGAATATGGAGGCAGTGTTATCGAGTTAAACGAGACATGGGATTTAAAAATTTGTTAATAAAAATAAATGAATTGTGATATGAGTTGATCTACGTGAATGATAAATTTTTGAAGTGCTTGAATTCGGGTTTTTGTTAAATTATAAATGATTTTATTTCTGTAAGTAGGTTTGTACAAACACTTTTTTAACTAGATGAGGTCGGCGTTTCCTATCTGACTACTCTGAGAAAAAGTTCGAAATAAGCTCAGAGGTTTTGATGAATAAAGAACAGTCTTACCTCATCACAACGACATGGTGATCAAATTTTATTAGAGGGTTATTCTGATGATCTTGGTAGATATTTGTCAAACTACATATGTCCACCTCCTACAGCTAGCCTGTATGAACCAATGATTAAATAAAGTTACTGTTTGCGGCTAAATATCGTCTCGATCCAGTTACGATATCAGTTCGGATATTATGTATACCCTTCCTTGACATCAAAAAGTCTTCAAGTTATAATAGTAATATCTTGTAACATAATGTACATACTCACAGTTATCTTCATTCATTCCTCCAGGTCAGAACAAGCATTCTGTTACCGTTAGGCGCTGATCTGATTATTTATTACGACACGTTTCATCCACAATCAGTACACAGACACAGCTCCATCTTTAAGATGACTGTTGACTGCACAGTGTGTTGTTAACTGTTTTCTACCTCCCTTTCTTTAATTTCATTTTTCCTTTGGTTTTTTATAAGTTTAGTTACTTGTCGCTACACGACAATCTCTGACACGTTATGAATAAATATCTACAACCACTATCCATAAGAACGACGACAGTTAAGTAGTTAAAGATAAGTTATTCTCATAGTTTATGAGGCATTAAACATGGACACATTTTATGTCCTGCAAACGACGGACGAGAATACAAAAGATAGTGTCGATAAAGACGTCATCACACGACATATTTCGCGCGTATCCTCGGTCAGGGGATATACAACGACGTTCTACTGAATCGAAATAAGTTTTCGGTAGCTTATGTCTAACCCGCGGATATCGAGTCGAGGCATTAACTTTTCCACTATCATTATTACTGATAGAATGTCACTTTGCCTAGCCCCTTTTACTCGGTTGTCGCTTTAATCTATTTTTGACAAACAGGGTTTGGTAATTTTTTTTTTTTTTATCTTCATATGAGCTCTCCCGCTCTCTGGGCTGAGTGGAAGGGCGTGTCAGACTTTTACTGACTAAAACCCACCCGTGTTCCTTCAGTTGCCTGTGCCAGGGGCCACGGTATCTCTTTCGAACAACCCGCAGCCCCGGAGTGTCGTTACCCTTGCATCGCTAGTTGGATAAAAACTTCGCGAACTTTCTGAGATTATTCATGTTAACTAGAAAAGTTAAATATAAGTAATATGACTTTTAACTTTATTTACATGAAACATTAATATATCCCTTTCATTTGTTTTACTGCAGGGCAAAGGCCAATGGCTCAATGTTAGCTATTAATCCTTGTATTTGTAAGAATCACAAATACAACGATTAATAGCTAACATTGAGATAATTTGTTACAATATTATTCAGAGTTCAATTTCAATGAATTTCATACGGTTGATGTGTGTATGCAAAGGTTAGTTTACTCCCTGACTTGCACGAAAACTAATATCACCTAATGATGTTAGCTTACCAGCGAATTAACGTGCTCCTGGTGGCGCCGAACGGATCAAGTCAACGAAGCTTAGCTCAAAGATTAATGGACATTATTATCATTCATCATATTATTAGGTATTTCTCGAACGTTAATGAACTTGACATAGGGTTGGTATTAAACAGATAAATATATGTACTTACGTAAGACGGAGGACACCCTATCAATTTGGCGTCAAAGTGTCTCGAATATTTTGGTCAGATTGTCGGTAACGACGAGTTACAAATAGATAAAAAACTCTTTACGTGTGTATTCCCCGAAATGTTACATACATGTGTTTATGTACCTACTTCCACCCGCTTTTTTCCAGTAACGCTTTGCCAAACCAAAGGATCAAACTCGGCTCATTACTCGCGCTTGAGACCACTAGACCATTGAGGAATCCAGTTATCCAGTTAGCGGCTTCCTTCCTTTGAAGATATTTGGAGATAGCCTAATTATCTTCAAGTAGAATTAATTCACATAATAGCACTAATTGCTATTCGACTAGTTAGAGATTATAAGCCTTCCGCTAAGTACGTGTAATGTAGTGAGTGTATCTGTAATATTAGGCCACGATGTCAGTAATACGGCCTGGCTTTGTAATCGACTTCTCAGATAATGATGTCGCCGCGCACGCCATTGTTGATATGTTGATGCAGCTTGAATTACTGCGCGAAATTAGATCATAATTATTTTTGACGTAATTTTAAGTCGAAATAATATTGGTAAAATAACAACAAATTCCTCATTGCCATTGAACATGTCTGTCAGACATTGGGCATATTCAACTCACCCCACTGTTGGACAAGAATATAAACTGCTGGCCACGATGTAACTGAGCAATAAAATAGCCTCCACTGCCAGTGATACCTTAACGATCCAGTTCACACTAGACGGTCAGCTCTACTATCACCTAATTGACTGGTTTTACCACGACACAATTACCTATTCATTATGTACTTGCATAGAGAATTACTAACTATATAGATGAGACCCTTTCAGATAAATTTTGAATAACATCGTAAGTGGTTCAACCTAAAACTAACTAAAATAACGTACCTAATTCCAATAATATTCATTAAGTACTGCACTAACACCTAAAGTTTTATATAACAATTAAATTCAGTTAAAAAACTATCAACCACAACCAATTGTAGATTCGAATAAACTTTACCGAGCCGTGAAAGGGTTAGGTCCGAACACTCAGAACCAACCGGATTCATTGAGATTCACCGAAAACTGTTCTTATAGGCTCCACTGAGCTCCCTGACTATTAATATGATGCTTTCCAAGAATCGTAATATCTGGTGAAAGAGGAGCCTGTATAATAGAATCTTTAGCACATAATGTTTTAAACATAAGGGATGTCTCGCATTTGTATGAATACACGGTTTTATTTTGCTTCTGATGTAGGAATGACAGATACGTAGGTATAAGTTTTTGTCAGTTCCTCGTTTTTATGTTACTTATAAAATGGCCGTGTAAATGGGACTGAGGGATTATTTGGTGCGGATACAAAATTATTAGTCTACAACACACCAGACAACTACCAAAAATAAAAAAAATAAAATCATCCCTTGTTTCCTTCATGTTTTACAGCAGAACCCTATAAAACAAATCAGTACAAAAGTTACCGTTTGTATGTTACAAACGGCACGTGTCATTAGTGAAGTATTCGCGCGTGTAAGCATGATCAATACGAATAAGTACGACACTAGGGAAACTTGTGCTGCCACTCAGAGCTAATTGTTACGTTCGAATAAACAGATGTAACTGGCTCATTTGATGGGAAGAGTGTTTTCTTACTTATTTCCTTGCTTCAAGAATAAAGTTAATGCCAATGCATTCAAAATCAAAATATTTTATTTCACATAAACCTGCATACATGGGCACTTATGAAACGTCAGAAGCTAGGTGCACGGTTCTAACTGGTCGTTTCCTATGGAGAAGAGCCGGCAAGAAACTCCACGTTTACTCTTTTAAAAATATTGGCTTTTACAATGTTTTCAAATTACAGTAGGTATGGGAGGACAGCGTACCATTGCCTGCTTTAGAATAACTAAACTAACTTAACAATGCATTCTCATCTGACTATGCATTCTCATCTGATTTAAGCTATAAACATCAGTGACATCCTTTGGAATAAATTATTGCAAATTGAAAAATCTCAATCCACTTATGGGTTCGGACACTTTCGGATTTTTATATACTCATTGACATTGATGAATGTTATACATATACAATGACATGAATATTTACTTCATAAAGTATTATATTATTTTAATTATTGTGAATGTGATTTGGATATAATATGATTTGCATGTTTGGGACACAGAATAGTTTATAACCTGGATTAACACATTTAATCCCAGTAATACGTTCCCGTGGGATTTTTTCAGATATCCACGTGGGAGGAGACGTGGGTAAAAGCTAGTAACCAACATAAAGCTATTACTAAGCCTATCAATTACGTTGGCAAATATTATGTTTTTCATGCAGAGTTAGTCTGTCGCGGGCCATTACTGGCTAAAGAATGTTTTGCAGACATAATGCGTGTGAGTAATTGAGGCACATCACTCAGCTCATAACGAGACTATTTCATGTTCAAGTGCTGGGAACGTTATTCATGTAATATTATGAAAAAAGTAAATTATTCTAGTCATGAAAAGTGGGTGCTTGTTTTTATTCGCTTTTACTCTAAAAATCTCTTGTTATTTTCAGCCTGTCTTGTTCCAGTGTTGGGCTACTTTTTTTTTTCGTAAGTCTGCTTCATGTGTCGCGAATGCGAAGTAATATAGCCTATAGGTACACATCGTGAGGTGGGAGAAAGAGGGGGAGCGCGCGGTGATGGTCGGCGCGCGCGCGCTCATTTCAGTTGGCACCTGAGGGTTAGAGCTAGCAGTATATTGGTGAGCGAACTTGTTCTTTCTCAGTGCATGTCTTCAGATTTACTAGATATTCATACTATATTGCATTTCAGTGTTGACGATGTGTGTGTGTATTGTTTTAACAGCGATCAGATTCAGAAATGATACCAAAACAGATCTGTATTCAGATGCGAGGCTCGCGGTGGCTATAAGGGGAGGTTGGAGGCCACTATGGGCGGAACCCCAAATATCATTACGATGATAATTCAGTAACGGTTATTACAGCGGTAGTTAGATCATAATATTTTCGTACCTAGGCCTATTTTAGAGACATAAGTATAGTAGGTTCAGATATTCGTCATTAAAAGGGACTTGTGGCGACATCATGTGCTGGTTTTTTTATGGGACCACAACAAAACATCCTACTAATATTATAAATGCGAAAGTTTGTGAGGATGAATGGATGGATGTTTGTTACTCTTTCACGCAAAAACTACTGAATGGATTTAGATGAAATTTGGCACACAGTTAGTTTATAACCAGGAATAATATATAGGTTACTTTCTATCTCGATATTCCCACGGGATCGAAACTTATGCGGGTGAAACCGCGGGGAGCAGCTAGTATAATTATATAATTAATACGTATCTACTTCAGAATTTCTATTATTACCTACTTCAATAAAATTAATAACAGAATAATTTTAGTAATTTAGTAAGCTTTTAGTAATTTCTGAGAATATTTTATCACAGCAACGAGCTTAGAGGAGTATTTTATCTTACAAACCTATTGAACGAATATAGACAACGATTAATTTGAAGACACAATTCGCTGAATCATAACTTTAAGCCTGTTTATTACTTATTAATTGATCAAAATACAAACATTTTTTACCTATTTCTTTGATTTTTACAAAATATTAGTAACACATAACATTACATCACGAGTATGAAAACCTAAGGGTAAGGCAAAAGTGGTAGCGGGATCGTCCGAAAGGGTTACCGCTGCCTTGGAACATAAAGGGCTAAGGAAGGAACACCGGTGGGTTTTAGTCAGTAAGAGTCTGACACTCCCTTCCGCTCCACCCAGAGCGGGAGGGGTCATTTGATGATTTCCCATCCTCAAAAAAAAAAAAAAAAGGCTTAAGTGTACCTACGTACACATTTCACCATCTATGTTTAAGTCCCATGTAATAGGGGACGAGCCTATTGCCATCAACAGGGTACAAATCCAGAGCCCGGATTACTACTGAGAAATTCCTGATGAAAAAATCCAATACCACTTTGCCCAACCTGGAAATCGAACCCTAGGTATAGTGGTCATGAGGTCCTCCTCGTGAACACTAGACTGTGACTAAAGTCAATTAATATTTGAATCACTTGCCTTTTATGGTTTTTAGGGTTCCGTACCTCGAAAGGAAAAAACGGAACCCTTAACCCTTTCACTTTGCTGTCGGTCCGTCTGTCTGTCTGTCTGTCAAGACCCTTTTTCTCAAGAACGCGTAGAGGTATCAAGCTGGAATTTATATCAAATACTCAGGTCTACTGACTCTTGGAGCTGTGAAAAAATCTAATTTCTAAGCCAACGCAATCAAAAGATACAGCCGTTTATGCCGCAAATTTCCGAAAATTTTCGATACTCGCAAGGGAATCAAAACGTACAGGGTACTTCCCGTGAACTCAGAATCTTGAAATTTGGTACGAAGCAACGTCTTATAGCACAGATAAAGAAAAAATTGCGAAAACCGTAAATTTTTGGTTACATACTTACAAATTTGTACGAAACCCTCGGTGCGCGAGTCCGACTCGCACTTGACCGGTTTTTTTTTTACTTACGTGTTAACAACCTCCACATTCCACTATCCTGTCATCATTAATTTACCTATACTTCTCCACTGTAACTTCCACACACAGTACCTACCTACCAGTAAAATGCAATGAATCACACACATTTACCAGACAAGCCACATCATAACATACGACTGCTTATCATTCTTGGATTTAACCTAATATACGATCATTTGCCTAACGTCATAATGCTTTTTACGATACTACAATGTATGCGCTCTCATATTTCTTTAAGAGAAAATACCTACATTTCTCTTACTTTCCCCGTTTCCAAGGGGAAATAGGGCTTTATTGAAAATAATTGAAGAAGCAAATTAAGATCCTATTTGAATAATGTATAGAGTAAAGTTAATATTATTATCTTTTAAAAATTTTTCATTCCGAATATTCTCGTTTTATTTTACCGTTAATCGCTACATTATAAAACAAAGTCCCCCCGCCGCGTCTGTCTGTCTGTCAAAAACTACCAAACGGATTTTTATACGGTTTTCACCAATGGGCGGAGTGATTCCACACCGGGACCAGGAGACTTAATCAACTTCTGGAGGGAGGTGGGCTGGTTGGAATTACCACTGACGGCCACCATGGACACACAATGGTCCACTTGAACGACTAAGTGCGGCAACCAAACCTATAACATAGAACATAGATTCCTGAAGCAGGTTTTAGAGTAACCACATACAATTCATTAATGGTTTTGTGTAAATTGCCGAAATTTATAGATGATTGTTGAAAAGGTCGGAATCATGCCGACTGGAAGCTTTACAGACGTGCGCCGCGTAAACCAATATATGATGATGATGATGAAAACAATTTATATATTATTACTAATTGCGCCCCACGGTTTTACCCGCATAAGTTTCGATTCCGTGGGCATATCGGGATAGAAAGTACCTATGTGTTTATCCTGGTTATAAACTATCTGTGTGCCAAATTTCATCCGAATCCGTTCAGTAGTTTTGGCGTGAAAGAGTAACAAACATCCATCCATCCATCAATCCATAGAAACTTTCGTGTTTATAATATTATAGTAGGAAAGTAGGATTACGGGATTATTTCCCTCATAAAATATTTCAACACATAAATTATATTCCTTTTTTTAAATAAAATAGCTGTAAGGCTAATTTATTATCATGAATGATTATCTCCCACACATTGTAGGTATCTAAATGGTGATAAATTCATTTCAATTTCCATTACCATACCTAGCTGGTGGCGGAAAATTGTGCCAAATGTGCTCATTATTTTTGTTGTAAATGTGTTGATCCCTGATAAATAACTGCCTATACTTCGTGTGCATACATTTATTTTGAAAAAACGGAAGGCGGCAGAGGGGAACAAAGTTTTATTAATAGCCTCCATATTTTTCTGAAGCCACCCAAAAGCCGAGAGGAATAAAGGCGCCAAGATAAAAACAATGACATTTTTACAGCACATCATTCGGCATGAGACAACTTCGTGGATAGAATTATTTCCCTAATCCAAAATGTTTTAAACTCCTGCAACCTTCTGTTGCCCTGGTACTTTCGACCGTCCCTTATCATTATTTTGTTTTTATTACTGCTTTGTGCTTTTTTACGACAAAAGTGACCGGAGTACCTACCTACCCCACATATTTTTTGTTTCAAAACATTACTCTTTTTTTCGCTTCACAAAAATATTTTTATCTCACGGGTACTTAATCTTCATGGTTAATAAACTTGATGAAATGCTGAAATAAAAGATCATTCAGTAACCTCAGGAAAATTAATAAAATCGTGACTGAAAATAGGACCTAAATCCTCGTGAAACTGTTAGTATTTTTCTGTATTCTAGACATCCTGGACTTGTGATTCATAATATCCTTTTTAGGGTTCCGTACCCCATGGGACTCTATTACTAAGCCTCCGCTGTCCGCCCGCTCGCGGCTGTCTGTCCGTCCGTACGTCTGTCAGTACACCGTTCATTTCGTTCCTGCGATACAGCCCTCTCATGAACCGTAATAGGTAGACAGTTTAAATTTTCACAGAGTGAATGAATTTCTATTGCCGCTATAACAACTAATTATAAAAACAAAATTAGGTTAAAAATGAAAAGGGGTCTCCCTACAAGAAACGTGTTTTTTTTACCTTGTGGCACGGAATCCTTCGTGTGCGAGTCTGAGTCGCATTTGGCCGCTTTTTATTACGAGTACAAGTTTTTATTTAGTTTCACCTGTCCTGATGTTTGTCTGTAATCAAATCTTGCAAGTTAAATTTGATCCACTTCCCAGTTACCGATTGAGCTGAAACTTTGCATGCATGTGTAAATCGGACGACAATGCAAAATGGAGCTGATCTGATGATGGAGCTGGAAGATGGCCATAGGAACTCGGTAATTAAACGACACAACCCCATCGAGTTCGGGCTCGTATGATTCGGCTTGACGATTACTTTGGTGCTAGATGGTAACCAGGGTCTGATGCTGGAGCTGGCAGATAGCCATATGAATTCGGTAATTAAACGACACAACCCCATCGAGTTTGGGCTCGTATGATTCGCCTTGACTAGTCCTTTGGTGCTAGATGGTAACCAGGGTCTGGTGATGGAGCTTGAAGATGGCCATAGGAACTCAGTAATTAAGTGACACAACCGCGTCGAGTTTAATTCGTCTTGATGGTGAAAATGGTCCACCCATCAAAAATGATCCACCCCCATTTTTGATGGGTGGACCATTTTTGAAGGGTGGTGAGTGGTGGTGGTTTGGTGGACGTGAATATGCGACCCCATGTTTGGGAAAATAAATTCGTTCGTTCGTTGACGGAAGAACACTGCTACGCGCTACAAACTACGCCGTAGTCAATCTCGCATCAAAAATACTAAAAAGTTAAAAATAAAGTTCAAAGAAAAAAAAAATTTAAAAACAAGCTTTTATTACTTGTTAATAAAAAGAACTAAAAAGTTAAAAATAATTTAAGTTCTTTTTTTTTTTTACCTAATAAGTATTTTCGGCTCTTAGAAGTCTTAGCAGGAAGACTACAAAATGTCTCTCCTGTTTAGAATGCATCCAATAACAGATATCATACAGCTGCAATCTACGGCATCTGTTATTCCTACATAATTAGATAAGTGCTAAGTAAACATGTCTTCTTTCTTTCTTTCAGTCTCTGTATAACTTATTGAAAATTGATCACAGGAGATGAATCACGTGCCCCTCACGATTCTTATAGCAACAGGGTTCGTATTACGTGGTACTAATGTCATTTTGATTCCAGTGCGAAAAAAGGATGGTGCTATCGCTCCGTCTCTCTCATCTGCCTCATCTGCCTAGCCTTTTCCCAACTATGTTAGGGTCTGCTTCCAGTCTGACCGGATGCAGCTGAATATCAGTATTTTACATGGAGCGACTGTCTATCTGACCTCCATAACCCAGTTACTGGGTAATACGATACCCCTTGGTAAGACTGGTTGTCAGACTTTCGGGCTTCTGACGACCCGCAACGACTGTCAAAGCTCCACACATGACAGCCTGGACCAACGGCTTAACGTGCTGTCCGAGGCACGGAGGGGTCTTGGTATGTGAAGGTGTTAATAAAACCCATCCACGGACCAACAGCGGCAAGCGTAGATTAACCTGATCGATTGACCCGTGCAGCTGTTGTTACTTAGTCACAACCCCCGCCCCCGTTTCTCTCTTACACTGGAATCATGAGTGCCTTAAGCCGTCATAATACGCCACCAGACTCCTTTAAGAATCTTGACGCCAACATGTTAGGGAAACAACATAGAGAACAACAAAGACAACATTAAATTTTTAGTAGAGGGTCACTTCCCCATTGAATGTGAGTGGAGAGTGGGCAGTCCCTGAGGTCAAATAAATGCTTTTAATACACAACCAAGTATTAAACTCTGTGCACAAAGGCTCAAAGGTCACTTTGGTGGACATTTTCTTTAATAATTAATGGAACGACACACGTGTCAAAACATTAATTTTGACCTTCACCTATTCGAAATTAGAGAACTATAATAAACAATAGAAATTATAGAGTAGTGATGGCCCAGTGGTAACGGCCCTGGCTTACGGGCTGCAGGTCGTGGGTTTGAACCCAGACAGGCGCTTTACTTTGTATACGTTAATTCATCACCGCCGCTTTCAAAAACGGTGAAAGAAAAAAAAATTGCATTTGATAGCCTAATCCTTGAGAAAGGTTATAGACTGTTTAACATCACGCTATGGCACTTAGAAGCCACACAAAAAAAAGAAAATCAGACGCTACGCGAAAACGAAGTAATAGCACGGGCGGGCGATGTGATGCGACGGAGGACCCGTCCCATCCCGACGTAACGCAAACCACGTAAAGAATGCACTGAGTGATCTTGAAAGGCGTTTTAAGCGTATTACGCAATTACCCCGCAGGGATCATCGTGATAAACTCTCTCCTATAGCATAAACCCAAAACAAATGCTAGCCAATCCATAATACTTATGAACAGGCGCCAATTTACCAAAGAAATAGGTCACGCCGACTAAGCGTTCTAGCTGACCGCTGAAGGCCTAATTAATGAGCCATCATTGATTGATGGCGTTACAGGGCTTCAGCCAAAGCTGAATTACTAACCGAAAATCATAGAGCAGCTAGATAATGAGACTAGTAATAGCTACCTTTGTTCGTTAGCTGACACAGCCGAATTAAGGACAAAGAAGATAGTATTTATTAATATCTATTAGAAATGAAATATTTATATTGCAAGGATTTCCTTTGAAATGAAATTAGGACAATAGACTATTTTTCTTGAGAATTTTTTAGAGTAGGTTTCTACCTTTTTGGAAGATACGACGTTTGTTTGACTTATCTTTGCGATTATTCAATACTGTGTTCCTTTAAAAAGATATATTATTATGTTTAATACTAGCAGCGCCCCGGGGTTCCACCCGCATGAGTGTCGATCCCGTAGGAATATCGGGATAAAAAGTATTATATTTGTTATTCTGACGTATAAGCTACATTACTGTCAAGTTTCATCAAAATCCGTTTACTAGTTTTTGCGTGAAAGAGTAACGAACATCCATCCATCCATCCCTGTTGTACTCCGAAGCCCAAGTACTCACGGTGTGCGGTCCATGGCCCTATACGGGGCCCCGGTATGGGCGCGTTCACTGCGGCTTCGAGCCGCACACTACCTGAACGCGCCCCAAAAGGTGGTAGCCGTAAGGCTACTCCGGGGGTACCGCACGATCTCGGGCGAGGCAGCAAGCCTCCTTGCCGGACTGCCACCATGGGATCTGGAGGCGATAGTCCTCGCGCGCCTGTATGACTGGCGCGCGGAGGCACTACGTCGGGGGGAAACTCTGCACCCGCGGCAAATCGCTGCGGAGCGGACGGACCTCCGGCGCGGTCTCATGGTGGAATGGAAGGCGCGACTATCGCAACCCAGCGCAGGGCACGCCACGATAGCGGCGATAAGACCCCTCTTTGAGGAGTGGCTAGAGAGGCGTCACGGCGCTCTCACCTACCGCCTGACGCAGGTCCTCTCCGGACACGGATGTTTCGGGAGGTTCCTGCACATCATCAGGCGGGAGGAGACGCCCGGGTGTCACCACTGCGAGGATCGCCCAGAGGACACGGTGGAGCATACGGTGGAGGTCTGCCCCGCTTGGGCAGAGCACCGCCGTGTCCTCGTAGAGGCGATCGGCAGCGGCGGCGACCTCTCGCGCCCGGCCCTGGTGCAAGCCATGATCCGGGGCGAGAGGGAGTGGGAGGCGGTCACCTCCTTCTGCGAAGCAGTCATGCTAGCGAAGGAGGTGGCGGGATGGGCGAGGGAAAGATCCTCACGCCTCAGCCGCCGAGGGAGACGCTCCGGGCGTCGGGAGCCGCGTGACGACTCCCGGCCACTGTAGGCGCGGGCCTGCGGGCGGAGAGCAATGGGTAGCTCTCCGTCCGATCAGGACCAGGCCCGTGCCGGACGGCGTGTATGTGTTCCACGCACGCCTCAAAGAGATGTCAGCGTAGTTGACGGGGCCCGACAGGGCCGAAGCCTGCCGGGGTAGCGGGATTGTCCGAAAGGGTTACCGCTGCCCTGGTACGTAAAGGGCTAAGGAAGGAACACGGGTGGGTTTTAGTCAGTAAGAGTCTGACACTCCCTTCTGCTCCACCCAGAGCGGGAGGAGTCATTTGATGATTTCCCATCCACAAAAAAAAAAAAAAAAGTACTCACGGTGAGAAAACTCTATATCCTCCGCACTGTCTTACGTCGACATTCCACGATGCCGCTAGATAGACATCTATCCAATCGGCGGATTGGCTTTCCTATTTGTGAATCTGTCCAGTGTCGTTCTGCGCTTGCCCGACGACACTTTCGTGCCCAAAGCTCGCGAATGTAAAACGCAAAATTAACAAAAACCTGTCAATTTATAAGCTTACCCTGCACAAGGTCAAGCAGAGTCTTAAGTCATGGTTACTGTCCCTCAATTACGACGAAACAGAGCAAATTATTTTAACTCTTTCATAATTCCAATATTATACCCTACGAGAGGCATTCAACTTCACCCTGTACTCGTAATCCCAATCAACCTGAACTTTCAATTCAATTTACACTCACACACACACACACCCTCTCACACACACTCATACGCATACTACACGCAAGCACACAGTCACCAATACAGGCTT
Source organism: Apamea epomidion (assembly GCA_947507525.1). Classification (NCBI taxonomy): domain Eukaryota; kingdom Metazoa; phylum Arthropoda; class Insecta; order Lepidoptera; family Noctuidae; genus Apamea; species Apamea epomidion. The sequence goes on from OX382238.1 coordinate 14,642,192, forward strand.
TTCTAACAAACAATTTTTATTATTATTATTCCATTTTATTTTTTTATTTTTTCTTTAAGTAGTTTGATGTTTTTCTAATTATTATTTTCTTTGTTTTTTACTTGTTAATCTTATTGCATAAAATTGAAATATTTCCTCCTGGGAGAGGGCACTGGCTCTTGTAACACAGGTTAACCACCTAGCACAAGTGTCTGGGACTTCATACAATTTGTAACCACTTTATGTAATAAAGATTATTAAAGATCCTCACAAACATTCACGTTTATAATATTATAGTAGGATTAGTAGGATTCTTGGTAGAATAATTAAAACATACTTTTTGTGACATGATGATAAATCGAACTTCATTGATTTTATTCGTTACACCATCAGCCTTATTTCAGCCAATAGACGCCCACTGCTGGACATGGGCCTCAGCGTCACCACATTGACTAGTCCTGTGCTACGGTACAGTCACGAGCAAAAGTATGTATACACTCGGCTTTATTCAAATGCGATTTACTCCTTTATTTTTTAATGAAATTTTATGTTGTTGTGGTGTTACGAACATAGCAATTTCAATCCCATAGGTTTATGTAATGTGGCGTATTTCAACGTTGCATTCGTTATTTCACGAAAAAATCTAAATTGAAACTTGCCAAGTGTTGACATATTGGTGCTCGTGACTGTACACCATATTGAATGCTTTTTCTTTAATTTCTTCGTTATGTTTTACTATTAATAATCTGCACCTGCTCAGGTGGAGATTCATTGACGATTCCACCTTGGAGTGTAAATGTGGTGCTGTTCCACAAACGATGGGACACTTAATATCAAGTCAGCTGCATGTTAGAGGAACTGATGGTCGCTAGCGATGGCGGCAAACACGTAGCCGAATTCTGGGCCGAGTCCATTTAGATTCCCATCGAAACGCTAAGAAGAAGAATAGGTACTCGTCAATAACAATTATTCGACAACTGCAACTATATAACGTCACAAACACAACTAAAACCGACAAAACACTCGAGATCAACTCCTTTGAAACACGGTCAGAATACCGGCCGTCCCTAAAGCGAGTATCCTTTGTTTGGGCAAAGATGAAGAGACTGAAACAATACAGACACTGGCACAATAAACGTGTGAAGATATATATCCTTTGAGTACACGGCTAGATTCGAACAAAAACAACGTTTACATAGCTTCAGTTGGGTGATAGTCACCCTTTCTTTACTAAATATTATAGTTGAATAAGCAGTGTGTCTCTGAACTAGTGAGAGTTTTAATGTTTAATGGATTATCGTTTACAATAAGGCTACGTACGCACTGACAGGTGGCTGGCTTAGCGCCTAGAGCCTAGTGAGTTAACATCCTTCGATACACGCTAGGCGACTATAGAAGGCGCTAAGCACGATTGCGGCCGGTTGCGAAAATTCTAGAATGTTCGGTTCACTTCGCTACTTGCAAGGTGACTCGCTAGGATCTAGGTGCTAAGAACTGGCCAAGCCACCTATGCGTGCGTACGTACCTAAATTAAACTACTAGAGACAGAAACAAAATCGGATAAAACAAAAGTATCGATGTAAACAATTTTGTCTAACAAATTGCATTACACAACACTATAAGCCGTGGTACAGACGCCAGCAGGTCAAGCTACCCGAAACTGTCAAATTTTCCCAATCAACCTTAAACCGTAATGTTTTAAAGATAAAGTTGAAAATCTATTAAAGAAATTTGACAGATTGTAGCAGCTTAATGTGCTGGCGTCTGTACTTAATGATAATAGGTAAACTGACAATTCACCCACATATTTTAAGTATCGTCACTCCTGGTGTTATATTTGTTTCATATCGTCTCTTTTTTTGCGTAAATTGTGTTTTTAAATAAGATTTATAGGATAAAATTCTAAGCAAACGACGAAAGCACCCCCTTAACTTAACCAAAAGATTGAGCACCTCTGCTTTCCTCTAAAGATTAATAAAATCTTAATCTGGAACAGCGTGATAAACGCAATGTTGAGGTTGTTCAATTAAATTAATGGTCCCCTAGATGCTGGTTACCACAGAGAAGCAATAAAAACAGAATGGATCCTGGACTCTTCCACTTATCCCGTTTTGTTTCGTGATAAAAGTCCTGAAGTTAATTCAGCTGGACGCTTGTTTAGAGATTGCGAGCACTGTGATAGTAAGTCAATTTATTTTTCATGGAAGGGAAACTCTTAGATATTTCTTGAAGCTACGTTTGTAAAGAAAATGGGACAGGTTCAAAGAGTTTCGTGTGTAAATATAATTAAATCTTCTAAGAGCGTGTATGATTCTGTGAATTCAGAACTGCGGGGTAATTAATAACACATTACAAGTAGCAATGGCTTTTATATTGACAGTTCAACAACATTCATTGGGTTATTTATGTTGTTGAGCAGGCATATTTTTCGAACACGTAATATATTTTAAATTGATTCAGATTGTGATTGATCGTGTGTTACGCAATTAGGGTGGCACTTTGACGATAATCTTGTCGGAACCAATTAAGTAAATATGAAAGTTAATCTTCTTTGTTATTAAGTAATGTTTTTTGAATAACCGATTAGCAATAGTATACTTGATGAAATTATCCGGAAAAGAACCGAAGTTACCGACATAGCTTGCAGAGTAAGAAAACTGAAGTGGCAGTGAGCTGGCCATGTCTGTCGAAGGACTCGTCTGCTCCAGCGGCCATCTGGGCCGCTGGAGCAGACGAGTCCTGGAGTGGAGACCGCGTATTGACAAGCGTAGATACTTAAACGTAGTGTGTGACGCCCCCCAGCTAGATGGACGGACGATCTAAAAAAGGTGGCTGGGGTAGACTGGATGCGGAAGGCGGAGGACAGGTTGTTCTGGCGCAGTCTGGGGTCTCCCAGACTGCGCCAGAACAACCTGTCCTCCGCCTCAGTCCAGTGTTGGACATAGGCGTCTGCCTATGTCCAGCAGTGGACTGTGATAGGCTGAGTTGATTGATTGAATAGTATACTTATGCTTATGATTTTGAATAACCCACGGTAATTTAAAAAAATAAGAATTGCCCTCTAACTTACCTTCTCATCAAAACTTATACAAGCTTAACTTACCACTATTTGCACTAGCCGAATATTCATCGAAGCTTAGAGGCGTTCTCCTTAAACCAGTGAAAACTTAAACCAGGGAATTAGCCAAAGAGCTTCCCAGAAATGCAACGAAAACTTCTTAGAGGCTATAGCTAAGTGTATGACGCATGGCTAGTGATGTGTATATGTGGTATAGCGGTCTGGGAAGCCGACAATCCTCTTATTTCCCGGCCGTCGTCCGCAGCAACCCGCACTTACACTAGTGCAGTGCAAAGTGGACTCGATGCACTCGAATGCATCGACATTATTAGGGTTGCTGTCAATGTACGTATTTGGATTTAAATTGGTCAAATTTAAAATATTTATTTTGTTCTCCAACATTTCTTTGTTGGAGAACAAAATAAATATTTTAAATAAGTATTGAAGATTCGGGTTGAAAAGTGATAAAAATGGGGAGCCATAAAAACATATTATGATGTACAATGAGAATAATGTATATTCCTACAAGTTTTCTACCATAATTTTAGATAACAAAGCATATAAAACAAACAGAAGTCCAATTCCCGTAATTAAAAACGTTCAAAATCTAGTCGCAATCTCATCTCAGTGACAATCAATACCAAAAATGTAGGGAAATTAGAGGTAATTTTGACAGATTGAGACTGAGATCAGACTGTGAACGTTCTTAAAATTACGAAAATTGCCCCCCAGATGTCACGCACAGTGGTATGAAAGATCAGCTAAACGGTATAAAAACGCAGACAAAAACATTTCCAGAAATCCGACCAGAATATTTTTGTACAAACAGAAATGAATTGCCGAAAACAAGCAATTGATTCGGCTAAACGGCGTATAGTATCCGTAAACAGGATATCTGAGACAACCCTAGCTGTTACAGTGACTACTCTTTTCCGTGACCACGTGAAATCGAGCGAGACGCATTAGTATCGATAAAACCGTACAATGATGTACGTAGTTACATCGATTCTATTTAATCGAGAAAGAAGCACTGCGAATGACCTATATGGCTGTTATGTAACTATTTATTTGTACAGTATTGTTACAGTATTTTATCTTTTCAAAGGCTTTGACAGTAAAATTATTTAAAGTAAGAAGCCTTGGAAGATTTTTGATTATTGTGCTATTTAGATTCAACCAAATGTAAAGAAACGACATGACTTCTTACGATATAATATTGTCTTAATTCCCAAGTGTTTAAGTATATATGGCGTAAATAGTATGTTTCGCATAACTTGATTTCTATAATTTGAAAGAAAGAAAATACATTTATTTAGCTCAGACTAAAAGATATATAATACACCAGATACATAGGTACATCAGATAAAAACAAAAAAATAAAGATTAAAAATAAAGTGAAAAAAGTGAGTGTGAAGTGTAAAAGTGTAAATTTCAATAATTAATACTAAGCCCAACAAAACGGTGAAGGAAATATCGTGAGGAAACCGACATGTCCTAGAACCAAAAATTCGAAGACATGTGACATCTACCAACCCGCACTGGGCTCGCGTGGTGTATTATGCCCACTCCCTCTCACCGAGAGGAGGCCTGTGTCCCAGCATTGGGAACATTATAAACTGATTATGTTGTTATGCAGCCGATCGATTCTGTAAAGTGTGAGTAAGTGAGCTGTTAATAGTGTCAATCCTTAGCATTCGTTCGAATGACAGCTCACTCCACGCTCACTTCACCTAAGTTTTCACGGTGAGATGATTACAGAATCGCACTGCAGGACTCAATAGAAGATGGCGGGATGAATTTAATGCCTACAGACAGGACTGGTCCACACTAGCTCAAAACAGAGACGAATGGAAAAGAGAAAGGGAGGGCTTTGCCCTGCATTTAAATTGTACGCCGTTGAGAGAATGCGTTTTTGACAACTGTCAGTGGGACAATTCTAGTAACTAATATAGATCAAATTGGTAAAACACGTATTCATTTGTATGAAACTGAGCGGTGTCAAGAGCGCATTCTCTCGTTTGCGGCTCTGTCAGCCCCTTTTGATTGCTGCGCCTTGGGTACTCTTTTACTTAACTACAATAAGAACAATACAAACCCTTCTGTGTTGTAGGGAGACAGTAATACAGCAATTATTTAAGTTTAAAAGCAATTACACGTTGAGCGAAATTTAATTTCCAGTCGAGCCTTTGAACGTTTGCAACGACTATTGAACTAAACAAAATAAACAAACATTGCATGTTATTCTTGCATTTGTTTTTATTTACACGTTGATCTATAAATTAATTAAAACGTCACGGTATTCTACACCTACGATGCGATGTGACAATTTGACGCTTGAGTGCATCTCGTGTTGGTGGCATTGGCGAGAATGTTATCGAAGCAAGTACAGTTGACAAAAGATATAGGTAAACAGGCAGAACAGACAGACATTTTGCCATTGCGTTTTTATTATACAACAATTAATTAGAAAATGCGTTCCTGACACCTGCCAGTTGCCATTGGAACTACAATTCGGCCGCTGGGAGAATGCGTTCTGCCTTAGTTTCATACAAATGAATAAGTGTTTTGCCAATTAGGTCTAGTGACTGGAATTGTCGCACTGACAGCAGGGTTCAGATACCCTCTGGCACCCCCAAATAGTCTCACATTCTTTCTAGAGAGGCAGTACGTTTCTAAACTTTAACCGGTTTTCATTCCACCTCCTAGAAATTATGAATTCTCATTCACACACATACCTATTTTCCTTCCCCATTAGCCACATACACCACCATACTATAAAAAACTTCAAACTATACAAGTCTTTAATGGCAGTCACCCAGTTCGCCTGACGGTGGTAACCCAGTATGGAACATTTCAACTAAGATTAGAATTAAGCCAGGCTTAGCACGCTTTTCTCACCCGGTTTTTCTTCTGAGCTTTAAAGATTAGCCCCCGTTCCCACTGGCTCTGATTAAGATTTATGTTAGGGGCATATCTAATACCTACATCCATTTATTCTGTCGCTGTTTCATTTTTTTGCCAGGGTTAAAGTACTTAAAGTTCTTAAAATTGTATGAAAACCTACACGTTAGCTTACGTGTTTTCATAAAATGGAACAAAAACGTTTAAACCCTTAAAAACTATTACCAACTATGATTTTCTCTTTTAACTTTTTACCGGAAATTTGTGAGATTTAGTTTTATCGGCATGACACTGTATTAAATTAAATCGCATCTACTATTTTACATTGGCCACAGTTGTGGTAAATTAAAAGGTTATTATTAGCCATTAATGCCCAAAATGACCAAATGAGCAAAGGCCCAGCAGTGGCACATTATTGGCCTCCCTACTCTCTTTCCACCTCTCCCTGTCCAGAGCTGCCAAGGATCAATCTTTATTGAAGAAGTCCAGCTCATCCTACTGTAAACTAAAAAGTAAAATTCCATTAAAAAAGTCTCTTCGATTTTGCAATTCCCTTTCAAAATACACTCGCGGCCACTAAAACCGGAACACTTCCTCATCTTGCCACGAACACGCTCTCAAATGCTCTCAAAACAATAGTGATTACTTTTTGAAACAGCCACTACACTCACTAATCAAACACATGCGGTGCTTAAGTGCTCTCTCCGATACAATGATCCGCACTTACTGTGACCCACCCTACATTTCAATTGTACAGTTGTTGCGGTCTGGTAATGGAGAATTAGATCTCTTTTCTGTGACTAGGTGTACTATAAAGAAAGACTGAAGTAGGTATATGGACATGATTTGATTTTTGTGTAATCTAAACAATTAAAAAAAATTCAAAAGCTAGTCAATGATAGTGAGTACTTACCTAATTATAAAAATTTAAAAGGTAGGTAATGAGAAGTCTAATCTAATCTAACTAGCCTCCCGCTTCCTTTTCCGCACGATTCTGTCTTTTGCTAGTGCCGGTCAATCTTTCCGTAGGAGTTAAGCTCGTCCCGCCATCTTCGTCTCGGCTTGCAGCGATGGCGTCGTGCGTTTACTGGGACCCAATGGTGGTACTCTTAGCTCATTTGTCATCTGACAGAAATGTCCAGCCCAGTCCCACTTAAGTATTCTGCTCGTCCGTGACCTTGGTTTTGGCGCGCAGTGTTGTGTTCCTTATTCGGTCTGAAATTTTAACCCCCAGGATATTGCGCCCCGTGGCTAGTTTCAATGAGGAAGTGTTGTTAGTTTTTATTGTGGGTATGATTTTAGAATGCTTGGGATATTCATTGTTTATCAAATTGACTACTACCAACGTCACTCGTTAACAGTTGTATGAAATGGCTTTAAGACGGCAAACAGCTGGTTTATTTTACAATAATCTCCTCGTGAAAATCTTAGCTAAAGTGAGCTGTCATTCCACCTGATGCCAGGGGATTGACACTATTGACAGCTCACTTCTTCTAAGTTTTCATGGTGAGATTTTTACAGAATTAATTGGCTGGCGTATTATGTTAATTTAATAAACAAATTTATTTAGCTGTCTGTACTAAACGTACATAAAATGAATCGAAATCCAATCTCAATGCTAAAACATACAGTATTCTATAAAATTACAGCCATAACAAAACAAAATTATTATCAAAACGAGTTTCTGTCCGAATATCCAATAAGTTGAAAAGGAAAACCGGGTCTCATTACTGATTCGCTCAGTCCAAATGTAGTCGGCTCGTGTCAACATGCCTTAAGGGACACGAAATTTTATAAAAAAGATTATAAGACCCCTGAGGAGGCATTGCTGCTGACGGGCGTAGCCAGACGGAAAATTTATCGATTTGTATTTTCCGGTCTTTTATTTAATAGAGAATTATAAAGTACTTACCGCCTTAATAAGAGCATTATAAAGTAGGTAAGTACCTATTTGCCGTCTGAGTTTAACTACCCACTGTGTTTTTGTTTTTATGACAAGCAGACAAAACGGAGTAGCACAATACTATGGGGTAATTGCGTAACACACGAACAGTAGAAATGGCTTTCATTTTGTCAGTTCTGACATCATTCATTTCGTTATTTACGTTTCTTGCAATGGATTAGCAATATCCTTCAAAATTATACTGTGTTACGCAATTAGGATTCTGTATTATTACTAACAACCTCAATATACCCAAGATGGTCGAGACAGACCTCTGGTCGAGAATGCAGTACATTGTCAGGCTTATTAACTGTGACAGACAATGCACATTCAATGACCACTCATGTGGTTGTGAGATAGATGGACCGTACTATGTGTGGTGGTCGATTGAATACTGAACTACTGTTTGTATAAATGTATTTGTGTAAGACAGTAAACTGGTACCATGGTCTTATGGCCATGGATAGTCTGGTGTGTTTGTAGGTAACAGAATAGAATAGAAGACTTTTATTTTCTTTTAAGACAATGTAAAATAAATGTAATGTAAAATAAAAATTAAAGGGGATTTTATTTGTATTATTTGTTGTTATAACTGTCACATACTCTGTGAAAATTTCAAGTGTCAACCTATAACGGTTCAAATTCAAGATAGACAGATGGACGGACGAACGGACGGATGGACGGACAGCGGAGCCTTAGTAACAGGGTCAAAATCAAAATATTTTATTTCACATAAACCAACATGGGCACTTATAAAACGTCAGAAGCTAGGTGCACGGTTCCAATTAGTCGTTTCCTATGGAGAAGAGCCGGCAAGAAACTCCACGGTTATTCTTTTAAAAATAATTGGCTTTTACAATGTTTTCAAATTACAACACGTATGGCAGGACAGCGTAGGCCTGTAAACAAATAACAGATACTTGATCAACTGAAAACAGGATCTACAGATCTAAAGTCTACAAGGCCTACAAAGTCCCCACATTTACAAAATATAAAATAATCTATCAAAAGGATAAATAAAATATAAAAACCTATTAAAACGAATTGATAATATGATTACCATGCCTGTCGGCACCCTTGGGGTATGGAACCCTAAAAGAACATAATTATAACCAGATAGGTACTTAGATTACAGCCACAATAATAGATCCCTCGTATATTTCACCAACCAAAAAATACTCCATCTTACAACCGCAGGGAGATCTCAATTAACTTTAACGAAGCGCCCCTTATAAACCACTTACCGATTAATCTATTGTACGCCAAGGAACTCATTTCAATAATCATTTTAATTATTATCACCATTCAAATTCAATTCAACGTAGATTAATACGAAATTCCTTTTGAATTTGTCGACCTTTCGGAGTCCAATTTGTGATCTTATTTGACCGAGATCAACAAAACAAAAAGTGTTCAAAGGTAAAAATTCAGAAAAGAGAGAAACCGGAATAAAAACTGGCGACGACTTTCAATCTAAATTAAATGGCCCCTGTGTACCGACCTTCAACTTTCTATTAAGAGTCAGGCAATAGATTTTTTTTATAGAGAAGTTGTTGCTTATTTTTCAGGCGTCATTTCCAACAGGAAGCAAATTATAGTAATTAGGTGGAATTGACAAGACATTAATATCATTATAAAAATCAAAAATTATTTATTCAAATTAGGCTGGCCCTTTTTGAACGTCAAAATTATAAAAGACAGTCACAGCAAAATTACCAAATGGCCCGCCCTTTACCACTTCCTAGTGCTTTCACTAGGAAGAAGAAGTGGCGCAACAAACTCCCCAGCATTACCCAGTAACTGGGTTGTGAAAGTCAAATAAGCAGTCGCTTCATGTAAAATTCTGGTATTCAGCTGCATCCGGTTAAACTGGAAGCCGACCCCAACATCGTTAGGAAAAGGCTAGGCAAATGATGATGATAGTAGCTATTAAATTCTTTCGTCTAGACTTACTTAGGCACTGTGCAAATTAAAAAGATTTCTGAATAAAAAGGATTTAAATACTTAGGGGAAAAACCGTGTTACAGGAACTGATGAAGGTTGGTGATGGCACTAGTGTTCAAATAGATACAAAACCCTAATTACCCTAATAATCTTATATCATAACTTTATTTATAAGACCCTAATATACTATCTTAAATCTCTTTGCCTGGAATAAAAAAGCCGTATAGAAGAGTGAAACGCATGTACTATGAGTACGTCGATGCTGCCGACTAATCACCACCCTCCCCAGGTCCCCACGTTAGCCCACAACAAAATAGAACAGGAGTTGTTTTTTTCAGCCAAGCATATTATAAGTTGGGGGATTACATCGCTGACAAAAATTCTTGGCTAAACGCTGGTCCTGCTCCACAGGACGCATAAGTAAATTGATTAGCATTTGAAAATACTTCACACACGCCTACCCTACCTACATACTGTTGGAGCTGCTGAATATTTTAAAATACTGTTTTTGCATTATATAAATTCAATCTCCTAGTATTGTATAATTGCATAGCACATATGTGAGTACTATGTATGTACCATGTTTTAAAGCAAATAAATTATTCTATTCTATTAAAAAAAGTAACCAAATTCTGGGCCGAGTTCATTTAGATTGCCATCGACACGCTAAGAAGCGAAAGAAGGAGAGCATTTAACGTAATTTTCCAGATGGGTTATTCCCTTAATCCCCATTGATAATCCCCATCAATGGGGATTTAAGACATTTTTTTCCACAAATTCCCCTTATGAACTCTTTATGACTTTAATGGGGATTTGTGTAAGAAAAGTTCACATATCCCCAATGATGGGGAATGTTAATGGGGATTAAAGGAATAATATAACCTTCGAGATGAAGCTAATGTAACATTAAAAAACACATCATGTAACTTAATAATTATTAAAAAACTCAGAAGCTAATAAAATCACTTCTACAGTTGTCAAGAAATACAAAATGCTTAGGGCTGTTACGTTTGAGCTACATTTACAGCAGTTTATGATAAAGTGGATTGCTTGAGAGTTATCGTGGCTACTGTCATTTCTATTAAAACTTATCTTTATTCCGGCTTTAAAGGCAACGGATAAAACGGAGCTAGTTTAAAAGTTTGTTACCACCGTTTATGATTGTAGTGTTTTATGTATAATGTTTTATCACCACTGCTCCGTCATCAAACCAACTTATCCTAGAACCAAAAATTCGAAGACATGTGACATTTACCAACCCGCACCGTGTCCGCGTGGTGCTACGGCCCACTCCCTCTCCCAGAGAGGAGGCTTGTGTCCAAGAAGTGGGAACATAATAGGCTGTTTATGATGATGATGTTTATTGTTGCTAAAAACGGTTTTTTTGCCTTTAAACGGTTTAACGTTTATTTAATCTAAAGCTTACATTAGAAAAAGATAAGATTTACATTTTTTGTATGTATGTTTGTTACGCTTTTACGCTAAAACGGCCGAACGGATTTGGATGAAATTTGGCACATGGGTAAACCGTGATTTGGCTTAGGACGACGAATACTTTTTATCCCGATATTTTTATGGGATCGAGACTTATGCGGGTGAAACTGCGGGGCGCAGCTATTGTGATATAAGTAAGAAAAGTTCCTTTTCTCTTTAGAAGAAGCGAGGCTTGTTAAAATAACCTTATTAGATCTTCTCATCATTCCATTTATTTGCTAGCAGACAATAGGTATTTTTACTTCAACATATAATTACCTACTAATACCTTGTACGCAGAAAGAGCATGTAAAGTCACCAAAGAAGATACCAGGGTCATCGGATATAGTTGAAGAAGGTAAAGTAAGAAACCGATGGATGTTTTCGAATGAAATTTAATTTGATAAATGAACCGTTTGTTTTCTAATAATTCGGTTTCTTACTACACTTCAAATATATCCGACGACCTGGTTACTTATGACCGACATGACCGTGTTCTATGTCATTTTAGCATGACTGTAGCATTCTGTAGTTCCTGCCTACTCCTATGGAAAAAGGCATGAATTTATTATTTTCGTAGGTTTTAAGAAAATGTTCAATTCATTCACGTTCATTCTATATCCCAGCCCTACCATTTGCTGATTCTTTGGAATGTTTGCCCCGAAGGAGCGACCTCTCATTACACTCTGTAGTCGGTACCTGCATCCCTCTAAAAGAAACTCATTAAAACTTTTTTTTTCAGAGATACAACGCGGAGTCAGTCCGCCCTCAAATATAAAAAAACTTAAGTCGTTTTTTAATTAATTTCTTCAATTTTATAATTTGACGTTTTTAGTTTTGTGGTGAAATGGATGTACCTATTGACTTGAAGTTGCTTGATAAAATGTCGATACAGAAAGGTGATTAAATATTGATTTATGATGATAGATTGATTGTTGCAACTATATTTTATGCATTTGGTTGGTTTTTTGCTACCGTGATGGCTCAATAGACAATCGGAACAAATGCACCTACTTATGCTAAATTCTTTGTTTTTACTGCTATTATTATTTTATTCAATAGAGACCCGCCCCTGTTTCGCAACGGTGCAATGCACTGACACGACACATAGATTTGTTTATATATATTATACACTATTTATATATAGGTATATACTATCTTCTTTTTTTTAATGGCCAGCTCTATCTATGACAAAAATATTGGTTTTTCAGTTCCAATACTTTCAAAATGAGAGTATTCTCTAGTAGATATAGGTATTTTAAAACATTGGTAGTAGATACCTTATAGCCACGGAACAGTCCCAATTTCTGACAATAGGTAGATGGCGCACTGGAGTTTGCGCGCGACGTTTGACCTTCAAGATTACATCTCTGCCACCACGTTTAATAATTTCCGGCCTAAAAATGGCGATTTTTTTACTTTGGAAAACACAGCAGACTCTCTGACACCAGAAGACCTATTTTCGCACTTAAAAAAGTTCTAATTCAAGTCGCAATCTCATCTCAGCGACCATCAATGTCAAAAACTTGTCAAAAATGTAGGTAAATTGGAGGCATTTTTGACAGATTGAGACTGAGATCAGACTGTGGACGTTCTAAAAATTACAAGAATTGCCCCTCTGACATAAACGTCCAGCCGATCGATTCTGTAAAAATCTCACCGTGAAAAGTTAGGTGAAGTGAGCTTAGAGTGAGCTGTTAATAGTGTCAATCCCTAGCATTAGTTGGAATGACAGCTCACTCCACGCTCACTTCACCTAAGTTTTCACGGTGAGATGGTTACAGAATCGCACTGCAGATGGCGGCAAACGGTTATTTCCTATTTTGACCGCGTGCAAATTTATTTTACGTGCACTCTAGTTACCTATAACCGCAGTGACACAAACAACAATTTTAATTGACAATCACACTATTTCCTTTACACTAACAGCTACCAACACATTTTACGAAAGAGGATAGTGCCGTTTTTCCAACATCCTTCATTTAATTCACGAAGGGAAACGGTCAAACGGTAATGGATCGATTCGCTTTGCGAAACACATTCGGGATTACAAAACACGGCCAGTCCTGCTTAGTAAACTGTAACAAAGGACACGGCTAAGTCGTCCGGAACAAAATGTATTATTTATTTAATGTTTTAATATTTACCGCGATTTGTCAAGTGGACTCTGGAGTTTTTGATAGGTATACTGGAAAGAAAGTTGATGTCGCACAAGCGAAGGAACTTCGACAGAAGAACGCTACTGAGTAAGTTTCAATTTTCCTAATGGTTGCTGTATTATTATTTTTATTTAAACATTCTAATAACGAAACGCGAATTATTTCTGCTTCATATCCGAATAAAAATCAAAAACTCACAAAAATACCATTAAAAAGACGAGGCCAGATTCTTAACCTGGCTATATAGACTTCGCTAAAAACGATGATAGTTATCTTTTCCTGATTAGAAGTTCGGATTGGTGTTAATACTCAGCCAAAAGTATTTTTTTTCTTCTATTATGAAAAGGGGTATATCATATCCATACGGATATGATATATACATATGCCCCTCCCCACGAAGGTCGTCATTTTTACCGGTGAAAAATCCCATCAGCCGTACCTAAGTCTTGTTTACTATAATAGTTACTAAACTATAAAAGGTTAAATATTTATGGCTGTCTTTCTAGACGATGTTCAATAGACATAAAGCCGTGCACACCCCATGAAGGCAGCCGGGTTGATGGTACTTGTAACAACTATAAGTACCCTACGAGAGGCTCCGCCAAAGGGCCTTATCTGAGGCTCCTGAAACCAGATTATGCCAACGGTAAGTGATACCTGTTAGATCAGAATCAGTTTACTTGCTGAAGCCTAGATGTTATCGTTCTGAAAAACCGTTAAATTGAACGTAAAGCTAAGTATTACAGCATTATGTCTACCCATAAAAAAATGTTTAATGTGACCAAAACATATATTTATTTATAAAGGTACACCAACAGCTTCTGTATACAGTTGCCAATAACTGGTGAACTAAAATTCTCAAATACAGTGATAACCTAAAGTATAAAAATTAAGAAAAAACAATTAAGTTCGAAGTGTATAAAAATTAAGTGGTAACAAACTATATAAATAGAAATAAACATTCTATGTACTATCTTTGTTATAATCAGCGTATAATGATCCCACTGCTGGGAATCAAGCCTCCTCTCGGTGAGACGGAATAGGACTAGTGTGGGTTGGTAGATGTCACATGTCTTCAAATTTTCGGTTCTAGGACATGCCGGTTTCCTCATGATATTTTCCTTCACCGTTTTGATGGTGGTGAAATTATTTACACAAAGTAAAATGCCTGTCTGGGTTCGAACCCACGATCTACAACTTGTAAGTCGGGGTCACTACCACTGGACCACAAGTACTCACTGGGCAATTCAAATAAATCTAGATACTCCGGCATTTTCTAGAACCAAAAATTCGAAGACATGAGAGATCTACCAACCCGCACTGTGTCTGCATGATGGATTACGGCCCACTTCCTCTCACAGAGAGAGGGCCTGTGTCCCAGCAGTGGGAAAATTATAGGCTGACTATGTAAATATAAATATTATAAACTAAGTTACTACTACACAGCCCTTGTACAGCACTATTTTTAACCAGCTCAAACGTCAAAATCTTCGTCTTTTGACGTCCAGAACACTGGTATTATTTTTGCAAATAGTGTCATACTTAGAAATACTGCCCTATACATTAGAATAACCTATCACAGAAAAAATTGCCATTTCTTAAAATTATCAAATCAGGGTCCAGTAGACCCTGATTTGATAATTTTCCTGATCGGTCAATTTATTTAAAAGCAATTTTGATGTACAATAAAGTACTTATATTCTATGTATCTATCTATTGAAATGGTGGCTCTAATCAGCAAAAGCATCCTCGGTACAAGTATAATGCTTTTAAAAATAAAAATATAATACAAGATTTCGTCTACTATACTTCCGTTAGACATGATGTCCAATATCACTCACTAAATATAACGCAGGATATTAAACAAGCTGAAGAAAATCAAAACCTAGAGTAGTTACTACTACAAAACAATATGGCTTCACCCCCAGATCGCGATATCCGTATGAACAGACATGGTGAGCCGCTTCCCTCAGCCCGGAAGGTCAGAACGGAACTGCACTCCACCGGACGTGTCGAAGATAAGGTCACATTCAATGCGGCTGCTGTTCATATGCTGGAGTTCATACATCGAGATATTAGTATTATGGATGGACCACGTAAGATGCCTTTGTTATCTATACGAATGATAAAGCTGAAGAGTTTGTTTGTTTGTTTGATCGTGCTAAACTCTGGAACTATCAGTCGTATTTAAAAAATATTTTTGCATTTGATAACCCAATTTTTGAGGAAGGCTAGATAAGCCTAGGAGTCGAGTAAAAAGAAAAAAAGTCAGCAAGTACGTTAAGCGAAAACGAAGTTTGAGCGCGGGCAGACGATGCGATGCGATGGTGTGGGTCGGGGGAACAAGAAATTTCACGCGGACGAAGTCGCGAGCAGAAGCTAGTATCCTACTTAATTATAAACGTGAAAGTTTGTATGGATGGATGGATGGATGTTTGTTACTCTTTCATGTAAAAAATACTGAACGGATTTGGATGAAATTTGGCACACAGGTGGTTTATAACCAGGATTAACATATAGTGTACTTTTTATCCCGATATTCCCACGGGAACGAAACTTATGCGGGTGACACCACGGGGCACAGCTAGTTAATAATAAAGCGAAATTCCGAAACTAGACCACAAAATTTACAATAATGGTAACAAAATAAAATCACAAAATTTCTCGAATTTCGGTGTGCCTCATGGCATAGTATCCTCTAACAATTTCCATTGTCGTCGGTCGCGAGGTACCCTCGTCCAGTTTGGACCAGAAGGCCAATTCTCTTAATTTAAAACGTTAAAAATCTAGTCGCAGTCTCACCTCAGCGACAAATAAATATCAAAAACTTGTCAAAATGTAGGGAAATTAGAGGTATTTTTGACAGATTGAGACTGAGATCAGACTGTGAACGTTCTTAAAATTACGAAAATTGCTCCTCTGCTTTCAGCTTTATTTCCTCATCGGGGAAGCTGTCTTCCTCAATTTCTTTTGGCATCCCTATGTTTTTGTGTTAATTTATGTAATTAAACATAAACATAAATTTTGCGACATGACTTGGAAAAAATGAAGAAAATGTAGTTGGATCATGATTAAAATACCGACAAATAAGACTTGCTATATAAAGAGAGATAGTTAAGCAAACATTATGGAAAAATATCAGAACTAAATAAGTCTTTAAACTTTTTGGAATTAGGTACCTAATCATTGAGCCTTTTAAAATTGTCAAATCATTAGGTATGAATAATACCAAATGACCAGCCTTTTTTTACGAAATAAAAATTGACTAAAAACAAGTTTCAGGTAAGTGCCAACCATTCACCACTATCTTTTAGTTTATTGTATATGTGATGTTGACCGTAACTGTTAAATAAATAAACTACCTACTAATTAAAGAATGTTATACAGCTGAAAGTTCACTTCATACTCGTAAGCATGCATACTAAAGCCCAGAGTCTCTTCGACCTGTACCTGTTACCTTGTAGGAGCAGTTAAACTATTATCTTCCAACATATTTCATCATAACTCCAATATCAATCACCAAGTTCTACCTTCCAGTCGACTACCTCAAACGCAGGCCATATTGCTGTTCGAAGATAGGTGATAAAGACCCGAGATGTATCCCTATACATGTGCCCGAAGACGACCCGTATCTCAAAGTGACTGATATACGCTGTCTTAACTTCTCTCGGGCGGAAACTTTCCAAGACTCCGGTTGTACTCCCGAAATAATACTTCCCGAACAGGTTAGTACTTTACTTAAAGTCTCGTACTCACCACGGCAAAGCAAGCCGTGACTTTCCAGTTTAAGCAGACCTTGCATTATATACACTTTTTGAGCATTGACAGGTCAGTCTATACTGGAGACGTGTATCTTACTGTGTCTTTGTTTGTACAACTCCCAAAGTTATGTATAAGTTCTGTGATACGTGTGAAAATGATCTCACTTTGAAGTCCTGTTTCATACGAACGTTTCAATATTAAGTGACTTAAATGTGACTTTATCCTACTTGGGGAATGAGGACGGAATGCTAATAGTAGCGTGGGGGAAATTTTGAAGACAATTGGCCTCAATGTTAATTTAATCGTATTGTGCAAAAATCTAGGGTAAATATACCCAGAAATGTGTTTTTAACTTTTCGAGAGTATAAAGAAAATATCGTAAGACACGTGTAATTATACAGACGCCACCACATCAAGCTACTAAAATCTGTCAAATTTCTTTAATAGACTTTCAACATTATCGCTAAAGCATTAGGTTCAAGGTTGATTGGGAAAATTTGACAGTTTCGGGTAGCTTAGTGTGCTGGCGTCTGCACCATACTTAGTTACATACTTTATACATACGTTAGATATAGACCCAAATGTCATTCACGAGTAGATTCCTTTAAACCTTTCATTATTAAGTAGGTTGAAGAACGAATTGGTCATCATCTGAGTTCATTGTTATCCCAAATACGTACAAAATCATGGACAAAATGCGTTAATATTTATATTCAGAGTAAAGATGTTTATATATGAAAAGGAAATAACGAAATCGAAAGCAATCGTCCAAACAGTTAGAATTATTGTTTCTCTTTGTCTTTTATACTTTAAGTCCATTAAAGGAAATAAAGACATTATGAAATGAAATGTAATTGTTTTTGTTTCAATAACAAATCCATTGAATGATTTTCTAAATACAGCTGCTATGAGGTTTTTAGCTGTGATTAAAATACAATGAAACTGAACACTTAAGAAGCAAATCACTGCCTAATAAACACGAATGTTTAGAATTCGATAATCACAAGTCACAAAAAAAAGCAAGCATTTGGTCACAATTATCACTATCCTTCCATAATCCCTGTTTATTTGGGGTCTACTTCTATTCATATCTCTCAGCTGTCACCTCACTACTCACCCCCTTTCTGGTTTTATTTATATTTCATACGTTTCTTTGGTAATAGATTCAATTCAATAACAGTAACCATTCAATTCAATCAAATCACTAAACCCGCCGAACATCACAGTATTTTGTTTCTTTTTGAATTCTTTTCTTGATCTAATCCGATTCAAACATTATTATATTCCGATCACATTCTGCTCGTAGGTGTTACTATAAACATAATAAATTAGTCGTAGAAATCCAAAAGGGCTTGAATGAAATATTATCGCTTCACAAACATGACGTATGAGCACACAGCTGTCATGGCCAGTCATGGCCGCTCTGATAATACGGGATCTATAGGAACTAAACGTTTGTAAATGTTTTACTAGATGTCGCTACTTGTGTCTTTTAGTAGGTGTAATATAGGTCAACTTAAAATGTTTCCGGGCCGTTTAGTGTCACCTATTCAGTAATGATTTCAATTGAGTGTTTATCAATATTAATAAATTCTTTATCATTGTATCGCTGTAATATTTGATGTTTAAAATTCAGATGAAAATTAACTGCCTAATGAAGCCGTCGGCTATTTAACGATTTTTATATGTTAATCTAGTTAGTATGCCCAGACTCATCTACAAAAGGTTTTCGTCTGTTCCATATTTTGTTGTTTTATTGTTTACATGGTAGCCATTTTACCAAAAATAAAATTTAATTAATGATCAATACGTTTATTTTATTCTGAAAAAATATCACTAGATGTCGCTGTGCTGATGACGCGTATTTCTGAATCGCGGTGTCAAGATTCTCCGTGAATGAATGACCCTCCTCGATTTTGTGTTTCGAATTAAGACCTTACTTCATAGGATCATTTCTATAGTAAGCTCTTCTCGAGACTTTCACACTATGTGAGTCCTCACAAGTCACGTTGATGAGACGTGGCGCGGTGCCCTGAGCGTGAGGCGGGCGGTGGTAGACCTACCACCAGCCCTCGATGATCGTTCACTCCCTTCGCAAGAACGGAGCGTGGGGTGCTGTCGCTGTCTGAGTGGCTATTTTTAAAACCTTATAAACTCTATGATATACATATATGCGACTAACCGAGCGCGGGATGCTCAGATGACGGCACGGTTGTTTTTTTATTTTAGACAGTTTAAAAAGATCATGTTATTCAGCAAGTACAACAACTCAAGTAATTTATCAACAAAACTGTATCATATTTTTAGATAAACTACCAAACACCAGTGATTGACCTCTCAACGATATACGGAGTGGATTATCAAGGACTAGCTAAAGTAAGAAAATATGAACACGGCCTTTTGATACTCGAGAACAGAGAAAACCGTTACGTTCCTGCAAATATAACAGCTAATAAACCGTATTTATCATCCGAAATGTTGGAAGATATGAAAAACAATATAATATCGAATATTAAAGACGATATGATGATTAAACTAACAATGACTATGATCAATAAAAACTATACGGTAGCAAATATGACGACCGATTTATGGGCCAATTTGTCATCCGACATGTTAGGTAAGATGGCTCCTAACATGCCGAATATGATGCCTGAAATAATGCCCGATAAATACAACGACATAATGTTTGATGTTATGCCAAAAATAATGTCGAATTTCACCAATAACATGAAGAAAAATATGAATAAGAGAAAGATGACTAATATTACAGCGGACATGCTGGTAGATACGATTGCAAATATACTGGCTAATTCAATGGTCGGTATGGTATCGGATATGGTGACAAAGTTGGCACCAAATGTATCAGAAAACGTTTGCATACAAAATAACGACACGGAACCTATTTGCTATCAATTTGGTGAGTTATTTCAATTTGTGGTTTTTTATTAAATTTCATGTTTGTAATAAGAACCCAAGCATACTTTGTTTTTTCGTTACCTATAAGAAAATACTATACACTACAATAAAGTATTCATTATATGTATAACACAGATGATTTAAACATTATCTTATTTATTTCCTGAACAGGATTCCCAGAAGTAGGAAACTACGACCTAAGAACCACAGCCTTAACAATATTCTTCATGAGAGAACACAATAGGTTGGCTAAGGCTCTCCACGAGATCAATCCTTGCTGGAAAGACGATCGTCTTTTCAAAGTAGCTAGGCAAATCAACATCGGAACAGCTTCCCACATCTTTATGTATGAGTTGCTACCTGCTTTATTAGGTAAGTCTCAAGTTGATAAAGTTTTCTTTAATTCCTGAATACTGTCTCGACAGAAACTTTTAATGAATTGAACTTCTCGACTTCTGCTTTTGTTAATTACATCTTGTCATCAAAACTTAGTAACTATTCAAAACAAATGAAACACAAGGTTCGGGTACCCTTACCTAATGAAATGATATTATTATGAACACCAGTAACAATGAAGTCATTGTAGAAGTCAATTCTTAGAAAGTTAAAAACATAGTGACAGAGTTTATTTCGGTCTTTCTTCTCAGAGTAGTCAAACAGGAAACATCTAGTTTCAAAACGGAAGATTTTTTTGATTTATAAAAGTGTTTTTGTTTTAGACCGAAATCTCTATCATTTAATTTCATTGAATCTCAATAGAATTTTAAGTTTGAACAAACATGTTTATCAAAAAATGATACATCTCTTTTATTTGCCTTAATTTTTTTAGGTTATAGAAACATGGTGAACTATGGACTGCTATCAGAAAATGTGGAGCATGTGAGTATCTATGACGCTGAAGCGGTACCCCTCGTATATGCAGAGTACGATATCGCTGTCAGATACTTCCATACATTCTTAGATGGCAGAATAAAGTAAGTTCATCTGATATTTTATTCTGATTAGATTATTCGTTAGTTTATTCTAAGAAAATCAAACAACATGGACATTACCTACTTCTATATTGGAGTCAAAACTAATTCCTATTGGAAATTTATAATGTACTAAGAGCTTTTAAATTGTAGTACCTACAGTAGCAGTTCTTGTACACATGTTATAATAAGTTATTCTATTTCAGGACATACACCGAAGGATATCATTATAAAGACGAGTATTCCTACAGTGAAACACTCTTCAGATCTGGTCTCCTGGAGAAAGGTAAAATTCTGGAAGAACTCAACCGTGGAACTTTCCATCAGTATGCTGCCAAAATTGACGACATTCAAGATCCTGACGTGCGTTATCACAATTATTATAATTGTTTCTCATTTATGGCCTGTTTCACCAACACTGGATAATTTTGGGTTAACTTTATCATCTTACCCATCCCGATTTACCCACAACTATATCTTAGATATCTTCCTTAGATTTTGCTAATCTCCATGCTTCTGTTCCATCATCACTAAATTCTATTCTATTTTTTTAATGCATCTAGTAGATCGTCGAGTAGTCTCGTGATGAAGTCGTGGTAGTGGACCTTTTATTTGATTTTATATTCCCTTTTGGTGCGTTTAATTCAAATTCACTTTGTTTTTAGATTTCCGAAAATTACTACGGCAAGAAACTTCAAAGAGCTCACGATTTACCAGCTTTGGATATTCAAAGAGGCAGAGACATGGGTGTTCGGGGTTACAACGATTATAGGCACATGTGTGGATTGAAACCAGCTAAGAAGTTCAGAGATTTCATAGATGTTATGGAAATTGAGGTACAATCACTATTACTACTGTTACTTTCAATACAAATTAATCTTGATTTGCAGGTTCAACTGGCTGTTGTATATTTACAGTTGCGGTGTCATCATAATTATATCAAAATCTAAAGTTTTTATTCAAACTAGGGGGAGAATCAGCACTTTTCAACCATCAAAATGAACATAAGACAGTTCCTAAAAACACACGCCCTTCACCACTTCCTAATGCTTTAGCTGGGAAGAAGAAGTGACGCAACAATATCCACAGCAGATATGTATATTAAAAAAATATTTATTTCACCATGAAAATTCGATTTTCAGATAAACTACCTATATAGATTGTACGAGTTCGAACTTGAGTAAGTCTTTAAAGCGTCACGACCAACTAATGCACCACACAATAGTGTGGGCTAGATAATCTATGGTGGGCAAAGTAATAAGCTGCTAAACCTCCAGTTCCAATATCTAAAACCAAATCGTTAAGCCTACTGACCAATTTCATCTACCAAATAAGTATCAAACTGTTCAACCAGTCATAAACCGCAGATAGGACAATAATTACTCCGCCACTCAATACAGACTACGTTTCATTATTGGCAAAGATACACAAGTTGTGTTAGCCAATTACAGGTAGTTTAATACTGACCATTCATTCAAGAAATATTTGAGGAGTATTGATGTGTTGTTTGTTCGATTATAAGATTCTTAGGGTGCCAAGAACAGATTTGCTCAGTTCCTGTCGATCTTTTTTGTCAGTTGCTGTGCTGCGTTTTGAAGATTAATAAGATGTTTCATCTTCTTACAGATTGACACACAGAAATACGATGATCATCTATCGCATAGGTTCTCAACCTAATTTTGTCCACCGCTCACTTTGAGAATATAGCCCCACAATTTTTTTACTTACCATCTGTCGCGAATCTGAAACAGCTATTGCCACGGTTATATTTAAACGTATAATATTATATAGTCGTAAGATGGGATATATAATTTTCAAGCTAATAATTAATATTTATATTTTTAATTTTTCTTCTTGAAAGTCCCAAACGACCACGAGGGGGCGTTATCGCCCACATTAAGAACGTATTGCTTACAGAAACACTTCATTTTATTCACGACACGTGTTGATCGTCAAAAATTGAGCAAATCTGAAGGCACCTTTTTAAAGATAGTTTAAACGTATTGAAAGCTTCGAACGCTTTAAAAAAGCGTGTTTTTTTTTTGTATGTTATTTCGGACCTCATAAAATAAACATTTATACACTTTAGTTAGACAATTTAGTTTTTCTGTGTCCTCAAGTCTTCCAGATTATAGCCTCGTTACTTAGTCTTCGCCAAGCTCGTCTTAAGCTTCCTCTTTAATTAAATTGCATTCCCTTATATCAAGTTCCTTATCAAGTCTGCAGTAATATCTTATTACTAAGACTAAACATTAACTAAAGCTGCTTCAGTCTTAGATGAACATTTTGAGACTGTTTCTGTCACATTACACGTAGCTTCTAAGGAAATTGTTTTGGTATTACTTGGCAACATTATTATAAAAGCCACGACTTGCTTGCTTTAGTTATTTATGTTTGCACAAGACATTTAACAACAAACACTACATAGAAACAGTACAGTTTAAAGTGAAGTTTCATTTATTTTTTTATGAAAAATTATGTATTTGCTTTTTCCTATGAACAATTAAGACACTGCTGGATTCTAATTGTTCTGACCTATAATCTGAAAGATACGATTATGCTATCCATACTTCTATAATAATATTATAAATGCGAAAGTAATTATGTCTACCTGCCTGTCTGTCTGTTACCATTTCACGCCAGGTCATGTGACTTCGCGGGCGAGGCCAGGGGCTAAGCTAGTTATGTTATAAGTTCGTTTAGTAAAGCGCATGAAGATCGTATTACACCTCCCATTGATAGTTGTTAAAAAAAAAACCTCTAACTCTAAGTATTAATTATCCTTTTTTTTTAAATTAATGACTTGATTTTGATTTCTTATGAACTAAACCTTCTTTATAGAAAGTGGAAGCTCTAAAGAAACTGTATGAGAAAGTGGACGACGTAGATTTGTTGGCCGGTATCATGTGTGAGAATGATGTCCAGGGCATCCACGTTGGCCCAACGCTGTTCTGCATCATGACCAAACAGCTGCAAATCTTCAGATACTCTGACAGGTTCTGGTATGAGAGAGGTGATCAGTTCCACAGCTTCACTATGGGTAAGTTTTCTAAGCAATTATTTTAAGAAGGTTTATGTCTATTTATATTTTTATTTTATTTATTTAGGGACAAAAAACAGTTACACGTTACAATTTGTATATCGGAGCTAATTAGATTTATTTAAAAAACGTATAACCCACACTATTGTCCACGGATTCAATTAATAAATATCTTAAAGAGGAAAGGACGGACGGTCACATATGAAGTTGTGAATTAAAAGAAAAAATAAAAGCAAGTTATGAAAGGTTGTCGGTAAGCAAAGCTATGGCCATTTTTTTAAATTTTGCAGGAGAAAATGCAAAAATATCTGTATTGGTAAAGTGTGTGTTATAAGTTACTACAAGGCGACGGAGAGGTGCCCGCTCACCGGCGTTTGTTTTGCACTTCTCAGTGTGAAACAGACGAGGAACGCGCACCTCTCGCCGTATAATAGTTCTAGGTACTACGTAACATAATTTATTGGTAAGCTCATTACAATCAAACTTATTATTACAAATGCCATGCAGCATCATGGCCATGAGGAGCGTACGTCTGGACTCTAAACTCAAGAGAGTGTGCCGTTTGAGTAGTTCTAAATAAGATATTCTCGAGTGATAAAATTTATACTGAGTGTTACGTAGGAATTTTTTCTCTAATCTGCTTTAAGTAATAACAGCCGCACGGTCCAATCTATCAGGTTAAGCTCCGCTTGCCGCGGTTGCTCCGTGGATGGGTGTCTATTTTTATATACCGACCCCTCCGTGCTTCGCAAAGCACGCTAAGCAGTTGGTCCCTACTGTCATTCGTGGATCCACAACTATACGTCACATTATACCTACGTTAAACTCGCTTTTTGTGTCTATCTGTGTGACCGCTTTGTTCTTCTAAACTGAAATCTTTTAGAAATAAAAATCTTTTAGAGGCTTTATTCCGGAGTATACTCCCGGTGTACTTCCGGAGTGTACTCTATCGAATCGTCAAAACCGTGCGATTCTGGCGCGAGCCGCAGATATTCCAGTATTGGAATTTCTAAAAGCCCAACTACTATATCTCCAAAAAGTTCCTATCTAAATCGCTAAACTAACCACAGGTCAACTGCATGAAATCAGTAAAACCAACATGGCGCGTTTCACGTGTGACAACGCTGAGGGAATCAAATACCTCCAACCTCAGGCCTTCAAGAGTGTTAGACCAGGGTAAGTATACTTCAGAGTTTATACAAGGTCAAATTAAATTAGCTAGCGAGACTCCGCAGATTTGAAGGGATACCCTTCGGCGGAGTTTGCGGAGTCTCGCTAGCTTATTTAATTTGTCTCTGTAGTTTAGTACATCTTTTACTTCAAGTTTAAATTAATCGACAGCACAGTTACTGTAAGATCTCCCCTGTGGATGCACTTGAGATTCGTTTCAAGAGTAATTTATGTAGCCTACATCTTCCCTTGCCCGAGTTAGATAAAAGTACCCATACGATCATCAATCTCTTTGTTAAGCGTTATTATTACTGTATAAAAGGAAAAGAGAGACTGTACTTTATTGATATGATGACTGGTGGCTACCTAATAATAGCTGCACGGGCCGGTCGATCAGGTTAAGCTACGCTTGCCGTAGTTGGTCCATGGATGGGTGTCCATTTTTACATAACAATAGTAATTAAATAATTGTAATAGTAATTTATTTCTCTCAAAAAGGTACAATTTTGATTCATAGTATCAAGTTAAATTTTCCAGGGTATCCTTTGTGAGAGCTGGATTCTATACTGGGTTCGGGACCTGTATGACAGATCTCCAGGCTCACACCCTTAAAATTACAATATTTATATAATACATACCAAGACTCCTCCGTGCCTCGGACAGCACGTTAAGCCGTTTGTCCCGGCTGTCATTCGTGAATCTTTGACAGCCGTTATGGGTAGTCAGAAGCCCAAAAGTCTGACAACCAGTCTTAATAAGAGGTATCGTATTTCCCAGTAACTGGGTTGTGGAGGTCAGATAGGCAGTCGCTCCATGTAAAATACTGGTATCTAGCTACATCTGGTTAGACTGGAAGGGGACCCCAACATAGTTAGGAAAAAGCTAGGCAGGTTGATGGAATGTAGTCAATCCCAATGCACCCATAACAAAATACTGCGGTTACCAATAAGTTTCTCATAAATGATAGTTTGATAGATTGATGAAGAATTACGATAACGACCTTCTGAACATATACTTTACTATTTTTCCAGAAACATGCCAGTCCCGTGCTCACACATCCAAGGTCCAGACCTAAGCAAATGGAGAGATGGAAACTGTCATAAACATAATAAATATACCCATGAAGCGAATCATATGCCTATGGGTTACAAAAACAAGGAAATATACTATGAGAACAGCAAAGAAACTGTTTCCGACTTTTCTTCGTTCTTTGATGACCTTCTCTCAAACAAACCTTCCTCAGAAAGTCAAGGTTACATCTCAATGTAGTTTGTGTATAAAAGTATTTTAGTTGTATTAGGGCTGATTATTCAATAATCGGGGCCCTAATCCACTATGACGACTTAACGCTTCCTTACTTCGAAACCACGTCAACTCCTTAGCTAATCCCCACCAATCTCGTGTTCATTTCGCGCGGTTTCGTTCATTGTGTCATAGATATTATGTTTATATAAACATTTAGAACTAGCTAGTGTGTATTTGTTTTATTTCTTATTGTGTTATTTATATCTCTTGGTATACTGCATCATCACGTCAACGCCGGTTGTCGCTGAAAACCGCCTCCGCTCCGTCTCGCATAGAGCCGCAGCATTATGCTGAGCGATGGCCGTTTTGCTTG
Source organism: Apamea epomidion (assembly GCA_947507525.1). Lineage (NCBI taxonomy): Eukaryota > Metazoa > Arthropoda > Insecta > Lepidoptera > Noctuidae > Apamea > Apamea epomidion. The sequence continues at coordinate 14,669,128 of OX382238.1, forward strand.
GATGTGAGGCATCATACCATCGTACAACGTTCCCACTACTGGGGGCACAGGTCTCCTCTGTGAGAGAGAGTGGGCCGTCATCCACCACGCGGTGTCGGTGCAATGTGAGGCATATTTCCCCCGACCTGTTATTTTTTGCGTTTGTTATCTTTCTCTGCGTCTAGTTTACCGCAAATTAACGAATATTCTTTCTTTATAATTTATCTGAAGAATAAATATGCCAGTTTGACATAATTTTCTCTATGTATATTCTATACAAAAGCTGTCAAACCGCAATATATATTTCTCATACAAAAAATATCTGGCTATTGAAAAATCAGCCCTTAGGATAAAAAGCCGGATGTAGGTACTTATTACAAGATTTTACTGAAATGGTTGTGTTTTATTTAAAACCGGATAGATTATTTTACCTTGTTGGTAAAAAAAACAAATTGTATTTACAAAAGTTTCCTATCTGTACGTTTTTCCTGTTCATCAAGTAAGAAACGTCCTATTGTTATTGAGGTTGTGTTTGAAAAACCCACTCCATTGAACTCCATTGAGCAAGGTAACAAAGGATTTTCTTTTGGCTTCCAAAGTAGAAGATACATGTAGATTTTATTTTCAGAGTTTCTTTCCCGATAATTGTTGACTGTCGAAGGCAGATTCTTAAAATTCCAGGAAAAGGAACCTGCGGTGTAATTGCGTAGCATACTATCAATCACAATTTGAATTTTTTTGAACGATATTTAATTTGTTTAAACTTTTCGCACACAAAAAAAGTACAAAGGCGGACTTAATGCATTTAAGCATTCTCTACCAGTCAACCAATATTGGTGTAGAGATTACATGGCAGGTGCATTGATATTGCTAATGCATTGCTTTGTGTGTTCGAAAAATGTGTCTGCTCAGGCACGTAAATCACGCAATAAATGTTGTTGAACTGTCAAAATGAAAGCCATTCCTACTGTTAGAATAGAATAGAATAGAATACTCTTTATTGTACACCATACAAATTACAGAAACATAAATATATACAATTTTACAAAGGGTGACACAATGGGTGGTCTTATCGCTAAGAGCGATCTTTTAAAGACAATCTTTGGATGGATTAAAATTAAGGAGAGACAAATATAGCAGGTAGTCTGTGGTGTACCATTTACGTTATACAATTATTATATACATAAAGTATATTTTACTCGTCTAAATAAATATATACATATAATAATAAACATGAAACAAGAGCAAAGAAAAAAAATAAAATTATAATAATGATGATGTTTATGGAGAGAGGAAGTGCTTTTGTATCATAATTTTGAAAGCGGACAAAGATTGAGCACGCCTTACCGACACGGGCAAGTCTGTCTGTCTGTTAGTGTGTTACGCAATTATCTTGCTGATTGAAATTAATTAAATTGCGGTTAAAACCGATGAAAAGCTGCTCGCTGGCTAACTTCGAAATTCCTTAATTCAACGTATTTATTTTAAAGCAGCCAGCTATGGAAATTACTATCACGTTATTGTCCGATGTTGTTCATTTTTTATCAGAAAAAAAGGCAACAATTTTTATCTACACATTACATTGTGGCGATAAAATCCATACTGTCACACTCAGAGTTGCCAGTAGTGTAATAGTTTCGAGTTATTTTCGAACTGTTCCCTATTCAGTGGTTGGAAACCCGAGAATTTTCACAAAACGATGGAAATTGTGAGCAAAATAATCGACAAAAGTATCCGTGAAAACTATTTTTATTGCAATAAAAATCCGTCGCTTTAACTGCACAAAAATTGTATTTTTCGCAAAAGTGTTTTTGATGCTCTTTTGCTTCGAAGTGGCTTGATGTAGCCTGGACCTCTGCCAACCCTGTGTGATACAAAAGGAAGCACACGTGTCGAAGTTTATTCTGAAAATGCAGTAAAAATAGCTGTGTGTTTTGAACTCAAATCTCTTTACTATGTCTTCAGTATAGCACATAATCAGCCTACCTAGTTCTCACTACTAGGGGACACACACTGTCCTCAGTATATACAGTGTATATTTAAGTGACGATATCTAGAATAGAGTTCTAATACCTATATATTTACGCCCGTCAAAATCCAGTATTGGTGGGAAGTGTGGATGTGTGGTATAACAACAACATTTTAAAAGAGTAACGGTGGAGTTTCTTGCCCATTCTTCTCCATACGAAAACTACCTTTTGGAAGGACCGACTAGAATCAATTTCATTTTTATTTTATTTTTGACATTACAAAGTGCCTTTTATGTGCCTATTTGAAATAAATGATTTGACTTTGACTTTGACTAACATAAGAAGGCATATTCCTGAAGGCCAGTTCCTGTAATTAAAAATCGTTCAAAATCTACATTGCAATGTCAAAAATTTGTCAAACATCGAGGTAACTTAGAGGTAGTGTTGACAGATTGAGGCAGGGATTAGAAAGCGAATGTTTTTTTATTTATTTAATAGGGCCCCTAATATTTGCAAGACACATATGGCAGAGTCTCATGAGACCATTGACTAGTCTTAAGACCATTATAATATCTCACAAATAAATAATTATCATTAAGATCGAACGCTGAAGGCAGGAAGTGATTCGCTGTCTCGCTGGACATACCTACATTTTACCTTGAGCACAGTATTCATAATAATCACCTTGAGTGTATTTTCCCTTGCTAACATAAGTATCTTTATTTGATAAACAAGTAAGGTGTTGACTCGATGAATGGTTTGTGTAATTAGAGTCCATATTTTGGTTTTGATTCTTTAATATGAATTGATCGGAATGGTTCACAATAATTTATATCAAAAAACGTTAGCAATACTACTCGTAAGCTTGGATGTAAGCTGAAATCTAATAACAGCAAATATTTGGCTGCCAAAATCACACTATGATGAACCAACCTGTAATAACAGTAAGCATTTATTCATTTTACCTGTATATTTCTTTGTGTCGAAAATAATAAATAGTAAGTACCTATCATATTCCACCGAAACTGCTCATGGTGCGCGTTTTATACGTACCTTTTTGGTTCATTCAAGTATTAAGGTATAAAAGTGTTTGTAAAAATAATAAACGAATACTTCTTTAACATTTGCTCTTAACATTTCAATTTGAAGCGGAATATTAATGAAAAACAGACGCCAAATACCGCAGGTGTTGCTTTTTGCTCGGATGGAAATCAATTTCAAATATTAAAAACAAACGATGTTTGAAGAGAAACGAAGTTTAATAATACAACTGCTACGATTTGTTTTTTTTTTTTTAATATAATTTAGAATGAAAATATTGGCAGTTTCTTTTTTTTTCATAAATAATATCATGTCTTTTGTTTTCGGGGGGGTAAATTAAGTTATGTTGTTATAGGCCAACCGCTTAACTGAGACGTTGCCTGAGGTAGCAGCGCGATGCGGGAGGGGTGTGGTGACGTGATGCGAGAGCTCAGTGATTCATCAACTTGTGACAACTATCACCCCTTCCGCACCGCGCAGCTACCTCAGATAACGTCTCAGTTAAGCCATAGTAAAAGCAAACAAGTAGGCCAACTCAAGCCCCGAGCGAGCGATAATAGCCTAAACTCGTAGGGCTGTCACTTATACTTTATTCAATCGTCAAAAATGCATAGTCAATCTCTATACAAAACAATGTTCCCCTGTAGGGTAAGCATCAGGGACCTTTAATACAAAGTGTTTTTAAATTATTTTTTCTACATAGACCAGTAGCTGACTACATTTTTTTCATTGCCTACGTCATGTTATCTGTTTAGTTATTTGAAAAATTACGATCGAAATATGACTAATAAAAACGTGGTTTTACTGAATCATGTATTTATTCTATAGCTACTCGAATTTGTAGCCATCTTTGTAGTTAAAGGAGGTAGTTAGGTACACATACAAATTATTTATTACGAGCAGCAGGGCAGCGGCGAAGCGTGCGCGGGCGCGGGCGATATTACCGTACGGCGTCACTTCCCTATTATAAAAATGTACTCTGTGGGCGTCACAGCCACGACTGGCACACCTTTAGCAGCGATAAGTTTTGTCAGTGTGTGCGTGCGACGACGCATACGTACGAGCGCGCTCAGATACAAACCGTGCGCGGTGCGAATGTATGAAGATGTCCTACTTGTTTGCTTTTACTATGGTTAAGCGGTTGGCCTATAAGTAGTGTGAAAATGTGAATATAACAATGATGAAATAAACATGTGCAATCAGGGAAATTAATTGTAATAGTAATGGTAATTTATTTTCCAAACTTCAGTACCTACACGTTACATCAATGAGGTCTCGACCCCTGAAATAGATCATCCTGTATGACAGGATCACAGAAAGCTACCAAATTTTGACTCGATTAGTGATGTGGAAGATGCTCACATCTCCATTCATCAACTATAAAAGAGCTGATGATCTTCAAACAGCTGAACTGATTTTCAAGAACACTCTCGCTAAAGTCACCTTTCAAACAAAGCAAAACCAACCAAAATCGATTCAACCGTTTTGGAGCTACGATGCCGCAGACAGACATTCAGATACACATGTTAAACTTATAACACCCCTCTTTTTCCGCCTGTGGTTAAAAATACTATTTATGACCTGACCTATTCACCTATTTCATGGAGACGACTAACCTACTTTAAAAAAAATGTTGAAATCCCTTACGCTTATCTTTGTAAAAATAAGCAATCAACATAATTACAAAGTTAATACTGAAAAGTTAAATCAACGAATAAAACAGCCGTTACCTTCTTTGTTTGCTCATACAATTGAGAAGGGCCCTACTTTACTTTAATCAATTCTGTTTTACAATGACAGGCAGCGGCCATTACTGCTATCTTGAGTTTGTTTTTTTACACGTTAGAATTAGATATATATACTGAAAATATGCTGAATATTTTTATTTAGCAACTCAACAAAGTATTGAGGTGCTTTGTTGAGTTGAGCTGCACGATTACTGACAAATGCGTGTACTGACTAGAGAGGTCCACTCAATCTGTGTGGTTCTTTCGTCAAAAAAACATTTTAAGCACCAATTCAATGGTCTTCACATGATCTGACCAATACCAGAGGGGCAATTCTCGTAATTTTAAGAACGTTCACGGTCTGATCTCAGTCTCAATCTGTCAAATATTCCTGTAATTTCCCTACATTTTGACAAGTTTTTGACATTTGCTTGTCGCCGAGATGAGACTGCGACTAGATTTTGAACGTTTTAAATTACAAGAATTGGCCTTCACATATGGGACTTTAAAACAGACTGACCTCTGAGTTTGTTTCGCCTTTCTTCTCAGAGTAGTCGGAAAGCATACGCCGACCTCGTCTATGTAGTTTTTTAAATATGATTGACATGTAAAAGTTTTCGTACAAAACCAGTTTTTTATAAAACCTTACATAATAAATCTATTACGACAGAAAAATTCTAAACTTTACAACTACAAATGAATGTTATTACTTACTACAAATGAATACCACATAAATTCTTCAGATTTCCTTTTTTTGTTGGAACTTTTTACCTATGTTTGCGTGATTTATTTATAAGTAGGAGAACCAACAGCTAAACCAAATTAATAACAATTGTAGAAGCGACACAGAGCCAATTACAGGTTCTCACGAGTAGACACTATAACAACACTTTATTACTTACATATTTTATTTATTTATTTTCTTACATTTACCATTACAGGTTCCCCAATGCGGTAAAGGCGCGTATACTAACTTAAAATTATCTATAACTAAGTACAAACAATGAATAAGTGAATTGAATTCACCCAGAGAACAACAGAATAAGTCCGTCTCACTCGTTATGAGGTTGAGCATGCGTAGTGTATAGTAGAGTATTTTACAGGTGCCCGACTAACTTCGACCTCAAAAGGATATCTTAATCTCATGATTCGCGAAGACGCTCATTATGCGGCAACATTGCAAGTCCAGCGGCCATGCTACAAACCCTATGCACAGAAAGCTTTTCGCTTGCTTTACCCCTGAGGCTCTTAACATTTAAATACGAACTGATATTCACACAATCTCAGAACAGTAATAAAAGGCATAACTTTTAAATCCAACCCGCTCTAAAACTCCATTCTATAAACACGATCCGCTGTCGCACTTAGTCAGATTTTTCCTAACCGTCTTAAGACTAGTTAATCAAACCTTGAACTAAAAGCTCTCGAGAACTTTCCAAGATCTCTTTCGCGGTAATAAAATAAATTAAAAAAAACGCTTAAGTAGGTACTGTAGGTAGTGCAGTCTTCTTTATTCAACGGGGGAATTGAAGTAATTTCCAGAAGGAAAATTAAAAAGAAACGAGCTTATCTTGGCAAGCCCTCGCAATTACAGCATTGCTAAACAAGTTAGGTTTTTGCTCGTACTTCCTCCAGGTTTTTGGGGTTCCATACACAACGGGTGAAAACGGAACCCTGTTACTAAGCCGTCTGTATAACCGTCTGATTATCACAGGGCTGTATCTTAGTCAGCCAGTGGATATTTTCACTGAATATAAGCTTTAGTATGACCCTACATATGTACCTAATAATCTTGTTAGACGAAGGAGGCTAGTCTCTTCGACACAGGGAATCCTAGTGTAGAAGCTATGTAGGAGGTACTATTTGAATATTGTAATGTTTTCTTGAATAGTAAAGTTTTTATTATACACATGAGCCCAGTGCGGGTTAGCAAATGTCACATGTCTTTGAATTTTTGGTTCTAGGGCATGCCGGTTTCCTCTCAATAGTCTTATTTATTTATCCTCACACTGGAACGCCATACGGCAATAGGGTAATTGCTTGGGTAAAAAAATAATAATTCTATTTAGTCCGTCAGATTATTGAAAAATAATGGACACGTATTTTTTCTTTTGGTGGTGGTGATGAAATAATTTACAAAAAGTATAACGCCTGTCTGGGTTCTGTTATAACCTTTATTACAAGGCAATAACGCCTAAGTCAGTTTGTACTTATAAACAGTGCACTTTTCCTTTACTAAAGTAGTGATGTTGCATTTTTACCCAGTGCATAGAAATAATAATTATATTATATACAATTTAGTTAGTTAGAATCTGGACGCCGTCGCGTAATCTAGTGTGCCCAAATTAAGGGAGCAATTAAGAGGGACATTGCCAAAATATGAAGAACTTGTGTGTCTGTGTTTTTGTACTGTGGTGAATTAAAGTGGTTCCAGTAGAATTATTGTTTTTTTTTAAAAGACAAACGGGGTCGGCTTTGTTACAGTTCGAACCTACGACCTTGAAATCGCAAGTCGCGGCCGTTACCACCATATGTATTATTACAATGTATTTATTAATAGTATGTATTATTGCAATGTATTTATTAATAGTTAGATTTTGGTTGGGTACAGAACCCCTCGTTCATCTGACCACTTTTTTAGAAAAGGGCAATGGACTCAGTTCATCAAGTTAATCTTTTACGTTTCGTCCGACCAGACTCGCTTAATATCAAAGATACTGTCGTTGTGGGAATTTTTAATTAGCGGCATCTGTCCACCTCATTTTTTAACTTGCTTAATTATAACTGTCACGACAATAACTATAAACCTAATTAGATGTGAATCCTTGAATGAGCCTCTGTGGTTTATTTTTCTGTAAGTCTTTTTGAACTTTCGATCGAGGAAAGTTTTTCCAGGAATTCATTTTCTCTCTCGGAGAAAAGGTGCTTCGAGTATTGGGTTCGTTTTTAATTTGTAAACCGGTAGAGAAGTTGATTAAAAGAAATAAAAACTCCAGTTACTTAACTTGAGTAGAACGATATTTTTTACAATAATAAATCACAGTACCTATAGGTACACAATAGCTTATTTGTAATGACTAACGTAGTACATCCTACTACAAGTTAATAAAATAATATTATAAACGCGAAAGTTTGTGAGAATGGATGGATAGGTTTTTGTTACTCTTTCACGCTAAACTACTCGACGCATTCTAATGGGTACACAGATAGTTTAAAACCAGGATAACAAATAGGATATTTTTTATCCCGATATTCTCACGGAATCGAGATGTGGGTGGAAGGAACCGAGGGGCGCTGCTAGTTCAAAAATAAATGTCTCCTACACCGCTAAGCCTCTGTCAAGGGATTTTTGTTACTTAATTTTTCTATGAAACTAACGCTAAAATTATCTCTCTCAAAAAGAAAATAAGTTCAGACAAAATAACGCAAGATGTTAGTATATTTTAGTTTTTAATAACGCAGCATAAAACATAAAATTTGCCAGCAACAGATGGTACGAATGTCGGGTCGCTGTACTGAAAATAATATTCATACGAAGAAAGCTCAAAGACTAACAGCAGACGTCGAGCTCACGGAGGCTGTGCTTTACACAGTGTTCAAAATACATTGAAGTTTAGCCAAAGTACCTGTTTTTGTTTGACTTACTCAAGCCCGCAATGTATTAGGGTTGCGGAGATAAAATATATGTTTGTCGATTAGTCATGTAGTTTCACGTAAATGGTATGCAAAGCCGCTCTGAGTAGGTTGGTAAAGTGACCCTGACAGGCTTTTAGTCGCACCCGGCGAGGGCCCAGCAACCCTTACCGTGTACCATTTAATTTTGAACAGTAATATCGTGTTTTGTTATTAAATATTTCTATTAACCGTGATTTTCAGCGTGGATAACATCTTTATTATTAAACTTTGTTTGGTTTCGTATTTAAGTGTTAATTATTTGATGCTTACATGCTATATTTTGTACGAGTTTTCGCTTTGGTTCTAAAATTAAACTTTTTTAATGGTTGTTGGCATGCTGTTTGGCTTTTTTAATGACATCGCGGCAGGCCCAGACGGAGGTGGCGGGATGAGCTGGACTCCTTTGATAAAGATTGATCCTTGGCAGCTCTGGACAGAGAGAGGTGGACGGAGAGTAGGGAGACTTTTGCCCAGCAGTGGGAAATTAATGGCTAATAATAAAAAATGGTTGTTGAACAAAATGTTTAACGAAAATTTATGAATTAAACAGAAGTTTACTATTAGCATTGCACCTGAGAAATCGAAGAACAAACCCCATAATCGTATGATTTTAAAACCCTATTCAGAGACTCATGTTACGCCACAAAATCTATCTTTAATTCCGCATAACATAACAGCAAAAACATCTCCATAACATAACCATCATCCAATGGTTATTACGTAATGAAACCTCGGTGCTGTAACAACGTACCTGAAGAAAAAAGTCGCGGGCGTCATCTAAGCATTTCATTTAAAAATAACGCGATCCTTCCGGTATACTGGAGATTGAATGGCCTCTTTTGCCCGGAGATACCCGGCCGGGCCACTGGAAGGGTAAATTGGTACATTCAGAGGCCACATTTCGGACGTACAGGCCATTATTGGGGTCTCGGACGAGGGGAAGACGCCGATTTTGTGCGGACTCTCGCTCAAACACTTATTTACCTGCGCGGCCCGTGTGACGCCTTCTTTGTGCCATCTAATGGAAAATTTATCTTTGAATGTGTAATGGACCAAAAGATAGAGGTGCGCATTTAAAATATTTTCTTGGAAAGGATACGCGTAAATAACATTATGACTTTGTTAGGCAAACGGTCTTTAGGTACTTTGTTTGTTAATGGTTTGTTGGGTTACATTATACTCTGAATTATTCTTTTAATGGGTTTTATTATAATCAAATTGTAATACTTTACCTAATGAGAGAGTACCTATATGCACTATAATGTTGGATTAACAACTAATTCTTCTTCTACTGTTGGCTATTTTTCATGAAACATGCATGCCTTGCCTATCAATCATGTTTTCTGCTAGATAAAATCCCTTTTTTCGTTCTACGAATGTAGGTATGTTAGAGAGATGTTTGTAATAATAATTTGTACGTTTCGTAGCAAAATCGGCCGTAACGAAACCACTACAATGGAACGTTGTTCAATTGGGTCAGAGGTATTACAACCATAACCTTCTGGGAACTAAATCTAGTATAGCTGCCGAATTAATCCATCAGCTAATCCTATAGCATTCTCTGTTGGACATAGGCGTCTGCCAAGTTGCAATAGAATACCTTACCTGGTTCTCTGCCTTTCGTATGCAGACGCCCTTTTTTTTTTTTTTTGAGGATGGGAAATCATCAAATGACCCCTCCCGCTCTGGGTGGAGCGGGAGGGAGTGTCAGACTCTTACTGACTAAAACTAACCCATGTTCCTTCCTTAGCCCTTTATGTTCTAGGGCAGCGGTAACCCTTTCGGACGATCCCGCTACCCCGGCAGGCTTCGACCCTGTCGGGCCCCGTCACCTATGCTGACATCTCTTTGAGGCGCGCGTGGAACACATACGCGCCGTCTGGCACGAGCCTGGTCCTGATCAGACGGAGAGCTACCCATTGCTCTCCGCCCGCAGGCCCGCGCCTACGGTGGCCGGGAGTCTTCACGCGGGTCCCGACGCCCGGAGCGTCTCCCGCGGCGGCTGAGGCGTGAGGATCTCTCCCTCACCCATCCCGCCACCTCCTTCGCTAGCATGACTGCTTCGCAGAAGGAGGTGACCGCCTCCCACTCCCTCTCGCCCCGGACCATGGCTTGAACCAGGGCCGGACGCGAGAGGTCGCCGCCGCTGCCGATCGCCTCTACGAGGACACGGCGGTGCTCTGCCCAAGCAGGGCAGACCTCCACCGTATGCTCCACCGTGTCCTCTGGGCAATCCTCGCAGTGATGACACCCGGGCGTCTCCTCCCGCCTGATGATGTGCAGGAACCTCCCGAAACATCCGTGTCCGGAGAGGACCTGCATCAGGCGGTAGGTGAGAACGCCGTGACGCCTCTCTAGCCACTCCTCAAAGAGGGGTCTTACTGCCGCTATCGTGGCGTGCCCTGCGCTGGGTTGCGATAGTCGTGCCTTCCATTCCACCATGAGATTACGCCGGAGGTCCGTCCGCTCCGCCACGATTTGCCGCGGGTGCGGAGTTTCGCCCGACGTAGTGCTTTCGCGCGCCAATCATACAGGCGCGCGAGGACTATCGCCTCCAGATCCCATGGCGGCAGTCCGGCAAGGAGGCTTGCCGTCTCGCCCGAGATCGTGCGGTACCCCCGGATAAGCCTTACGGCTACCACCTTTTGGGGCGCGTTCAGATAGTGTGCGGCTCGCAGCCGCAGTGAACGCGCCCACACCGGGGCCCCATATAGGGCCATGGACCACACGATTCCAGCGTAAAGCCTCCGGCAGGAGGCGTTTGGCCCCCTCAGGTTGCGCAGGAGCCGCTTTAAGGCGGCCCCGGTCCGTTCCAGTTTGGGAGCCAAACGTCGGAAATGTTCGACGAAGTTCCACCGGCTGTCGAGGACGAGACCCAGGTATCTCATCGTTGTCTCGACGCCGATGTGAACCCCTCCTACCATCAGTTGAGATCCCGGAGGTGGCCCGTACAAGGGGCCCATGAAAGGACATGGCCTCGGACTTGTGCAATGCCACCTCGAGACCCAACTGCCGGATCCTTTCCACGACTATCGCAACCCCGCGTGTCATCGCGTCGGCCGCCGCCTGATGCGACCTCCCCTGCAACAGGACCAGCGTGTCGTCAGCGTAGCAAACTACGCCGACGCCATCAGGGAGGTCGGCCCGCAGCACCCAGTCGCAACCGATCCCACAGGAGCGGCCCCAGAACCGATCCCTGCGGGACACCGCACGACATCTCTCGCCGGTTCCAGTTCCCGTCGCGACCGGGGTAGATGACGGCTCTGTCCGTCACATATGCCCCGACTACTCGACGGAGGTAAGTCGGCACCCGGTGATTTCAGAGTGCCTCCCCTATGCAGCTCCAGGGCAGGGTGTTGAACGCGTTGGCTATGTCGAGTGACACCGCCACGACCACCCCACCCCGGGACACCGCGTCCCCCGTCGTGAGGGCTCTCACGCGCATGATAGCGTCCACCGTCGAGCGCCCCTTGCGGAAGCCAAACTGGCTATCCGCAAGATCCGGCCGTCCCCACCAGGTGCCCGACGAGGTGGCCCGCAATCACTCTCTCAAAGAGCTTGCCAACCTCGTCGAGCAGCACTATGGGCCGGTATGCGGACGGAGAGTCCGCAGGGCGCACTGTGGAAAATAATGGTCTGTTTCTGATTAAAAATCAATAACTTCTTTATTTCTGAATATTATGTTCTAAAATTTTGCACAAATATAGAATAGTGTATATGGCTTCAAATAGAATGTAATTTATTATGATTAAATTTAAAATAATAAATTAAAAAATAAAACAAATTCAAAATTATAAAAAATCTCCAATGTTTATTTCTTAACAATGAATACTATTATTTTAATGTTTACAAAAACCAAATATCATATAGTACATCAAAATAAAAATCAAATAAAATAAAAAAAGCATGTTTTTAAAGATTAAAATCGAATTATGATTAAATTTAAAATAATAAATTAAAAAATAAAACAAATTCAAAATTATAAAAAATCTCCAATGTTTATTTCTTAACAATGAATATATTATTTTAATGTTTACAAAAACCAAATATCATATAGTACATCAAAATAAAAATCAAATAAAATAAAAAAAGCATTTTTTTAAAGATTAAAATCGAACACAGATTAATTAATTAATTGTACTGTTTACTAAATGTTATGTTATTTATACTTGATGAACTTCGGGATCTAAAATTAATTCGTTCACTTTCAAAAGATCTAAGGTGTCTTCATCAAGTTCCTTCACGTTTTTAGTATACGGTTTTCTAATGCTGGTAATGTAAGGATCTGAAGTATAAAGAAGAGTATGAAATACATCTTCGTTTGTAGCGGATCTTGAGCATTTTCTAGCATGATGAAGACGAAATTTTTTATAATCCTTATTGCGAGATTCTTGTGCATCTTCCGAAAGTTGACCAATAGGAAGTACTGCAAAATGCTTTATGACACTTTCTCAATGAATCAAAATTTTGTGAACTGAAGATGGCATGTAATACCATTCATAATTGCTCACATAGATCCTAGCAGTCTCCATAGCATAACTGCCAAATTTTTCAGCATTTATCATTACATCCGATGAAAGAGCTTGCAGAATTATGTAAAGTCGTTTAATCAAATTTATATCCACTACTGTAATTTCAGCAGAGCAGCTTGCATTGTGAAAAAATCTTCTGGCAGTATTAACGTCATTAGAATTACCACTTACTTGTCTTGGTTTGTCGATGATCAATCTTAGCTCTTCACGGAAACGCCTTTGTACCAGGGTTTTCTTCTCTTGCTTTAGTCGTTTCTTTTCTTCACTTGTGGCTGACCATGTTTGGAAAGACAGATTATAAGAAATATGTAAAATCATTTCCATACAACGAATCCAGGCGTGCAAAGTAGACAGTCCGTATTGATAAGAATCTTCATTTTCAGGCCTAGCTGTCACTTTTGTCAAATCGTTCATTTGGCGTGTAGTAGCTCCACATTTTGTACATGTGGAACCCGAAGGCGTATCTGTTAATACCTGAGCTACTTTACCATCTATCATTGTAAGGAAGAGATCATGCTTCACTTGCACTCCCTCACCTTCTTTGTTAATTAATGATGGACTCAAGGAATTTATTTGACCCTTTATTTCATCCACAATGGCTTTAGTTTTCTCGGGAGTTTCTTTACATAATTCTATTAATATAGGCCGGCAAAAACGAACAGATGAAGGTACCGGATTTTGCAAGACAACATCACCTGTTAGCTCGTTAATTAACTTAATAGGCACCAAAGAAGTGATAAATAAATTCGAATCAGAAATAAGTTCAGACTCTTCTGGCAGTTTCTGTTTGTACTGGCTTTGACCGGATGAGCCATCTCAGCCCCATTTACTATACAGAAGTAAGTTATTCAATCCATTCCTATAGACTGAATCTATTGTCAATATTCTAGCTGCAGTGTGATCTAATAAATCTTGAAGTCTTACTATTTTTGCACTTGTGTCTGTAATTTCTATGGCTGAAGACGGTGGATAGCAAGTAGTTTTAACTTCTTGCACTTTGTAATATGGCGGAAGCACAAAACATTTTCGTTCGTTCGTTAAATTTCTCAAGTACAAATATTGTGCTTTCGTTAAATCCAAGTCAATAAATACGCTCAATGCTTCTTCATCCGTTAACATTTTGGTCTGCCTTGCGTCTTCTATGAGACTCGAAAATAAGGTCTTATTTTCACTGTCAGCAAACCTTAATGTTTCCACAAGTTTAGCTTCTGTTCCTTCTCCTATCGAACGTAACCCTTGAAGATATGCATTATTGACGTGTTCAAATCCATATTCATTAAGTAACATTGTATTTTTTCTTCTTTTACTGGATTCTGACAAGTCTGGATAAGATACGCACGGTCTTCCACGTTTCCCAGAAGAAGTAGATGGTGTGGAGATGGTTGTAACGTCTTCAGAGTCCTGTAAAGTTATTGAATATTCTGATTGCAACCAATTACTGTTCTTCATTAAAAATGTATCCTTGTTCCGTGAAGCTTCGTTCCAGCGTTTATTAAAAGCGGGAATAATATGTCTTTGAAAATCACTGAGGATGAAACATAAGTTGTCTTCAGACACATGATATTTTTCTTGCAAAACTGTTGATAATGCTTCCAACGATTTTCTTACGAAAGTATTATTTCATGTTTAGAACACTTGAAAGTAGACATTTTGAAGAGTCAACAAATGTAATTACACTTCTGTTAATTCACCACTATTTTGTTATTTACAATGGAATGAAACCACTGTTTATATACTATTTGAAATATGAGGGTAGTGTGCATTTTGTTGATTAATATTTTCACACGCAACATGAGTGCAAAAAAGATAAATGCCCTAATATCAATGATAAATTACAAAACTTACCGCAAACTATTGATGTAAACAGCAACATTTCAAACCGCAATACATAGCGAGCGGTTTTCCGTTTTCTGACTCTTATCACATTTTTATTAATTACTCCGAAACCCGCAAATATCCGCAGCTGTTATTATGTTTATCGATAGTTAGGCTACAAATCAACATTAAATGTAAAGCAGGGGTAAACGTGGGTAACTGTCAAAAGTCTCGGTGAACTTTAAAAAAACTTTTTTTTTCACCATATTTTATTTTGCAATTATTTTAAGGTGAACCTTAACATAACATTAAATACATATTAGCTGTTTCATATTCTTCAAAAGACGAGGTTTCCATAAATATATAATACATTATACCTTATTCTGTAACGTATAACAATAAAATCAATTTAAAAGTGATGAAGTGAACGGGCCTGACATGGACGTCCGTCAAAACTATAAAGTTTGTGGTGTTGTAAAAAAATCATTTCATTTAATATTTATAATTTTTTGATATTATAGTCTAGTTTGGTCCTTAAACTATTGAGTAAAATAAAAAAAGCATGCCAGTAGCGACATTGACAAAAACCATTTTTAATCAGCAGTTGTTCTACGATTTTCCATAGTGGGGCGCCCTGGCTTCTGAATGAGGACCAGCTTCCCCGTCTTCCAACGGAGTGGAAACTGGCCTCTCTCCATACACGCGCTTAAGAGCGCCTCCAGTCGAGGCCCGAGAGCCCTCGAGGCCAGGACCCGGGCTTTACCCGTCAAGCCGTCGGGTCCCGGGGCAGTTTTTTATGCAGACCCCCTTACCTGACCTCCTATAAAATAAAAAATAACAACATTTATTTTAGGCTACAATGGCCCATAGACATACATTACTAACTAATATTATATAAAGTATAAAACAAAACTTGTATTAATAAAATATAGGTTAAAATTATATTAGTAGCACTTCACTTCACTAGCTTGTCCTTTTGCTGTCCTGTGGTACTTACCCATGGAAGCGACGGAACACCACTTCCTTTTTTTTTTTTTTTGGTTTCGCGGTGGAAATCCTCATGGACTTCTTCCATCGTGGGGGTGACGGAGGGGTATGCCGAACTCTTACCGACTAAAGGCTAAAACCACCGCGGTGTTCCACCTCTACCTATGGCCGGGGGTGCGGGATTCGCATAAGAATTCACCGCTCCCCCGACAGGCCTTAACCCGCTGTTCCTCAGCGGGTCCCACCAACCCATGGCCATTCCCACAATGGTCACACCCACTCTCGAGTGGCGCGCGTGGAACACTGTGGCGCCAACTCGGGCCTGTCTGGTCGGACGACGGACGCCCCCAGTCCGCCGCCCGCAGGCCACCTCTCATGGAGGTCGCAGATCGTTTTGCACCCTTCTCGGGCGCCCGGACGGAACACCACGTCCTGCGGCCAAAAGTCTTCTTCCATGACGACGGGCAGATAACAATTCAGTACCAACCCGCACTGGGCCCGTATGGTGGCTTATAGCCCACACCCGGAGGCCTGTGTCCCAGCAGTGGGAACATTATAAGCTGAATACGCTACGCGCACCACGAACGCCTTGAAGTTGACGGTGCGGTGTGACTCCAGTAACTGCACCCTCGTCTTCTGACCCACGTACGCCACGATGCGCAGACGGCCTTTTTTACGGACGGTCATTGGTCTATCTAGCTGAGGGCATCCCACGCTGAACAATGTAAGTAATTCCTTGTATTTCTTTTAGCAAAATGATGACATTTTGCTAAAAGATATTATTTGTTATATAGATCATAGAATGTAAATAATATGAGACAGGCGACAAAGATGATATCTGTCATGCTTGTAATTAGGACGCCCAAGTAATTAATTACGAAGCTAGGTAGGTCTTGTGTTATTTCTCATCTTATCGTCAAAAATCCTAATTAATCCTAATGCTAACTAATATTATAAATGCGAAAGTAAGTTTGTTTGTTTCCTTTTCACGCCTAAACCACTGAACCGCTCATCCTGAAATTTTGCATATACGTTGTCAGGTGTACAGAAACGGACATAGGGTACCTACCTTTTATCCCGAAAAAAAGTGCTATTCCCGGGGAAAACCACAATAACGTTATTATGATAATTGATGGCGCCACGTGTCTTTCGAATCATGATTGAATTATATTAGAAACAAGCAGAGTACAACCCGAATTGATTGTCAAATTCCAAATTAACGCGAGCGAAGCCGCGGGTAGTAACATTATAAATGTGAAAGTAGTTACCTTTTCACGCCTAATCCTCTGAACTGATCATCATGAAATTTTGCATATACGTTGTTAGTGGTACAGAAAAGGACATAGGGTACCTTTCATCCAGAAAAAAATACTGTTCCCGAGGAAAAGAACAATACCTTTCGACGGTCACAATTGCTTTACGACGCTAGAGGGCGCTACGTGTCTTTCGAATCATGATTGAAATATGACCCGACTTTCTGAGCAGTATTCTAACAAAAAGTACTAGGCTTGCATGAATTCACAATAGTATTCCAACATTAGTATTATGCTTTAAAAAGGATTTGAATGAAATTTGGCACACAGATAGTTTATTATAATCTGGATTAACACTTAGGATACTTTTTAACCCGGTAATACGTTTCCGTGTGATAACTTTCGACGCGGGCGAATCCGCGGGAAATAACTAGTGCTATTATATTCTTGACAAGTCTAGGGCTTGTGTTAATAAAGCGTCTTTCATTTGATCTCCAAGTGCTATTATTAAGTATTATTTGGTTATTCAAGGCCTTTTTTGAGGGTTCTGTACCCAAAGGAACCTTATTACTAAGGCTCCGCTGTCGGTCGTCTATCACAAGGCTCTATGTTTTGAACGGTAATAGGTAGACACTTGAAATTTTCACAGTGTGTACTACTATGACCGCTATAACAACAAATAATAAAAATAAAATTAAGTTAAATATTAAAAGCGGTCCCCATAAAAGAAACGTATTTCTTTAAAATATGTAGTGTTAAATATTGTACGGTGGCACGGAACCCTTCGTGTGCGAGTCCCATGAGTGGTCGATGTCTTCGAATTTTTGGTTCTGGATCATGCAGTTTTCCTCACAATATTTTCCTTCACCGTTTTTGAGAGCAGTGGTGATAAAATAAATTACACAGAGTAAAGCGCCTGCCTGGGTTCGAACCCACGAGCTGCTACTCGTAAGTCGGGGCCGTTGACCATTGGGCCACCATTGCTCTCATTTCTATAAAAACTTTATGGAAATTGTTCTACCAGAATGGCGTCGCACCATTGCGTCGCGCCTTAACGCATATTGATAAGTAGATAAAACGTAAAGGTATCAGTTGAATAGTCTTGCTTACGAAAGCACCATTAATGTAATCTAATGCAGAGAATTCTGTAAAGCTTATGGTACTTATAAGTGATCTTTCAGTGGATCGGGCTCGACTCAACATCTTGAGACATTCTCCGAAGAGCTTTGGCATTTGAAAAGTTACGTGACACCAAGCCACGACCGCGCGCTACGCCTCAACTTTCAAGTACTCGTAGATAGTCTTCTAAATTCTAAGAATTTTAGGATTAAACATTATTTATGTAATATGGTCGTCTAGATTCAAATACGACTCTTCTTTACTTTGAAGTGGTTGGTAGACGTACGAGTAGGGCCCGTCGTCGACGATGCTATAGTCTTTTTATTAGTATCCGACTGTAACACGATTATCAGCCAAAAACTAAACTGTAACCGAATCTTCGGCCGCTGTTCTAGTTTTGGTCGAAACTAAAACTTATGAAATATACTTTATAGAAAAAATTTATGGCTCGGGTTACGGAGCCCGCGTGCTCGTCTACTTTTTAAGGAAATTTCTCGCCAGCTGGTCGACACTTCACGTGACCAGAGGGCTGGGACGTTCTTTGGCCAAAGAACTAGCATTGCCATTCAACGTCGCAATGCTGCCAGTCTTCTGGGCACGTTTCCGGATGACAGCGATGCGGACGAGTACGCCTAAGTGTTTTTGTTTTTGTGTTTATTTGTATAGTAAGTTAGTTAGTCATTTAATGTAGTATCTAGTGTAATTAGTTAGTTATCTATATATAATATACAAGAAATAAATATTAAAAATATTACGGGCTAATTTAGCATTTAAGTATCAGATTTATTTTATCCAAAAAAAAAAACTTTTGGCAGATTTTGTGTGAAAAAGTGTCAAAATTTCAAAATGACGATAGAAAAATGAACACGATGAGCCTTGGCAGTGTTTGTACACTTGGTTACCACAAGTAAAGGGGCGTCGTTTCGTAAGATAAAAATACTATTCCCAATAGAGAACATGTTACAAACTAAACTCAGTAATTAATAACTAGAATGCCACAGCACTAGTATTTCAATAGCGGTCCTTTCACGAAGAAACCAATCACAAACAAGTTACGTAGTTAGTAAGTAGCGTCGTGTACCTACAATTTGAGTCTACAACACGTTAATTTAGAAATCTAAATACCTAAGTACCTTTGTTTCGAAATATCAACTATATAACATCACACCTTTCCTCAAGGCTGTGGGGGTGTACCTATAGAACACCCACATTTCACCAGATATGTAAGCACCATGTAATAGAGTGTATGTTTTTACATTTAATATTATAAAAAATGCTGTGTCCTTACAGGCCCATGTCAGCCGTCAACACTCGTCGACCGACGACTGCATTTGCCTCTGCAGTTGACTTCAAATCAAATCAAATCACTTTTATTTGTTAACACAGGTAAAGAAATACAGATCTTGAGTTTGGGTAAACAGAACGCTATGTTATGCCAGGAGGCGTACAAATATGGTGTGCATCTAGCTCAATATTACAAATTTAAATTTCAAAATAAAAAAAAGATCTGATCTGTCTGAAAATCATGCATAATTAAAATTTCAAAATAAAATATAACAATTACATAATATTATTTAAAAAATTGACTGATGTCAGTTTTAAATGTAAGTAAGTAAGTCAGAATAATTGAAAATGTCAAAAAATATTAAATTAACTGACGCATGTCGCTCGTGTGTATGAGCACTATACCCTATCCATTACGTTAACCGTTTTTTGACAGTTGTCTTAGAAAGTAAATATTCTAGATTACGTAAAAGTTAACTTTAAAATGCGTAATAAAATAAATATATAAACTGCCTTATCTTATCGAATTATCTTATTTATGGCTTCATACAGACATTGTAATACCGTACGTGTATCAATCAATTGTATTGTGTGTTGCTGCAATCACTAGTTCCATCTGTCAAAAAATGGCTTAACTAATGGACAAGTGAATAAATAGCTCGACATTTTTCGCCCATGTATAAATTGACGATTCAAAAACAAATTACAATTGAGTTGCGCTTTAGAATTCAACCGTAATTTGCCTAAAAAAGAGCAAATAAATAAAACTTTACGTTTGAACATCTAAAACTAAATTAAGATCTATTTACAACATAAAAGCCTAGTCACTGGCATAACAACACAAAGCGAAACCAAACCGCAATCAAATAAGATCATCCAGACATTCCTTTGATTCAGTTTGCTTTATCAGATTAGTGAATTATTAAATCATACTTAGGAATTAGAATTAACGTTTCAAAAGATCGAGTGGTGTATAATTCTGTTATCTTAGAGATAATTTGCCTTCTTCAAAGTAATGTTTCTGAGATTTCATCATTATGTTTCTTTGGATGAAGCCGTTTCCCCAGTTTGTGTCTTTGTGGCTCAAGTTGACGATAATGATAACTGTTGATACTACTATCGTAGAAGGAGAATTTTCTTTTACGGATACATACATAAACTCACGCGTTTTTCCCATGGGGGTAGGCAGAAACTGCTGAACGTCACCTGCTATTATCCTTACATACTCTTAAAGCGTCGTTTACGGGTCACACACGCACGCTGGTCGCGAGTATCTACTACTCATTTGACCTTTCTAAAGAACATCACTAACTAGGTCACTATAAGTCCTACTAAGGCGACTCCTCCCGGCGTTTCGACTCACATCTGTCTAGTAATTACCTTATGCTATTCGCCTTTCATTCATCCTCTCATAAACCACCTGAGTACACTCTTTCATTTTTTGTCACTCCACCGTCAATTTTATTTTTTGGGTGTTTATTTGCCGCTTAGTTATAAACGATAGTACAGTAGTAGATAACCTGTTTAGTTTCAGCCCATACAAAGCGCAGCTTTGATTATGAGGTGCTCTTTAATCCGTTCCAGCCTGTTTCGCACTCCATAGGGAGTTTTTAAGTTTTTTCAGCCCTGGTTGAAGGCTTAAATTTATTGAGGCACCCATAGGCAAGTACGGTTAAGCAGCCGACAACCTTCTAGGTTAACCTGCGAGAGACATTTATAAAAAAAAAATTAGAGGCCCATTTTGATCGACGCGGCGCAAAGAACAATCGGACTTTGTTGTTTTAACCCTACCATGCCTGGCAGGAGTCGACGTAGCGGTAATAATTCAAGCATGAAGTCCTTTCACAGTTATTTTACGTCTGACAGAAGCACCCCAAACGCAACCTGAAGGCCAATTCTCGTAATTTAAAACATTCAAAATCTAGTCGCAGTCTCATCTTAGCGACAAAGAAATGCCAAAAACTTGTCAAAATGTAGGGAAATTAGAAGTATTTTTTGACAGATTGAGACTGAGATCAGAGGGGTAATTGTCGTAATTTTAAGAACGTTCACAGTCTGATCTCAGTCTAAATCTGTCAAAATTACGTCTAATTTCCCTACATTTTGACATGTTTTTGACATTTGTTTGTCGCCGAGATGAGACTGCGACTAGATTTTGAACGTTTTAAATTACGGGAATACGGGCCCAGACTGTGAACGTTCTTAAAATTACGAGGATTGCCCCTCAGATTGTAAATACAATAAAGATTACTGTGGTTTTGACAGACTTGTCAAAGGCCGCAACCCAACAGCAACCTTATTACAACGACAACAAAGATCACTGTGATTTTGACAGTAATTCAAAGTCAGAGGTAATATAATAACTAGGAATGGAATGTATTTAAAAACAAATATACTTCTGAGGAATATAATGTTTACTTTTCATAAAAATGAGTCGGTTCTTCTATACAGTAAGATTTTATTAGGGTTCCGTACCCAAAGGGTAAAAACGGGACTCTATTACTAAGACTCCACTGTCCGTCTGTCTGTCTGTTACCAGGCTGTATCTCATATTTTGTATCAGAATATTTAGTAGTATATTCACTTTAAAAATAAATAGTTAAATTAAAGTAAAATAAATATTTAAGGGGCCTCCCATACAACAAACGTGATTTTTATAGATAATGGTACGGAACCCTTAGTGCGCGAGTCCGACTCGCACTTGGCCGGTTTTTTTATATGCAGCCAGCTAGTTTTAATATACAACTCGCTGGGTTTTTATTATTCGCTACACCGAACTGTAACTTGTGGTCCACCGAACTATGATGCGGCCAGAACACAATAAAAAATATGTCATCGCTGCGCTGTTTCTGTCTAAACTTTATAATATTGTAACAGCGAGCATGCTAAAATTTCTTTTGGAACTTTGCCATGGCACACCTAGTTTAAAAAAAATCTATGTCCTTCAGCAGGGTATATTTCAAGGCGATGATGATGACGTACATTTAGTCTACTACGATAATAAACGTTTGGAAATGTATCATCATCATTTCAGCCGAAAGACGTCCACTGCTGAACATAGGCGTCCCCCAAACACGTCCACTTCGACCGGTTTTGCGCTTCTCGCATCCAACGGATTCCTGCGGCTTTCAGAAGGTCGTTGATCCACCTTGTGGGAGGCCATCCAACGCTACATCTTCCGGTACGCGGTCGCCACTCCAGAACCTTTCGGCCCCACCGGCCATCTGTTCTGCGAGCAATGTGCCTTGGCCACTGCCACTTAAGTTTGGCAATTATTCGGGCTAAATCGGTTACCTTGGTTCTCCTGCGGATCTCTTCATTGGAAATGTATACATTTATTTATGTATTCAATTAGGCAGGCACTACCAGTCAGTGTTAGGGATACCCACAGTCGCTTTCTACTACTATTAAATCCATCACAGGGCTATAAGATTGATCTATTCTCGTTTACGTCATTCTTCCCTTTATTTCCTTGGTCTTTCCTAAGTTGCCAAGCATAAAATACAACACATTGCCAGTAAGTGATTTTGGCAGTATCTTCATGTGACATGTTTATCTTTAGCACACTGTGTGTTTTCGAAATATCCCAAATACTGCTACAGGGAACAAGCACACCAAATCCAACAACACAGTTCCACAAACGCGGTCTAACATCCATAATTCCTTCTCAGAATATTAAATAATTGCCAGTACTTCAATCAGGCTACAACATTAATGTCAGAAATCCGAAGTACCGTAAAACAAGGCAACGTATGCGCCGAATGGGTGCTTCGTTTGAGCAGTACTGGCAAATTTTATGTCCTATACAGATATAGGACATAAAATTTGAGGCTTTGCTTAATGCTCTACGAGAAGGACTGAAGGATAACTTTAACGTCCCTAACAAGTTGTCACTTGTCTTGTTTACTAATGGGTGAGACATCAAAATCTGGGTTGATGTCGAATCGTAAGGTTTTGCTTTGTTCTATTGTTGTCTTGGAGCTTTACCTCCATTTTAGTATTTATTATTTTATTTATTTAATGTTTTCGCACACAAAAAGGTACAAAGGCGGACTTAATGCCTTAGGCGATTCTCTACCAGTCAACCAAGGGTGGTGAAGAGATTAGTGTTTGTAGTATGTTGTGAGTTTCAATCTAAAACAAAAACCTGATGAAAAACCGAAGTGTGGCTTGGACTCGCACATGAACAGTTCCGTGCCACAAAAGAAAGAACAAAACACCAAAAAAAAACACGTTTCTTGTATGAAGACCCACATTAATAATTAACTTTATTGTATTTTTATTTCTTGTTATAGCGGCAATAGAAATACATACTCTGTGAAAATTTCAACTGTCTACTACCTATTACAGTTCATGAGATTCAGCCCGCTGACAGACAGACGGACGGACGGAAAGCGGAGGCTTAGTAATAGGGTGCCCTTTGCACCCTTTGGGTACGGAACCCTAAAAATGACTCTCAGGACTAGGTAGTAAGAGATTTTGGTGTAGTTTTTTGTAACATTGCATCATTTATAATAACTATGCAAATCTCTAGACAGGGTGGCAGGGACATCGACGCACAACCAGTTACCATAGAACCCCCCTGAGGTCTACAATCATGTGCTGAATTCATGGTTTCAGTTTGCACGTCGATGTCCCTGCCACCCTGTATATTCACAACTATTTATAGAAAGAAAGAAAGAAAATGCATTTATTTGCGGCAAACATGACGCATAAAAAAGAACATAAACACACAAAAAAAAAAATAACAAGTTGGGGGTAGACATGCGTCACATCAAAAACAACAATCTAACTATAATAGTATAATAATTGCCATTTAGTGGCGTCCTAAGCATGATATGCACAATTACTATCTCAGTTCCACACGTCATGGTCCGATATCTCTGCTGATGACCGTATATAGAAGTCATCTGCACACGAGTTTGACTATCAAAGATGACTATTAGCATATCTTGATTGCCCCGAAGAATACTCTGTGGCAACTAATTTATCGATATAGAGATGTTGTAACACACGAGAGAAAAATTGAAAAAATCCTCTGTTTTTACATTGGAAAAATTTAAATTAGCAGTAATGTTTATAATTGTCCCTGATTTTTAAAAATTGTTTCTAAATACATAATCACATTTTAACCAGTGCGCAAACTGTAACCATGAATTAGCAGTAGGTAATAAGCAATAATAAGCACATGATTCTAGACGTAGAAATTTTTGGTCGATTATCAAAAAAAATCTGATGTTTCATAGAAAAATGCAATACCTGTGCGTGGTCAAAATGTATCGAACAACATTTTTTTTTAATTTATTTATAATCGAGATAAAATTTCTATGCTCGGGAGTCGAGAATGATATGCTGAAATCATAGATACAGTTGGTGCACTGGTTATTTTTGTTCCTGTATTGTACGTACGAGATCACAAACGAGGCAAAAGGAAGTGTTGTGTAAGGGTCGTAGCAGATAGCGTTCTGAAGGTTCAGCCGGCCCCCATGGGAAGAAGGTGAAGTTACGTATGTGTTTATGTCTAAATATATAATTTTATTCCATTCTGAATAAGTTCGGCTATAAGTTTTTTTAATCAACAATCTCATAGATGAACTACAAGTCAACAACCACCATAACGCTGTTTTTGTTGTTCGGTTAAGGTTTACTAGCTAAACTTATACGACTTTTGAACAAATAATAAATAAAATCAACGACTGTATAGTTTACAACACAATCATTGATTTCAGACGAAAAACGTCTACTCCTGGCATATTGCCCCCTACCGCCACTTCGACCGGTTCTGTGCTTCTCGGATCCAGCGGATTCCTGCGGCATTCACCAGTTCATCGGTCCACCTTGTGGGAGGCCTTCCAACGCCAAGTCTTCCAGTACGCGGTCAAAATCTTTCGACTCCACCAGCCATCTGTTCTGCGAGCAATGTGCCCACTGCCACTTAAGTTCGGCAATTCTTCAGTCTATATCGGTTACCTTGGTTCTCTTACGGATCTCTTCATTTCTGATTCGATCGCATAGGGAAACTTCAAGTGTAGCCCTCAGCATTGCCCTTTGGGTTTCAGCCTTCTAATGAGGCCCATTGTGAGCGACCACGCTTCAGCCAACAATTTAGCGTTTCAGCGTTTCAGTTTTACAACTCATATCGTAAATAATATCTCATATGCTCAAAACTAAGTCCATAAAAAACCATTTACGGGTTTATAGCAACAATTATTCTGCGCACGTCGAAACTTTAGTTCCGCAATAGTTCCACCGCCCGCCCGTCAGACCACGTTTCCGTACACTACGGATTTTACATTTACAAAGCCTTTTTACACGTCAGCCTTTTGCTACCCTTCTCTCTAATATACATATTTTTATAAACTTTGTAGATAACTTTTAGTATGCCCAAGTGGTACCTTTGTAGCGTGTTTGGAAACTCTAGGGAAACTTAGTTTGTTTTACGATACTTCGTTATGCTAAACAGTTATGAGTATCTATGAAAAGTAACTTTTCTGGTATACAGGGTGGCAGGGCATCGACGCGCAAACTGTAATCAAGAATTCAGCACATGATTTTAGACCCCCCCTATAGTAGAAATTTTTGGCCGGTTTAAAAAATAATCCAATCCAAGGCATCCAATAATTTGCTTGTTCAGAAATTATTACTTTTTTTTTGTGTTCTTTTTTTTTTAAACGTTGCCCCACACTAGGAATTTCTCCTGTATCGTGGGTGCGTTTACAGGCATTTAAACTCACATACACAAACGGCCAGACCCGGAACAACTACTTATAGGTCATACAAATATTTGTTCCGTGCGGGAATCGAACCCGCGACACGCAGCGCAGTAGTCAATCGCTTAGCCACTGCGCCAACCCTGTCGTCTAACTCATACAAATAAAGGCTGATTTTTCCAAAGCCAGATAATTTAGTCAGAGGAATAATTTTTAATTTTTGACAGTTCTATCATACAAAAACTGCCAGACGTCAGTTTTATTCCACGAATAAAAAATATCTATAGATTGAAAAATCAACCCTAAAACAAAATATAGATAATAACAACCTACAAAACAAAACTAACAGCTCTATACAATACCTCCTGACCACTAAACGCGCAAGTACTTAGCATACAAACAAACAAGTTATAGATATCAATCTGCTGATTGCTCTCGGCGCCATTATCATATGTTGTTCCATGGGTTAACGATGATGGCGTCGTTCGAGGTCGATCACTTTTGCCAGATTATGTAGAACAGCCCTTAAACACATCTTATGGGTACGTTATATTCATTGTTCGGTCCTTACACACTATTTTGCTTAGAGATAAGGCTAGATGTGGCGTAATTGTCAGTGATGACTATCAACAGCTGTAGGAAACATATTTTGATTTAGTTTTATTTGTAGTTAAATAAAAACTGACATCGTTCTCATTGTGATCTAAGTTTGACTTATACCTGCAAATGAACGTTAGGCTTATCTACAGATTCATCATCATCATATGCCGAAAAAAGATGCCTCCCCAAACGTCACCAAATCGACCAGTCAGTCATCGCATCCAGCGGAACCCTCTTCACAGAATAACCCTGTTTTTTTTTTGTCGCTGAGAAATGCTTTATGCATTATGTGGGACTCCCTGTCGGAATGACAGTATACCCACTAAAACTCAGCGGTGTCCCCACATCGCCGTGATGGGAGGGCCATGGGAAACCGGCATAGACTTTACTTCCACAGCCCTCCCGGCGCATTCCCGCCTAGATGATATGGCGGGCCCCGCATGCCCCCCAGGTTGGGGGGCTACGGGAATGGCCGGGAACACCTGGCCATTCCCGTCCCACGCTGGTGGAGGCCTGTGCGATACAGGCAACGGTGCCCCCGCACCCGTTGCCTGCTGGCCTCCACGCCCGCCTAATGGGCAGGCCCCGCATGCCCCCCGCGTTGGGGGGCTACGGCCGCAGAGGATAGGGAGAGCGGCAACGTAACACCGACACTCCTCTTCTCCTGCGGCCCCACCGCGTCCGCCATCTAACGGTGGTGGCCCCGTCAAGGCCGCGGAAGGTAGGGAGAGCGGCAACGTAACACCGACACTCCTCTCCCGCCGCGGCCTCCAATCCTCAGCCGCGATGTCTCCCACACGGGGGACATCCCGGCCCGCCTCAGGTAGGTTGCGATGTCGCCCAAGCGGCACCGCAACCTACCCGCCGGCCGCTCGTCGTCGGCTAAGCCGCAAAGCCTTGACGAGCGGCCCCCGCTGGGGTTCCTCTTAGCTTCACCGTGGTTCTGCTAGCCACGGCTACTGAACCCCCCCGCCTCGTCAATGCGGGAACCCACCGGGGGATTCACAGAATAACCTAACCTAACCTATTAGAATTACTTTCCATATCAGACTATTGAACTTTTCAATGCAGTTGTAATTTTAACCGCCTGATCAACAATGAGTTAGTTAGGAAGTAAATCAATGCGAGAGTTCTACTTCCTAAAACCACATCGTAATCAGTCCATACAAATAGAATTTAATTAGTAAAACGAATAAATCTGAAACGATTGTCCAGTTGCGGCTAACGCAACTACATTTGATAATTAACATGGGTACTGAATCGATGAGGTTGGTTAGCGAACTGTGCCGGTTGATTTTTGCGGTCTGCACTAGTTTTGATGCAAAACCATCCTGTTTCGTGGTCAATGGATTGATTGTTTTTGTATTCCACCGGAATTTAGATGGCATTTGTTTAGTAACATATTTGATCGCGATTGAGTGGTAATTAAATATTTATTTTAATTGTACGTTGAACACTGTTGGTTGCTGTTTTGTTAATTGACAGGTATTTGTGAAAATTGAATGTTGGTTTTGTAACGATGACGAGACTAAAATAAGCATACAAATTAAATAAAACAGGTTAAGCTTTTACCTCAAATAAAAAATCAGTAATGAACAACACTGATTTGACAAAAGCTATAAAAATAATAACGAACTTAAATGAAATTGCAATATGGAGAAACAATAACCGTCAGATGCAAAGATTATATAAATAATCTTCATAACATTTCAACAGAATATTTTTCTAAAAGCAATATTCAGAACAATACCAAAGCTTGATTTGAAAAGCCAAAAATAATTGGACAGCCCGCGGCCATTGCAATAATTATAATCAAAGCATTCAAAACTACAGACTTTGTCAACAGCTGTGTAGCAATTTTGCGTTAATTACATGCACAATAACAGGCAACTAAAACATTAGCTAATCAGCGTTGTCATCACTATAGTAATTAATGGAATCGATTCGAAATTGGATCGCAAACATTTGCATTCGATATTCATGGGATAGTTGAGAGCGATTAAACAATTTATCGCCCCCTTTTATCGATGTTGGTCGTCCTATTAGTTGCGAGTTTTAATTTAACTGGGCCTGCAGTCTCGAAATAGACAGCGACGCTATCGCAAACTACCGATCGCTAAATAATACCGAAAATAATCGCTTGCCGTAACGATGTCGCTACGTATGTTGAGACTGCAGTCCCTGGTTGCCCTTACTGTGACCAATTACAATCAAACTAATTTTGGAAATAAAATTAATTCAAATACGAACAGAAAGTATCAATTGCTTAGCCTCGGGGACCATTAATTAGGACCCGGTGTTTTGTACCTTCGTTAAAGTTGGGTTCGAGAAAGGTTCTATTCGGATATCTGTTTGCAAATACAAATACAGATATAAAGTTGTTATGATATTCAATTTGAATTAATTTTCATCTTCCCTAATTTACCGCTTGATTGAGAATTCCCGACACAGCTTTCAATAAATAAATGAAAACCTGATATTGAACTTCCTCTACTAACAATAAACATCATCTACTGTACAATTGATATACATAGATAGAATACTTTTTTATTAGGTACACCATAAAAATCGTTCAATGAAGGAACTTTTGGCACTCAAGTGACGTTGACTGGGGAACGCTGTTGGTAAACAGTTTTGTGAAATGTATTGAAAAAACAAGATGGCGACGATAGTTTTGATTATTTCTGTGTTTGTACAACAATAATATTAATACATTCGCTGTTATTACTTCCAAGAATTGTAATATCAGCTTCTACATGTTCGTCTCGACGACTTGGAGAAACTTACAATCAGAGAATAGCAATATCAGCGTCTACACGTCCCTACAGCGAACTTCAGACGTGTTCATTATTCGTCGTAAGGCATCTAGGCGTGATATCAAGGTGTGCAAGTTGCTCGCGGCTTATCTGTTCCTACGCATCTTAGTGTAGGTTGTGGACTAATCAAAAGTGTTTGACATCTCACAATATCTCTACAAAGTGTTGATGAATGCCTAGAGCGCTATATTTTTTTTCTTTTTCAAATAGAAGGTACTAAATCACAATGTTCTGAACACTTTACGTTTCGAACTCAGTAATTTGTAGGTGTATGTATAATGAGTAGTTGGCGTGCCCCAGGGATCTTTTTTAGGGCCAAATAACCTGGTTCAAGCCATGGTCTGGGGCGAGAGGGAGTGGGAGGCGGTCACCTCCTTCTGCGAAGCAGTCATGCTAGCGAAGGAGGTGGCGGGATGGGCGAGGGAGAGATCCTCACGCCTCAGCCGCCGAGGGAGACGCTCCGGGCGTCGGGATCCGCGTGACGACTCCCGCCCACCATAAGCGCGGGCCTGCGGGCGGAGAGCAATTGGTAGCTCTCCGTCCGATCAGGACCAGGCCCGTGCCGGACGGCGCGTATGTGTCCCACGCGCGCCTCAAAGAGATGTCAGCATAGTTGACGGGGCCCGACGGGGCCAAAGCCTGCCGGGGTAGCGGAATCTTCCGAAAGGGTTACCGCTGCCCTGGTACATAAAGGGCTAAGGAAGGAACACGGGTGGGTTTTAGTCAGTAAGAGTCTGACACTCCCTTCTGCTCCACCCAGAGCGGGAGGGGTCATTTGATGTATCCCCATCCTCAAAAAAAAAAAAAAGGGCCTAATAATCAAGCATCGCATTTTAAAGCGGATGTGTTCTGTATAAGAACTAAATTTTCATAGGTTGGATTGACAGTGCTATTTGTAATTAGATAGTGCAAATTTACCCATTAATAACACGGCAGAATTTGCAAAACCTTTGTCAAACCAATGAAAAATACTACAATCATAAACCACCAAACTTAGAACGAAGTAGAAGTCATTTAGGAGATAATCAACCAGCCAACCATGACAATAAACCAGAACATTCACAAATCAATACCTCACCACAACTTAGTCAATATCATTAACTTATTACATCGTACACAACGGACGCAACTAATTACCGCATCGCGTGGCCAGTAAAATGATCATTGAAATAGATACCTGCTGCGATACTTAATCTCCTATTACATTATGCGTGGTTAATTGTCTTGACGATTGATGAGAAGGATTGTAAACAGTGTTTTGTTTATTTTCCTTGAATATTTATAACGGCCCAAGATAACAAAAAATAGGTGGATTGTGGCCTCGCTACCCATTAACCGTCTCAGACTGCATGTTCGTCGTAAGCCGAGATATATAAAAGTAACTAAGCACGTACTCTAGCTAAAATTTATCCCTATCACTGTCGCATAACTGTCAAACTACAAGTGCAAGATAGAAACGGGGGCATTCTAAGCCAAAGAATGTGCTCAGTGTTACGGGAGATAACAAAACTAACAGCAGTCTTTAAAATGGAATAAAACAACGTATGTGCCAAAACGAATTGCCGTCTTTACAAAATAAAAAAGACTATATATACGTCTATACAAATATCTGTAGGTACATCTATAACATACATATAAATAAAATTGAAGTGTCTGTTTGTAATATCAAAATAACAGCTTTTCCCTAAATGCATACTTATGAAAGTATATGCGTATATACTTTCATAATTATGCATTTAGTAAACAGCTGTACTTATAAATTTTTTTTGTCTATCCGTTTGTTCCGGCTAATCTCCGAAACGGCTGGACCGATTTTGACACGACTTTCACTGGCAGATGGTTGGCTACTTTTTGTCCCGGTAGCACGTTTCCATGGGATAATTTCATTTGGCAGAAGCTATTTAAAAGTAAAACTGTTTTTCTTAAGGTTTCATACGATTACTCTTTATGTTTCAAAGTCAACTCCATTGAATAATTCATAAGCGTTTCGCCTTCATACTCAGAAAAACATTAAAATAGATTGAAAAAAATACACCAAAATGTAAAATCCCTATTTCCTATACACCGTTATATTTTGATCGCTTTAATCCTTAAAAGGGGTCATTGAAAAAAAAATCTGTTGATCCATACATAAATCTATGGATCAACTGATTTTTTTTTTTCACGATTACAAGGTTGGTCCTGTAGTATAAGTTGTTCATAATGAAAAGGGGTCATTGTACGTCATTTGAATCCTTAAAAGGGGTCATTGTACTCATACAATGACCCCTTTTAAGGATTAAAACGATCAAAATTTAACGGTGAATACATATACCTACAGAAAAAGGCACACTATTAAGAACAAGCACATTTTTTCAAAACCATAAATGGTTTGGATAATGATGATACAAAGCTGGTCGGTAAAAAGTTTGTCAATTACGAGCGAAACGTGGGCCAGCTAACATCGAAATTGAACCTAATCCAGGAACACAGAATGGAATATCATAGAATACCATTCAGTCGTCAGCAGCGTCCGAACTGACACATTATTAACACTAGCTGGATAAATCACGCAGAAATGCAATAGGCTGAATTTGACACGTGTTTACCCCCAACTTGTTATTTTTATTTCTTTTTGTTTGTTGTTTGTGTTCTTTTTTATGCGTCATGTTTGCCGCAAATAAATGCTTTTTCTATCTTTCTTCTGAATTTATTGAGGCAGGTGTGTGTCAAACGTTTTGAATAGTTCGATTTTCAGCCAAATACGTTTAACAGCATTGACTGGTCAAAGCAATACTGGACCCCGGAAATCATGGTTTTGTGTTCCATAGGAATTTAGATGGCATTTGTTTGGTAACATATTTCATTGTGATTGAGTGGTAATTAAATATTTATTTTAATTGGATGTTGCTGTTTTGTTTATTGTTTTAATATATTATTTATTTTTATTTATATAAACTTTAACGCAAAACTATACAAATAATAAAGAAATTAAATTGGAATCGGTAGAAACAATGGCCGTCAGATGCAAAGATTAAAAAATAACACTTCTTTACTTTTCAACTGAATATTTTTTTCTAAAAGCAATATTCAGAACAATACCAAAACTTCATTAGAAAAGTCAAAATTAATTGGACAGCCCGCGGCCATTGCAATAATTTTAACCAAAGCATTCAAAACTACAGACTTCGTCAACTGTGTAGCAATTTTGCGTTAATTACATGCCAAATCACAGGCAACTAGAACAACTAAAATATTAACGTCAATGTTATCATCACGATAATATTTAATGGAACGTAGAATCACGCAAAAAAAACAATAGGCTGAATTTATTGAGGCAGTCGTGTCAAACGTGTTAAATAGTTCGATTTTCAGTTAAATACGTTTAGCAGGATTGACTGGTCAAAGCAATACCAGACCCCCGAAATCATAGAGGTACTTTTGACTGAAATGTTTTATTTATTTACTTTTATGCCTTGTGAAACAATGATGTAGTCTCAATAGATGCCGTTTCGTTTCTGGGTTTTTGAAATAGTTCGACTTTATAGAGCTACGTCTCTGTGATGGTAAGATAATCTTTGTCCATTAATAAATAATAGCCTCCCGACCAATTTCGGTCACGGTGGACAATCTCAACGGAGATTAACCAGGTACACAAGAGATATTATAGTGCACAAGTGTGTGCGTAAACACAGGTGCACTCTCTGTTCCTTTACTCTCATAGTCCGATGGGACGGCAATCCGACACGACCGGAGAGAGATCAGGCGCAGGACCACCGGCTTTATGTGCTTTCCGAGGTACGGGAGTATTAAACCGCCAACTTCCAAACTCCGAGTTGTTACTAAGAAATGGGAAACCCAATAACACTTTTGCCCGAATTGGGAATCGAACGCAGGACCCCATCCCCAATCGCGCTTGCAACCATGAGACCAACGGGGCACTCATCCATACATATACCATATTACCAGCCGCGTAGGTACCTACAAGATTCTGTAAAGGTTGTCTACAAAAGTCGTCCTTATGTAGTGTGAAGTTTAGCAGTAAAATAACTCTGGTTACATTCGAACAGTCAAGCGAATTTAGACTGAGCTTTAAAAAAATTGTATTTGATTTATTTGGTTTTTGTTTGGATAAACGAGTGATAGTACAGACGCCTTCATGTAAACACGTTTGTTTAGAATAAATAGTAAAATAATACAGAGTGGCGATAAGAAATAATCAATTTTACTAAAAATAAAAATCTGAATTTTTCAAACAAAATAAATAGCTAAAAAATTGGCACGACATAAATGAATAATAGTGACCAAATTAAAATGGACATGTTGACGTCGCATCATTCTAGGGGCGACTTCCGCAGTTTTTGGAAGTCCACCGATAAACTCAATAGTAGGCCGGGCCTGCCGGTGAGTGTCAGCGGCGCGTCCAATGTCACAGAGATTGCCGAGCTGTTTAGGCAGCATTTCACTGTTTCGTCACCGTTAGGACCATCACAGTTTACAAGCAGTGCTGATTGTAGTGGTCAGGAGTGCAGTGTCCGGTTTACGGCAAAGGAGGTAAGACATATCATTATGTCTATGTCGAGGGGGAATAAAACCGGTGATGTTAGTGATAAGACTATACTACTACAGACTATAGGCCTATTTCATTGGCCACTGTTATTTCGAAAGTGCTTGGAAGTGGGGAAGATGGTCAAGATCCCCACGAGCACTTACTGGAATACTTCCTTCCCCCGAGCAAGTTTGCTCTTGCGAGTCTCCACTGAAGCCGGCCAGTATAGGCGAGAATGGGGTGGGAGCTCTGTTCCTCGTCATTGTTCACTCCAGCCGGCCAATAAAGGCAAGCCAGAGGTGAGAAACAAGATTTCTCCCGGGAGATAGGGTCCGTGGGGTCACTACTGCCCAACAGCTCGCCACATGCTGCCCTGCGGGTTTCTGTATCTCTCTTGGTCTGGCTCCGCACCCTAGACCAGTTTCGGCAAAGTAAACTCTTCCGGCACAGACCTAGAGTTCGGAGCGCGCAAGCCCCACCACGACGTCAACGTAGAGATACGGCGGTGGGGTTATTATTATGTCGTTTATTTATTTAGTCATCTTATTTTGTTACATTTTTAAATATTAGTATGATTAAATAAAAAAATAAAAAAAATAAAAACATTTAAAAATATAAAAAAATAGTGATCCACCGGTGTCGGGAGCAGGGTCCAAGCTACCGGTGGTTAGGGCTCCAGAGATAGAAACCTCCTCACAATGCGAGCCGTATCGAGGATTACTGCCTTCTGAATCAGGCCCTTGATCCAACCGCCTAACGAGAGCCTCGATAGATGTTGATCGAGGCTGTCGGCCATCAGGCCATTGGCCGATACGACAATCGGCACAATGACAGTTGAGCTCACATTCCACATGTCAACAACCTCGCGTGCTAAGTCAAGATATTTCATTTGTTTATCTTTCTCAGCTTTCACGAGGTTCCCGTCATGTGGAATGGTAACATCAACAATCATTGCGCGGCGCACTAATCGATCTATCACCACTATATCAGGTTTGTTGGCGACAACAGTCCTGTCAGTGATGATAGACCGATCGCAGTACAACGTAACATGGTCATTTTCGAGAACTGGGTCGGGCACATACTTGTAATACGGTACCTCTGAGTCGACAAGTTTATATTTCAAAGCAAGTTGCTGGTGAATAATCCTGGCTACTTGGTTATGCCTGTGCAAGTACTCGCTGTTAGCCAGATGAGAACAACCAGAGATAATATGTCTGATGGACTCACCCGGACGGTGGCATGCCCGACACACGTCAGCCGTCCCGTCCTTCATAATATGTCTCCGGTAGTTATTCGTCAAGATAACTTCGTCCATAATTGCACAGACAAAACCTTCAGTTTCCCCGAAGAGGTCACTGAAACGCAGCCAGGATACGGACGCTAAGAAATCTACACCGGGCTCATGAAGAGCCCGATAGAAGCGCCCGTGAAGCTCCTTGCTTTGCCATACCTTCTTGCGGTCATCGGTAGTAAGTACTACAGGTTTGCGCCAGTTCTCTTTCGCCATGGAGAGCGGGGTGAGCCCCTTGTCCATTGCGACCACATCACGGTGCATACCCACTTCGGCTTTTAAAAAATATTCCCTGAGACTGCACACCTCGCGGTTGTGGAGGGTTTTCGCATTTAAAAATCCTCGACCCCCACACTTCCGCGGGATATACAGTCTCATCACCGATGATCGTGGGTGATGCATCCGGTTTGCGGTCAGCAGTGTACGGACCCTTCTATCTAGGGCGTCGAGTTCAGTCTGAGTCCATTTGAGTATGCCAAAAGAGTACATCAAAACCGGCATTACCCAACCATTGAAGGCGCGCACCTTATTTCCGCCCGAAAGAAGACTAATTAATACCTTCTTCAGGCGACAAAAGAAGCGCTCCTTCAACGATTGCTTCATGTCAGCATCGTTGATGCCTAACGCTTCCGACATACCCAAATACTTATAGCTTTCGGATGAGGAGAGGGATCTAAGGTGTATGGAATCCGAAAGTGGAATTCCCTCGGATTCCATAATCTTCCCCCCCTTTACATGCATGACTGCACATTTGTCCACACCAAATTCCATCCTGATGGCACTACTAAAAGTTTCAGTTACCTTCAGTAGCTCCATCAGATGCAATTTGTTAGGGGCAAAGAGTTTCAAATCATCCATGTAGAGGAGGTGAGATATGACCTGACCACCTCTCTTCAACCGATAGCCTAGACCTGAGTCCTCCAGCAGTGTGCTTAGAGGATTCAGGGCTAAGCAGAACCAAAGTGGACTCAAACTGTCGCCCTGAAATATTCCCCGCTTAATCCATACAGGCTCATCATTCCCCTGGATTTGTCGACACCCTGGATAGCGAAGGACCGTCTTCCACTGTCTTATACACGACTCAAGGAAGGTGCGTAGAGTTGCATCTATCTTGTACAACTCCAGCACCCTCATGAGCCATGTATGTGGCACCGAGTCGTAGGCCTTCTTATAATCTATCCAGCATGTCGACATATCCTTGCGGGATCGGCGAACCTGTTGGCTAATGGACATGTCTATGAGGAAAAAAAAAACCACCATTAATAATAAGGCACTAGACACGCGCGGGGCGATGGTATCGACGATTAAACACTAACTTTATGTTATTGGTACTAAATAATCACAAATTAAGTTCCCACGAAATTAATGTGATAACCTAATCGCCACACTGTATTTTTTATCATTGTACAATTTTATCGACTCCACACAATATTCCACATTATACACATCACAGTACCGTGCCTCGGAAACCACGTTCAGCCGTTGGTCTCGGCTGTCACTCGTGGATCTTTGACAGTCGTTACGGGTCGTCAGTAACCCGAAAGTCTGACAACCACTCTTACCAAGGGGTATCGTATTACCCAGTAAATGGTTTGTGGAGATCAGATAGGCAGTCGCTCTATGTGAAATACTGGTATTCAGCTGCATCCGGTTAGACTGGAAGCCGACCCCAACATAGTTGGGAAAAGGTTACGCAGACATCACAGTAGACTAGTTTTTTAATAATTATAAAAACCCCCGAATGGACGTATAATTGGGAGTTAGTCATGTAAGTCAAATCGCTCAGTGGTCTGTTGTAACTGGAAGTCCAGAATCAGCTGCAGTATAATTGCCCTTCAAGCATTCACAACTAGCGTCAAACGCCAAAACGTCACCAAATCACCAGCGGCAAATTAACTTAAAGCCGTTCAAAAGTTCGTTCAATAGTTCGTTCAATAGTTCAATTAACTAAAATCCGTTCAATAGTTTATAGTTTCATTCGCTCAAATCTCTACTAACGAGGCCCGAGGACCGATTGATCCTCTACCGAATTAATTTTCACAGGGATTACCCGGACGTATCAAAATTAACAAAGCTATGTTCTTATTACTCAATGCGGGGAATTAGGGACCCTTTGACGTTTGATTGGAGCTACTATTGATAGATAGGCGTGTCGTACGTCATTTCGACGCGTCAATTGACTTGATAGCTTGTGATCAAAGTCTGTTTAGTCTTTATTATATCAGACGAAAATATAGGTTCATTTAGAAGGGCCTAATGATGTGTTTATAAAACCAGCGTCAGACAGCATCTGTCTGGCATTCATGCTGAAATAAACCTTTTTGGCGCAGCCGTGAGGCACACACTATTGTTATCTGAAACATTATTTTTATTTTATTAATTTTGTATTTTGTGTTTCACGAACTGTGTCCAAATAAACTTTTTTCTTTCTTTCTTTCTTATTTATTATTTAGATAGAATACTCATTTAAGCTTTGTAACGTAGATATCTCTTTATGCTCTTCTTCAGCATAATCAGCCTATAATGTTCCCACTGCTGGGACACAGGCCTCCTCTCTGTGAGAGGGAGTGGGCTGTAATACACCACGCGAGCCCTCTGCAGGTTGATGAATGTCCCATGTCTTCAAATTTTTGGTTGTGGAACATGCTGGTTTCCTCACGATGTTTTCCTTTACCGTTCTGAGTGCAGTGGCGATGAAATAATTTACACAAAGTAAAGCGCTTGTCGGGGTTCGAACCTACGAACACGTAAGTCGCGGACATTACCACTTGGACACAACCGCTCTTCTCCAACCGCCAGTAAATGATATAGGCACGTAAGCATCGGTTTTCTTATGCACGATAAAGATGGTTAGTACTTAGAGGACTTTAAACAACATCCTTCAGATTATTTAAGAGGTTCTGAATAATCTACCTTTTTAAACCTTATATTTTAATCATCTATGAACATTCTAAAGCTCATTTTAAACTCGCTTGACTGTTCAAATGCAACCAGAGTTATTTTATTGCCAGCCTGCACGACATAAGGTCGAATTAAGCAGACAATATTTACAGTACCGACAACTAAACTGAACAACTTTCTCCATTGGACCAACATCGTATTTGCGAAAAAATTATCAGCTGCCCCATACATAACTTCAAATGGCTACTTGACCCAAATGTATGCACGACCAAAAATTTCTGATTCACGCTGTATATTCCGGCTCTCTAACTTATTTCCCATTTTAATTTTTGTCGTAAAAACAAAAAAAAAAGCAATCACACACGCTATAAAACTCGAACCCTCAAACCAATTACTTCTTTCAGTTCACCTTCGTTTCTGCTCCACACAGTGTTAAAACTAGTAAGCCACAATTGATTAAGTTTGAATAGTGCTGCGGCGACTATTCGTTCAAAAAGTAATCGTTACAGAGTTTGTTGGTTTCGGTGTTTCAATTCTCATGCAAACCGCACCAGGGAATCGGAAAACCGATTGACAATTTGCCAACAGTTGATATAAATGTGAACTTTTGTTACCGGACCGGACCGGACCGTATTTTAAATACGGTATTGAAGCGATAAAAATGCAGCTTAATAGTGACAATGAATGTGATGGTAATGTATTTACTGTGCTATGTGAATTTACCCTTGTGTATTTTTTTTTAAACTTTGAGATGGTAATGAGACTGTGAAGGATTCGACTGTAAAAAAACATTTTAATGCAAAACGAATTCAATGAGCATGATTTCATTGATTCGTTCTACCTCTACCCTCGATATTTTATTTTTTTTAAGCGTTGCCCCACACTAGGAATTACTCCTGTATCGTGGATGCGTTTACAAACATTTAAACTCACATACACAAACACCCAGACTCGGAACAACTACCTGTAGGCAATACAGATATGTATTGTTCCCTGCGGGAATCGAACCCGCGACACGCAGCGCAGCAGTCGATCTCTCAGCCACTGCGCCAACCGTGTCGTAAAATTCGTTCTGTTCTGTTCTGTCAGCGGTGGCAGGGACATTGACGCACAACTTATGTTACTATGAATTCAGTAGGTCCATGATTTTGCTGCATGATAGTAGCTGTTCTTTTATAAAAATAGCCGACGAAAAATTTCAACGCAGATGAGAATCATGTACTTACTGAATCTATGGTAACAGGCTGTGCGTCGATGCCCTACTACCCTGTGTATTTTTTTCATAATGAAGTATAAAAAAATAGTCAACAAATTCACTTGCTACAGTTAGTTATTGATTTAGTACCTGGTGTAAATTAGTTAACATTCTAATAATTTACTATTGTATAGATATTTTTCCCCGTTTGTAAAGAAATTAAAATTATATTCATACAAACAACAATTTTCAACAGAAAAAACCCGAACACTAGAAATCAATGACAAAGCAGAGTTATGAATAAATAAATCGTATTCACAATTCGAAGGCGCGGGTGACAGATGTCAGGAGTCAATAGTGATGACGTCATATGAATAGAAATAGTTCCTTACAGTTTTTGCCAGCCAGCTTTTCTATATCTCAGTCCTTTGAGGAAACTTAGGGATTTTTGTATAGAATTGCGTAGTCTGTTTTATTTTTAAATTTTTTCATCGGTGTTTTGGTGACGTCTTTTGTAAATATTTTTGTTTTCAATTTTCTTTTTCAGGATGTAAATCAGAGGGCTGTTTGGTGATTTTTTAACATTTGTTGTTGTCTTCAATTGTTGGTAAGGACCGTTCTTTTATAGCATGTTCTTGGAATATTTAGTGTTATATTGATCACATGCAAGTATTATTTACGCTCGAACAAATACAGAATTTTCGTAGTTTTGTACTGTTGGATGTCAGTTTATTACACATACATATACTTACGCCTTTCCCATGGGGGTAGCCAGAAACTACAGAACGCTATCTGCTATGATAAGGATCGTAGCAGGTGGCGTCCTGTAGTTTATGTTTATGTGTAGAG
This sequence comes from Apamea epomidion, assembly GCA_947507525.1. Classification (NCBI taxonomy): domain Eukaryota; kingdom Metazoa; phylum Arthropoda; class Insecta; order Lepidoptera; family Noctuidae; genus Apamea; species Apamea epomidion. The sequence goes on from OX382238.1 coordinate 14,709,400, forward strand.
TATGTAAGGACATACTCTTACTGCTTCGTTTAAAATCATTTATTTTTCTTAATCACTGAACGAAAAGGTTTGCTTCTTGCCTACTTACTTCTCGAATATTGGTGTTTTTATTTCCTCCAAAACCCCGGAAGTAGGTACAGACGCCAGCAGGCCAAACTACCCGAAACAGTCAAATTTTCCCAATCAACCTTGAACCTTAACCCTTTAGCGATAAACTTGAAAATCTATTTAAAAAATTTGACTGATTGTAGTAGCTTGATATGCTGGCATCTGTACCTATCCCAAACTCCAAGTGAATCACTTAAGGGGTCAGCAAATCGTAATAATCCAAGTTTAGCGGTCTATCCATCAACGTCGTACTCACTGGAGTCGGACATGTGAATTATTGTAACAACGTTTTACGCTAAGTGTAAGCGATGAGCAGAGCGGGTCTTAGCTCTTAATGGAGTAGATTTTATATGCATTTTAAGTAGCTACTGACTTTTCTTTGCAGTTTTTACTTTAAAGTTATTTAAATTAAGGGGGATTCGTTCCGATCCGATTTTACGAAATAAAACTATTTAGTTAACATATTAAGACGACTTGCAACAAATACAGGGTGTATGGAACAGCATTTTTTTTTTTAAATAACCGACGAAAAATTTCTGCGCTGGGGTTCAGAATCTTGTACTGAATCCATGATAACAGGTTGCGTCGATATCCCTGCCACTGTATAATTTTGAGAGTTGTATAAATTGATGTTTTAAATTATTTTAATTTAGTGATTTTTATCATAATTATGATTTTTTCTCAACACACAACGTTAAACAGTATCGCAATTTGCAAAAATATTTTTTATAAGGCATCCTACGAGCGATTTGTAGTCCCTACCAGTTCCATGCAATTAAAAGTACTTCTAAAGATTTTGGTATCTGAAATCTGTTGCCAATGTGTGTTGATGTACCGTGAAAATTGGTCAGCAAATACAACGGACAAGCAAATATATGTACACCTCACCTTGATGCAAACGATTTCTTGGGAGTCCTGTAGCAACAGGACTCCCAAGAAATCATTTGCGTCACTGTCTCTACAAATAATGTTGGTATAATGTTAGTGGTGTTGTTATGTTTGTAATAATAATAATGTTTACTATGATGTGATGTCACAGCTGTGTCGCAAATATTATTATCGCGTAGGGTGGATGGTTTAAACGCAAAACCATATACGTCATACCGTGGTTTTGCGTTGCGATGTGCGTCAATTTTGCATTGATGTCCGTACATTGTAAACGCCTAAGTTCTAATATACGTCAAAATCAAAAAACGTGCCGATTTACATCAATGTAAAGTCAGGGAAATTAATTATTAAACAAATTGACAGCCAACTTAAATTGTCTGTGTAATTAAATTAGAGCTCTCATTCTATGACAATTGTAGGGAATGGCTATAATACGGCTATAGTATTTTATCACACGAAGCGTCGCGCGCTTTTCTTGTGGTAACCAAGTGTATAAATACGCTGTGAATATGTGCGTGAAAACGAGTAGCGTCAACATTTAACACGTAGGTATGCACGAACACACACACACTTCCTACTTCACCATTGCCTGAGACGGTACCTAGAGTCTGCGCTTACGAGTACACACACATTCACAGCGTGTTTGTATACTTAACCACGAGTAAAGAGCGCGTCGCTTCGTGAAATAAAAATACTATACAATAAAGCACATAATATTTCCACGAGGACGGCAAATTGACATTCGGTGTCAATTCCCGAATTAATTTCCCGAGCGATATATTGCTGTATTTCCAATAAATTTCCCAAAACACGTGTCGAGAAATTATCGGAAAGTTAGCCCGATGTCACGACTGGACGGTTTTTACGAGCAGTTTCGTTATTTCAACTATATAAACACACGCTCATAGATAAAACTTTGTGCCAGCCTCGAACCCACCATTTGACCTAATTGCCAATTAACACCCGGCGGGCAGTCAATCTAATTTTTTAGGAGCCATTAGTTCCTTTACTCTCTTCCCGTTCGATGTTAATCGATGTAGGTTTAACAATTTAACTCGTTTTTAAACGTGATTAAATGGAATGGAGATGCACGTTTATGTAGTGAATAAATAGCTAATGATCCAGTTTTTTGATAAATACTTTGGCACATTTTTTGAAGAGAATATTTTGCTACATATTCAGCTTATAATGCTCCCACTGCTGAGACACAAGTCTCCGTGAGAGGATATTTTGCTATCTAAAACTAAATTCAGGACTTTGTCCAATGTTTGTTTAGCATTTCCAATTTAAACCTGAAGCAGCCCAAAAAAGTGATTTCCTATACCATCACTGAATTTGTGTAATACTAGCTTATGCCCGAGGCTTCGCCCGTGTATAGGTCGGAAATTATCCTACGTAAAAAAACGTACCTACCACCCGGATAAAAATAATACCATGTCCTACCTCAACCCGTGGTGCTATATCTTTGTGCCACACATTATAATATTAGTATGGATACTTTCAGGCATAAGTATAACTTCAAAACACAGTACGCACAGTTAGTACAGTATCGCTGCCAAGACAAAATCGTTGTTCGACTCTGGAAATATCCCGTCTGGTACAGACCATCCTGCTCCGGTTCAACCAAATGTTGCATCCAACTGACTAAGACATTAAATACACTGTATTACACTGATCCACTGAACTCGACTTAATGTTATCACTGAGCTAAGCTAGTTGAATATCTAATACAATTACGCATACTTGTATAACTGAACACTTGAGTAAGTTTGCAGAGTGAACTTAATAGTGCTAAGTCATAAAATAGCCATGTATCATTTAAAGGATTCCATTTAATCCAACCAATGCGTAGTAAGTTCTGCGGACTGTGAATAAATTTATCATGACTTGTCGGCTGTTATCTGGCTTTTCTTGAGGTGTTAGGGACGGCCAAAAGTCTAAGCAAATGCGACCAGATATCTGACTGCCTTTCAAAGTTCAAACGTTCATAAATAAATTACTGGACTGTACACCCAAAGTTACTTCAGTTGTCAGTCGGTCTTTAAACTCTCAGACCGCCGCCACGCACTCGTCAGACAAACGTCGCTTAAGAAATAACAAGTGGTAATCCTCAAATGTACATTCTGCGCACTCGAGGCAGTCAGTCAGCAAGGTAGTAGCAACTTGCTGACTGACTAATATTTTCACCACAGCATGGCGTTTCTGGATAATTTCATTCATCCTTCAATCAAAGCCTAGCGCGCTGAACCGGAAAATCGGAGTTTTCAACGTAGCTTGCAGAGTAAGCAAACTGAAGTGGCAGTGGGCCATGTTTCTCGAAGGACCGATGGCCGGTGGAGCAGACGAGTCCTGGAGTAGAGACCACGTGTCAGCAAGCGTGTCGTGGCTAGTTCGACCGACGACCTTTAGAAAGTGGCTGGGACAGACTGGATGAGGAAGACGAAGGACAGGGTGTTGTAGCGCAGCCCGGGAGAGGCCTATGTCCAGCGGTGCGATAGACTGAGTTGATTGATTGATGGACTATTCTGATATTTCCCATATGGAATTTATTTTTCAGATTCAAAATCGACCTCCACATCGAACTGCAAGACATCATCACAGGCGCCACATCCATTAAAGTAATGGCATGTTCCTACAATACCAACCGATAATATCAGCGAGCTGTACGAACACTTTATTTCAAAAATAGCTTTCCTTACATATAAATAACATACATTCACATCGACACAGAAGCAAAGATATATCGCCGTATGCTTTCACAATATTCACGATTCACAGTTTTCAATTTATATTGAGTTCCTTTGTGAAAAGGATCGCGTTGGCTGTAGAAGTTTCAATTTTACACTATATGTGTCAGGTAGAACCTCCTTGCGTTTCACTTTAGACGTGGATACAGAAGAAATATTGGTTCCCTGTATTCACTCGTTCCTTTCAACTGGCTCTGTTTTAGTTCTTTTTATTTCTTGTTGCTGGGACGGTTGGCAAGGTTTAAGGTGACTAGAGGATTATATACGGTGAATGGGTGCTTTCTGTTCGTTTGTAGGATGTTGAGTTGATAATTTATTTTATATACTAGCTCTTCTAGAGATACCTTAATAGAATTGAGAATAGGAGAAGATGGGACAGGGAAGTGGACCCTGGTAAAAGCCAACCGTAAAATGAAAAAAACCTACTAATTCAAATCCCTAAAATTCCGCAAAGTAGACTGACAAAAAGTACTGCATAGAATTCGAAAAAAAAACAAACTGATCTAAGTAATCATTTCAAATAACAACCTTCCCCCCTCGCAGTACGGTAGTGTAAAGGTCGTCTGCCGAAAGCAACATTATGTAGTGCCTGGCTGGCTAAAATTTAGCGCGGGTTCCATTCGAACATTCAAGCGAATTTAGAATAAGGTATCAGAGAAGAGACTAGGCCGTCAAACAAATGGTTTAAGATGAAAAACACGTAATATTTTTATATAGGAATAATTATCCAACTTAACAAGTTAAACCGTGTTTGATTGTATACGTCCCGTGTACCGTGAAGCCTCGTAGAGAGCTTCACAGTAGTAGGTAAGTAGCGACATTTACAACATAATAATAAACAAAACATAAACAGTATCACTGGCTATTCGGAGCGTAACATTGGCAGTGATTCAAAATGCAACTGGCACTGGTTTAACCTGCCTTTTAAACTATAAACCACAGTGAAATTCACGGAATTTATAAACGTGACCCAGCGTTTAAAAATTCGGTGAATTTCACTGTGGTACAGAACAGATTTTGTTGAGGTTATATTTTTTCACTGTGCTTATGGAGGTTATTTTAAAGAGTAAGGGCTGATTTTTCAATAGCCACATAACTTTTATCTCAATCAATCAATCAACTCAGCCTATCGCAGTCCACTGCTGGACATAAGTCTCTCCCAGACTGCGCCACAACACCCTGTCCTCCGCCTTCGGCATCCAGTCCGTGCCAGCAACCTTCTTAAGGTCGTCCGTCCATCTAGCTGGGGGGCGTCCCACACTACGCTTGCCGATACGCGGTCTCCACTCCAGGACTCGTCTGCTCCACCGGCCATCGGTCCTTCGACAGACATGGCCCGCCCACTGCCACTTCAATTTGCTTACTCTGCAAGCTATATTGGTAACTCCTTTTCTTTTCCAGATAATTTCATTCCTGATTTTATCCTTCACGGAATAAATATTGCCCGTTTGGCAGCTTTTATGTAGAAAATATGTCAAACTGTCAGATTTATTGTTCAAATAAAAGTTATCTGACTATGGAAAAATTTGCCCTTAATAGAATAGGGTCATAATTATTATAATCTAATTTTCGCTCCGTTTTGTCTACGTGTAGGGCTTCCAGTTGATGCCTAGAGACTATTATAGTTATCTTAGTATGCTTATCTTATTTTTTATGTTTTTTATATCACCACCATACCACCACACTATACTTAGGTCAGGAACCAGCTGTTCACACATCAAGCTGTTCATCATCATTGTACAATCATGTTTAGTGTAGGTCTAATCTCATGTGTTTTTCTTTGTACAATAAACTTATTATGTATACACAGTCTGGCCATAAATACTGTTACAATTAAAAATAAGAAAGATATTACATTTGAATTTGGAATCTGTCATTTTTATACGAATGTACATTAAGTTTTCTAATTTTGGCGCCAATACATTGTACAATATTTTGCGATATTAAAATGCAGTGGGGTGATAAAGAGAACCGAATCGCTGTGATTGCATTACACAAAGTTGGTATGGAGCCAAATGCAATTTTTAAAACTCTCCATACGCTTGGTATTAGTCAAATGTTTGTGTACCTCTATTAATAGGTACAATGAGACCTCCTCTGTTTGTGACAGAAAAACATCTGGCCGTCCACGTAGTGTTCGTACGAAAAAGGTGGTCAAAGCAGTAAGGGCTTTCGGACAGGATTTCTTCGAATTCTTTATTCGAAGAAATCCTGTCCGAAAGCAAAAGATTTTATCTCGGGAGATGAAGATAGCACCCAGAACCATGTCGCGTATTTTAAAAGATGACTTAGGACTTGCAGCCTATAATAGACGCACTGCTCATTTTTTAACTGATAATTTAAAAAAGAATAGGGTGGTAAAATCGAAACAACTAATGAAGCGGTACGCAAAGGGATGTCACAGAAAAAGTTTGTTTACGGATGAGAAAATCTTTACAATTGAGCAACATTTTAACAAACAAAATGACCGTATTTATGCTCAAAGCTCTAAGGAAGCTTCCCAATTAGTCGACAGAGTGCAACGTGGGCATTATCCGACTTCAGTGATGGTTTGGTGGGGTGTTAGCTATGAAGGAGTGACTGTGCCATATTTTTGTGAAAAAGGTATCAAAATATCGGCACAAGTGTATCAAGATACCATTCTTGAGAAGGTAGTTAAGCCCCCTTAACAACACCATGTTCAATAACCAAGTATGGTCCTTCCAACAAGACTCGGCGGCGGGTCATAAAGCTCGGTCCACGCAGTCTCGGTTGGAAGTGAACGTTTCGGACTTCATCAGAGCTGAAGACTGGCCGTCGTCTAGTCCCGATTTTAATCCGCTGGATTATGATTTATGGTCAGTTTTAGAGAGTACGGCTTGCTCTAAACGCCATGATAATTTGGAGTCCCTAAAACAATCCATACGATTGGCAGTGAAGAATTTTCCCATGGAAAGAGTGCGTGCTTCTATTGAATAACTGGCCTCAACGTTTAAAGGACTGTATTGCAGCCAATGGACACCACTTCGAATAAGCTTTTTATATTTTAATTTTTTTATATGTATGTATTAAACTAACACACTGTAAAAGTAATAAATATTATTTGCAATAAAAAAAACATTTTTTTCTTCGTGACAATATTTATGGCAAGACTAGGTATAAACAATACCAACAAATACTACAACACCGTACTTAGTACCGTCAATCATAGGATGACCCCATGACTTGTGATACTAATCTATACGAACTAATGCGGAGCGGCAGGGACATCGACGCGCAACCTGTTACCATGGATTCAGTACATGATTCTGAACCCCCCTGTGGGGGCCCTAGGCCTTAAGGGGTCTAAAATCATTGTGCTGAATTCATGTATACCGTTTGCGCGTTGAAGTCCCTGCCACCCTGTATACTAATATTAATATATCTATACTTCTATACTAATACTATAAAGAGGAAAGTTTTGTATTTTTGTGTGTATGTTTGTAATGAATAAACTCAAAAACTACTGTGCCGATTTCAAAAATTCTTTCACCATTGGAAAGCTACATTCACCTTGAGTGACATAGGCTATATTTATTGCTAGAAAAGATTAGGGATCCTTACTAAAACTTAACCACCAGTGCGAAGCCGGGACGGGCCGCTAGTTTATTATAAAGAGGTAATATTAGTGTTGTATGTAGAGAGTAATCTTTGGAACTACTGATCCTATTACAAAAAATATTTCACTGATAGAAAGCTACACTATTACTAAAGTGTCATAGAACATGTTTTTGTTAAAACAATACCTTCACGCAAACTCGCAGACAGAAGCTAGTTAGTTAGTTACGAACTCTGAGCAGCCGTTTCCAGTTTGCCTAAACTGTCTAAGGTTTTCACCACGGTACGCTGATAAAAGAAAAATATTTAGGTGATCTGGTGGACAAAAGCCTATCCAATATTAAAAGAAGGCACCCGACGACGACAGCTCCAAGAATGGAACAACGAGCTTTGACTACACAATGTACGATTAATATCTCCTCTACCACTAAACCGCATTATCAGCATAACTACGACTTCAAACAATAAAAATTCACTCATTAAAATAAGGGGCTCCTCACGAATACTAAGCATCGTTCGGTTAAGTATTTCATTCGGAGAATTTCTTTCCGACCCTGTACTGCAGTGAATGATAAACGAAACTACCCACGTTCTATGAAATTAATTAGTACATTCTCTAAGACTTAACTTGTTAACGAAGAAAGGTCACAACTTCCTATTTTTTGAGAGTGAAGAGGTTCTAAAATTAGCCCGCGACCTAGTTTGAGGGAGAATCTAATCACTGGATAGATGACGAAATACACTACACACGGATAATACTTACACACGCAAATCGTTGAGACGTCAATCACTGGTATTTGGTTGTTTATTAAGTTTGATTTTTATTTGACTTTATTTGTTGATACGATTTTTCTGCATATTTGTCACACATGATTCAGAAAATCGTGCCACACACACACCGCCATCTAGTGATACTTTTTATAAAGTTTTTTAATGAATGAATCATTAAAAAACTTTGACCTCGATCCACATCGCCACGTGCGACATAAATACGTCGTGTATTTGTTTAACTGAAGTTAATTTAAAAATAGATAACGCTGTCTCCGTAGTTTTTAAAGAATATTATTATCGAATATCCTTTATTCACTGATGGCCCGTATGATTCCATTTTAATAGCCGGTTGGTGAATGATTCTAAAATTTAAAATATCAAACTGAAAACATTATCAGCTTAGGTAACATCTATGGTTTTTATTTTATACAGGAAACTGGAAAAACAGTGATGCGTTTCGTCAACGTTTATACTATTATGTGTTCTTGAATATAAGGTCTATATAGCCACTTAGACAACGACAGCATCCCGCGCTTGGTTAATCGCATATATATCAAAGAGTTTATAAGGTTTTAAAAATAGCCACTCAGACAGCGACAGCACCCCACGCTCCCCTCTTGCGAAGGGAGTGAACGATCATCGAGGGCTGGTGGTAGGTCTACCACCGCCCGCCTCACGCTCAGGGCACCGCGCCACGTCTCATCAACGTGACTTGTGAGGACTCACATAGTGTGAAAGTCTCGAGAAGAGCTTACTATAGAAATGATCCTATGAAGTAAGGTCTTAATTCGAAACTCAAAATCGAGTAGAGTCATTCATTCACGGAGAATCTTGACACCGCGATTCAGAAATATGCGTCATCAGCACAGCGACATCTAGTGATTTTTATCCGAATAAAAATATAGGTATTGATCATTGATTAAAATATTTATTATTATGGGTAAAATAAAATGTCTACTATTTTTACAATAGAACAACAAGTTATGAAACAGATGAAACCTATTGAAGATAAGTCTGGGCATAATTATTATACAAAACTCGTTGAATAACCACGGTTTCGTTAAAATATAAGATATGTAATTCGTGTTTATCCGAATTTCAAGCAACAAATAGTGAAGTAATAAACAATTTCATTAAAATTAATAAACAGTCAACAGAAACCATTAATGAATAGGTAAATCTAAACATTTTGAGTTGACCTATATTATACCTACAAAAATGTCATATCAGTAGCGACATCTAGTGAAATATTTAAAAACGTTTAGTTTCTTTGGATCCCGTTTTACCAGGGCGGCCGTGACAGCTGTGTGCTCATACGTCATGTCTGTAAAGCGATAATATTTAATTTAAGCCCTTTATTTTGATGTAGAAAGAATGTACATTAACTACATAATGTTTATAGTCGGCATTAAATAATGCTGGAAGCGGATTAGATACTCATCTTAATCAATTGGCTGAACAGAATGGTTATTCTTATTATTACCAAAGAAACGATGAACGTATAAAAGATCATACGGCCAGAGGGGGGTGACTAGAGAGGTGACAGCTGAGAGAGATGAATAGAAGTAGACCCCAAATAAACGGTTGCATATTAGGAAATCAAAACTTTCCTGAGCAAATTTCAAAAGAACAACGTACAAATCAACAAAGTTTAAAATAACGATGGTCATTTGATCAAAAGTTCAGCTGACCAAAGTCTGGAATATCAATGTTTAAATTGTAATGTTTATATACACTATTGACCAAATCGTTTAAAAGTCAAAATGGATTACTGGATAAATTATTAATTATCAAATGGATTAACTGATAAAGGTAAAAATAATATTAATATTAGCGAATAGCGCCTGTCTGATACAGAAAGCCTTTGCACAACATGACCGGTTTGCTAATACAAATAATATAGGCGTTATACTAATGCGGGTAGAACTTAGATAATAAAATTATATAGGCGTCATACTAATGCGGGTAGAAACATAGTTTTGAATGTAAAACCAAACATTTTTAATAATTACACGTTGTCGTTGTTTTTTAATAATTAAAAATATCTTTATGTACCCGCATGCGTAACACGCATATATCTTTTTTACATCGAAACAGCTAGGTTAGGTTAGGTCAGAACCGTGACCACACAACGCACGAGCCGAGCGAGCGCAGCGAGCGGTGCCGCGGCAGCGGCCGGCGAGTGCCAGAAACATATTAATCGCGGGAACTACGTCGCCGTTCTTTGGAACACATTAATTTTTGGACAAATTAATGTGTTAAAATTAATGATTAATGATGATTTTTATTAGTAATGATTTGATATTTTAAAATGACATCTAGCAACTTTTAATCAGTCGTTTATTTGATGTCATATACCAATGTATACCAAATGTTTTATTTTGAAAAATTTTAAAATCCCAATGGATTTTAAAAATTTTCAAATAAAACATTTGGTCATTTAAATTTTGTTATTTCGTTTATTGTTCTTTTGAAATTTGCTCGAGAAAGTTTTGATTTTCTAATATGTAACCAAATAAACAGGGATTACTGTAGGATGAAGAAAATTACAGAAAATCTAACTTGTCTATACTGGGAACCTGTTTCATTATGCAAGCTTCCTAAGGCTGATAATGCGGACATTGAAATTCATCGTAGTGGGCAAAAACAAAGCTACCATTATTCTCAAAAGACGCCAGAACAACATAAAAATCAAAGACCTAACCCTTTCACTGCAATTCTTGTACAAGTATGCCAAGAGAGTCCCAGAGAAATGATGTTACTGTCTTGTACTGAAGCCAGCAGGTCTAGCTACCCGAAACTGTGAAATTTTCCCAATCAACCTTGAATCATAATGCTTTAGCGATAAAGTTGAAAATCTATTAAAGAAATTTGACAGATTGTAGTGTCGCTTGATGTGCCTGCTACTGGCGTTTGTAACGGTCACATCAAAATAAATTTAATGTCAAAGTCAAATCATTTAATTCAAATCAAATCAAATAAATTGGGAAAAGGACAGGAGAATCATGAGGCATATAAAAGGCACTTTTGAACGTCAAAATAGAATTGATTCTAGTCGCTCCTTCCAAAAGGTAGTTTCGTATGGAGAAGAATAGGCAAGAAACTCCACCGTGAATTTTGTTGGAGGTCGTGTCCTCCAACAAAATTACTATATCACAATAAGTAAAAAGAATTAAAAATGCAACTACAACACACACACAACACAACAACAACTACAACAACTACATGTTTGCCATTTGACATGGCATGCAAATAGTAAGAGTAATAAAAATTTACATAGTTATTGAAATAATGTACATTAACATTATTCAATCACATCACATGAAACATAAAATCACTAATAAACATTTTAACAATCTTCAAATAACAAAGATAGAATATAGGAAACATTAAAAATTATAAAACAAATTAAGTATTATGAATTTAGGAATTTATTTTATATCAATTGGACAACGAATTTACACAACAAAAACCTAGCACACAAATTAACAATCTTTATCGTCTAGAAAGTCAGTTACAGAATAGTAAGCCTTTTTTATTAGAAAGTCCATAAGTTTATTTTTAAATAATTTTATATTAATTATGCCTCTTATAATATTGGGGAGTTTATTGAACAAATTTGGTGCCATACCCAGAAAGCTTTTTGAGTAGAGTGCAGTTTTGTGAGACTTCAAAACAATTGTGTTTGGATGGCGCTTAGAGCGAAGTGTTTCATAGAGATGAAAATTTTTTGTATTATTATTTAGAAAATATACAGACATGGTAAGGACAATATTTTTAATTTTGTGAAAAAAGGCTGGCAGTTATCCGTGACCTTAATTTGGCAGATAGCTCGTAGGCATTTCTTCTGAGTCTTAAATATTAGTTCTCTGTCTGTGCTGTTTCCTCAGAAGATAACGCCATAATAGCGTAGTGCAGAGCTCACGTACGCATGGTATGCAGTTAGAACTGCTTTCTGAGACACAATTTTAGTTAAATTGTGTAGTGCGTATTGGTACATATTTAATTTTTTGATTATAAGATCAGTGTGGTTACTCCATCTCATATTTGTATCAAGCCAATATCCTAAAAATTTGGTGTTGTTTGTTTCAGTTATAGCTGTATTTTGGTATTGTATTTCTAGAGGTAAGAAATTACATGTAAATAAATTATGTGATAGTTACATGGCTATAGGATACAAGATAGGCGGCTGGGACAGGCTGGATACGGAAGGCGGGGGACAGGGTGTTGTGGCGCAGCCTGGAAGAGGCCTATGTCCAGCAGTAGACTGCAATAGGCTTAGTTGATTGATTGATTGACTTGGCCACATATTAACAAATATTGTAGAATAAATCAGAAGAATAATGAATGTTTGAGGAGCCATCTTCTACCTGATAAATACATAACGTAAACAAGTAAATACTAGCGAATATACTGACTACATTAAAGAGGCTTCGCGAAGTAACAGTGTGACGTCGACCCTCGCAACGAGGCGATTAGTCTCAACAAAGTTCATCCGAACTTTAACTCGGTAACTTGATATTAATACTCTCCAATTATGTACCACAAACTTCGTTATCTGAACCGTGCCTCAAACGGATTAAAGAGGCATTATATTAATACACCTGTAATGTTATTAGTGTTATTCTTATTACCGATAGAAAGTCCGTATTTTAGGGATTGATGTTATTTGCGGCGATTGCATTGGAGAGATTTTGTTATACCCTGTCCATTAGGTAAACCGTTTTTTGACAGATGGAACTAGTGATTGCAGCAACACACAATACATTTATTGATATACGTACGGTATTATAATGTCTGTAAGAAGCCATAAATAAGATAATTCAATAAGAAAAGGCCGTATATATATTTATTTTTTACGCATTTTAAAGTTAACTTTTACGTAATCTGGAATATGTACGTTCTAAGACAGCTGTTAAAAAACGGTTAACCTAATAAGCAGGCTATAGTGTCTCTCATCTACTCGTACTTCCTGAAAAAGCAGAAAAATAATAAATTATTCCTATGCTGCACCGGTTGATGTCATCCTGTCAACGCCGCCTGTAGTTTTAAATTAGCATTGGAGCTCTGTCTCAGTGTCACAGCACTACGTCAAGTTGAGCGATGGCCGTTTTGCGCGGTTGTGACGCATATATTAATTTATCTCTACGTGGACATTTGGACCAGGATACTCCTAAACATGGTTCGCGGTACTTAAATACAAGTATATTCAATGAGACATGTGGCATTTACCACTCGCCGACTTTTGATGTAGGCCTAAATGACTTTAGGCGAAATTATTTTGCATAACGCGGGACCCTGTATCCCGCTGCTGTGGTGACTACGATTTCAAGACCCTCTTCAAAGGTTAAAATGCACTACCTTTGTGTCCACAATGTTAACGAAATTCTTAGGAGAATATTACCTACAGAATCCATTTTTGAAGTGCAAAACTTCTTTAGACGCGTTGTGCGATTTTTTGTAGGGGAAAAGCTTATAGGTTTGCGTCACCGACATGTATATCGTCTGAACAAAAACCGGGTATAAAACGTGAATGGATTAGAACCCTATGGCACAGAAATCTTTTTCTTTTTTCACAAAATATATAGTAACAAATATATATTTTTTTTTGTACATTTAATCCTTAGATCCTTGTGCCTTGTCTGGACAAAAACAGTGCATAAAACGGCCGTTGTGTTTTGGTCCAGACGGTAAAAACATTCAGCCGCTATAATGCTAATGTTATCAGAAGATGGGCCCTAAGGGCCGATTCACACCGGAACGGCAGCGGCCGGCAGCGACGCCTGAATGCACCATAATGATGTTCGTGTTGCCGCCGCGAGCGGCCGCGGGCGGACGCGCGTGGCCGCGCGACCTTTTCAAGCGATACCTATTGGTCTTTTAATTATGTAGATAAAATTTTAAATGATATGACACTGAAACTGCTTGCCGCTTCGCTGCCGGCCGCTGCCATCTCGGTGTGATATGAGCCTAATTCACTATGACCACTTAACGATTCCTTACTTCTAAGCCACGTCAATTCCTTAGCTAATCCCGCTAATCTGGCGTTGATTTCGCGCGGTTTCGTTCATTGTGTCATAGAGAATAACGGCCCTGTAGCTATGAGTATGACGTGTTGCGCTGGGCCAGCAATGCAAGCATTTTCTAGTTTTAAGTTTCCGCTTCTTTCGGCTTTCGGTCGTTTTTGGTTAAGACCGTTGTGTTTTGCCCGCATGTTATCGTCTGTCGGTGATTACGCTAGATATTGTTAAAAATCGGTTTTCAGAATATTGTGTTCTACAGTACCTAGGTATCGGAAACGATCGCCTACCGGTCTTTCGCAGAAGTCAGCTTCAGGATAAGCTCTTGGCAAGGTTTCGTTACCAATTCTATATACAAGCACAAGTGTATATCGATATCAGGAAGCGCTCTTTCTTATACAAGTTTCAAGTTTAAAGTACATACATTGTAAAGTGTTGTGTAGGCATTAAAGATTGAACGAAGGTCAGTATTTCCAACCGTTTACGGATTGCGGAATGTATACATTTTGTTCTGCTATTGAACTAAGTTTTAATATTTTAATGCAGCATGAAATTTATATTCTTTGTTTGGAGTAACTGCAGTATTTTCCACAAAGGTTGTTAAAATTTTAATTTAATTCTTTATACATTCATTTATTAGCCAATCCAATAGGTACATTATTAAAAATTAATGTTTGCAAACGTAATTTATGTATGTTAAATGTCAATTTATAAAATAACAGTTGTTTTACAAATAAATTGGTTGAATGAAAATAATTTCTATAGTATTAAGGAGTTCCTAGAACACTAATATTAGCAACATTCAACACTTGCATCTTGCACTTGCTCGTGCTTAACAATTTTGCATGCTTTATTTTTAAGCTAAACATGTATGATCTCATTTTTATGTAAGACCTTTTTATACCGTGTTTTAAGCAAATAAATATATTATTATTATTATTATTATTATTATAAATTATTGATGGCTGATATTTCCAACGCCAGATAATTTTATCCGAGAAATAATTTTGAATTTTTGACAGTTCTTCCATACAAAATCTGTCAGACGTCAATTTTATTCTAGGAATAAAAATTATCTATCGATTGAAAAATCAATAACCGTGTCCAAATAACAGGGTACAAGTAACAAATGGAATAAGAATCGGTTACCAATGTCCTATTGTTATATCGACGGATCGAATTATGAACATGATACGTACGTAGGTAATTACAGATTCAAATTACCTACCACTTACTACTCCAACTATCTTTAATAAGGAATTTAATTTCAAATCACGACTACTATCGAAACAATACAATCAAATTATACAATTCAAACTAGCTTCTGCCCGTAACTTCGTTCGCGTGGAAGTCGAAGATACATAATGCGTAGGTATACTAAAATAACAGTCACATTTTTATAAAACTCCCCGTCGCCACTTCGTTTTCGCTTAGCGTTCTTTCTGTCTCTTTTGCTTTCAGCTCGGTCCTATGGGTTCTAGCGTGATGTTAAATAGCCTATAGCCTTACTCAAGAATTAGGCTATCAAATGCAAAAAGATTTTTTCAAATCATCATCATCACCATGATTCTCCTGCCCTTTTCCCAATTAATTGGGTTCTTTCTTCCATATTATACTTCTCTAAGATTTTTTCAAATACGACTGGTTATCCAGAGACTAGCGCGTTTAAACAAAGAAACAAACTCTTCAGCTTTATTATTAGTATAGATTCTGATGTATATAGAACTCACTGGAATAGATATCGAAACTCGAGAACTACAATCAACAAATTCCGTGTCATATTTGCGTAAACTTTAGTGAATACCCAAAATGCACGTCGTGGAGACGTAACTTATTACCGATAAATACGGGGAAACCGTTCATAAAACAAATATTAGTATCGATGTTATAGATCGAGATGCTGTCAATGTAGACTTTTTTACGAGACTCGGTAAAATTGGGAGCTGCCCAAAAAGAATACATTTATTTATTTTTATATGAGGGCCTGGTCACGTAAAGGACTGAAATGTGGGACGCGGGACGTTACAAAGGTAACATTGTAAAAATCGCAACTGACTTGGTAAATTTACTGGGCATGCGTGTTTCTAGATTTATTCATGTTGGGACGTAGGGATCTCTTGTTTCGAGATCTTTGACATTTTTAAGGGTATTGTAGATGGCGTTTTGTGTAGGGCTTTGTTTTGTGGCCTACTAACACATAATATACTTAAGTGGCAGTGGGCAGGGCACATTGCTCGCAGAACAGATGGCCGATGGGGCCGAAAAGTTCTTGAGTGGCGACCGCGTACCGGAAGATGTAGCGTTGAAAGACCTCCCACAAGGTGGACCGACGACCTCGTGAAGGCCGCAGGAACCCATTCCTTATTTTCTTTTTTTTAAAAAAAACGTTGCCCCACACTAGGAATTTCTTCTGTATCGTGGGTATGTTTACAAACATTTAAACTCACATACACAAACGGCCAAATCCGGAACAACTACTTGTAGGTCATAAAAATATTTGTTCCGTGCGCCAACCGTGTCGTCAAATTTACCATCGTCATTGGATGCGAGAAGCACAGAACCGGAAACCTATGTCCAGCAGTGGACGTCTTTCGGCTAAAATGATGATGATGATGATGACATACTATGCTGAATTTTAGGAAATCATCGGTACTTATTATTCATTGGTGTTATTTTCCGAATAGACAGCAACGAGATAGCAACTTGCTCTGGAAGCTTCAGTTTAATAGTCTCTAAGCAGCTTTGAACGTACAATAACCCCTTTCATAGCATAAAATTCCTAAGAGCCAATATTTCTTTTGAAACTACACCCACAAAAGAGTTGCAAATCCAGCTTAGGCCGGATTCTTTCAATATAGAGCAAACAAAATGTTGTATCTTCATACCAAAAATAAACATTGTTTGAAGGCTGGTAAAAAATTGAGTGACGACCTCGCCCTGGGCCGGGTTTTTGTGATACCGGCTATTTCAAACTTAAAATTAACTCCATAAAAATAATTTTTCATCACTGACCAACTTTAAGGCCCAAGCAATAGAGTCCAAAATTAATCGACGTATTTATTCGGCAGCTGTAAAACTATTCTTGCCGGTGCGTAGTCCATACATCAAATTTAACTACAGACCGTTTGTTTATCAACTTTGTATCCGAACAGAACACTATCTTTATGGGCATAGAGCCATGAAATGCAGCGATTTACGCATTGTCTCCTGGGACCACTCCATTGTACAGGACTCCTGATAGTTGCTCGTATTTGTCAAAATAATGCACGCCGATATCGTCTTAACTGTGACGCGATAGGGGTGAAAATTGTGGACATGAGTTACGTCAAGCTGTACGGTCTATCGAGTTTTGGTAGGAGTAAATCATTGCGGCCGACAATATGATTTAGACAGTGGCAGCATACCTACATCAATCTCTCGTGTTTTCCTCTACATTTAACGTGGTGGTGAATTTGAATTATCCGCTCGGCTGTTGCAAAATATTGCTTGACACGACACTAGTTAGTCGGGTTACCCTGCAGCAAATTGCTTGCATTACCTAGATCACTTAATTGAAAAAGTTAAGAGAGAAACGTGCTTAGGATTCAGATGGAACAAGTGTCCGAATATTTATATTTTTTTTAAATATAGCATCCAGTAAGCAATCATAGAGTTAGACCCCCTAGCTAGGAGGACCGACTACCTAAAGAAGGTGATTCGGACAGACTAGATGCGGAAGGCGGAAGTCAGGGTGTTGTGGCGCTGCCTGGGCTCTCCCAGGCAGCGCCACATGCCTATGTCCAATTCTCCAGCAGTGGACTGCGATAGGTTAAGTTGGTTGATTTATTAGCTGAACTAGAATATTAAAATATAATAATATCACAATTTTTGCGGTTTGAGGTATCTATATTCTCAGTCTAGTTTAAGGACATCCACGTCTCGACCTAGGTCTTTCTGAATGAGGTCTCCAAACTCGGTCAAAACCGATTGTCCCCTATACTCGGCATTTCTTAGAGGATTCAGATTTAGCTGATATAATGTCTCAGTCAATTCTTACGACACCCAAGAGAACTACTACTCTACTTGTAGGTCAACATTCGCATCTTTCTTATACCGTTTTAGTTTGTTCAGTAAGAAAATAAAGTATTTTGTTGAAGCTTTATTTATCTTCCTGCAATTTATATACTTAGGGCTGACTTTTTCCATCGCCAGATAATTTTTATTCGAGGAATAAAATTGACGTTTGACAGTTTTTGTATGAAATAACTGAATAAAAAAAATAATCGTCGGATAAAGTTATCAGATGATTGAAAAATCAGACCTTAGATACGTATTTTCTAGTAAGTACGCTATCTCATAACAATAGTTTTTGTGTACCCTGCGTACTCCTTTGTACCTTAAATGTGTTTTTTCTGAAAAAATAAGTTATTATTATTATCTATATCATTCTATATATATCTCATAATAATAAAACTGACGAGTTTGTTTGTTTGAACACGCTTTTCTGTAAAACTATTAGTCAGATTTGTTTTTTTTTTGCATTTTATAGTTCAATTCTTAAAGGAGGCTATAGGATATTTAAGACCCTTAGCAGCTGAACAAAAAGAAAATAAACAGGAAGAACGCTAATATATTTATTATAATGGAATAAAATACAAAATTTGAAGCGAAACTGGGTGTATCATACGCCCCAAAACTTTAGTCTTTTAAATACATTCGGACCGAGTGTTTCGATTTTTTACGAATTTTTATTTCATTTTCTACCACACACACAAAACTGCACGACATCAAATCTAACCGTTCAATAACTCCGAAAAAAAACTCAAAACAGTTTACAAATTGGAGCAATTTTCCATACAAAAGCGAGTGAACAAAGAGATGACTACACGGTTTAACTCTTGTATCAGTTTGGGCGAATAAATCACTAAGCTATTAAAACGTTTAGTTTTCACAGTAATAAAGCTTAGTAATTTACAGACACGATTTGTCTTAAACCTTAGAGAAATCAAAGTGAATCGGTTTATTTATTTTTTTACAAAGAAATATCATGTTTTAAAGCCGAGTCCTTAGATAAATGAAATGAAAGAAGTAAGTGATTATTTAAAAGTTTGAACAAGAAAATGTTAATATGTACCTATATTATTAATCATTTTATTTCAGAATAAATTTACATTCCATACAATGTTAGTAAATAATACTTACCTACCTATAACTCATCATCTGCCTAACCTTTTCCCATATATGTTGGAGTCAGCTTCCAGTCCAAGCGGTTGCAACTGAGTAATAATACTTACCTATACTAAATTATGTTAGTAAAATGATTTATTATTTCCTTTGTTACATTTTCAAACATATTATTTACATTTTAAAATATTTTTATAAAAAAACCATTATTATTATTTACATTTGCCCTATTTAATATTATATGATACCTCCGTGAATAGTATTCCAATTTCTCACAACCGGATAATCAATTCTTTCTAATACGGTATTCTGTTGCTGCCTCGCACGCGACGCATCAGAGAAGCCACTCTTTTTCGCCCGTCCGCGTCGTTTAACACTATCGCCCTAAAGCAGTAAATAAACATTTAATTTTAATTATAAAGATGTCTGCCTGTTGATGATGTGTGACTGTTGTCAGCAATACCATTAAAACTCCCTAAGGCATTAAGCAAGCGGGCGGAGAGCAATGGGTAGCTCTCCGTCCGATCAGGACCAGGCCCGTGCCGGACGGCGTGTTTGTGTTCCACGCGCGCCTCAAAGAGATGTCAGCGTAGTTGACGGGGCCCGACAGGGCCGAAGCCTGCCGGGGTAGCGGGATCGTCCGAAAGGGTTACCGCTGCCCTGGTACATAAAGGGCTAAGGAAGGAACACGGGTGGGTTTTAGTCAGTAAGAGTCTGACACTCCCTTCTGCTCCACCCAGAGCGGGAGGGGTCATTTGATGATTTCCCATCCTCAAAAAAAAAAAAAAAAAAGGCATTAAGCAAGCCTTTTCTTGACACAAAGCATAAAAACTAACCGACATAGCTTGCAGAGTAGGCAAACTGAAGTGGCAGTGGGCTGGCCATGTTTGTCGAAGGACCGATGGCCGGTGGAGCAGACGAGGCCTGGAGTGGAGACCGCGTAAGTATCGGCAAACGTAGTGTGGGACCCGCTAGCTAGATGGACGGACGACCTAAAGAAGGTGGCTGGGACGGACTGGATGCGAAAGGCGGAGTACAGGGTGTTGTGGCGCAGCCTGGGAGAGGTCTATGTCCAGCAGTGGACTGCAAAAGGGTCAGATGATTGATTGATGAAAACTAAAACAAAACACGAATACTTACATTGCAAGAAATAATACAAGGAGCGGCTTTTGCTGTTCATTCACAATTCAAAACTCGAAAAATCAATAAACATTACAAAACACGTCACAGCTGGACCTAACATCAAACAACGACCTTCCTTCCTCTACCTATAGAAAAAGAGCGAGGGGTACACAATAAATATAAATAAAACCAAAGCAAATAGCTAGGGTCATTCAGATGAAACAAGATCGAAATCCGAAGGATAGTCAACAACCCGACATCGGATATACCTGCAATCGTGTTTCTGTTTACCTGCGTACCTGTACCTTGTGTGCCTGGGTACTTGTGTACCTCAAACACTTCTACCCCTAACCCTCCCGTGCCTCCATCTGCTTTTTAAACTTGACCTTTTAATAAGGAAAGTTTGTGTTTGAAAAGTATCTGTAGGCTTAGGGTTGAGCCTTGTTTTTCTGCTCCGTGGAAATTGCGAAATGATAATGTTGTTTGTTTTGTGATGTTGTTGTTGACATCCTGAAACTGTGTTCAATTATTTAAATTGATTTTGTGTTGTTGGAAAATTTCCTATATTTTTAGGAGTAAAAGAAATATTGAACTGTTGCTGTGGAATCCTTTTATAAGGACCTATTTTTTATGGGTTTCTATGGTTTTTATGATATTAGATATCATAAAAACCATAGAAACCCATCGCATGATAAAACAAAAAATAAATGTTTTTTTAACTTGAACATTTTAGTAACTTGAAATATCAGTTTTTAAAATCAGTTTTTTTTTGTGTAAACTTCATAGATGCTATCGACATCTAAACACGATAAAACATAAGAAAACAGTTTTTCTCAACTCACACTTCAAGTAACGACACTAATTGAGGTTGTTGACCTCCCAAGAAAAACATCAAATGTTTTTATTTTATCATGCTTAGATATCGATACCCATCGCGTCTGTGGAGTTTAGCTAACAAATTTAAAATAACTCTGTATAAATCTTTAAACAAGAAATATCTCATTAACACAATCCACAAAATTAAGTACCCGACACCAATTTTTCTCGCTCAAAATCGGATAAAGTTTCCTCTATTATTTTCCTTCCGACCATCGATCAACGTTGTTTACCTGTTCACTTCGAAAACATTGAAATTGCTCTCGTAAAATCGTAAAAGCTATTTAAAGTCCGTCCTTAATAAAGAAAGTGGAGAAAATAAAGTTGCTACTATTTCAATTCCACTACTTAAGTGCTAGAGCGGTCTGCAAAATGGTCGTTGTTTTTTTTTTAAATAAAAAAGTGGTGTACAGAATGGGTGCGATATTTCAATGCAGATGCCGTTTCTTTCTAGGTAAGTAGGGCTTGACACCATTGCTGTTAAATGTGAACTTTTGTTGCAGTAATTAGGTAATGGACTGGAATGTTGCATGAGGGGAGAATCTGGGACTATGTGATACTAGTAATGCCCCGCTTCACCCGCCCGGTTTCACCCGCATAAGTTTCGATACTGTAGGAGCATCTTAATAAAAATAACCTATAGTGTTCTAATGTTCATCCAAATCCGTGCAGTAGTTTTTGCGTGAAAGAGTAACAAACATCCATCCATCCATATTAGTAGGTAAACTACGTTACTTGAAGGAACGTAGTGTGTTCCTGATAGGCTTATTTGAATATTTACTTATTTTTACGTCTTCACATTCGCGTTCTTCTTTTTCATCTTGACGTCATCACGTCAACGCCGGCTATCGATGAAAACCGGCGCTAGGGCTCTGTCTTGCATAGGGTCGTAGCATTATGCTGAACGATGGCCATTTTGCGTGGATGTGACGCATAGTTTCCCCCAACTGGTTCTTTATTGTGTTTGTGTTCTGTCTCTGCATCACGTTTACTGCAATTAAACGTGTTTTCTTTGTTTGCTTTTCTCCTCAACTCGCAAATTTTACTGTTTCTTAATTTTTTCATGCTATATTACCGTGGAATGAATGTCATGCTTAGCCTCACTTCCCTTATCACCTGCCATGTTATATTAATACGAATCTGACAGGAAGGACCAGCATTTAAAGATAAAAGCTTCATAAATGGAATGCTGCAGACACACCTTTTATAATTTCAGCCAGCTTTATTTTTAAACTAGCTGCGCCCCGCGGTTTCACTCGCATAAGTTTCAATTCCGTGGAAATATGGGGATAAAAAGTATCCTATATTTTAATCCTGGTTATAAACCATATGTGTGCCAAATTTCATCCAAATTCGTTCAGTAGTTTTTACTTGAAAGAGTAGCAAATATCCGGATCTATACACGGATCGCGCATCCGGATCTATATGCGGATATATTATTTATAATATTAGTACGATACCTGTAGCAACAATATACTATATTCTTTTTAAACCGTTTTTTGAACTAAACCTAACTAAGTTAAACCACTTTCCTCGGATGGGTAGAATTACAATTTAAGTTGCGGTTACACATATTTTCCCGATGGATTCCAAGTTACTGGACTTTTGACCTTCGCTTACATAGAGAATTTTTTGATTTCTTCATGAAAATTATATTTTTAACTTACTTGCATTATCTATTCTCTTAGGTTTTGCAGATAATCATTTCACTGTAGGTAAACTTGATCCTCATTATTACAGTAGTAGCGACTTATATTTCAGAACAAGCGCTGAATAAACTTCGTTATTATTATTCCAAAAATTGTATCGTTTTCTCAATGAAAAATAACATATTCCAAAAAAACTACTTAACGTAAAACGCCCCAACACTACTATTTATACACTACACTCTAATATTTATCGGTAAATAAAAAACTCATATCATTCAAATATCATGATCAAAAATCGAGTGTTCGGTAAATAGCGACCTGACCCGATCTGACCCAAAGTGACCCAGATCTGTACTATTGACTGTATGATGTAGCTCGACCGCTCTTCTGCTGTGCCGTCAAGAGCTCTCGAGTTCGGGATCGATTCCGGATTCGGGTAAAAAACACTTCTGGATTTTGCGGAAGACGAATCTGACCATGTGAGTGCCAGAGGAAAGATAAATTGTATTATAAAAGTTAAATTTTTAGTCGTTGTAGGTATAAAATTGTACCTATAATAGTAAACAACGTTTAATTGAAGATATAATACGACCTTAATGTACCATATGCTCTGAAATAAATGTATTATTATTATTATTAATAATAAGCATAATTAGCCTTTAATTTTGCTGGGCTACAGGCCTGCTCTCTGTGAGAGGGAGTGAGCTGTAATCAACCACGCGGGCTGGTAGATGTCACATGTTTTCGAAATTTTCGTTCTAGGATACGGTTGTTTCCTTACAATATTTTCCGTTACCGTTTTGAGAGCAGTGGTGATGCAATAATTTACACAAAGTCAAGAGCCTGTCAGGGTTCGAACCAAAGACCTACAACTCGTAAGTCGAGCCCGTTACCACTAGGCCACTAGAACTCTATTTAAAGATATATCTGTCTGAAATAAACTGACGGTTATAATATCAGAAGGGCAGTTCTCGTAATTTTAAGAACGTTCACAGTCTGGGCCTGTATTCCCGTAATTTAAAACGTTCAAAATCTAGTCGCAGTCTCATCTCGGCAAACCAATGTCAAAAACTTGTCAAAATGTAGGGAAATTAGACGTATTTTTGACAGATTTAGACTGAGGACAGACTGTGAACGTTCTTAAAAATTACGAGAACTGCCCTTCTGATATTCTCTCTCTCAGTCTCAATCTATCAAAAATAGCTCTAATTTCTGTACATTTTGACAGGTTTTTGAAATTTGTTTTTCACCGAGATAAGATTGCGACTAGATTTTGAATGTTTAAATTACGAGAATTGTCCTTCATATGTAGCGGTATAAGAGAAACTTTAGCAAGATACCATCGAAAATTACAACACACAATGACAACCTACCGCAGTTTCCTCTTAGTGATATCAGTCAAAACTATACACTACGCAAAGGAATACAATACCTTACGCAGAAATTATCTATCCTACCCTTTGTTCAACCAAAGTAAACAAATCAAAATCAAACACAAACGTGGTTCCCACCCAAGCCCATAAAACAAAACTACCTGACACCAATAACATGAAACTTCACGACGGCTAATATATCGTATCAGCATTATTTACACATGGACATAGCACTCCTCTGGGAGCCCGTTCAGCTTCCATGAGACGTGCCGCATCGATTCAATCGTTGTTCCCTACGGTCCCACCATTACCTAGTCTGTCGAACTTGTAACTGTTCCGATTTGAAATTATTAGCCCCGGGCCTTTGGCTCGGTACTTTAGAGTTGGGAACTTCTCCGACATGTTCCAATTACCGAATGTCTAATGGCTCAATGACAGCATTGAGTTCCAGTGATGGCTGTGCCTTGAGTTGAGATTATCTTTGGGGTTTGACAGCTGTCAGGTATTGATTTTGCATCTGAAGATTGATTGTGACGTCTGTACTAATAGTAGTACTCGGAAATATGAACATAACTGGCGAAATTTGAGAGTTCTATAGGTACACTTCTGCATAACCCTTTGGGGAATACAGGAGTGATGTTATGTTAAATACAGTATTTTCATTTCTGCACGTAGAATTAAAAATTGAAAAAACACATGATATTCCAAAAAAAATATCTTCATTTCCACGTCGTCTCTACATTTAAATACGTTTTTCACAAAGCAGACCAATATATTGCCAAAATTATCTTCTAATAACACTGAAAAATAATTCAGAAAGAAAATCCCTCTCGCTACATCCATCAGAATTATTTCCCCACCTACCAATTCACGGTGTCTACAAATATCGACACCGGGTATCGGTCCTGTAAGCGATAATAACACCATAAATAATTCCGGATTACACTGAATGAGCGAACGAACTCCGGTAACACGTCATCGGTATTTTACCGAATCGAGTGATTTTTTAATTCTGCCTCCTATAAATCAGAAGGGACACCTCGACAGCCGTGACGATAGATTTCCGAATACGAGGTTTTATTTTTCATAATTTTTTTATTAGTAATTTTATTTTTATGCCAATATTTGTTTTATAATGCGAGAAGCATTATAAAACAAAAAATGGTTCTCGTGATCTCCAAGTGGCACTCATTTACAGCCCCACAGGTTTATATGACAAGCTCTATTCATTTTTCGTTACGCTTGAGCTTTGACAGGTGTAGGTAGGATATTCGCCTTTTTAGGGTTCCGCAGTAAAACAAGGAACCGTTATAGTTCCGCCAAGTCCGTCTGGTTGCGATCTGCCGCGGTTTTACTCAGAGACTTTATAGCTGTAATTTGGCAAGATAATTCATAGTAATTACGCCTACAAAGTCTTGAAATAAATTATGAAAAAATATAATGTACATAATTAGAAGTACATATTTTATTCTTTTCTCTTCACTGTGCGTGGTTTGACAGGCACTTGGACGGTTACTTTTTGTATGTGGTCTTCATATGATCTGACCAAGATTATGTCTGGACTTTAAAAGAGACTGTGACCTCTGAGTTTGTTTCGGCCTTTCTTCTCAGACTAGTCAGATAGGAAACGCCGACATCATCTAGTTTTAAAATATGATTGACGTGTAAAAGTGTTTGGACAAACCTACTTACAAAAATAAAATCATTTATCATTTATCATATATACATTATGCGCCCTATACATTATTGACCATTCTAGAAATTAACAGTCTCTCTGCGGACTCGGGCGTTACTATGATAAATCAGGGCTTTTTAATCATACTCTCACACAGGTGTGAATGACATACATGCTTACAAGATGTTTTAAAACTTTTTATAAAACTTGATGTGATATTTTTATATAATTATTTATTCACTACTAGCTATTGCCTGCGGCTTCGCCCGCGTGGAGGTTGGTATTCCCACGGAAACGTGCTACTACGTTTAATAGATATTTTTACGCGGCGCACGCCAGTAAAGCTGGCATGATTTTTTTCCGATATCTTCAACAATCATCGTCATATTTCAGCCAATTTACACAAAACTTTAAGGGCCTTACTCTCGTTTAGTACCGTAACACGGTCACTTTATGAAGAATATTTCTCATTAACGGCTTGATTAGAAGATTTGAAAAAAATATATTGTTGGTATAGGCTCATGTACAACATTTCTGTAACAGGATTTTTTCGTTTGGCTAATACTTTTCCCTTAAAAAAATGTTTAGCAAAACGCTATTTTTTCCTTTTACACTGAAAAATTGATGGTTAGAGGTACTATAGAAATGAAACAACTTATGTAAATCAATCAACATTTGCAAAGAAAATTTCCCCACTTTGAGATTGAGCTTCAGAGGTGCTCTGCGCGGGCGCGGGCGGCAGTCGTGCGTTAGCACTGAGACGGGAGGGCTGTGTCGCTCGCTGCTCCGCTCCGGCTATCGACCGACTACGCGCGTTTGCCTGTGTTAGTGCAAATATTTACGAACGAATGGTATCAGTGTGCGTTTATTGACTAGCTCGCTGCAGATGGCCCATTTCTATTGTGCGCGTCAGGACGCTTACGATAGTATACAAGTAGTAAGGCTTATCTAACTAATATTAAAATGAGAAAATATTGAATTTGATCAAAATAAAAGTCCAAGATGGCGGCTGCGAAAATTTTCAAGTTTTTCATCATGGGTGTCGTTTTCATACTTTTCGAGGGTGATAAAGCCGATAGTGAGGTCAAAAAAAATCCAAAATGGCGGCTGCAAAATTTTTCAAATATTTCATCATGGGTGTAGTTTTCATACTTTTCGAGGGTGATAAAGCCAATAGTGAGGTCAAAATAAAAATCCAAAATGGCGGCTGCAAAAATTTTCAAATATTTCATCATGGGTGTCGTTTTCATACATTTCGAGGGTGATAAAGCCGATAGTGAGGTCAAAATAAAAATCCAAAATGGCGGCTGCAAAAGTTTTCAAATATTTCATCATGGGTGTCGTTTTCATACATTTCGAGGGTAATAAAGCCGATAGTGAGGTCAAAATAAAAATCGAATAGCCGGACTATTCGGTTTTTATTTTGACCTCACTTGAGCCGAGTAGGCCGTCTTGTGACTGCCTACTGCCGCGCGTATTTGTATGAAGATTTTGTTTTTTGTTAGGTATGATAATTTAGTGAGTTTCATAGTTGGGCACACACACTAAAATGTAACTAACAGGCCTATGGTGATTTATCGAGGTAGGCACTGCTTAAATGCCTTTATGCAATACACGCCACTGACTGATATACTCTGAGTATTCGCGCGCGGCTATTACGCACGAACGCGGAAGGTTTATCTACTGAGCGGCCGTAGGTGATTATTTCAAGGTCACTAACGAGACATGATACTGTTACTTTACTATACTATAACAGTGGTAACAGTTTTCGTAGTTCAACTGTTACTTTTGACGTACGATTAATAGTAAAAAAAATCTTTTTACATGAAAAACACTTAAAAAAATCACTTCAAAGTGAAAAATTACTTTATTTCGGAAGTCGATGTCTTTGGTTTTGAATTTACGTTTTTTGCTACAGACTTCCGAAAGAAAGTTATTTTTCATTTTGTAGTTTTTTTATGGAAGTCGGTTATTTTTTTTTTTGGAAAAAATAATTATTTTGCACATTTTAGTTGTGGCACCTACCAGTCACAAATTAGAATACCACTACCTGCTATGTAAATAACAATGACAGGAAGAAAGTTGATAATAACATCATCCGATTGGCTACGGAATCCTAAAAATGCCATTTAGGTACAGTGTTAGTTAGGTAGGTTTATTACTGATTTATAATAATTCAAATTGATGAAACAGGTTCTCATTTTTATAAAATCTCATTTTTATGTAAGTCCTCCTAAGAAGACAAAGTCTATGCAAATAAAATGTTATTCCATTCCTAAGAAAATACTCGATATCATTGTTAAAGTTTTACCCCCGTCGGGAACTAAGTTCGTTCTCACGTATGATTTTAATGAAAAAAATGAAAAAATTCTAATAAATAATGTCCAGTAAAAACATAAAAAATACGTAACATAAGTATCAATCTATACAAAATATATCAGCCTTGCCTCCGCCATTCCCTTCTGGAATCGTAGGCAAAAATGGCGACCTGCGTGCGGCATGTCTGCGTCTCCGCATATTCTTTGATCGTCGTTTTAGTGCAGCGCGCCACCGCGCGCGTTTTACGTATTCGGGGGTAGAGCGTTTAGCTCCGCCCACATGCACAAGGTCAGCGAGCCCTATATACACCTTAATGAATTATTATAAGGAAAACTGAATGAAAATCCTTTCGGTAGTTTTTGAGTTTATGGCGTTCAGAAAGACAGATAGACAGACGCGCCAGGAGGACTTTGTTTTATGATATGTAAAAAAAAAATCTTAGTCTAATAACATTAAAATCTATTTTTTTGTAAAAATTGACTATTACCCACAATGAGAGAAATCCGTGCCAATAAAACAACGAAAAAAACAGAAATTGTATTCATAACAGACCTCACTGGCGCATGACCTCTGTCAGGTATAAGATCAAGACACATCTCTGGGGTCACATAAGAAGCGACGAAGGGATTTACAGGATCACTTAATGTGTCATACAAGACAGTTATGGAGAATATTCATGAGTAGGCTTTCGGCCCGCGACTTCCGTCCGTGTGGAAGTCAACTACGCCATAAATAAAAACTTGGCAATAGTGTAACTTTCTATTAGTTAAATAAATTTTGTAATGGTATTAGAGCAATTCTCAATTCTCGTAATTTTAAGAACGTTTACAATCAGAAGGCCAATTCCCGTAATTTAAAATATTCAAAATCTAGTCGCAGTCTCATCTCGGTGACAAACAAATGTCAAAAACTTGTCAAAATGTAGGGAAATTAGACGTATTTTTGACAGATTGAGACTGAGACCAGAGGGGCAATTCTCGTAATTTTAAGAACGTTCACAGTCTGATCTCAGCGTCAATCTGTCAAAAATACATCAAATTTCCCAACATTTTGACAAGTTTTTGACATTTGTTTAAATTACGAGAATTGGCCTTCAGAACTTCCAGAAATGAACTGTTCCTCCGAACCGCACGTTACGAAATTTTGTTTCAGTGTGGTTAGTGGAAGTGTTCAAGTGTGGTTCGCGGAAGTGCTGTTCTAATCAGTGTTCTAAGAGGAATACCTCTAAAATACATCAAACACTACAAAATATACAATGAGCGGCATTATCCCACATAAATATCAAATGTTCTTATAACCCTAAGTAGTTCGTTTTGAGATAATTTATAATAACTTTTACTAATCATTAACTATTCCATTAACAATCTTGAACCCACAATTACCGCACAGTTACCTACCAATCAGCATTAAGGGTGAATGGAATAGAAAACCAATAAAACTGATCGTTATCTAAGCGCGTTCACGGGCTGTCAGTGACATCATTATTGTGTAATACTGACACTGATAGCTCTTAAACGTGATATACATGAGTTGATCACGTTCAGTTTCATTCCATCAACACCAACTCAGCATATCGCAGTCCACTGCTGGACATAGGCCTCTCCTGTCCCCAACACCCTGTCCTCCGGTGCATATCTAGTCTGTCCCAGCCACCAGCCTCCACATACGGTCGTTGGTCCTGTGGTTGGTTCATCTAACTGGGGGGCGTCCAACACTTGCGATACGCGGTTTTCACTCCAGGACTCGTCTGCTCCACCGGCCATTGGTCCTTAGGCAAACATGGCCAGCTCACTGCCACTTCAGCTTGCTTCGCTTCATTGGTGAAAAGTAATTAAACCAGAAACAAGTTTACTAATCGAAACAACAGAACAATTGCGAAGTTGACCTTCAAACTTTTTCATTACAGCGGGAAGGGAATCTCTTATAAAGAGGAGCGAGCATTGTTTGCTGACAAAAACGCGTTCAAAACTGGATGCTTAGTTATCTGAGAGAAAATGAGTTTGTTGTTAGTATTAATATTAAAATTCAGACGCTTTATTTACTGGATTTCACTTATCAAATCTAAACTAAACATGCGTCACATCCACGCAAAACGACCATAAACTCACGACTTCTTCCCACGGGGCTAGGCAGTAACTACAGAACGTTCATACATCTGAAGGCCAATTCTTGTAAATTTAAAACGTTCAAAATCTAGTCGCAGTCTCATCTCGGTGACAAACAAATGTCAAAATGTAGGGAAATTAGAAGTATTTTTTGACAGATTGAGACTGAGATCAAACTGTGAACGGCCTTAAAATTACGAGAATTTCCCCTCTGGTCAAACATGCACTCCGATAGTATTTAGTGAACATAAACATGTATGCATGATTCGATGAAATTTTGGGAACAGTTGTATTTTTTTTTAAGTGGTTTATAACGATGAATACAATTACCTCTTTTCAGGTCCAACACCATTAAAATTACATCTTGAAGTGTATGTAAAAAGAGGCATAATGCAGCTGATTTTTTTCCGATTTCATGTGTAGTCTCATAGTAACAGTTGTCCATAATGATGAGCACAGCTACCCCTTTTCAGGTCTAACACCGTATATGAATACAGTAAAAACAGAAAACGAACGACCGTACATAGTGCAGAATTAATTTCAATTCTCAAACATGATGTGGGTACGTTTGTGGTAGTACCTCCGCATGTTTCGGAGCTTAAGCCGTCTGTGAATCCTTGTATGAGACCCTCCTATCCAATTTTTTACTCAGATTATTCCTCAGCCAGCAAAAAGCCGAGTTCTGCTTGAAATCCTAAAACATTACCACATTTATTAGTTAGGAGCTTACTGTAGCTTATGTGCGGACACACATAAGGAAATTGCCACGAAAATCGTATAGCTATGTCAACCCCGGGCCAGACTACGAAGTCGTTAGAGGTTGAAATGGCTTCCATGATTCTTCCCAACTACTTTGCAATTCGCTTTTAAATTCCAGCTGCTTCAAGGAGATATGAACCAAAGAAGAATACACATTAAAATAGAGCAGTAGTAAATCTAATATCTTTACTGCTCTCCTGTGTCATAGCTTAAGGCGAAACTGGGAAGCTCAGTCTGAAGAAAATGAGTTCTTTAAAGTCCTAGTACATTCAAAGTTATTAGTACCAACAGAGTAAGACTTCAGAAGAACAAACATTAACGGCAGAAATGTGAGATGATTTTTTTTTTTGTTAGTTTATGCAGAGGTTCGCTAACAAGGAGAATATTATATGATATTTGTTATGAATTCTACTAATAAGTTTCGGCGAAATAATCTATCCGGCTTCGCTGGCAAATTGCTGTTGCTTCCCATCTTATGTTTATTATTCATCTCAAATATCATCATCATAATCATTATGATCATTTATCGCTATGCAATGTCTTTTTTTTTGTTGCAGTTCTTTTCCGTAAAATAAAAGCTCTTGTTTGTGATATCTAAAGGTCAGATATTTCCAGTATCCGATACAAAAACATGTGTGTTCCGGGATATCGCTCGATACAAGTTCTCATGAGGCAATTTATCGTTGGGACTGCTGTATATCCTTATTTATTGGTAAATCGCGTAAGGGCTGGCGATCGTTCCATTTATCTATATAGGTTTCTGTCCTCAGACAACATTTTCCTAGGGCTTTAGGCCTTTCGAGGGCGGGGAAACCATTACCGAAAGTTTTCTGAAGCCCGTTATTTGGACTCAGCCCACGTCAATTAATTTTTAAGTATCTAAAAGAAATATTGTTTTTAGATCGCCTTTAAGATAGGGTTTACTTGGGCGACAGGAAAACGGGAACGGTTACTATGATTTGTGAAGGAGAAAATGTTAATGTAAGCAGGGTTTTAGGTAATCTACAGTGTCGACCAAAAGTCCATAGGCAATCTTACAAAGCAATAGCTTGACGTTTAATTTGACTTACGTCCTTCTAGTTTCAAGAAAAAAAAACACATTGTCGTCAACAAGTGTAGTTCATAATTTCAACGTTATAGTATGAGTCAAGATGACCTAGCGGTTAAGCGCGTGCAGATTTTACGCGGTTAATGCGTGAATCAGTGAGCCGTGTGTTCAAATCTCACGCAGTACTTCGACTTTTTGTAAGTTTTTACTCGATTGTAAGTAATGAGACAGAAATATGAATTCTGAATTATTTATCTTGTTCGCTTTATTCACACATTTCGTAAAATTAGAAAGGTAGATCATAGAAAACTAAATAAAGAGTTCAGATTTCTGTGAGGTAGGACATGAGTTTTATGAATAGTTAACTTGATCGGAATAAACGTTGTCGATTGGTTGTAGTTGTTGGTTAGTGACGTTTGATTTATTTGATAGCGGTATTGTATTTATTCTCAAAATGCGGGCAAATATTAGTATTGAGGCAAGGGCGAATATTATTGCGCTGCATAAAAGTGGTCTTGACTATATTGAAAATAACGGGGGTTATACAAAATATTAATACTTATTTAGATGTTTTGGTTTTAATAATTAGACGGTGTAACTAAATATTTAGTAATACCTATTGATATATCCGTCATTATTTAATGATCTTAAATAATTGAGGTTTAGTTTAAATCTTCCTTTCGTCAAGAAAATGAACACGAAGGGCGACGCGTTTGCTTGAAATGGAGCGTTTTTTGCGGCCGAGCCCGCGACTGGCACCACCGCGTCTCACGCGGCGTTTATCGCGGCGGCGCACGCAATGGCAATTCTCGATGAAGCGATGCCCGCAGTGGAATCTTCTGCCAGTCATATTTGGAAATTGCAGAACGCAGACGTAGTCACCGTCACAATGGAGTACGATATGATCGATTTTTAGAAAACTGGTCGATTTGATTGAGTATCCCGCGTGCGACGTAGCGTTGCCCGCCGCGTGCTTTGCTACACGCTTGAAGATTCGCCGCGGGCGCAGCGGCGGGCACCGCCACGCTTCCTGCCCCGCATCTCTATGAACAACGTCTTATATTGCCATACGTTTGTGTTTACGCGTGCGATGATAAGTGCCGCTAGACGCGCCGCCGCTCCGTAAACAGAAAAATCGTACGACGCGCTGCGAGACGCCACACCGCACGCGACGCGCGACGCCTCACGTCTCCGTAAATGAGGCCTTAAGCTATAACCTCAATACATTCGTTGTGACGTTACATAAAAAACATGCTCATAAAGTCGAATATATTAGTTTTCAATAAAGTCTGCTGAATACCGATACCTATAATAAGTGGGTATCAACAATTATATTTGTGTTATAGAATATCCTTTCCTTGTTATGTTATTGTGGGTATACAACAAAAAATCTAATGAACCTAATAAGAGAACTTCTTTTATCTAATATTATAATAGTATATTATATTATTATAGTATATTATATTATTATATTATAATAGTTTGCTAATTTTATAAATAAATAAAACCAATAAACATTTTTGTTATCATTCAGCACTTTTTTATTTCCACCTTGCAACACCGAAAAGATTTAAATTAAATACAACATAATCACATAAATAGTTAAGTAATAATGCAATAACTAATATTTAACTTCTTATATATAAATAATTAAACATATATATTACCTAATAAGTTTTTGCTTAAAATACAAATATTATTATGGTTTCAAAGAAACAAAAAACAGCCACACATTGATATTAAGATTCGAACTCAGACTTCATTGATCGCGAATCTATTGCTTAGGCCAAACAGCTTCCAGCACATGTTACATTTGCGCGAATTTTAGCAATGCAATGGTCTTACCATTCTTACAGGTCTTACAGGTCGCCAGTATATGACGCGTATTCTAAATGCAACAGAAATATATTGTTATTTCACTCAAACACGCACACGCACTGGCTGTATCGTGCTCGCACAGTAAAATAAAAAATAAAAATGTTTTATTGTCGCCAGTTAATACATTCATATTAGCTTAGAGTAATCCAACATTTGCATCGTATTGATGTATTGTACAAAAGGTACTGCTACTGATTCCCAAGCTAAGCTTGAGTTTGTATTATGGGAAACAGTAATCAGTCGCAGGAGGTATCACTTAATAAATACGAATACATTGGTTTGAGTGTCGCTGCAGTAGACTTAAAATGTTCTTAAGATAGTCTTCTGTAGTTCTTATTCTATAATCTAATCTAATTTTTTATTTTATTTTTATTTGAGTTCAACAGATGTGTGTGTGTGTGTGTGTGTGTGAGGGTGTGTGTATGGTGTGAGTGTGTGTATGTGAGAATTTGTTTAGAAGCATTGTGTGATATATGTTACGCAATACATGCCAGTAGGTCTTCCGTCTTCTGCAGAGTTCATAGCAATGTAGTCCTTAGCATGCCACTGGAGTTTCGAGCGTTACTGTACGTTGGGTTAGGTAATTTTAGTAACTGTTTTTAATTTCTCTTTTAAAATTTACCGTGATTTTAGAGAGTTAATTATATATTTTGATGAACCATTAAAGAACATTTAGCATATTACACTTTCATTATTTTTCTTTTGCAATCACAATGTAAGACGCTTTTATTTAGTAGGTACCTATATAATGGTATTTTTCTTATCAGGTTTAAATTATTTTTTACTTTTTAGTTTTTTATTAACAAGTAATAAAAGCTTGTTTTTATAAAGTTTTTTTTTCTATTAATTTTATTTTTAACTTTTTAGTATTTTTGATGCGAGATTGACTACGGCGTAGTTCGTAGCGCGTAGCAGTGTTTTTCCGTTAATGAACGAACGAACTTATTTTCCTAAAAATGGGGACGCATATTCACGTCCACCAAACCACCACCACTCACCACCCATCAAAAACTGTCCACCTATCAAGACGAATCAAACTCGACGCGATTGTGTCGCTTAATTACTGAGTTCCTATGGCCACCTTCAAGCTCCATCATCAGACCCTGGTTACCATCAAGCACCAAAGTACTCGTCGAGACGACTCATACGAGCCCAAACTCGATGGAGTTGTGACGTTTAATTACCGAGTTCCCATGGCCATCTTACAGCTCCATCATCAGACCTTGGTTACCATCTAGCACCAAAGTACTTGTCAAGATGACTCATACCAGCCCAAACTCGATGGGGTTGTGTCGTTTAATTACCTAGTTCCCGTGGCCATCTTACAGCTCCATCATCACACCCCGGTTACCATCTAGCGCCAAAGTACTCGTCAAAACGAATCATACGAGCCCAAACTCGATAGGCTTGTGTCGTTTAACTACCGAGTTCCTAAGGCCACCTTCCGGTTCCATCATCAAATCAGATCCATGTCATAATAATTTTGCATTGTCGTCCGATTTACATATGCATGCAAAATTACAGCTCGATCGGTAACCGGAAAGTGGATCAAATTTAACTTGCAAGATTTGATTACAGACAAACATCGGGACAGGTGAAACTAAATAAAAGCTTGTAAAAAGACATTTGTTGCACCAACCCCAAATCAATCAGGATGAGGGCAGGAGAATGATGGGTGTTCCTATACTTACGTTAATGGATTAATTGATGGCTGTAGAATCAAGACAATTAAATAACTTTATGCAACTACATAATATTGTAACTCTACAATATTTACGAAGTGGAACATTTATGTGATATTTTCGTGTATTGTTTGCATAATAATTGCACCAACGATAGCCCCATTTTATGTCCAGGAAAATCACTGTCCTTTCCCAGGTTGCCTGGAAGAGATCGCAGAAAGCGATACGGTCGCCCATTGTATATTTTGTAGTGATTGATTGTATTTTTTTTTGTGGTGTACAATAAAGTATATATAAATAAATATGATTATAGAAGTACAAATATTAGTAGGTCTGTGCCCCCGTTTTCAATCAAATTGGAGAACGTAATACAATTTTGTATTTTATGCAACAAATATCATTTCATCCCTCTGTATGTTTCATAAATAATAAACCGTTCAATCTCTAGCATTATTTGCTGTCAGAGAAGTTTTGTGTTCACCAATATGATGTACGTACATTCTCCAATGTATGTACGCAACGGAATAATAGAAATAAGAAATATATTGGATGCCAGGTAAATGCGGATTTAGTTCAGCACCTTTTTATCATAATCTTGACTATCATATGGTATCGTGTAGATACTGATACTATTCCTTGAATGACTGCTCTTTAATAAAAAAACAAAAAGAATAGAAAGCAGAAAACTATAACACTTTAAAGCAGAAGGCAAATTCTCATAATTAAAAACGTTCAAAATCTAGTCCCAATCTCATCTCAGCGAAAATCAACGTCAAAAACATTTCAAAAATTTAGGGAAATTAGAGGTATTTTTGACAGATTGAGACTTAGATCAGACTGTGGACGTTCTTAAAAATTTTCCTTCAAATATGAAATGAATCATTATAAAATGCATCACTTTTTTTCATTTTTATCTTACACTCGAAGGAAAACATCTGACCCAAAATTTATGAAAAGTGATTAATTCATTAGTGAACCGATCCAACGATGCTGAATTTCGGCAATCGGCATCGTTCAATTATCTACCGAATGATCGATAAATAAAATGAAAGGAGCAGACGAACGTTCGTTCCTATTTAATTTGGTCGGTGTCGTGTGAACGTCGAATAAAAAGAAATGCGGCAAAGTGCGGCCTGAACTCGTAAACGAAGGGTTCAATACTCAATTCTTTATTGCATTCCACAATGTAGGCTTAGGTGGTAAATATTTGCCAAAAGAAACAATCATGGACCCTGTCGGGCATAGCAACAGAAACATATGTGGAGAAGAGGACTTATCTTTTACGTATCTTATAATCTAACTTATTCTAAACACACTTTTAGAAAAATAATTAATTTATAATAATAATAATATAACATTTTGATTATTATTTAAATATTCGTTGACACTATAATAACATTTGCTTATTAATAGCTTTATAATTTGTTCGTGAATAGATGGAGTTTTTTTTTTTTCTTTTCCTAAATATTCGGGTAACATATTGTAAATTTCCGTATCA
This sequence comes from Apamea epomidion, assembly GCA_947507525.1. NCBI lineage: Eukaryota > Metazoa > Arthropoda > Insecta > Lepidoptera > Noctuidae > Apamea > Apamea epomidion. Next base: position 14,746,657 of record OX382238.1, read on the forward strand.
CAGGGCAAAAAACGAAGAAGTTTATGGAATAGTACATAACTACTGACCAAAATTCCATAATCGTCTTTTTGAGTACCACCACCGGCTGAAGTTGCTAGCAACTTGCTATTTAAACATGAATTTTCCAACTATTTCATTGCACTTTTCACAAACAACAGTAAAGTCGAAACGAACAGCAATTCGAAAACAAACGTGAAATAATCCTTAGTTCTACCAAAGAACATTTGCAGAAATTGACTAATAAAGGCAACATTTCTACAGCTGCTGTTATAAATCGGCAAAAACTTGCTCAGCTCCCTTCCTACTGCAAGCTGCGGATACAGTCGAACAAGCTTTTGGGTATACAGGCAGCAGAGTTGCAACTACTTTAAAAATTAATTGTAAAAATATAATTAATTAAAAGAGTGTCCATGTATCCGTGGAGTTTTTTGGGCATTCTTCTCCATAAAGATAAAGATACTTTATTTGTTAAACATGAGCTTACATACCAATCAAGCATGCAAGATCTTAAATATAGGTTTAAAGTCCTTACATGTTTTGCCCGACCAGGCGTACAAAAGGTTTTTTTTTATAACAAAAATAGAAACTTATTACGCTTTGGAATGGACAACTAGCTTCATCTTTCTGACTGACCCCTTGAAAATATCATAAGTGCCCGTAATTCGTTTATTAGAAATAAAACTTTGAATTTGACTTTGAAACAATGTTGTGAGTGTGATAAGAAGTGAATTCTTTTCGATCACTCTCTTATGTTATAAGCTTAAAAAGTTATAGTTAGGCACGCAATAAAAAAAAAATATTGGCAATATTGACAGTGTAGTGCAGAGATGATGTTATTGCTGTATACCATACATAGATTTTTCTACTGTTATCTAAGCAAAATATCATGTTTCCTAGTTTTCACATCGCCATCGATGCCAATTTCGCTTTCATTTAGTATTATAACTTTTCAGCTGGCATTTTGGTATTCTTGACAGCTTACTTACTAGGCTGCTTAGCACACACACTACATTGTTTATAAGTATTTGCAAGCTATCTACCCGTATACCAATCACTTTGTTCAACTGTACTTGTACAGCTATTTTACAGTTCAGTAATGAATGGATTCAAGAAATGCGAGGCGAAACTGGAATTTTCTCGAAGCTCAAAGAGACGTAATAGCGGACGCAGTGAATGAAGCTATCGAGGAGTTCAGTGCTTCCGAAAGCGAATATTTAATCATATAAATCTTTAGCTAATGGAACAAATAACGAGGGGCGGAAAACAAGATGTAAAAGGTGTTTTGTAGCTAATACCTATGTATACAGAATGGGCCGTGAAATGAGGTCCAAATCAAAATTTTAGAATGCTCTCTCCAAGGGCTTCCCGGTACACCCCCATTATTCAGCGATTATTTATATAGTTTAAGAGCTAGACGATTTTGTATATTTTTAGGAAAATTCTCACATGACTTCAGACTTTGTATTTTTCTGTGTCGCATTTTTTGTAAATATTATTTTTGATTATAACTCCATCTTTCAGGAAGCCCTTGGAGAGAGGCTTTTAAAATGTTGCTTTGGACCTCGTTTCTCGGGCCAACCTGTGTATGGTGTATATGGTTTTTAGTACCAAATATGGCACAATGCAATTTAAAAGAAAACTAAAAACACTTGCCTGAATTTCGTGATAACTTCAAATGGCCCATCCATTTGAAGTAATCACGAAATTGTGTAGAGTGGGCGCGTGTTATACTTACTTAAGTTATAAAATAAAATTATAGTCAACGGTTTTAATTTTATAATATATTTATAATTCTGTTGTAGTTCTCAGACCATAATTTTCAATTAAAAGACTTTAGGTATTATAATTGGTATAAATAAGTGTGGTTAGCTTACTAAAAACTATGTAAACATCAAAAAAGCTAGTAGGAATAAAATATGCTTAACTCAGTAGAGGTAAAACAGTTCGATACCTCTTTATACTTCTATCTCTTTCTTAACTTACCATCAATATACTACTTTTATGATGACGTGATGGCAGGTGGAGCAGAGCCCTAGCGGAATGGTTGCCGAGAGACAGTAGAAGGTACTTTAGCAGACCAACGGCCAGGTCGACCTACAGAAGGTCGTGGGGAAGACCTGGATGAGACTCGCACAGACCAGGGACGCATAGCACAAAAGGGAGGCTTATACTCAGCATTGGGTGAAATAAGGCTGTCAATGTGATGATTTGATGATGATGATACTACTTTTCTGTTCAGATCACGCCCAACAGCATAATTATGAATTGTCTTCTTAATGAGAAAGCTAACTGACCTAGCAGCAGGTATTATTAACTGCGTCATCACTCTTTAAAAATTAGCTCCAACTTTCAAGGAAGTCGAACAACTTAAGTTCACTTCATAATCCTGTAAGTCGTTTAGCCTGAAGCCTTAAGAAGCCATCCTATTCCAGCTTTCGGCTAGGGAGTTTGTTGCGCCACTTCTTCTTCCCAGTGAAAGCAGTAGGAAGTGGTGAAGGGCGGGCGTTTTGGGTGACTGTCTTTTGTAATTTTACGTCGAAAAGTGCTGATTCTCAGCCTAATTTGAGTAAATGACTTTTGATTTTTTTTATTTTTTAGTTCAAGAAATTATTTTTGCTGTCAACGGCAGAGAAAACTACAGCTGTCGGCGACGTCACGCTCGTGTATTTGAGTAAGGTGCTCGAAAACACGAGCGGCATGTTGTCGACAGCGGCAGTTGCCTCTGACGTTGACGTGTGTCACTTATGTGTATGAGCACTTAGTGTTAATTTCATCAGCGAAACTAAACATTGGCGCCGATTCCCTTGTTCACAAACTAAACTAAATTTAATTTCAGTGCATTTTCTTCTTTCTATTTCATTAAGAAAAGGGCAGAAGATAAATATTAGTTTAGTAGTGTCAAATTTAGATACTACATAGCAAATTTAGACGTGATTAAAAACATGGTGGTCAATTTACGTCAGGTGCTGACTAATTTGACAGGACTAAACTAATATTTATCTTCTGTCCTTTTCTCAATGAAATAGAAAGAAAAAGATGCACTGAACTTAAATTTAGTTTAGTTTGTGAACAAAGGAATCGGCGCCACTATCTTCACACCTAAACCGCGTTCAACAGCTGTCAGTGTCATCATTGTTGTGCAATATAGACACTGACAGGTCTATGAATGCGGCTGACATGTTGATCGCGTTCAGTTTAATTGGTTAAATTCTCCCTTAGGTGTGATCTTGTCTTGAAGATTTATGTAAGAGGTATTGCAATTTTGTGTTAGTTTATTATTTTAATTTTATCGTAAAGATAAAAAAGCGATTAAGGCAGAACTTTATATATGTAAAAGATAGCAAAAGGTCTTTTGACAAAGAAAATTAAGATTCTAAATGAATCAAGAATGCGTTCCAAGATTGTAGTTTTATAAATACTGACTTAATTAGATTTGAAAATACTTTTCGAAAACCAACCTAAGTAGACATAGATTTCCAATATTAAAATCAGGGTATAAAAACAGAAAATGTCCTGTGGCAACTAGCAAACAGAATGCCAATTGCCGTAATTAAAAACGTTCAAAATCTAGTCGCAATCTCATCTCAGCGACAATCAATGTTAAAAACTTGTCAAAAATGTAGGGAAATTAGAGGTATTTTTGACAGATTGAGATTAAGATCAGACTGAGAAAGTTCATAAAATACGAGAATTGCCCCTCTGGTATAAGTTATCAATAAATAAACTATCTAAGGCATTATTTTTAGGTATATATACAAGGCAGATGTGAATGTATACGGAGTGGACGCCCTATAAGGACATTTCCTACATACACAACACCACACCTCATCACAAAACACAAATACACATACTAACACTTCACACTTATTATAAGTTTACATAATTATGTTTGTGCCTTATAGTCCTTTTTTTTTTTTTTTTTTTTTTCTGGGTGGGAAATCATCAAATGACTCCTCCCGCTCTGGGCGGAGCAGAAGGGAGTGTCAGACTTTTACTGACTAAAACCCACCCGTGTTCCTTCAGTTGCCTGTGCCAGGGGCCACGGTATCTCTTTCGAACAACCCGCAGCCCCGGCGGCATCGGTCCTGGCGGACCCCGTCAGTTCGTGCTGACAGCTCTTTGAGGCGCGCGTGGAACACAACGCGCCGTCGACCCGGGCCTGGTCCTTACCGGGCGGCGAGCTGCCCATAGCTCGCCCCCCGCAGGCCCGCGCCTACGGTGGCCGGGAGTCGGCTGTTGACTCCCGTCCAGGGCGTCTCCTGCGGCGGCTAGGCGCGCGAGGGTGCAGCGATTGCCTCTCCCTCACGCGCTCCGCCTCCTCCTTCGCGAGCATTACTGCTTCGCAGAAGGAGGTGACGGCCTCCCATTCAGTCTCGCTCCGTACCATGGCCTGTATGAGGGCCGGACGCGAGAGGTGTGCCTTATAGTCCTAAGCAGTCTATTGGATCTTTTTTGTACTCCTTCTGTGGGAACCTCGGCTGCCATGTAACCTAGCTAGGACGCTAGATTCAATTCATTTGTAACTCTTTTTGATTTTACCCTAAATTGCAAAATTATATTTATAGTAACAGACTGTATGAACCACCCTTTTTTGAGAAATAAAAAAATATTAAAATTATTTCGTGATCTTATTGGTGTTGTTCTTCAGAAAGGTCAGGTGCGTAGTAGGTACTTGCAGTCGCAACAGTATGAAAGGATCGTAGCAGGTGTCGTTCTGTAATTTCTGCCTACCCCTATGCGAAGAAGGGGTGTGTTTACGTATGATGTATACAAATTTAGGTTATGTATAAGAATAGTGAAGGAATTTTATATCAGTTGTCACAAAAATATACCTAGTAATTTCTATTCCGACCGTAATAAGACGTAGGTCTTGACGAAAATATATTTATTACTTTGTTCTCTAAATATTGAGGTTCAAAATTATCCCTTTTGCTATTGTACAACACGGGAAATATTAGTGTTATGAAAATCTACCATCTGTTTTTCTTTTCAATCTCTTCACTTAGGTCTGACAAAAATATGGAATGTACATCACATTTCGGATTCCTGGGTTTTGGCATAGTAGACTGTAGATTTGTACACCATTTTCCATTTTTTTAAGTACCTGGTACTTGTTGACAGGCCTATAACACTGTCCTCCCATACCTATTAACACTGTAATTTGAAAACATTATTACATTATTATTATTACATTATTGAAACATTTTATATTTTTTAGTGTTCTGTAGCGGTATCTACAACGCCACATGCGAACAACGCGTCATACTGACGTCACGCAAATCCTGCATCTCGCAAGCAGAGTTTACCGCGCAATTAGCATAGATACAATTTCCCAACATCAATCGTTGGGCAATTGCCCGCCAGACACAACACCCGTCTGGTCGGAGGATCCTCCCTTTTCTATAGAGTATGAGTGAACTTTACACCCTGTTCCTCATACTTCTATAGTTCTATTTATTTTTTGTTATGTATTTGTGTGTTATACAGACGCTAGCAGGTTAAGCTACCCGAAACTGTCAAATTTTCCCAATCAACCTTGAACCTTAATGCTTTAGCAATAAAGCTGGGAATCTAATAAAGTATGTATAATAAATAAACATTGTAATAGGCAATTATTTTAAAAGAGTAACCATGGAATTTCTGGCCAGCTCTTCTCAATTAGAATTGGAATTCAGACGTTTCAAAGTGCTATTGTAGATTTATGTGAAATAAAATATTTTGAGTTTGTTTAATCCTGAAGTGAACCATTTTTGTGTAACATTGTTGACCATTATGAATAAAAAAACAATTTAAGGCCAAGTCTTCGCAAAAAACGTAATTCTTACTAACGTCTTTTACTGCTTATTATTCAGAATAGCCTGAGTTCCTTTGAATGATGCTCGACGCGAACTAGCTTAGACCTAAATGCTAAGTCCCGGGAAACCCTACAATATTCTATCTCGAACTTTCCGGCTGTCTTTGTTCCACAGTGCGGTATATTCAGATTGTTCCAAGTTCCCAGAACCCAGTGGTTAAAACTATATAAGCCGATTAAGCTAAGTCTTAGAAAAGTTCATCTGTTTGTGCTTACGTTTTCTTTTTGCACAGTGCTCACTCAGCTGAATGTTTGTAGAAATAAGTCAAATTGGATTGCGTTGTTTCTTCGTTAGGTTTTGTTGCCTATTACTTCTAAGTGGTTTTCTTGTTGCCAGTGATAAATGATATTTAATTTCTGTGCCTGGGTTTTAACACGTCAACAAAACTAGATGAGGTCGAAGTATACACCGAGTCTTTTTTATTATCGTTTCACGAATTCATCTTGTTGGTCTAATCAACGGTCGTCACGTCAGTTAGTAAATCCATGCGTGACCTAATAGGATCATTACCTACAGACTTCAGGATGTTCGTTATTTTCGTAGTTTCTTTTTACACCAAATACACAAAAGCAATAATTTTATTAAATTGATTTAATCTATTAACAATAGACTAGTAAACGTTCAAATTAAAACACCATGAACGATTTCTCCATAAATCATCTCTCCTTAACTTTCTTTAAAAACCAATTAAATATTCAAAAAATAATAAAACGTTAAGTTATTAATATGCGGGCAATTTCCCGCGCAGACAATGCGGACACTAGCCGTAGGTAATTGAAAATAGCTCACTATTCATCGCTTTGGCGCATTGGGGATTACCTTTTTACGGCCCAATTTTTCACATCGCCCCGTTCTCTTCAGTCGTTCGTTCATTTTCGCTCCCCTCCTTCGATTTAATATTCCTCTTTTATGGTGGAAAATGATTTATTAGCGTCGTCCCGCGTCCGCATACCGGCGATACCAAAGTTGCCTAAATATGAACTACACAACTGTGCCTTAACTCTTTTGTGTAAAAAGAGGAGTTTAATTTTGCATTGAAGAATTTAAAATATTGGATATTTACAATGGCGTTGTTAGCATAATTGGGAGTACAATATTTGAATAAAAATTTTACAAAAAAAAAAATCACGTGTAAAATTACAAAAGCGTCGACAATATTTATATGAAACAACGACGGCCATTTTTGGCGCATTACACATTTTTTATGTAAAAAAAAAAATACATTATCATTGCCTACCAACGAGAATCACGCACGTACTGAACACCGTCGAACTTTCGCGAACAAAACCATTTACGAAGTGCACTGAGTTAAAACTAAAGTTAGATTAGCTATCTAGTGAGCGCTCGTCTAATCTATTGTGTACGCGAATGTCCTCGCGAACACGCTCCACTAAGTCTGTGAAGGTCCATCCAGACTGCGGTCGATCGACTTCGAACAGTCAATATTGGTCGCCTCACAACATCAACACTTGCCTATCCTTTTCCCAACTATGTTGGGGTCGACTTCCGGTCTAAGCGGAAGCTGATGATGCTGAATATCAGTATTTTACAACTGCCCATCTGACCTCCACAACCCAGTTCTCAGCGACGTCGGCAAGACCGTGCTGCAGTTATTACTTAGCCACGTGCCCCATCAAATCTTCTTCTTTATTCTATCCTATCCTACTCCTACTATAATATTATAAACGCGAAAGTTTATATGGATGGATGGATGTTTGTTACTCTTTCACGCAAAAACTACTACACGGATTTGGATGAAATTTGGCTCACAGATAGTTTATAACCAGGATTAACACAGGATACTTTTAATCCCAATTTTCTCACGGGATTGAAACTTCTGCGGGTAAAACCGCGGGGCGCAGCTAGTATTACATAAGCGATCAATGATCAACAGACCATCGATCAATACGGACGACAGTTACTAGTGAATTCTATAACATCGATCGACGTCGAATGAAAACAGTTATCGTTGACTGTCTGTAATTTTGCTGCCATGCGCCACACCGGATCGGCCTGAATTTTCGATGTCATGGATCGACGACAAAGACATCGTTTATAACATAATTTTTATGCGACACGAGCTTCTGGCCGCGTGAAATTTCTGGTTCCCCAAACCACCCCGTCGCCGTCGCCTGCCCGCGCTATTAATTCGTTTTCGCTTAGAGTCCTTTCTGATTTTTTTTTCTTTTTGTTCGGCTCCTTAGAGTCCTAGCGTGTAGCCTATAGCCTTCCTCAAGAATTAGGCTGACAAATTCATTAAAAAAAAATCAAATCTAGCAGGTAGTTCTAGAGATTTATCGCGTTCAAAAAACAAACTCTTCAGCTTTATCATTATTAGTATATTCATGTCAACGCAAAGAAATGCATTTTTTATTTATTTTCGATCGATCACAGTCTGATTGCACCTTTAGACTACCTCCACTGAGGTACAGTCAGGCGGTTAATTAAACAAATGTTTGCGTCGGTAGCAAGAGGTTACCCAATACACTCACTATTGAGGACCGAGTGCAAATCACTTGAGGACTTGACACGTATTGTCACGAAGTTGGAGTAACTGATCTTGTGCTTACTCTGAGCTGTTGGAGCTATCTTTGTCCTCAAACAACGTCGAATATTACGATCAGAAGGCCAATTCCCGTATTTAAAAACGGTCAAAATCAATGTCAAGAACTTGTCAACAATGCGGGGAAATTAGTGGTATTCTTGACAAATTGACTTTGAGATTAGAATGCGACAGTTCTTAAAAACACAGGAATCGACCCTTTGGGACCCTTTGGCTTATGCTTTCATTTCATGGAAATTTTCGATGTTATTTTTTCTTTCATAAACATGATCCATACTTGGATTTATCATTGGTCATTGTGCAACATAATAGGTCTTGCATATCTCGTTTACTATACCTACTACATACACATACACATACATAAACTCACACTTTCTTCCCATGGGGGTAGGCAGAAACTACAGAACGCCACCTGCTACGATCCGGACATATTGCTTTTGCCTACCCATTGCAAATGAATTTTTGACAGAAACTGAAATCATTTATTTGCTTATAATGTCACACACATAAGATGGAATTTTTATAATATTAGTACCGATACATTTTCCTTCGATTTTCTTCTTTTTTTTTGTTATTTATTTATTCTTGAAGCTAATGGCCGCTTTTTTTAATCAACTTTTTTGTCAACACCGTGTGACACCTATCCACTTCTTGCTTGCTTCCCTACTTAATACCTTACAATTTACCCAAAATATCTATTCTGTAACCAGATGCTAAGCCTATAATGAAGTCGTCTACCGTTCACGCACACCTCGCCGGTGGCTGGCAGTAATGGAGCCGACTCCGGGCTGGTTGGCGATGAATCTGTTGCCAGATTAATGGCAGACACGTGACCCTCCGCTATGGCTTTTTGAACATCAGCCGCAGCTGGAACTGGCCGTGGTCAGGGTTGGGACAATGTTGATGAGAAGGGGTACTGTAGACACGAGCTCTTTAAAAAATAATGTTTGATATGATTGTTCGACAGATTCTGGAGGTGCTTGCAATGTATTATAATGAGACAGTTTTAAAAAAACGTACCTATTCTTACAATGGTTCCATTTTCCATTAAGGTCGGCACCCTTAAAAAAAAAATGGAATCTTTGGCTTTGTAACTTAAAGACAGGTACTATCCACTAGATAAAAATAAAATGACACAGAATTTGCTATCGGTCAAATCTCCCGGAAGTCCTGGAAAAAGGGCAATTGTTTTAGTAGACCCTGTAAAATTCCCTGGTTTCCGACCACAAACAAAATACATTCTGACTTTTTCTACATTATCCTAAAAACTACTGAAACCACAGACTAATATAAGTCAAATAAAAGTCTTTGAACCATTTAAACTTTCAGCATGCAAGTTCAAGAACTCTGGCGATTTAAATCATATCTCCAAAGTTTTTCGTGGACACGCCACTGGTTCCCAGTAGCCAGTGGCGCCATCTGCTGGTCGTTCGATCTGTATAATTACTATATAAAACTTCGCCAACCACTGGTCTCTTGAAACTATTCGTATTTTAATATGCTTTGGATATCCTTCTCTGGTTCCTAAAGTCGTAAAACTGATTATTTTTTACTAATTGTAACGATCTTTGGAAAGTTTCTGGAAGTGTACATACGTCTTATTATACAAATAAGCGCTTTTGAAGAGATAATAACATGACTAAGGTCCGCTTGCATCCGCTAACCCGCACTGGGCCCGAGACCCGCACCCTAATTGTGTAACAGACGATCAATCGGAATCGGTTTCATTTTGACAGTTCAACAACATTCATTGCGTTATTGACGTGTTGAGCAGACAAATTTTTCGAACTTATGAAGCAATGGATTAGCAATTTGCTTCAAAATGATTCAGATTCTGATTGATCGTGTGTTACGCAATTAGGGTGCTTACTCCCTCTCACAGAGAGGAGGCCTGTGTCCCAGCAGTGGGAACATTACAGACTGATTATGCCGCTTGAACAAATAAGTACATAGGTACATTTAGCGTTAAACATACATTATTTAAAACAATGATGTTTTACACAACTCCTTTTTACGTCTGTATTCAACGTTGGTCGTCTCCTAAGCCCCCCCAGGATTTACCCGATATCCAATAATATATTCCAATGAATATTTCAAACTTAACAACAACGTGACCAGTAACACAATAGCCCTAACTATAAATACATTATATACAGGTATTAATATATTATCCATTAGCTAAGTGGATTAAGTGGGATGCCTTAATGTCTGCCTAATATATTACTATTATAATAGACTATTTGGGATTACAAAGCTTGACTCTAAAATTAGAGCAGTGGTGACCCTTTGATAACGGCCGCGATTTACGAGTTGGAGGTCGTAGGTTCGAACCCTGAAAGGCGGTTTACTTTGTATAAATTATTTTTCATCACCACTGCTCTCAATACGGTGAAGGAAAACATTGTTAGGAAACCAAAAATTTGAATACATGTGACATCTAGCAACCCGCACTGGGCCCGCGTGGTGATTTACGGCCAACTCTCTCTCACAGAGAGGAGGCCTGTGTCGCAGAAGTGGCAACAAAAAAACATAAAACCGCGAAAATGTGTCTTTTAATTACGGGAGGACACTGGCTCCTGCAACACAGTTTTAACTAGTGCAGGAGCCAGAGAATTCCATACTCTGGTGTACAAATTGTTTTATGTCAATAAATATTTCTTATGTGTTTTGTGTTTATGTTATTATAGGCTGATTATGCTACTCTAAAACCGGAAGTTGTTCGGTAGTAAAGTCACCCAAAGATATACCTATTGTATGTATAACCAGCTGATCTATTCTGTAAAAATCTGACCGTGAAAACTTAGGCGAAGTGCGCTGAGAGCGCGCGCGGCTGGTGTGCTGGTGTGGTGAGCTGTCAACAGTGTCAATCCCTAGCATCAACAGTGCGATTCTGTAACAATCTCACCGTGAACACCTAGGTGAAGTGAGCGTGGAGTGAGCAGTCATTCTAACTAATGTTAGGGATTGACACTATTGACAGCTCACTCTAAGCTCACTTCACCTAACTTTTCACGGTGAGATTTTTACAGAATGGACCGGTTGGTAATGATCTCCTATTCTTCACTATGCGTGTAATCACTGCTCAGTGCTTAGTAGTTAAATCTGTGACTTAGAAAAAAACTCTGGAGCACAACAATTGTTTAACTATTAATATTGGACAAATTCTATAGTTGTATGGCATCTCTTAACTTCTCGGAGGTATACGAAACAAAAAATTTGCAAGAAGCGTTTACTGAATTTCTTGATTTAATTAAATTATTTTTCAATCTGTGTTTCCCAATAAACACAATAAAGAAGTCCAATAAAAGAGGGAACAATAAATGGTTGACGAGGGGCATAAGAAGATCCTGTATAAGAAAACGGTATCTCTATCTTGCCCAACAACACAATAAAATAAACAGAAAAAAGGCAAATAAACAATATAAGTCATACAGCTACATCCTCAAAAAGTGCTTATATAAACCTAGACAACTACAAAGTAAAAAATATATTGACTCTAATAAAAATAAATGTAAAGCCACATGGTCGGTGATTAATGAAAGCATTGGTGACATTAGTACGATTACACAAATTGACAGAATAATAAACAATAATCGGACATATGAAGACCCTAAGGAGATAGCTGTCAAATTTAATGAGTTTTATATACAATTGACAAATAGCAAAAATTTCAAATACAATACAGACGAGATAAATAAAACTATCGATACTAATAACGAACATACAATATTCCTTAAACCTACTGATGCGATGGAAATATTTCGAACAATTAAAAATCTTAATAACACAAACGCAGCAGGAGTAGATGACATAACTACCAATGTAATTAAATTATGCGCACCATACATATGTCAACCGCTGTGTTATTTAATAAACCTATCATTTGAGGAAGGCTCCTTTCCGCACATATTAAAAAAATCTGTAATCAAGCCACTTTTTAAAAAAGGTGAAAAAACTGAAATGAATTATTATAGGACAGTGACGCTAATACCAATAATATCAAAGATCTTTGAAAAAATTATGCTAACAAGGCTTCAAGACTTTACAACAAGTCTTCGCAAGATGAGCAATATAAATATAAATAGCTACTTAAAGATGAGCAATTTGGGTTTAGACAGAATAATACCACTTCATTGGCATGTTTCAATTTGATCAAAATTGTCACCCAGGCTATAAATGAGGGTTTACCAATTGCGGCGATTTTCCTAGACATGAGTAAGGCCTTCGATTTTGTAGACCACAAATTGCTCTTACACAAACTAGAAAAATATGGAATAAGAGGCAAAGCGAACGACTGGTTGAGAGACTACCTGAATGACAGAAAACAATGTGTGGAAATTTCTAAAATACATAATAATAAAAAAGTTTTATATAGAAGTGACTATGGACTAAATGTTTTTGGAGTGCACTCCAAAAACAGGGTATTGGGGCCTTTCTTATTCCTCATATATATTAATGATCTCCCAAATATCACTTGCCATAATACAATCTTGTTTGCCGATGACACAACTCTCATTGTGAAATGTGAAAATGCAGACACATATGAACAAGACATAAACAAAGCAATAGACAACATAATACACTGGTTACATTCTAACAACTTACACATTAATATGGAAAAAACTAAAATGATCCAATTCCAAACCCATAAAAGAAAGCCATTGACGTTAAATGTTAAACATAATGATACTATCATCGAACAAGTTGCAAGTACTAAATTTCTAGGTATAATGTTGGATCAGAATTGCGACTGGAAAACACACGTGGATTATGTTTGTGATAAACTCGACAGATTTGTCTACGCAATAAAAAGATTAGGAGTCACGGTATCAACAGAAGCTGCGCTTTGTGCATGTCACGGATACGTTTCATCCGTACTCTCTTATGGTCTCTTGTTGTGGGGTAATTCGGTGGATATTACAAAAGCGTTTAGAGTACAAAAAAAATGTGTACGTGCAATATGTGGAGCCTGGTATACGGATAGTTGTAAACCGTTGTTTAAAAAGTACAATGTTTTGCCATTACCGTGTATGTACATTAGAGAATTATGCCTATTTGTACAACAACATCCGGAATATTTCACTAAACACAAAGATATAACCAAACGAAACGTAGCTCCTAGAAATAAAAATAAATTTAAGCATGAGCTCTGTGTACCGCAATCCAGGCTCGAATTGTATAAGAGGAACTCGTTCGTAAATGCTGTAAAGGTATATAATAAATTGCCCGACGTTTTTAAAGATTTACCTTTGACCATGTTTAAAAAAAAGGTAACGCAATGGTTAAAAGAAAAATGCTTTTATAATCTCAATGAATACATGTCAGATCGCGGAGAAGGAAACATAATAAATAATATTGGTAATGGTGGTAATTGGAATTGTAATGATTTGAATTAATATGACCTTATAATAATTGATTAATGTTGTAATTTTTTTATATTTAAAATTATAGTATTGTGCATGTTAATTATTTGCACACCATGTGTAATGGTAGGATGTAAAGGGGCCATTATAGTTTAAGATCATCATGTAAACCTACATTCTCGCAAATAAATAGATTTGATTTGATTTGATAATAATAAAAGTAATTTGACGGCACGGTTGTCGCAGTGGTTAAGCGATTGACTGCTGCGCTGCGTGTCGCCGGTTCAATTCCCGCACGGAACAAATATTTGTATGGCCTATAAGTAGATGTTCCGGGTCTGGCTGTTTGTGTATGTGAGTTTAAATGTTTGTAAACGCACTCACGATACAGGAGAAATTCCTAGTGTGGGGCAACATTTTATAAAAAAAAAAAAAAAGATAATTTAGCCAATAAGGATAAAAAATACACATCCACTGCATTCGCATCTGTCGTTAGTTGACGCTACAGTCCTTTGACAGTTGTTTTACTTTTGATTTTGCATCACTCTCCAAATCACAGTGATCGTTATTCTCATTATAATAAGGTTGCTGTTGGGCTGTTGCCACTGACAAGTCTGTCAAAATTATTATGATCTTTATTCTCGTTCGTATAAGGTTGATGTTAGGTTGCTGCTGTTAGAGGTAAAATAACTGTGAACGGACTGTACGTAGACGCTGCGTAGACGCCGAGTAGGCGCCGGTAAACGTCTCGTAGACGCCGCGTAGACGCTGTAGTGTTACGTAGAGATGGTCACGTGCACGTCACGTTTACGTATCGTATACGACGGGAGCCTGCGTACTTCCAGTAAAACTAGAAAGTTAGTAATTCCGTACAGTCCTTTTTTAGAGTGGTCATTTATCAAATATCTAGACACTTTAATATATTGTATGATGTTATATCCTTCAGAAATATTGACAGATTTATTGGTTATAACGCGAAACGAAATACTTGAGTATATTTATGCTGGAAAAAGGATATATTTATAAGATGAAATCTGTATTAACGTTCTTTTATTTTTGACTTTCCGATATTTCGGCGCTTCGCTTACTTAAAGCCTAATCGATTTTCCTTTATCTATAAAACTCGACTTATATTTTTGATCTACTTTTATATATGACTGCCCAGTTGTTCTCGTGGTTGCAAGCGCGCCTGCTGAGCGTGGGGTCCTGGGTTTGATTCCCGGGTCTAACAAAATGTTATTGGGTTTTCAATTAGGAATTTCTTAATAACAGTCCGGGGTTTGGAAGTTGGCGGTTTAATACACCCGTGCCTCGAAAAGCAAGTCAAGCCGTTGCTCCTGCGCCGGATCTCTGCCCGGTCTTGTTGGATTGCCATCCCATCGGACTATGAGAGTAAAGGAACAGAGTCACCTGTGTTTACGCACACACTTGTGCACTATAATATCTCCTGTGTACCTGTCTAATCTCCGTTGCAATCGGCCACCGTGACCGAAATCGGTCGGGAGATTATTATTAAGTTTTGAATTACTGCTTGCATCAACAGTTATGATATTTATGGAAATATAGGGCCTGTCTTGTTGGTCTAGTTGTCGCAAACGCTGCTGCTAAGCGTGACGTCTTGGGTTCGATTCCCGGGTCGGGTAAAATGTTATTGGGTTTTCCCAGCTGAAAGTTCTCAGTAATAGCCCAGAGTCTGGATGTGTGCCCATTTGATGGCATTAGTAATAGCCCAGAGTCTGGATGTGTGCCCATTTGATGGCATTAGTAATAGCCCAGAGTCTGGATGTGTGCCCATTTGATGGCATTAGGCTCGCCTCCTGTTACATGGGACTTAAACATAACTGGCGATATGTAGGTGTACTATAGATATATCTTTATGGCTAAATTAATTGCAGAAATAGGGGAAAAATACAGGAATCCAATAGTGAAATCCATAAAACAAGTACACATATTAAGGAAGAATTTCAGTAAGATGCTGGTAGGGATCTTGACCGTACTTCCGGGATTGTCCTGATAGCCGTGGAAGACCTCTCCACTTCTCACAAGCACATCAGCCCCTTGTTGCTACGACACTGTGTGCTAGCGACCGTTTTCGGGGCCCTTTATTGAGTGTGCAAGTCACCCCCTGCGATTTCATCTGTGAATACCGTATTAAGAGTATATTATCATTGGTCAGGCAGGGGACATACACCTTCCATAGTTCAAGGTAACCGATCCACTAAAGCCACCCAAATCCATAGCCCAGTATATTTTGTTCCCAAATTCTGGAATAGTCCTGCACCAACCGGGGGTTGTCCTTAGGTGCACTTACATGGTGCATACAGGGATAATCGACGTCGTAATAAGTATTTATTGCGACTTTATTTATTTCGATTTTTAAAGTACACAAAACCTACATTTTGGACGTTTGACCCTATATTTTCAAGCTTTTATTTATAATCCTACACTGATACAAAGTTAATGGAGCAGCGCTTCATAAAAATTGTATGGAGCTTATGTCCCGGAAAGGAACAACCTACTTATAATACCAATTTTGTACATTCGCCCGGGATTACACAAAGGTTAAAAATAGCATCACGGATCATCAATTTATTATTCATGTTCTGTTATTAATTTAAATATGTAACGTTATAATAATAAAAAGCATTGTTTACTAAGGGCTGATTTTACTAACGACACATCATTTTTATTCGTGGAATAAAATTGACATCTGACAGATTTTGTATGGAAGAACTGTCAAAAATTAAAAATTATTTCTCGGATAAAATTATCTGGCATTGTAAAAATCAGTTCTAAGGCTAAAATGATAAACGGTCCATAATTTTATGACTCACCATAAGAATGATGAACTAACTCCTGTTCTGGACAGTTGACTACTTTTCCGTTTTCTTTTGTCCACTAATGACTCGCAGAAAAACATTAAAACCTGCGAAGAATTACAAGACGACGCCGACGCAAGAACTTGAAAGTCACGCGTACTGCATACAAAAATGTATTATTTCCATTTCCTACTACTTACTTCATAGTACACTTGTAATTCTCCAGCAAGAGAAGTGCTTTTCCCATAAAAAGTGCTCCTTAATGAATACAAAAAAACATAATGTATGGATAGACTTGTATTGTGAATGTTTAAGATTTTGTGAGAAGATGGATGAAAGATAATAAATAGTTTAATAGTTTTTTTTTTTGTCATTTGATTACATTTTGTTTATTTTACAAGTGTTGTGTTTTGTTTGTTAATTTTGTTTTTATTTATTATTTATTAAAACTTTATGCACAAGTAAAAAAATACTGTACCAAGGCGGATTTAATGCCTGAGGCAAACATTCTCATTTTTGTGTGTACATTTTATTTTAATTGTATTTTACTTAGCCTACCTCAGTATGTTTTTGTGTCACTTTTTAGTTTGTAATTTGCTGTGTACAACGTCTTGGGATTCAATTCTGCAATGTTGTGTATGCAATCTACACATACATCATCATCAGTACATTGTTTTAATTTTATTAATTTTGTATTTTGTGTTTCACGAACTGTGTCCAAATAAGCTTTTTTTCTTTCTTTCAATCTAAGTAAATAAAAGATTTTGCTCTTTTTTACTCTAATAAGCTAACACGGAGTTATTTAAAAAGATACTCATTAAGCTGATGTCATAGGCAATTTGGTTGCAAGCTAAATTCTTCAGTATTTTGTTCCCATTTCGGCTAAAAGTACACTGTTCACAGATCCTTGTGACGACAGATCCAAGTGACTACAATAACTGCGGTCGAACCCCCACAAAAAAAAACATCAAATCTTTTTATTTTATCGTGTTTAGATATCATACCTATCGCGTTTGCAGCGTTTAGCTTGCCAATTTAAAATAACCCTCTATAAGGAAATCGTCACAACACAGAGGGAAACTCGCTTAGAGGTTCTTTTCCTTCTTCATTAGTCATTCTATGACTGAGATAAAATGATTTATTACTGCATGTAATGGAGGCCACTTTCCCGGAACCCTCTGTACGATTGATGCGAGTTCTATGCAAATATCGTGAGATTTCCGGCTATTATCGAGTGTATAGGGATAGAATTTTCTGTGGATTAATGTATGTGTATTGCTAACGTCATTTATACAGAATTAAACAAGAGAAGAAGTATTTATTAGGTATCTCATGACCGATTTTACTAAGGAGTTAGGTACAGTCACCAAAAGAGATAAGTATTCAGGGCGTTGGATATAGTTGAATTTTAGTAAGAAACCGATGGGTGTTTTTTAATGAAATTTAATTTGATAAATAAACAGTTTGTTTTCTATTAATTAAATAAAATTTCATTCGAAATCATCCATCGGTTTCTTACTAAACTTCAACTATATCCGACGACCCTGGTTTCTTATCTCCTTTGGTGATCGTACATAGGTTTTTTTTTTTTTTTTTTTTTGTGGATGTGAAATCATCAAATGACTCCTCCCGCTCTGGGTGGAGCAGAAGGGAGTGTCAGACTCTTACTGACTAAAACCCACCCGTGTTCCTTCCTTAGCCCTTTATGTACCAGGGCAGCGGTAACCCTTTCGGACGATCCCGCTACCCCGGCAGGCTTCTGCCCTGTCGGGCCCCGTCATCTATGCTGACATCTCTTTGAGGCGCACGTGGAACACTTACGCGCCGTCCGGCACGGGCCTGGTCCTGATCGGACGGAGAGCTACCCATTGCTCTCCGCCCGCAGGCCCGCGCCTACGGTGGCCGGGAGTCGTCACGCGGCTCCCGACGCCCGGAGCGTCTCCCTCGGCGGCTGAGGCGTGAGGATCTCTCCCTCGCCCATCCCGCCACCTCCTTCGCTAGCATGACTGCTTCGCAGAAGGAGGTGACCGCCTCCCACTCCCTCTCGCCCCGGACCATGGCTTGCACCAGGGCCGGACGCGAGAGGTCGCCGCCGCTGCCGATCGCCTCTACGAGGACACGGCGGTGCTCTGCCCAAGCGGGGCAGACCTCCACCGTATGCTCCACCGTGTCCTCTGGGCGATCCTCGCAGTGGTGACACCCGGGCGTCTCCTCCCGCCTGATGATGTGCAGGACCGTACATAGGTTAATTTCCATAATGATATTAACGCAATTTAAAAGTTTCAAGGTTTTAAGTCTTAAAAGGATACTAATATACTTATACGACTACTATTACTAATACAAATAAATGCTCTAAGTTTGCATTTGATTGATATAGACGATAGCAGCGTGACCTTAAAAATTTTCCTTGATAATAACAATAGTGGTTCTTATAAAACGCCCAGGAATACTGATTCATGTAGCCAAGCATATTATAAGTTACGGGATTACATCGCTGACAAAAATGCTTGGCTCAATGCTGGTCCTGCTATACAGGGGCGCATAAACTAATTAGCATTCGGAAACTTTGTTGGAGCTGCTGAACATTGGAAAAAAACTATCTTTGCATTGTATAAATTCAATTGCTTAGTATTGTATAATTACATAGCACACGTGTGTACTTTCTATAAACCTACCATTTGGCATTTACTGGGTACGTCTTTCATTGACTTGAATGTGCCCTGGCGGCTGTGAGTTGTCATGCTCACTCAAATGTCTCGCTGGTGGTGGCGTGTGTGTTGGATCATTTACTTCCCTCCAAAATGGTTGAACTGAATGGTGCTGATCCATACGTCATGTTCGTGAACGGGCGCCGTCAGTAGAGATTGGTCATCTCTTAGCAGCCACGGCTTATTTTAATTTTAAATTGTTTTTGTGTTTTCTCTAACGGACGGTTTTAACGTGCACGTCTTTCTACATCGTTCTCACATGGTTAATTTCACCACGAATGATGTAATCAAATATTTTGTAACAATTTTATGATTTAAAAGAGTGTCCGTGGAGTTTCTTACCCGTTCTTCTCCATAGGTACCTACGCTTTGGAATGGGCAACTAGCTTCATCTTTCTGACTGACCGACCTTTTGACAATTCAAAAGTGCCTGTAATTGGTTTAGTTGAATTAAATTATTTGAGTTTGAGTTCATAATAACAGCTGACTTTAACGGCTATGTTCAGCTTGCCAAGGTCAGTGGAAGTGACCTCATAACCTTGCGCACTGGATTGACAATAAAGATAGCCCGGGAAGCATATCTACAGCAAAGCTAAATAAAGCGCTGTTTCAGCATAGACCTGTGTTAGTTCAAGTGAAAGCTGTGGACATTGTTTTGAGCTGGGAAAATAAGTTAGAAGAACTTTTGGAAGATATTTTTAGTCTTTGTGAATTGATATTTAGTCATTTTCTAAGTTCCTACTTACGTAGTGGTAGCACTTGGTGACAAAATTATCATCATCACCATTTTCATGCCCTTAATCAATCATTTTCTTGTCAATTTATTTGGGGTCGACGTAACATGTATTTTTCTTCCATACTCAATTAGTCGTCACCTCGGTAGTCACGCCCTTTCTAGCCATATCATCTTTCATACAGTCCATCCATCGTTTCTTTGATCTTCTCCTGCTCGTATAGCCATCCACATTCATACTCAAACAAATTGGCCTCCCCCAAATCTTTCCAGGCATCCTTTTCTAGAGCCACCTCGATCCAGCCTAGGTCGTCTCGCCACCAACAAAATCATATCATCCTGTCATTTATTTAATGATTCACACCCTTCAGAAAAATCATACCCCATCACAGACCGAAATATTTGTAACCATCAGTAACTGTGCCTAATTAAATACAAGACACCTTCATACAAACCCACTAAACTGGCAACCCTAAAAGGGGTGTTATTTAATCGGTAGTTAACTTGTACAGCTCGGTTTACTTAGGACTAGTGTTGTAATAAAAAGATAACAAGCCTGTAAGTTGTAACGTAATGTACATACTCACATTTATTTTCATTAATTCTGCAGGTCAGAACAAGCATTCCGTTAATATTAGACGCTGTTCTGATTGTCTTTCACGACACCAGGCCACGTTATTTATCCACAATCAGTACACAGACACAGCACTCTACTTTAAATACACAACACACACAATATAACTTTAGATTTCATTGTATTTTCAACATATATCATCTCATGACAGTTTTGACAACGCTATGTACTACGTTGCCATGACAACTTTTTTTTCAAATTATTGATGGCCAGTTATGTTTTAGCTGATTATACGTTCATACTTCTTCAAAATTACACATGGCAACTAACATAATCTCAAATTCATATTTTCGACATGATATTATTCCACGCGTTCACATAATTAATTCACTCCACATTCAAGTAAAAACTTAAAATAGGCCTGATTCTCCAGGCCCACCTACCTTGGGAACACTAATCAGCGCGCCTCATCTTAAGGCTTCCTGTACCTGACGGGCCCAGAGCGCCTCATCTAAAGGCTTCCGTACCTGTCGGACCATCACCGCGCGTCATCTAGGGCCTACTTGTACCTGTCGGGCTATCAGCGCGCCTCATCTAAAGGCCTCCTGTACGTGTCGGGCCATCAGCGTCCCTGCAGAAACCCGCCGTTCCTGTCGACCGGCCAGCGCAGCCTGTCTGCAGCCGTGGTCCTGGTCCTGCTGCGTGGGCTTTTACACGGGTACCCTCCGCGCCACGCGCGCGCTCCGCTTCGCACGTGGCCGTCGGCCGTTTTAATTGATTTCAACTTCCCTTTTTATTTAACTTCTTAATTTCGTTTTAAATTTAAATTAGGATTTTCTTGTCGTAACACAACAAAGTGTCCCATGAACTTAGACGAATCATGGGCACTTGTTATCCTGTACCTACATAAGTTATACATACTAAGTGAATGCCTGTTTTCATAAACACTAGGCGACATCTAAATGAATAGATAGTTTATTATTCATTAGATACCTAAATAAAAGTGCGCTTTTACTTTAAGGGGCCCATGGCTAAATAATAACAGCCGCACATGTCGATCGATCAGTTTAAGCTACGCTTGCCGCGGTTGGTCTGTGGATGGGTGATCATCTTTACATACCGAGACCCTCCGTGCCTCGGAAAGCACGTTAAGCCGTTGGTCCCGGCTGTCATTCTTCTCAGTCATCTTTGACGGTCGTTACAGGAAGGCAGAAGCCCGAAAGTCTGACAATCAGTCTTACCAAGGGGTATCGTATTACACAGTAACTGGGCACGGAGGTCAGACAGGCAGTCGCTCCATGTAAAATACTAGTATTATTAAGCTGCATCCGGTTAGACTGGTAGCCGACCCCAACATAGTTGGCAAAAGGCTAGGCCTCACAATGGTCCACTTGAAGGACTAAGTGCGGAAACCAAACCTACAACATAGAACATAGAAAGCTAGGCGTATGATAATGATGATGGCCTAAATAAAAGTGCGCTATTGGATTTTATGGATGGGATGGGTGGGGTTAATCTGGTTATACAGTCCTACTACCTACTGCCTTATTAAGGCAGGAAAATCAATGTTTTTCTTGTGTTTTACTAACCTTTCAAGCATCGACTAATGAGCCATGATTAATATTCTATTGTTGTGAGACTCCCGGGAGTCTTAATTGGCTTTGTGAATTAAGAAGAAAAAAAAATTTGACTTCCTACTGTGAAAAATTGTAATCTTCCTTTTATTGTCTTTTATAAGCCCAACAAACTTAAATCAAAACGACCGTCTACCTCCTGTTCACGTAACAACTACATAAGTATATATTGTTGACGTCACTCTACTAAAAACACACGGCAGCGCCCAAGCTCTTTACAGGCATCTTATAACAAGTTTAGACGATGTAACG
Organism: Apamea epomidion; assembly: GCA_947507525.1. Taxonomy (NCBI): domain Eukaryota; kingdom Metazoa; phylum Arthropoda; class Insecta; order Lepidoptera; family Noctuidae; genus Apamea; species Apamea epomidion. The sequence continues at coordinate 14,769,158 of OX382238.1, forward strand.
TGCGACTCGTGTAGAGGACAGGTACAAGTTTTAATCGCTCCGAAAACTTTCGCCACGTTTCGCACGACGGGACAGGATACGGGTTTCTATTTTAGGCTTAAAACAGGTTTCATTAAATACGACACGACGTAAACGCTGCGCAAACGCGTCGTATTTACGTAGTAACTACGTGGTGTCAACGCAAAGTCAACGGTTACGCTGGACATAATTTCAAATCGCGAAGATAATAACGAGTTTTTTTGCTATAAAAACTTTTTTGGTGTCAGTCAAGCTCTTTTCGCCCGGATTTAGCACGGTGCAGTTTCTTAAAATCAGAGGGTCTAGACAAAATTACGTTCTACCAGCGATAGCGATTCAAGAAGGTAATTTTAAAAACAATCTTAAAAAACTTGTTTTATTCTTCGACCACCACAATTAGCCCGACCGCCCATTGTGTCACCCTTTGTAAAATTTTATATATTTATGTTCTGTAATTTGTATGGTGTACAATAGAGAGTATTCTATTCTATTCTATTCTATTAGCCTATAATGTTCCCACTACTGGGTCACAGTCCTCCTTTCTTCGATAGGGAGTGGGCTATTAATAAACTACCACGCGAGCCCAGTGCGGGTTGTTAGATGTCACCTGTCTTCGAATTTTTGGTTCTAAGATATGCCAGTTCCTCCGCCGTTTCCTTCACCGTTTTGAGAGCAGTGGTGATGTAATGATTTACACAAAGTAAAGCGCCTGCCTGGGTTCGAACCACGACCTACAAACTCGTAAGTCGGGGCCATTACCACTGAGCCACCACTACTCTATCCATATAAGCTCACCATTAATAACACACATAAAAAAGTAATCTGCCAATACAACATCGGCTTGACGACGACAACCACAGAATATTTGCATAAAACCATTGTTCCGAGTAAATAAAATGTGTTACGATAGTTGATATTACGTAATCGGTGCGATACAACTCCCACTGCGACGTTCCGATAACGTTTCCAATATGAATATTAAAATTATTGTAAACAATTGAATGTTTTTGTATACTGAAAAGACTATTAATGTTTTGAGTCATAAAGAGTGAATTATGGGTCCCACAGACTGGAGCGACGTGATAGTGCGACGCGCCACTAGTAGAATAATTTCTATGAAAACTTCGCAGAATTTGTTCTACCAGAATCGCGTCGCACCGTCGCGCCGCGCCTGTCTGCGGGGGCCTAATACTTTTTATGGGGAAATATTAACTTAACGGTTCCGCCAAAAACTTATTCAACTTCTAAAGATGGACACTTTATTTAATAAATGAACCTTTATAAACTTTTTTGCGATTCTACTGATCATACTTTTTTTAACAACTGAGCCCCTTTTTAACTTTCTAGCCGTTTCCCACAGTTGGTACAGCTAGGGTACCACGACCAAACAGTTGGGTAGGTTGTAAGAATGACCAACTACGCGCGAGATGGATTGGTCGCAGTAACTAAGCTAGGACACACCGACCAAATGGGTTAGGTTAGGTTAGAACTGTGACAAACCGCGTGGCAGCAGAGTGAGTGGACCGAAAAGCGCTACATCGAATTTGGTCGCAGTTCACACAAAAGGGTATTGTGTTCAATCGTATTTTTAGGAACGCTAAATGGGAATTATTAGAGGCTCGATTAAGTACACGCCATTTTAATGTCACCAGATACCAGAGCTTCTAGGGACCGCGATATCTCATGTCTTGGTCAAAATTTCACTCAGTCAGAAAAACCCGAGATTCTAAAGGGTGCTAAAGATAGCCACCGTTTGGTTTGAGTCAGAACAAGTCTGACATAAGCTACGCCTTTTTCAGACACAGGTAGGTAATCCAATCCATTGTGCGAAAAGAAAAATCCAAATGGTTTGTAGCGGGATTGATGCCCTACAAAACTACTACCTCTACCTACACGACCGTAAAACGTCTAGGAAAAAGCTATTCGGGTGAAATTACATCATTTTTCATTCACATACATGAATGCATATCCCTATTACGACCAAACTCAGGAAATCCGAAGCAACTCACAGCCTACCAACTCCAAAGGTTTTTTTATCCTCTCTTACATTTAAACAAACAGCGGCACCCCTTTAATTAACTCCATCAAATTACCCTTTTTTAATTCCCGTTTCCCGGTATTTATCCTTCAAGGATAATGACAGGGTACCCATCAGTATCTTGGGTGAGCTATATGCTGGGTATAGGGCGGTCCCTTGCTCCCTATTTAAAGGGTTCAATGTTTATAACCAGCACTTATATTTTGCGCTTAGCTTTAATCTTAGTCGTTACAGGCTGTTTGTTTTTGTGAAATAAATGGGATCTTAGGTATGTACTTATAAAGTATAGATGGTTGCTAAAAGAAATTAATGTTCTTTACATAAAATGTGGTAAGTACAAAATATGTTACATAAAATTCAAAGACACATTCCGCAATGTAATGATGACATGCAAATATTTAATAGATAAAGTAGGTATGTAACATACGGTAATAGATAAATTAATTTAAAAAAATATTCATTTAGTTTTACGTTTTAAAAGTCTATGAACGTATAAAATCATTTCTGCATTCGTTTTCTTTCAGGAAATCTACTCATGTAGAAACATGGAAGCCCTAGCCGTCTTTTCTAAAAAAAAACACAAACATTTTATAAAACTGCACTACCAGCTGGCCTGGCAGGCACTTAATATCACCCTTAAATTCCCCATGGAAATTTGCTGATAAAATATTATAAATATCTTCCCGACTTCCGATTGCAGGCATAAAAGTTGCCTCTCCGTCAATCAAAATGATCACAGTGTTATATTACGCCACGAAGCGATCGCAAGGTCGGTGCATGCCAGGCCAATTTCATTATGCAAATTCATATGAAATGTACGCGAAACACGGAGCGTATAGCGACTTAATTGATGAGCAAATTTACATGCTAATAAAACGTTGTGGCACAGGGTGGATGAAGCAGAAGGCTGGTACGCCAGCCTTCTGCTTCTACTAATTCTGCAACGCATGTAGGTATACCATGCAATGCAGAATTATTTCATAGCATAAGCTTATCATAATTAGCCTACAATGTTCCCACTTCTGGGACACAGGCCTCCTCTCTTCGAGAGGCAGTGGGCTTTATTCTCCCACGCGGGCCCAGTGCAGGTTGGTAGATGTCACATGTCTGTGTGTATTTCATTTGAGAAAAATTATCGACGTTTCTTGATACTGGGCGGCGAACAACAGCTAATAAATTACCGCCAATAAACAATTGCTTTGCTCCATAATAAGACTAAGTAGGCGATTATCTAAAAATTATTATATTTATTGGCAACTACGTGTGCTACATGGGGTTGTCAACATGTTCCCGACGTGGACTCTGAAATCATTGTACAGATAATCGTTACGGTTAATGGCCTATTAGCGGAGACCTCAACCAACATCTCAGGACACATGACACTGCCCCGCAATGGGAGCCCCCATTGGGGGGCAGTATCAAGGCCTTGATTCAGAAAGCAGTACTCCTCGACACGGCACGCACAGTAAGGAGGTTTCTCTCTAGAGCCCTGACCACCCGTAACTTGGACCTCGTTCCCGATACCGATGCGCGACTATTTTGTATAACTTTAAATGCTTTTTTTTTAATGTTTTTCTAAAAACATATAAAAATGTAGGCTATATGACATTTGTATATTAGTGAAATAAAGGAAATAATAATTATAATAAGGTATTCATGTCACTATGATAAACAGTAACCTAAGCTTATCATTACATGGAAATGAATTTATAATTTAATTTAAATAATAAAAAATTAAAAAAATAATTTTCATAAATGAAAGATAAAAAAAGGAAGAGAATACGTTTATTTGCGGTAAACATGACGCAGAGAAAGGACACAAAACATGAAAAATAACAAGTTGAGGGAAAATATGCATCACATCCACGCAAAACGGCCATCGCTCAGCATAATGCCAGCACTCTATGCGAGACAGAGCCTTAACGTTGGTTTTCACGTGACGTTGACGTAATGGCGTCAAACCAGTGCAATGCGTTTGTAATCATCAGTCAGCAAGCAGTCACTGCAAGGTCTGCGGTGCTATTCTGTAAAAAGGTCATAGTGATAACTTATGTGAAGTGAGCTTTTTTGTGGATGGGAAATCATCAAATGACTCCTCCTGCTCTGGGTGGAGCAGAAGGGAGTGTCAGACTCTTACTGACTAAAACCCACCCGTGTTCCTTCCTTAGCCCTTTATGTACCAGGGCAGCGGTAACCCTTTCGGACGATCCCGCTACCCCGGCAGGCTTCGGCCCTGTCGGGCCCCATCAACTACGATGACATCTCTCTGAGGCGCACGTGGAACACATACGCGCCGGCCGGCACGGGCCTGGTCCTGATCGGACGGAGAGCTACCCATTGCTCTCCGCCCGCAGGCCCGCGCCTACGGTGGCCGGGAGTCGTCACGCGGCTCCCGACGCCCGGAGCGTCTCCCTCGGCGGCTGAGGCGTGAGGATCTCTCCCTCGCCCATCCCGCCACCTCCTTCGCTAGCATGACTGCTTCGCAGAAGGAGGTGACCGCCTCCCACTCCCTCTCGCCCCGGACCATGGCTTGCACCAGGGCCGGACGCGAGAGGTCGCCGCCGCTGCCGATCGCCTCTACGAGGACACGGCGATGCTCTGCCCAAGCGGGAGCATTTCACCTAATGCTAGGGACCTTTCACCTAAGTTTTCACGGTGAGATTTTTACAGAATAGCATTAAGTACAGGTCTCGTCCTGCTGGTACCAGTCATTTTGCGACGGCCATCGCTCCACCTAGCCCGAGGGTGAGTATTATTAGTAATACGCAAGGTTGAAGTAGTGTACCTTCTGTACATACATCTGCACAATAACGTTACGTAGTATCGTAGATTCTGTGTAATTGCAACGAAAACCCGATAATGGTGTCTGATAAGTGAGGCACGGAGCATGATGCTGTGAGGGTATAATTACGAGCACAATGGTTAATGACGTTGCATGTATGCGGCGTCATTAAAAATTTTATACTTTTTCCCTGGAATCTCTTTTGAAATTCGTATTCATAAAATTTGGAAATGGTTTTACCTGCAGGCTTTTGGGAGTTTATATATTTCAAGTGCTGTAAAGGGTAATATTTTTTATGTAACTTGCAGAATTATACTTTTTAACATTTTCCATTTATAAGAAAACGTCAAATCAGTTCATTATTTCTGAAGTGTAGTTATTTTCCATACATGCTTGTCTTCAATTAACGCCTAACTGACTTAATTACCTTTCATTAATGATCTCCCTATGTCCCAATTCATTGGAGGCGTTTAAACAACACAATTAAGAAAACCATTCAGCTAAAAGAAGTTGCAGTGGACGAATGCAGCCAGCAGCACTCACCTTTCACCACGATGACAATCAGCCGGTCGATTCTGCAAAAATCTCATCGTGAAAACTCAAGTGAAGCGAGCTTGATGTGAGTTGTCAGTAGTATCAATCCCTAGCATTATTTGGAATGACAGCTCACTCCACGCTCACTTCACCTAAGTTTTCACGGTGAGATGGTTATAGAATCGCACTGCTGGACGCTAGTGATGGCGCCAAACACGTAGCCGAATTTTGAGATGAGTCTATTTAGATTGCTATCGACACGCTAAAAAGAAGAAGCAGCACTCGAGCATCTTCTCAATAACCGGTCTTGCTCTTCCCACATCCAGCTTTTCAAAAAACTATTAATAAAGCTAAAGAGTTTGTTTGTTTACTAAACTAACAGTCGGAATCGAAAAAAAACTTTTTGCTTTTGATAGCCTAATTCTTGAGGAAGGCTATTTCTACACATATTTAACATCACACTAGGATTCGTGGGAGCCGAGCAAAAAATCAAAAATAACGCTAGGCGAAAATGAAGTAATAGCGCGGGCAGGCGATGCGATGCGATGGGGTGGGTCAGGGGTAACAACAAATTTCACGATGTGACCAAATTGCGGGCAAAAGCTAGTGAAGTATAACTTTTCTTATCTCTCTTGCTCTCTCCACACTTTCCTCTTCAACTCATATCCACCGCCTGAGTACAGGTCTTCTCCATTGCACGCCACCTTACCCGGTCTTGGAACCTCCTCTATACACCGTTAAATTTTAAAAGTTGTTCATAATGATGAGTACAATGACCCCTTTTTAAGGATTAAAACGATCAAAATTTAACGGTGTATAAACCTACTTTGACCAGGTCACCCACCTGGCTTGTGGCCTGCCTACGCTCCTATAGCCAGTTCGTCTCCACTATAACACCTTCTCACTCCATCTACAGTTCGACCGTCGAGACAATGCGTTCCTGACACCTGTTAGTGCGACAATTCTAGTGTAACTTACTTCAAGGTTGCGAAGGAAATAAAGCAAAGTCTTCTAAAATAAAGTTATATAAGTCCTTTAAATTACACTGTTACCTTTACTTGGTGTTCTCTTTAACAAGTACACCTGTTTACTCTGCCACTGCTCAAGCCTGAGTGCCGTGTTCCCAAGTGAGACTACCCACGTTGACAGCTACCCCACTTGCTGTCAACCGACAAAAGTCAGTTTAACAACTATTAAAGGCATTTCTCTTGGGAACACGGTTACAATTTGAAAATAAGTTTATAATTAAATAAATCATTTAGTATATTGATTTAGATACATAATCCAATAAATTAATAAAAGGGTAACACTAGTAGCTAATAAGGATCAAATTCGCAAAACGTTAGTATGAAACTGACAGGTGTCAAGAACGCATCCTCGGCCGCACTGTACCATCCGGAATTTACGAGTATGTAGCCTGCTCGTTTCCACTTCTTCCGGGCTAACTTTTCTTACTTAACGTCTTACAAGAAACCGCTTTATCTAACCCGGCGTTAAACTCAAAGATAACAAGAAATCAAACAACCACAGCTAACTATACTTACAGGCAAGATTAAACAGATTTACTCTATAGAAAGTAAGGATTTAACTAAGACTCGCTTGATTCTAACCGACGTTCAAGTTCTACAGTAAATGAAGTGCAAATTGTTTGTGAACTACGTTTGTTTCTTCTGATCGATACCGCTGGATTCAGCGCTTGTTCCGCTTAATTGTACGAGGAGTGGTCTGGGATTGGAAGTTTAGTAAGCAGTGGAAGATACGATACATAAATAAATACACTTTCGAAAAATGAATGGAAGGCAAAGAAGAGAGTAAAAATATATCTAAAAGTAAAAAAAAAAGTTTATTTGCGGCAAACATGACGTAAAGAAAGAACGCAAACAAAAACAAAAGAAATTGAGGTAAAACATGCATCACACAAAACGGCCATCGCTCAGCATAATGCTAAGACCCTATGCGACACAGGGCCCCAGCGGTGGTTTTCAGCAATTTTTGCGTTGAGTTGCAAAGAATACCAAAAGAACAAAAAGATATCCATTCTTCATAGGAATTAGTTTAGATAAAATCTTACGCATAACCGAGATTGCTAACTTAAACATAACTAAAACTAACTTTTTATAGTATGAGAACACAAGTATTACAATTTAAATTTTCTTCAGAAACATTTTTCTACTTAGCTTAAACGTTAGTAATTAAGGCTCAGTATAAAACTACTATCCCAAAGAGTATAAATTAAATTAAACATCTAAATTATTTCATTCACTGCTGTTAAAATTATATTAACGCCGCTCAAAACTTTGCATATAAAATGAAAAGTTTTTAATGCTCGGTATTATAATTAATAAACGTACACACTTCTGCTACCAGGCTTATTAGAGGTGCTTCAGTTTCAATTTTAAACAATAATTCATTATACAAACATTTCCAGAACTCAACAGTTTAAAAGGGTTGTCTTGTTCAACAGCCTTTTATAAAATTACCCTACGATAGGCACTCTTGCCAAACGTGGGTTAATTTTTTAAAGTCACAATATGTGTAATAAAGGTTTTTAAATTATTTTAATAGTTACACTGTTAATTTAATTACTTACTTCAATTAGGACACTATTTATTTTTTTATGGAACTTTAACTATGTAAACTTTTTCAGCCTTATTTATAAAAATCTCGCTAATCATTGTTTAGTTTATCATTTAGTTAGTCTTAATCAATGATAAACTTTTCTTCTTCTATTTAGCGACCTCTTAACGTTAAATAGCGTTCAACCCGTTGTATGTCGTAATTACAGACACAATTATTTTGATAATCAGTTGCTTAGCAATTGATTAAAATTTAAGTGACGTTTATAAATAACACTATTTGACTCTATATTGAATAATACTTTTATTCGATTTGTTCTAAGGTTCGAACCATTTTTATGTTTTTATGATTCGAACTTTGCAGTTGTTTGCGAACGAACAGAACGGTTGAGGTTTATTGCGCCACTTCTTCTTTCCAGCTAAAACTCTTAGGAACTGTTGAAGGGCGAGCTTTTTGAGGAACTGACTTGTGTAATTGTGTCGCCCAAAAAGTGTTAATTGCCACCTATGTAATTTAAATAAATGACTAGACCTACATACAACATCATGTCAATTAACGCAAACCCACTATATACCCATCTAAGATAGCTCCTTAGGGACATCACAATCACGCTTAACCGGCGAATCGATAATAACAGATGTAATTAGTTCACGAATGAAAGCGTTTCCTCTCCGCATAATCCCCTGGTCCCCATCTTACGATACCCATGGGAACAATGAGATAGGATGGTCGCTCGTGACTAAACACTGAGGAAATCAAACTCTACAGTTAATGGCTATCCTTGTGTGTGTGATTACTGGTTTAAGACAAATCGTCCGACTGATGGCGACTTTTTGCTGTTAGTCATAAAAGGCGCTTACGTAGGTATGAAAATAATTTGAACATCCAAAATAGATACTTTTGTTATGTTTCTGATTAGTGATCGCGTCTGTCTGCCTAGTCGAGACCAGGTGGCCTAGCGCCTTTTGGAGTTATAAATGCTTATGCGAATCCCGCACCCCCGGCCATAGGCAGAGGGGGAACACCGCGGTGGTTTCAGCCGGTAAGAGTCCGGTATACCCCTCTGTCAACCCACGATGGAGGAAGTCCATGAAGATTTCGAACGAGCAACAAAAAAAAAAGGTGGCCTAGCACCTGCCTACCTATTCTGAAAAGCAATGCACGCCACTGAAGACAGTAGAGTGTGATCGGGGTGGGTTAGGTTATTGAAAAGACTTCCCTTGAGAGTTACACTTTTATTTTTTGGCCATAAATTTTATAACGCAACGTTCCCATATCGGGGCTTTTTGGAAAGCTCATATCCTAAATGTTAATCTGTCAGACCTCTGGACAGGCAGCAATATTAGTGACAGCCCGTCACGGAGCGATTATTCCGTTTATCCACCCTAAAAAATCCAACCTAAGGTGGATACGCGAAACGCATGTCCGAGAATCCACCCTAGGCCCAGTTAGATAAACGAAATGTATGGTTTTAGGGGGCTAAAAACCCCCACGGAGGCCTGTATGGACGGAGGAGTTCGTATACAACTACACCAGGGGCTGCAGTCTCGACATTCATAGCGATCGCTTTACGACCGAAGTCGGTCGCAAAGTCCCGGATTGACATGTGTAATGTATGGAGTAACAGGACTTTGCGACCGAATTCGGTCGTAAAGCGATCGCTATGAATGTCGAGACTACAGCCCCTGGTGTTTTTTAACAAAAGCTGTTGATTTGTTGTAAGTAGTAGACTGTGGCCATTTTCAAAGAGTGCTAATTTTTCTTCTCCCTTTTCATGTACTCGTAGCATACGAGAACAGGAGATTCACGCATGCGCACGTGTTTGTATGGCAATTAAACCATTTTTTTTCAGATGACGTAGTGAAAAGGTGGATTACTTTTCATGATGTACCAGACGTAAATACCTACTTACTTACTCTACATTCTTCAATGAAAACCGGAAAAAAATAAGAGAGTAGGTTACCTTACCTTGATACCACAGTGCCTCCCGAATACAACTCCAGGGCAGGGTGTTAAAGGCCCGGGTGTCACCACTGCGAGGATCGCCCAGAGGACACGGTGGAGCATACGGTGGAGGTCTGCCCCGCTTGGGCAGAGCACCGCCGTGTCCTCGTAGAGGCGATCGGCAGCGGCGGCGACCTCTCGCGCCCGGCCCTGGTGCAAGCCATGGTCCGGGGCGAGAGGGAGTGGGAGGCGGTCACCTCCTTCTGCGAAGCAGTCATGCTAGCGAAGGAGGTGGCGGGATGGGCGAGGGAAAGATCCTCACGCCTCAGCCGCCGAGGGAGACGCTCCGGACGTCGGGAGCCGCGTGACGACTCCCGGCCACCGTAGGCGCGGGCCTGCGGGCGGAGAGCAATGGGTAGCTCTCCGTCCGATCAGGACCAGGCCCGTGCCGGACGGCGTGTATGTGTTCCACGCGCGCCTCAAAGAGATGTCAGCGTAGTTGACGGGGCCCGACAGGGCCGAAGCCTGCCGGGGTAGCGGGATTGTCCGAAAGGGTTACCGCTGCCCTGGTATGTAAAGGGCTAAGGAAGGAACACGGGTGGGTTTTAGTCAGTAAGAGTCTGACACTCCCTTCTGCTCCACCCAGAGCGGGAGGAGTCATTTGATGATTTCCCATCCTGAAAAAAAAAAAAAAAAAAAAAGGGTGTTAAAGGCGTTGGAGATGTATAAGGACACCGCCAACATCACCCCGCCCCGGGACACCGCTTCCTCCGCCAGGACTCTCACTCGCGACACAGCGTGTATGGTGGAGCGCTCGTGCCGAAACCCGAACTGACTGTCGTCCAGGTCCGGCCCCTCTCTGCACAAGTGGCCGAAGAGGCGGGCTGCGATTACTCCCTCAAACAGCTTACCCACTATGGGCCGGTACGCGGACGACGAGTCAACAGGACGCCCCGCCTTCCTGAGGACCAGACGACCAGATTTCCACAAAGAGGGAAACTGGCCCTGCTCAAGGCACGCTGTATAGAGTCCTCTCAGTTGGGGCTCAAGCTCCTTAAGAGCGAGGGCTAACGCGCAGCCGTGGATCCCGTCGGGCCCCGGTGCCACATTCTTGGCCCGGAGCCACATCACGGCTGCCCCCATCTCTGCCTGTGTCACCTCGCCTGGGACGCTGATGGCGTTCTCCTCTGTGGACTCTGTGGCTATGGACTAAGCCATCCGCGGCGGTGTATGTTCCACTCTTGTCGGGAAGAGGGCTACGACCACTTCCTCCAGCAGCTCGGGTTGGAGACTCTCCGTAAGTGGGGGCACCGCGGCTCGAAGTTTCCCTCGGACCGTGCGATAAGGGCGCCCCCACGGATCCCCGTTTAGAGTCTCGGGGAGAAACCTTTTTTTTTTTTTGTTTGCGGGGGTGGAAAATCCTCATGAATGTCCGCCGCCCTGGGGCGGGCGACGGGGTCAGTCAGACTCTTACTGACTAAAAACCACCCCGGTATTCCATATCACACCTACGCCGGGGGTCACGGGAACGTACGATCCTTCAGCAACCCCCGATTGGTGCCGGCCGGCACCGCGGGCCTCCTCGGGTCAGGGGGGGTTGAGGTGTTAGACTCCCCCCGCGACGTCTAAGAGGGGCGCGCGTGGAACACTACGCGCCGCCACCTCGGGTCCTGATGTATGGGGGGCAACGGACGTCCCCGAGTCCGTCGCCCCTGCTCGGGGGAAAACCTTACCTAACCTAACTGTTTTTACGGAGAAACTGTTTTAAGAACTTTATGGGCTATAAAACTAAGGTCGGGATGATTTGAACACTTTTCCTATTAACACTTTACTAAGTATAAAAAGCGACCAACCTTCACTTTCAATCTTCAAACATCATACTGGTACCAATTTAAAAAAAAAACTATTGTATTTTCAATCCTTTTTTTAAATCAAAATCTTTCTAACGGCGAGTACCTACAGAAGATGAGGCCTATATTAAATCAACAACGTCGGGAACGTTGTTCCCTTCAGGGAGTTAGATATAGTCTACATCTCTGAGTGGTGCCACTAATTATTCATACTGGTAACTTTATAATAACCTGGTACCGGCGCGTTTGACACAATTTCAAGGTTGAAATATAGATATAACTTTAGACTTAACTAGCTTTTGCCGATGCCGGAAAATATCCCTCGGGAACGTACTACCGGGATTAAAAGAAACCCTATGTGTTTATCCGGGTTATAAACTGTGTGGCAAATTTCATCTAAATCCGTTCCGCTGTTTTTGCACCAATCTGGAACATACATACATCGCAGGTATAAAGCATGATTTTTAAGAAAAATAAACAATTATCGAGTGCTTTCACAAAGGTTAGGCTAATGTAATAGATAAATATTTATTTTTTATGTACTTAGAATAAATATCTCTCTCTAGAACTAGGTATCTAGAATTAGGTTACAGGGCCAGAGGCATTTATTTATTTTATAACAGTTTCATAGACAACATAATAGTTTCATAAACAGTTGACCGCCCACTTTGTTTCCAGTATTAGAGACAATGTAGAAAAAAAATATGTTATTATTATTTCCTTTATTTCATTTAAATACTAACAAATTACATTTTGAAATATTTTTATAAACAAAAAGATAAAAAAAACATTTAAAAATATAAAAAAATTGTACCTCACCGGTATCGGGAACAGGGTCCAAGCTACCGCAGTCAGGGCTCCAGAGAGAGGATTTCTGAGCCAGCCCTTGATCCAAGTGCCCAACGAGAGCCTCCTCAGCTGTTGGTCAAGGCTCTTGGCTATTAAGCCATTGGCTGTCACGACTATCGGCATAATGATTGCTGAGTCCACATGCCACATGTCGACAACATCGCGAGCCAAGTCAAGATACTTGATTTGTTTATCTTTCTCGGCTTTCACGAGGTTCTCATCAATGGTGACGGTTATGTCAACAATCATTGCGCGCCGCTCTGATCGATCCACCACCACTATATCAGGCTTATTGGCAACAATAGTTCTGTCAGTGATGATGGGTCGATCCCAGTACAATGTGATATTTCCATTTTCGAGAACTGGGTCGGGCACATACCTGTGGTACGGCACCTCAGATTCCACAAGGCTGTATTTCAGAGCAAGTTGCTGATGGATTATCCTGGCTACAAGATTATGTCTATGCAAGTATTCTCCGTTAGCTAGACGAGAACACCCGGAGATAATATGCCTGATTGATTCTCCCGGCCGGTGGCATGCCCGACAGATGTCAACCGTGCCGTCTTTCACAATAAATCTCCGGTAATTGTTCTTCATCATAATTTCGTCCATAATTGCACAGACAAAACCTTCGGTTTCTCCAAAGAAGTCACCGAAACGCAGCCAGGCTACGGACGCTAGTAGATCAACATCGCGTCCATATAGGGCCCGGTAAAAGCGTCCGTGAAACTCCTTACTCTGCCATACTTCCATCCGATCATTGGTGTCTAGCATTACTGGCTTGCGCTAGTTCTCTTTAGCCAAGGAGAACGGGGTGAGGCCCTTGTCCACCGCGACTACATCTCGATGCATCCCCACGTCGGTTTCTAGGAAATATTCCCTGAGCCTGCATGTGTCGCGATTGTGGAGGGTCTTAGCGTTTAAAAAGCCTCGACCTCCACACTTTCGCGGCATATACAGCCTCATTACCGATGACTGGGGTGATGCATTCGATTTGCAGTCAGCAGCGTCCGGACCCTCCTTTCCAGGGCATCTAGTTCATCACATCAAAACCGCCTGATAGAAGACTATGCATGACTATGCATACCGCATGACCCAACTGTTGAAAGCACGCACCTTGTTTCCGCCTGATAGAAGACTATTAAGTACTTTTTTCAGGCGGCCAAAGAAGCGGTCCTTCAACGATTGCTTCATGTCAGTAACATTGATGCCTAACGCTTCCGACATACCCAAATACTTATAGGTTTTGGATGCGGAGAGGGCTCTAAGGTTTGTGGAATCCGAGAGTTGGGTTCCCACGGATTTAACAATCTCCCCTCGCTTTACATGCATGTCCGCACATTTATCTACATATTTGTCCGCAAATTCCATCCTGATGGCGCTACTGAAAGTTTCAGTTACTTTCAGTAGCTAAATCAGTTGCAAATTGTTTGGAGCAAAGAGTTTCAGGTCATCTATGGAGAGGAGGTGCGATATAACCTGACCACCTCTCCTCAGCCGATAACCTAGACCTGAATCCTCAAGCAGTGTGCTTAGAGGATTCAAGGCTCACCCTGAAATATTATCCTTATCGGTTCGCTATTCCTCTGAATATTTCGACATCCTGGATAGCGAAGGACCGTCCTCCATTGCCCCATACACGACATCAGGAAGGTCTCAGTTGCATCTACTTTATACAAATCCAGCACCCTCATGAGCCATGTATGTGGCACCGAGTCATAGGCCTTCTTATAATCTATCCAACATGTCGAAAGATCCTATTATTATTAGATATTATATTATATTATTATTATTAGACGAGGCCGTCCACAAAAAGCTTTTATTCTAGAACACTATAATTATTTTAATTCTTGGACGTCAGTGTCTAGCCAGTACCTACCTATTATTATTTTTATTCGAGGTCAGACGCTAGCCCAACTAAATCATTTTTTTTTAGGAACAATTCAACTTTAAACACAGTTTGGAATTATGGTTTGTTCTGTATATCGGAATCAGTTTTACACGTCATTATAAATAAATAAGCTACATAGATGGAATCGACATTACCTATCTGACTACCCTTGAGAAGAAATGGCGAAACAAACTCAAGGGTCAAAGTCTGTAGCGGGATCGTCCGAAAGGGTTACCGCTGCCCTGGTACATAAAGGGCTAAGGAAGGAACACGGGTGGGTTTTAGTCAGTAAGAGTCTGACACTCCCATCTGCACCACCCAGAGCGGGAGGGGTCATTTGATGATTACCCATCCTCAAAAAAAAAAAAAAGGGTCAAAGTCTCTTTTAAAGTCGAGACATAATCTTGGTCAGAGGGACAATTCTCATAATTGTCGATGTCAGTCTCAATCTGTCAAAAATACCTCTAAAATCCCTACATTTTTGACAAGTTTTCGACATTGATTGTCGCTGAAATGAGATTGCGACTTGAATTTGGATTGTTTTTTTAACTTCCGACGCAAAGACGACGGGGTGTTATAATAGCTCCCGAACGGATGAACCGATTTTAATATTTTTTTTAATGTTTGACTGGTGAATTTGTCGGGAGTGTGAGCTATGTTTGATGAAAATCGGTTTAAGATGGCCGCCTCCACAAAATGGCGGTTTACATATTTTTTCACAACTCCCTCAATATGGGTATCAAATGAAAGGGCTTGACTAGTAGAATACTATACACTATAATAAATTTCAAATCCAAGATGGCCGCCACCACAAAATGGCTAATTTCATTTTTTTTTCACACCTCCCTCAATATGGGTATCAAATGAAAGGGCTTGACTAGTAGAATACTATACACTATGACAAATTTCAAATCCAAGATGGCCACCACCACAAAATGGCGAATTACAAAAAACCTGACTAAACACCAAGTTACCTGAATCTTAAAACGCAATAAAATAAAAGAAATGAAATAATAAGGAGTCGCTACAAAAAACATGAAATAAAAAATTTAATTAAAAATTTAAAAAACCCCCGACTTAAAATAATAATAAAAATAGTACGAATGTAAAAGGCCTAAAAATTTCATACTTACGTAGGGTCATAATTTCAAGGTTGTTTTTGTCTCTTTATAGGGTTTCACGTTTATACATTTTTTTGTTCTATTTGTGGCTAATATTTCAATAGTTTTTTTTAAATTGTTTTAGGCTTTTTACATTCGTACTATTTTTATTTTTATTTTGTGTCGGGGGTTTTTTAACTACGACAATTGGCCTTCAGATCTCTTGGCCAGTTTATCAATATGGATCGAAGCTTCACAATTTTCGCCTCTAAATACATTTACATAGCTAACATCTTTCCGGTACATAAGACCTAAAATACGAAGGCGTTTATTAAAACGTAATAAGTTAAAATGAAGGGGATTCTCTGCCTGCCCAGAGTAATATAACAGCTGGCGGCGATCCAAATTGCAACCCTCAAGTGCCTCCACTTTAATACCCACAAAACTTTATGGAAATGAAAGAAAACCCTATGTTGGACGGATCAAATAGATCGGTTGAAATTCAAGTGAGTTAGTTTGTTGAATTATGTTTTAAGGTGGAAAGCGCCGTAATTATTTCATGAAATATCAATCAACGGGATTATATGAACTTAGCGGGTTGTATTGATGTTTTTAATTATTATAATTCTGTAAAGTCATATTTATTACGGTCGCGAATTATATTTAAATCAACATACAACTGACACTGACCTGCAAAATGCAAAAAACCTAAGAAAATTTAAATCTCGCGGGCTACCTAGCGCATCCCCCTTAATTTTTGTACTTAAGTGGAATTGGGAACAGAATATGGTGCAGAGGTGGGATGTCACAAATTGACATTGAAGTACCTTTCGGTCGTTTATCAAGTTTTTTCATCAATTTAGACGAAAAATGTCCACTGTGGGATCAATGATTCCCCAAATAACCTCTAATTTTCGCGATCGTCACCGGTCGCTGGTCAACCGTGTTTTGTAATTCGATGTATAATCATTGTTTATATATAGTTCTAACTCAAAAAAAAAAAAAAAAAAATTAAAATACCCCCGACAGCGTGAAACCCTATAAAAAGAAAAAAATAATCTTGAAATTATGACCCTACGTAAGTACGTATGAAATTTTTTGATTAAATATTGTCCTGTCGGGGGACCGCTACTATTTTAAACTTTAACAGAACGTTTGGCTAATAATTAGATAATTCTTAAAAAGATATATTCTTGTCATAACTCATTTTCTGTTGCTTATCTCATCCTATTAAGTATGCACCATTTAGGAATAGCCTGAGGAATCGCTGATTATTGCTGTATCATGCTACATAATTTCATTCTACCTACAAGTACATTTTTAATTTTAAAATTTAAATTCTTAACGTTTTTAACAGTAACATTACCATTGATTTTGACTGTTTTCTTTTTGCTCAAGCTTGCTTAATATGTAAACTCCGTTCTGGTCACTACTACCACGTCAATACTACTACAATTGGATGGGCATCTCTTCCTCGTTGTCGTCGGAGGTACCCCAGCATGGAAGTTATCAAGCCGAGTTCTAATCAGCTGGAACGGTGGTTTCCAAGTTTTTGTTTTCACTTCCACTCTAAGCCTTCGTCGGCATCAGCTCCGTGTCCGGCTACCTACGGACCGAGGGGATCCACGTCACTTCGCCACCGGCGTGCCGAGCAAGTCGGTTGGCTGTGCCGTTAAATGCCCGTGTGACGTCACCGTACAGCTCAGCACCGAACTTCGGCCAACTTCCATCTGCGGCCAGCGGCGGGAATTCGCCTGCAACACAGGGGAGTACCTATCACTGCAGAAGTGACAACAGTCAATTGTAACCCACGACCCACAAATCTTTGTGTGCCTCCGACTGGCTTTATTTCTAATATAGTTTTAAAGGTACACCCCCGTTTTTTTATTCTGTCATCTTTTGCTAGGTGGGAATCAACGGGTGGAGGCTACATCGAATAGCCCCTAAACTGCGCCTTGTCTAGTTTTTATATTACTGTTACCTAGTCATAATTTATATACCTACATAGATTTTATAACATAAGTACCATGTATTGTAATCCTCTGTAATCCCCGAAGGACGATGTACACCCACTCTTTGCCAGTTATGTTATAGTCCCATGTAATAGGGGTTGAACCTATTGACATCAATCGTGCACAAATCCAGAGAGGTTGCCAAGACGATTTTTTGATTTAGGTATCCGTTTGCGAGATATTCAACTTTAAAGCGTATTTTTTTGTCAAAACAGGGCGCCAAAAAAAAACTAAACAGATAGATGTACAGACGCCAGCAGGTCATGCTACCCGGAAGTGTCAAATTTTCCCAATCAACTTTGAACCTTAATGCTTTAGCAATAAAGTTGAAAATCTATTGAATAAATTTGACAGATTGTAGTAGCTTGATGTGCTGGCGTCTGTACAAAAATAACGAAATAAGAAGTAATAAAATCATAACAATTATACAAGGTGTCGTTTTGCATCCTCGACAAATTCAAGGCGGCAACTATGCTATTGATTCTCGACACGAATCAATAATAAAATAAGTAGGTTTTTTTTATTATCATTTTCGGAAATCGGCATGTGTGGAAGACGCATTTCAAAACGCGGCCTGTGTGAGACCGCACTGTTACTGCCCTTTTACACACACATAAAAACGCGGCCGCTGATACGATACCAGCACGCGATTCTGTTCTTTGAAAGTTGTGTATTCTGAAATACTGTCAAACTTAAATGACTAAAAAAACAAGTATGTATTCATTATTTACCAGGGATCGTAATTTTATTTGATTATTTATGTCTTCCATATCAGCCTCCTGAAATTTGACGAGGATGCAAAACAACAGCTTGTATATTGGATACGATTTTATTTCAATTTTATTTTTCTAAAGAGGGTAAATAAAATTAGGGGCTTCAAAAAGGTTACAACGGCACTCGATAGATGGCGTTGTGCATTTTTTTCAAATTTCTGAATCGCGTTATGGTTTCGTTACAATACAGGCTATATAAGTAAAGTAGAATTTTATTTAAAACATACAAGTTTCTGTATGCGAGCGCCATCTATTTAGAGTTTACGTTTGAGAATACATTCATTCCAACTACGGAACAGACGTGTCTACGTGTCAGACCACGCACAATGAAGGGTCTTTGTGCGTGGTCCGACACTTGGCCGGTTTTTTTTAAATAACTTTAATCGGATTAAAAAACAATAACTATTTGGGTATCAAATTAAAATTAACTTTGGAAATCTAATTTTTTTAAACATCTATCTGTGTTTATTTTATTTAAAAAGGTCATTAAAACATTTGGCAATTTGAATAAATAGTGCCTATTCTTGGTATAATTTAATTTTGAGTACCCTTAAATAATCATTTATATAATAATTATCTACCATGTATTCATTTTGGTGTTTATTTATAAACGTTGCGTAAAGTTTAGAGACATTTAAACGTCAAAAATATATAGTTAAACAGTCGCTAATCATTACTTAACCTTAAGTAACGTTTATAAATAAAGTAGAAACTATATAAGTATGAAAATCGCTGACCTTTAATTTTAATTTCAATTTAATCAATAATAAAAATAATAATAAGGGCTTGATTCAGAAAGCGGTACTTCTGGACACGGCTCGCATTGTCAGGAAGTTCCTCTCTCTGGAGCCCTGACCGTCGGTAGCTTGGACCCTGTTCCCGATACCCGTGGGCTACTATGTTTTATATTTTTAAATGTTTTTTTTATCCTTTTGTTTATAAAAATATTTAAAAATGTAATTTGTAAGTATTTAAATGAAATAAAGGAGATAATTATAAAAATGTTTATTTCAATTAACATAGTTGGTTTGCATTATATGGTTTGGAGACTCCTTTAAACAAGGAAATGCTTGTGTTAGGAGACCCCGCTCTTCCTTTTCATTGTCCAAAAAATATATAGAATTGAAAAACATTTATTTAGAAAAGACCATGCAAGTAGATTTAAACAATAAACAAAAAGGAAAAATAAGCGCGATTGAGTGAAGTGTAGTGTAGTGAGAGGTGTGTGTGTGTGAGTGTATGAGGGTGAGAGAAGGTGTACAGTGATGCAATTCGATTTGATTAATTTAAGTATTGTGGTTAACCCTGCGACAGTGTCTTGGGATCGGAAGAATTAGTCACAGCCTCTTTCATTAACCGTAAACCCGTAAACACTGCGGAATGAATTGCAGTCCGGAATTGAGTAGAGATTAGTCTGTAAGTAATCGTTTTTAGCGATAAGTTCACCCATTGCTTTATTTTTTAAAAGGTTGCCCCACACTAGGAATTTCTCCTGTATCGTGGATGCGTTTACAAACATTTAAACTCACATACACAAACAGCCAGACCTGGAACAACTACTTGTAGGCCATACAAATATTTGTTCCGTGCGGGAATCGAACCCGCGACACGCAGCGCAGCAGTCAATCGCTTAACCACTGCGCCAACCGTGCCGTCTAAGTATTGTGTCAGCCTAAGTAATTTTTGCGTTATACTATAAAGAGTATTCTATTGAATCGTTGACACCATGGACTCAACTTCATCATAGCTTTTAGTCTTAAGCCAATCTAATACCTTCTTTTTACAATCATACAGCTTCAGAGAGTATATGCTTAATTCTTTGTTAATCAGGTTGTATAGATGGAATGATTGCCGCACATACTGGGGGCCTACTCCGGTGTGCAAAGTGCGAATGTTCGGATCGGACCGACACATGGCCGAACCGAATATTATTGAAAAATGCGAAAAAAGTTCGGATCGGCTCAGTTGGGTCGGGACCATAGTCAATATTCGAAAGAGTGTAGGAGTGTAGGATCGGAACCGACCGAACCAAATAGTAACTTTGTAGCAGGAAACGGCCGAACATTCGGCCGATACTACTTCGGAGTAGACCCCCTGTCTTTTAGCAAAAGTAGATCTTACTGTGACGGTTGGAGCGACTGCGTGTTTCCTTCATCTATTGCCCAATGAGGTTTCATACGGCCTACCGTATGAAACCTCATTGGGCAATAGATGAAGGACAAACACAAATCTAATTCTAAAAATGAGTTGGAGGATATAAAGCTTTCTTACAGAAAGAAGGTCAGAAGATAGGTAAAGGTTTTGAGTAGGGAATCTGAAGGGTTTGAAGAGCATAACCTTAAGGAGAGATCTCTGAGCCCTCTCTAGTTCTAAAAATTTAATCTTACTGGTCCCACCCCAGCATGTCAAACAGTGCGTGAGAATTTATTGGGCCAGAGAGACGTAAACTAGCTTAAGAAGATTTTTTATAGCTACGTGTCGGACAGTTTTAAATGTCCAAATCATTATCCTAACCCTTTTCATGAGATCCTCACGCCTCAGCCGCCGAGGGAGACGCTCCGGGCGTCGGGAGCCCCATGACGACTCCCGGCCACCGTAGGCGCGGGCCTGCGGACGGAGAGCAATGGGTAGCTCTCCGTCCGATCAGGACCAGGCCCGTGCCGGACGGCGCGTATGTGTTCCACGTGCGCCTCAAAGAGATGTCAGCGTAGTTGACGGGGCCCGACAGGGCCGAAGCCTGCCGGGGTAGCGGGATCGTCCGAAAGGGTTACCGCTGCCCTGGTACATAAAGGGCTAAGGAAGGAACATGGGTGGGTTTTAGTCAGTAAGAGTCTGACACTCCCTTCTGCTCCACCCAGAGCGGGAGGGGGTCATTTGATGATTTCTCATCCTCAAAAAAAAAAAAACCCTTTTCATGAGCAGTTCAGAATGCATGTGCCATGACAGTCGCTGTTCATCATTACACCCAAGTATTTAGTTTGTTGTAACCTGCCTATTGTGACACAAGAGCAACCGTGATCTAAGGGGTTCGAACAGTTATAAATCTTTAATTGGAATTCAGGTGTGGTTATACCACACACAACCATCACCTTGGTAAAACAAATGTAATTAGATTTAGAAGCATTTAATTATTTGGATCATATTTCAATCAAGTTTGTAATAATCATGTCGTAAAATCACTCCAAGAGAATCCAATTTGTAACAGAGCTTTCTCAAGTCTCATCAGACACGACGGAAGAAGTATAAAGACCTTTAAAGTTCTCCTCTCTCATTAAACACATCCGATTACCCAATTTTAACAAACACCATTATTTCCACGAGTAAATCCAGCAATAAAATCTAATCCTGAACTCATATTTTCATTTCAATTTCAGCCCATTGATGCAAAACGTTTCTCGATCACTTTGATGGAAATGATTTTCATTAAAACCCAAGACATGCCCGGAATGTTTATTGAAGAACCCCTTGTTTATTCGATTCCAATTTGTGTTCTTTCGTAAAGTTGATGGGATATTTTCAGTGATTCTCAAATATTGCAATATGTCGGCAAGGCATGCTCCTGTGTACTCGAAAGCAGCTTACGATGGAATGTAATAACCGAGATAGGAACGTTTTCGCGAACATAATGCGTACAATTTGAAATCGCGAAATGCCTCCGCGAGCAATTCGCAAAATATTCTTTACCGTCGTGAAAAAATATAACGGATTTTTTATTATCTTCCTTCGTATTTCGTAATCGCTGCCGAAAGGTACTTAGCTGATGTTCGTATTCTCTTGAACCTCTTATCATCTAAGTGCTGTATGTTGTGTAAACATTCTTGGATTTTACCGAAAAATTAATAGGTACCTGAAGATGTTTAGATAATTTCCTTTTGATGTTTCTCCAAGGCCAGTTTTTTATATTAATTCAGAGGAGAATGTTACCCCATAAACTAATTACTTAACTGCCTAATACTTTCTGTGTGAATTCAGAATTTCAGAACGGGATGCTCATTTTCAGTAAACAACTTGAATGCCGCAGGTTGAAAAGCATGAATGATATTTATGCAAACACAGTTGCTAAAAAATGCCCGACCACTGTCCAACTCCCGCATTCAACGTTCTTTTGACGTAATAAAATGCCCGCATTTCTCGTCCGAATTCAAAAATGACATAGAATCCGCGGCGCGCTGAATATCCCGGGTATTCGTTACGAGACCTCTTCATTCAATGCAGGTTTATTCTATCTTGTATAAGGTACACCGTATTTTATACAACCCCCATTTTAATGAGGTTTCCACCGCATAAGTTCCCTTTTAATTACAGCTGTCTGAAAGACTTTAAAAATAAAATAACCGTAAAATTGTGTAGCGTCGATTCAAAAGTCACGGATTTTTCAATCTCGAAAATGTATTTTTTTTTGGCTTTTGCGTGTTGTAATTTTGATGTTTTCTCTTTTAAGTGTCTATATCTTTTTCATTTTTTAAATGAAGGGCTTTTGTTATGTTTTCTTTATTTACTTAGCTGCAACTTAATTCATATTAGAGAGGTTTTCGAAAGAAGTTATCAATAAAGGGTGTCAGCGACATCGACGCGCAAATTAAAGTTTTTCGTCGGTTATTAAAAAAAACAAGTATTTCGTACATTTTGACTGTGTAGGTATTGCACTTTTGTATAAAACAGTTTTATTTTTTTTATAAATACAAAGGGGGTCTAGAATCATGTGCTAAATTCATGGTAACAATTTGCACGTCGTTGTCCCTGACACCCTGTATAATAAAATTGAAATGCTGTTCGTTGGTAAGCGCATCACTTAAGAACGGCTAGACCGATTTGTCTATTTTTTGTTTTAAAATGTTTGTAATAGTCCGACTCAGGTTCTTACTAATAGGAAAAAGAAGAAAGCTGCCCATTGTATATTTTGTAGTGTGTCATGTATTTTTTGTGCTATGTATTTTTGTGGTGTACAATAAAGTGTATATAAATAAATAATACATAAATAAAAATATAAAAATTGCCGGGAAGATTGGAAAATTCTGGAAAAGTGAAAGTACATTTTTATGGGAATTTTGTATGAATTATTGTTTGAAACGTCTGACGAGTTAACTAGTCTGTTTATATTTTTAAGTACAAATGTAATTATTAAATATAATGTCTATAATAATTTCACAATCAAACGCCAAATATGAAACCTAGCCTAACCTAGATGTACGTGACGTTATGCAAAAGGCGTGATAGAAATATCCCATCTGCAAAAAGTCGCACATGAGTACATATGTACCTGCTGATAATGCAATATTTTATTATGAGTGAGTAGCTACAGAAAACCGTGCAATAACGCCAACAATCCAAAACCGAGCCACCTTCACAAAAGGTCATTTTTCTACAAAGAATAGCAAAAATAAATGAAAGGCGACAATTTCCTTCAAAGTGAACGAAGTTCAAAGAGGCTGACGTATTTTACACGACTCCCCGAAAAAGGGGTGTTATCCTTCTTCGGGGAGTCGTGTAAAATACTGTTTTCAGGATTCATGTATTTTATTTTACAGCAATTTTAAGTACACTATAAAGTGTCTGTTACTATTTTTTTTTCTTTTTTAACTTTTTATTGAAAATTCATTATATTTACATAATTTAAAAAGCTAACAGTCTTAAAATAATATTAATAATATGCACAAGTACATAAAAAGGAGGGGAAATAATCAAATGGCATCAAAAAACATATGTTACTCAAGTTTCTTTAAAAATCTACTCTAGATATTGAAAATAAATATAAAATTCGACGAAAAATCACGAATGTTTGTTAAACATTCATGAATTTACAACAAATTTAGTTTTATGTTGCCCAACATCAGGCTTTAATTGGAGTACAGCAGTGCCATTCTGTAACCATCACACCGTGAAAACTTAGGTGAAGTAAGCGTGGAGTGAGCTGTCATTCCAAATAATGCTAGGGATTGACACTACTGAAAACTCACATCAAGCTCACTACACTTGAGTTTTCACGGTGAGATTTTTACAGAATCGACCGGCTGAAAATGTTCGACGGACGTGTATGTGAAACAATAATAAAAAAGAGTGAGTGTACGTTCTTTTTTATTTCACGTTGATTGGGGAAACAAAAAGGAGACTCGACATTTCCTAGATTTGATGGCTCCTGCAACTGCACGGACAGACAGAAAACTGTATTTTACACAAAAATAGCTGGAAAACTTGTTCCTTTTTAAATGAACTTGTTTTCAATCAAAGAATTTTTAAAGATTGTCTGGGAGAAAATGCCTCACAGCATAGGTAATGCCTCTGCTTTGTGAAGCTACAACCATTGCTCATAAAGTATAAACAGATACCTTCTAGAATACCTTCTAGGATTGGCTTTGTGGTTACAATTTTTATAATGCTCTTCAATTTTTCAAATTGCATTGACTACAGCTTAGCTTTCTCTTCAATCTATATAAATAAATGAAATATAAGTGTATATTTATAATGTCAAAATAAAGCTTTTTACTAACTGCATATGAAAGTATATACGATACTAATAACAAAAAAACAATTTTAATAGTTTTTGTATTTCGGTTTGTCTGTTTGTTCCGACTAATCTCCGAAACGGCTGGACGGATTTTGACGAGATTTTCACTGGCTGGCAGATAGCTGATGTTATAAGAGAGTAACTTAGGCTCCACGCAAAAAAAAATAACTTAACTAAATAAATATAATTTGCAAAATAAATATCTTATCCCATGCTTGCGGGCGAAGCCGCGAGCCGAAGCTAGTGTTGTAGTGCTAGTGTAAATATAAATCACCCACCTTAAACACCACGAACTTTAAACTCCACAGATAAATTAACCTACTAGCGAAATAACTATGTTTCCTAGAATAAAATATGTGATGTTAAAACGTGTAATTCATACATATTCAACAGAAACCTTTCACATGTTGATACAGAACTTTATGTGATAATAAACTTTTGTTCGTTTTATTTTATTCAACTGCATAAACGGAATTCAGCTGAATTCGTTGTAACAGGTAAAAATGTTTCAGTAATTCTTTAGCTTCATTGATGTACAGATGCCAGCAGGCCAAGCTACCCGTAACTGTCATTTTTTTCCAATCAACCTTGAACCTTAATACTTTAGCGATAAAGTTCAAAATCTATTAAATAAATTTGACAGATTGTAGTAGCTTGATGTGCGGCGTCTTTACCTGCATTCATAAACAGATTAACTATCGATAGTATAATTGTATTGGTCTCCTGGTCTATTGATCTACCAACCCGTACTGGGTCCGTGTGGTGGATTACGGCCCATTTCATTTCACAAAGAGGAGGCCTGTGTCTCGGCAGTGGGAACGTTACAAGCTGATTATGCTATTGGTCTCCTATACACTCCCTGCCTACATAAGCTAGAAGTATGTCGGAGGGCAGACGCAGAGACCTTGTAGCTGTAATTTTGTGAATTAATCTTTTACTGTAGTTGTAATTATTATTGTTGTTGTTGTCATTTTGTGCGATTACACTTTGGGTGGTAATCAGAGGGGGTGTATTCTCGTTCTTTTAAGAACGTTTGCATTCTAATCTTAGTTTAAATCTGTCAAAAATACCTCTAATTTATCGACATTTTTTACCAGTTTTTGACATCCATTGTCGCGGAGGTGAGATTGTTACTTGATTTTGAACGTGATTATTGTAATTGGCCGAAACCGTAGAAATGTAAAAAAAATATTTCTTATATCTATGGTCGAAACTTATAAAATGAATATGGTGATATACTATGATTGTTACTTGTTGTAATTGCGAATTGTGAATTGTGAATAAATAAATAGTATATATTTCAATCTACATTGTCAGTGACCTAAAATTATTAGCAGAAGAATATCGATTCGAATCGTAAAGTTATTTTGGAAGGATAAGTTATAATTGTCGGTTCTTAAATAATAAACAATGGAGGAAAATCTGGCGCATATTTCCAATAATTCCAGGGCAACAATAAATCCTTGACAATCACGCCAAAAAAATGTGGCTTTTTGTATCCTACCCTCTCAAATTACCTACCAAACTTGATTTATAGACTGAACATAATATTTCTGTATTAATAACATCAAATAAATTGTACAAGCGACATGGGAGCGTAGTTTATTTATTGCTTCGCCATAACGGAGCAAGTTGCCCCATAAATCGAAAGTCCCTTAACATCATGGACACTTTGTGCATCCCGTCTGTGTAGGAACTTTTTAACAAGCTCACTAAGAATTTTTATGGGCTGGCAAACCGTAAATGTATTCATGCCTTTATACTTTAACTGTACGTGACTTTTGGGAAGTTTTGAAATGAATGCGGAGGAACGGTAATGTTGTTACGTTACTGCGGTAATGGACGGCTGAACGCAAAGATATGGCGTACGCAAAGATTTAAAGGCTCTCCCCCACAGGCGCATTATTATCGGTCGGTAACATCGGATGCGTTAATGCGATAATTCATCCCGATTCCTTGCCACACAGCTGAGTTTTTATCGTCCGACATTTCTAACGTATGCGGGTAGCTTACTCTACAGGCCCCCCGCCCGCACTACACATTACTACGTTATTAACGCAGGGGTGTGTAAGATTGTATGCGTCTTAATACAAAATGTTCCAAGAACTCATATTGGAAAATCGCAGCAAGGAGGAATGCAAGCGTCCTACTTCTATTGCGTCGTTATTATCACAGCAGTGTGTAACTTCGCGGCCGTCCTAATACACACACAGATATCGCAATAACGCAACCGATTATATCGACTGCTAATAACGAGCCTGTGGTGGAGAGCCTTAAATCGTTAGATTCGCCTTACCGCGACAAAAGATGGTTGCGTTTCCGTTTCGTTTTGACACCTTGACCACTTGATTGTTATGGAAACGCTATTTAATAATGTGTAAGCTCACTCACATAAACTAACTAAGTAAATTGCTGGCAAATCTAGCGATTTAAATCTTCGGGTGTATGCAGATGAATCAAAGCGATAGTTGTGGTGGTGGCGGCGACCTGAAGAAAACAAATGAGGTTGTTTCAACAGAAGGCACGTCAATGTCCCCGCTGCTGGGACACAAGCCTCCTCTCTTCGAGAGAGACTGGGCTGTAATCCACCGCGTGGGCCGCCAGTGCGGGATGTGTTAATAACAAAACATTACGCCTGTAATCCCTGAAGGATTATGCAGAAGTGTAGGTACCTTTAGTACACCCACATTTTGCCCCTTTTCGATTTTTTTTTAATTACTATTAATAAAAGTGACGCGAGATTCGGATACTGACCGCCGAAGTGAACTGAACAGACGTGCCCTGTCTCTAGTCTCAGTTGGCGCCATGTGCGCAACGTATGGAACGGTTAACGTTGAGTTTGAATGTCGCATATAAAATTGGAACGGTATTTCGTGTGTTGTTCTTGTGTGTGCAAATTAAAACACCTTAAAAGGGTGGTAAAGTGGCATACGTGCGATGATGATCTCCTGATCTTCAGCCCGAGGCCTAGGCTCTTCGGCTTTCCGGCCGAGGACCCTGGTGACGACGAGCGACTCTGAGGGCCCTTTGCGGACCAATCTGGTGAGATCTTTCCGTTTATTTCAGGGATCTCCATTGGGAGCCGATCCGATTGTTTTAATTTGTTAATTTGGACTTTTGAAGCCACGCGCGAATTTAATTTCATTTTAAGCCATAGCTGAGTTTTAGAAAAAAGTTTTTATACTATATATAGGAGAGAAGGATAAACTAATACGCTTTATTTTTCTAGCCTAAAATACGGTACCACTCTAGATTTCCTACTTCACGCCGTTCTTATTTTAACATTGTTTAACAATTA
This sequence comes from Apamea epomidion, assembly GCA_947507525.1. Taxonomy (NCBI): domain Eukaryota; kingdom Metazoa; phylum Arthropoda; class Insecta; order Lepidoptera; family Noctuidae; genus Apamea; species Apamea epomidion. The sequence continues at coordinate 14,797,329 of OX382238.1, forward strand.
CCAAAATTGTCTTAAATAAGTTATCAACTTCTTAACTTATTAATCAAGTTTGTGTACCCACGCGCACCCTATGACACCCGCAGTGGAACAAAAAAGAAAACAAAAACCACCCCAAACTCTTAAGTTTGCATAACAAGGTATATTTCTAAAGATCAACAAAGAGCGAAGCTCATAAATTTCAGACAGTACGCTCTCTCTATTGTTCTAAAGCTGCACATGTGTCGGAAAGGTCGCGAAGGAGACAACAATAGTGGCCAATGATTTCAACTATAAACAATGCTGTTATGCCGCCCTCAATAGCAAATTCACCAAAACAAAATACCAAGATTGCATAACAAAAAGCTAAAAAATATAGGAATCAACTCAACGGACGAAAACATCGAAATACCCTGGAATACCATAACGGAAGCATTAAAAGCGGCTGCCCTGGAAACACTAATTCTTCAGCTAGTTATCTCCAGAGATCATCGACTAGCTCTTGCTAACCTACAAAAGGCTAAATTCTTACAAAACAGACAACCAGATAATCCAAATAGGCATAACCGCGTAAAAGAATGTCAGGCAACACTTCAAAAGGTTAAATATCATGAGAAACAAAAAGCATGCAGGGCCTGCCTCAGCGGACTGGGGAAAAACTACCCTGCATGCAGATGCTGTACTTTTTTACAGGAGAATCCAACTTCAACCAAAACGTCGAAAAAGATCTACTTATATACCGATGACCAAATGGCAGCAAATTAAAAAAAAACCGAGGGCCGTCGTATACCAACAGTTAATATAAAAAAGACGATAACCGAAGTACAATGTGATAGACCCACTTCAGATGACGTAATGGAAATCATCAAGAAAATGCGGAACGGGACAGCTGCCGGGACTGACCAAGTAGTCATCGAGCTTTACAAAGCGATGCCCCTAATATTACAGGAAGCCGTCACCAAACACATGAACAAAGCCTGGACACACAACGAAGCACCCGACACATGGCTGGAGACCGTGCAGGTGCCAATCCCAAAAAATAACAACCGTAGAGATGCGAATGACTATCGCCGCATATCGGTTTGCAATACGGATTACAGAATTTATGCCTCATACGTCCTAAAAAAACTAGATAATATAATAACGGAATTGGGCAACTACCAAGCGGCCTTTTTGAACAATAGATCAACAGACGACCACATCTTTACACTCAAAAGGGTTTTAGACGAGGAATGGCGTGCAGGCAAAAGAATTCATATACTCGCCCTCAACATAGAAAAAGCTTTTGACAACGTAGACCTCAATGCACTACGAATAATAGATATCATATTACAACGTACCAACAAATCATTAACTAACAGGATAATCAAGATATGCTGGAATGAACGAACATTCATCAAATGGTGTGGCCAGCAAAGATTTTTGGATGGATACGGCGGGACACAAAAACAAGATCATGATCGCTGCAAAACAGCAACATCTAACACAACATAACACAGCAGAGCAAGGACATACAAAAGAACCGAGAAAGCAGTAGAACCTCGCCAAAAGATTCACGGGTTAAGGTCGACCTGAAGCACCTGGCCGCGAAGTCTTTAAAAGATGCCCATCCATAGACAAATATCACCATTTTTATATATATATCAATATCAATATCACTCCACTAGTCCAATGCTTACTCTAGGATGCATATCCGGTAGGCTCTTAAATCCTACCCTTTCCTACAGGCACGTCTACCCTACAAAAACCGCGCACCCCGGTCTACTTCTATATCAAGAAGTAGACCGGGGTACGCGGTTTTTGGCAATGGTCGCTGTAGCACCATGAACTTGAGGCTACATGAGCTAGTGCGAATCTTGGGGTTCATTCGATAAGTCGAGTCCGGTCAAACCACGCTGGGATCGGTGCAATTCATTCATTCATTAATTCATTACTATTAATAAAAGTGACGCTGTGAATGGTTTACAAAAAAAATCGCGTTAAAAAAAATGTTGGCGTGAAAACGAGTTGCTTCAACACATAACACACACACACTTCCGACTTCACCCGTGTTTCAGACGGTACCGAGAGCTCCTGCGCTTACACACACATTCACAGCGTGTTTGTACATTTGGAAACCACGAGTGTAGCGCGCGTCGCTTCGTAAGATAAGAATAGTGCAGTGCTATTCTATAAAATTCACACCGTGAAATCTTAAGTGAAGTGAGTTGTCAATAGTATTAATACCTAGTATTAGACGCAATGACAGCTCACTCCAAACTCACTTCACTTAAATCATGGTGAGAGACTGGCTAAACAGACTCTATCAGTTAAAAGCAAGTTAAAAAAATAGCCAGCATTACATTTTAATACAAACGCTTCCTTAAAATCCTCTTTATTACCAAAATACAGTCACGCTTTAACTTTTCCTAATGAAAAATATGGCACGAAATAGCACAGTGGCGGAAGAACAAGCTTACTCAGAAACCGATATTGGCGTGGCGAGCTCAATAATCTTACTACGGAAGACTGCTAGTAGCGGACTAAGCGCTAAATCTACTGAAAATTTAACGTTTTACATGAGGTTATTATATTGAGTAGCAAAAAATTATATACCAGGTAGGAATTTTTCAAGTGTATGTGAATAGACAAATCTAACTGCATAAGAAAACGAGTAGTTTTCTTATGGTGTCTTTGGGCCGATTGAGGTGGAAACTACAAATAAATAATCTGATTATACTGTCATTACCGTACGCAAAATACGCGGTTGGACATGGAGTTGTGGACGCCAGTCCGTCATAATAATAATAATAAAACGTTTATTTCAGATACAATCCATAAAGCATAATAGTAATAAAATAGTCAGAGTACAAATATAAAAATTAACAAAATAAAATAATTCAATTAATAGCAGGTAAAATAGAAATAAATAAATAAATATTCCACAACTATCACACAACGCCATCTAGTCCCAAGCTAAGCAGAGCTTGTGTTATGGGTACTAGACAACTGATAAACATACTTATATATTTCTAAATACATAAATATTATAGATAAATTACACCCAGACACAGAACAAATGATCGTGCTCATTACACAAACATTTGTCCTGGGTGGGAATCGAACCCACGACCTCCGGCATAGCAGTCAGGGTCACTAACCACTAGACCAACAGGCCTGTCAAAAGAAATGAAGATACATAACAATTATATAGATTAAATTAAATATTCAATGTCAATATTAGATATTATTATGTCAAGCAATCAATTAAATTAGAAATACATAATACATTACAGTAAAATAAAATAATATGTCGGCCCTGTCCAGTAGATATCATATATAATAGATACATATCCATATATATGATACGGACAGTCTGTGCGGGAACTCTACCGTTTTTTTAAAAAAAATTTTTTTTATCAGATCGTCTATTTATTTTTTATTTACCCATTCTTGGGTGTAAATGACAAAAAAGGGTTAATCATTTTATTTACATCGTGTGTTTAAAAGCCCTAATACCTAAAACTTAAGGTCTTAGGCTAGCCGCACACACACAATAATATTGTAAATGATTGACAAAAATATTGATCAGTATATGGTCCCGCATACTACGGGCCACACGCACACAATATTATTGACAATATAGTATTTTATTGACCATATTATTGCGTGTGTGCGGCTAGCCTTAAGCTTTACCAAAAGCTTAAGACCCAAATAGCTATGTTTTTATTTAAACTCAAAAGTATATACTTTAACAGAAAACCAAGTTATTGAAATAAAATTTCAAAAGTTGTGAACTAATTTTATCCAGTATTACTACTTTAGGTTTTCGCGAGTTTCTTGCAAAGTACTTAAATAGCAACTACACCTGTAAGTTTCTTAGTACTGTACTTGACTGCAGACTTAATTAAGTTCCAGTAAGTTTAGCTTTTCTCAAGAATACTATGCATTATTTGTTTTTGCTAAGTGATGTTAGTTAATTTTGACGGTTTGACTAAAGGTGGGCTTAGACCACATTCCCTTCCTTCGGTTTAAATAGTTTTATTTCCAATAAGACAATCGTCACTTAGCAAAAGTATTTTTTTTTTTTTTTGTAAACTTTGCTCCAAACTAGGGATTACTCCTGTATCGTGGGTGCGTTCACAAACATTTAAACTCACATACACAAACAGCCAGACCCGGAACAACTACCTGTAGGCAATACAAATATTAGTTCCGTGCGGGAATCGAACCCGCTACACGCAGCGCAGCAGTCGATCGCTCAGCCACTGCGCCAACCATGCCGCATAATCAGCCTATACTGTTCCCACTGCTGGGACACAGGCCTCCTCTCTGTGTAAGGGAGTGGGCCCAGTGCGGGTTTGTAGATATCACATGTCTTCGAATTTTTGGTTCTAAGACATGCCAGTTTCCTCACGATGTTTTCCTTTACCGTTTTGAGAGCAGTGGTAATGAATTTATTTACAAACATTAAAGCACCTGCTTGGATTCAAACCCACGACCTTCATCTCGGGCCGCCACTGCTCTCCATTCCTTCGGTTTAAAGAGCTTTATTCCCATTCAGACAATCGTCACTTAGATGAGAACAATATAAAATATTAGTACTATTACATGCCTTCTCTGTCAAGTTATGATTGTATATATTCTCGTGAATTACGAGAATATATACAATTACTTAGTTATATACAATTGTTTAGTTTTTAAGTGAATTGTTTTTTTTTATTCTATGTATTATTTTTTGTCTCCTCTGCTCTATCACACGCTGTCTACATCTCTGTATCTATTGTCCTATCTCAGGTATGCTGGAAGAGATTTCTTATGAAATAAGCATCACCTCTGTGCCTATTTTTCTGTTCTGTTTTTCATTGTCTGTTTATATATGTGTGTACATAAATGGTAAATAAATAAATACAAACAGGGAAATATTTTTTTAATTCTATTGTAGTTCTGTCTGTACTAAAATATCAAGAATATCGAGCTAAAAATGCTCTTCGGCATTTATAACATTCAAAAAATTGGCAATATCCTTATGTAACTGCTTGTGTATTCTGTAAAAATCTCACCGTGAAATCACAGGTGAAGTAAGCTTGAAGTGGATCGTCAATAGTGCCCATCCCTAGCATCAGATGGAATGACAGCTCACTTCACCTAAGTTTTCACGGTGAGCTTCTTATAGAATAAACCGGTCTGATCTCTTTAGAGATAAGAATGAAAAGTTCACATGTCAATCAAATCTCATTATCACAGTGAGGAAGTTTATTAATACGTCTTCTTCTTCAGCCAGTGTGGTCCCATGTTATTATGACTCATCGTTTTTCTCTTTCATTCTCCCGTTTCCGTTTCTCCCTTATATCTTTAGCTTGACCCGAAATGAAAGAGATCGAATTTGGCAACATGAAGCAGTTGCCTTTGAACTTTTTGAGGACTTTTCGGGAACGATTTTCATTATTACACTTTTTTATAATTACGTTTCAAAAACAATCTACCCCTTGAAAATACTTTCTTGTAAAACAATATTTCTCGAATTCAATGTAACTTAATGCTGGGAAATGATTACTGGGCCCTTTGCTTGTTTTAAAAGGGTTAGCAACAAGAGGTAGGTAGGTACCTTTGTTTTATTGGGCGTCATCTTATTTAGGGTTTAGCACACGATATTTTCTTACAAAGACATAATTTGAGGACTTGGCCAAGGCCCGGAGCTAAGTTTTATCCTGAACAATTAACAGGGTGTCAGTTACCTAGGGAACCAATTTGTAGGTATAGTGGATCCAACCAACACAAAAGTGGAAAAATGAGTTTGGAATTTTCAGGAAGTTAAAGAGCTATTGAAATGATACATTTTAACCAAAGATTTTTAATTTCTAAGCTATTGAAATGATACATTTTAACCAAAGATTTTTTATTTCTCTTTTTGTTTTAGTATTTTATTTTTGAATGCGAGGCTTTTGGCTACTTTATATTTATTCCGGTATTTTTACAATGTGCGTCTTTTTTATACAGTTTTTTTTCAGGTAATCTATATTACCCCAACGCTGGGCAAAGGGCTCGCCTTTATTTTTCCACTTTGTGTTCGTGCTGTGCCTTTTCCGTCCACTCGGTTAGGAACGAGTCCAAATTGTCACGCCAAGATTTTGTTCAGAATAAACAAATGTTATTCTCCGTAAAAATGCATTTTAAACGGTTGATATTAAGGGAATAGGTAATAAGGGCTGGTACGGTTGTTATTAAAAATTTATACTTTAGCCCCGAGTTACGTCATTTTAAAGCGGCCGCTTAAAAATAATTTAAGCAGTCAAGTGTAACAGATTGTCTTAAACTCAAAATGAACTTCCGTAAAAATGTGTCACGGCTGGAATGAAGCAGAGATTGATCGATCTTCGTTTATATGTAATAGACATTGAAAACTCATAAATTCTTCCTCTCCGTATATTTTCTTATGACATAACGAAGAATAGGCGCGTTTTAGTGCAAATTGAGAACGGCGAATCAGTTTTGTGCTTATACCTCGAGCCTACCGTATTGAATGAGACTAAGGTAGAAAAAGCCATGATAAATTTGTAGTGTTACTAAAGGGTTCTCCCTATGACTTCCAGCTCTTTCGATCCAGGACTAAAGTGGCCCACTGGTCGTTTGTTTTGTCCAGCTTGTCTCGCCATCTTCTACAGGGTCTGCCATGACGCCTTCTAGCTGTGTCTAGCTGTGTGTGTGTGAGTTGCTAATTTAAAACAGATAAATTATAGAACATTATATGGCATGAAAAAAATTACTAGTCAAATTGTCTCTGTCCATCCGATTATAAAAAATAAATGAGAAATTGTCATACCAACACAATTGATATCATTAGTAGAATGTAGTTCATGACTATATGATGAAAAGATAAAATATTTAATATTTGCATAGTTATTAGGTAGTCAAACACAAAGTATTTAGTTCAAATAAACAGGCACCTTTGAATTGTCAAGGGTTCGGTCACTCAGAAAGATGAAGCTAGTTGCCCATTCCAAAGAGTAGTAGGTACCTATAGAAAGGAACGGGCTAGAAACACATTGCATCCTTATTTTAAACTTGCTGCGCTCCGCGGTTTCACCCGCATAAGTTGCGATTCCGTGGGAATATCGGGATAAAAAGTATCCTATATGTTAATCCTGGTTATAAACCACCTGTGTGCTAAATTTCATCCGAATCCGTTACGTAGTTTTTGCGTGAAAGAGTAACAAACTTCCATTCATCCATACAAACTTTCGCGTTTATAATATTACTAGCTGCGCCCAGCGGTTTCACCCGCATAAGTTTCGATCCTGTGGGAATATCGGGATAAAAAGTATCCTATATGTTAATCCTCATCAAACATCCATCCATCCATCCATCCATCCATCCATACAAACTTTCACGTTTATAATATTAGTAGGATTATAGTAGGATTTATGGCCTAGCAGAAAGTGACAGGCGATAAATTACCTATTATTAAACTATTTTTATTTCGTAACAACCCTATGCTTGGTCAAATTAAGTTAGCTAGTGAAACTCTGCGGCACAAATTAAATTAACAAATTTAGGAATTTCGCGTTCCTAAGTGAACTTAGGAACGCGAAATTCCCAAATTTTCCGATCTATACAAACTACTACAAACAGACACCAATCACTCAGACCATCCTTTGAAGTGCCGCAATTTACTTATTGCTAAACGAGTCCAGAACTCCACCTCCTTACTTAGTTCAGTATTCAGAGGACGTAGCTTTTCAGTTATTGCCTCACGAATGAGTTTTAATTTTAACTTTTTCGCTGATTCCCCTTTTAAGAGTTCTTGTTTAACAAGATCTTTCCTGCTCTTTTGTAGTCGCTTTTAACTTCAGCTTGTTTCAGGCGAACCAATTTTAACTTGCTTTAATTTGAAATGAATCGTATTTAGTTGCTAAACAGTTGGGTTGAATGTGAATGTAAATAGTGGAAAAGAGAATTCATCTAGAATTTTCATTTGCGTGTATTAATAAATGTAAATATCGTCTGCGTTATGTCTTCCTACTAGAATACCGACCCGCCCAGGGGGCCTACTCCGAAGTGCAAAGTGCGAATGTTCGGATCGGACCGACACATGGACGAACCGAATATTATTGAAAAATGCGAAAAAAGTTCGGATTGGTTGTTGGGTCGGGACCATAGTCAATATTCGAAAGAGTGTAAGAGTGTAGGATCGGAACCGACCGAACCAAATAGCAACTTAGTAGCAGGAAACGGCCGAACATTCGGCCGATACTACTTCTGAGTAGGCCCCCTGGCGCGTTTGTTACGACTTTACAAAACATTGAGTTTTCTTAATCATGTGTAAGTTTAATTTAAATAATAATAATCTTTATTTTTTTCTCTCTTCACAAAGGATCACATAGCTACAAACAGAGAGAAGAAATATAGGGTTTTGACTAAAATGCATAAAATATGATCCTTTGTGAGAGAATGGCGTCCATACTAGGATACCCTGTGTTACGGATCACCAGGCTCTCACCCCGAATTAAACCTAATTAACATTAACATTACATTACAACGGTTAATTTCAATGTATTAGACACATACAATTTCCGAAACTAATTTTCTACATGATGGTGAAACCGCATCAACATTAGTTTTGCAGTTTAAAAGAACACTGCGGTCACGTAGATAGGCACGGAAAGCGAGATAAATTGATAATATGAATAGATATAGAAGCTAACCTAAACCGTGATGAAAAAAGGTAAGGCGGGCGTTTTATAGGACTCCCAAACTCTCAAAAAATTTAATTATATGTCGGAGTTATTCGTTTATTCGGAACGCCAGCGCCATCTCGTGGTGCTAGACAGAATCTAGCCTGAGTTCGTGGAGGGGTACGAGAGCTACAGCTACAAGAACGGTGTGAGCAAAGCTCTCAGGATCATCGAAACATTGGACATCGTACGGACAACATGTGTTAGAAACTGTCTCGCGTTCCGTATCGTTGAGTTGTGGACCTACAGTGTGTGATTCGCTAGTAACACACTTGTTGGTGAATTGTAATCTGATTTGAAATGCAAACCGTTTTACTATTGCGCTATAACCAACACTACCCATAGTACGCCCACAGTAATTAAAATATGCCTGATGTTAAGGAGAGACATATACCTTCTCCGACATTTTTTTTTTTTATTGCAAATAATATTTATTACTTTTACAGTGTGTTAGTTTAATACATAAATATAAAACAATTTAAAATATAAAAAGCTTATTCGAAGTGGTCTCCATTGGGTGCAATACAGTCCTTTAAACGTTGAGGCCAGTTATCAATAGAAGCACGCATTCTTTCCATGGGAAAATTCTTTACTGCCAATCGTATGGATTGTTTTAGGGACTCCAAATTATCATGGCGTTGAGAACAAGCCGTACTCTCTAAAACTGACCATAAATCATAATCCAGCGGATTAAGATCGGGACTAGACGACGGCCAGTCTTCAGCTCTGATGAAGTCCGAAACGTTCACTTCCAACCAAGACTGCGTGGACCGAGCTTTATGACCCGGCGCCGAGTCTTGTTGGAATGTTATTTTAATTATCTTGTTATTGAACATGGTGTTGTTAAGGGGCTTAACTACCTTCTCAAGAATGGTATATTGATACACTTGTGCCGATGTTTAGATACCTTTTTCACAAAAATATGGCTCAGTCACTCCTTTATAGCTAACACCCCACCAAAACATCACTGAAGTCGGATAATGCCCACGTTGCACTCTATCGACTAATTGGGAAGCTTCCTTAGAGCTTTGAGCATAAATACTGTCATTTTGTTTGTTAAAATGTTGCTCAATTGTAAAGATTTTCTCATTCGTAAACAAAATTTTTCTGTGACCTCCCTTTGAGTACCGCTTCAGTAGTTGTTTCGATTTTACCACCCTATTCTTTTTTAAATTATCAGTTAAAAAATGAGCAGTGCGTCTCTTATAGACTGCAAGTCCTAAGTCATCTTTTAAAATACGTGACATGGTTCTGAGCGTTATCTTCATCTCCCGAGATAAAATCTTTTGCTTTCGGACAGGATTTCTTCGAATTCTTTCCCTTACTGCTTTGACCATCTTTTTCGTACGAACACTACGTGGACGGCCAGATCTTTTTCTATCACAAACAGAGGAGGTCTCATTGTACCTATTAATAGCCCGGTATACAAACATTTGACTAATACCAGGCGTATGGAAAGTTTAAAAAATTGCATTTGGCTCCATACCAACTTTGTGTAATGCAATCACAGCGATTCGGTTCTCTTTATCACCCCATTCCATTTTAATATCGCAAAATATTGTACAATGTATTGGGGCCAAAATTAGAAAACACAATGAACAATTGTATAAAAATGACAGATTCCAAATTCAAATGTAATATCTTTCTTGTTTTTAATTGTAACAGTATTTATGGCCAGACTGTGTATATTATCTATAGTTACACGCATTACATTACATAAATCATATTCATGATAAATCTGTATGAATGATAAATGAGTCAACAAAAACTTATGGTCATTTAATCCCGTACTTTATAAATATAATGGACGGTGGACTTTAAACGAGTAAAAAGTATGTAAGCTATAAACCGTAATTTGGCACAAATGGCGCGCCATTAACACGTGATACACACGGCCATTACGAGTGACAAACTGACAGCGAGAGCCAGTACATTTTTGAGAACATAATTTGTGACTGGATCAACTAAATTTTAATGTATGTACCTAAGTGCAGGAGATTTTAAAGTTCTGCTAAATTACATTATGTGCAGCTATGTGTAGGTCGACCGTCCTAAAGAATGTATTTCGGCCCCGGCGGCCAATCTCAACGGAGACTAGCCTTCGGCGCGGGAGATATTATAGTGCACAAGTGTGCGCGCAGACACGGGTGCACTCCCCATTCCCTCACTCTCATAGTCCAATGGGACGGCAATCCGTCACGACCGGAGAGAGATCAGGCGCAACACCAACGGCTTAACATGCTTTCCGAGGCACGGGGGTATCACACCACCGACTTCCAAACTCCGGGCTGTTGCCAAGAAATGCCTAATGGGAAAACTCAATAACACTTTGCCCGACCTGGGAATCGAACCCAGGACCCCACGCTCAGCAGGCGCGACTGCGCTTGCGACCATGAGACCAACGGGGCAGCTACGTGTAGCAGCGTAGCGTACGCTACGTTGCTACGGCGTAGCTGATGTCGTAACTAAAGTCTGTTCGAAATGTATCAGAAGGCCAATTCTCGCAATTTAAAACGTTCAAAATCTAGTCGCAGTCTCATCTCGGCGACAAACAAATGTCAAAAACTTGTCAAAATGTAGGGAAATTAGACGTATTTTTGACAGATTGAGACTGAGATCCGACTGTGAACGTTCTTAAAATTACGAGAATTGCCCCTATGATTGATGTGTAAATTCTTACGCAATCACTCGCTAAAGGAAGTAACACATTCGTCCGTATTTAGAAGGTTTTAACTTTACATCTCATAATTTTTTATAGCAATTACTGTTTGGATAACATAATATTGTAATTATTAACCCTAATTAACCGCCTTTATGCTTTTTGCATTTGCTGATTCATTTGTTTAAATTTTCATCAAATCGTTTTTTGACAGACCATATAAGTCAGCTACGAATGCCTACTACACTTTAAGAATGGATTCTAGTCTAAAAATGACCAAAAACTCTTTACTCTACTAGTATTTTGTTTTTCATCAGTCTTACTCAGCGCTTCCCCTCCACATTCATTATGCGCACGACCAAAGTATGGAACTCTTTGCCAGCGTATGTGTTCTCTATCACACACAGGAAAAGTTTTTAATCAGTCCGGACTTTTTTTGATGGTCTGTAACAATAATAATAGAATACATTTCCATTAATTGTTTAATACTTATATTTTTTGCCGAGTTGACATTAGAAAAAAATGGATATAATCTATTCGCAATAATATCAGGATTTATATCCTATCAAAATAGTGTATCCCCGTATGTATGTTTAAGTTTATTTTGTCAACATTTGCGTACTGGTTATTTTTTTGTGTAGCCTTCAATGCAATACTTAACAGGCATCTTCTGGGCATGTTCCATCCATAGTAGACTTCGTCCATCACTTTCCATCAAAAGAGATCGAGGTCAAAAGCAGGCCGATTTCCGAATAAAAAAAATATACAACTCCTTAATTATTGTAAAAGCAATCGTATGGGTGAACTCAGCCCATGGTAAAACTGTTTTCTAACCAAGTCGTGTGTACCACGAGCAAGCCACACAAACAGCAGCTGTCATTTACACAGCACTCGTTGTAGTATGTAAATACACTGCGAACTCCCTGATAGTAAACACTTTTCGAACAAACCTTTTTTAAATAAAACGTCCATTTTATTTAAGAGTTATTTTGCACACAGTCTCAAATCTTAGAATTTGGACTATGTTCTGGAAGCCCGCAGTAAAATGAATGTTTGTTTCCACTCAGTATGCATTGGTTTCTCGGAAATATACTTGAATTAAATAAATATTAACTAGCAGCTGAATCTAAAGCAAATAAAATAATACTGTAAGCTTATTCTATTGGACTGTATCTTCTACTTAAGCCAATATACTTATATACGTACGGAAGACCTGATATAATCGAATATACTGTTAAACCTCCAGTTACTCAAAGAAGACATGTCAATCGATTGCAACGTGAACATCCCATTCATTGCAATTGCAGCAACTTTGCGCCCCAGTTATCTTCATCGCACACCTGGCCTTCAAACGTTTAATCCCACATTATCCACAATACGCCTACAATCTCCCGTGAACATATAAACTGGTTTTGCGATAAATTTTAGCATCGTCATCACAAAATAAATGGGTACAGAAGGCCGGGTCCATACCACAAGCGGAAAAAGGTGCACGCGCACATAGACGCGTAAAGCCCGATTCAAACTTTATGGCGACTCGGAAAATGAGGTGAGTCGCTGCACAGTAACAAATTCACCTGTCAGCGGGGTGAGGGGTGAGGTACTGCGCAGCGAGTAACGCTTTTCAGAGCCGCCATAAAGTTTGAATCGGGTTGTATCTACCTACGGCGATCTCAAACTGTCTAAAACAAATGACAGTCGCGAGTGCGCTTGCTCTCCCTATACAATACCTTATATACCTCCCAGTTACGCAAAATTCAGAAGCGTTTTTGTTGTGAAAAAAAAAATTGCAACTTTAAAATCGCAAGTTCTAAAGTAGAGTAGGTTTCGACTTTTGTTGTGCGGCGACAGGTCGCATGCGGCGGGTGACTAAAATCGATCGTAGAAATAATCAGTCGCAGATCTCCCGCCGCATGGTCGACAATTTCATGTAAAATCTACCTACCTACGATTTTTATCAACATGAGTAAATGGGGTGGCGATTCGGCTTGTGACACAGCGAAAATCGACCTAGTGTAATTAAGGTACGTGAATCGTATCTATGTTTGCATGCATTTTCAATCGTTGTATGGAGCCAACCTTCTCACATATATACTTTGTGCCACCAAGCTGTAGGCGGAGTATCGGTGCTTTCTCAAAGAATCACCTATCATACGCAATGGGGTGCAGTGAGGCGAATGATTGCTGAAAAATGGCGGCATAAAACTTCGTTTTCTAATAAATTGCGACGTTACCAACGCTTTTATTACAGACTCGAGATTGCGAGTCTACAGAATATGGTTTTGAAGTGTAATTTTATACAATTGAATTGAATTAGGATCTTAAGTAGTGTTAAAATTAAGCCTACTCTCTTTTTTGTGCGCGCCCGCGCCTGACTTTTTATCAATTTTCATCTAACTGAATGATTTTATTTTATAATTTTAAATTACATAGAAAAAAAATGTCGTAGACTAAACTTAGCTCTTGGAATGTTTCAATAATTACTCGTTTAACGCATATTATGTCATGGCTGTAACAAACACTTTTTTAGATGGATATCAGTGTTACAGTATAACAAAGTTGCATCTTCTTGATTAAGCTGAGCGTCTACACATTTACCGACAACAGTATTAAACTGGAAATATAAGTTGGTTATTATTAAATAATTAATAGTAGTACAAATTGCACATAAAAAAGAAAACTTACCAACCGTCATTGTCTAAGCTCTAAAATACTTCTTGACTTTTGACATTTAAAAATAGACAAGAAGTCGGATCCTGGACTGAATGTGTGAAGTTCAGAAGCATGCCTCAATCAAGCACCGCTAAATTATTTAGATAATACAGTTGAGTTGACCTACTACATACTGGTGTGAAACTGTGACGTCTAGTTCAAATATTACAGTTAATTTGGTGCGTAAACTTTGACTTCTATGCAAGTCTGCGCGAATTACGTGTTACCAAACTTTTTAAATAGCTAGGGCCTGTACTTTAAAGTTTTCTCAAATTGTTCTATAATGACAAAAGGTATGATAAGATTATAAAGCTCATAGAGATAATACTTTTATGTATACTCCTAATATACTTATTGTATTCGTATTTATCCTAGGTAGGATAGGCAGTAAATGAAAGAAAGAAAATGCATTTATTCGCGGCAAACATGACGCATGAAAAAAGGACATAAACACACAAAAAAAAAAAAACAAGTTGGTGGTAAACATGCGTCACATTCACGCAAAACGGCGGGCGGCGGGCGGCGGGCGGCGGGTTCTATTCTACAGGGTGGCAGGGACATCGTAGGTAAACAGCAGAATTTTCAATAACCGACAAAAAAATCTATTCAAGGGGTGGTCAGAACCATGTACTAAATGATCCATGATCTAAGCCTTAATAAATTCAAGTTGTGCCAGAAAGCCTTTTACACCGTTGAGGATTATATCGAGGACAGGCTTGGGATTGAGCTGCTTCCAATTTTTTACATATTGAATTTTTTTTTTCCTGTTTTGTTGTAGTTTTTTTTTTTATATACACTTTGACATTAATCAATTTTATATATACTATGACATTTGCTTACTTTGTAAAGTATTCTATTATTTTAATTATTGTGAATGTGAAGACTATATGGGTCATTTTATTTACACAGTCTGGCCATAAATACTGTTACAATTAAAAATAAGAAAGATATTACATTTGAATTTGGAATCTGTCATTTTTGTACGATTGTTCATTGAGTTTTCTAATTTTGGCGCCAATACATTGTACAATATTTTACGATATTAAAATGGAGTGGGGTGATAAAGAGAACCGAATCGCTGTGATTGCATTACACAAAGTTGGTATGGAGCCAAATGCAATTTTTAAAACTCTCCTTACGCTTGGTATTAGTCAAATGTTTGTGTACCGGGCTATTAATAGGTACAATGAGACCTCTTCTGTTTGTGACAGAACTGGCCGTCCACGTAGGTAGTGTTCGTACGAAAAAAGTGGTCAAAGCAGTAAGGGAAAGAATTCGAAGAAATCCTGTCCGAAAGCAAAAGATTTTATCTCGGGAGATGAAGATAGCACCCAGAACCATGGCGCGTATTTTAAAAGATGACTTAGGACTTGCTGCCTATAAGAGACGCACTGGTCATTTTTTAACTGATAATTTTAAAAAAAATAGGGTGGTAAAATCGAAGCCGCTACTGAAGCGGTACGCAAAGGGAGGTCACAGAAAAATTTTATTTACGGATGAAAAAATCTTTACAATTGAGCAACATTTTAACAAACAAAATGACCGTATTTATGCTCAAAACTCTAAGGAAGTAGCGGGATCGTCCGAAAGGGTTACCGCTGCCCTGGAACATAAAGGGCTAAGGAAGGAACACGGGTGGGTTTTAGTCAGTAAGAGTCTGACACTCCCTTCCGCTCCACCAAATCGTCAAGTGACCCCTGTCACTTGACGATTTCCCATACTCAAAAAAAAAATAAAAAACTCTAAGGAAGCTTCCCAATTGGGAAGCTTCCTTAGAGTTTTTTTTTTTTTTTTTGAGTTTTTTTGAGTTAACCATCACTGAAGTCGGATAATGCCCACGTTGCACTCTGTCGACTAATTAGTCGACAGAGTGCAACGTGGGCATTATCCGACTTCAGTGATGGTTTGGTGGGGTGTTAGCTATGAAGGAGTGACTGAGCCTTTTTTTTCTTCGTGACAATATTTATGGCAAGACTAGGTATATTATTTTTCTCTCTGTTCTCTTAGTTTTTGTCATGGTCTGGCAGTTTTAGTTATTAATGTGGCCTACCCAAATGTCCTTTCTTTGGTATTGTTCGTCGAATCGTTGAGCTCCTTAAGTTTTGAATTGAGCTGCACGATTTCTGACAAATGCATGCACTGACTGGACAGATCCTCTCAATCTGTGTGGTTCTTTCCTCAAAAGACCATCTCAGACATCGACCTACATGGTCTTCATATGATCTGACCAAGATTATGTCTGGACTTTAAAAGAGACTGTGATCTCTGAGTTTGTTTTGGCCTTTCTTCTCATACTAGTCAGATAGGAAACGCTGACCTCGTCTAATTTTAAAATATGATTGACGTGTAAAGTGTTTGTACAAACCTACTTACAAAAATAAAATCATTTGCTCAAGAATCGTAGAATCCAAACTTTTCCAACTCTTATTTATAAAAAAATAAGTTAAAAAAGAAACCTTTTCCCATGTTTCATATCTGGAAACCATAACACATTGGTTCACTCAGATTTCACCACTTTCGCATTATTTTACGATAGTTTTGCAAACATTTTAGCGAGTTGTGTGTGCAGTTTGAATCCAAAATTACTGTTAGTATTTTTGCAATTTGTAACCAGTAATTTTGGAACAATCTGTTTATATATTTTTATTTCGTGCTGTTTAATTTCTTCGAGAATCTAGAAGCTTTCTGACATGTAGACTTTACCAATAAGAACTGGAAAATAAAAAATATTTTGTTTTGCACATCAAAAGGCAGTTTTCTGTCCATAGGGAAAGCGTGTTCATAGCGAATCAATGTTTTCACCAGAGCTATGGGCCGTAATCCACCACATGGGCCAGGTGCGGGTTGGTAGATGTCACATGTCTTCGAATTTTTGGTTCTAGGACATGCCGGTTTCCTCACGATGTTTTCCTTTACCATTTTGAGAGCAGTAGTGATAAAATAGTATACACAAAGTAAAGCGCCTCTCAGGGTTAGAACCTGCCACCTTAAACTCTTAAGTCGCGGCTGTTTCCACTGGGCCACCAGTGCTCTGAGCTATTGACATGCATGATATCAGCCACTCCACATATAGTTCAAAAACAAATCCTACTTACTCCATTTGCCTTATACATACAAAAACACTTTAACATTGATAACAAAGTATATCCCAAAATGTGTTGAAAGCTTCGAAACAACAGTCTATACCTACATGGGCAGCCGGGAGCATTCGAATACTGCTAACCCCTAATCCAATGCAGGTGATGTTAGATTGAAATTCCATGTTGTGCTGCTGCAATCCGTCGGTTCAAACAACGCTGCCATTTTGAATTCCATCAAAAATACGCGGAGGATTTTTCGGTAGAATTTTTTAAATAACCGTATGAGCGAAAGATAAGTAAATATTGGCTTGTGTGTCAGGAAAATGGCTGCTTCGTCAGTTGAAGCTACAGCGTTCGTCGATATACTGTTTCGTCGTTGTCAAGGGTGACGTTTTTCATGAAACTAGTTTTGAATACCTACATATATAGGTACGTTTCCAATTACTTTCCTATTGTCTGCCTCTGCACTATACATAGTTGTCACGTTCTAGTATGGCAATAGCGATCTATCCGTAGAAACCCAAATAATAAACTATACAGTATGATTTTTCGTTATTGGAATATGTTAAGGACTTAATTTCAGACTTTTTAATAAAAAATCTAAAAAAATGTGGGTGGGTCAATAATTCTCAATCGTGAAGGAAAGTTCTGAGCCCAGCAGTCGTGGAGTCAAACCTCTGATGCGTTTCTGAGCTAAGCAAGTGAGTGTAATCATAAACGGTATGAGCCGAGGCAATTCTTCGGGACATGATGGGCTCAGTATTGAGCACTTGAGGCACGCAGGTGTCTCTGCCGCGAATCCGGTCTATGTTTTTCACAACGTGTAGTCACGCGTACTTACCTGTTAATCTGATGAAGACCATCGTGACTCCCATTGTGCAGAACAAGACGGGTGGTATCTCGGACGAGGGTAACTACCGTCCCATTTCCCTTGCGACAATAATAGTAAAGGTGTTGGACGGTATGCTTGATACTTGTTTAAATGAGTATATATGTATTCATCTTCATGATGCGCAGTTCGGGTTTCGTCCCGGACTTTCAACTGACAGCGCTATTTTAGGTCTCAACATACCGTTCAATACTATATAGATCGCAGGACGCCGGTGTACGCCTGTTTCCTTGATCTTTCCAGGGCCTTCAATCTTGTCTCGTATGATGTGCTCTGGGAGAAGATGGTAAGCAGGGGTATACCCGCGGAAATATGTGGACTATTTTGGCATTCGTATAGTAATCAGACCAATCATGTGAAATGGGATGGTATTCTCTCTGAACCGTATGGGTTTGTGTGCGGGGTCAGACAAGGAGGTCTGACGTCTCCCAGGCTCTTCAACCTCTACATAGATGACCTCATAGAGGGACTCAGCAGCATGCGTGTCGGATGCAGTGTTGATGGGCTTAACATAAACAACATCAGCTATACTGACGACATGGTGCTGCTGGGTCCGTCTGCAGGGGTAATCAGAGAGTTGCTAAAGACTTGTGAAACCTACGCTGCTGCACATGGACTAGTTTATAATGTGAAGAAATGTGAATACATGGTCTTTGAGGTCGGCGGCAAGTGCCGTGAAGTGGGACCCGAGCTACACGTAAACGGGTCAGTAATTAAAAGGGTATCCACTTTTAAATACCTAGGTCAATTTCTTTCCGACGATCTTAAGGACCATGTAGATATGGAGAGGGAGCGCAGAGCACTCGCTGTCCGGCGCAACATGTTGGCCCGTAGATTTGCTCAGTATATAGACCTAGTAAAAATAACTATTTTCAAGGCGTACTGCCAGAGTCTGTACACGAGTAATCTATGGCTCAATTACGCTAAAAGTTCGCTGGATGTCCTTCGCGTCCAGTACAACAATGGTTTCAGGATGTTGTTGGGACTTCCTCGCTACTGCCGCGCGTCGGATATGTTTGCGTATGCTCGTAGCGACGGATTTCACGTGATTATTCGCAAAAAACAGCGTCACTCCTAAGGAGAGTGACAGATAGTCGCAACAGCATCCTGAGAACTGTAGTGGAGAGTTTGGGCTCTCCAATTGTTAAGCAGTTTGTGCAGAGGGTGATTGGTACTAACACTAGATAATGGCGCCGATTCCCTTGTTCACAAACTAAACTAAATTAAAGTTCAGTGCATCTTTTTCTTTCTATTTCATTAAGAAAACGACAGAAGATAAATATTAGTTTAGGTCTGTCAAATTAGGATACTCCATAGACAATATCAGACAGAAACAGAGTGCCGAAATTGGAACCTACGATAGCTCTGATTTAAATGTAGCTTTTGGTGTGCCACAGGGCAGTATCCTTTTTTTTTTTTTTTTTTTTTTTCAGGATGGGAAATCATCAAATGACTCCTCCCGCTCTGGGTGGAGCAGAAGGGAGTGTCAGACTCTTACTGACTAAAACCCACCCGTGTTCCTTCCTTAGCCCTTTACGTACCAGGGCAGCGGTAACCCTTTCGGACGATCCCGCTACCCCGGCAGGCTTCGGCCCTGTCGGGCCCCGTCAACTACGCTGACATCTCTTTGAGGCGCGCGTGGAACACATACACGCCGTCCGGCACGGGCCTGGTCCTGATCGGACGGAGAGCTACCCATTGCTCTCCGCCCGCAGGCCCGCGCCTACGGTGGCCGGGAGTCGTCACGCGGCTCCCGACGCCCGGAGCGTCTCCCTCGGCGGCTGAGGCGTGAGGATCTTTCCCTCGCCCATCCCGCCACCTCCTTCGCTAGCATGACTGCTTCGCAGAAGGAGGTGACCGCCTCCCACTCCCTCTCGCCCCGGACCATGGCTTGCACCAGGGCCGGGCGCGAGAGGTCGCCGCCGCTGCCGATCGCCTCTACGAGGACACGGCGGTGCTCTGCCCAAGCGGGGCAGACCTCCACCGTATGCTCCACCGTGTCCTCTGGGCGATCCTCGCAGTGGTGACACCCGGGCGTCTCCTCCCGCCTGATTATGTGCAGGAACCTCCCGAAACATCCGTGTCCGGAGAGGACCTGCGTCAGGCGGTAGGTGAGAGCGCCGTGACGCCTCTCTAGCCACTCCTCAAAGAGGGGTCTTACCGCCGCTATCGTGGCGTGCCCTGCGCTGGGTTGCGATAGTCGCGCCTTCCATTCCACCATGAGACCGCGCCGGAGGTCCGTCCGCTCCGCAGCGATTTGCCGCGGGTGCAGAGTTTCCCCCCGACGTAGTGCCTCCGCGCGCCAGTCATACAGGCGCGCGAGGACTATCGCCTCCAGATCCCATGGTGGCAGTCCGGCAAGGAGGCTTGCTGCCTCGCGCGAGATCGTGCGGTACCCCCGGATCAGCCTTACGGCTACCACCTTTTGGGGCGCGTTCAGGTAGTGTGCGGCTCGAAGCCGCAGTGAACGCGCCCATACCGGGGCCCCATATAGGGCCATGGACCGCACAACCCCCGCGTAAAGCCTCCGGCAGGAGGCGTTTGGCCCCCTCAGGTTGGGCAGGAGCCGCTTTAAGGCGGCCCCGGCCCGTTCCAGTTTGGGGGCCAAACGTCGGAAATGCTCGACGAAGTTCCACCGGCTGTCGAGGACGAGACCCAGGTATCTCATCGTCTTCTCGACGCCGATGTGAACCCCTCCTACCATCAGTTGGGATCCCGAAGGTGGCCCGTACCGGGGCCCATGAAAAAACATGGCCTCGGACTTGTGCAATGCCACCTCGAGACCCAACTGCCGGATCCTTTCCACGACTATCGCAACCCCGCGTGTCATCGCGTCGGCCGCCGCCTGATGCGACCTCCCCTGCGCCAGGACCAGCGTGTCGTCAGCGTAGCAAACTACGCTGACGCCATCAGGGAGGTCGGCCCGCAGCACCCAGTCGTAACCGATGTCCCACAGGAGCGGCCCCAGAACCGATCCCTGTGGGACACCGCACGACATCTCTCGCCGGTTCCAATTCCCGTCGCGACCGGGGTAGATGACGGCTCTGTCCGTCAAATACGCCCCGACTATTCGACGGAGGTAAGTCGGCACCCGGTGATACCGGAGTGCCTCCCCTATGCAGCTCCAGGGCAGGGTGTTGAACGCGTTGGCGATGTCGAGTGACACCGCCACGACCACCCCACCCCGGGACACCGCGTCCCCCGTCGTGAGGGCTCTCACGCGCATGATGGCGTCCACCGTCGAGCGCCCCTTGCGGAAGCCAAACTGGCACTCCGCAAGATCCGGCCCCGTCCTCACCAGGTGCCCGACGAGGCGGCCCGCAATCACTCTCTCAAAGAGCTTGCCGACCTCGTCGAGCAGCACTATGGGCCGGTATGCGGACGGAGAGTCCGCAGGGCGCCCTGGCTTCTGAATGAGGACCAGCTTCCCCGTCTTCCAACGGAGTGGAAACTGGCCTCTCTCCATGCATGCGCTTAAGAGCGCCTCCAGTCGAGGCCCGAGAGCCCTCGAGGCCAGGACCCAGGCTTTACCCGGCAAGCCGTCGGGTCCCGGGGCGGTATTTTTGGCCTTCAGCCTGCCTACCGCCGCTCTCAGATCTACCCCGGTCACTTCAGGGGTGTCGTCGTCGTTGTCCGCGTGGTCCGCTTCGGGCACCGCAAGTGGCGGAGCCATAGGCGGGGGGGTATGCTCCCCCCTTGAAGGGAACAGAGCGCTCACCACCTCCTCCACCAGCTGTGGGCGGAGACTCTGCGTCAGCGGGGGGGCCCATGTGCGGAGTTTATTCCGCACCATTCTGTAGGGGCGCCCCCATGGATCTCTGTTCAGAGTCTCCAGCATCTCCTCGCGGGCCATATCCTTGGCCCGCTGAACAGCCTGTTGGAGGGCGGTCTTCGCCGCTCTGTACCCCTCGTATAGCTCCACCTCCGTGGCTTCCGCATCCGGAGGGCGGATGCGGAGCCTGCGGTGCCTGGTGTACCGGTGTCGCGCGTCGACGCACGCCTTGCGTAGCGCCCCAACCTCCTGCGACCACCAGTACACCTGACGTCGGGTGCATCCTGGCCGGACTCGGGGCATTGCCACGTCACAAATCTCGGACATGGCCTCCCGGAACCACTCCACCTCATCGTCAATATCAGCAGGCCTGTCCGGTGAAAACACCCAGGCCTGCACGATCGAGGCTTCCAGGAGAAGCTCCCGGTCCAGCTGCTTCAGCGCCCACCGCGGACCACTCGGGGCCTGTTGGACCAGCGCGCTAGAGGTCTGGGTGGAGACCTCAAACCGGATATACCGATGATCGGAGTAGGTCTCCACCTCCTCCATGACGCGCCAGTCAATGACACGCTGTGACAGAGCGGGGCTGGCGAACGAGATGTCCACCACCGACTCGCCCCGCATCCGCACACACGTAGGAACAGAACCCCGATTTAGGACGACCAGGCCTGTTTCCAGAGCCCAGTCCTCCACCATCCTGCCCCGCACATCCGTGCAACGGGAACCCCAGGCCAAATTCTTGGCGTTGAAGTCCCCAAGCACTAGCACGGAGAAGGCATGGTTTCTAACGACGACGACACTCAACTCTGTTAAAGAGTTCTGGAACTCGGCGAGAGTTCGGCTCGGAGAGAAGTATACTCCCACTACTACAATCTCTCCGAACCGTGCTGCTACGCACCCCTGTCCCCTCGTGACACCTTCGAGGGACGGGGTACCGGCGGCGGCCGACGAAATTATGGCCACTGAGCCGTTCAGGTCCTCCACCCAGTCATCCCTGGGCGGGACAAAGTACGGCTCAGCGACCACGGCGATGTTAATCGACCACTGCGCCATGCTCTGGAGCAACAGGTCCTGAGCGCAGGCGCAGTGGTTGATGTTCGCCTGGAGGAGGCGTAGAGGAGGAGTCATTACTCCTCCATTTCAGCCCCCTCCCGGGCCCTATCGGCAGTGGTGGCGGCGGCGGCGGCGGCGGCGGCGGCGGCGGCGGCGGCGGTGGTGGCGGCGGCGGCGGCGGCGGTGGCGGTGGCGGCGACAGTGGCGGCGACGGTGGTGGTGGCGACGGCGACGGAGGGCCTGCCTTTCCTCCTGGCTTCGGCGGGTGGAGCGCAGGACTTGCTCCCCGCCCGGTGATCGGCCGGCTTGCCAGCAGCCGCACATACGACGCAGTGCGGCGCGGCGTTGCACGAGCCGGCCGTATGTCCGGGCTTACCGCAGCGAAAGCACAGAGTGCTGCGGTCCTCCAAGGTGCACTGGACGCCCACGTGGTGCCCCACGAGGCATCGATAGCACCTTAGAGGTCTGGGCTCCAGCAGCTTGACCTGCGCTGACACCCAGCCCACCAGGAGCCTTCCGCCCTCCATTACCTTCCTCGCCGCCGTCACGGGACAGCTTACCGTTACGGTTCGCATACCCGTGAAGTCAGGACGTATGGTGCCCGCCTTCACCTGGTCGGCCAGACACCCGCCCGTCCTGACGACGGCGGCTACCACCTCTGCCCCCGTCACCGAGTCATCCAGGCCCATAATGCGCATATCCGCGCACTTGACGGGCCTGGAGACTCGAGCCTCGTCCGCATTGAGGGACGCCCTTAGCTTTTCAGCCAGGGCGTCAGCGGTGGGGCCACTCGTCGCACCGGGGACCTCCAGCATGCGGGCACCAGTGGCGGTCACCCTATGCCGGAGGCCTCCGGTGATCCCCAGCTCCTGGAGATCCACCGTCGCTCTCGCTTTGGCGAGCACGTCGCCGTAGGTCACCCCCCTCTTGACCGCGTCCGGCTGTAGTGTGATGACTACAGCCGCGGTCTTGGGGGAGCGAAGCCTAGCCGCAACGGCTCGCTCCTTGCGGCGCCTCCTCTGCGCCTTTTTTCTGGCCGCCTTGGCCGCCTTCTTTTTCTCCCCGACCACCTGCCACTCGGTGTTGGTCGTGGGAGATTTGTTCTGGGGAGGCGTAGGCTCTGGGGCCTTCCCCTCCCCAGCCGTTCTGCCCTTTTTCTGGGCCGCGGGTTTCGCGGCCGGCGCCGATTTTGCCGGCGCCGAGGCTCCACCAGCCGACGTCGGTTTCGCCGGCGCCGGGGCTCCTCTAGCCGACGCCGGTTTGGCCGGCGCCTGGGCCCGGCCAGACGGCCCGGGTTTAGGGGCGGCAGCGGCCGCGTACGAGGCCGCCTTAGGCCCTGGGGCCGTCCTACCCGCCAAGGGAGGGCGCAGAACAATACCCTCCAGGACGGCGAACCGCGCCTGGAAGGTCGCCAGCTCCTGCCGAACCAGGTTCAGGACCTGGTTCTCCACCGGCACGGGCTGGCTTGTTGGTGGGATTGTCTGCGCTCTGGCGGCCGCTCGCATCCCGGCCAGGTCCGCTCGGAGCTCCTCGTTCTCCTTTCGGAGGAGCTCCATGGCAGCCGTCAAGCGGGCCACCTCCGCCCGCATATCGGACGTTACGTCCGGCGGGGGCCCGATGCGAATGGCTTCCGCCGCCGCCATGATGGAGGCCTTGGCCGAGACTATGGCCCTGTTTTTAGAAGTCTGTAACTTCTTCAGGGCCACGTCCCGGATCGCGGCCTCCACGACCGCCGCAAACCTCTCTTTGCGGTCCGCATCAGGGCCGCCCACCTCAGCCGCCTCGTCGCTTGAGGTATCTGATGCGACCGCGCGACCAGAACCCCCCTCCTTTGCGGACTCCTCCGCTTTCTCCGCCGCCTCCCGAGCAGTGAGCCCCCTCCCTACGCCTCGCTCTCGGGCTCCTCCCCTCCTGCTGGTCGGGATCTTTCTGGCCGAAGCCAGCTCCCAGTCAGAGGACGACCCCTGGCCGTCCACTGACCTTGGCCGCTTGCCCTGTGCCTTTCTCTTGGCAGCGGCCGTCTTCTGGTCCCGGCGAGAGCTCACTGAGCCTCCCGTGCTCGCTCCTCCAGACGCGGCGTCGGACTCCGACCCCGCATCACTCCTGACTTCGTCTGTTGTGGTTTTTGTTTTTGTATTAAATTTTTCCATTTTTGTTCCCACGAGTATTAAACTTTAGGTACCTGCTCAAGATTATGTGGTTCGCACTAGTGACTAAATCAAGCTACCCATTAGCCAAGCTTACTACCTCCCTCACGGTGCGCCGCCGCTTGGAGGTTTGGGGAATTTTTTATAGAGGTTAATCTTCCTCGCGGTCCGGGCGGTTAAGCCAAGACCCTCGACCCCCGTCAAAAGTCAGAGACATGACCTTGACAATCTTCGGGGCTACGATATTAACGGTGGCAGGAGGGGGGGGTTATCCCCTCCTGCCTGCCCGGCGGCAGGGTAAGTGCACACCAGGCCCGCTCTTACTCCACACAGTAGCCGCTCTGCTCCTCATAGCGGCTTGTGTGGAGCGTTCCTCTTGGCAGAACATTAGCATGCGGGCAGCGAGATCTCATTGGGAAAAAATCCCACTGAGAAATAGCTGCCCGCACCCCAGGATGCACCGGCCCGAAAACTGGTCTTCCCCCCGGACGTATCCAGAAGGGAACTCCAGTCCCCAGGCACACGTGGAGGTTTTCTGCCCTGGCACCCCAGGGCAGTATCCTTGGCCCCAGTTTATTTTTAATTTATATGAATGACCTGTGTAGCCTCAGCTTGGAAAGCGGTGCAATATTTTCCTATGCGTACGATACAGCACTTGTATTTGCGTCGGATGTTAGTAAGTAGTCAACTCACTAAACGTTGCAGCCCAGTTGACACAGTCTAGTGCTAGTAACGATGGCAATGGTACCCATGATCACTGTAATATGAAAGAGTCACTTCGGTAAAGTATCTTGGCATAGTGATTGATTCCAATCTAACATTCAAAGAATACACCTATCAAATAGAGTGCATAATAATGTACATTTTTAAACAACTACGCCAATCAGCAGATACTGTTGTCATGAAAATGACTTATCTCGCACTATGTCAATCAATTTTGGTTTATTGTCTCGTCCTGGGGCGGGGCAATGAAATCTCACTATATTCAGATCGAACGTGCGCAGAGAGCGGTTCTTAAGGTGTGCTGTTTCAAGCCAAGACTTTATCCCACCGTCAAACTCTATGAATATTGTCAAGTCATTACGGTTAGGCAATTGTTTGTACTGGCCACTGCTATTAAACAACATGCTATTTCCAACTATTCTCAGCAAATTAATCGCCGTAACCATATAGTTGCCTTAGCTACTCCTTTCAAAACTCCTTTCATTCATAGATTCTTTATTTTCCGTGGACCCTATCTTTACAATAAATTAAACCGAATTCTTTCCCTGCACTCTTTGAACAAATATAATTTTGAAATCGCCCTACAAGCCTGGCTACAAAGCCAAACATATATTGCCACAGAAGCTCTCTTTGACGTATTAGTCTAATCAGACTCATCCACTAACACTCTCTCTAGCACACACGCACACACCCCCACACACACGCACACACTCTAACACAAACTTATATTCATAAAAACCTCCCAACATACTTTTACTTTTTAATCGTTTTTGTATTTATTTTCACTCTAATAATAAGCTCACTAATTGTTTGAAACTTTTGTTACTTGCTGTGATATTCAGATGTAAGCTATCAAATATGTAACCATAAACAGGTGGGGACCTGGTGACCTGTATTACAGGTGTTACTACCTACCACAGGCACCAGCGATCCACAAACAAAAATCGTCAGCTATTTCTTGTGTGTAAAATATTGTTTGTATTGTTTTTTTTGGCTTGTGGTGAGAAATAAACACTTTTTATTATTATTATTATTAATTTAGACTTGATTAAAAACATGGCTACTAAAAATACGTCAATTTACGTCAGGTGCTGACTAATTTGACAGGACTAAACTAATAATCTTCTGTCCTGAAATAGAAAGAAAAAGATGCACTGAACTTAAATTTAGTTTAGTTTGTGAACAAGGGAATCGGCGCGGCCCGATCGGCGGGTTTTAATATAATGTTACTAACACTCTATGGATTCTTTGGTCCGAAATAAAAAACATTATTATTATTATTAAAATAACCGCAATGCCATGCTAAAACGCGACGACTATACGAAGAAGCTGTCTTCCTGAAGTGGACTGGAAATAACTTTCGTTGTTTTGTTGTTAATGGTGTGACATCCCCGTACGAAAAGCCGTGGTTCCTGCACCTGATCTCTACGGTCGTGTGGTATGGCCGTCCCTTCGGACTGTGAGAGTAAAGGAACAGAGAGCACCTATGTTTACCCACACATTTGTGCACTAATATCTCCTGCGTAGGACTACATTGTCGCGATAACGCAAACTACATACACTTCGCGCGCTCTGTTGTACAGCGATACGTCGAGTGGTGTGCGAGAAAGAGCGCGCGAAGTGTAGTTCGCGTTATAGCCATAGCATAAGAAAAAATACCTTATGATTTTTTTAATCTGGAATGGTTGTGAGCAAAAAATACAAAAAAAAATCTACTCAATTTTGCAAATATTTTTTGATACTTACCTACGTATCTCATATCAGTTGGATAATTACTGTCTCTCAAACCACAGACATACTGTTGCTAGTTGCAGAATAATATTATTACAATAGCCATATGCCTATTGTACACGAATCTATTCGAAATCCCCATACAATTGCGTCAGAGTAGTGATACTCAGATTAGCACACCTAGATCTACATATATAACGCAGTTTCCACAGAAGTACGCACGTCGTCGGCAACACGGACGTTCGAACGGCACAATACAGGCACATAAATGCCGTTCATCAAATCAGCCGGCGCCGCGACCGGCACAATTCAATTTTGAAATACGCTCACAAAGCGTGCCGGCTACATTGTTTACCAGACCTATTCTCATTTACGCGTCGTCGGCGAAAAAATGACACGCTACACGATTTTATGCAAATATTCTCATCATAAACCAAGCTTCCCGAACACAGTATACAACGCCTTTGTTGGTTCCCTGATAGGTGATAAAAACGAGTGGACCGGAATTAATACTGTGGTGTGCCACCATTAGAATCCGAAATTAAATGCGCCCACCGTATAATTAATAATGTAGAACAACATTAAAAGATTGTATTTTCTCAGGGCGCCGACGGCTTTCTCAAAGAGTGCCCGCGGGGCTGGGAGCGTTTCTTTTGAGACTTAATGAGAGTCATGCTTGGGGGCCTGCTTTGCCTAATTCCGTTTGCCTTGAAGGGCGCGATGCGTGCGCGAGCGAGCACGCCACACGCATGACACGCCTGTGATCGCTCATGTGGACAAACTCATAATGTTACTTTACTTGGCAACATACTGTGTAATTTAAAACGTTATGTAAAATAAAACAAGTTACAAATATTCTTAGATAATATTTTATTTCAGAAATATTGTTAGATAATACTAGCTAATTAACATTATGTTAGTAATGCGCAAAATCGATAACGGCTCGCCACATCCAAGCAAATTATGAATTGTGGTCGATTTTGCGCATCGCATATATTTTAGTTTTATAAATAACTATTTTACAGAAATATAATTTTGCCCGTACTCAAGCACATTCAGAACCCGTTTATAATATAAAATTACTCAGATTATGCTACGTTAAAGTCTGGCAGTGTTGACTAGATGCATTCAAACCTAGTCCAAGCCGTGCTATGATAGAAAATACTACAATTACATTTCATATTAGCTTACAAACTTAAAGGGTATAATGATATCTACAACGATATGAGCTTTGCACAAGTTCAAGGCGCAATTTTATTTCGTTAAAAATATGATATGATAATTTCTTTCGTAGAAAATCTAATATTTACAACATTGTTCTCATACCTTAAAACCTAGAAACTGGAATAGTTTCTTACCGATAGATTTTGTCGTGGTCAGGTGGCAAGCTAATAAAATATGGCGCTGGAGGTGGAGGTGCGTGTAAGTACCTAACTGATCCCGGCCCGGACTGCACCTTGTGTGGTAATGTGGCGTTAGACAATGACGGCGGAGGCAAGGTGCCCGCATAGCCGGGCCATGGAGGGCCCCACATCGGAGGCCCGCCCGCAGTGGGACTGCTGGCCAGCGGACCACCTCTATACGATGTCGACGTCATCCTCAACCTGACGATACAAATCGCAACTATCAAAATAGCTATAAACGCGACCACTCCACCAACAATGCCAATGATCAGATTGTCATCATTATTCGATGTTGCTACCCCGACTACTGGAGCTCCCTTAGGCTCCCCAGTCACTTTCGGTCGGTCATGAGGTGGTACTGACCAAATAATATCAGGCTCGGATGATGTACGGACCAGTCGTGGGGTGGCAGTGGTGGGCATGCTACTCGAAGTGGCTGTAGTTCTACGTCTTGTTTCACACGTCAATTCATCGTCTCCTATCTCTACTAACAGAAATCCTGATAAATGATCCGGAGATTCACATCTTACATCGTTCACTCCGACGTTAGGTAGCCATCTTCTGAGCGCTCGGGCATTACAATCGCAACGAATTGGATTAGTGTCTAAGCCAAACATTGAGAGATCTGCTCGCCTGTCGTCTAAAGATACTAAAAGTTGCGGCTGTAAAGTTGTCAACTGACTTCCTGCTACATCAATAGTTATTTGCGAAGATCTTGGCAAGGGGAAGAGCAGTGCGGGTGGCAGACTTGTAATAGAGGTGTTCCTGAACTTCACAGTGATCGCTGGTGCTTTCAAACCTGCCAACACGCCAGAAGACACCGTTTTGAGTCGAGACCCTCTAATACCTAATTCTTCCAATCTTGGGTGTAATATGGAATGCAACTGATCAGCACCAATTGTAGTGTCCTTGACTTCAACGTCCAGTTTCTCAAGGGCTAGTAAGTACTGCAAGGCACCTTGTACATCAAAATATCCTAGTCTAGGATACCCATATGCTCTGAGTTCGACTAAATTAGGAAGTGCTCTGAAAGCATTTTTCTCAATTCTTGTACATTTCTCCAGATTGCCAATATCTAAAACTCGGAGTGAGGAAAGATTTTCGAAGTTTC
Organism: Apamea epomidion; assembly: GCA_947507525.1. Lineage (NCBI taxonomy): Eukaryota > Metazoa > Arthropoda > Insecta > Lepidoptera > Noctuidae > Apamea > Apamea epomidion. The sequence goes on from OX382238.1 coordinate 14,827,299, forward strand.
CGTCCATGATCATTACCATTGGGTTTCCGGAAATATTCAGTCGAAGAAGATTCTTAAGTTTGGGCCACGACACGGCGAGTGAGCCGGTGACGTCGGTAATTTGATTTTGGGAGAGGTCTAGTGATTCTAATAAGGTCGTTCGAGTGAAAGTTTTTTCCGACAACTTGCTAATGTTATTGTAAGATACGTTCAAGTTGTGTAAAAATGGCGTTTCCAGCTGACCAAATGATTTGATTCCAGTTCCCGCAAGATTTAAATCTCGTACTGTTTTTGGCTCGGTAAGAACATTGTTAATTGTTTTCTCAGACAAAGGATTGAAAGACAGGTCCAACTTTTTAATATTTACCATGACACTGTCTTCGGCTGGTATATCGATTATCTGATTATGAGACAAATCTACCGACGATACAAAGAAGTACTGCTTCTGCAAAGCTCTAAGTGGAGGATGCTCAAATAAGTTTCTACTCAAATCGATGTTTTCAAGCATGTGTAATCTTGATCGCTCAAAAATATTCTCCGGCAATTCAGTCAAAAGGTTCCCACCTAAATCCAATACTTCGAGTCGAATTAATCCTTCAAACAGTCTATCGCCCAAACGATCGATTTTATTGTTAGACAAGTCTAAATACTGGATTTGCGTTGAGTTATGAAAAGCCATTTCGCTTATTGACTCGATTTCGTTTCTAGCCAACAAGATGGTCCTCAATTTCGGTAGTCTGGCAAAATCGAGTTCGTCTACGTTCTTTAGAGCATTACCAGATAAATCCACTAATTCGAGATATTGTAAAGTACTTATAAGTTCTGACGGGAAGAAGTTGAACTTATTGTTGGTGAGTATGATTTCTCTCAAGCGCGGGTGGATTTTGAACGAAGACGGGAACAAGTAACTGAGTTGGTTGTCAGAGAGATCTATAACTTCGAGACTCGTTCCGGTGTTGAAGAATTCCCCTTTAAACGCGTTCAGCTGATTTCCCTTCAGAGATAAGTACTGAATCGACATTACGTTAATGAACGATGGTGTCCTTATGTTAACGATGTTATTGTACGACAAATCTAAATGCGTTAAGTTTCTAAGATTTTTGAAGGTGTTCTCTGAAATCTCTTGCAAAAGATTGTTGGATAAGTAAATATGTTTTAAATTAAAGTTCTTTGAGAATAAATTTACTGGAAGTGCTTTCAAGCCGACGTTGCTCACATCAATACTCATTAATGCCTGGTTATTTTGGAACACATTTTGGGGCAATACGCTCATATGGGAGTTACGACTTATATTCAGATGGGTTAGGCTCGGAATAAACTGGAATGCATCGACTGGTATCTCAGAGATTTGATTATCTGAGATGTCTAAGAACCAAAGGCTGATGAACTTCAACGGCTCACCGACAAACTCAAGTATCCTATTTTGACTTAAAGAAAGGAATTGGAGAGATTGTTCTAATCCGCTAAACACTTCGGCGCTGATTGAGTTCAGTAGATTTCCCGACAGATCTAAATGATGTAATGTTTTGAAATGATCGAATGCTGCGGGAGGTAGTTCTCGAATTACGTTTCTTGACAGAACTAGGGATGTTACCCTGTCGGATATTGCTTTGAGTATGTCACTGGATAGTGCTGTGACTCTGTTGTAGCCCAAATGGACCGATACAAGGCTGGGCAAACGGGACAGGGCTGTGGCAGGAATGAGCAGGATATTGTTGTCTCGTAGAAGTAGTGTTTCCAGACTTGTTAGGCCGTCGAAAGCATCGTCTTCCACCTGGAACATACATAATGTTTTCGTTAAGAAGTGTAAAAGGGAACAAATTAAAACTTTATCACGTCACATCGTCCATTACAATATAATCTGGATTTCAATCAGAACGAATTGGAATATGAATTGCTAAATCAAAAAGTAAATTCCGTAAAATCCTGGTGGCCTAAATGAAATACGTTTTGGCTTAGCGTTATAAAAAATCTGTAGGTAAACAATAGTACATTGTTCACCGAGGGTAGAAAGTGACCTATTACTAACGAGGGTGTAGTTTGAGGCCGATGAAACTTAGTACACAGGAACATACCCAGGCCGACTTGGCTGACCTGGGTTACAACAAAGGGTACTTTCATCCGGGTAGTACGTTCTCGTGGTATAATTTCTGACCTCCACGCGGGTGAAGCCGCAGGCAAAAGCTAGTAGGTAAATAAAGATATTATTTATGCAAATAATAAGTCTCAACACTTACAGTACGAAGGGCATTGACCCCCACATCCAAGTATCTTAGCTCAGTAAGTCCCACGAATGTGCCAGGCGCCAGCTTCACCAGGTTGTTCCTGCTGAGGTCCAGGACTTGCAGCGACACCAGGGAGCTCAGGTGGCTGTTGTCTATAGTCTGCAAAATTATAAGGATGATACTTTTTATCTAATTGTTGTTTTAGAATGTCATTCAAAGAAGCTTAATATATGTGAACTTAGTCTTTCTGTAACAATTTTTTTTATATCTATCTATACTAATACTACTAACATCTCTGGAACTACCCCTCGAAATTTAAATATTATTTAATTTTTATCTCCCTGAAGAATTGGGCTATCAAATGCAAAATTATTTTTTAAATTCGACCGGTCGTTAGGAGTAGACTATTTAACATCACGCTACGACCGTAGCCGAGCAAAAAGAAAAAAAGTCAGAACGAACGCTAAGCGACAACGAAGTAACAGTGCGGGCGATGCGATGCGATGCGGTGGGACGGAGCCGAAATTTTACGTGGAAGAAGCTAGTGTATTTATTCAAACGAAATGTTAAGTTGCTTGCAATTTATATTATATATAAGTAGAATATCGTACATCTAATGCCATAAAAAAAACATTTCATTTCAAACAATTGTGTTAACCAGCAAGTCTACATATTTTTCGTACCCAGTACTTTCTACGTACCCTGTTTAGATAATCACATATGTTGTGTACAAGGGGAGTACTTCTCATTAGATGTAAGACATTAATAATAAAAAAAAAGAAAAGCAATGTCTGTTAATAAATAATTTTAATAAATTAAATATTTTTTTAATAAATACATAATAATGAATTAATTAATACTACGGTACTGTGATTTCAAACAAAACGTCTTCAGTAGAATAATTGAAATATAAAAATTGTTAAGGGGGCCTAGTGACCTGGCCAATCTTCCACAAATTAAGTACAAAATTGTATCTGTAGAATAATTTAACTTTAAGATGTGATTTGTGGTAAAAAAAAAGCTATTCTATTCTATATAACAACATTTCCTTCAAGCGCTTCGAAATTGGAACCTTGAGCCTCGAAGAAAAACTAATTTTGCTGGAACAATTTTAGGTTCAGCAATTAGAAATTAGATGAGATGAATATTTTATACCATTTTCAAAATAACTAGATATATCAAACTTCTAAATCATAACAAAAGTAACTACTAATATACTTGTATCTACGCATTTATTGTATTATGTAAATGGTTCACTACAGAATACCTACAGTATTTGTCTCTCCTTCCCCTTTTTAATCCATCCAAAGGTTGTCTTTAAAAGATCGCTCTTAACGATAAGACCGCCCATTGTGTCACCCTTTGTAAAATTTCTATATTTATATCTGTAATTTATATGGTGTACATAATACAGAGTATTCTATTCTATTCTACAAAAACAACACAAACGACCTTAGAACAAGCCCGGCACAGTTACAGCATTAATTAAGTCGAAAATTTCCGCAATGAATGTTCAATAAGTTATTAACGCCGATATTAGTTCCTGTGTCAAAGGCCTTGATTAACTTGTTAACGAGAAATTACGGGTTAGGCAAATTTCTGGGAGATTGACTCGTGTTAGACGGGAATAATTTGAATAAGTTGATGTAAATTTACAGATGTGGTTTTGCAGGGGTAATATTCAACTTTATTACATAAAGTTATCAAATGTCTAAATTTAACTTAACTTTATGTAAATAACTAGGATGTGGAGATTATATGTAGGCACAATACTAGAAGAAACTACTTTAAAATTACACATAACTTAACATCATGCCTATATTTCCCGAAGGGTTAGGCAGACGTGTACCTATAGTACACCCACATTTCGTCAGTTACGTTTAAGCCCCATGTAATAAATAGGAGGCGAGCCTATTGCCATCAATCGGGCACAAAACATAATTACACTCTTTAAAAGAGTTGTAGTTGCTACGGCGTAGCGACACGGTTACGCCATGGCAACACGGCTACGCCGTAGCAACTGCCGTGGGAAGCCGACAGCAATATATACGCTGTCTATACTTCTTTTATTCTTTGGATACTATATGACTTTTAATCAACGTTTAACAAAATATTAATCTAGATTTAGTAACAAAAAGCTCCTTAACTACTCTAAAAATAAAAGCTCGTTAACCAACGCAGTGTCTCAGATAATTACATCCATCCTAAAACAACAAAGACCGTTTTCGCTTTCCAGATCATTACAGAAATAACAATCAAAAACAAACTTCAGTAAACTTTGAAGATGACTCACCGTGATCATATTGCTGGAAAGATTCAAGTGTTTCAAAGCGACAAATGATTTCATCGCTACTGTTGGGAAGTCCGTTATAAAATTTTCTGAAAGGTCTAATTTCTCCAAATTCTCTGCTCCTTGAAAAACGTCGCTGTTGAACTTCGAGAGCCTGTTACGACCAAGATCAAGGGCCTGTAAATCTGCGAGGCCTATTAAGGCGCCACCTTCGATTGTAGATATCATGTTCCCGTGGAGGTCAATTTCTTCGAAAGTTTTTTGCGACACGAAGGACCCTTGTCGTATTAATGCTGGAATAGAAATGACGTTATTAGATTCACAATCTTTCAATGGTATAGAAGAAAGTCACTTTTCTTGTTTCTCTGTGTGCTTAGATCTTTTAAACGATGCAATGGATTTTTATGTGATTTTCACCATTATTTAGAGCATTTATTCCTAAAGGATGATATATTATTTAACACACACATTTTTGTGTGCTATATTATTGATTACAGGCCTTTTCATTATTTGAAATGAAATAAGTGACATAAAATATGATAACACGACTACAGAACAATTTAAACTAGAATAAACTTCGCGGCGAACAAAATGGTATAATTAAAAACTGCGGTAAAACTAAACGAGGTACACAGAGAATCGTCAACCTTAAATTCAAACCTGAAGTCTCTCATTAATAAACCAAAAATGATAAAACACTTCATTTAGCTAAAATATTCCTTTGAAACCACATTCGTATAGAGTTAAATAAATTCTTACCTATTCTATTTTCTCTGAGCGACAGAACTTTTAACGCTTGCGGTCCGTTTAAGGAAGATGAAGGCACATAGTTCATGTTATTACGGTCCAATCTCAAGATCTGCGGACAAAATTTATGTTTACTTAACAAACTTTAACTTTTGCGTTAACGTTTGGTATTGAGTTTGTTGGGGGAAGCGCATAGCATCCGGGTTCTGTAAACCACAGTCTTGGGCACGTGCGTCGCATTGGTAGATGAAGTTTTGGATTTACAGGACTTTTATTTTAATAAGTAGCTTTTGCGAGTCAGTGGAGATAGGCAACAAGCTATAGGCGCTAAAGGCCCTGGAGATAGATACGCGATCCGTCACCAAAGCGCATTCCTAACATTCAGCACAATTATTTCAGCATAAAAACGTTCAGTAGTGAACGTTTTTCTTCTGAAATGCTTCACTACTAGACATAAGTATCTTCCAAGGATTGGCACAGGACAACAAGAAAACATTACCCTCATTTTGGATTTTGCTTCATTTGGGTATTGTTTTTACCCGACTGTTCAACAAAAGAGCAATTGACACTATAAGATCAATCTATCTTACCTTCAAAACCTCACAGCCAATCAAAAGACCTTCTTCCAACCCTCGAATACTATTACCACTCAGATCCAACTCTTCCAATGCCGGTAAGTTATGAAGTTCAGCAGTAGAAAATATAGGGTTTAGGTTGTCTCCAAGGAGATTGTCTGATAATGCCAGCCTCGTGATATTTCCTCTCACTCCAGCGAGGAGTCGGTCAGGCAGTCTTCGTAAGCTGTTGTGTGAGAAGTCCAGTTCTTTTAAGGGAAGACCGTAGGATGAGAAGATCTGGAAAGAAACGGTAAGTTAAATTAGGTTGATATTCTGAATCACATTATGATGTATGGTTTTGTCATTTTTGGCAAGATAGTAGTCGCTAACATTTCGTGATTTTTAAAACACATTATTTATTTATATATACTTTATTGTATACCTACCAGAAAATACATAACAAAAAAATACACTACAAAACATACAATGGGCTTTATCGCTTTCTGCGATCTCTTCCACGCAATCTTGAAATGGACAGTGATTGCGTGGACATAAAAATGGGGTTGTCATTGGTGCAAATTAATCATAGATACACTATAATAGACACATTGATATATTTGCAGTCCAGACATCAGTATTTATTTTGGTTTTAGCCGACGAGTTTGACTTACAGCTCCGTCGCATAATAGGTTTCTGATAAAGATCTCCGTTCGAGACCAAACTACGAGTTCACCCAAATCAACACGTGTGTAAAACCGAAAACTATTAAATAGCATAATCAGCCACGTAATGTTCCCACTGCTGGGACACAGGCCTCCTCTCTGTGAGAAAGAGTGGGCTCTAATCTACCCGCGGTCCCAGTGCGGGTTGGTAGATGTCACATGTCTTCGAATTTTTGGTTCATGGACATTCATTCCCATCACGATATTTTCCTTCGCCGTTTTGAGAGCGGCGGTGATGATATTATTTACACAAAAAAAGCGCCTGACTAAGTTCGAACCCACGACCTACATCTCGTAGGTCTGCTCTTTTACTATTATATATATCTTTTACGATTAATCACTTCTGCATGGTGTATCCGATATACACACGATTATCCACCGTGATGGAAAACCACAGTAACTTTTCGCTACACATTTTAATCTATTTATTACTTAGAAAACAAAAGAGTAACAGCTGCTGTTCACGTATAACTTACTAGGAACCCAGTCAAGGGGAAGGGTCAGTGGGTTCCCGAATTTGATGTAAGCAACTTTATTATAACTTCCTACTCGTTTTTGTCGATTGACCAACCTGGAAAAATAACTCCAAATAACAGCATTGTTAACCTTTACCAGTGTTCCATTTGTTCGAAGATCCAGTAATTAATTATCATTGGGAACTAATCAACTCTAACTTCTTATTTTGTTTTTGTGTCGCAAATAAACGTGTTTTGTTTCGTTCTACACAAACTAAAACGTATGTTTTAACGCAAATAAAAAAACATCAGCTTCCTGCCCTTGTCCCTTGTTACTCGGCGCAACACGTTTTTCCCTCAAAATATATTTCGTATATCAATCTTGAATATGGTTTGAAAAATGCAAATAAAAATAATCTTGGTGGTTAGCCGACCAGACACGCATCTTTATTATTTTCCTAACTTACCTGCACTAATACTAAAAATTATATACACACTCAAAAGGCCACAAGACTATTACGGCCCATACTTGCATACAGCCCCCTACTTCGAAGCTACAGACCAAGTTGATTCTTGCTTGAATACCATTGAATTTCGAAGACCGAGCGCCTCGCTCGAAGGTCCAACAGTTTCCAAACTTATGATCACGAATATATTATCTAAAGGCGAATTTACTGGAGTGCCCAATGACAATACCACTGGATAGTGCTAAGTTTGGTGAATGGAGAATCGAATATTATGAATTTTAAATTGATATTTGTGTTAGGTAACATTGTTAAGTTTACTGCTCAGATAGCTTACGTGAGGTACGTTTGACTAAAGTAGTTTTAATCCGTATTTGCGGTAAGATACGCTGTTATAATTAAACACTCAAATATACTTAGTATTATTTGAGTGTCTGGGCTTAATACATAACCTCAGACGTTCTTCACATTGGGGTAGGCAGAAACCATTAGGTACAATCCTTACATATTCATGTCTGGGCTTAAACTTACTCATAATTTTGTCATATTACATAATTATAAGACAACAGAGCATTGGTGGCCCATTGGTAACGGCTTATGAGTTGTAGGTCGTGGGTTGGAACCCAAGCAGGCACTTTACCGTGTAAATTATTTCATCACCACAGCTCTCAAAACGGTGAAGGAAACCATCGTAAGGAAATTGGTGTAGAACCAAAAAATCGAAGACATGTGACATCTGCCAACCCGCATTGAGCCCCGTGGTAAATTACAGCCCAGTCCCTCACAAAGAGTGAGGCCTCCTGGCCTGTGGCCCAGCAGTGGGAACATCATAGGCTGATTATGGTGATAATTAGACAACGTAGTAATAATGTCAACGGAGATTCAGTATCCCTAAACTTGTTTATAAAAGTCGAATCACAATTTATTAATTTAGCTACTTACTCCATAGCAAAACACCAAGGCCAGAAAATTGGAACGTGTATCAGATAAGAATAAAATATAAGAATAACATATTTTTATATTGAGCAAGTTATCGTCTGACAAACAAAATATCAAACACAATTTCGTTCAAGTAAAGTTGTTTAAGTACATTGTGATACAAATTATGCACAGATTTACCCTGTATGTGGGAGGAGGCTTTAGCAGTACCACCATGGATATAAAAAATAATATTCGAAAGGAGGTAGGCACACGAAATACATTATGAGGAAAGAACAAGAGGAAATCTCTTTATCAATAATATTGTCTTTTTATCCTCATTATAATCTTAACAGTTGTTGAGATCTTATTATTCTTTGTGCCACATTAATGCATGTAGTTGGAAAACTCGCTTGTTTCCAACGTTATTTTTTCAAGGATACCCTATTTAAAAATAAAACTGGGTAATATTACAGCAAGTAAAGCCGCGGGTAAAATTATTATTACAAAAGTTTTATCATTTGTTTACTTTTAGTCAACGCTGAAAAGTTCAAGATATCGCCAAATATTTTTATAGTATTATAACGTTTGAACATGAAAGTTTCCTTAGCTTTTCTTATAGGTTTACACAAACATTACAGATTTATGTTCCGACTTTTACTAACTGGCCTGGCCTGGCCTGGAACAGCAGATTTTTTATAATGACGAACGAAAAATTTCAACGCGTGTCCAGAATCATGTGTGGGTCATGTGTGTGTGTGTCCGTGTGTGTTACACGATAACAGTTTGCGCGTCGATATCCCTTACACCGTGTACAAGCATCATGGTAACAGCTGTTCTTTTAAGTTGTTGATACAACACAATCTCGTCCCTACTAATCAAGCGACGAATAGCAATTAGTCAGCCAGTCGTGCCGGAGACACGGTAGACAGTGCCGATTAGTAATGTTTGATGTATTCGTAATCGAATTACTGACACAGTCGTGACAGACTGCCAGTTAATTAAACGTAATCAACTAATCACCATATTTGACGACCTGAATAGCGGAGTACAGATTGTGTGTTGTCATGAGGGTTACTAGTACATTTAATAGATATACGGATTGTATGACATAGGGAGGTCGTCCACGGAGACTTTTTGTAGCGATTAAAGTCCTTTGTACACGGCACGGTTTCTTTACGGTACGGCGCATAAACCACGTCGTAGAAAGAACGTGTTCGTTAACAATCTTACATAGTGATCCATACAACTTTGGAGACCGTGCCTACACACGGCGAATAAACCGTAATTTTTCACAGCAAGGAAAACGTGTGTGAACAAAGGGCCTCAGGCTACTAAAACTCATATCGGACGCTGGCACGTTCGATTTGACTTTCGTTTTATGACAATCAACGGACCAAAGGACAGTGGAAAACAAATGTATGGGGTCTGGGCCCACCCTTCAATAGTAACATTTGATATACTGTTGCATAGGGCTTTTTAAGCGGATTATTAGTTACTAATAAAACTATGGTCAAATGTTAGTACTTTCGGAGTTACGACGTCTTAAAGTTGTGTCAGTCTAACATGTTCCTTATGGATATTTATGAGGTAGAATAGTAATAATATATGAATTTCACTTTAAAACAAAAAAGATTTATTATTCATCCTGGAATTAATTGAATTCCGGCAGAGGGGGAGCAGGTAGGGCCTAATGTTTAAATGTTTATCTTATAAGTAAACTACGATCATTAATTGCTTAGATTGGAATCTCTTATGGCATATAATAAGTAATATAACTCTGAAAGTACTACTCTTAATCTTAGTCGTAATACTAAGTTTTATTCTGCATAAAAATACCTATTCATTCACGAGTATCTTATTTCTATTGAGGCCCACCATTACTCATTGTCATTTGAGTTGTTGTTGTTTTTACTTCAGTTAGATACTACAACAAAACCATAACAATTAATAGGTACCAAAACATTACTGTGGGCTTACTACCAGCTCTTATAGCAAGGCAGACGTTGAAGAAGTTGACTTAGTACAAAAAAGTGCAGTGCAGTTCAGCTTCAGTAACTATATGAGCTGGTGGTAAGCCCCCTGTTATGATTAACAGGTGGAGACTCGAGTTCACTATGTACTTACGTAGCACCTTCACAGAAGGTCCATCAAGCTTTTTAGTTGACTTCTCCCATACAATTTAAATAGTCGTGATGCTCGATTGAGAACCACACGGTGAATAAACCTTTCTTTTAAATGACTAATAACCTCCTGATATAGCAGTGTAATTAAACCACAAACATAACATAACATTACGCCTGTAATGAACGTATTATATTGTACATGATCTCTAACTCCCTGAAGGGTTAGTTAGAGATGTACCTATAGTAGGGTACACCCACATATCGCCAGTTATGTTTAAATCCCATGTTATAGGGGACGAGCCTATTGCTATCAACTGGGCACAAATCCAGACTCTAATCTGAGTCTGTCTGGTAGGAAAGTACCTAAAACATTTCCTACCAAACTGACTTCTTAAAAATCCCTCTTAGTATTCATGAAAACTTTTGCAAAATGCTCTCAAAAACTTTTTTTAATATAATAGAATCGGTCATTAGACATGCAAAGAGTATTCCGAAGTTGTCCTCGTCCGCGTAGTTTTACAAAAACTATACGAAGACTTGGTAAACCAAACTACTTTTATAAGTGAAAGACATTATATTCATATTAGGCTGACAATCAGCACTTTTCGAACCTCAAAATTACAAAAGACAATCCCCAAACACGCCCGCCCTTCACCACTTCCTAGTGCTATCGCTGGGAAGAAGAAGCGGCACAACGAACTCCCCAGCAGCATAGCTGTCGGTTCAGTTAGAAAATACTTAATACTTGATTGTATACAATACTAGGTGTTAAATAATTACCATTACAAGGCACAGATCATAAAATTAAATTATTTGCCATATGTCAGCTAGCCACGCCAATATACCAACAAATATAATAAAAACTATACGTACTCAAGCTAAAAAATAATTAATTAAAATTAAAATGTTAATAAAAACTTACTACCTAAATAAAAGCCTGCAGGCATAAAGGGCGTGACAGCTTACATATTTATGCATTGCTGGGTTCTGGTCACATAGCTGTCACTTGAAGTCACAGATGATAAACTAGGATGATAAAATAGTACTTAAGGCTGATGCTAAAACCTTTTGCTTTCGGTAATATAGTTGTTGTGTATACCTAATACTACAAGCTGTAATACTGGAGACAATAAACGTTTATCTATTCTAACGGGGAAGGGCCAGGGTTGCCCGCGAAATTCAAATTTGCTTCCGTTTTTTTCAATTTGCAGTTCAGTGATCAATACAACTCTCTAAGTTCATATAACCGTTTTTTTTCTCTATTAATTTTTGAATTATACTGTTGTTTAATTTAACTACTTGCCATTTTAAATTCAATGTAAACTTTGTAAATTTTAATTTTGTTATGATCATACATATATTTCCATTTTAATTTTTATTATTGATTATACAAGTGCTGTGCACACCTATAAGTGACAAATTCACCGCAAAGCTGTTGATATAGAATATATTTAATGTAATGATTTAGTGAATAAGTCGTTGGTGTGTCAATAAATAAATAAATAAGTAAATAACCCTATTGAATGTAAGTCATGAATATTTCTCTTAAGGTAAATTTCTCAACAGTCATTTTGCAAGAATGATCAGAACCACTATTTGCTATTAAAGTGTACACATGTTCCCACTTATTCTCAATAATTTTGCCACTGCAAAGCTGGCCTTTAACGCACATACCTAAACATTAAGGGGTATTACCACTGCGCATTATACTACTAGAACGTGTGTGGCAGTGTGTGTCATGAAATTCCCCTTTTCATCCAGAGACAAAGCCTATACGGCTGTAATTTTATCATACTGTTCTCTTATCATCATGTATCATTACCGTATTACCATACAGCGCAATTACCCGAGATACTGGGGCAATATTGCGTATTACCTACGTACAGATATGAATCGGTATAAATTCAGGCGCGTATGCTTTCTGACGTCACAATAAGGGCTGCCACGTCAGATAAAACAAATGAGGCGATAAATACGAACAACGCGCTGAAATGAGAAACGCCGCATGATTCCACAAATTGATTGTGCAATTTTAATATGAATGGTGTATTATGCTCTTTAATTACTTAATCAGTTGTATAAGTAGGTAGTATGTGATGGTTTTAATTTGTGAGTGTATCTGTAGTGTGGATGTTTACTTCGTCACTCATTAATTTTCATCGCCTTTTCAAGGTTTGGTCAAATTTTTAAAGCAAAAGATTCTTGCAAAAAGTTATTTTTATTTGTATAGTTTTCTTCACAAACCATTATCTAACGATCAAAGACTACTTAGGTAATTACTCAAATATGGACTAAAACAAATAACAAATATTGTATTAGCCCATATTTGAGTAACTACCTACTCAATATACACTATCGGCTATACAAATAATTGTATTAGGAACAATAAAATAAAGAAAATTAATTAATTAGCTCACTACGTAAGTAGTGGACTTATTAATTAATTTCAGCCTAATTGTGTCAAAACAAGACAGAGGTTCATTTCGTGAGTTCACTAAAGAAGGTAGGTACCAAAGTTTTTTTTGAAGTGAAAAACTTCTTTAGCGGCGCTGTGCACTTTTTTTTGTAATGGGTAAAAAATGTTAAACTTGCATCAGGACACGTGACCTGATCGAAAATTCGTAAGACGGAGCTCGCGTCAGGACACGTGACCTGATCGAATATTCGTAAGACGGAGGGAGAGTAGACTGCATTCCAAAATATCAAAAATGCACAACGTTCATATTCAAGTTTTCACTTCTGCCGGCACAGAAAAAGTTTTCAGTTTTAAAAACTAAGAAAGCCAAACCACAAACACGATTGAACTACAATAAAAGCAATACATTTGGAAGTAGTACAGCCAGCAAATCATGCAATCAGTGCACTCGTTCCGTCCCGCGGCTTCAGTTATCAGATCATGAACGATCGCATGCTGATCTCGCGAATAGAAATCATAGGCATACCGCGTTAATGTGAACTAATTTGTACCAATTTATCTTGTGTATTAGGTGAAAATTGTGATGTATTTATTGTAATACTTTACGTTGGATATGTTGATTTTATTTAGAGAATCAGTGTGAATAAACTGTAGAGGTAGGTACCAGTTCTCTTGTAAATAAATGGCTTAACAAGATCACAATATTATTTGTATGCAGACTTCGATGTGGTTGTGGGTGTCTTGGCAAATAACAAAAGTTTGCAATGGTAAAACAATTTTACGAAGAGCTGTGGGGTAATTGCGTAACACACTGTCAGTAGCAATGGCTTTCATTTTGACATTTCAACAACATTCATTGCGGTATTTACGTTTGAGCAGACAAATTTTGCGAACATAATGTGGCAATGGATTAGCAATATCCTTAAAAATGATTGAGATTGGAAGGCAGGAAACAACGATAGGTGTGAAAGTTTTAATCTTAGTTAGACAAACATTCGGCGAGGCATGTTTTTTGATGTCAGTAAATAAAAAAAACATGTCTTGCCAGATCTTTTACCAAGTAAGGTAAGGTAAAGCAAAATACACTTGACATGCTGCATTTTAGAATAAAACAAAATAGAATGACATGTCATACGACACTTCCAGAACATGCATTTCTTATCCGTGAAATAATACAGAAGCAAATACACTTTACAGACGGAGTAATACCTACACAAGCACAAGAAGTAAAAGGTCACAAGTCCAGAGCTGTATTTATCTCCAGGGAGATATTTAGAGCGCCATTGGACTAACGTCCCATTTGAAAACAGCAAAGGTGGCTTGAATTTAAAACAGATACATGCTCCGATTCCAGAATGTAGATAACCTTTGACATTAGTAATACGTAGTTATTACGCCAAAACGTGTACGTTCTCACGACGTGAGCTGCCATATCCAGTTTTAATTGGTCTATGTAGAAAGAATGCTGTAGAATATTTCGTTTGCTGTGTTAATTTTTAATCATCTATGGACTGCAATTAACATAGTGGACTTGTTAACTTACTGGCTGGTATTTTTAAAATATTTATTTTATGGAATCATTTACTGAACACAATGCACCGTCCAATAATATTAATTCAGCAAGGTACTTGTCCGTAATGACCTAGTTCGCTAAATAGTTCATGAACCTAAAAATATTCAGTACTTATGCGTTGGTTTCCTAGGAAAGCGGTTCATAACAATAAAAACACTACTAACCTGAGTAGGCAAAGTCTGCTGCCCAGCAAACCTCTGACTGAACGAAATAATAGGAGCTCCATACGGTAGGGTCGGGAAGTCACCAGGGAAGACGACCCGGTCGCAGTTCATCAGGATCCTTAGCTGGAGAGCCCGGTCCACCTGCACCTTACACCGGCATGGGTACCGAAGGTCATCGTTCAGCTCCGAACAGGGGACCCATTGTTGCTGACCCACGATGTACGGAATCGTGAAGAGAAGTAGGAGGAGCCGCATTTTGACCTGGAAGAACATGTTTTGATTTAACGTCATGTGCAAAAATTGGTGTTTTGGAGGTGTAGGTGTTTGGTTTCAAACGTGTCAATGGTTTAAACATGCCTACTTAATTTGATGTAGGTAACTGAATTACCTCAAAAACCTCGACATAAAGAAATCTTCATAAAACATTATTTGCCGTTAATAGCGCACCATACTTAAATCATATACGAGTAATTTAAAAGGCTGTATTAACGCAACATTATTAGTTATCAGTGATAACTAGTTATTTAGCTAGTATGTAGTTAGTTAGTTCTACTACATAAAGGCGCTCATCATCACTATCAGCCTATAGCAGTCCACTGCTGGACATAGGCCTCTCCTATTGCACTCCAGTCAACTCGATTTTCAGCAACTCTCATCCAGCTGCTACCAGCCATCTTGCGAAGATCGTCGCTCTACCTAGCCTGAGGGCGTCCCACCTTACGTTTACGTTTCCCGAAAGTCGCTGTCAATGCCAAATTGTTACCAATGTTCATGTGCTGTTGACTGTACGACTTAGAGCGATGCCGCATGGACGTTGTCAATGGGTTGCGTCGCCGCAGCGCAGTGATTTCAACGCAGTGAGTGCCGCACGAGTGCTGCGATGACGTCACCGCTCAGACGTTGCAGCGCCGACGCAACGCATTGGAAAGCCCGCGTGAGCCTTTAAGCCTATTTTAAAAGAGTGTCACACGATGCCACCGAGGTGTTAATAAGGCTGAATAAACAAAAACAAAGCCTAAACATGTTTTCCTTGCACTGCTTAGACCTAAATACTTAGAAATAAAAATCTACCTCAAAGGCGCTTTTATGGCATAGATTCGCGGAAAATATTAAGTGTTTGTTGAGAAAAATATAATTTTACCTTATAAAGGTTGAATTATGTGAAGTAAAATATTTGCAGGACTGATGTTTATTGCACATACTTACATTCGTTTTATTTGATAAGACACATATTGCATTCCTTTTCCATTCTGTAGCAAACATCAAGTTATAAAGACAGTTAAGTTTTATAAATTGGTTCTGAGAAGTAAACGTTTTCTCAAAGCTGTCTTATACTGTGACTGGTATTTGCTGTAGTTACATTAACAAACGCTCTTGTAATTTTACCTATTGAGTTTACATCTTTACATTCGTGTCTGTCTGTGTGACCGCGTTGTTCTTCTAAAGTACGCAACAGATTTTGATACAGTTTTCTCCACCATTTAGAACATTAACGGAAGGTTCATGTGTAAAAAACATTAAAATTAAACATAAGTACAACTTTTTATTTAATTTACTAGGTACCCCTCGTGAAGGGTGGGCGTTTTGGGGGACTGTCTTATGTAATATTGACGTTCGAAAAGTGCTAATTCTCAGCCTAATTTGAATAAATGACTTTTGATTTTTGATTAGTGTTAGTTGTGTTAAATATAGTAAAAGTTATGTCTAGATTGGTGATTTCTATAATAAATAAATGGTTGAGATTGCAATGTTTAGTCGAGTAAAAACGTGCGAAGCAAGAGCTGGTTGCTAGTAGAACATAATATGGGTCATTTGTACGTTCATATCCGAGTCAAAACAATTAACTTTGCAATACAAATATTTTATCAAAGAATCCGCTCGTAAAAATGAATGTCTCAATAACTCAATGTTTACACTTTTTATTTGAGCTCCGAATAAAACCATCGCAGGTCATTACAATAAACAAAACGTCGATATCCCATATAAACATACAAATCGCAGTGGAAATTGGAAAGGAAATCACATCGCCTGACCAATTGCCAGCAAGCTACTAAAATATGTAAAATCTCTTTAATTGATTTCCAACTTTATCGCTAAAGCATTAGGTTCAAGGTTCGTTGGGAAATTTGACAGCTTCGGGTAGCTTGATGTGCTACAGAATGGCGATTTGTTTATCACATTAAACAGTACTACGGTTATTACAAGTTATCAGCCTGTTAAAATAATAAAATAAACAAATCTACTAAAACTAGACAACTGAATTTCTCAAACAAAATAAATAGCTTAAAAATTGGGACGACATAAACTACCCTTGATGATACGGCACTAGACACGCGCAGGGCGATGGTATCAACAATTCAACACAAACTTTATGGTATTGTTACCAAATAATCACAAATTAACTTTAATGTTGTTAAATACTTAAACGAAAAAAAAGTCCCACGGCTAGAATGTTAATTGTTATTAATATTTTTTAATTGTGTCTGTTTAATATACGTAATATAAAATACGTGGTTTCAATTAATGTGATAACCTAATCATCACACTCTATACTTATCAAAATGAAAGAAAGAGATGTATTTATTATGGACCTAGTCAGTCACCCAGATGAACACAGGCAAGTGCAAAATGTCATACGCCAGTCTTGTGCCGTGACTATAACCCTAATAGATGCATTGTTCATCTTCTGATATAGCCTTATAGTAGATATAAATGAAGTCAAGAAGCGCACCCTAATTGCGTAACACACGATCAATCACAATCGCAATGATTTTGAAGGATATTGTTATCCATTGGTTCATATGTTTTAAAAATTTGTCTGCTCAACAAAGTAAATAACGCAATGAATGTTTGCCATTGCTACTTTTAGTGCATTACGTAATTACCCCGCAGTTCCGCAAAAAAGTAAAGGAAAATTTTCATCTTTTAGGTATTTTAATACACAGCACACACACGGCACAGCGGACAGAGCTCCGGCGGGATCTCATAGCGGCATGGGGAGTGCGATTGTCGCAACCCAGCGCTGGGCACGCCACAATTGCGGCGATAAGTCCCCTCTTTGAGGAGTGGCTAGAGAGGCGCCACGGCGCCCTCACCTTCCGCCTGACGCAGGTCCTCACCGGACACGGTTGTTGCGGGAGGTTCCTGTTCAGGATAAAGCGGGAGGAAACGCCAGGGTGTCACCACTGTGGGGATCGCCCGGAGGACACGGTGGAGCATACGGTAGAGGTCTGCCCGGCTTGGGCGGGGCCCCGCCGTGTCCTCGTGGCGGCGATCGGCGGCGGCGACCTCTCGCGTCCGGCCCTCATCCAGGCCATGGTACGGAGCGAGAGTGAATGGGAGGCCGTCACCTCCTTCTGCGAAGCAGTAATGCTCGCGAAGGAGGAGGCGGAGCGCGTGAGGGAGAGGCAATCGCTGCACCCTCGCGCGCCTAGCCGCCGCAGGAGACGCCCTAGACGGGAGTCAACAGCCGACTCCCGGCCACCGTAGGCGCGGGCTTGCGGGCGGCGAGCTATGGGCAGCTCGCCGCCCGGTAAGGACCAGGCCCGTGTCGACGGCGCGTTGTGTTCCACACGCGCCTCAAAGAGCTGTCAGCACGAACTGACGGGGTCCGCTAGGGCCGATACCGCCGGGGCTGCGGATTGTTCGAAAGCGATACCGTGGCCCCTGGCACAAGCAACTGAAGGAACACGGGTGGGTTTTAGTCAGTAAAAGTCTGACACTCCCTTCTGCTCCGCCCAGAGCGGGAGGAGTCATTTGATGATTTCCCACCCAAAAAAAATAATATTTTGAAAAAGTTGCAAATTCCAACTTAGCTCTACTTAGGAGCTTACCGACGGACGAATTGTACTAAACAAGAAGAGGATCATATACAAGGTTGACGAAACAATTTACGGTGGGACCTTTATTTATTTCGTTCACAGATATCGCATTAATTTTAAGGTTCCGTTTCCAAAGGGTGCCAACGGGACGCTATTACTAAGGCTCCTCTGTCCGTCCGTCTGTCACAGGCCTGTTTCATTTGAAATGTAATAGGTAGACACTTGGAATTATCACGGACTGTGTACTACTATGGCTGCTATAACAACAAATAATAATCCAACCTATTATTATAAATGCGAAAGTAAGTTTGTTTGTTACACTTTCACGCTAAAACGGCTGAACGGATTTGGGTAAAATTTCGCGCACAGATAGACCATGACTTGGGTAAGGTCATAAGCTACTTTTTATCCTGGATCGCATACGAAGTAGCGGGCAACAGCTAGTATAAAATAAAGTTAAAAATTAAAGGGGGGTCGAAATATGTAGTGTTAAATATTGTACGTTGGTACGGAACCATTCAAGTGCGACTTCGATTCGCACTCGGCCGCTTTTTACAGGATTTATGTCAAACCAAAAAGGAAATTCGACGAAGGTTGTCTGGACATTTTCTGTTAAGACAATAAGACGGTGTAAGACTTCCGTGGCTCTGTGGTTGTCAATTAATTGTGTTTCCACGCTTGTACCGATTGTGTTCTAACTTAATGCTTAGTGTAACTTGAACTTATCGTGTCAATGTCACAGTGGCTTAGATAGCTACAAGGTCGCCTAAAAGTTAGCTGGGCCTGCTCTTGTTGCTTTTCGTAATAATGAAAGTGGATAACCGTGGCTGCTGTGTTACCCAAGTATCGCTCAATAATAAAATTATAAATCTATTTTTTTTAACTTACTTCATGATGTGATTTCTTACCAAGGGGTGTCGTGTTAACCAATAACTAGGTTGTGAAGGTCAGATAGGTCACTCCATGTCAAATACTGGTATTCAGCTGCATCCAGTAAGACTGAAAGCTAACCCCAACATCATCATAATCTGCCTAGCCTTTTCCCAACTATTTTGGGGTCAGCTTCCAGTCTAACCGGATGCAGCTGAACACCAGTAGTTTACATGGAGCGACTGCCTATGTGACCTCCAAAACCCAGTGACTGGGTACTACGATTCCCCTTGGTAAAACGGGTTGTCAGACTTTCGGGCTTTAGACCACCCGTACCGACTGTCAAAGATCTACGAATGACAATCGGGACTAACGACTTAACGTGCTTTCCGAGGCACGGAGGGGTCTTGGTATGTAAAGATGGTCACCCACCCACGGACCAACCGTGGCAAGCGTAGCTTAACCTGATCGATCGAACCGCGCGGCTGTTATATCTTACCCATAAGCCCTCCCTCTGCTGACTGATATTGATGATGTGATCTGCGCCCTAATTGCGTAACACACTGTCAATCAGAATCTGAATCATTTTGAATGATATTGCTAATCCATTGCTTCATATGTCCGAAAAACGTGTGTGCTCAACAACGTAAATAAACGCAATGAATGTTGTTGAACTGTCAAAATGAAATTCCTACTGTTAGTTTGTTACTCAATTACCCCGCTGGTTTTATTTGTTGACCCAATGGCTACTTACTGTCCTGCACATAATCAGGCGGGAGGAGACGCCCGGGTGTCACCACTGCGAGGATCGCCCAGAGGACACGGTGGAGCATACGGTGGAGGTCTGCCCCGCTTGGGCAGAGCACCGCCGTGTCCTCGTAGAGGCGATCGGCAGCGGCGGCGACCTCTCGCGCCCGGCCCTGGTGCAAGCCATGGTCCGGGGCGAGAGGGAGTGGGAGGCGGTCACCTCCTTCTGCGAAGCAGTCATGCTAGCGAAGGAGGTGGCGGGATGGGCGAGGGAGAGATCCTCACGCCTCAGCCGCCGAGGGAGACGCTCCGGGCGTCGGGAGCCGCATGACGACTCCCGGCCACCGTAGGCGCGGGCCTGCGGACGGAGAGCAATGGGTAGCTCTCCGTCCGATCAGGACCAGGCCCGTGCCGGACGGCGCGTAAGTGTTCCACGTGCGCCTCAAAGAGATGTCAGCATAGATGACGGGGCCCGACAGGGCCGAAGCCTGCCGGGGTAGCGGGATCGTCCGAAAGGGTTACCGCTGCCCTGGTACATAAAGGGCTAAGGAAGGAACACGGGTGGGTTTTAGTCAGTAAGAGTCTGACACTCCCTTCTGCTCCACCCAGAGCGGGAGGAGTCATTTGATGATTTCCCAACCACAAAAAAAAAAAAAAATAATGGCTACTTACTGTACAATGGCTACTTTTTTGTACGAACAATATACTTTTGATCGGTTCTATCGTCCTACTAAAGGTCAAAAGGCTAGAGATACAATATTGTGTAACAAATACCATGTGTAAAACTACTACCAGCGGAATAGTAGTAATTTTGTTTCCTCGTACGAATGGGCTCAATTTACGTGGCCTATTCCTTCTCGAGCGACTTCCAATGTCGAAATATACGCTAGATTTGTCGAAATAATGCGAATTGTACTGTAATATGGACTGCAATGAAGACAGTAACTTGGTTCATTAACCTGCTTTTCATCGCAATCATGATTTGGAAGCCTTTCTGTATTTATTCATCTGATTTATGCTTTATTTGTCACTGCAGTTCGTTCATTAGTAGCGGCAAAAGTCAATAAAGCTACTTTTTAATATGTTTGCATGCAATTCAGCGTTTATCAAAGTTTTACTCGTCTCAGTAACCCGCCTGGCATCCCATAAACATGTGATTGAAAACATCAAAGAATTCGTATTTGTTGAACATACGATATTCTGGATTGCCACAATATATTCCGCGATAAAAGCCATTTTTATTACATTGTCTGCAAAGTTTTCTGTAAGTTGTCTAGACTGCGAGCGATAATTGGATGGTTAACGAGAAAAAGGGTTCTCACTTTTTGTATGAATAGGTAAACTAGTCATAAGTTTGAATAGACTTTGACATGGATAAACAATTGCAACTTTGAAAGGCGCGTTTGTTGATTCGCATTGTCTAACTTTTCTTTTCTCGCTTTGATATCCAATTTATTTTTCTTCAGACAATGAAAATACTATGTTTCAAACTCTGATAATAATTTTCATTGTCTGTTATTCGAACAAATTCTCTCATTCCATACATTGTCGAACTCCCAACAGACAATAAATTAATAACTTATAAAATTTTCCGATACTTCGCTCCACCGCTAACGAGTTGTCGCATGGCGCGTCCCCATTACACACTGTGTCAGACTCTGTGTCACACCGTAATAATTTTGTCTCAGAGACACGAGGGGAGCTCTTCACGTAATATGAGAAATTTGCTCCGTGTTCCGTAGCTGGAAAACGATCATCGTGCGAATTCCGAATGGGTAAATTATTAACGAAGCTCGATTTATGTGAAAAGTTTGTTCGATCGCGTCCGAAACTAGCATAGTTTGTTTGGAACTTCTTCCTCACTGCCATCATCGGCTTCTCATCTCTCCGAACACAGTTTTTGATATATCCGAATATAAATTTCAACCTCTTTTCTTGGAAGTTCTCAAACTTTTGATCTTGCGGTAAATAAAAACAGGGATTTATTGAGAGCTCACCGACTTTTGTGCAGAAGATCCGGCTTATCTGTTTGTTTGTGAAAGCAATTGCTTTGCGAGGAAGTTGTTTTTGTGTAAACAAACGGTTGAGTTAATTAATAAGTTTATGAATCGGGTTTATTTATGTTTTGTGTATTTAAGAATCAAGCTCAATATAGATTAACTCGATGTTGGCAATTATTGATTCATCCCTTTG
Organism: Apamea epomidion; assembly: GCA_947507525.1. Lineage (NCBI taxonomy): Eukaryota > Metazoa > Arthropoda > Insecta > Lepidoptera > Noctuidae > Apamea > Apamea epomidion. The sequence goes on from OX382238.1 coordinate 14,849,566, forward strand.
CTAACTTAATATTATTATTTTGCAAGCTTAATTTGGTACCTGATTGCGTTACACTCTATCAGTAGCAATGACCTCCATTTTGACAGTTCAACAACATTTATTGCGTTATTTACGTTGCTAAGCAGTTTTTTTTTTCGAACTTATGAATTAGGAAAACCCTCAAAATTATTCAGATTGTGAAAGTGTGTTCTATGGCAATTAGAGTGCTGGTCGGTATGGTCACATGCGAGCCTTTAAAAGTAAAATTCAACAGATAAAAAATATCCTTGAGATATTTTACTCGTAACAGCTATCACTGTTCCCGCTCCTCAATTTCAGATTCAGAGCAAACTTCTTACATAATATCTCCACCACAGACTACCTTCAGTATTGTATCTTCTTCTGCCTTAATCCAGTCAAAGGTTGTCTTGAAAATATCGCTTTTAGCCATAAGACCACCCATTACTGTTTTGTTACTTTTTTTTATATAGTTTGGTTTTTTATTTTTGATTGTGTTTAGTTTAGTTTAGTTTTATGATCTTCCTGTGCGAGTTGCAATAAATACTTTTTCTTTCTTTCTTTTCTTTCCATTGTGTCACCCCTTGTAAAATTTCTACATTTATATCTGTAATTTCTATGGTGTACTTAATAAAGAATATTCTATCTATCTTCACTAATACAATAAAAATATAACCGCAGCATCTTATTCACGATACCGCGCTTTAGTTCCGGATAGCTATGAAACTATTCTAAAACAAAGACCATTACTCAGAGTAACGGACAGGACAACAAATCTTGCGCGCAACGTTGTGGGTCACAACGCAACGATGCTGTGCAACAAATAAACCATGCTGGTTGCGACAATGTCGCCTGCATCGAGCTTTTACCCCGAAATCTGGGACATGGTATGTAGCAAGTGCTTTGAAATATTGGGTAGTAAGTTTTTTTTATTTAGCTGTTTTTTGAAGCCAGAACCTTTGCTACAAAAATATAATGAGTACCTAAAGTTGTCAACAAATAAAAGGATTGAAACTGACAGGTGTCAAGAACGCATTCTCAAATGTCAAAACGGGCCTTTTATTTTTTGACAACTTTAGGTGACGGGACACCTAAGAAACCACTTTTATTGTGGCAGGATACACTGGTTATTATGAGTAGTGGTGGCCCAGTGGTAACGATTGGCTTACGATTTGTAGGTCGTAGATTCGAACGCTGACAGACACTTTACTTTGTCTAATCACCAATGCTCTCAAACCGGTAAAGGAAAACATCGTGAGGAAACTAGCATATCCAAAAACCTAAAAAAAAATTCGAAGACATGTGACATTACCAACCCGCACTGGGCTCGCGTGGTGGATTACGACCTACCCCCTGTTACAGAGAGGAGGCCTGTGTCCCAGCAGTGGGAAGATTATGATTATATTGGTGTTTATAGTAGAGAAATAAAAAAAAAATGATGATCATGTTTACTAACATTCTTATTAATACGCGCTCTAGGTACTTATATTTAAAAGCACATCGTGCCATTATTTGGCATAGAATAAACCCACAAAACTATTCGCAATAAATTAAAAAGTTGACTAAACTTTCATACCATTCGGGGTATTCCTATTTTCTCCGGAGAAACATTTTAATGTTGGCAACACTCGTTGTGTGCAACACTGCTTGCAACAAATAAAGTAAGTCGACGTAGCTGAGCCAAATCTGCTGGGACAACGCCAAATGGTTACATTAGGCTAATATTTGATGCACATTAGCATGTAGTTGTAAAGTTCTTGTAGCCTGAGACACTGCATTGGCTTGATTTCATTATACGATACTGCATTATTGTGTGGAGTTAGCACATAAGTTAACTTTTTAGCCTATACAATGTGTAACGGAAAGGGTATATACATACCAAGGGCACGGCTTCTTTGGATGATATCAAACGATATTGGAAGGGTTTTTTAACCCTATCTCTACATGTTCAGAAGTTATGAGAATTTTTAATACATTGATACCAGAAACCAAACTAGGCGCGCAAAATTACGGAATAGATTTATCGTGATATTGGCAAGTAACGTGGAAAGTTATTGACCTACGTAGTGCGGCGACACGTTTGTTATTATTTGAATTTAAGAAACATATGAAACTGAAAATTTGGTATCAATACTTAGTTTTGTTTTTTTTTTTTTTTAGTTGAAACTATCTATAGTGATTCTATACCAGCTGTTATCTTTAGTGCCTAAGAATAGCAATATGGTTTTTGTTACACATTGTATATGGAGATCTAACGTTTTTGCATTTCTGCATGATAATTTCTATCATGCTAAGTTGATGATGAAAAGACATGTATTGAATCGGACATCTAATAATCCCCATTTTGTTTAATTATTGCGACCAACGGTGAGAAAAGGCCAGAAAGTTAACAAAAAAAACAGAATTGGTTCAGCCGTTTGGGAGCTACGATAGCGCAGACAGACACACAGATACCCACGTCAAACTTATAACACCCTTCTGTTTTTGTCGAGGGTTAAAAAGAGACTCAATCATTTTTAAAAAAAGTGTAAACGAAAGAAAGATGGGCGGCGAGGCGTTTCTTATGATGCACCTATTAAATGAATACTTTTTTATTGTGTGCATCATTAAAAGCTCATTTTTGTAAAGGTTCATTAATTTAAAAAAGTGTTCGCCAGTAGACGGTCAGTAACTTTTTAGTTAAATATTTCCCAGTTACAAAGACACGTCCAAATGCTTAAATGAACAAAAAAATAAATAATATGTGTATATTGTACCTAGGGTAAAAAATTATTACGTAAATAAGCCTTATAAACTTGCAACCAAGCCTAAAGTTCAAATGCGTGCTATCACGATCTTAATAATGCCCTAACAAGTTCTGTAACTTCATCTACTTAGAATCTAAGTTTGTAATACAGTTTTCCATGGTACGTGTGCACGCCACTAACTTAGCTATTCATGCACCTGACGCTAAATCTAAATTATTTATACCACACTAAGGTTTAACTTGATGTAAACTTTAATTAAAAACTTAGTTGCAGTTACGTGCACTCGTACTTACTATTACTACTGTTACTTATATTTATTCTAAAAACAGAACGCGACGTTAACTTTGTCAGTTTGTGTTTTAATTTCGGAATAATCTACTTATAAATATTATAAATTAAAGTCGCTTTTCGTTTCTGTCTATGGGACCGCGGTTTTATTCTAAACTCCGCAACGGATTTTGGTGTTGTTTGCAACCTCATTTAGAGATTTTATGCCAGAAGGCTTATGTGTAGGTAATAGTGTATACATTAATATTAAACTTTTGAATTAAAGACATCTCGATGTTTTGTCAAGTCATTAACGGGTCGCTAGTCTAAACTAATATTACAAAGAGAAAAGATTTGATTTTTTGTATGTTTGTTTGTTACGTTTCACGTTAAAACGGCTGAACGGATTTGGATAAAGTTTGGCACATGGGTAGACCATGACTTCGATTAGGATATAGGATACTATTTATCCCGATATTCTTACGGGATCAAGACTTATGTAGGTGAAACTGCGAGGCACAGCTAGTTTTCAAATAAAAATGTGGTTGATGGTGACAATTTTAACAATTATAATAAATTATAACAAAATATATCTACCGGGGTTTGGGTCGTGTGTGAGTTTTACTTCAACTAACAATAGCTTTGGTAATTTAATAAGTTTTGAAAACCAGGAAAAAGAGGCGAAAATGGCTTTTTCTTTGGCTTTTTATGAAGTAAAGTTTAAGTTATAACCCCAGGCCTCATTTCCCTTAGTTCCTAAAAACTGGGTACCTATTATTACGCGTTGATTATGACAGTAATCCATTATAACTGTTCATCATGATTATAAGGCAGCCAGTGTTCACTAGCGGTCATAACCGCGCGCTATAATGAAATCAGCTAGCAGAAACTGCTCAGAAAGCAATTCTTACTTAACTGTAGGAAGAAAATGCTTACTACCGAACGTAAATAATAATAAATAATTTATTTTGAACCAAATACTTGTACACATTTTATAAATCTGCCAAACTGCGTGACAGTTTGTCGGCAGGACTAGCGGTCGTCTTACAACATTTGGTATACACAATCTGATCAAACATCTAAGTAGGTAGATACAGATACTTTAAATGGACGATTATAATTACAGCAGCGCAACTAATTATTAATTATTGTCGCAAGTTGCGACAATTTCACTAAGCAGTTCAGTTTTTAATTTAATCTTTAGTGTTCGCTTATTAATTCCACTAATATCATTTCTTAGCCAGTCGAATGAAGCAAACAACAAAATATTATCGCACGAGTGCCGATGTTAAGCTTTTATATACAGTCAGTTTTATTTTATTTTTTCTTGAGAGCGGTGTGGCCCAGCCTTACGAGTTAAGTGACGTACGTCGTGGGGTTGAACCCAGGCAGCCGCTTTATTTTGTGTAATTTATTTCATCACCACTGTACTCAAAAACGGTAAAGGAAAGCATTGTAAGTAAACCAGCATGTCCAAGAAACAAAAATTCGAAGACAAGTGGCATCTACCAACCCGTACTGGGTCCGCGTGGTGGATTACGGCCCACTCCCTCTCACCGAGAGGTGGCCTGTGTCCCAGCAGTGGGAACATTACGCAGTTTTAGCAGTGGGAACATTATGAGCGGATTATACAGTTTCAAAAAGATGTATATTATTGTATATGTTACAGTCAAAAGTCTTAATCTGTTAAAAGTACTTTTAACTGAAATAATCACGCAAAAGTAATTTTGACTGAACTCGTTGTTCAATAGTAGTTTTGCCGGAAAATCGGTAGTTAATAGTGATTTTAACTGACAATATGTGGTTAAAAGTGATTTTGGCTTAGTCAAAACTACTTTTAACCACGAGAGAATCAGTCAGAATCATTTTTAACGAGTTAGTAGGATTTAATCAAATATTTTATGTTGTAAATTCGTTTATTACGAATATTTAGGTTAAGGTTTAGATAATGAATACAAAGAAGATGTAAGAAGTACCTATTAAAAAAAAATACAATACAATAATCACAATCAAGTTAATTATTTTTTAGTTTTGATTAATCTCTGTGATTGCAACTTGCAAATCTTCTTCATTATTCAATCCATTTCATAACATTGAAATGACTATCTTTCATATCTTCTATCGCTAAAATTCTTCCCAGAAAACGTTCTTTCTTTTCATACTCACTAATTTTTTACAAATATCTGTCGATTCTTCAATTATATTTAGTTATAAAAAACTTTATATGTGCGTTTCTTCGTAATTTATGACGATCACCTTAACTTTTTAAGAGTTTTGACTGATAGAATCAGTCAAAACTACTTTTAAAAAAATTAGTCAGTCAATACTTTTAACCAGCTCCATTGGGGAAACTAGTTTCGACTATAATTTCAGTCAAAAGTACTATTGTTGAGAGCACAGACTTATGCTGTGGTCGAGAGCTGTGGGTTGTGAGTTGTGACTGCAACATATACATCGCCCTTACTTCATTAAATTGTCTACAGTCTTTGTTCCATAATATTGTATCAATGTGTAGCCACAAAACATGTGACACATTTGGTACTTAATCGTAGCTTACTGTATTGTGGAACACAAGTATAGACAATCCAATAAATTCTTGTCGATGTACACATTTATTTGAGGCGGACCGTACAAGGAAATGCTCTTAGCAAACGATGTAATATGTAATGAGAAACCACAAACAAATTAATACATTACTTTACAACGTTATTACCCTAGTATTACTCATGTTTTACATACATAATGATAGATTTAATTACATATTCGTAACAACTATGTAACAATAATTGGTTGTTGTACGAAAAATTGTTTCACGGTGAATGCGCTTGCATAAAAGTGCAATGTAACTGAGTAAATGAACTGCCGGTCAAGAGCGGGTGTTAGGATATTAAAATTCTTGTAAGATTTATGTGTAACGTTACATTTTCTACGAGTTATAGTCGCAACCTAAAAACTTCAAGTCCCTAGGACAAGAGGTTTTAATTAAGCTTGCATTTCACCAATTCATACTACCTAACTAACAAGGCAAGTAAAATTAAATGCTTGTAAAATGTAATAAATATTTTTATCAAAACGTGCAAATGTAATTTAGGTAAAATTGTATTTCATTTCAAACATAAAATAATAATAGTGTTTTGACATCAGTGAAGCATCGTCCTGGTGAATAAGTGCCAATTTCACCAATGGCTGAATGCGATGAACGCGGTGTCAGTGTCAATATTCCACAAAAATTATGACACTGACAGCTCTTGAGCGCGATTTAGATGTGCTGATCGCGTTCAGTCGTATTGGTAAAATTCGCCCTATGTAGGTAGGTAAAATAAATGGAAAACAAATATGTATGTGTATCAAGTTCAATAAAGTTACGAATAATAAACCAACCTGTAAAAACATTCACTCACATCCAAATTTTATTTCGCCAACTAATCAAACACTTTCATTTTATACAACACTCCCACTGTTACTATTCGATTACAAAAAAAAATCTAATCAATCGATTCACGACTCACAACCACATTCCGAGAATCCGACCACAAATTCCGCCAGCGTTCCCGCTAAAAATATTACAAAACCGCGATCCAAATTCGATTTTTTAATTACATTTTATCACACGAATATAGTTTTAAATTCGGCCAGCGCGGTTAATGCGTAGTAATACAGACTGCTTTCGCAGAACTTTGTCTATGGTTGCGAACCAAATAGTTCTAATGCTAATAACGCTGGATCTGTATTTCATGTTCGACAGGTTAATTTGTTGCAACACTAATGGCGAACAAATATTGGATTTGCTGCCGCATTCTGTGCTATTGAAGCATTTCGTATTTCAATTAAACATTAATTAACCTATTCATTAGTCCTGCATAGTATGGTGCAATCACACTTGCCTAATAGGTAAATTTAATGGTTTGTCTGAAATCGTCATTTGGAGAAAATTAAAATTTATTAATATATTCCGACTTTAAAATATTATGAACGCGGTATCATGTATAATGAATAATGAGCAGTGGTGGCTCAGTGGTATAGGCCACGACTTAGAAGCTGTAGGTCGTGAGTTTGAACCCAGGCAGGCAATTTACTTTGTGTATATAATTTCACCACCAGTGCTTACAAAACGGTGAAAGAAAACATCGTGAGTAAACCGGCATGTCCTACTCGTAGAACCAAAAAATTCGAAGACATGACATCCACTATCCCGCACTGGGCCCGCTTGGTAGATTATAGCCCGCTCATTCTCTAAGAGAGGAGGCCTGTGTCCTAGTAGTGGAAACATTACAGGCTGATTATGCTATCGATAATGGATATACCAGTCGTCATCGTCGTCCATCAGTCAGAAGAGGTGACTGACTTCATATGTAACTACATATGAAGTCAGTCACCTCTTCTTATTAAGTTTTGCGATTAAATCGTATAAAATAATGTGTCCTGAGCTCTGTTGCGCACTGATTAGTGAGCCTACGAGTAATTCCTTGATCCTTTACGACCAAATCAGTCTCGAAAGTATGTGTAGGCTTTGCATTTTAATATTATCGTGCGGTCTTCTATGTATTTTAAGTACCGCACAGGTTGGTTGTTTATGTACAGCTATCTTTAGGTAAGTAGTCCCTACTCTAATTTAAATAAAATGCGATATGTATGTAGTTATCTCAATGTTTTCTCCTACTTCAGTAATGACAACGGTTATAAAAGTTCCTAAAAAACCCAAAAAAAGATTTGCTTTCTAAAACTGCAATTTAACAAATATTTGATAACAATGGCCCAATCTGCAGTCCTCATAAGACACACTGGACAATTATCCGCATAACCTAGCACACGAACAGTATTTACAGACCGTTTGTAATAGCTTATATAATGTGTCAATAACGGCCATATTTCCACACTTAACCTCCATTGCTCATACACACGTGCGTGCAGTACTGCCTTTATAATAGTTTTAGTGTATTACAAATTGGTCTTAGAAAAACTCTGGCCAGTTGTACGGCGAAAGAGTTTGTTTTTTATTGGTGTGTTTTTTGGTTATTGTTGCTTAAATATTTTGATTTTTTAATGACACGTCATAATATTATCATTTTTTTCCCAATACCAAGTTAAGAGAAGAGTTAAGTTTTATATATATTTTTTTTTTATATTAAAAGGAATCACTTGTGAATGATAAGTGATTCTACGAAGTCAACATGTCAATACTCACTAATATCTTATACTGTATACAAACGCTCCTGTAATTTTACTGCCTTTTCCCAGCTATGTTGGGGTTGACTTCCAGTCTAACCGGAAGCAGCTCCAGTAATTTACTTGAAGCGACTGCCTGTCTGACCTCCACAGCTCAGGTATATACTGGGTAATACCTTTGACTTTGGCAAGACTAGTATGTCAGACTTTAGGGCTACTGATAACCCGTAACGACTGCCAAAGATCCACGATTGACAGCCGGGACCAACGGCTTAATGTGCTTTTCGAGACACGGAGGGGTCTTGATATGTAAAGATATCATGACTTTTCAAGCCTTACCTGATCGATCGACCTGTGCCACAAACCCCTCTTTTTTCACTTTACTGTGGGCGAATAATTCAGGCGACTTCGGCAATTTGTCAAGCAATGCAAGTAGAAAGCTGAATAGAGAGATTGGGTTCGTTAATTGTAATATGCAATGTAAATGGATTTAGCTAAAGTAAACTATAATCAAATCGCAGACTCTACGTGATATGTTTGACAAAGCTTTAGACTCAGAAACATTTTTCTTTTGTGAAAAATGTAGCAATCTTGAAAACAAACAAAGTCGGGTGCAGAGTTTGTAAAAAAATAACTATTTTAAGGGCCGGTTGTTTCAAACGGTTGATTAACGTAATATACGTACGTCAAATAATAACGATTACGTACTCGTTATTATTTTACATACGCCAATATGCGCCGGCTAATTTGAAACAACGCTTTTTTTGGTTTGACAATAGTTAACGCCACTGTTGACGTAGACGCATGCGTCAATTGAACGTTATACAACCCGCCCTTGGTCTTCAAGGCAAACAGCTTGTAACTAGTTAAAACTAGATAAAAAAGTTTCGAACATAACACAGAACACGATGCCTGTAATCACAAAAGGTTTAGACAAAGGTGTACTTATAGCAACACCCGCATTTCGCCAGTTATGTTTAAGTCCCATGTAATAGGGAGTGAGCCTAATGCCATCAACTGGGCACAACTCCAGACTCCGGGCAGCTATTGAGAATACATATCAAATCTACTAATCAGGTACGTGATTGCGTAACACACTAACATTAATTTTGACAGTTCAGCAATATTCATTGCGATAATCACATAGCTGAGCAGACACATTTTTCGAACATATGAAGCAATGGGTTAGCAATATCCTTCAAAATCATACATATTGTGATTAATAGTGTGTTACGGAAGTAGGGTGCTGGTTACAATAATTGTAACTATCGTCATATTCATAAAACTATCTCATTCAGGTCTAACCGACAAACTCCATAAAAACAGCTTTAACACAAGTAAAAACTGCACTGAACGTCGGAACAGCATTTAAGTAGTTAATACACGAACTATACTGATAAACGCTCAGTACGTTTAGACGCTTTAAAAGTCATGCGAACGCGGTGTATGGCGCATAAAAGTTTATTATGAAAGCACTCAAATGGGATGGCTTTTTGTGTGATATAATAGATCGTGGCCTGCGAACGACTACTGCATGGTAGTTCTATAACAGCCTTGGTAGATAGACGTCAATGTGTTTTCAATAGTTGATAAATTTTATGTTCAGGAAAATCAATGTCTATTCCAAGGTTGTCTGGAAGAGATCGCAGAAAGCGATAAGGCCCCCATTGTATATTTTGTAGTGTTTGATGTATTTTTTTGTTATGTATTTTTATGGTGTACAATAAATTATATATAAATAAATAAATACACTCTACTGTGTTCTGTTTTGTGGTTTGTTAAGGTACAATAGATCGAAAGCCAGTGGCAACAAAACTATTATAAGCTGGTCTCTTATTCTATTGAAATGCTGTAGGGACCAGTGCAAGGTCAGTGTTACCACGGATGTACGATCGACTACTTTATTTATGTACAAATATTTATAGTTAATTTTGGATGCCCTATCTTCCTTACATTGCCTTATCTTAGCATGCATTTTAGATAACAGGAGATACGAAGAACTTCAAATAAAGGCTTCCGCAGGCAGGAGTGACGCAACAACGCGACGCGTCTCTAGTAGAACAATTTCTATGAAAACTTCATGGAAATTTTTCTACCAGAATCACGTCGCACCGTCGCGTCGTGCCTAACTGCGGTAGCCTTAAGGCTCGATTTTCTTACAAGAGTTGGTAGGTAGTAGGTACAAAAAAAAACAGGTGATAGGATTTATTTGCTGAAACATGGTAAGATTACTAATTGTTTTTATAGAACGGTGTTTACCTTGTCTTTGCTCTAATAATAAAAAATCAACCTAAGCATAAACTACCTTATTATGTCAATAATTCCAATGTTACGTTAACGTATCCATTACAGTAGTTCCAAGCGTCCATAATATTTATCAAAAGAAACTCTACCGTGTTCTTACTCATCATTATCTCCCTAGCTTTTTCCCAACTATGTTGGGGTCGGCTCCCAGTCTAACCGGATGCAGCTGTGTACCAGTATTTTACATGGAGCGACGGCCTGTCTGACCTCCACAACCCAGTTACTGGGTAGTACGAAACCCCTTGGTAAGACTCCGTGTTCTTACTGAGACTACAAAATATTTTCATATCATAATGAAAACTCAAAACCTTTTGACAACACTACACTAACTCAAAACCTTTTGAGTTAGTGTAGTGTAAAAAGTGTAGAAATAATAGTGCCAATGACACACATAATAACACATGAACAAAGTGCTTATATCATCATATCAGACTCGAAGAAAGTGGAACGGACTTGTGTAAAGTACAATAAACACTATTCTATGTAAGTTATAAAATAATTATCACGTAATAAATTTAGTTACATAAAAATTGCTTATTAGTCTTATAGGCTAGATTGTAATTAATTATTAAGAACCTGGTTCTTTTTAATAAAGGAAAAAATTAAAAAAATATCATAATGAATCAATATCTAAGACGTACTGATGATGTCCCGCTTCTTCAAACGGGACTTATTAACAACTAAATATAACATCACGCCCGAACTGATCCAGGGGTTGGACAGAGCTTTTCGCAGGCAAAAATTACAAACTTCCATACAACCTTTCACCCCCTACTTAACCCTTTTAGGGAATGAATTTTCAAATATTCTTCCTTATTGCTCACTTTCGCTGTAGGTATAAGGAAATTTTGTTTAACATTTTCAAGTCTGTTGACCGCTGGGTCTATTATCAAAATTAAATTAAATTCACTGATGGATATCGCACAGGGCTAAACAACCGTTGGACCTGTGCGTTATCCGTCAGTGAATTTATTAGATTTCATCAGTTATAATTAGTCCCACGTAAATGAAATATATAGCGAGCATAGCGCTGTCCGGTCACAAATCCAGACTCCAGGCCTTGTACCGAATAACGGCTTTCATTTTGACACTTCAACATCATTCATTGCGTTATTTACGTTATTGAGACAATTTTTTCGTTAATATGTATAGTTTAGTGGCATGAGAAATAGGGTGTAAGTTCACTCATCCTCCATAGAAAAGGGAGGATCCTCTGACCAGACGGGTGTCGTGTCTGGTGGACAACTACCTGATGATTGATATCGGGATGTTGTATGTATATGCTAGTTGCGCGGCAAATTCTGTTTGCGCGATGCAGGATTTTGCGTGACGTCGGTGTGATACGTAGTTTGAATGAGGCAGTGTAGATGCTGCTACAAAGCAATGGATTAGCAATATTCTTCAAAATGATTCAGATTGTGATTGGAAGTATGTTACGCAATTAGAGTGCTGGAAAAAATATATACCCGCTGAGCAGTCGCACTAGTGACTATTCTACCAACAAGGCAGTCATTTTAAAACTGGAAACGTAAAAAATAAAAATTCCATCTAAGTTACCTTTTCATATAAAATTATTTTTTCTTTTTTATTTCGTTCTTTATTATTATAATAAAACGCGGAAATGATAGAAATAAAGACAAACTGTTGTTAAGTTGTAATTTGTTACAAATTGCGTTCATTCAACGCCAGCAGGCCCCGGGGACTAATCTTGTTAAAACTTTGTTTCTGAACGTTGAAACAGCCGTAATTTTTCTTAGAATAATAACTTGCAGATATAACTGCGTTCTTGTACTTTGTTATGAAATACTTTCCTGCTGTTCATAATATAAATTCTTGAAGTAACAGCTTCTAGGATGCTTACAAAATACTTTTTTAAGTTGTACAGTATATGTGCGTATCTCATATCATCAATCTGCGTAGCCTTTTCCCAAACTATGTCGGCTTCCAAGTTCCAGCTGAATACCAGTATTTTACTTGGAGCGACTGCCTAACTAACCTCAACAACCCAGTTACTGGGTAACTCTATACCCCCTGTTATGTCTGTATATCTATTGACTTTTGTTATAAAACTCTGGATTGTTACACTAACAATTGCAGTACACCTAACTGAAAGGACTTTAGCTAAACGTATGCTTAGCATTGCTGTAGGAACTCTAGGCATATACAGGTAAAAAATTGCTCTTAATTTTTTGCACAGATTTCATAATTAAAATGAATACTATTTATTAAATTCGGCTCCGATTGTAGGTCGTAGTTTCGAGCCCTAAGCAGGCACTTTGCTTTACGTAAATTATTTCATCACCCACCACTGCTCTCAAAATGTTGACGGAAAACATCGTGAGGAAATATTCTAGAACCAAAAATTCGAAGACATGTGACATCCGCGAACCCGCATTGGACCCATGGACGCATGGTGGATTATGGCCCTCCCTCTCACAGAGAGGAGGTCTGTGTCCCAGCAGTGGGAACCTTATAGGTTGATTATGCTATGAACTTAATAATACAACATGATAGTTCATCCATCTATATTTTAAACCCTTGTATTTTATGAAAATATCTGAAAATTCCCATGCACAGGCTCTTTGTAAACGACATACCGCATCAATGCAGTCCATTGTGTTCACGTACAGCCTCCATAAACAAACTCACCGAAAGCTGTATTCTGACAAACGCAGAGAACGCGTCACCGTGGCAGTTGCAGATAACAGTTTACAATATCAATAGCTCTGTGGAAAGTTCATTATGTAGGGACGAGCCTACATGTAGTTGTGTTAATGGGTACGATACGATGTGCTGTTTAAGCTGTTCGACCTGATCCTACTTTGATAATAATTGCTATTTGATGGCCAGATTTAAGAACGTAAACGAAGCACAAGGACTATGGCAGAAGGCCAATTTTCGTAATTTAAAACGTTTAAAACCTAGTCACAGTCTCATCTCAGCGACAAACAAATGTCAAAAACTTGTCAAAATGTAGGGAAATTAGATGTAATTTTTGACAGATTGAGACTGAGATCAGACTGTGAACGTTCTTAAAATTACGAGAATTGCCCCCTGGTGTCGTTCTGTTGTTTCAGCCGACGTCGTATGTTATTGCTATTTATCTTTTAATATTTTTATTTTAAAACCTGCTAAGAGCGAGTAACTTCTTTTGGTATTAATAATAACGGCTTTCAGCTTTGTCTAGAATAGATTGCATGACATTTTTTTTTTTGGGTTGTTTCTGCCTTTTAAAACTTTTAAGTAACTATGAAACATTCACTATAAATAAGTAGGTAGCTCAATTAATAATTAGATTATTGATTTTTTAGAGTCTTCTTTTATTTGTATTTTTCTTTTGTTTCCTATCAAAATCGTATCCGCCTATAATGTTCCCACTGCTGGGATACAGACCTTCTCTCTGTAAGAGGGAGTAAGCCGTAATCCACCACGCGGGGCCAGTGCGGGTTGGTAGATGTCACATGTCTTCGATTTTTTTGGATCTAGGACATGCCGGTTTCCTCACAATGTTTTCCTTCACCGTTTTCATAATCGTATCGAATGGTATAAATTCACACATCGGTCTCGTCATGAGACAGCGTCGATATCGAGTTATGATTCCGATGTATTGTTTCATGTGACGTAAGCACAGATAGTAAGCTCGTATTGAAACAGCCTGTGTATACCAAAGCCTACACTGAGATCAGTGCCACATTTCGATAACGCATACCCTGAACCATTTGCATATGAATTTCTAGGAAAACAACTATGCTTTGTTCACTATAGTTTTAGACCTGGGCTTAAGGCCGCTTTCAAATTAGGATGTTAGCAGCGCGATAATAGCGCGGCAGAAGCAGATACCTTCACATTATAAGAACAGCGGAGCACCCGCAGTTTATATCTAATCGAAAGGATTCTATCCCACAGAGAGATTCAACGCATAGCCCGTTCCATAGCTCACCCAGAATGTATGGACCAGCGGTATCTTAAGTGTCAACGTTTCAGCTCCGTAAGTCATAACAGGCAGGACGTTCTGATTGAAGACCTAAGTCTTTAGAACCTGTGGAATATGTTACGAACGATGTCATCTGCAATACGACCTCCTCTCAGATATAAAGCTTAATGTCTCCTTATGCCTGTAAAATTAGTCTATTGGAGCCCACAGGACGACAAAATATATGTAACCTATACAGGCTGATTTTTTAAAGACCAGCCAAATTTAAGGATGTGGTACAGACCATCAAACTGAACAACTTTCTCCATGGGACCAACATCGTAATCACGAATAAAAATTCAGCCATCCCATACATTTAGGTCGAGTAGGTATTGAAGTTTTCTATGGGAAAGTTGATAAAATTTTCGCGATTACGCTATTTGGCCCATGGAGAAAGTTGTTCAGTTTGATGGTCTGTACCACATCCTTAAATTTGGCTGGTCTTTAAAAAATCAGCCTGTATACTTATAAGTTACATCATATTTTCCTACAACACCAGTAGATGTTGTAGGAGTACTTTATCATGTTTACAACTTACTCCTATTTAATGGTACTCACGTGAGTCATTATTTATCTGAATCATTAATAATTGGAACACCAACAATTAGTATCGTGTTCCAGTGACAAGAATAAAAGGAAATAAAGCTCTTAACTGGAATAAATGCGAAATAAGTTTGGTGTATGAGGTTTCAGTTAATCATCATTTTCATAATTATAATTATCCTCTCATTCATTCAATCATATCATCGAATTGGAAAAAAATATTGGGGAAATGTGTTTCCGGATCATAATTATTATTTAAATCTGTAAATTAATACGAAAGTGGTCCATACAGATAGATACAAAATAGTACAGTTGTAAAATATTAATATGAAACCCAACAGGATATAAACTAAAAAAACAATGAATAAACTTCGAAATCGAAATAATAATACGTCCAGTCACGAGCACCAATATGTCAACACTTGGCAACTTTCAATTTTTCGTGAAATAACGAATGCAACGTTGAAATATGACATATTACATAAACCTATGGGTTCGAAACAACATAAAATTTCATTAAAAAATAAAGGAGTAAATCGCTTTTGAATAAAGCCGAGTGTATACATTCTTTTGCTCGTAACTGTCCATAAAGTCCATAGGAAATTCTTGACAAATTCCATGCAATACGACACTTAAACAAAAACTAGTAACACGTTCAAATTAAGAACGCAGATGGACGCAGATTTTAAATGAGCGCAGTAGAGGAAGTTCAATCAAGCGCTGATCGGCATCCATCACGCGGCGCGCGCGACCGAATCGATCACACTGACATTCTCGCAAATAGCGCTGACACCTGACATGTAGATATTCTACACTCTTGTATAAAAAATAAAAAATACTAGACATGGTATGTGGAGGAATGAGGAAAATTCGGGAGTTACGTTTTGAGTATAAATGTGGATAAGAGTAGGGGAAGACCATCGAAGTGATGGATGGACTGTGTGTAAGATGATATAGTTAGAAAGGGGGTGACTACTGAGATGACGACTAATAGAGAAGTGTGGAAGAAAATGAGATGTTGTGCCGACCCCAAATAAATTGGGATAAGGGTAAGAGATGATGACCTTCTCAATAAAAAAACCCCAACAAACATAGCTAAGAACACTCCTGACTAATTCACCTTTCAAACAAAAAAAAACAAAATCGGTTCATCCGTTCGGGAGTTCGCTACGATGCCGCAGACAGACACACACACACAGACACGTAAAACTTATAACACCCCGTCGTTTTTGGGTCGGGGGTTAAAAACTAAACTGGAAGATTAAAACTCTGTTCAAATAAGGGCGAAAATCAGTACTTTAGAAACGACTTAATTACAAACTGGTGACGTCAATATTTATCGGGCAGGTTTATGACTTTATCAACTGGTTTGCGACCATAATATCGGTTAAAACTGTCGTAACTATGGCCACAGTCGCGGTCGAGGTCGGCCAGTGCGCTCGGTCACTTAAGGTAAACAAAAGACTTCATCATCTTGAACGCACTATAATAATACCAGCATATTACTGTCCCACTTCAGGGCAAAAGTCTCTTCTCATACAGAGCAGGTACGAGCATTGATCACCACGTTTGCTCAAGGTGAGTTAGCGATTTTTATACCAATTGTAATTCTAGGTTTCTGTTTTCCTTCACTGATGTCAATGATTTCCAAGATATACTTATAAATTATACTGGCTTCAGCGCGCAACTTCGTCCGCATGAAATTTCTGGTTCCCTCGATCCACCCCACAGCACCACGTCGCCTGTCCGTGCTATTACTTCGTTTTCGAATAGGGTGTTTTCCAACTTTTTTTCTTTCTGTTCGGCTCTTAAGAGTCCTAGCGTAATGTTAAATAGCCTTTCTCAAGAATTGGGCTGTAAAATGCAAAAATATTTTATCAACTCCGACTGGTAGTTCCACAGATTAGCACGTTCAAATACTCTTCAACTTTATTATTAGTATATAGATATGAATTGAAAAATTACATACATACTTAACCGGATTTGAATACACAACCTCGTGCATGAGAGGCGAGCCATCACGAAAATTTTCCTCTCACTATCAACTTAAAAAATCTCTCCACACGGATGTACCGCTTAAAAGCTAGAGTATAAACTATAAATCAGCACAATAGTGGCAGTTCAATAAAGGTCGGTCTGCATCAATCAGGTTGGTACGGCTGTCCCGACCGAATCGATCACACCGACATTCGCACAAATAACTTCCATACAAACGATACAACGAAATGTAGACTTGGATTTTTCAGTTTTATACGTAACAAAGATTTTTGCAGCATATAGGCATGACAGTATCTTTTAGGCAAAGCATAGAGGTCTAGCCCAGTGGTAACGACTGCCACTTACGAGGCGGTTGGGGGTTCGAACCCAAGCAAGCATTTTACTTTGTGTAAATTATTTGATCACCACTGCTCTCAAAACTGTAAAGGAAAATAGCGTGAGAAAACTGGCAAGACAATGTGATATCTACCAACCCGCACTGGACCCGCGTGGTGGATTGCGGCCCACTCCCACTCACAGAGAGAAGGCCTGTGTCCCAGCAATGGGAACATTATAGGTTGATTATGTATTATGAGATCACCGTGAAAACTTAGGTAAAGTCATCTTTAAGTAAGCTGTCATACGCTCTAGCATAAGGTGGAATGACAGCTCACTTCAAGTTTCACCCATGTTTTCACGGTAAGATTATATATAAATTATTACAGAAAACACCCGCCGGTGGGCCGCCCGCTTGTTTAACAACTTATAAACAATAATGTCCTGCAGATTACTCTGAAAAAGCATAATCCCTTCGTCAGTCCTAGGACACAAACTAGAAGGAAGCATAGAGTAGCTCCAGAAACCTCAGACAACACTACATTTGCTACAAGATAATACACAAACCAATCTTCTCGCATATACAATTCTCTCAACAAAACACTCACCATATACTCTATGACATACCACGAATGCAAAAAGATACTCACTGAATGGTTGATAAGCAAAGGTTACGAAGAAATCGAAGCTATGCTCCACACAATCACATAATTCCCAAAATACATAATATATAATCTATAGATTAAATTTGTCGCTGGACTAACCTAACACCTCTCACACCAACACACACACCCCTACATCCCACACACCCCCACTTCACACATATACAAAACCCAGTGCGCATTCCTTATTTATATAATCTTTCAAATTGCATTGTTAAATTTCATAATTTTTATTTTTTTAAGCTTTTAGCATGCTTTAAAAATTATCAATTGTTTATTTTCTTTCACATATGTATAATTAATGTAAACTGGAGGAGCAAATCTTTGCTAAAAGGTGACTCCAAACTTAACAATGTTATTTTTTTTTATGAAATAAACACTTTTTTTCTTATACAACGAAATCCGCTTTGCACCTGCCTGTTACTAAAATACTCTCCCTGAAGCACGAGATGATAAGCAGAGCAAAATAATCGGTAAGTATTTTTCATTTACGTCCAGATTAGAGTGTAGGTAATCGAAGTGCTTGCGAAGAGACCTATCTAACGTGGCATAGGTACAAGACAATATTTTCACTGGCCAAACAGATTAACTTAATTTAATTTGTTTGCTTCTAGATAAAAGATAAAACACGTCTACTATTTATACCTTGTTTCCAATTTATACCGAATTCTGGACAATATGTATAAAAAGAAAATTGTGTATACAGGATAAACCACTTTTCCTTTGCATTTTTACGAATAATCTGACAACATCTAATCTGCCTCGTTTGCCTAGTTGCCGCAAGTGCTACTGCTGAGCATAATGATCTGGGTTTGATGCTGGGGTCATGCAAAGTGTTATTGAGTTTTTCCATCAGGAATTTCTCAGTGGCAGCCTGGATCTGTGCCCAGTTGATGGCAATAGGCTCACCCCCTATTACTTGGGACTTAAACATAAAACTAACGTGCACAGTCACGAGCACCAATATGTCAACACTTGGCAACTTTCAATTGCGATTTTTTCGTGAAATAACGAATGCAACGTTGAAATACGACACATTACATAAACCTATGGCTTCGAAAATGCTATGTTGGTAACAACATAAAATTTCATTAAAAAATAAAGGAGTAAATCGCTTTTGAATAAAGCCGAGTGTATAAATACTTTTGCTCGTGACTGTACTATGGGTGCACCCCTGCCCGAACCCTTACTATACATTCGTGATGTTATGTTATGTAATCTGAATACAGTTTTTTTATTGGTCTGTAATTTTTTTATTCGAAAAAGCATTTATCTGAAATAAAATCTGATTTCGTTACTAACCGATTCGTCGTATCTGTTAGGTAATTATTAATAAAATTGTTTCTGTGTCCGATTTTAATACCAAAATGGCTGGATCTGGGTCAACCAAGTTTTGTTGTCTCTCAAAATATCTGTCAGGGAAAACCTTCCTTCGCCTAAATATTAATATGACAATTTAGAAGTCAAAGTTAAAGTTGAAGTTAAGAAAGCCAAACTTGATTATGTATTTATTCTGTATTGTGAGTGTTGTGTGTGATTGTGTATCTCCTGTCAACTCCTGTGTGTGTCCTAACATAACATAATTAGCCTATAACGTTCACATTGCTGGGACACAGGCCTCCTCTCTGTAAGAGGGAGTGGGCCATAATCCACCACGCGGGCCCAGTGCGGGTTGGCGGATGTCACATGTCGTCGATTTTTTAGTTCTAGGACATGCCGGTTCACTCACGATGTTTTCCTCCACCATTTTGAGAGCAGTGGTGATGAAATAATTTACCCCTACCCAACCCCACCAGATGGGTTCGAACCTACAACCTATAACTAGGAAGTCGCGGACATTACCACTTGGCCGCCACTGCTCACTACTAACTGCTCACTGTGTCTTAAATAAAATATTTTTCTTTTTCTTTTAATCTAATTTTAATAAGAAATTCACCCTATAAAAAATGTAAAGCTTTTATCACAAGTAACAAAAATACAGGCTGATTTTTTAAAGACCAGCCAAATTTAAGGATGTGGTACAGGCCATCAAACTGAACAACTTTCTCCATGGGACAAATAGCGTAATCGCGAAAATTTTATCAACTGTCCCATAGAAAACTTCAATACCTACTCGACCTAAATGTATGGGACGGCTGAATTTTTATTCGCTATTACGATGTTGGTCCCATGGAGAAAGTTGTTCAGTTTGATGGTCTGTACCACATCCTTAAATTTCGCTGGTCTTTAAAAAATGAGCCTGTATAAAGAAGTAATTAATCAAAGACGTAAAGTTTGACATTCTGTCTAAAAATAAAAAACCGTTACAAACCAATAGCGGTAAATCCACAATTAAAATAACCGGTAAACCTAACTTTGTACCACTTTCGTTTTAATGTTTAATTGATTTTTAATGAAGCTTTGTATACTTTTACATTGCTAGTAAAACAGTACATGATATCGTTTTTAAATTTCAATCACTGTATTTTTTTCCCGGCTCTACCTACTACTGTTATGATGTAGTGTATTGAATTATAGACATTTGGACATGTTACTGATTTATATTTATTTGAATAAGACATGAGCCAGACAGGACATCTTTACATCCGAGTCAGACATATGAAAGGGCATAGTGATGACTAGTTGTCAGAGACCGGAAACTACTAGAGATGACACGAACAAAATACAGATAATTAATCAATATAGTAATTGGGTTGTACTAACAGCTACTTGTTTATGAATAAGACTAATGGTAATTGATTTGAGCCGTTAGCGTGGTTTTACGTCACACCAGTTTTACTAATTCATGATTAGACGTCTCACGTGAAATTTTTGTGGCTTCAAAATTGGTTTCACATCATTCTAATTTCACCATGAATGTTGTGCTTAAAGTATGTCAAAAAGATGTTTTAGTCAATTAACGTTAATTACAAACAAGAATTAATATTCCTATCTTAACGTTCCATAATAGAACTTAATATCTTCCGCTTGACACGGAATTACGGATGTTGACATCCGCCGAAATTATTTGATACTAAAAGCACAGAAAGAAAGAAAATACATTTATTTAGCACATACTAAAAGGCACACAAAACAACATATTACACAGTTCACAATTATAACAGTTGTCAAGGTGTCAGAAAAAAATATTTCAAGTCTCCAAAGGGGAAATCACACCCTTCCTGCCTTGTCAGCTAATTGCGCCCGAGCCATTGTTCCCCTGAACAACGGCCTTACCTTAGATATTCATTTGAGGACCTGTTGACGACAACAAGGCAGGTCACCGGTGAATGACCCTTGCTCAGTTTAGATCAATTAAAATGGTTCTACCGCATATAAATGAGAATTATTATCTGAAAAGCCCTGTGCCCGATGGGAGTTCTCTTCGGCAAAGATGACGAACTTCCCTACAAACTTTCATCCGCTATTTAAACCCTTTAGGGGATACATTTTCAGAAATCCTACCTTAATGCTTACTTTTATTATACAGTATAGCAGTACCATAGAAAAGTGTAATACCTACGCGGTAAAAATGTAAGGAAAACCTTTTTTTTTATAACCGACTAAATCATTTAAAAACGTTAAAAAAAAAAAAAAACTTACTAAAAATGCATTTAAGAAGCAAATCCAAGCAACCCTAAAGGATCAGCAAAGTAATTTATAATAACGTAATGCTTAATAATGTACGCACACAAATTTGCTATCTACTTTTTATTTTTTATTATATAAATTAAAAAAATCTAGATATTAGTTCTAGGAAAATGACTGTTGTATAGATATTGTATCTGTGTTACTAGCTAGTTTTAATTACTTTAAATTGTAATCTGTGGAGAACGTAGTGGGTAGCATAATCGTTTTAAAATGTAATATTTAAGTTATTATGGTTGTTTCTTATTGTGCTACTGTTTGTTTTTCCTTATATAAATAAATAAATAAATATTTCAACGCAGCAAAGTATTTCAACGGAATTTCAGAATCATGTAATGAATCCATGGTAACAGGCTGCGCGTCGATGTCTCTACCACCCTGTATAAGGTACTGGTGCGCAAAATTTTGTGCTTGTAGACCCAGTGGTTTAGGTTGTTCGTTGTGTGTCTGTGTAGAATGAATTGATAAATAAGTTACGACAGTAAACTTGCACTAGCTTGGACCTATTTTCCTTTTTCTATTGTTGTCTCCCTTGTTGATCCTGTACCTACAAAAGGACTAGTCTTCAATTGTTTTTTTTTTACATAAATGTGCACCCTATGTATCTCTAGGCCTCCATGAACATTCATCACAGCTAAACTACATTCCGCAACAAGCTTTTCTCGTGTGAACAGAAGGCCAATTCTCGTAATTTAAAACGTTCAAAATCTAGTCGCAATCTCATCTCGGCGACAAACAAATGTCAAAAACTTGTCAAAATGTAGGGAAATTAGAGAATTTTTTGTCAGATTGAAACTGAGATCAGACTGTGAACGTTCTTAAAATTACGAGAATTGCCCCTCTGGTGTAATTACGATGTTAGGACCCTCGTGAGACGACGACATTAATTAATCAATGTATTTTTTACTTACAGTCCGGCCGTCGAGAGAATGCGTTCCTGACACCTGTCAGTGCGGCAATTCTAGTAGCTAATAAAGATCAAATTCGCAAAACACGTAACCGTTTGTATAAAACTGACAGGTGTCAAGAACGAATTCTCTCGGCCGCACTGTAGGTCAACAGTGCATTTACAATTGCAATTAAAAAAACACATCTAAATGGTCTAAATCTACTTTTCTAACTAGGTAATACAGGTACAGGTGCAGTGGTGACCCAGTGGTAACAACCGCGACTTACGATTTGGAGGTCGTAGGTTCAAACCCAGACAGCTTTCTCTGCTTTACTCTGTGTACATTATTTTATCCCAACGTGTGGTGAGGAAATCGACATGTCCTAAAATCAAAATTTCGAAGACATGTGACATCTACCAACCCGCACTGGGCTCGCGTGGAAGCGTGTGTCCCAGCAGTGGAAACTGCAGCTGATTATGTAATAGGAAATACGGGCAGGTGTCTGCAAATTCACGTTAAAGCACGTATTGTACGTACGTATTTTCTAATACGAAACATATCTACATACAACTTCAACGTACATAAATTCAATTGTTCAAGAAGTGTTCTACAAACATATTCCCAGATAGCCGTTATTGCTGTACAAGTCTTGAAACTTGATGTAATGCGTCTAGTTTGCGGTCACACGTATGTGCAAGTTGCACTAAAGTTTCTTAACAACTAATATCTAAACCAAATTGTAACATTCTCGGAATATGTAGAATTGTTATGAGAAATGCACATACCAAAAATATGTAGGGGTAGTGGATGAAGTGTGATTACCTGAAAACAAAAGAAAATAGGTCTTTCAATTATGCTCACATGACAAATGTGCTAAGTGTTACATTATCAAGCATTATTAAAAAAAAGGTTGAGAATAATTTAGAAAAAAAGCAGCCAAGTGCGAGTCGCACTCGCACACGAAGGGTTCTTTCTGTACCGCCGTACAATATTTAACATTACATATTTTACTTATTGGTTGATAAAACGGCCATAGTAGTACATATTCTGTGAATATTTCAAGTGTCTATACCTATTACGAATCAAAAGATACAGCTGTGACAGACGGTAGACAGCGGAGCCTTAGTAATAGGGTACCAACGGGGGTCCCAAAGATAAAATTCATGAGCTGCTTTCCTCTATCTAGGTACCCAAAGTGTGTTCCAAAATTATCTGAACAAAATGTAAACAAATTGATCAGAAAACGTACGGATGCTAATTTGTTGCACTTACAAATTCAATGTTTTGATTTGATTATTTGAGTACTTAAACTCGAAATTCTCATTCAAAATCACCCTAAGAATATTTTCATTTAACAATTATTGAGGTTAATTTTATAACCTCAAGGTTAGTACTCTCTTACACATCACCATCACGCTCCTGCCCTTATCCCAATTTATTTGTGGTAGGTGCAACATGTCTCTTTCTTCCTTACTTCACTATTAGTCGACTAAAGTATTTACTATAGTAGGTACCTACTCTCTTATACAGAAAGTCAGAATGCTCTTACACCAGTGTTCATTATTCATCTTCAATCGCATTCAAATTCCCTTCGTTTTTACAGCATACCATTAGCATGGAGTGAAGCATAAAACCATTCGTCACGTTCCGGTGAAAATACGTAAAAATCAACATGGTGTGATCGAGCACGTAAATCAAGTAGAAAACTTCCGGAAAAGCGCCGCTGTTTGAAAGCAGCTGCTAAAATTGATAAATCATAAACAAGCCCTCAAAACGTTTGTAAAACTTATAATTTTTCAATAAAAATACCAAAAATGCACTTTACATGGATAATATTTTAGGACACATTTTAAAGAAAAATGTCAGGAAAATCTATCTTCCATTTTGAGGAAGAATAAAGTTATAAAACGCAGGTGGCACAATCGCTTCATGCAACTCAGCACCGATAGTTTTATCATATTCTTATTCAAAAGCAAATGTCGGTAAAATATCTAAAATCATTCATTTTTGATGCTGCTCATATAAGTAATATTGCTATGTGAAAACTACAACAATCTTATCCCCTTTCCCAATTAACTAGAAAACATGGTCGTCGAAAAACCGTTTGTCATTCAAAAAACGCATTCGCATTTCAAAAGTCAGTCGCTCTATTTTGCAGCGCTTTAAAAACGGTGCCTTTGATTATCACTGCGCCTATAAATCCAAAGCTGAGAGATAGGGCACGTCATTCGCCTTTCGGGCTGGCTTATTGAGCGGGTGCAGCCGTAGATTGCAGCGCTGCATGGGCCAGCGACCGATTTATGCCGACGATCTACAAATTCTGTGGGGATTTCAAAGCGTGTTATTGGCTTAACGTTTATTGGGCTGTTCCTACTTGAAATGTAATGGGAGCTTCTGAACGTCGTCAATCAATCGAAAGCAGGTATAAAGTTAGATTTTTGCTTCGCTACAGTTTTTAGGTGCATATTATTTACGTTTTATATCAAATTTTAAGCTGCCTTACGAGTTAATAAACGGTTTGTTGCTTTAAAGTTGGACATTGTCCACGTGTGTAAGTTCATGAGCATTTAATTGTATGTAGCATTCATATTCATTTCTGGTAGTAGATACTTTGTGTATAATTTCTCACCATAATTCTCACAATTCAAAGGATTTTCTCCCAAGGTAATTAATTAACCTTCGGAGAAATCCTTTGAATTACAAAATCTGTTTGAATCTTTTTATATTACTGTGTGACCGTTCATCGGTTTCTTAGGGAACAGCCAGATGGTGCTATTACCGTCTAGTAGGTAATATCCAGACTATGACCACAAAATAAAAACAATTGTATCCCTCATTCTTTTTCAGATTTAAAATTGTTTCTCTGTATCTCCGTATGTTGGTCGGGCGCTCAATATCTTCGACGAGGCAATACGTAACGCGAGTCAGTGGTAGCACGTACTGGTAGCGAACTAACAAGACACGTATACTACACGTACACTACACGTACACTACACGTATACTACACGTCCACGATACGATATGAATTCTGTGCTAACGTGCGTGTTATCTTTGAACTGGGAACTGGGTTAAAGTAGTGGATGAATTGTTTTGAACAAGATTTTTAGTTCTACTTATGTTCTGGTGAAAAAGACGTGTCGTGTTAGTTAGTGTACTCGTAAAGGTTTACAACGTGCTTAAAAACCACTTAGGACGAATTTCATCAATGAGATTTTAAGTAAATATGTATTGGAACTGACAGTTTAAGAGCTGTCAGTGTCAACATTCCACAACAATTTTTTATACTAACAGCTCTTGAACGCTGTTTAGGAGTGCTGATCGCGGTCATATTTATTGGTGAAATCTGCACTTAGTCTTCGAACAAAATCCTACATGGCTGACCTGAAGGGCATGTAGAAGATACTATGGAATTAATCGATAAAGTAAGTGATGAAGAGGGAAAGCTCCTTTAGCCTTTTTTTCAGTTCAGAATTCAGATTAAAAATTGCTCCCAGTGTATTCATAGAAATTTTCCAAAGCAAAGGTGAACACAAGCAATCCAATTTGAATTTTTGGATATACCAAACTATGCTACAGTAGGTAATAACTCTTACCCCCAAAAAAAATTTAAACCCATAAATCTCTCTCCCAAAATTCGTAGCTCAGAACCTAACTCCAAATACACAAATCACTCGACCAAAGAAAGGCCATCTAAGCTTTATAGCAACAACAATAGCCCAATGATACACTACCCATTGGTGCCTCACCAGTTTATGAGAACGCAAACCCTGACACATTTTTCCCCCCTAATGCCGCGTTCACACTACGGGCGGCTGGAATGTCGGCCGTCCACTTCACGGGACATAAAGCCTTTATGGAGACGTATACCGCAGCATTGGCAGGGCTGGCTGGTTTCGAAAAGCAAATATTAGTATCCAAGAAGATAGATAGATACACGGTGTAAGGGATACCGACGTGAAAACTGTTACCAAGAATTCAGCACAGGATTCTAGACCCCAGCGTAGAAACTATCTGTTTCGTACAAAAGTGCGATACCTTCACAGTCAAGATGTATGGAACAGTTGATATATTTTTTTTAAACCGACTAAATCTTTTAACTCTGGTCCTGTCTGTCGCGTCGATGTCCCTTACACCCTGTATAGTGTGTTATTGGTCGACCTCATCGTCGTTGAGAGACCATCCAGGGGAAAATAGTAAGTTAAACTCGAACCTATCGTAATTATTGAAAAAGGGTGTTCTTGCATTTTGGTTTTAGCATGTGACCTACAATACCCAATTCAGAAAATTTAATGAAATTGGACTGAATTTATATCTTTACGGTAAATATTATAATTTTTTTTATAAAAACAATCTCTCCTTTCCTGTGTTTTCTCTTCACACCCTCGGTTTAAACATCGTCAAAGTTACAAATACAACAGTACAACAGACATCCTTTATCTATCTGTGTTTCCTTCCTTGTCCGAATCTACCGGAACTTCCAAATAGACTCTATCTGCCAGCCCTTGCCATAGACCAATTTATTCTATGGCGGTCGCAGTCACCCCTGACGTATGCCCCTAGTACTTTATTCTGGGGCCGAAGTCTATTGCATATTTGCGAATGCCTTCGACGGTCGAATCCGTTTACGAACATTCTTGTGTACGTGGGTAGTACTCGTATTAGATTTATTCAGTTTATGTAAATAGAAGCGTCATACATATTTAATATGGTTGTGTTGTATTTATGTCGACCTATATTGCAACTTATTTCATGAAAGTGTCTTTGACATATCTCGAGATCCTGGGGTCCCGGACCTTTGAAAGGCGTACGAGGGGCCGAAGCCTACTCGCATTTTCAATGAAATGAGGCACCAACCGACGATTATCCCTGTTCGCATTATGCAAGTGCACCCAAGGACAACCCCCGCTTGGTGAAGGATAGTAGTATTGCAAGATATGGAAACAAAGATATTGGACTATGGGTTTGGGTAGCTAAAGAGATTTGGTTATCTAGGACTATTGAAAAACTATAGCCCCTGCCTAACCAATGTTCTATATAAATTACACCATAGAAAAGTTCAGGCGTGATAAAAAAATTAGCTACTAAAAATACGTCAACTTACGTCAGGCGCTGACTAATTTGACAGGACTAAACTAATATTTATCTTCTGTCCTTTTGTTAATGAAATAGAAAGAAAAAGATGTACCTACTGAACTTAAATTTAGTTTGGTTTGTGAACAAGGGAATCGGCGCCAATAGCAGATGTCGTGTTTAGATAAGGAATTTACTTGGTTTCGAAGTAAGGAATCGTTAAGTGGTCATGGTGAATTAGGTGCAAAGAGATTTAAGATAGGTACAATAGAGAGGCTATGCAAAAAAATGTCATAGAAAAACTGTGATCCATGGCTCAGTGACGCCATCTAGCATAATATAGCAAAATTAGAGTGGCAATTGGGAACATCAAATAGTAAAATAGAATTAAATTTATTAAAATATATTCAGCTATCGCTCGGTAGGTGGCCAGTGTGGTCAGTGTTGCCAGATCCGATTTTCAATCCGTGGATTAAGCTTGAAAAACCTAATAATCAATCAGGTAAATAAATATTGAAAACTAAACAAATTAAGCAAAACTTGTCTCAGACAGTAAAAAACTATTTTAGAATTTTATTCGCTACTATTCATTGTCCATGACACCGTCTATGGCTAGGTATCACTTTCCAGTGTGTGTTTTTTTATGTACATTTTAAAATAAAATAATTTTAAACGTGCTTTGCCTCCGAATTATTATAGCACTCAGTTTATTACGATTTTTGTGTAAAGTAGACCTATTATGTCACAAAGCGCATTTTTTTTGCAATTGTCTGTTGCATTTCGTTTTTAGAAAAATAATTATTTTTACACTTTTGTTTGCAAATAATTGTAAATCTTATTATATAGATATTCGAGGCGAGGTCCAAAAATCCGTAAAACTACTAAATTCGTTAGTCTGGCAATGCGGTGTGACACTAAATAGAAACTATAAAACCTGTGGTAGGTATTTTATCATTTAGAAGGTATCGATAATATTGAAAAATGTTTTACTTAAGACTATTTTTTCGCATTTGAATAGATTCAAACAATAGCCAAAAAAATAGGAAAGCAATAAATTGATTAGTAGTTTCAATGTTTACAAGTTATTTATCTATAAAATTCTTTTTACATACAAATTAATAAATTATCGTTAATATGATCTAGTGATCCAAGTGTCAGACTGATAATCACGAGGACATGGGCTCGATTCCCACAGGACACAAATATTTATGTGATGAATATAAGTATTTATTTACAAGAGAAAGTATTACATCCATTGTTCAGTACCTATAGTATGTACAAGCTCTGCTCTTTGAAGCAAACAGATCAGTCGACCTTGCGTACGTACAAAATATAAAAGTCAAAACACTTATGTTGAGGAAATTACGGGCGTTCTACTTAAAAATCTCATACATGACGAACGATCAAATAATGATAGCGACTACTACCAACAGATCAGACGTTGGGGACATAGTCAGATCCACTGACGAACTTTTAAAAGTTGTTAAAAAACTCCCACTTAATAAAGGATCAATAAAATAAATTTTAACCGGTTTACATTGCGTTCTTTCTTATTTTTTTTCCTTTTGATCGACTTCTAATAGTTCTAGCGTAATGTTAAATAACCTATTAAGCCTTTTTCAAGAATTGGGCTTTAAAATGCAAAAAGAAATTTCCAAATCCAATCGTGATTTAACTGACTTAGAGATAGCCCGTTTACTATACTATACATACTACATCGGTCATACGGCATTATTTTCAAACAGTATTATATTTTAAGTGTTATTTATTATTTACCTTAATAAATATTATCGATAACAAAATCGATAAACAACATCACATCTCAACAAGGCAGTAGTAAAACTACTCAGCAATAGAGGGCGTTTATTACAAAATTAGCAAATTTTCTAAATCTCTTTATAAAAATTATTTAATTCTAATTACTGAGTAAATATAAATAATTTATGTGTATATAAACCGAAGTTAGGTCCAGTTTTTTTACCATAACAAGATTTGCAATATCGTAATGCGCAACTTGGCATGTTTCCTTAGAAAATATTTTTCTTTTGGTGGACACGAATACGTCTTGACACGCAGGCGTACGACACTAGACTGAGCGACTTTTGACCACTAGGACAAAAGTATTGGATTACGATTTTGTTCGTATTGTCCTGTCTATTGTCAAGTAAATAATTTAATGTCTTTGATTAGGTGTAATGGGGACTTCACAAATCATCGAAATTTCTGGCTAATACAGAAAATGTATAGAAGATATTATAAGCTGTCACACAGACAGAATCGAAAAGCGACTTCGTTTTATACTATGTACAGATAATAATATAATAAAAATAGTTTAGCAGAATCAATTATTTGTTTATTTATTATTTATTACATTTGGGAAAACAAACAGTAGTATATTAAGTAAAAACAGTGTTGTCTTAAAATTAAACTTAACAAATATACTACCCACAACATTTTCCACAAATTACTATATTATATAATAAAAAACAAGCTGTTAGCAGACTTTAACTGTAGCAGGGCTAACTCAATGAAATTGAAGTTAAAAAAAATATATATAAACAATATTTTATAAATATATATATTTATATATCATGCGTGATTTATCATGCAGTCCCTAGCCTATCAATAATGATACGTATATTGCGTGAAATCTATGGAGCCTACTGCCGATCCTTTGTTGAATCCTTATAATTAACTACATATATCTTCTTATCCGGTTCCTCGTGCTACAGTTTCAGGAATAGTTACAGCGCGCTGAACTGTGCTATTGTTGAAAGTTTTCCGAAGAATCCAAATTAATGGACTTCGAAAACGGAACCTATTGAAATCATCTCCAGTCCGAAAAGGTTACACTTTCCGGGTGTTATCAGACAACTACCGTCGTTACTTATTATCAAGCTTGTGTTTACCAAGATATGCTTCTGACGGTTGTAAGGAATATCTATTGTTGTAACTATTAATTATGTATACTGCGTTTCCGATTTAGTTTCAAAACATGTAAATAAATATGTAGCTGTTTTTGGAAAATCAACTTTAACACTCTGACATTAAGTTCAGTTTGCGCTACAACTTCAAGCATTTGTATGACCTTTTGATTAGTACTAGTCATTCTGAAATCATCTTAATTTCACCCGACATAAAGTTGATATTCCTGTAAGTGGAAATATAATGATTAGGAAACAATGACTTGAAATAGACTTTAGAACTTTTTGTGGAACAGATCATACAAGGAAGTACCTTTACCGTACCTACCTTCATATTGTTGCTGTGTTTAGTGGGCTTAGCATGAACGCGCAGAGTTAACGTAACGTAAATTCGAACGGTTTTAAATTTGAAAAATGGCGATTCGCAAATAAGTAATATTTATTAAATAATTAATTTAGAAACTTATTGTACTTACTGCATTTTTATTTGCATTGAATTTATTCGAATGTAAGTAATTATACCTACGCGAAGTCTAAGTGCGGCACCCAAATTACATGGAGTCCTGCCATTCTTATTTAATCCAAAATGCTATAGCATTCTTTTTTCGATTCAAATATCGTTCAGAGGCCCCGTTTTGAAGGGCACGAGTATACCTCGCTCCATGTCGCTCCATCCTACTAATAATATTATAAATTCGAAAGTTTGTATGTATGGATGGATGTTTGCTACTCTTTCACGCAAAAACTACTGACCAGATTTGGATGAAATTTAGTACAAAGTTAGTTTATAACCAGGATTAACACATACAATACTTTTTATCCCGATATTCCCACGGGACCGAAACTTATGCGGGTGAAACCGCGGGGCGCAGCTAGTGTAAAATAATGGTATTCAACTGCATCCGGTTAGACTACAAGCCGACCCCAACTTATTTGGATAAGGCTAGGCAGATTGTTTGAAGTTACCGGACACACCATTTCAAAGTCAATTTTAAACCTATTAGCATATATCGACGGTTGCAAGGCTAATTGATCTATGCGACATTTTGCAAAACTTGCAGGAGGACGGATCAAAGTTTTTTTTTTGGAAAAAACAATCATAAAAAATCAACTATTTAATAGACTTTTATTTTTTTAGTACAGTATATCCCTAAATAAATAAGGATGTTTTTTAAGTTATAACTGTTGAAAATTTTGTATTATTTAAGAAAATTTATGTTGGTTAGCCCAAAATGCATCAACTTTAGTTATTTTTTGAGAAAGGCAAAATGGTTCAAATGCCTACTGTCAATAAAATAGTTGAAAATAAACTGGCTCAAGCATCGATCTAGAATAAACGAATACGAGAGAAAATGAATTTAGCGCCAAGTCAACTGATAGTTGAATATGCCCAATGACCCTAAGCAACATGATGGTGTTGCACCAGAGTGAAGTATTTTGATATAGATGCCCATAAGAGGGTCTGCAGGATGAAACAAAATGAGCCCTTGAGCTAGATTATAGTAGATATTGGATGCTTTGGCCATCATAATTCAGCAACGTCCATAAGATGTTTTTGAGGTTGGTATGCCACTTTATACAATTTTAGACAGTGGAATATATATTTTTAATATAAAAAAAAATGTGTAGAGGAATCATTCAAGATGTTGATTCAATGTGTCTTGGAACAAGGTATTAGATAAGATGGTATATTACCCTAAGCCTATGTAGTAGTATCACCACTGTACTTTAGCATCACTTTATAAATAAAACAACAAATAAATTGTTATTAATTATAATTTATTCAAAATCAGTCTTCGACATGGACGTACCTAATTAAAATCAGTCAAACATTAATGTTATAAAAAAAAAACTTCAAAAAAACTCTTTTCAGTAACTTGTGATAAATCAGAAGTAGAAAAAAATAACAATTTCGTCAGAAAACAAATAAAAGTTAACATTCTCTATCAAAAACAATACAATATCGACATTCTTAATAAGAAAAAAAAAACAAACAAATATAGATACAGTATCTATCATCAAAAACCAAAAAGAAAGAAAATGTAACATTCTTTATAAAAAAAAAAAATAATGTTGACGATGACAAAGAGAGAACCTTATGCTTCTATCTCATCTTCAATATCTGTATCTATCAGAATATCTTTACCAATGTGGTGCGGAAAGTTAGTGTATTCTAGGTGAAAAATTTTGGGAATAACCCCTGTATCACACAGCTTCTTAAGATCTTTGTATTTGGCCGTAGTTATAGGCACAGATGTTTTATACTTCGGCTGCACTACCTTTGGTCTTGAAATTATGGCTATAGAATCGGGCTCAGCTTCTTTATCCATGCTGTATTTGACAGTCATGGCATTGGGTGACGATTTTTTGAATGTTGCCACCTGAATCTTACTAATCTTTCCGCATAAATTGCCTTTGAAATACTTTTCTGAGAACTCTTCGTAATTCATGAAATCGTTGTGCGTAAGAGTTTCTACGTGATATGGGCCGGGCTCTTTACGAGCCAACTGAAAAACAGTTGGCCACTGCGATGGTGCCCATATTATAGTATTTCTAACAGAATTTTCAATTGTGGCATGGATGCTATCGACAGTCATTTCGGTATGCCCTGGAAGCAGATAATTCATTTGTATGGTTTCAATGTGTTTTGTTTCAAGCAGTGCGCTATGTATGGCGGCTAAAACTATTTTGTTTTTATTCTGCCCTGGGCATGAGTCTGAATAAAGAATTAAATTTGTTACAGACCCACGGGAATCAATTTCAGCAATATATTTTTGTAAGATTGTAGCTATTTCGTTGCCTCCTCTTTTTCCTTCAGTTTCTCCCCACGTATAACAAAATCCATTTCTGGTACCACTTTCGTAAAAACAAAGGTTGTACACTGTATTAGTACTTTTTTTTTTCTTTTTTTGAGGTTTATTGCTTTCATTTGATGAAGATTCATCCCCCGTTTCTTTCCAAGAAGAGGAATCCCATATGAAGTCCTCTTCCTCAGATAGAAAATCGACATAACTTTTATTAATTTTGGTTCTCTTGTTCCTTTTCTTGGATTTGACTTGATTATCATTTGTATCATTATTTTTCTCTGCTTCTATGTCATCTTCATCTGCTTCAAGAGACTTTCTCAGTAACTCCATCTCACTCTCAGCAATTACTTCCGTTAATGTAGAAATAAGTTCAGGTTCTTTTTCGTTTTCATTTTTTCCATTTTTAGATATCAGTTCGTCATCATAGCTTTCTTTTTGTGGAAATATATCACTCGAGTTTTCCTTCTTCCACACTCCTTCAGTATTCTCAGTCTAAAAAATAAAATAAATTAGAAATGCTACTTCCACACGGATGAAGTCGTAGGTGAAAGCTAGTATTATAATTAATTACATACCGACTCAAATTCAATATCTATTTGTATATTATGTTCTATATTTTCTGCATAACTATTTTCTTTGGTTAGGTATTTGTTAGTAATATCTTCTAATAGAGCTTTGGTGGTACTGTCATCCTAAAAGAAAAAAAAAAACTTAAATCAACGAGAACTCATGATAGAATAATAAAATTAATTATGATTATTATTTTTATAATAATTATGTGAAAGAGTGTACACCTTTAAGGTAGATTTTTAAGGAACTAATTTGTTTATTAAGATGTCATGTAAAATGAACCAAAAATTAACACTAATAAATGAATTTTGTATTTAAGGGAGAAAGGTTAAAAAAAACAACTCGTAGTTCTAGAGATTAGCGCGTATAAATAGACAAAAAGACCCTTCGGCTATATTATATTATGGCTTTAAAGCTTTATTTACCTGTGACTCTTTTTCCATATTGCTGTTATGTGGGTTTGAAGGAATCGTTTTCACACATGAAAATTTTTGGATTTGGTCATAGTAGGATTGACTTCCTAATAGTGTGAGATCACAATCTTCATCAGATTCATTATTTTCATTTTCGGCAGATTTAGGTACTTCAGTCTTCTGTTCAGACAACTCTTTCACTATCTGTTTCTTAAAATACAACCGGCGTTGTGATTCCATAATTGCTGAAATGAAATTAAAACCGATTTAAGAACATTTTATTTTGATAAGTAATTATAGGAATAAACTGGGGATGAATTTTCATCAACTGAAAGCAATGAACCTCAAAAAAAAGGTAACATCGGAAGACGGTAAGGTGAGTGAAGCAGAATTGAAAAAGAAAAAAAAGAATAAACGCAAAGAAGCAAAAAAACTTGCGAGAAAAAGGAAAAGAGTATGTGTAAAAAGACGGAAGTATTGTAAGTGGAAGATCATTTAAGCCTAATCCATGCCTAAGACAAAACTGTAGCAACGCCTGCCAATAATGTTTCTGAAGAAAAAATAAAAAATATCTTTGATTATTTTGTGGAGTACCATCTCAAAGAAAAAAAAGATTGACTAGTAGGCATGACTGCTAAAACTGACATAAAACGGAAGAGGTCAAAGGACTCTGGTGTGAGGCACAATACATATTTCTACTATATTAATGATGGTGAAGGCCGACGTAAGGTTTGTAAAAACATTCTAGTAGACACTTTGGGTGTTAGCCCAAAATATGTTACTTATACCTTAGCCGATGCATCGTCTGGGTTAGCAAAAGAGGAGAGCAGAAGTAAAACTGTTCCTAAAAATAAAACACCTCACTCAGTAAGGGTGTCGGCCATTAATTTTATCTAAAGTTTACCAGCACTACCATCCCATTACTGTCGTAAAGACAGTACCAGATTATATCTCCCCACTGAATTTAAAAACATAAAAAACCTATACAGGATTTATAAACAGTCAAAACCATCAGAGGGTGTAGATGTTGTTGGTGAAAAAATATTGCGTAAGATTTTCAACAAAGATTTCAATATTGGTTTCCACGTTCCAAAGAAGGATAAATGTGCCAAATGTTTACGTTTTGAAGGCCAGAATGAAAAAGAAAATCCTGAAATGTTAAATCATTTAAAGGAAAAAAAGATAGATTATCTTTTCACTGTGAACTAAGCAAGAAAAATAACGCAATGCTTTGTACTTCTTTTGATCTACAAAAGGTACTGAACACCCCACATGGGGAGAGTATGCTGCTATTTTATACTAGAAAATATACAGTGTACAACCTTTGTTTTTACGAAAGTGGTACCAGAAATGGATTTTGTTATACGTGGGGAGAAACTGAAGGAAAAAGAGGAGGCAACGAAATAGCTACAATATTACAAAAATATATTGCTGAAGTTGATTCTCGTGGGTCTGTAACAAATTTAATTCTTTATTCAGACTCATGCCCAGGGCAGAATAAAAACAAAATAGTTTTAGCCGCCATGACTGTCAAATACTGCATGGATAAAGATGCTGACACCGATTCTATAGCCATAATTTCAAGACCAAAGGTAGTGCAGCCGAAGTATAAAACATCTGTGCCTATAACTACGGCCAAATACAAAGATGTTAAGAAGCTGTGTGATACAGTAGTTATTCCCAAGATTATTTACCTAGAATACACTAACTTTCCGCACCGAATGCAGACGAAGTACAAAACATCTGTTAAAAAAATTAATTACCTAACTACTCGTATCAGTTTACCTATTCAAGTATCGTTGCAGTAAGTACCTACTTACTACTGCAAAGTACTTTCACTATTCACTGTTCTCACATACAGATTTTCTAATTACGAGTAGGTAGGTAGATAAATAATTATTTTTTTCACTCATCTAGATACATACCGTCGTTAAGAATATTACTATTACACAGTTACCTACAAAAGTTATTTCGTGAACAAGTCACGACACGAACCTAGCTTGAATTTAATGTAGGTACCTATTGTAAATCAAAACAATGTCTTCCTTGTTCTATATTCCTATCGTATTTACAGATCGTTTCATTTATTATCACTTAGATAAAACAAAATAATTTGTACTTACCAGAAAATCAACCGTCTGTCTTCACAGCTCACTCGCACACAACGTACTTCCCATAGTGTGGGCGGCTGACTGACGCGCCCGCGCGGGTGGGTGAGTTACTCGAAACGGACACATACACAGAGCGCGAAATAAATTGAACTTAGTTTCAAACGACTAAGGAGCAGCAATCTTATTAATTTGTTGAATAGCCTATAAGTTAAAACCGATTTGATAAAATGATGGAAATGCCAATTTAACAAATACTGATCTTAATCAAAACATTTTAACCGCCATAATACTAATGAGATAGTTAGGTCAAATTAGCCGAAGTGGCATTACTCATTATCCTCAATAGAGGCTGAACGGGTCAAGAGACATAGACAATTATTATAACTTAATGCGAAATGGTTCAAGCGACACGGTATTTTAATGTAGTTGAGTGCAAAATGGGCCAAACGACATAGCTTATTGTTTTAGTTTAATGGAAAATAAGCCAAATGACAAAACCACAACCATGGCGAAAAAGCTAAATGCCTTAATCGACACACGTTATAATAGTACAAAAAATCAAATTGGTTTAAGTCATCGAGTACTCAAATTTGTCTAATTTTGTGTCGTCTAGATCAATGGGCTTAAAAATGAGGCCTGTTTTGCTGTGGGGGCTAAGCGCCAAAAAAGTAGTCAAAAAAATTTGAAACCAGATTCAAACGATGGAGAAAAATTTGCTGATTCCGAATATGTATATAACTCAATATCGCAAAAAATGTCGCTTAGACCAATTAGCCTTTCAACCGTCGATATGGTGTTTTCCGTCCGGTCGGAAATGGCGGACGATATTCCAATTTACATTAAGTAATCCTATATACGAGATGGTCAACTTTCCTGTAAAGAATTTTGATTTAACTTGATCGATAAGAGTTTACATGATTTATATTTTTTACATAAAATAACGATTTTGCATTTATTATTTACGTTAAATTAAATATCCTGTCTATCTGTCTCTCTTTCTTTCCTTTCTAAAACTCATACGAACTACAAGGACG
Organism: Apamea epomidion; assembly: GCA_947507525.1. Classification (NCBI taxonomy): domain Eukaryota; kingdom Metazoa; phylum Arthropoda; class Insecta; order Lepidoptera; family Noctuidae; genus Apamea; species Apamea epomidion. The sequence goes on from OX382238.1 coordinate 14,886,984, forward strand.
TTATTCCAATTCTCTCTTCTTCAATTTTCGTTTGTTAAGCAAGTTTTAGGTATAATTTAAACACTTATTCGATATTTTTTATGAATATCATAAAAAAAATATCGAATAATACCTAAAACACAGAATAAGAAACAGAAATATGTTTATTTCAGGTTGAGCCATAGATCACTCATTCATCATTAGATGAGCCTAAGAAAGTACGCTGCTGATTATGCTTATCCTATTTAGTCCCATGTTACCAACAATGGACGGCTTTAGGGAATAATTCCATTATACACCTGCCTTAGTAATAACTAAATAACTTAGGCTTTTTTTATCAGTGGAAACTTGTAAATGACCTTCAAACGCATTTTGTTTAAGAACACTATTTATATTAGCTGTAAACTATTTACATGGCCTACAAGTAGTTGTTCCGGGTCTGGCTGTTTGTGTATGTGAGTTTAAATGTTTATAAACGTAAACGCACCCACGATACAGGAGAAATTCCAGGTGTAGGGCAACACTGTTTCTAAAAATTGTTTTTAAAAAAAACAGGCTCAAAAACCATCCTGTATTCCTGTCACCCGTTCTATTCATCATCATCGTCTTCGCCTCCCCGTTCCACTAGTGACCCAAAATCGTAAATTCAAAAAGTACTATCACCATCATTCTTCTTTCGCTGAAAACTAACATCAAATCATAAGTAAGCAATGCGGATGCCATCAGAAAAGCTATGAATCTAAATCAAGAGGAACTTCATCAAAGTTTGTTGACGCCGGCCCGTAGGCACTTTTAAACTCATTTTCATAATATTACGAAGCCTGCGTTGCGCGATCCTCGGATTAAACAAAACTTTAATGTGTTTTTTGCTTTCCAACGGATTTTTATGTGGTATTGTGGCTGAGTAATCCTAATAGGTTCCGGGTCTAGTGCATATTTTAGATGAAAATGCTTGTTGTATTAATGGCTTGCAATAATGGGTGTTGCGGAGCTGTTTGAGGTTTATGGTTCAACAATGGATTTTATTTTAATTTTTATGTTGGTTTTTCAGCACATTATACGTTCATTTATGTTGCGAGAAAGTCTGTTCATAATTATGACAATTCTGATCCTAGATTGGCCACTACAGTCCATTTACAGGTATTTTAGCTTTGACAGCAGCAACCCAATAGCAATCTTTTAGTAACTAGAAAAAGCTCTCTGTGATTTTGACAGACTGGTCAATGGCAGCAACTGAACAGCAATCTTATTACAATGGTTATAGAGGTCAATGTGATTTTAACAGTGATGCAAAATCAACGGTAAAATAATTGAAGGTGAACTGTAACCTAACCACACGAAAAGAAACAAAGAAAATAAAACAATATTTTGACACAAATTTAGATAGATTACTGTTTATTAATTACACCATGAAAATTACAGATATAAAAGGAGACATTTTACAAGTGGTGTTATCGCTAAAAGCGATCTTTTAAAGACAACTTTTGATGACAAAACGAAATTTCTACAAATAGACGGAATTATAAGGATATAATACACAAACACACCGCCCATGCTTCCCCAAACATACTGAGAACTTCATATTTTCATAACAAAACCTTTGTGGGATTTGTATGTAGCTACAGTATATACGTAAGTAATTATTCCTAAGACCCCGTTCTCGTCGAGCAAGTCCTGTTCAAGTTAACAATGAAGTTGTTTCAGGGACTAAGTTTACTTTCAATCAGACATATGTGGGTTTTGAGACCCGAACGCGGTCGAGTAGATAAGGATGAAGACATCTTTAACGTAATACCTATTACCCTTTCGACATGCTAGTGTAAACATACCCTAAGTACATATTGCCTGAGACTATGCAAATCATCATCATCATTGTCAATCTATAACGTTCCCACTGCTGGGACACAGGCTTCCTCTCTATGAGAAGGAGTGGGTCGTCCACCACGCAGGCCCAGTGCAAGTTGGTGGATGTCACATGTCTTCAAATTTTTGATTCTAGGACATGCCGCTTTCCTCACGATGTTTTCCTTCACCGTTTTGAGCAGTGGTATGAAATAAATTACTCAAAGTAACCCACCTGGGATTGTATGAACCCGCAACTAGCATCTCGTAAGTCAGAGTAGTTACTACTGAGCCACCACTGCTCTCTGTCATAATCATAAACTACTGTCGACTAGAATAAAACACTCAACCGAACACATCGGACATTTTAGATTGAATACCAAAAAACTCGACGAACGATAAAAAAACATACAATTTTCACAAACAGAAATGACTATTCCCATACCCAAAGCAACAACAAGCAGTGACACACATAACGATGAAAGGCATGGCACACACAAACGATACAAATAGAACAGAGAGAAGTAGCGAATTTCAATTTCTTTCCAAACGTACATTGGATACACCAAGGCTGCTCAACCCCAGGCCCGCGGGCCACCCACGCATTTAAATTGACTTTCAGATTTTGAGAACAGATTTCAGAATTTCAAACCAGCACCCAAATTACGTAACACACTTGATAGTGCGTATCACAATCTTCCAAATGAAGGATATTGCTAATCCATTGCTTTTTATGTTTGAAAAAATGGTCTAATCAGCAACGTAAATACCGCAATGAATGTTGTTGAACTGTCAAAATGGTAGCCATTCCTACTGTTAGTGTGTTACGCAATTACCCCGCTGGTCTAAAAAATATTCAGCTTCCTATAAGAATCAATTCTCAATTTGCCAACAATAAGACATATTTTCAGACTAGATTTTATTATAGACCTCAGATAAGTTGTTAACATAAAAACCTTGTCAAAAGTAACAGTGTACTTTTTTGTATGAGTAACTTCACCACTGCTCTCTAAACGGTGAAGGAAAACATCATGAGGAAACCGGCATGTCCTAGAATCAAAAATTCAAAGACATTTGTGTAATCTGCCAACACGCACTGGGCCCGCGTAGTGGATTATGGCCTACTCCCTCTCATACAGAGGAGCCCTGTGTCCCAGCAGTGCAGTGGGACGATTATAGGTTGATTATGTATATGACTATGATAAGTAACTTAAAATTTTAATAGATATTTACCATAACTGTAAGCAAGGTCTATTTACTAGATGGCCCGCCGGCTCATACGAAATCAAAATTATGGCCCACCTTCAAAATTGGTTGGGCGGCCTTGATATACACTGTACTGTGCAGTGTGCACCTCGGACGTACGGTGGAACATTGCCGAGACAGATAAGCGTATTGTTGATGTCGAGTCTCTTTAGAAAATTGGTGTCTTTTGTTTTTTAGATACGCTTCACAGACGTATTGGAGTGGAGATTACCGTACTACGACTATGAATACGTGTCTTTATTTTACGGTCACAAATTCACAATGAATAAACAAAAAAAGAGAGGAAACGAAGACAAGTACATAGATGAATCTTCGTTGAATTGTCTTTATTACGCCTCTATTCCCTACGGGATGGGCAGAGGTGCAGTACATACCTCCAACATCATCTACCTAGCCTTTTCCAGTTTAACCAGACGTAGCTGAAGACCAGTATTTTATATGAAGCGACTGCCTATCTGGCCTCCACAACCCAGTTGCTGGGTAATACGATACCCCTTGGTAAGACTGGTTGTCAGTCTTTCGGACTTCTGACGACCGTACAACCCACATTTATTTTTAAGTCCCAAGTAATAGGGCTATTGCCATTATCCGGCACATATCCGCATTGGTAACAAAGCTTATGATATTCACAATCTTTTCCTAGTCGATATCGGGTAGAAAAATATTCAAGTCGGTTTACATCCAAATACACGGCCTCCATCCACATCTTGAACTAAACATCACGCACCATACATAACTTTTAATGATATTCAAATCGCCTTAAAATTTTACAACCACCCATAACTATGAGCGTTATAATAACTAATCCATTTCCATACTAATATTACAAATTTGAAAGTAACTTTGTCTGTCTGTCACGTCTAAGCCACTGTACCGATCGTTATGAAATTTGACAGATAGGTAGCCTGGGACCTGCCGATTTATTCAGTAAATATCTCACCGTGAAAACTTAGGTAAAGTGAGCTTGAAGTGAGCTGTCATTCTATCTAGTGCTAGGGATTACCACTATTGACAGCTCGCTTCACCTAAGTTTCCACGTTGATATATATGTACCTACAGACAGATTGGCAGGTGGAATGACAACTGGCTTCAATCTCATTTCAGCTAAGTTTTCACGATAATCATTTGAAAACATTGTAATAACTAATAACCAATAACGACCAATTAACAAATATAACACACAACTAACCAATTATTTTTAAAAGAGTAACCGTGGAGTTTCTTGCCGACTCATCTCCATAGGAAACGACCAATTGTAACCGTGTACCTAGCTTCGGATGTTTCATAAGTGCCCATGTTGGTTTATGTGACATATAATATTTAGATTTTGCTAAAAATTTTACAGAACAGACCGGCTGAAGATAGACATAGGCACATTTCATCCAGGATATTCATTTGAAAAAATAATTATGAAATAGAAAATACACGCAGATGAATTCACGAACAAAACCTAGTTCTCCATAAGAGGAAGTAAACAACAGATATAGTCGATGTTTCCCTTTCTCACTCAGATCACCGTGACTAATCTATGTATATGGTTATAACTAAGTATAGCAGTTAGATTTAACTGTTATCTTACATAATGGCGTTAGCTGATATGTTAATATAACCGAAATTGAGTTAAAGTGCGCTTAAAATTAATTGTTGTAGTTGGTGAATAGTACTTCCGTATTTTAATGTGAACAAAAGAATTAGTCAGATTAGAGTGTTTTGTGTTTTGTTGTGTAACTGCAATAAAAATAAGATAAATGTCTTTTATTTACGGTTAATTTTACTAAAGTCAGAAATCTTTTATTCGTGGAATAAAATTGACGTCTGACAGTTCTAGTATGGAAAAACTGTCATAAATTCAAAATTTATTTTTAGAATAAGACATATTCTAAGTATAAAAGTTTGGTGGCATGCGCCCTTAAGAGGATAAAAATATATACGCGGGATAAACTTCTAATACTAAGGGCTGATTTTTCAATCGACCGATAATTTTTATCCGTGGAACAAAATTAACGTCTGACAGTTTTTGTATGGAAGAACTGTCAAAAATTCCAAATTACTCCTCCGATAAAGTTATCTGGCATTGGAGAAATCAGCCCTTAATAAACTAACATACCTACTATTCAAATAAAAATATAATATCCTCACCTAACTATTAACGAAGTAAAATATGGCTGTACTTAAGAGTCTGGCGGTATTGCCACGTTGTATGACAATACTTACCCTCTGGCTAAGGTAAAAGCTAGCCCTTGGGTCACGAGATGTGTCAACCATAAACAAAAGTAATTCAGGCACCCCGCGTGCATTTTCAGCCTAACCAGCCTTTAATGTTCCCACTGCTGGGACACAGGCCTCCTCTTTGTGAGAGGGAGTGGACAAAACACCACGCGGGCCCATTGCGTGCATTTCCAATGTATTTTATTTTGCCGTCGTTGTGTACCTCTACCCAAACATCTCATAAGTATTATGAAAATCTATCCGAGAAGAACAAATAATTTCCGAAATTGAATTTTATTATGAACCTATGTGAAAAAGGTATGTGTTTGGCCACCTGGTATAATGTATGATATAATCTAAGAAGGATCAACATATCTGTAAAGTGTCGGTCGTAAACATACAAATGATAGTCCTACTAATATGATATCCTACTATTATAAATAATAATATAATAATATTATAAACGCGAAAGTTTGTATGGATGGATGGATGTTTGTTACTCTTTCACGCAAAAACTACTGAACGGATTTGGATGAAGTTTGGTACACAGTTAGTTTATAACCAGATCAACATATGTGATACTTTTTATCCCGATATTCTCATGAGGTTGAAACTTATGCGGGTGAAACCGCGGGCGCAGCTAGTGTAAGATAAAACTGTAATCATGTCTATGTTCTATGTTACGGGTTTGGTTTCCGCACTTAGTCCTTCAGGTGGACCATTGTGCGTGGGCCATGGCGGCCGTCAGTGGTTATTCCAACTAGCCCACCTCCCTCCAGAAGCTTATTAGGTCTCCTGGTCTGTCGAAAACATCTGTGTAGGATCTGGGTGTCCCGAGGGTTCCTGATCTAATCTGGGTGACGCCTGCGCACTCAAAGGTCACATGCGCGACGATTTCATCAGCCTCCATGCAAGCTCTGCAGGGGGGGCTGAAACTGTAATCATGTCACAAGCACATTTGTACATTTATATCTGTAATTAATATGGTGTACCTACGTAATAAAAATTATTCTATCTATCTTATCTAATATTCGAAAGTTATAACGTAAACAAGTAAAATCTCTTGCATTATAAACATTATAAACATTAGCGAATATAAAACGCAACTTTCCGACTTACTATCCGCAACCACAATCATGATACACAAGCTATGGGCACGCATTGCGCATTTTAATTAAATTTCCCCGGATGTTATTAAAACATGCAGCTCAAGCATAACTTATATGGTTCCCGAGCTTTGTATGCATCAAGAAAACTGCAGTACGAAAGTTTCCTCTCATATCTACAGAGAAGGAACAAGCATTGATCACACTTGCTCATTGCAAAAACTTTGAAATAGAGATAAAAAATCATCAACTTTAAGGCGAACGATTTTTGCAATTTGCGGGTCAAAATATGTATGATTCGCGACCGTAATAAATATGTATTTACAGAATAATAACCATTAAAATTAGGAAAAGTCCACGAAATTCAAAATTCCTATGCAAAAAACGTAAGAATTTTTCGGGCTTTAGGAATTCCCTTTTTTTTTGGGTGTCAAATCATCAAATGGTACCTCTCCCGCTCTGGGCTGAGCGGAAGGGCGTGTCAGACTTTTACTGACTAAAACCCACCCATGTTCCTTCAGTTGCCTGTGCCAAGGGGGGGCACGGTATCTCTTTCCTGGGCCCTAGCGGACCCCGTCAGTTCGTGCTGACATCTCTTTGAGGCGCGCGTGGAACACAACGTACCCTCGAACCGGGCCTGGTCCTTACCGGGCGGCGAGCTGCCCATTGCTCGCCGCCCGCAAGCCCGCGCCTACGGTGGCCGGGAGTCGGCTGTTGACTCCCGTCCAGGGCGTCTCCTGCGGCGGCTAGGGGCGTGAGAGAGCAGAGATTGCCTCTCCCTCACGCGTTCCGCCTCCTCCTTCGCGAGCATTACTGCTTCGCAGAAGGAGGTGACCGCCTGCCATGCACTCTCGCTCCGTACCATGGCCTGGACCAGGGCCGGACGCGAGAGATCGCCGCCACGAGGACACGGCGGGGCCCCGCCTAAGCCGAGCAGACCTCCACCGTATGCTCCACCGTGTTCTCCGGGCGATCCATACAGTGGTGACACCCTGGCGTTTCCTTCCGCTTTATCCTAAACAGGAACCTCCCGAAACAACCATGTCCGGTGAGGACCTGCGTCAGGCGAATGGTGAGGGCGCCGTGGCGCCTCTCTAGCCACTCCTCAAAGAGGGGACTTATCGCCGCTATTGTGGCGTGCCCATTGTAGGAATTCCCTTAAGTAATAATCCCTAAGTAGATTTTAACGAAGTTCTTAACTTCTTATATTCAGAAACCAGAGGGGCAGTTCTCGTAATTTTAAGAACGTTCACAGTCTGATCTCAGTCTCAATCTGTCAAAAATACCTCTAATTTCCCTACATTTTGACAAGTTTTTGATATTTGATTGTCGTTGAGATGAGATTGCGACTATATTTTGAACGTTTTTAACTACGGGAAATGACCTTCAGGTATAAATACCTTTTATAATCATGTATTAATAAACTGCGATTCACCAATATCGAAGTCTTCATACCAAAACTGGTGAGCATAAATTTTAAAACAATAATTATTATAAACCTCAAATGCGCGGTCGTTACAAATCTCTTTTATTAATTTCTGACATCCGAAAACCGCATTTCATGCGTGAATAATTTATATGAAACCGATAGCCATTAACCCTGTAGGCGACAGGTGGGTCGCCTTCGACCGAGCCCAATGATTCGTTATGGTATTTGGACTAGGCTTACGTTCATACTTTCCATTAACTTCATAACGTGCACAAACTTGGGTTTGGTATAATTTTGACCAATGAGATGGAAAGACCAATTTCAATATATTATTCCTTTGTTTTCATCAGTGGCATTGCTAAAGCTGTATAAGGTTTTTTTATTACGTGACCAAAATTGGAACTAACACAGCCATCTTATTTTTTCAATATTTTTCGCAAAAAAAATTGCGCAAATATTTGCCATCAGCGCCCCCCATCAAAGCCATTCAATCGCTGAAAGAGCTTTTTAGCAGTGTAATTTTAAACATTCCTCGTGATGACAAGCTCTTGATGTCAAAGAAAACCATCATTGACATTAAGGTCAAACGCACTTTGGTTTAAAGCTGCCCAAGGTCAGTTCCGGACCCTTAAAGTCTCCGTTGATTAAATGAACTGTCCAACTCAAGCGCAAACCACCACGATTAATGGAATTGAACTTCAGTCGCCATGGATAATTAAAGCTGAAACGTTAGAGGAAGGAACAAAAAGTATTTAACCATCGCTTCCGTCACCACTCCTTGATATACCTAGTTAGGTAATCGTGTAATAATCAGTTGTCACCGGAACCGAAGCCATTGAATAAGCATGGAGTTATGCCATTCGAACTGGTTATACAAGTTTACGGAACTGTTTAAACTACTCGTGCATATTATTGTTAAGATCTACAGGTTATATTAAGAGTTTATAAGCTTTCCTAAATAAACCCGTACTCTTTTGGTCGAACTTTTATACAAAAAAATGCTAAAATTCTTTAAGTAGTAATTGGGAGTCTTCTCAGTAGAGATCTGACACGAGACGATCGGATCTGAGACGTTTTGGAATGGGCAACTAGCTTCAACCTTCTGACTAACTGACAGATTCTTGGACAATTCAAAAGTACAGTATAGTAGTAGTGAGCAAGTAAATTAAATGATTTAATTGAAATATATGCTTTGAGTTTGAAATAACACCATTTTTAAGTTTCATTTTTTACTCTCAGAATACATTTCTATTTTTACTCCGCTAAAGTCCCGATCACCATTTCCTATCCGTCGCTAATTCCAAAGTCACTTTACAAAATCAATGTGTCAATGCGCCCGAATGACAGTTACAAACGACCCTGCCACGCGACGGGTTAAACGTTCAATGTTTACTAATTACCTACCATTGGTTGTTTCCTCGACATTAATCAAATTAAATAAATTAACGTGACTGGCTCATTGGTCTAGAGGTCGTGCGCGTAGTGTTTGAATTTGATACCCAGGTTGGGAAAAGTTATGTTATCTTAGCTTGTCCATCCGAATTTTCTCAGTGGCAGCGGGATTTGTGTCCGATTTAAGGCAAGAGGCTCCCTCAATCGTGCAGGCCTGGGTGTTTTCACCGGACAGGCCTGCTGACACCGACGGTGAGGCGGAGTGGTTCCGGGAGGCCATGTCCGAGATTTGTGACGTGGCAATGCCCCGAGTCCGGCCAGGATGCGCCCGACGTCAGGTGTACTGGTGGTCGCAGGAGGTTGGGGCGCTACGCAAGGCGTGCGTCGACGCGCGGCACCGGTACACCAGGCACCGCAGGCTCCGCATCCGCCCTCCGGATGCGGAAGCGACGGAAGTGGAGCTGTACGAGGGGTACAGAGCGGCGAAGACCGCCCTCCAAGAGGCTGTCCAGCGGGCCAAAGATGTGGCCCGCGAGGAGATGTTGGAGACTCTGAACCGAGATCCATGGGGGCGCCCTTACAGAATGGTGCGGAATAAACTCCGCACCTGGGCCCCCCCGCTGACGCAGAGTCTCCGACCCCAGCTGGTGGAGGAAGTGGTGAGCGCTCTGTTCCCTTCACGGGGGGAGCATACTCCCCCGCCTATGGCTCCGCCACTTGCGCTGCCCGAAGCGGACCACACGGACGACGACGACGACACCCCTGAAGTGACCGGGGTAGATCTGAGAGCCGCGGTAGGCAGGCTGAAGGCCAAAAATACCGCCCCGGGACCCGACGGCTTGCCGGGTAAAGCCTGGGTCCTGGCCTCGAGGGCTCTCGGGCCTCGACTGGAGGCGCTCTTAAGCGCATGCATGGAGAGAGGCCAGTTTCCACTCCGTTGGAAGACGGGGAAGCTGGTCCTCATTCAGAAGCCAGGGTGCCCTGCGGACTCTCCGTCCGCATACCGGCCAATAGTGCTGCTCGACGAGGTCGGCAAGCTCTTTGAGAGAGTGATTGCGGGCCGCCTCGTCGGGCACCTGGTGAGGACGGGGCCGGATCTTGCGGAGTGCCAGTTTGGCTTCCGCAAGGGGAGCTCGATGGTGGACGCCATCATGTGCGCGAGAGCCCTCACAACGGGGGACGCGGTGTCCCGGGGTGGGGTGGTCGTGGCGGTGTCACTCGACATCGCCAACGCGTTCAACACCCTGCCCTGGAGCTGCATAGGGGAGGCACTCCGGTATCACCGGGTGCCGACTTACCTCCGTCAAATAATCGGGGCGTATTTGACGGACAGAGCCGTCATCTACCCCGGTCGCGACGGGAATTGGAACCGGTGAGAGATGTCGTGCGGTGCGTAGTTTGCTACGCTGACGACACGCTGGTCCTGGCGCAGGGGAGGTCGCATCAGGCGGCGGCCGACGCGATGACACGCGGGGTTGCGATAGTCATAGAAAGGATCCGGCAGTTGGGTCTCGAGGTGGCATTGCACAAGTCCGAGGCCATGTCCTTTCATGGGCCCCGGTACGGGCCACCCTCGGGATCCCAACTGATGGTAGGAGGGGTTCACATCGGCGTCGAGACAACGATGAGATACCTGGGTCTCGTCCTCGACAGCCGATGGAATTTCGTCGAGCATTTCCGACGTTTGGCCCCCAAACTGGAACGGGCCGGGGCCGCCTTAAAGCGGCTCCTGCCCAACCTGAGGGGGCCAAGCGCCTCCTGCCGGAGGCTTTACGCGGGGGTCGTGTGGTCCATGGCCCTGTATGGGGCCCCGGTATGGGCGCGTTCACTGCGGCTGCGAGCCGCACACTACCTGAACGCGCCCCAAAAGGCGTGAGGCTTATCCGGGGATACCGCACGATTTCAGGCGAGGCAGCAAGCCTCCTTGCCGGACTGCCGCCATGGGATCTGGAGGCGATAGTCCTCGCGCGCCTGTATGACTGGCGCGTGGAGGCACTACGTCGGGGGGAAACTCTGCACCCGCGGCAAATCGCGGCGGAGCGGACGGACCTCCGGCGCGATCTCATGGCGGAATGGAAGGCGCGACTATCGCAACCCAGCGCAGGGCACGCCACGATAGCGGCGGTAAGACCCCTCTTTGAGGAGTGGCTAGAGAGGCGTCACGGCGCTCTCACCTACCGCCTGACGCAGGTCCTCTCCGGACATGGATGTTTCGGGAGGTTCCTGCACATAATCAGGCGGGAGGAGACGCCCGGGTGTCACCACTGCGAGGATCGCCCAGAGGACACGGTGGAGCATACGGTGGAGGTCTGCCCCGCTTGGGCAGAGCACCGCCGTGTCCTCGTAAAGGCGATCGGCAGCGGCGGCGACCTCTCACGTCCGGCCCTGGTGCAAGCCATGGTCCGGGGCGAGAGGGAGTGGGAGGCGGTCACCTCCTTCTGCGAAGCAGTCATGCTAGCGAAGGAGGTGGCGGGATGGTCAAGGGAGAGATCCTCACGCCTCCGCCGCCGAGGGAGACGCTCCGGGCGTCGGGAGCCGCGTGACGACTCCCGGCCACCGTAGGCGCGGGCCTGCGGGCGGAGAGCAATGGGTAGCTCTCCGTCCGATCAGAACCAGGCCCGTGCCGGACGGCGCGTATGTGTTCCACGTGCGCCTCAAAGAGATGTCAGCATAGTTGACGGGGCCCGACAGGGCCGAAGCCTGCCGGGGTAGCGGGATCGTCCGAAAGGGTTACCGCTGCCCTGGTACATAAAGGGCTAAGGAAGGAACACGGGTGGGTTTTAGTCAGTAAGACTCTGACACTCCCTTCTGCTCCACCCAGAGCGGGAGGGGTCATTTGATGATTTCCCATCCTCAAAAAAAAAAAAAAAAGGCAAGAGGCTCGCCCCATATTACATGTGACTTAAAACTAAATAAATAAATGTAGGTGAACTATACACCAGTCGGTCTGTTCTGTAAAATTTCACCGTGAAAACTTAGGTGAAGTGAGCTTGAAATTACCCGCCATTCGACCTAATGCTAGGGATTGACACTATTGCCAACTCTCTCCAAGACCTCTTCATCTAAGTTATCACCGTGAGATTTTTACTGAATTAGTTGGCTGCTCATAGAAAATTCAGGCGGAAGATGCTATGTGAAATTTTAATATCTCACCTCTACTACCTAACTCTTTGAAGGTCACACGCATACGTCACGGATACCTGAAAGCGTCACGTCTGTCTCGTCTTTAAACTCGGTTAAGGTAAACGTCGGTTAATTAAGGGAACTTACTCCAGTTCAACTTCAAGTTGGAACGTTTGTTCACTTAAGTTATGATAGTAGTTGTATGTCAAGGAACGTCTCTTTAGATGGCCCTTGAAAATAACGAGTCTTGTTGAAGATGAAAAATAGTTGGACCAGAGCACTTTCATGGTGCTCTTAATTGTTTTTTGAGAAACTAAATTAGTTTAATTTTCACTGTAATTTTTATTTTTTTAATTTCTCATTAGATCTAGAGAAGTGGTGGGCCAGTGATAATGGCCTCGACTTATGAGCTGTAGGTCGAGGCCCAGGCTTTACTTTGTGTAAATAATTTCATCACCACTGCTCTTAAAACGCTGAAGGAAAACATCGTGAGTAAACCGGCTTGTCCTAGAACCAAAAATTCGAAGACATGTGACATCTACCTTCCCGCATTGGGCCCACGTGGTGGATTACGTCCCACTCCCTTTCACCGAGAGGAGACCTGTGTCCCAGCAGTGGGAACGATATAGGCTGATTATGCTGTTATGCTCATTAGCAGCCCGAAGGTTGGATTCGAGCCCGGTTGATGGCAATAGGGTCACCCCTACTAAAGGGAACTTAAGCATAACTGTAAAACGTTGGTACTAACCCTTCGGGAATACAGGCACGATGTTAAGTAGTGATGTAAATTGTATTTTGATAAAGAACTCTACATGTTTCTATAAACACATAGCTTAAGAATTTTTTCAAAAACCTCGTCCATTTTACTCCGAGTTATTTGTCGTTAAGGTCATATTTTTACTGGGAAATATTTCACTTTGTACGTACGAGCAATGCGTCCGAGGCTTTCATAGTTGCGGTGGTCTGCGGTCAGAATCTTGTGAAGGGAAATGTGTTGTAAACAGCTTTGTCCTTTAGAACAGGACAGCGGTTTGTGTACCTAAGCATTGTGAATAGGATTAAATGAAAATGAGTAAGTACATCATGTGATGTGTGTGATATCGTAAATAATAGGTACATTTTACATACATTTGTTGTAGACAGAATTCTGCGGCGAAGCCTGGAAGAGAATGTTTTTCAAAGGCTTCGGTCGAGATAACAGCACGGACCGGTGGAGACAGGATAATTATTAATTATCGTTGGCTATAGATTGAATTAAAAGATGATAGTGTATCTAGTTTTATGTTTTAAACTTACAATATTATATATTGAAAATAAACATCTAAATATGTAGCCCGTAATATCCCACTGAAGAGCAAAGGCTTCCCTTGTCCCTTTCTAATCAGAGAGATCAGGCGCAGGGCCAACGGCGTAACGTGCTTTCCGAAGCACGGGGGTATCACATCACCAACTTCCAAACTCCGGACTGCTACTAAGAAATTCCCCATGGGAAAACCAAATAACACTTTCCCGACCCAACCCCATCTTTATAACGAAGCTCAACTTCCGAAACACAATATCTTCAGCTCAGTTTTCGTCAACTATTTCCGAACAGCCGGTTCACACCATGGAATTGATTTGTTATTCTATTCAAAGTTCAAGTGAGATTTATTCATTCTATTTGTCGCCGGAATCAAGAGTGCGACTTGCTATCGCAAGCCGATATCTCCCCATCGCTCGTCCTCTCGGTTCCAGCCTCGCTAAATTGATTGTAGGTCCTCCTGATGCTCCGATTTTCCGATCACTCTTATCGAATCGCGACATTTTTCTTCAAAACTGCTTAGAAGATGAAACCGTTTGTTGGGTGTCGATGACATCTTGATTTGAGCTTGCAAGAAGAAAGTGGTTGAAAGTTTTTGATAAGTGTTATTTGTGCTTTCATTATAATATGTTATATGTGATTTCATTATGTTGTTATTGTAAATTATAGTTTCGCTTTCGATTTCCCAATATACGTACGTGATAACTGAATGATTATTCTACATCTCATTGAACATGGGCCTCCTAATTAATATTACCATAAACATTAAGTATTGGATTATTTCCATATTCAGCATGTTTCCTGATATGCTAGAGATATTGGTGTTTGCTATTATAATCATGTTTTATTAAAACATCGTAGAACGCAGTTGTCTAAGAATATACATATTCACCTTTATACATTCTAAGATTTTTACTACAACTATGGTTGAAGTTGGTGTTTTCGTGTTCTGAAACCAGACGGCTTTTCCATATACATATACTATACATACTTACCAATATGCACACTAATACTTACGTACTTACTTTAATATTATAAATGCGAAAGTAACTCTATCTGCCTGTCTGTCCTTTACAGAACCGATCGTTATATTTAACAGATTGGTAGCTTGGAAGATTCAGCCTATAATGTCCTTTGTCCTTTTTAACCTCCGACGCAAAAACGACGGGGTGTTATAAGTTTGACGTGTCTCTCTCTCTCTGTGTGTGTGTGGGGGTGTGTGTATGTGTGTGTGGGGACCGCTACTATTTTAAACTTTAACAGAACGTTAGGCTAATAATTAGAGCGGTCCCCCGACGGGACAACATTTAATCAAAAAATTTCATACGTACTTACGTAGGGTCATAATTTCAAGGTTATTTTTTTCTTTTTATAGGGTTTCACGTTTATACCGTTTTTGTTCTATTTGTAACTATTTTTTCAATAGTTTTTTTTTTATTGTTTTAGACTTCTTACATTCATACTATTTTTATTATTATTTTGTGTCGGGGGTTTTTTAAATTTTTAATTTAATTATAGGTAATACAAATATGTATTAAAAAATAATCTAACAGAAAATATATGCAGAAGATGTTGTGAGCAACAGCCAGTAAGTTATATTGATAACATTTTTCCTAAGCTGACTTCCATTACAATACAAAAACAACCCTCTTGTTTTTCTTACACAGTTAGCGCTTCAGCTCATCCCTCGGTCGTACAAAAATCAACATTTTCCGTTAGCCGGTCTTACTTTATAAACTTAAGTGAAACCTCGTTAACAGAAACTGTTACGCAAAACTTTGACTCAAGACCGAAGTTAGTGTTGCTCCTTCTAAACTAAATTAATCACGGGCAAATTATAAAATTAGTATTAAAACTAGTTTGTTTAACTAAGTAAAGTTTTGCAAGCTGCTGATTGGTGGATTCATGATTACCAAAATATGGCCTACAATACCAGATCCTTAATTGCGTAACACTATCAATCAGAATCTGAATCATTTTGAAGGACATTGCGAATCCATTGCTTCGTATGTTGAAAAAATTGCCTCTCAGAAACGTAAATAACGCAATGAATGTTGTTGAACTGTTGAAAAGAACTGTGTTGTTGTAATGTCATTCCTACTTTCAGTGTGTTACACTATTACCCCGCAGGTATCTGAAAGCCTGATGAAACCTGTAATCAGTTTCAGCTGATGATCAAATTCACCAAAGCAATTGAATGCGGTCAGCTAAAATCTAAACCGCGTTCAAGAGCTGTCCAGTGTTAATATTCCGCAACATTGAACGCGGTTTTGATGTGCTGAAGACTAATTCCCGCCAAAATCTAGCCAACTCATTTCAGCAACATTCATTGTGAAAAATGTAGCGAAATTATGTAGGTATTTTTTACAGATTGAGACAATTGCCCCTCTGATCACATTCAGTTTCATCGGTGAAATTCGGCCTTAATTGGTGAAAATAGCAAAAACGACAACAATAAAATAGACGACAGATTCAGTCAAATGCACACTGCCTGTGATAGCTCGCGCAAACAAATACCCCAGGGAGCGTGCGTGACCATTTTCTACATAAAACCTAAGACGAAGACAAATAAAGATAAAACCACACTAGACCCACCACTAACGCGTCATAAATAAATAAAAACCAGTAAACATCTCCACGTCCGTGTAGTTTCCGTGTAAAATGGTCCAATCCGCATATTTCCCCCGACGCAGCTCCTCCACGTTACAGCTCACAGCTATGTAACACAGTTATGTTAGCGTTATGATTTTACATAAAACCTCTTACTTTTATAGCTACTACCATTATGTGCTGTAATGGCACTTGTATTAAAGTGCCCGTATTTTGTACCTCTAGGACGAGAACATATTGTGTGAGCAGATTTGCCTCGTTTTACGCTAGATTTTCCGCTGCCTGCGTTGCACCAACGACGGGTACGGTTGTCTGATAAAAAATACTAATCGGATCTAAGTAATTTCAGAATATATAAATTTAATACACAAAAAAGGGGAAGCTGTAAGGATAGTAGCAGGTATCGTTCTGTAGTTTCTACTTACCCACGTGGGAAGAAGTCGTGAATTTAAAGATAGATAAGTCTCTAAAAATGTTATATTTTAATCATGTACCTATCTACTAACATAATTTTGTTTTGTAATTGTTGGTGATTGAGAGAGTGAGATATGGTTATTACCACAGACTACCTACTGCCAACATTCTCTTTAAAATACTTTCAAGGAAGGAGATAAAATATAAAATAGTCATTTTATTTCAAAACATGTTACATCAATGAGATCTCGACCCCTGATCTATTTCATTCTGTATGTCAGAGGTTGAGGTTTCTCCAATTACAAGGATCAGTATGAGAAGGCTTAGAATATGCCGATCGGAAAAACGAGTGTTCTGAAAATAACTAACCGAATCATGTCCAGCAGCGGATTTTCCGATCTGATTGCTCTTAAAAAAGATAAACTAAACAATGGGTACTAGGATAACAATTATAGTTTCCACGAATGGTAGGTATCTCTATTTTAGTCTCAAAACTCGACCACTTCGATCGGCAATCAGTAGGTTTGGCAGTCGAGATACTGTCGATGCGATGTTAGATGTATTGTTGATCGTAATTTTGCATAAAAGCTATTACTATTGTTGTAAATGTATTTTTGGTAAGCATGCACTAAGGAAATAAAAGAGTAAAATTCTTTGAAGTTTTGATAATGTACCTTAAAATTGCATTTATGGGGAAGACAATCTCCACAGATGGGGGTTCAGGGATGGCTCAGACCGCAAGTGTGTATGCGGTACCTCCCCACATACAATGGCCCACCTTCGATCCTGCGCCGCATGCCCATGTCTCATGTCACCTGTGCACTTAATGATCTTATGACTGCGTCAGTTTTCTTCTTCTCAGCGTGTGGATAGCAATCTAAATGGACTCGGCCCGGAATTCGGCTACGTGTTTGACAGAGTTCGCGCAGTTGAATTTTGGGCCAAAAATGTTTAAACTTTTTGCCATCGATGGGCTAAGAAGATGGGGAATCTAAGACTAAATTGTTACCAATACACAAAACTAAACAAGTACTTATAAAATTAACCTCCAAAAGATACCCATTCAAAAATTTAATAAGATCCTACGACTTAATTACAATTTCTGTAGTTCAATAAAAATCTGACCTTTAGAAGCAAATGGATTTCGTATAACTAGAGGCACTCTTCTGGTTACACGAAATCCATTTGATTCTAAAGGTCAGATTTTATTTACTGATAACAAATACTTCGCTAATCAATTGAAAGCAGTATTTTTATCGAGTTATCTTAACTTAGAGACTTTATCAGCTAAATTACTAAACTTAGTTCTGTTAATGGCCATTGAGATATTTTACAGTCTTATCAAAGCAGTTTATATTGACTTATGTTTGTTTCAGCATTTGAGATGTTTTAAAATAATAATGGCGACTAACAAAAGGTAGGTTTACAAGGTAGATATGAATGGAAACACCGGAAGGGGGCGCCCTAGGACTCCATTTGCTTCATTTACGTTCATACATCTGGTCATAGACACACGCCTGTAGCTAGGATTACGCACCTGACCTTTCTGAAGTACCAATACAGGGTGACAGGGACATCGACACGTAACCCGTAAAAAGGAAAAAAAGAATTATGAATTCATTCATTCAGTACATGATTCTGAAACCACTGCGTTGAAACTTTTCGTCGGTTTTTTATTTTTTTTTTATTTTGCTGGTCCATAAATTTTGACCGAGTAGATATTAAACTTTTATAGGAACAACGGATTTTTTTTTCGGTAACCAACGAAAAAATTCTACGCTAGGGGGTATAGACTCATGTGCTGAATTTATGGTCACAGTTTGCGCGTCGATCACCCTGTATTGGTGATGTATTTCAGAAAGGTCAGGTGCGTAGTTCTAGCAACCGGCGTGCGTGCATGATCAGATGTATGAACGAAGCAAAAGGAGTATGTATGTAAGAGTCGTAGCAGGAGGCGTTCTGTAATTTCTGCCTATCCCCATAGGAAGAAGACGTATGTACTGTAACAAATGCTTTTTTTGCAAAGTTTTTATCTAAGAAGTTCCTTGACCTCAAATGGGTCAATGCTGCCAAGAAAAAAGGTTCGTAACTTTATTCATAGTACAAGTTTCCTTTTGGTCAAATAAATAACGAGTTTTATATTGAACCCATCGAAAATGTATTTCCTAAGTAACTACCTAGGTAAAGAAGCGAATTACTTACCTACATTTGCCAAATAACAAACAGAATTTTAACTTCAATTTTACATACTAGTACAATCATACGCCTTTTCCCATGGGGGTTGGTAGATTACGCCACCTTCTACGATCCTTACATACTCATTTTGCTTGGTTTACGGTCATACTATACAATTCTAACAACACTCTTATCAACCTTAAAATCTTACTATAGTCATTTACTGGATTTCTTCAGCATAATTGGAGCTTTAAAATTTCTGGAGCATAATTAGCGGTTCGACCGCGTCGAAATATCGAAAACACAATTTCGACAATAAACCATAAAAGACATCACTTAAAAACAAAATATTTAATAATAACGTAATTAGCCTATCATTTTCTCACTGCTGGGACACAGGCCTCCTCTCTGCGAGATGGACAAAAAGGAAAAAAAATAACTTAAAAAAAATGAATTAGAACTTTAGAGAAAATTGTTATCAAAACGCTCACAATGCCATTTACCTTGGGCATTAATTTCGGTCCCGGAAATTAACAATTAATAAATGGGCAATTTACGTCACAACCCATTTCATCCCCTACTCCTAACAGAACAAATTAAAGTTTAAAAGCTTTAATTATCCCAATCAAATCAAAAACCCTGTAGAACGTTCCCTACCTTGTATTAAACCCATAAAAAATATTCATATTTGATGGTATGATACTCTAAATAAACGAGAAAGGAAATTAAACACATTTTCAGCGAGTATAACGGGTAATAACCGGGCGTTTTGTTTAAACCCTTCTTTATAACAAATAACCCCGCTTGACCCTCACACAATTTGTTACGGCTTTGGAATTTAATCATTTACTTTGACCCCGGGCTTAAAAACGACCCTAAACAACATAAATAACTAAATTCATATAATTTTCCCCTTCGCAGTTTTAAGTTTAATCTTTTGATAATATAGGGAGGCAGGGACATTGATGTGCAACCTTTTACCATGGATTCAGTACACGATTCTGAACCCCCATTAAAATGCCCCAACATTGAAAGTTTTCGTCGGTTATTAAAAAAAAAAAATATGCCTCCGAGGAAAGGTGGTTTTTTCATCTATGTGGTCAAAATGTATGAAGCAGCTGTTGTTTTTGGACAAAAATTTCCGCCCAATAGGGAGAATCATGTGCTGAATAATCCATGATGGTTACAGTTTGTGCGTCGATGTCCCTGTCAACCTGTATATTGCACGTCACCGTTGTTTGCGTTGATACTTTTCGTCGAAGATCATTAAAAATATGAAGGCCCGAGAACTTAATTTATCTCGCATATTGTGTTTACTTTTTACAAATGTTATATGTGTCGCATCCGGTCATTAGTACGGACACGAAACGAATCGCAAGTACGCCACGTGTTCTACCCACACCTACAGCGTGCTTCTACAGAGTCGTTATGTTTTAAGCCTACAGCGAAAAAGATATTCAGTGTCTGATCGCATCATTATTAAGACGTCGCGGAACTGTACTCGATTCGTTGTGCTTAGTTATTGTGTGAACTGTTATTAGTGATTTTAATAAAACCAGTATATTGCACCCAGTGTAATTTCATTGCACGAAACCCAACTTCTGCTCACATGTCCGAATCTAACCTGACGACCCTACAAATGCCCACAAACATCACACCTATAATCCTCGAAGGCTTACGGCTTCGCGAGATATGGAATACAATACAACGCAAGCAAGAAGGAGGAATATTATGGTACCTATTGCTTAAGATAAAGGCACTTAAGTCAGGTATTTTGATACGCGTGTACAAGTTGATGTTAAGGAATCCTTAGGGAATAAAGTCTTTTATCTCCTTAAGGAGGACGCGCTAAGGTAGCGCTGCGAAATTCAAATCATCTTACGTTTTTTTTGCAATTTGCAGAGCAGTGTCAGGTTTTTCATGATTGTAAGAAATATTCTGTAGCGGTATCTACAACGCCACATGTGAACTACGCTTTATACTGACGTCACGCAAAATCCTGCATCGCGCAAGCAGAGTTAACCGCGCAATAAGCATATATACAGCAGCCCGACATGATTCATCGGGCAGTTGCCCGCCAGACACGACACCCGTCTAGTCGGAGGTTCCTCCCTTTTCTATAGAGTATGAGTGAACTTTACACCCTATTCCTCATACCTCTATAATTGAATTCAATCAATAGGGTAATATAAACATAGAGAGTTGTATTGATGATTTATATGATTATAATTCCATAAATAAATATTTGTTACGACCGCGAATCATATTTAGATCAACATACAACCTGATACTTAAAAAAACGTAATAAAATTTGAATTTCGCAGGAAAAGCACCAGAAGAAAAACGTTTACCTAGATCGTATTAGAAAGAAAATCTCGCAAAGTATGAGCAGGTACGAAGTTCGACTTTATCCAGCGATCGCATATAAAAATAGCTTACCACCTAATATTTTCTTGTTAGCGTTAGAACTAACTTACTATAGCTTGTTAGTAGGTACTACCTATAATAAAATCTACGGAAATAATAATAAGAGGTGGATATCGAAGAGTAGATCTACATTCATGTTTTTTTTAATTCATGTTAGAAATGTGTTGTTGCAGGTCAACCTATGTCGTTGTCGGCTTAACCGGGCTATCCCGTGGATACCTTTTAAATAAGGCCTGTAGCCAGGGCAAAATCATAACTAATATTATAAATGCGAAAATGAGTTTGTTACGCTTTCACGCTAAAACGACTGAACGGATTTGGATGTTATTTGGCACATAGGTTGACCATGACCTGGGTAAGGACCTACTTTTCCTCCTGGATCGCAGACGAAGTCGCGTGAAGAATCTAGTAAACTTATAAACTAAGCGGCTACACGGTAAAGATACCCTTTTACCCGTTGGGAAGGTAGCAAGGGGCAGATTTAAATCTACAGGATCAGCGGCGCCGCTGGCTCGAGCACGGGTCACGGGCTTCATGTCTAACTACTGCCTTATGTACAGTTGACTACGTTAATTGGTTATCATTTTCCTCAAGGTACTTTTATGTGTGAGTGGTACCTAATCAATGCAGCCTGTACTTCGTGTGACTGCCGCATGCAATCAATCAATCTGTCAAAGTACAAACGTCAATTATGCTATCAGCTGCTGTGAACGAACATCAATTAAGGAGTCTATTTTCCTGCCAAGATCTAATTATTGGCTGAAGATAGTACATAATTCCTTTATTGTTTCTTTCTCACGGCACCCCGTGGAAACATTTGTTCGTAACTTTTTCCGTTAATTAAACCCCTAAGTTAATTATTTGTCGACAGAGTTTGTTTTAATTTCCTTTATGACACGATAGAAATTATTACTTTGCAGATTTTGTTCCTATGGCTTGTGGTTCCTGGTGGTAATGAGGCCAGCCTGGCCACCTGTTTCCTGTGGGTGGGGGCATTAAATGAGAAAGCATTGTCTACTAATAAATAGCTGATTATATGAATAGATATCAAAGAGTTGTAGGTTTGCAAAAGGGCTGCTCAAAACAGAGCGAGGCGCTGTACTGGATGGCAAGGGCATTGACGCGCAAACTGTAACCATGAATTCAGTAGGTTCTATGATTAGTATTATGTATGTGAATTCATCAAAAATTCTTCTTTTTTTATTTCAATTTTTCGTCAGTTAATAAAACAAAATGGCTTTTCCATACATTTTGACTGGCTAGGTATTACACTTTTCTATGAAACAGCAGATTTTTTTGATAACCGACGAAAAATTTCTGCGCTACCGCCTAGAATCATGTGCTGACTTCATGGTTACAATTGGCACGCCCATATCCTTACCAGCCTGTACATAACACAAAAGGCATAAAATTTATGAAAGAAAATTATCCGTTGTAAATGATATATTTTCCAAGAAGACCCCTAAAGTACTTGTTAAGATTATCGTAGCGTATCGTTCCTTTGAAGATTGGACCTTCGCTTAATCTATTCAAAATTACAAAGCTTTTTCTGCTTGTATAACCTCAGGGTACCAAACTTGAATTAATCAAAAACACATTGCCAATGGTAAAATCGAATAAAACGGAACTCGCCGAACTTTGTACGGACGAGAATAAAACAAACATTGAAAATATTGCGCTCGCATCATACGATACAACTACCGCTACGAGTACACACGACAAAAGAGATATCTATGTATGTATCTACTGAAATCTACTGAACTACGAATAAAACGCATAAGGTGCGTTTATCCGAGCATTAACTAAAATCATATAATTTTTTTCATCATCATCATCTGGAAAGACATCTAAAGCTGGACATAGGCCAGTGAAGAACCGATTGGGGTCATAAAATGAAATGATTTATTCTGTAAATAGGATACCCCTTACACGCAATGTTTAAAGATACAATAAGCTAGATCGACTCGACATTTCTTATCTGAATACTCCTGATGCATGAAGCATCGCCACAACGACCAGCCCTGAGTTTTCCGGATCCAGCGATTCCTGTTTCCAAATCGATGTTTGGCTGGCGAAGATAACAAAATTTTATTTATACCCCAACTGCGTAAATGTCTCGTACATACGTATAGATGCCGCCACAACGGCATCTATATTGCCACATGCGAATTATGCATCATACTGACGTCACGCAAAATCCTGCTTCGCGCAAGCAAAGTTTACGTGCAACCAGCATCCCGACATAAACCGTCTGGCAGTTGCCCACCAGACACAACATCTAGTCCGAGGATCCTCCCTTTTCTATGGAAGAACTTAGTTTTCTATGAGTGAACTTTACACCCTGTCCTTAATACCTCTATATACCTACTGAGTGTTTGCTCTTGACCAACCTCTGTCAAAATAACCAGCAAGTTACACTCCCTGTACACTTATTTCCTTTGCCGCCAGTACATGTATCGGATGGCAATCGGTAGCGCAATATCCGCAGCGAGCCAGCCAGCTAGTTCCGACGTAATGACACCCAGATAAGAATTCAATATCGCCTACTTTAACATCTATCCTCTGGCTGTATTTCTGTGTCTACTGCAGTTGCAATTTGCTTTTGTGTAAACTAGCTTCGGGGGATGTTTATCGGGGTTGTGGAAACGCCTTAAGTGATTAAAAAGCTGATAATGAAGAACTGGCGTTGAGGTGCAACTTAAGGCCCTTTGTACACGGCACGGTTTCTTTTCTTTATGTATAAACCGCGCCGTAGAAAAAACGTGTCGGTCAACAAGCTTCATCCATACAACACTGACGAACCGTGCCTACACACGGCGAATAAACCGTAGTTTTTCACGGCAAGAAAAGCGTGTGTGTACATTGGATGATAGATTGAAATATAGTCACTAATAAGCATGTCCTTCTGTATTTTGCATACTTATTGGAATATTATCTTTTACAGGCGCAAGTTTGAGCAACAGAAGGTAAGGTAGGACGCCCTCAGGCTATGTTGTGCGACGATCTTCGCAGGGTGGTTGGTAGCAGCTGGATGAGAGTTGTTGAGAATCGAGCTGAATGGCATGCAATAGCCTATGTCCAGCAGTAGACTGCTGTAGACAGATGATGGTGAGCAACAAATTAACAGATACACATCACGTAAGTTAAACCTAAATATCCTATAACTACCTTTTTTGTACTGACATACACTGACAACAACGTAACTCGCAACCAGCAGGCGTGCGTTAGACCAGATGTACAAATGTGGTATAAGCCAAACAAGTAGGTAAGGATCGTAAAGTCGTAGCATGTGGCGTTCTGTAGTTCGGCATACGCAAAGACGTTTGCGTTTTTGTACGTAGTGTATGTTTGTAATCGCCATTCATCTTAGCTCGCACAATACATACCACACTTCTTACTTTTTACTAATACTATACTTTAGTACTACTATAATCCTACTAATATTATGTATAAACGTGAAAGTTTGTATGGATGGATGAATGGATGGATGGATGTTTGTTACTCTTTCACGCAAAAACTACAGAACGGATTTGGATTAACTTTTTATCCCGATATTCCCACGGAATCGAAACTTATGCGGATAAAACCGCGGGGCGCAGCTAGTAAGTAATATTATAGTCGTAGCTATAATCCCCGAAGAGTCAGGCAGAAGGGTACCTATAGTACACTCACATTTCCCCAGTCATGTTTAAGTCCCATCTCGTAGGAGGCGAGCGTATTGTCATCAACCGTTCACAAATCTAGACTCCGGGCTGCAACTGAGGAATTCTAGATGGAAAACACTTTGCCCGAGCTGGGAATCGAACCGTGGACCAACACTACGACCGCTAGACTAACAAGGTAGTCAAATAATAATCTCATTATCATCACTTGCCTAGCCTTTTCTCAACATAATTGGGATCGGCTTCCAGTCTAACCGGATGCAGTATTTTACATGGAGCGACTGCCTATCTGACCTCCACAACCCAGTTACTTGGTAATACGATACCTCTTGCTAAGACTTTTGACTACCCGTAACGACTGTCAAAGATCCACGAATGACAGAAGGTACCAACGGCAAATAATAATATCATCAATATACAATAAAACAAATAGCACTTGTAGGTGTCTGGTAAAGTCCCTTACTCGTACACACGTGTCGTATAGCGAAGGAGCGGTCTTTTCAAAATGCAGTACCAAGTTTCAGTACAAAGGATGTTCACAATGAAAGTTCAATATTGTCTACTTCGTCATACATTTCAGCTTCGCAGTTCAATGGTTCAATATTTTCATTTATATTGGAGACACAGACATTTTTAACGGACGTACTTCGATTAAAGCTATTATTTCAACAGTTGGAAGGTAACTAAAATCTTGTTTTTAAATAAATACCGGCCAAGGAAGGTTAAGCTACGCTTTCCGAGGTCAGTCCGTGGATAGGTGACCATCCATTACATATCGGACTACTTCGTGTATCGGAAAGCACGTTAAGCCGTTGGTCCCGACTACCCGTAACGACTGTCAAAGATCTACAAATGACAGCCGGCAACGGCTTAGCGTGCTTTCCGAAGCACGGAGGGATCTCAATATGTAATAGATGGTCACCCATCCACGGACCGACTTCGGCAAGCGTAGCGACCTCCAATCGACCCATGTGGTAATAATGTATTCATTACAGCACAGTTAAAAAACATCGTAACATATTGGCAAAAACATATTAATGCACCATCTACCTACATAAAATCCGACCTATTTAAAGTTTGTATGCACATAAGCGAAATTTCTTCCTACCGAAATTACTTAGAAACTTACATGTGAAGTTCGGTGGAGTCGTGATAAATTCTCATAAAGCACGTAAACTTAGTTACGAGTAGATGCAAGCAATGCATAAACTAGCGTGATACTGTTTGACGTACCACCTACCTACTGTTCAACTATACATGAAACTAATGTACATAGAAACTATACACATTAAATAAAAACAACCAAAGATCCTAACACTATGAGATCTAATATAGAGCTGTTACAACCATAAAAGTACTTCCCTTTATTGTATTACCATTTTTACAAAATTATAGATTAACAACTCTATGCAATTCCAAAACCTTTGGGTAGACGATTGCAACCTGAGTAGGTAACCCAGAGAGAAAACTTCATACAAACGTGCAATGATAGGGACTACTACAAAACACGGCAGTTCACAACTTAGAAGCTTTGCCTCTGTTGCAGGGTTACTCTGTGGCGCGGCGCTCGTGCTAATTCGGAAACACGAAGATTACCGAAGCGTATATCTTTTACTGTTTAGTTGTACCTTCATGATTGAAAATAGACCTCTTGAATACGATACTCGCCTATTGAAGTGAACTTGTAAGTAATTACGTACCATTTGTAAAGATTGTTTTTAGCTTAATACTACGGTAAAGATACTTATATATACATACTTATCGCTATCTCCGCGTTTTTTTTTGTTCGACGAAGACCGCGTGAAATTTCTTGTTCCGCCGACCCACCCCGTTTTCGCTTAGCGTTTTTTCTCACTTGTTTTCTTTTGCTCAGCTCCTAAGGGTCGTAGCGTGCCTTCCTCAAGAATTGGGTTATCAAATTCAAAAAGATTTTTTCAAATCCGTCTGGTAGTTCCAGAGATTAGCGCGTTCAAACAAACAGACCTTTCAGCTTTATTATTAGTATAGAATATAAATATATCCATTTAAGGCGTTTTATAAATTCAATACCAAAATTGTATATACAAAATTCTACGTAAAAATCTGTTACAACTCACTGAGGTATATCTAAACGCGAACAGAATCAACTTTATTTTTCATAAAGTAAATTTCGGTCGTATTGTAACGCGATTTACGTTCGTCGTCCGAACTTTGTTTTGTTTTTTAAAACAAACATTTTTATTTTACTGTTGTTTATTCTAATTGCAGGTTTTGTTGTGTGTGTAAACAGAACGTAATTACGGATCAGAGGGGGGAGAGGGGGGGGTGATGGCAGGGTGCCAACGTTTTGGAGTAAAAGCTTTTTCGTTTAAGGCCGTAGGCCGCCATTCGCCATTCAAGCGGCTCGTTTTTAGCTATACGCAAAGATTTAAATCGCTAGATCAGCCCTCGCCGTACTTAGCCACGCAAAAAAGTGTCCATACCGAGAAGGGTGAGCTCACACGTTATTAAATAGCGTTTCCTTCCATGACAATCAAGTTAAGTCACTGCATCATTGAGTGTCAGAGGCGTAAAAAAGAAACAGAAACGCGACTATCTTATAACCCGGTAGGGCGAATCTAAAGATTTAAATCTTTGGCTTTTCGGTGTCGAACGTCGTAAATATCGTAGCCTAGCCTACTAGAATGGTGATTACATGAATGTTGTTGCTTGTAAATAAAATTAAGAAATTATCGGGGTGCGTGATTTGTATGTTTGCTATATTTTCCTGATTTTTTGCCGACAAATAATGTCTAAGATAGATGTTGCATTACTTAATAGCTTTGTACACGATGATTCCATTAATTGAATATTAGGTATGATGACGTTTACCTAATATTCAATTAATGGAATCATTGTGTCTCTATCTACCTAGAATTTTCCCAACTACGTTGGGGTCGACTTCATTTCGGCTTAATTTACATGGAGCGACTGCCCATCTGACCTCCACGACCCGGTTACCGGGTAATACGATACCTCTTGGTTAGTCTGGTTGTCAGACTTTCGGGCTTCTGACGACCCATAACGACTGTCAAAGATCTACGAATGACTGACGGTACCAACGGCTTAACGTGCCTTCCGAGGCACGGAGGGTCTCGGTATGTAAAGATGGTCACCCATCCAGAGACCAACCGTGGCAAGCGTAGCTTAACCTGATCGATCGACACGAGCCCCTTTTCTATCAATATTAGGTTATACGTAAGAAACAAAACAAAAACAATTCTCATAAATTCCACTGAACCTTCATTAAAACAAAAGAGAATAAAAAAATATACCCACAAACATCGTCCACATTATTACCAGCTACATAAAGTCATAATGATATCTAAGCCAATTTCCGTCTACCACGTCACATCCTCTAACATTCGAATTTGACTAAAAAAGCGTAGAGAAGCTTTGCTAACAAAAAGACCGCAGCAACAGTTCCGTCAAACTGGACGCCCTCTAAACGCTTACACAAACTCACCAAAGGAAGGTCGAAAACGTGTAACAGTTGTCATTTTGTGGCTTTTGCCAGCTGTGTTCCTAGATGCATTGAATATCTGAATGGATATTTATGGTCTTATACAGGCTGATTTTTTAAAGACCAGCCAAATTTAAGGATGTGGTACAGACCATCAAACTGAACAACTTTCTCCATGGGACAAATAGCGTAATCGCGAAAATTTTATCAACTGTCCCATAGAAAACTTCAATACCTACTCGACCTAAATGTATGGGACGGCTGAATTTTTATTCGCGATTACGATGTTGGTCCCATGGAGAAAGTATTTCAGTTTGATGGTCTGTACCACATCCTTAAATTTGGCTGGTCTTTAAAAAATCTGCCTGTATATACTCGATATTTTCATCATAATTAATATTTACATAATCAGCCTATAATGTTCCCACTACTGGGACACAGACCTCTCAGTGAGAGGGAGTGGGCCGTAATTCACCAGTGACTGGACTTATTTTATGAATATTTGCTTCTTTAAATTACATTTTTCGCGTATTTTAAGTTGCACTTCTATTCATGTGTATGGATAAAACCCCATCTTTGCCCCGATTCAATTAAGTTAATTCTTTCTTTTTGTCTCCTTAATATCCGATTGCTGACGTTAACGGTATACCTCTATTAATTTACTAAATATAACAGTATTAACTATCAAACTGCACATGTCTACCTTATATGCCTTATCAGGCTTATTTCCTCAGTTTTTGCGACTACCAAGACCACTGATATATTATTACTAGAGCCATTTCTATCCTAACCTCATTTTCATTTCATTCATGATTAGACCTAAAAACCGACATAAAACCTACGCACGCTACACGTACTATCACAATCATCTGCCTTGTAGCCAAAGGCACGTTCACAAAATGCCTTGCATGTGCAATTTTCCCGACATGTGACAAGAGCGATTCGTTCAGTTTTCAATTCGGAACGGTGTCTCCCACAGGGCCTGTATTGCTGACGGAAAGACAGGCCTGTGACGCACACACAGACAGGTACAGTGAGCGTCAGAAATATAAAGTCCAACACGCCTTTCAAAATTATCAGCCTAATCAAGTAACACACAAACAATACCCTTTCAAATCAAATCAAATAATTGATTCGTTTGCAAACGTTTCATTTTGAAAATTCTTCAATATTTATTCCACTATCTACATTGGAACGTTGTAGAGCAGAAGAAGTTTTCAATGGATTATTAATCCCCATTCAAATGAAACGGATTGTGAATGAGTTACACAATTTAATTACAAATTTTATGATAGTAGTTAGTGATGTATGATTTTATGACTAGTATTAACCGATAACTTGTATGTGTGGTGAAAACTGTAAATATAAGTTGGTAATTAATAAATAAATAAAATAAACAAATTGGGTGCAAAATAACTCAAAAATTACTAGATATATGTCAAGGGGAGTTTTAGAATTACCAGTTCACGAATAAAGACAGCTGTCATTCTGATTCTGACAAGTATTTTATCATTTTTCTAAATGCAAGCTTCTTTATACGCACTTTGCGGTCTTTCTAAACAGTTAACGGAACTCCACCGTCACACTCGGGTCCATGACACTGAATTGGGTATACTTGGCTCCAGTCGTAAATCTTCACTAATATCGTGTCGTTATAACTCTACTCGTCTTCACTAATAATGGTGTGTGCTTATGCACAAACCATTTATTTCATGGTAGTCTGTTCACTTGTTCCGATCATTTCGATTGCAGTAAGTCCGTTTGCCCCTATATGTTTGGCGCTAACGGTACACCTACATATACACTGGGCTATATGCCGATACTGCATCCTGTTTTACTTCTCTATTGTTTTATGGCGTTCCTTTGTCGTGGCCAGTGTTTTGTTTTCTTTATGATTCCTGTTAACATCTGTTACGGATCTATGCAGGAGATTTACATGAGTTAGTTTGTTTTTAGATCTAGCAATAGACGTTAGCTACGTTAGGAAAGAACAACACTGTGGATATGTGATTTTTAAGTTTCTAACACCTGATTTACCACGGAACACGTTTTTACCAAGTTTGGAATTCAGGAGTTCATATAGTTCAGTAGGTCATTTCAATCAATCAACTCAGCCTATCACAGACCACTGCTGAACATAAGTAGACCTCTCCCATGCTGCGACTCAACAACCTATCCTCCGTCTTCTGCATTCAGTCTGTCCCAGCCACCTTTTTAAGGTCGTCGGTCCACCCAGCTGGGGATCCTACTCTTGCGTCACACAGTCTCCATTCCGTCGTCTACTCACTCACATTATTTGTATCCTAGATCTTAGTAATATAAATAAAATATTAGGCTATATTTTATTGAGATCAAATAAATATTATTATTACGGGTATGTGTATCACTAACCCACATCTAAGGCTCGTTCTAGGCCGCTAACCTGTCGTGATTTACATAATGTACCATTGTTATGTTGTAATTATAAAATGTACATGATTGTGTCTAGCGGCACTTCTATACCACGCCTACTCTTCAACAATTCGTTTATGCATAAAGCATTGAACCTGTCTTTTGGTATTCGCTAATAATGAACACAACAACACTTCCAGGCACATCGAGCTTGTACTATCCTGCGGTAGCTATTAGTCCAGATTTCTGGTTTCAATTTTCACAATATATCCGTAATTTTTGGGAGATTGGCCGGAGAAGACAACACACAGGGAAGAGTGGAAAGCTGTGGGGGAGATCTTGCCCAGCAGTGGGACACTACAGGTTGAAAAAAACCATCACCACCTATTCCAAAAAATTACTTACATTACTTAAATTACTTACATAGGTATCATCATTCTCTTGTCCTTTATACCAATTCATTTGAGGCCAGCGCAGTTTGTCTCCTTCTTCCACACTTCTCTAATAGACGTCATCTCATTAGTCACCATCTTTCTAGCCAAAAAGAAAGAAAAAAAGACAGAAAAGAAAAGAAGCAAGAAAAGATATCATCTTTCACACAGTCCATCCATCGTTTCTTCGACCTTCCCCTACTCTTACAGCCATCCACATACAAACTTACTGCATCAACTACATTTTGTTTAGTTTATAATATTCCCATGCGAGTCCCAATAAATACATTTTCTTTCTTTCTTTCAAAAGTTTCTCACGTCATTTACCTCATTCCCCCGCGAATATCCACTTTTATCTTACTGAACCAAACTGAGTTCACACCAGAACCTTTCTACACCAATAATGGTTACCAAATCACTTAACTTAGTCTGTAAGTCGGTCTCCAAGTCTCAATATTGTTCATAAGATATCCTATACCTCTCAGTTCGTTGGTTCAGCCCAGCCGAGCGGATTGCAGCTCAAATCTACCGTAAATAGATTTATCTCTGTTCATCTTGTGTCGTCAGCCACACTTAGCTTGATTGTTTCTACAACTTATTGTATTGTATTGGTTATTTTCTAAATGTTATTGTGGATTTAGGCGATTGGTTTGGGAGTATTTTTTACTTGACTTTGCAGACTACATCGTGGTAGTAAACATCTTGATTTATTTACTAAGCTACACCAACAGGTTCTATGTTTAATATATCGCAAGTACTATAGATCACAATAGTCTCGGTCTTACACAGTCGCCAATTTTAGGTTTACTAGCAATCCAGAAATAAGTGATCACACATAACAAAACTAAAAGCTAGAACTAAAAAATTATGGCAAAATACTTCTTGAACTTAAGATTAATAACAAAAATTTTAATAAAAAGACGAACAACATTGCAATTTTGCCCACTTACTTAAGACTTAGACTAAACATTATAAATAGAAATGAGATCTTATTGGAAAGTATAGCTTCTAAAAACAAATTATAAAAAGGTGAAGGATTTCCAAAGTATACTAACATAACATTTATAAACAATATATACAAATAAATACAATTGAAGTGTCTGTTTGTAATGTCAAAATAACAGTTATTTTCTAAATGCATGTATGAAAGTATATACGGAACTTAGGACATTTTTTTTTAATTTTGGCTGTGTGTTAGTTCCGTCTATCTCCAAAAAGTCTAGACCGATTTTGATAAAGATTGGTATGGGGTTACTTTGAATCCTGGGAAACGACATAAGGTACTTTTTATCGTCATACCACGCGCAAAACCATGAACGAACATAAAATAGAATGAATGAACACAATGTCGAATTTATTGTAGTACCAATGGGTAAAAATTACAACATTTCAATTTTTCCTAAAGGATGACAAAAAGAAAGTCAGTTTACTTACAAGTAAAAGTTAATAAAATTACTTTTTGTAATCCAATTAACCTTCCTTGCGGAGCGGTAAAGAACTTCCTTCTAAGAATTCCTCCTAAAGTTTTCATTTGTACGTTGTACGTTGTATAGCTAATAGTTTTATAGAATTTCGTTTCACATAAAAATTTTCTCATTTCATAGAATAATCAATATTACTTTGAAGATTTTTAAATCATTGATTTTTGTTTCACATAAAGTTTAATGTTAGAATAGTCAGATCATAGAATAACAAATCAAATATTATTTATCCTTATATTGTTTATTTAATATAAAACTTATTACCAAGAATAACATTATATCAAGTGACAGTTTCTAAACGTTTCAATTCATACCGTTAATAAAATTATTATACATATTATATAATCTGGCTGAGGTAATTTCTGTTGGGGGTCTCAGTTCTAACCAAACCTACTGCTTGCATGTTGCAAGCGAGCATGCAACATGCAGCGTGCAAGCAAGCATGCAACATGCAGCAGGCATGGTTTCTGTCGCGGCTCCGGCGCTGCGGGGCTCCGGCGGCGGTCCCACGCGAGCTTATCGTCGCAGATGGTATTCACGCTCACCACCTGCGCGTCAGGCCTACGTCGCCTAGGCCGCCTCACCCCTCCGCGCCTACGCGGATTTAAATTACACTTTAGGGGTAGGGCGGAGAGCAATGGGTAGCTCTCCGTCCGATCAGGACCAGGCCTGTGCCGGACGGCGCGTATGTGTTCCACGCGCGCCTCAAAGAGATGTCAGCATAGTTGACGGGGCCCGACAGGGCCGAAGCCTGCCGGGGTAGCGGGATCGTCCGAAAAGGTTACCGCTGCCCTGGAACATAAAGGGCTAAGGAAGGAACACGGGTGGGTTTTAGTCAGTAAGAGTCTGACACTCCCTTCCGCTCCACCCAGAGCGGGAGACGTCATTTGATGATTTCCCATCCTCAAAAAAAAGGGGGTAGGGCAGACAAGATTACGTGGAGTCGGTTTTGCAGCGATTCGTTTCTGTCATTAACTTTTGTAACACAACATATTGACTTTTTAAGACAATATTTTAATTAAAATTATGGATAGCTTAACGTCTATTTTTATACATTTTCGTTGAAATAAAATGCCATGGAAAAATACACCGAACAAACAATATTCGTTAAAAAATAATTCTAGTGTTTGATAAGTTTGTTAAACAAAAAAATGTGATTAAAAATTCATTGAATTGTGTTTCAATAGGTTTCATTCAAGTAAATAGTCTTTAAAACAATAATATTCGAAATAAAAATACAAGGACCAAATATTATATGAAACATTTTCTGGGAAACGAAATTCTATGAAATTTCTGTGTGCGAAACAAGGGAACACCTTTTCCTTGTCATTGTGCTTACAAAACTGTACAGACGCCATCACATCAAAATACTACAATCTGTCAAATTTCTTTAATAGATTTTCAACTTTATCGCTAAAGCATTAAGGTTCAAGTTTTGGGTAGGTACCTGTTGGCTTCTATATACATATAATATTTAATCAAAAGTAAATATAACGTCTTCATAAATGTAAACTGAGAATACGATGTTATGTAGAGTTATCTAAAAATAAACCCATTGACTACCTCATTGGTCTAGTGGTCGCAAGCGTTACTGCTGAGCAAGAAGTCCTGGGTTCGATTCCCAGCTCAGACAAAGTGTTATTGGATTTTTCTATCTAGAATTTCTCAGTAGCTGCCCCGAGTCTGGATTTGTGCCCGGCTGACGGCAATAGGCTCACCCCCTATTACAAGGGACTTAAAAAATATAAATAGCGAAATGTGCCCAACCCTTTGTGAAAACAAGTCGTGATTTTATTTTTTTTTATTTAAAAATATACGTTGGTTAGGGGGTTTTAAACGCCGATACACACCTGTTAAAGCGCAGCCTTCTTAGCGCAGTATCCATGACCAAATAAATAAAAGGTGAAAATAAACTGACAACATCTCTGTCCGCAATGACACTCTGGCGGAATACTGGTTTAGTTTTCCTGAAAACCGTGCTGCGTTTCACCAGAAGGCCAATTCTCGTAATTTAAAACGTTCAAAATCTAGTCGCAGTCTCATCACAGCGACAAACAAATGTCAAAAACTTGTCAAAATGTAGGGAAATTAGAGGCTTTTTTTGACAGATTGAGACTGAGACCAGACTGTGAACGTTCTTAAAATTACGAGAATTGCCCCTCTGGTGTGCTCCAGCCAAACATAAAAATATCGCGGCGGGATTTTATCGCGTACCTACTGGATTTTCAACTCTAGGTGTTGATCGGAGCGTTTAGAATCTAACAGAGTGCATCCCAGCGCGTCGAAACAACACATTGTTGGATTTTCAACTCTCGGCGCTAAGCAGAGCGTTGAAAATCCAGTGTGTGACAAAAAATCTCCGCAGAAAATCGCCCCTGCGAATCTGGGGTTTTAGTACCTTCACATAAATGTAGCTCTTCAATATTGTTTTAGGACTGAAACACAACGCTTAAACTAACATGCTCTGAATATTTCAATATTTGAATGTATTGATGAAATTCTAAACTGTTATTTGAAATTAGGACTACGCAGTGTGTTAGGCACTGTATATCTAAAGCGTTATCATAACATTCATTACTAACTCGTAATAGCCTACTAAAAACAAACTTTAGGAATATTACGAATAGTGATCTATTTTAATATCTTTCGTTATTTAAATAAGCAAAATTTTACCAATTTTAAACTACTTAATATGATTTCACTGTTAAAACTATGCCTTACAACGTGGTGATGCCACCAGTCGTTCCCTATACCTTTACAACGTGGTGATGCCACCAGTCGTTCCCTATACCTTTACAACGTGGTGATGCCACCAGTCGTTCCCTATACCTTTACAACGTGGTGATGCCACCAGTCGTTCCCTATACCTTTACAACGTGGTGATGCCACCAGTCGTTCCCTATACCTTTACAACGTGGTGATGCCACCAGTCGTTCCCTATACCTTTACAACGTGGTGATGCCACCAGTCGTTCCCTATACCTTTACAACGTGGTGATGCCACCAGTCGTTCCCTATACCTTTACAACGTGGTGATGCCACCAGTCGTTCCCTATACCTTTACAACGTGGTGATGCCACCAGTCGTTCCCTATACCTTTAACAGTTTTTCACTACCTATACCTTAAAAATACGATGTTAATTACAAACTCCCTGTGACCCAAGGGCTGGCTTTTACCTTGGCCAGAGGTTAAGCGTTGCCTTACAACGTGCTAATGCCTCCAGTCTCTTGGGTACCTATACATATAACTAGTTGACAGCGATGCGAATGCGATGATGAATTTTTGAATAGTTTTATTTACCTAAGTTAGGATACAATTTTGTTATTTTTATTAATTTATTAGGAAATAGTTGTATTTTAATCCTAACTGCAAAAACATAACGTATATATCTGCGTATTCAGTACAGTATATTGTTTCTAATAATAATATTATTTATAAAATAAAAAGTAGGTAGGTATAAACTTATCTACTTTTTATTTTCACCTATAACAACCCCATTTTCTGTCTAGGCAATCACTATCCATTCCAAGGTTGGCTGGAAGAGATCGCAGAAAGCGGTAAGGCCGCCCATTTTATGTAATGTAGTATTTCATTTACTTTGTTTGTAATGTATTTTTCTGGTGTAAATACGATAAAGTATATATATAAATAAAATCTTCTTTTCGTGTCGATGGTACTCTTACTAGTTGTTTTTTTTAAATATAGTTTGAGTCCCTAGGCCACGTTGATTGCGGCATCAGTGGCATTCTTTAGGTCATCCGAGGTGCTGGTTAACGGGCACTTAAGACACTCCAGCAAGTGGGGCATGGTCTGATCAGAAGCACCGCACTCGCACGGGGTTTTGGATGGGTCAGTAATTCCCCATTTCGACAAATTGTGTAACCTACTTTCGACAATGTTCAACTTTAAATTTAGTTACGACAGCTTAGCGTGTCCTATCTTGAAGTGCGAACTTTAATTTAACTTTCATTATTAGGAAGACGCTATCTAATTGTCCAAATGCCTGTTTACTGAACTTCACTTTCCGTCAGTTTTCAATTCAATTATAAAGTTGTTCTTGACTGTCCTCATTGCCTTCGCCGCTATGATGGACATCAAGATACAGTCTATTTATATAAATATCTGAGAAATTCGTTTTGTTTAATGTTTTCAGAAATACCTTTATTCATGATTGTATTGTGTAGCTTTGTTAAGACTGGTTGTCAGACTTTCTGGCATGACTACCCGTAACAAATGTCAAAGATCCACGAATTACAGCCGAGACCAACGGCTTAGTGTGCTTTCCGAGGCACAGAGGGGTCCCGGTATGCAAAGATGGCCACGGAACGACCACGGCAAGCGTAGCATAACCTGTTCGAACGACCCGTGCAGACGATAATACTTAGCCACGAGCCCATCCTGCTCTATGACAATCAAAGAAATTAAGCCCCGTTTATAACGGTTTTTCGTATTTTTTTTCGCCCCGGTTGCTCGACTTCCAGTGCTATAAAAACTGCACGACAGTAAACTCCTAAACGGTAGTTCCACACAATCGCACACGCACACAGTTTCAAAACACTGTGGTGCCTCTTGTAAAGGAGCTTATTTAGAAGTTCAGAACGCTCGTCAGTTGAACACACCAGATCGTTTTTCTTAGAACTGCAAACCATAATGAAACTGGGTCATTTCACAGAATGGTTCAACAATCAGAACTGAAGTTACAGTACAATAACTTGGACTCTAAACTATGATTGTGAATCTAACTACTCAGTTCTGGAACTTTCTCTACTCAATCTGGACTGCGGATGGCCATTTAGGTACCCTTGCACTTTATTATTACAATGCATTTACATAGTTAAACGTTTCCATACTAATATACAGGGTAGAAGGGACATCGACGCGCGAGACAGTTACTTTCGCGTTCTTAGTATCAACAAGTTTGGATTATTTAACTTCCCTTTAACAAGCTACCGATCACCAACTAACGATTTCATCCGATTATTATTCTACATAACATAACGCCTTGTTGGGTCTCGAAGGGTTTGGCAGAGTTGTCGCCAGTTATGTTTAAGTACCATGTAATAGGCAAACCTATTGCTATAAAACTGGCACGAATCCAGAATCCGTGATAATAATAATAAGAAGAAGAAGTCACAAGAATCTGGAGACCAGAAAAAGTATACGTTATCCCTATAGTTCTCTCCACGACAGGCGTTATCCCCAACCATCTTCTCCGTAGCCTGAAATTAATAGATTTAGAAGAATCGTACTATATTAACCTACAAAAAGCTGCCATCTTAAACACCTGTAGAATAGTTAGAAAGTTCATGCAGTTAGAGGAAGAAAACACACCCTCATCTTAAATACACACCACACGCTGCATCTACTTGGCTTTGGCCCGTAAATGTAGCTAAAACCAGCCTTAGAGCTGAGAAAAAGAACACTCCCGATAGTAATAAAGCTTTGATTCCACAATAATTAGATTAGATTAGTTAAGTTAATTTAATTTTGATATTTAATAATTATATTAATACTCATGCAATTTCATCTCCTTCTAATGTGGAATCCGAAATAAGAATCCGAGATACTACTGAGAAAATCCAGATAGAAAAACTCAATAACTTTAGGTTAGGTTACCCGACTTGCCAATTGAACCCAGTCGTCGCAAATTGCTGTTCAGCATGAGGTCATGCTGAACAGCAATTTGCGACGACTCAACCAACGAATCAATATTATTATATTCACCGATAACCAATTACATGTATAGCTCAAATCGAGTCGCAACGTCAGTCTTGAGATAAAGGGGGTAAATCAATTTGCGGCACATTCGGAGGCTGGCCGCTTGCGACGCACAGGGCTGCCGCAACTAAATACAGACATTTCACGCTGTTCTAGACTCTACCGAGAAATAGAAGCTTCTCATCAACATGGAGAATCTAGGCTTTAAAGTATGAATAAGACAAGCTACCTATACTTTGGAAAGTGTTAGCACAAAATAATATGAACGGATGATAGGGTTTATTTTGAACTCTTGATTGGTAAAACTGTCTTATTTTGCAGCGCTAGGTCAATAAGTTTTAGTATCGTATATTAAAAAAAATGTAAGCATATTATTTTAATTTCAAAGAGTGTCCGTGGAGTTTCTTGCCCGTTCTTCTCCATAGGTAATTACTACGCTTTGGAATCGCCAACTAGTTTCATCTTCATGACTGATAATTCAAAAGGGCCTGTAATTGGTTTATTTGAAATAAATGTTTTGCATATTTTATCAAACTCAAAAACTCAAACGAGTTTTAGTTTGAAAAAATATGTGTCATATTTATTATACACAAATATAATGCTCCGAGCTATGCGAACTAAGATACGAGGAATTGGTCGGACCTATGGAAGGTGTTTGAGGGGCATTACCCAACTCGCAGAGTCCCGTTACACACTTTTAGTGAAATGTGGCACTAACCGATTAATCTTATTGTGGGGTATTCACAACTTAGTAAAAATGAGAAATACTTATGCCCATTACAGGCTTGAGATATTCTGCATCGCAAGTTATAGCCAACATCCTGTCGGTCAAACCCTTTTCTTATTCATACTCTTAGACAAATACCCTAGAGTGTTGAGCTACATCAATTTATGATATTTGAAGCTCGTTCGTTATTCAACAGAGTGTATCAAGCTGTTGGAATATTCAGATATTGCGAAATATGCAGACCGCAGAGGTGGCAAATCTATTTTCTGAGAAAAAGACTGAAGGCTTTTGAAATGTACTGAAGCTACAGACAATGTATTTTCAGTATATTATTATTATAGCATTTAGGAGCTTGTAGCTAAGTAAAAACGGCCACACGGGTTGATGGGTGACCATCTTAACATACCAAGACCCCTCCTTGCCTCCGAAAGCAGGTTAAGCCGTTGGTCATTTCTTGGATCTTTGGCAGACGTTACGGGTGGTCAAACGGCCGAAACCAGTCATACCAAGGGATATCGTATTATGAAGTCACTAGGTTCAGGAGGTCAGATAGGCAGTCGCATCTTGTAAAATACCGGTATTCAGCTGCATCCGGTTAGACTGGAAGCCGACCCTAACAATGTTGAAAAAAGGCTAGGCACATGATGATTATTATTATGGCGTTATTTAAAAGGACAAGACCGTAACACTTAACGGAGTAGCACCAATTATGGTGGACACGGTTTCTGGTCTGCGATCTGCAACGTAAACGACTGGGTTGGGACATGATGAATATTCAGATATTTTACGGGGCCCTGCATGCCTCCTAAAGTTGCGGTGGACTAACGGAACCTCCTGAATTTATATGCGTACTGAATATAGGATCACACTGCACGTGGAGACTGCTATGGTTTTCATTATTAATTTTACCTACCAAGATAGTAAGTACGGTCACCAAAGGAGATTAGTAACCAAGGTCGTTGGATATAGTTGAAGTTTAGTAAGAAAGCGATGGATGTTTTCGAATAAAATTTAATTGATAGAAAAAAACTTCACGCAGTTTCTTACTAAACTTCAACTATATCCGACGACCCTGGTTACTTATATCTTTCGGTGACTGCATTCAGTGCTAACTTCGACTTGTGACTGTTACGAGTTAGTATCCAGTATAATAAATATAACATGAATTCGAGATCTGACAGAGCTCTTCTATATCTTCCTCACTACATATTATAAATTGAAGTCGTTACTAAACTGCGCAATGGATTTTGATGCGGTTTTTACCATCATTTACGGAATTTATTCTGATTGTTTAAAGGGTCATGTAATACATATATAATAACATATAGTAAAAAAATCTCGATATTT
Organism: Apamea epomidion; assembly: GCA_947507525.1. Classification (NCBI taxonomy): domain Eukaryota; kingdom Metazoa; phylum Arthropoda; class Insecta; order Lepidoptera; family Noctuidae; genus Apamea; species Apamea epomidion. The sequence goes on from OX382238.1 coordinate 14,927,493, forward strand.
TGTCAAGTCATGAAAAGTCGTCAATATTGGTTTATCAGAGGGAATGTACAGACGCCAGCACATCAAGCTACCCGGAACTGTCAAATTTTCCCAACCAACTTTGAACCTAATGCTTTAGCGATAAAGTAGTAGTAGCTTGATGTGCTTGGCGTCTATACCTTTGGTGTCACAATAGACGGACCTTCGCACGTCATTTTATTCATTAAAAAAATGTGTTAATTGACCACAAATATGCAATAACCATTCGCTAACCATGTTCAGCCCAGCCCTGACCAGCAGCCACACAATCCGAGACGCCGCTTTGTCCTCAGATCATATTGTATGCGTCCACGCTCCATTGAGCTAAGTATTGTGTTACCAATGGCTATTCGAATCATACGGAATTCACTCTCGGCTATCGCATCGGTTTTATCGAATATGTCCAGTGTGTGGTTTATTGTGCATGTAAAGCTGGGTGGAAAGTTGAGGTTAGAATGTTTGGTTGTTTACATGGTTATGGGTATCGTACTCGTACTAAGGGTATGGGTACTCGTAGAGGCCCTAAATTTTAGGTAAACTCTCTAACTACTTAAATCTTTGTTCGTCCGTCGTGGTCGTGTTGGATTGCCGTCCATCGGACAATCAGAGTGAGGGAAGAGGGAGTGCACCTGTGTCTGCGAACACACTTGTGCACTATAATATCTCTCGCGCCGAAGGCTAGTCTCTGTTGAGATTGGCCGCCATAGCTGAAATACGGTCTGGAGGACTTTATTTAAATCTTTGCTATTGCAAAGTCTAGAGTTTGGGACAAATAGGAAACGGTCACTTTAACCACGTTTACATATTTCCATTTTATCGTCTTTTCGAGGCATTTATACTCTTTTACACCAGTTTCTACGGCCCTAGAAAGGCTCTATGTGTAACAGTCACATAGAGTAGCCCATTTCACAAGCCCAAAGGTTTAAATGAGATTGTCACTCAACCCCGTTACGAACCTAGACTTACATTGTTTTCATGCGTGTGTTCACTGTAATCGAAACAGACATTAAACGTGGTGCTTCAATAAATTTTTATTGGATAAGTAAATAAAAAACAAATAAGAAAAATCAGAAATAAAAATATTACCTACGTCACAGTCAAAAGCTTCATTAAACATTATTTTATCAATAAATAAATCGTTTATTGGATTTATTACGATAATAGTTCACACTAAGCTTCGATGTAACTCACTGAATTGTCGACTGGTATTCATTGAAAGTTATTAAAGTGTAATAATTCATTTAATCTGTCGATTCAGCCGCTGGTATTCTCATCATCATTATAATACTCGTTTTATGCAGCTTTTGGTCCGATATTAAGAAATTTAAATGCAGCATTTTAAGTTAAAAATTAATAAAATAGTTAAATGTGATGGCATTCGATGCAATTCGAATCATAAAATGCTAATGCAGAAAACGTTGTAAGAAATCCTCTCGGGAATATTTTTCAGCGCTTATTTTTCACGACAACAATAATTCTTTGTCACTTTTCTTTTGTATGTCTTTTATTTTTGTCTTGGTTCGTCGCAAAGTTCAACGAACCCTAACTCACTCAATAAATTAAGGCAGTACCTTGAAAAGTTAAAATAGAAACACATAATTATGAGGCTTCCATTCAACATGATCGCATTCAGAGCATAGTGTCGTACTGGTGATGAAAACTGAAGCAATCATGATTTTTTTAATGTGTCTAATATGTTGCCAAATTGTAGATATGTGAGTCAGGGAAAATAATTATTAAGCAAATTGACTACCGACTTAAATTCTCCGTTCATTCAAATCACAGCTGTCATTCAAAATCTTTTCATTTAAGAATTAATTTCCCTGGCTATACAAATCTACAACTTTGTTCCGCCCATCGTTCGATGAGCATTTGAATGTAAACAAGAGAATCCGTCAATAGATTGTGTTTTGTTTCATCTAAAATAATCAGCTATAGTATAAAACCAGCCTGTAATAAAACTATGTCTATACATTATTTGTCTGTGTCGAATTTCATGACTTAGAGACACGCGCCCTCGAAACATGATCAATCACAAATTCATTAAAAGTTGTTATTTATTTAACACTGATGAACGTAATAAATATTCAATGATATTGTCGTGAAATTCGGACAGGCCGCAATTAGGTACCTATGTGCCGTAAAAACGGGTTGTGGAGTTCAGATAGATAGTCACCCCATGTAAAATACTGATATTTAGCTGCATCCGGCAAGACTAGAAGCCAGCGCCAACATAGTTGGGAAAGGTTGTCGTAAAAATGGACATCAAGCTTGATAGTTTGATTGTAGACGGAAATAAGTGAAAATTATTTTGTGAAACGTGAATAATTAGCAATCTCATTTAATATTTTACTTTTTAATGGCAAGCGTGATCTAATGATGGATACTGTATAAGATTTTATACATAAACAATGTAACCTATACTAATAATAAAGCTGAAGACTTTGTTTGAACGCACTTGTCTCTGGAACTACCGGTCGTTTTTTTTTTTACGTTTATTAGATCAGTTTTTAAGGAAGGCTACGGTATATTTAACATCACACTAGGTTACTAGGAGCGAACACGAAGTGATGCAAGCGGGCAGGTGATGAAGTGCGATGGGGTGGGTTGGGGGACCAAAAATTTTTAATCGGATGAAGGTGACTTCGTCCGCGTAAAAATTTTAAGAAGCAATTAAATTTTAAGAGGTAGAAGCTAGATATAAAATAAATAAAATAAAACGCCTTTTATTTCCTACTAATTACTTCAGATTGGTTTTGAGGTACTTATTTAATTTACATCTAGTTTTTCTTGAAATTGTTTTACTTATTACTTTATAATACGCTTAATTAGTTTGTTGCCGTTACTGCTTTGCTTGTTAACTATTAACTAATATAACATAACCTAATTTAGTTTGATATAGCAATATCTGTAGGAACCCCTCATGGGATGAAGGCCTCCTCCAAAGATGCCCATTTGTCTCTGTCCTGTGCGATCGGTTTCCAGCTTGGGCCGGCTGACCTTGCAATCTCTTCTTCCCAACGTGTCAATGGTCTTCCTCTTCTCCTTTTACCTGGAGGACCTTTCCAAAATGTCACTTTTATGGTCCATCTCTGATCTTAAAGATATAAAATACGATTATCTAAACCAATCATTTGTTGTCAATTTGAGATTTGATAGATTAATAATTGGATGATCCGAGGGAATAGATAACTGGCAATCGCTTTCAAATCATTTCGTTTTTAAAGAACGATTTTTAAAAGGATTGACATAAGCTTTTCAGTAGCTTATATCAATCCAATACATTTTTTTTTACTTTTTCACTGTCGATAACGCTAATAGAACGTCACTTTGTCTAGGCCCTCTGGATTAATAATAAAATAAATCAGCATGTGTTGCCCCACTGCAGGGCAAAGGCCTCACTTTCGTTTTTCCACTTAACACGATAAATTCATAGATTTTTAAATAGATTTTGAGAATGTTCAATGTCGTTTTTAATATTCTTCTTCGTTGTATCGATGATGCTTCGACCAGAGAGGCAATTTCCGTAATTTTAAGAACGTTCACAATCTGATCTCAGTCTCAATCTGTCTATATACCTGTAATTTGCCTACATTTTTGACAAGTTTTTGACATCGATTGTCGCTGAGATGAGATTGCGACTAGGTTACAAGAATTGGTCTTCAGGATTAGACTACAGTTCAGTTTCAATAGATTCGCGGAAATAGACAGACGAATGTGATTTACTGTGCTGAAAAGTTTACAACACCTACTCATACTTCTATAGCCCGTTTATTTCTTTCACCCTGACCATAACTTGCAGGTAACGTACACTTCCGACTATAAGTCAACTATTTAACGACGGATGGTTCGTTTCCGATTGTGCGTGAAAGCATACGTCGCGTCGTGTCGTTTGTCAACGGCGCGGACGCACTTTCCCTTATTTTAGCGTATGTCATTAACAGTTATGCAGGTGATAACAATGGTGTTGGCGTTTTAAGAAAATGCACAGTCATATGTATGTAAACAAATCGGTAGGTATATCGATACTTAAATTGTTTTGTCCCATTGATCGCAATAATCATCAGCCAGGCCATAGGGGCCATAATCAAAATAGTTATTAGTCATTATCTATCATTTATATTTTATTAAAATTCACACGGTTTTTACATTTTACTTTTATTTTCCTGAAACCTAAACAAGTACCTATTAGGAACTACCACTAGATCAGTACAAATCAATAAAAAATCTTTTAACTAGTTTAAAAATATTTATAAAACACTATTTAAAAAAACATGGGCTATTTACAGATGGCGCGACAACAATGACTCAGGAAAACAACCGAATCAAAGCGTAGTTTCATTACGATTAATTAATTCCATTTGATTTTAGAACGCCGGCTGGACTAATTGGAAGCCTAACAAATAGTCGATTTGTCAGCGAATGCTCCGTGAACCATGAACAATAATTTATAGCTAGACATTTTTATTTTTTTATTCCTTTACAATAAAGCATCTTGCATTAAAAACTTCTTTGTTACCTGACTTAGTGGGGAACTGACCTCTTATTCAGCCTGTCCGTGTGGTATATCTGCAACAAAAATGAATTCATAAATAATTTACTCGCTTTTGCATAAAATATTACTGCGCTTTCCGACAATAGAAGTAGGAGTTTTTAGTGAAATAAAGACTCTTTTGAAACAAAGTAATGAGGATGGCTTATAAGAATATAAAAAACAATGCTAGAAAAATGCTGACTGATACAGAAATAAAGCGCTGCATGGGCTTTTCGGCATAGAGATTCCGAGTTTGGCACGAAAAAAAAGGAGAGAGAGACTATGGCGCTCTATTATGTTGTAACATAGCTTTGTAGCCTGGTTGTAATAGTTCACTTTTCAACCATATCCATTTAACTTTTGATGGAAATAATTGGGATTTACAGTTAGAGTTAGATACAACTTTAAACTAGGAGTATATTTTAGTAAAGCGAACGGTAAATGCTGAGTGCGAGCCGGTTGTTTCAAACATTTTAAAAGCTTATCGGATTTGAATAAAATTCACGTGTGGATTTTCTGAGCCATGCTGTAAAGTTTTGAGTGCCGGTATGATAGGAAATTACAGTCCAAAATTGCGAATACTTGGGTTTGCTTGCGTGTTTGCTGTGCTTTTGTCGTCGATGTATGTCACTCGTGTGTATGCACACTTCTTGTTCGTGTCGCTGCACGACTGTATTTTAAATGCTATTTTCCCAAAACTTTGCCACTTCCACGGCGTTGTTGGTGGCAGCGCAGAGGTCACATTAATTGCATGTTTTGGGACAAAGAGGGCAGGATAGGAGGTGGAGCATGGACACTTAAAATGCACACTTACGACTAGCTACATAATTACGACCAGCTGACCTGATAGACGTTGTCATATCCAAATTTTAATAATTCATAACAAAAACCGCATAGGAAAAAAAACTACGGTTTTTCCGAATTTCCGGGCAACTTTTAAAATTATTATTTTGCTTTCCCTCAAAATATTATTTGGACATTTTTTTTTTACCAAATCGATCAAATCGTTCTCAAGTGTCAACACCATAATTTTATTTTTGTTTATTTTAATTCAAGAACAGTGCAGTTACGCATTCAGCCAATGGGTATTTACAAACAAATAAGTTTCAAATGCATGGCCGGCGTGGCGGCGTTCCTCGCGTGTTCTAAGTTTAAATCATGTGGTTGCCAGTTAATTGCATGGCGCGAATATGTGCCAAGCCGCGGAACAACTTCCCCTTTGTGATGAGTTCACTCAATCATGAGCTTCTATTACTTCATATATCTATGGTACTATGATCTAAATTCAAATAATAGGGGAAAAGGTGGACTATATTTTTAATACCTCAGGTTTTTATACCAAACTAGCTTTCGCCCGCGACTCAGCCCGCGTGTAATTTGTTGTTCCCCTGACCCACTCGATCAGATCGCATCATCTACCTGAGGTATCACTCCGTTTTCGCTTAGAGTAGTTTCTGTTTTTTTTTTTTCTTTTTGCGTGATGTTATTAGTCTATAGCCTTCCTCGATAATTGGGCTATCAAATGCAAAAAGAATTTTTCAAATCAGGCTGGTAGTTCCAGAGATTACCCCTACATACAAACAAAATTTACCTCTTTATTATAGTATTAGTATAGATTGTGCTTGTTGTCATTTTTAAATAATACTAATTACTTAGCTCTTCTATTTATAAATAGTTGATGTTGATTGGTTGGTTATTGGTTGGTGGATTGGTTGGTCAGTTGTGGTTTGGGGGGTTGGGGTTGGTTGATTGGTTTGTTTGGTTGATAGGTTCGAGTTTGTAGGTATTATGTTCCTAAGGTCCGCGTATGGTATAGAAAATTCAACATGATTCTGAGCGTATTTGAGCGAGCGAAAACAAAACTGAGCAAAACTGAGCGATCTCCATCAGCAGTAAAAATCATTTTATTCGATTTTCTTTTCTACCAATTTTCATTATATAGGTTTAATGACCGTAATGCACTATAAAGCGTATAAATCACGCGGTTACACTTTGCAGTAGGTACTATGGGTGCGAATAACCCTCCACAGATAAACTTCCTCCCACACACGAACTCGACTCAATCAAGCATCAAACTTGTCTAAGCACGTTAGTGGAAAGTTCTGGACAACAGTTTGCTTCCGCACAAACACCACGTTATTAGAACTTGTCTGGAATAAGCTTTATTGCTCATAAAATCACTTTAAATGTTTATGGCACGATATAAAATTGAAAATATTATGAATCTGACATCTGGCGCAGCGCTACTGGTGAATATGAGGTCCAGGATTCGATTCCCGGGTCGGGCAGAGTGTTATTGGGTTATTCTATGAAGAATTTCTCAGTAACAGCTCGGAGTCTAAATTTATGCCCGGTTGACCGCAATAGGCTCGCCCCCCATTACATGGGACTTAAACATAACTGGTGAAATGTGGGTGTGAATGTGTCTTAGACATTACAGGCATAATGTTATGTTATGACATCTGAAGGCCAATTCCCGTTGAGACTGAGATCAGAAAGTGAACGTTCTTAAAATTACGAGAATCGCCCCTCTGATCTCAGTCTAAATCTGTCAAAAATACGTCTAATTTCCCTACATTTTGAAAAGTTTTTGACATTTGTTTGTAGCCGAGATGAGACTGCGACTAGATTTTGAACGTTTTAAATTACGGGAATACGGGCCCAGACTGTGAATGTTCTTAAAATTACGAGAATTGCCCCTCTGGTTAAAACAACAACCAAATAGGTTTTACTGAACGCTAGGTAGCATCGTGCCAGACCAAGGCGAAGATGGCAAGACGAGCGTAACAGAACAGAAGATGCCACCATAACTTTTCAGAAGACAGAAGCAACTTGTTTTTTGTATATATATACATAATTAGCCTATAATGTTCCCACTGCTGGGACACAGGCCTTCTCTCTGTGAGAGGGAGTGGGCCATAACCCGCCACGCGGGCCCAGTGCGGGTTGGTGGATGTCATATGTCTTCGAATTTGTGAGATGTTTTCCTTCACCGTTTTGAGAGCAGTGGTGATGAAATAATTTACACAAAAGAAAGTGCCTGCCTGGCTTCGAACTCACGACCTACAACTCGTAAGTCGGATCCATTACCAGTAGGCCACCACTGCTGTCATTTCTCATTTCTCTTTTTGTATAGGTATTGACTCCTTGTATTTTCTTCATATTCATATAGGTACTTAGTAATCATTTAATTAAATTGATTTGCTGGAGCCAAATCAACTTAATAAAAATAATTGGATGGAGGATCTAATTAAATGGAAACTTTTACGCAAACGACAGGAAACCACTATTTTCCGTAACCAAGCGAAAGTCAGACTTTTAAAAATCCTCTTTCAATTTTCTTTTAAGACTCGATTTTCCGTAGCCATGCGGAAGTCGGACTTTTAAGAAACCACTTTCAATTTTCCGTTAAAAATCTTTTATCACAAAAGAGCTCTTTACCTAACAAATTAAGTACACACTGCATCGGGAACAAAACTTTTAAATACCTTGCGAAGTAGTGTAACACTACGTACAGTTATTCATCAAAACTTATTAAAAATTCCTTCTATTCTTTCACAGAATCAATATTGGGAAAGGATCCTACTTTTTCGTCTCATCTTTAATGGGAACAAGTGAATATGAAACAGTTTGTGTAGCGATGCCAGGAAAGGAGGAATTTTGCATGTTGTATCAAAAACCGAAACAGATTTGTCGGGAAAGTATATTTTACCGCTGAAAGTTCTATGGATACTAAAAAAAGTATTGTATGTCGTTGCTACTTCTACATGAAGTTCTGCTGATCTTCAAGATCTTCATTATGCGATCTTTTTCTTCTTAGCGTGTAGATGGTAATAATTCGTTTTTTTTTTTCTTAAATTTGCCGACGCAGTCATTAGATCCTCACGTGTGCAGGTGAGCCATTGTCTGTGGATACACACCGGAGGTCAGAGCCTTCCATGAACCCCCACTTGTGGAGGTTGTCCTTGCTGCGGTCTACTTGGGTACGATGTCTATTTAAGGTTTTCCAAGTAGGCCACGGTAACTTATGCCCGAATGATAAAATTATGATGCGATAGTAAAAAGATCTTAAAAAGTTTAAGAATAATACAATTGCTTAGCGATCGCGTATAACCGCACTTTCCATCCACTATTGCAAACAGCTAACCAGTGCCTACCTATACATACGGAAGTGATGGTGCAGGTACCAACATCGATGGTGATTTCTACGCAGGTCTCGTCACATTCGGGACACTTTATATCATGCCCTACGTGTCCTGCCATCTGCATTTTACAGATATATATTATATTATTAGATATATTTGGTTTTATTTTTATTGTTAAGTAGGCCTTCTCTTGACCTCGATCGCGTCTGATGGAAAGCGATTGATTAGGTCTAGGATGGAACGAGCGTACCCAGAAGAACGAAAAACTGATGGACACTAGTGATAGAGTCAGGTGCGTAGCCAAATTCTGGGCTGAGTTTATTTAGATTGCCATCGACAGGCTCTGAAAAAAAATATCTACTTATACATAGTCTGTTCCAAAAATGACTGATTAAAATGTAAACAAAGGGATCAGAAAACGTACTGGTTTATTTTCAGCATTAAACAGAGTCTATTTCTGGTTTATAAATAAACACACAATCTGAATACGCAAAACAAATAAACGAGTTATATATCAAGCTAAAAATACCATCCCTTGTTCATACGACTATAGCTCACACACTTCCAACTACAAAGCGAAGAATATTCCGCAGCAAACTGCAAATAAACGTCGCCTCTGCAGTTGGAAGAGGAACATCAATAAAACATAACACACGGAGCATTATTCACGATCAAAATCAAATGAGATCGCCGACACTAGCGCCGAAGAATAGATCATTTACTACTGTCAAAGGCATCTTCTCCTTTGCACCGCACTTCACCACGCCTAGGGTTGTCTGCTTGCCAAGTACATTATAAAAGGAAATAATATTTTTGACTAACAAAAAAATGTCCTTTTAACTACTAATATTTATCTACGACAAAGTGCTAAGAGGTTCGAGGGCTCATCTCTCTGCGTGACCGTCACTACATGACGCTGGCAGGAATGTCAACATCTCGGCACAGTTGCCAAAGAAGAAAAAAAAAATCGTATAGCGGCGGCGAAATTGCCGCTCCGAACGTGTCCGAAATTGCGGTGTAACCCTACAGTTTTTGGGCGTATGATAAGTAGGTACTTACTTTTGAACCAGTGTTCATTGTACATACGCCGTATATCTTGCCAATAATTTACTAAAGACCACATAGGGTTGAAGAGTTAAACCTAAAGACTAGCATTGCTGCCAGCCTTTTAGGTATTTTTCCCATTGACAGCGTTGTAGACGAATTTTTTGATGCCCTATGATTTTTCTCTTCCTTTTTTATGTACATATACATAATAATATTATTATTTTAAGACCTAAGTCCCATTAACAGAACAATAACAATTTGTGTGAATGCAGAGGGCATTCAATAGTGACAGTATAAATTCCGATTTGTGAAAATTAGTAACGTTTCCTATTTATGGTATGCAATTTCAATTTGAACTAGTCAAACGAATGGTTTTTGTTTGACTGATTTTGTCATGTTTTCGGTTGCCACAACACCCTCACCAGTTGATTGAACAAAATCTATCTATAAATATACATATTATTACATGGAGTATCTTTTCGCGTCTGTGTGACGGCGCTGTTCTTCTAAACTACACAACGGATTTTGATGTAGTTTTCACCAACATTTAGCGAATTTATTTGGAAAGGTTCATACATTAATATTAAACATACAAATAAAAAAATCTTTATGTTTTGTCAATTCGTAAAAATCGTGCGAAGCTGGCGCGGATAGCTAGATAAATATAAAACAATAAAATTAATAGAGCCTTAATTAATTTTAAACTACTTCACAACTCTCTCAGTTCGCTAGTCGATAGTACGACCTTGTATTTCATGCCTTTGTCTTTGAGCACTGAAAGGTTTAAAGGACACAGAGTTATAGACAAACAACACAAACTGTAGCTCGACTTTAATTGAGACATAAGTTAATTGAAAGTTTTAATTGGTCGACTCTGTTTTCTGTCGTGGGTTAATAGAGTTCAGAGTACCGTTGTGACAGTTGACTCTTGAGATTTCGATTACAGGCTTCAAAATAATTGAATAGGTGTATCGGTTTTTTTGGTGGATAATGGCTTGGCTTGTGGCTAAATGATAACAGCCGTCCGGGTTGATCGAAGGCTAAGGTACACTTGCCGCGGTCGGTTCGCGGTTGGGTGACCATCCATTACATATCGAGACCCCCCCGTACCTCGGAAAGCACTACGTTAACCCGTGGGTTCCGGCTGTCATTCAATCTTTGACGGTCGTTACGGATAGTCTGAAGCCCAAAAAGTCTGACAACTAGTCTTACCAGGGGGTATCGTGTTACCCAGTAACTAACTGGGTTGTGGAGGTCAGATAAACAGTCACTTCATGTAAAATACTAGTACTCAACTGCTTCCGGTTAGACTTGGAAGACGACCCCAACATAGTTGGGGAAAGGCTAGGTACTCGTAGATTGATTGGGTAGATATCACAACCCGCAACGGGTAATACATACTTTACTTTTGATTTTTTTCTTCACAACAAATTACACTTTAAGAAAAGACCTATTTTATAATAATAGGTCATATGGTTCCGATAATACTACGTTCGCAACGCCATAAAATATCTATCAAAACTTTAGGAGAAAATCCTTTTTGAATCTTGCGTAACTGTAAGGTGTTTATACTCCTGACTGTACTGTGATCAAGAACTCTTCACAAAATCAAACAAAACAAATCAAGCTGTTTGCCACCCCTGACCGCTATAGAAAGCACATCAAGATACAGACAAACGGAGGCTCCTATTGTCCCGATGCGTGCAATTATCGGCTCTTTGACTCTGCAGCCGCAATCGTAGCGAACGTCCATTAGACCGTCATTGTGTATTGTCGTGAGCTGTATTTAATGTTCACAGCTCTGTTTGAACAAACACGGATCTTTAAGTGTGCTTGATCAATCAACTGTATGACAAAGCTAGTCTCTTCTGTGTTGTACTTAATGTACTGTGTCCTCCAAAAGTTAGTTGACATTTTTACAATTCAGCTGTGATGCCACATTATGATTTAACATGCTAGTTTTAGTTAAATGCTGGAACTGTACACTGTATTTTTCTTTTATTAACTAATTTTATTGATAATCTACCTATGAATTATCATAAAAAGTAATCAGGTAGTCTCTTAGGATTATTATTTTTTTCAAATCACAACATGGCATTACAGCTGAATTGGGAACATGTCTCAATACTCAAATCTTTATTGCATTCCATATAATATATGTTACACAGATGGTATTACAAGGTAAAAGATCAATATTAACCCTAGTAAAATTTCACAGCAAAAATTAGGAGATAGAAAGAGAGCTAAGTGGCAATTCAAACAATTAAATATTATTATAAAATATTAGATGTGCTTAATTGGGTGTATAATTATGTATATATATATGTCGGAGATGGTATATCTGTCTCTCGTTAGCATCAGGCATATTTTAATTACTGTGGGCGTACTATGGGTAATGTTGGTTATAGCACAATATGAAAAACGGTTTACAGTTCAAATCAGATTAGAACTTATGAACTAGTTACTCACCCTAGCGAATCACGCACTCACACAACTCAATGATTCGGGACGCAATTGACAGTTTCTGAGCACATGTTGTTCGTACGATGTCCAATGTTTCGATCCTTTCGAGAGCTCACACGGTTTTTGTAGCTGTTACTCTCGTCCCACCACGAACTCAGGCTAGACTCTGTCTAGCGCCACGAGATGGCGCTAACGTTCCGAATAGTCAAACGAATGACTCCGACATATATATTATTAGGTTTGTGTATATAGGTATAGTATATTAGTTATTTTATGTATTGCGTAAGAATAGTGCAGGTAATTATTATGTCAACTAAGTTTTGGAGGGCAGTGGCGCCGATTCTTTTGTTCACAAACTAAACTAAATTTAATTTCAGTGCATCTTTTTCTTTCCATTTCATTAAGAAAAGGACAGAAGAGAAACATTAGTTTAGTCCTATCAAATTAGTCAGCGCCTGACGTAAATTGACGTATTTTTAGTATCCATGTTTTTAATCACGCCTAAACTGTCTAAGGAGTAACTTAATTTTACAGGACTAAGCTAATATTTATCTTCTGTCCTTTTCTTAATGAAATAGAAAGAAAAAGATGCACTGTACTTAAATTTAGTTTAGTTTGTGAACAAGGGAATTCGCGCCACTGTATCTCGGTGTTTAGGTACCAAAGCCTATTTTCAGCATTGTGCTGGCAAAAGATCAGAGTTAGCTACAGGCCATTCCTCTCTCTACTCTTAAAAAATAAAACTTGTGAACATTATTATGTCTAAAAAACGGTAATATTTTTTCCGAGATAAAAACTGTCCTTTTCCAGGAATCAAACTGCCTTTTCAGCAAATGACAAAATCGAGTCGCCATTTTATAAATAAATAAAAGTATAATAAAGATGAGAATGTCATTAGCATTTATAATATCAGAAAGTATAAAGATTGTGTCTTTATCTATCACCTTGATCATTCGTCCTTGAATAAATGACTCAACGTTGTTAACATAATCAATAAACTTGCCCACACGTTGTGCATTATTATATCACAATTTGAATGTCAAATAATTTGGAAGTTTTAAACGCAAATTTTATCAAAATATCGCTAACAAAATATGTCTGCGCAACTTTTGTAAAATCCCAATTTACACATCATCATTTTTCCCCCAATAAATTCCGGGTTCAGGCCTCAGGACTCAAATTAAAAACAGTCACGTTTATATACAATTACGAAACAAACTGCCATGCCCTCATTATATCGTTAACCAAAATCCTATAATATTTATTTATTACGATTGTTTTCTGAATATTTAGAGACAAACTAAGCTTCTGATATTTCAAGTCTTCCTTCATGAGCCTAAATAAATAATTTACGTAATTTATTTCAGTACGTAGGTATGTCTGACTTCTCGTGTCTGTTTGTGAGACCGCGATATTCTTCTAAACTGCGCAACAGATTTTGATGCGGTTTTCAATATCATTCAGAGAAATTATTTACATAAAATAATATTTACATAATAATCTCATCTTCACGTTTTGTCAAGTCGTAAAAAACCGTGCAAAACAGGGGCGGATCGTTAGTAATTCTATAATCTCAAGCTCAAGCTATACATGAGGTGGTTTAGGTAAAGAATTAATAATTAAAAAATTGTAAGCACACTAAAGATTTACTTCCTACTAATAAAATTATACCACCCTCGCCAACCAACCGTAATTATGAAAAGATACCCTACAGAGTTACCGTGGAGGTACTGCTCAAAAGGGGATACGTTCATTATCTTCCGGGCGCAGCTATCATGATTAAATACTGCCTCGTCTATGTCAGGTAACCCACTACTTCAACCTTCAACCGTCATTTTACTAACAAAGTTTGCATTTCGTCCTAATCCACAAAGGGCACGCAGGCTTCAGAAGAGCCAGGATTACCATGTTTGGCATACAAATCCTATATTTGACACTATTAGTCCATTCAAATTTGCAGTCTTAATAGGATAGGACATGGATTATGTGGGTCGGGATTACGATAGAGAGGTAAACTCTCATTTAGCTTAGCGTTGGTGCGGAAAACTGGAAAATTCGGTTCGGACGCGTAGGTACGCGTTGAATACTTTATTATTCGGCCATGTCTGTTTACGTATACATGGTATATGGTAATGTGTGCCTCTGGTATTGCGAGGCGTGATTTGACAATATGCAGGGGTATATTATGTGCCTACATGTTAGCTGTCTGTTTAGAATACACCGCACTTTTTCCGTTGTCGGGAATAAAACAAAACACGATCGCCAGGATTTTTCTTGTGTGATCACAAATCCCTAATGCATTACTGATAATTATGCTTTTTTAACATTATTCATATTATGCATATCTTTAAATACAACAAAGTCGGGTCAGTTACACCATTTATAACTCAAGAACGGCTGGACCGATTTTTATGATCTTTGATTTGTTGGATTTGTCTCAGCCCTGAAAAGCAGAATGTTTATTAAAACATGGGAAAAATTCGCGAAAAATAAACATTATGAAGATAATTAATTTTCTCTCATTTATTGATTCTGAGGCGGTACGAAGTTCGCCAGGTCAGCTGGTTATACATACAATATAATCCAGCGTACTTTTGTTTTTTTAGGTACTCTGGACCAATCATTTAAGGCTTAAGCCATATTTGAGATCAAATGTAATTTTTATCATTTTTACCTTTTGGTATAACTACTCGCGAATCTTTGAAAATGTATACGTTTTTACACCTCTACGGACTCTTCATGATGATGCTAGATTTTTGGCATGCAGGATGTACCTAAATTAATCTTTTTTGTGGTTGAAAATCGTGATTCAGCAAAAAATACACCTATAATAATGACTTAACAAGCAAGTCAGTGAGAATTCAGTTAAAATGCTATTGTTCCTACAGATACGAACAGAATTGTAAGTTTCAAGAAACAAAACACTCTTATTGTTGAAGATTGGTTGTGAATTAATTACTGAGTTTCCTGCAATTATTCCTGGTTGTAGCCAATTGTTGGAGCTAGTTAAAAGGAACCTAGTAAGTCATTTAGGTACTTGATACGTTTTAAGTTTGAGTTCAATAAGTTACAACGGCTATTTAGAATCACTTGAAGTAAATAAATTATTTACTGAAAACGAGCAATACATTGTATTATTCAGTGTTACAGTACGACCAACCAGAGAATGCGTTTTTGTGACCTGTCAGTTTCATACGAAAGAATACGTGTTTTTCGAATTTGATCTTTATTAGCAACTAGAATTGTCGCATTGACAGGTGTCAAGAACGCATTCTCTCGACGGCCGGACTGTAGTTAGTATCGAAAACAAGCTAGGATGAAAATGTGACAGGCTGAACTACAATAGGTTATGTACCTAAATACCTAGTCATTATGATTAATGATGACATAATAAATGATATGACTTATGAACAGTTGATCCTTCGCTACGTTACAAGTAAGCAAGCATGACCCTAATTGCGTAACACATTATTAATCACAATCTGAATCATTTTGAAGGATATTGCTAATCCATTGATTCATATGTTCGAAAAAATTGTCTGCAACAACGTAAATAACGCAATGAATAGTGTTGAACTGTCAAAATGAAAGCCATTGCTACTGGTAGCGTGTTACGCAATTACTCCGAAGGCTGACGACACACGTAACGCAATGTGTTCACCTATGGACTACTGTAACACCTAAGAGATTGTGTGTAACCAACCTTAGAGACTGAGTTGAAACCTCTCGTGTATGAAGCAATGCTTGGCGACAGAAATAGGTGTGTCTGGCGTTCTCTGGGGGCGAACTCTTTTACAAGGAGGTCTACCAATATTTCATAACATCATGGTAAATGATTATTAAATAGTATCCTACTAATATAATAAACGCGAAATTTTGTATGGGTGGATGAATGTTTGTTACTCTTTCACGCCAAAATTACTGAACCGATTTGGATAAAATTTGGCACACACATTGTTTATAATCAGAATTAACACATAGGATATTTTTTATCTCGATATTCCCACGGAATCGTAACGTATGCGTGTGAAACCGCGGGACGCTGCTAGATAAATAATAAGTCTTGCATACGAAACATCACGCTTGTGTTCCCTGAAAGTGTAAGCAAACCTATAGCACACACACACACATTTTGCAAATTTCGTTAGAGTTCCATGTTATAAACAGTGAAACCATTGTTTAGGATACTGGTGGGGGTGCCCCGTTTCCGTAGTGCGTTAGGGATGTTCGCAGATGCACATGTAGATTGCTTTTACGCAACAATGCGTAAAAGGTGTGCTTTCCTGGTGCGCAGGGTGTGGGGCGGCTCCAACAGTGCCTTAAGCATGATTGCGAGTCGCCTAGACTGTGTGTACGTGAGTCTCTGTTGTGCCGTCTCTCATGGGATGTCGCAACGGTGACCAACCGTTATTTTTATAGTGTCTGTGCTTACCTACGAACATAGTCGTAACCGTCGGACTTATCATTGCTAAGTATATCACTTAACTATAAACAGACCTGCAAACACTCACTACATTCAATCAACAGGTACCAACAAGACGATAACAAGAAAAATGCGATACCGTTGAGTTCTGCGCAAGAGCCGGTCCCTACAGTGCGCGTGCGCATAAAAAGCCATCGACAGCTATCGCAGTCCGGATATGTCCCGTTACGGCCTTGATCTGTAAGACGTAAGTACAGAACTAACCTCTTAGATTGTTGTTTTGTTGTCTTGAAATGTAGATACCACAGTTGGGTCCAAAATTATATGGACAAGAACCGTGCGTTGATCATCTCGCTTGCTCAGTCTTGTGATTTTTGTCTTTTTATATTTTGTTTTCTCATCTAATTTTGTACTTTATTATAAGACGATTTTTGAGACTTATTTCTTTAAACATTTTTAAGTAAAAGGCTTACCTTTTAATGGAACCACTACAATATTAAGAGTTATAATGACTAACAGAACCGACCTTAAGTACCCGGCAAAATAATAATATGCTAACTAATAGTAGATGATGGTAATGGAGGATGATAATAATATAAAACTACACAATATATACCATTTACTATAGCTGTAAGTCTACTTACTTATGGTGAGTTAACCATTATATCCCTTGAGCATTACATTATATCTTCTAAAATGTGTTTATAGGTTAACTACAGCTCAAAATTGAGCATGATAAAATGACAGATTACGCTATCTGTAGTCAAAAGTATACGATCATAACGGTTGTCTTTCAACTTGCTTGTCATTGCATGCCCTTCAATTTCTGTATTTGTAGAGCAAATAGAAAACAATTTGTAAACATTTTAATATAACATTAGATTGTCTTATGTTATTACTCTATACATATGTTTTGTAGTGTTAAATGTATTTATTTTGGTATGTATTTTCTGATGTACAATAAAGTATATACAGGGTGGCAGGGACATCGACGCGCAATCGGTTACCATAGATTCAGTAAATGATTCTGGACCCCAATGCGTCAAAAAAAAATAGCTTTTCAATACATTTTGACCACGTAGGTATTGCACTTTTGCATGTAAGAGCAGATTTCTTTTTTTTAATACCCGAAGAAAAATTTCTCAAGCTAGATGATCTTTAATCATGTTGCTACATTAATGGTAACAGTTAGCGCGTCGATGTCTCTGCTACCCTGTATAAATAAATAAAATATACGTCACTTCTTTTATGAACTTTACCAAATGGGATGTCGCATTTAGTCTACACTGAAGCATAAAAAACGACCATTTTAAAAATACTACACGATATAGCATGAGAGAATGTCATATAAAAAGTAATTTGTCTTCCAGCCAGCATTGCACACTTGCACAGTGAGCTCTGAAGACAATTCCGTCGCTATTTTCACAAATGGTTCAAATAAATAAAACATAACTTACAAACGTATTACAGTTTATTGTTGTTTTCTTGGACGATAGACCAGCGAGACTAAGACCTTTGCCTTCTTTAGAATTTACACCTTACATACTTCATGTCCATGTATTTATATTAAAACAATGGTCAATGTGACTTGAAACCGTAGCATGACAACAGAGTATGGAAGAGATCAACCGTTATCAGCATCTGCCTAGCCTTTCCCCAACTATGTTGGGGTCGGCTTCCAGTCTAACCGGATGCAGTTGAATACCAGTATTTTACTTGGAGCGACTCTGACCTCCACAACCCAGTTACTAGGTAATACCCCTTATAAGACTGTTTGTCGGACTTTCGGGCTTCTGACTACCCGTAACGACTGTCAAAGATCCACGAATGACAGCCGGGATCAACGGCTTAACGTGCTTTTCGAGGCACGGAGGGGTCTCGGTATGTAAAGACGGTCACCCATCCAAGATCAAGTATCATTATTTCTTTCTTCTAAATTAAGTAGTTTTAATCCTATTTAAATATAAGCATCTTGAACTCGAACGTCAATCTCTTAGGCTCGCTTGCACCACAAATCACTAAATGCGTTTAACGCTATATATATTTAAAACCATAATTCTGTCTCTATCATCTTCAAATGACTGTCTGAAACAGTACGATTGTTGTAAATGCGTTTAACGCTCAACGAATTTAGTGGTTTCTGGTGCAAGCGGGCCTTAATTGTTGAATTGTGTGTGCAATTATTAGTATAAGAAGGTTTTTACGCAAATTAAATTTGTACCGAAAGTGCTTAGGTGGTTTGATAATCAGGTTCGCGACCGTATCACCCACAACTCTCCACAATGTAAGAATAATTCAACAGTTTGCTACCGACAGGTCAGAGTGACCACCCATTGTCTATGTCAATCATTGAACACCTACATTTCCTTCACGTAAGCCTTTCTCTTCTAATTACCAATGTTAATTAACTATTTTGCATTTGCTTATGTACGTACAGCTGGTTTCAAAATGTGAAACTAAAGGCTTTTTGTTTTCGATGTTATTTAAAAGGAAACATGAAACACTACCGCAACATTTTGTAAGACCTATTCAATTTGGCGCAGCTCTTATAATATTTCTCTTTATTTTAACACTATCATCTGCCTGCGAAATTTCTGATTCCCCCGATCCCACCGCATCGCATCGCATCGCCTGCCCGCGCGATTGCTTCATCTTCGCTTTAGCTTTCTCTGACTTTTTTTCTTTTTGCTCAACTCCTGAGGGTCGTAGCGTGATGTTAGGTAGCCTAAAACCTTCCTCAATAATTGGGCTATCAAAAACAAAAATATTTTTTCAAATCCGACCGTTAGTTCCAGAGATTAGCGCGTTCAAACTAACTCTTCAGCTTTATAATATTAAGTTTAGATTAGAGCCTATTTAAATACCATATTTAAATTGATCAATTATAATTTCTGTCAACGTTGTGAATGAATAAACCAATCATTATGAATGCCTCATAGTAACAGAGCGTGGCATAAATTAGTCAAGCATCTTACAGTTGGTTAGTGGCCATAGTAATTCATTGACAAACGCCTTCTTGATATTGGAATATACAGTAGGCCTCCTCTCTATGAGAGGGAGTGGTCCATAATCCACAATGCGGGCCCAGTGCGGGTTGGTGGATGTCACATATCTTCGAATTTTTGGTTCTAAGACATGCATCCTCACGATGTTTTTCTTCACCGATTTGAGAGCAATGGTGATGAAATTAAATACACAAAGTAATGTGCCTAGGTTCGAACTTATGACCTACAACTCGTAAGCCGGGATGATACCACAGGCCACCACTGCTTTACTAAACATAATTATATAAACATATTATACCTAATATAAAACATAAACATATTATATATACATAATTAAATATTAAAAAGCCCGACCAGCAACACCTTTTAACAACAACAAAACCAGTCCAATACCAAATAATATCGAAAGTAATTCAGAAGCTCTAAATCCTTGTTATTTAAAGGAACTGTTTCAAAATACTTCAAACGAAGTCAACAATTTGCTCCGTGTTCAACATAGACTCGGCGACGGCGATGTCAGCCTTAAATATTCAGTGAATTTAAATATTTTACATAACGGACACCGCTGCATAGACTTCCTGATACAAAGTATACAATTAGTATTAAATGTAGACACAGAACTTGTAAATATTTAACTTTGTGGAAACGAAATGTTGGTCGAACAAATTCTTACTGCGGTAAAGAGGTTAGATAATTTTGATGTCGACCTTTCTCTCTCCAATAAGAATTATTTTTAATGGAAGCTCGTTTAATGCACGTTTATTATGATCGTGTTCTTTTTATCAAATGATTTTTACTATCTACTGGCCTTTTTCAACGTACTGCATTCTGCCTAGCCTTTTCCCAACTAGTCGGCTCGGCTTCCAGTCTAACCGGATGCAGCTGAATACCATTATTTTACATGGAGCGACTGCCTATCTAACCACCACAACCCTGTTACTGGGTAACACGATACTCCTTGATAAGACTGGTTGTCAGACTGTCAAAGATCCAAGAATGACAGTTGGGTTAACTTACTGTCGCAGACACGAAGGGTATGTAAAGATGATCAGCCACCTACTACAGAACATAATTCCCCTTGTACGCCTTTATTTCCTATTTCATGCCATTGTTCCCAAATTGTGTATAATTACTTCCTGTTTTGTGTCAATTTAGTCCAGCTATTTCCGAGAAATCCTGACTTCAAATGTCACTCAGTTATCACCTGAAGCAGAAATAAACGCGCAATCGACAGATATCGGCAGTTGCATTGAACTTTAACTAATTCTTTTGACTTGGTCGATTTTACTTTATACTCAACAGTGCAAAGGTTTACAAATAGTCAGGCCAATTTATATTTCGTTTCGAAACCAATAAATGATTTTTAATCAATCGATAATTGTGGTTTACGTCATTTCCTGTAAATCAAGTTTTGATTTTGTTGCGATTCTCAAAAAAAAACATTTAGGATTCACTAAGAAAACCTCTAGTCGCAGCAATTGCCTACGAAATATTCACGATTTATTGATACTACATATGTTATATGTGAACATGACGTCATTCAGGTGAAATCCCAAAATTACAATAAGCACCACCACAAACGAACAAAAAGGTATGTAAAAAACGTCTCTATATTTTATTCACCACTTCAATTCGATCTAAATTAGCTTGACGACTAAAATAAAAATGTAGGTCGTACAGAACTAAACTAAAATGTATGCTGAAGTCGGTTACTGGTTGCAGCGGACAAAAACTTTGTCGTCCATGTAGATTTGTCATACGTATTATAATTACATTCAGAAAGTAAAGAGAATTTAATGTCGAAATCATATGTTTACTTCGACATTTTTGGATGAATAACTGTACCTATGTATATTCAAGTTTTATTTGTTTCAAATTGACGTTATTTCAAGTTAAACAAATATCAACTTTATTTTAATGGTTATTAAGTTGATTTCCAAGTGACTAGCACTAGCACTGTTGAATTTTTTTTAAATGTTTGAAGTTGTTGCGTAAACTGAACTTTATTATGTAGAAATTAAAGTTATTTTTCCATAAACTCATATTTGTTTACATTTTTTGGCGAATATGTCGCGATATTAGATTAGGTAAATAACGCTTCCGTGATCATTATAAATTAAAGAAAGAAACAACCAGCACGAACCAGACAATATCTTAATTACAGATCAGGTCTTAAGTTTTTCTCGGAGTAGTTCATAAAATATACATACATACAAGTAGGTACAAACATCATATTTAACACCTAAGCAACAGATTTGACCTGCATATGCAAAATTTCTGCACAATCGGAAACCGGGAAGTAGGTCAAATTTAACTTCCAAGATTTCAGACCGGGACAGGTAAAACTAAATAAAAGCTTGTAATAAATAGACGTACAGGTACATCCCTAGTTACGTGGCACAGAGTACAATCAACACATTAAGCAATAGTCTAGGTGCGCTATGTACAGTTAGACAAACAAGGGTCTGGGCCGCTCTCCGGCCAGGCCCAATAGCGGTAATTGCTCAAACCAGAGACAAGTGCCACACTCGCCAATAGGGATGGCGCGCAAACGAATTATGTACGCCATTGCTTGGCGGCTGCTGTACGGTGGGAGATTGATTGATTAGCCTTTTGACTTTGGCGCAAACCTGTTACTACCGTTTTTATTAGACGGAGTTAGTGATGAATAGTGTTGGAAACAGGACAGGTGTTGTGTGTTGAAACTCGAATAGTAGGTCAATCAGATGCAAAAACGGATACTAAGCTCTAGCACTTTTGACTGAGATGTGACCCTATTATTTTCTTAGACGGTGATTATCTCTCTATCGTATACAACCAACAGCCAAAACCAATGTTCGCTATTATATTTCTATCGTGACGATATTATCGTGGACGTCGACGTCCATAAAATGTACGGAAATACTGTGCACGTCATAAAAATAGTCCTCCAGACTGTAAATCGGTCCTAGCAGTCGGCCATAAAGCCTAGCTTTCGGCGCGGGAGATGTTATAGTGCACAAATGTGTGCGCAGACACAGGGGCACGTTAAAACGTTATCGTGGACGGTAATTTAAAAGCGTCTTCATATATTTCCATACATTTTACTTCTCTGTGTTATCGTGATGGCGCCCGTGGACGTCCACGATATTATCGTCACGTTGGAAATTATAATAGCGCACAATAACAGGTTATAGTGAATATTATGCATTTACCATTTACAATTCTTTGCATTCCATAGTGTAAAACAGTTGCTGGGCTTAAAATTTATGAAACAATAGGGTAGTTGCCTGGGTAAAAAAATAATTATTATATTTAGTCTATCAGTCAGATTGTCGAAAAATAATGGACACGTATTTTTTCTTTGTCAATCAAACAAAAAATGACAAAGATAAAGCGCGTAAAAATTTGCGTTGTGACGTCACTTGCTTGCAAAAGTGTCGCAAGCAAGTGACGTCACGCGGAACTTTAACGGGCGATATCTTCATCATTTTTTATATAATGGACAAAAGAAAAAATACGGGTTCAATATTATTTGATAAGCTAACTGACGGACTACTTAAAATGTTTTAGGAAAATAGCCTATACGGATCCTATCGGGCACAGCATAGTAGGAGAGAGGACAACGTATAGGTAAAGAGTCATCCCTCCACCCTAATTGTGTAACACACTATTACTCACAATTTGAATCATTTTAAGCATATTCCTAATCCATTGCTCCATATATTCGAAAAATGTGTCTGCTCAACAACGTAGGTAAATAACGCAATGAATGTTGTTGAACTGTCCTTTTTTATGTTATACCTATAACATATAAATAACATTCATATATAACATTCATTGCGTTATAACAGGAATAACTAACAAACGTTATAACGTTTTTTAGTTATTCCTGTTGTTTACTATTCATTTAAACTATGTATGGCAACAACAAATATAATTAGAGAAATTCAAGTAGACTTTAGAACTTTTTTCAGGTATTTTACCTGGCAACCCTGCGTATGTCCTAGTTGAGCGCTGTGTTGGCTTTTACTCACAATACTTAGTAGGACATTTTGTTTTCCGTCTCTTTGCAAATATTTCGGTTCACTAGACGTTCTAATTTAAATGATTCCGCCTTCATTTCTCTTTCGTTTAATTTAATGGAAGTCGAATTGGCGACAGCGAGTTTTGTAACATTGATTATGTTTCATTTCAGTAAGGTAACATAGGATAGTAGGTAGGTAGTAGGTAGGTAGGTAGGATTTGAGTAACAATTAACTACAAAACTCTTGAAATTAAACTAAATGTTTATTTATGTAAGTAGATCTTTTATGACACTTTTACACGTATTTTTTTTAAGCTAGATAGTGAAACTAGATACTACGCTAGAACTAGATTTCCTTTCTTATTTTTTTTTGCGATTTCTGTAATAACCTGTATTACAAAAATCGAAAAAAAAAAAAAGTAAATAAAGTAGGAACCAGTAAAAATTCTTACTGCCTTACAGAATAATACTCAGAATCAATTAGATTCTAGAAATATTATTCAAAAACATTCAGACTCAACAACCTAGACAGTTATTAAATGTGATAGACATTTTCACGAAGAAAATAAACGATCTTTTAACCTCCATTTCAGATTAATTTACATTACATTATTAACGATATCATTTACAAGAACATTCATCTTGTCATTCACAAGAACCATTTTCTCTTGTAAAAATGACCCACAAAAAACAAGACTTAGATATAAATTATTATAATGACAGCTTTTCAATGAGTATCTCAATAAAGGTATCAAGATAATTATTAAAAATAATTAGCTATAATTATGCAGCTGGAATGCCCGTTATAAGAAACAGGTGTAGGTACTTAACCTCTATACATCGTAACATACATAATATTAAGCTCAAGATCGATAATTGAGCTTGCCACAGACATTGGCTGTGTTCATTGGAAGTTTACTTATAAATATCAAGTCTGTGATTAGTAATAATCTACTTATTGTTAAAAAGGAGGAGAAATAATCAAAAGGCATCAATAAATTCGTCCGCATCGCTGTCAATAGGAAACGTGCCCAAAAGGCTGGCAGCATTGCCACGTTGTATGATAATGCTGATTCTTTAGCAAAAAATAGGCCAGCCCTCTGGTCATATGATTAATTCCCCTCCTTTTTATATACCTGTACATATTATTATTATTGTGTTGATATATGTATATTTATGTTAGTGAAAATAAAGCAGTTACTGTTAAACCCCAACTGTTGATCCCTAATTCCTGTAAAGCGAGCAAGAAGTATTCAAACGCATGAAGACCGATGACAAGATGTGTCGATGACACACTTAAGCATATCTTGAAGACCATTGTGACCATTGTCACATAACAGGGAAGAATATGTATAAGCAGTACAAGGTTTAAAGGGTTACTGGGTTGCAGATTGCAGTGGGTTAAAAAGGCAACCACTGGCAAGAGGGGTCGATGACATCATTAAACATGGTCTTATATCGTGGACTGATCTTTGGATTACAAACCCTGTATGTCAAAAGGGTTAAAAAAGACTTAAGCCCGTTTTCACCAACACTAAGCAACACTTAAATGAAAACGCGCTGTTGGATTTTCAACTTTCGGCTCTGAGCCGAGCGTTGAAAATGCAACAGAGCTTTTATTTAGACGTTATCGCATCTATACTAAGCTTAAAGAGCTAACTGTGACAGTGGGCGTCGCCGGTGGCATTGAAACTGGTCATATATGATGGAGGCGAGTGCAACCGGTTTCCCAGACCTTGCCCTGCCTTGGATGACACGGAGAGTGCCGAGTAATACTTTCGTACTACTTGCGATTGAAAGCCGCCATCTTGGAACTTGGCACTACTTTTGAGATGTGATCTTAAAACGTTGGCTGCCAGATAACAGACACAATAGAAAATCTATTGTTGGCGGTCACCGGTGATCGCGGTGGCAGTCAATGCCTTAAAGACAGGTGCAGTAAATTATAAAAAGTAATAGGCCAGATATTAATTGCGTAAAAATAGTGTTGAATGGCGTCGAGATTGCGTCTAAAATGATTTACCTTGGCATATCAAATGAAAGCTAACAAAACCTCGCAATAACCGGTTAATGTAAACAATAGCCGCAAAATCAAACACATCGACAAATACCAAATGAGAGGCCCGATCATCAAACTCGCTTCGGATATTCACAATAGATGGATAAACTCCCCCCAAATATGGTCGGTGTATCCCTACGGCCCTTATTCAAGCACAATCCGAGTCTAACTGTATTACACAGCTTTCGATATCTTTTCCCGGGATTTATTGCCCTAACCCAGGGATTTACAGCTTTGACCGAAATGCTTACCCACAGCATTTTGTTAGCTTTTTATTGGCAATTTGTTACCTTGTGTATCTTTTTGGGATTCGTGATTCAACCACAAATTGAACTCTTGACAGTTTTGATTTATTCATAATGAAATTTTGATGTGACTGACACCGGAACTTAATATCGTACGTGGCCTTCATAAAAAATATATTTAGCTTAAGATTTTAAGGGCGCCCACGAGCAACTTATTTATTTAACCATTTATGTACACACATTAGAATATATATAAAGTAATATACAGACAAGAAAAACAGAACAGAAAAATAGGTACAGAGGTGATGCTTATTTCATAAGATATCTCTTCCAGCATACCTGCGATAGGGCAAAAGATAGAGATATAGACAGTGTGACAGTGACAATGTGTATGAGTAACTTTTTTGTCTGTCTCCTCGTCGAGGTTTGGACGATGCGCACACGGAAGTGACAGCAACGCTACTTTATTGTAAAATTTTTGGTTGAGCGGCAACTAGCTGGCAACTTTTTTGTCGCCGTGCGTGCACTTGCATTGCAACCAATAGACCGGCGACACTTGCGTCCAAACCCGCGGACAAAAATGTTTCCCAGCTGTCTTGTGGCTACATGCGCGCATACATACATACCCGTAGACTTGATGTGAAAGACAAATTAGTTGCGGAGACAAAAGTTGCTCGTGGGCGCCCTCTCTAAGGGTTCGTCCCGCTACACAATGTTTCCTAATTCCCCCTTCACCGGTAATGCTATATTTTCAACGATAAAAGCTTTTGGCGCCTCCGTCTTTAATACAAAAGATAATGGAAAAATAAATTACTCTTTATATCGTCAGACAATCTGACGATAAAAAGATAGTAATATCGAATCACTTCGACATAATGATACAACGAAATCGAATCTAATTAGATTTTCACGGCAACAAGTTACTTTTACTGATAGAAGTCGGTTAAATCACAGTTATTTATGTAATGGTACGCTACATAACTTTTTATTGTCCACGTTAACGTAGTACACTTAACGACAAAGTTATGAACCAGTGCATTAGTCCCATGAGAAAGCAAAGAACGGTGCCAAGAAAAATAAAACAAAGCTTAACATTAAAAAATCTGCTTAGCCTTTTCCCAACTATGTTGGGGTCGGCTACCAGTCTAACCGAGTGCAGCTGAATACCAGTATTTTACATGATGCAACTGCCTGTCTGACTTCCACAGCCCAGTTACTAGTTAACACGATAAGTACTCCTTGGCACAGAAGACATAATGTTATCCCTTGGTAAGACTTGTTGTCAGACGTATAAGCGTCTAACTACCCGTAACGACTCTTAAATATCTACAAAAGACAGCCAGGACCAATGGGTTAACGTGCTTTCCGAGGCTCGGAGAGGTCTCGATATGTAATCAATCAATGATCACCTATCCACAAGCCGACCGCGGCAAGCGTTGCTTGCGATGGACCCGTGCGGCTGATATTATTTGGCTGCGAGCCCTTTCATCATCATAATTTCAGCTGAAAGACGTCCACTGCTGGACATAAGCCTCCCACTTTTTTTTTGGTTGCGAAATCATCAAATGACCTCTCCCGCTCTGGGCTGAGCGGAAGGGCGTGTCAGACTTTTACTGACTTAAACCCACCCGTGTTCCTTCAGTTGCCTGTGCCAGGGGCCACGGTATCTCTTTTCGAACAACCCGCAGCCCTGGCAGGCATCGGCCCTAGCGGACCTCGTCAGTTCGTGCTGACATCTCTTTGAGGCGCGCGTGGAACACACGCGTCGTCGACCCGGGCCTGGTCCTTACCGGGCGGCGAGCTGCCCATTGCTCGCCGGTCACAAGCCCGCGCCTACGGTGGCCGGGAGTCGACTGTTGACTCCTGTCCAGGGCGTCTCCTGCGGTGGCTAGGAGCGTAAGGGCGCAGAGATTGCCTCTCCCTCACGCGCTCCGCCTCCTCCTTCGCGAGCATTACTGCTTCGCAGAAGGAGGTGACGGCCTGCCATGCACTCTCGCTCCATACCATGGCCTGGACCAGGGCCGGACGCGAGAGATCGCCGCTGCCGATCGCCGCCACGAAGGACACGGTGGTGCTCCGCCCAAGCCGTGCATACCTCCACCGTATGCTCCACCGTGTCCTCCGGGCGATCCACACAGTGGTGATACCCTGGCGTATCCTCCCGCTTTATCCTGAACAGGAACCTCCCGAAACAACCATGTCTGGTGAGGACCTGCGTCAGGTGGAAGGTGAGGGCGCCGTGGCGCCTCTCTGGCCACTCCTCAAAGATGGGACTTATCGCCGCAATTGTGGAGTGCCCAGCACTGGGTTGCAACAATCGCACTCTCCATGCCGCTATGAGATCCCGCCGGAGCTCTGTCCGCTGTACCGTGATTTCTCGCGGCAGCGAAGTTACGCCCCGGTGTTTTGCCTCCTCTCGCCACTCCCATATGTGGGCGAGGACTTTGGCCTCCAGATCCCATGGCGGCAATCCGGCAAGGTGGCTCGCCGCCTCAGCGGAGACCGTGCGGTATCCTCGGACCAGCCGGACAGCCATGACCCTTTGGGACAAGTTCAACCGGCGGGCTGGTCGCCGCCTCATTGAACGCGCCCATACCGGTGCCCCGTAAAGGGCCATGGACCGCACGACCCCCGCATACATAAGCCTTCCCTACCTCCACTTCGACTGGTTCTGTGCTTCTCGTATCCAAAGGGCTCCTTATATAAAAATAATACACATATATAAAAATTAAATTCAAAAGGAAATAAAAGATACTTCACATTTATATTTTACTTCCAACATAATAATTCATTTCCCCATTTTCAATCACAAAACGACTGTCACGTATGATGAAATGATGAAATGATGTTTATTTCTTATTTAAACATACCCAGAAATCAATAAGAGAAAGTTCTACACGCAATTTAAATAAAACGAATATGAGACATCCATATCATTTGATTGATCACATACCATCTCAATACGCACAGGAGAACATTGAACATCATAATCAATCTTTCATGAATGAGTATGAAATCGTTATCAACTTTTTAGGCTTATTATTCGATTCGCACGAGTTTACTCACCCGAAACGGGCGAATCGTCACCTTTAATTTTTTTTTTCGGTAGGTTTATCTCACGCATTTAGTTTATTTGTGGGTGATTCGATAACTCCAAAAATATGTATTATTGAAATGGCACATTTTGAAAGTAATGCAAAGTTAAGAAAAAAAGGACACGTTTTATAATATTTAAATCTTATCACTTCTGTGCGCTACTGTACTTTTTTCTATACTTTTTGTCGATTCGTGCGGGTCGGCTATAGAAAAAACAATATAATATAAAAGTAACGATTCGCCCGTTTCGGGCGAATAAATTCGTGCAAATCAACTAATAAGCCACTTTTTACCTAACTGTGGCGGAATCCAAAATGAGGTTAATGTTTTGATGCTACGCGAATCCGAAATTGACCGTATACTGCACAGTTCCGCGCCAAATCCCTACGTTTCCTATGGGCATCGTAAAAAGGAACTAAGGGATTATTCCAGTGGAATGGTCTAGT
The DNA here is from genome assembly GCA_947507525.1 of Apamea epomidion. Classification (NCBI taxonomy): domain Eukaryota; kingdom Metazoa; phylum Arthropoda; class Insecta; order Lepidoptera; family Noctuidae; genus Apamea; species Apamea epomidion. The sequence goes on from OX382238.1 coordinate 14,956,980, forward strand.
TTCTGCCTACTGACAAATACGTTTTACGAGAGGAAAAGGACGCGGTTTTGTCTTAATTTAAAAAGGCTACAATACCACTATAGTTTGGTGAAGTTTTTATGACTAGCTATCTAAGCAGGAAAACATCGTAAAGAAACTTGAAATGGTATGAAAAAGCGTAGTTATCTGTATGAGAACAGGCGCTGCCGCGCTGGTTAATTTGAGTCATCTAAATACACTACGGCAATCTATTTTTATACTAATAATGAATCTGAAGAGATTGTTTTTTCGCTTGAACGTGTTAATCTATGTAAATGGCAGTTCGATTTAGAAAAAATGCCTTTGATAGCCTATTTCTTGAAGAAATAATAAAGCTGGTCGTAGCGTGATGTTAAATAGCCATAGGAGCCAAGCAAAAAGAATAAAGACGTAATAATGCGATGCGATGCGACGCAGTGGGTGGGAGGCCGAGGATATCTTTGAAAATGTGGTTGTTATTTTAGTATTGCGTGTCTTAAGACCATGCAAGTGAAGACAGGAGCAGAAGCTAGTAATTAATAATATTGTAAGTATGACTTTGTACTGTTTTTGATCCTATTAATGTTAAACGTTATTGTTAAATAAACCTCAAACGTTGTTAAGAGCAACATAGTTTCTCAACACATTCAACAATTGGTTCGTGCGTGACCAAACATTTTGCGTGTCATTCGACCGTGTTTGATTTATAACGTGATGCAAACTTGTGGTCAACGTACTACGGTCGAGATTTTTACCGACATCTGACTACTGCTAATAAATCGCTGGTGATTCTCGGAAGGAGCAACTGAATTTTAATTGGCAGTATAATAATATAACAAAGCTGAAGACTTCTTTAAACTTGAACTTGTTTGTTTAACCGCGTTAATCTCTGGATCGACCAGTCGGATTTGAAAAGTTCTTTTTGCATTTGATAGCCCAATTCTTGAGGAATAATAAAGGCTATTTAACATCACCCTATGGCCCTTAAGATCCACGAAAAAAGACAGAAAGGGCGCTAAGCGATAACGGAGTAATGGCGCGGGTGGGTGAGGGAGTTTTATAAACATGTGGCTGTTATTTTAATATATTGTATATCTTACGATTTCCACGCGAGCGAAATCCAAGTTCTAACGTTTTTAAGAGCAACACGGTTTCTCAACACATTCAACAATTGGTTCGTGCGTAACCAAACATTTTGCGTGTCATTCGGCCGTGTTTGATTTATAAGGCGATGCAAACTTGTGGTCAACGTAGACATTACGGTCAAGATTTTTATCGACTTCTGACTAGCAGTGCCGACGCAGTGGTATCGAACCCGACTTACGAGCTGTAGGTCGTGAGTGCGAACCCAGGCAGGCACTTTACATTGTGTATTTAATTTCATCACCACTGCTCTCAAAACGGGGAAGGATAACATCGTGAGCAAATTGTCCTAGAAACAAAACAATCCGAAGACATGCGACATCCACCAACCCGCACTGGGTGCGCGTGATAGATTATGATTATGTCCCACTCCCTCTCACAGAGAGGAGGCCTGTGTCCTAACAGTGGGAACATTATAGGCTGGTAATGCGATTTTTGGATGAAAAAAAATTGGTAGTATATAATATAATATGCCATATTTGTAAACAAGGACAACCAAGCTTTAAAAATACAAAATGATCGCATCGCGAGTTAACCGGTTTTAAGTTATTTACAAAAAAATTGGTAACGTTAAACCCATTTTACGTAACCATAAGCAAAGGTATTTGTGTGTTCTGCCAAATTCCTGACTCATCTTTGACCACACCTTGAATCAACAAAGGAGGTCAACAATCAAAAAGGTTTTATGGTTTACTTTGGTAACGGAAAAGTAAAGCTACTCACTAAAGCCTTAAAATATTCTGAAAAAAAAAAGATTCAAAAGGTTTCTCCACATAACAACACGACTATAATCTCCAAAGGGTAAGCAGAGTGTACCTGCCTATAGTACACCCACATTTCGCTAGTTATATTATATATAAGCCCCATGTCATAGGGGGCGAACCTATTGATCACCATCAACGCGGCCGAAATCCAGACTCAAGGCTGATATCCCCACAGGTGGGGATTTGTCGGTGGGGATTTCTGGAATAATAAACCCAGCTGAGAAATCCTTAATGGACAACCCAATAACACTTTGCCCGACCCGAGACTTGAACCAAGGACCTCATGCTCAGCAGTAGCGCTTGCAACCACTAGACCAACCATCATAATCATCAGCCTATAGCAGTCCACTGCTGGACATAGGCCTCTCCTATTGCACGCCATTCAACTTGATTTTTGGCAACACTATACCAACGAAGCAGTAAAAAGATTAAAAAGGTTTCTGCAATAATTTGAAAAAAAGAAGTCCCGTAACCTCACCGCTAGAGGCATCATGACGAGCTGTGACCGTGATTGATGACCCCTTGCTAAACGTATTGTGCTCAAAGGATTTTTCAAAGGCGTGGTGAACCTTTATACCTATGTCAAATGTGGGTTAAAAACCGTTTAGGTCTTTTGTAACTGTCCCATTTATGGGGTGAGGTGTTCTATCACGGGTAATGGTTGCGTAGTGATTTATTTTTATTGAGGAACCAGGTTGCCAAGTGACATACGCGATTTTTTATCTTATGAATCAATCAATTCTGTGATATGGTTTGTTTTTAAGAAACAGAAGAAGTTGCTCGACGCACCGACAGCGCTTGGTGGAGCTATTGGTCAATGGAAGATCTTCTAAAAGGAGATCTACCACTATATCTCAAACGGAGAATTTATGGACATGTGTTTTGTCCCCATTCTCGCGTATGGTGCTCAAATCTGGTCTTTGATACTTCAGCAGAAGTCCAAGCTCGAGGTTTGCCAGCGAGCCATGGAGCGCAGTATAATTTGAGTTCGAATTTTGGACCGTATAAGGAACACAGCACTGCGCACCAAAACCATAAAAAACATTGGTTGGAAATAATTACATTACATAGGAATGTAGGCCTTCTCTCACAGAGAGGAGTCTTGTGTAGGTACCAGCAGAAATGCTTGGACCATAGGGTTCTTCGAAAATTTTATAAGTGAGTACATACATACATAACAAGTGAGCACACTTGCCCATAGACGAAGCAAAAACATTAATAACCGCTCTCTTAACTTACATGATTTAAATCAAGACATAAAAATTATCTATTCAACATTTTATCAAAAGAACAAAGTGAGACACACTCACGTACAAAGAACATGACACTTTTTAATATTATCTTAATATAAAGTACATTTACATCACAAGAAACAATGGAATAACGTCACGAGGGTCACGACACGGGTTTACATCGGTATGCGGTGCACTTTGTAACGCTTTTTGTAAAATATACGCGAGACTACGTGATAAAATGCCGAGCAACTGTCCTCTAGTGTGTGAACGCCCGAATCATTGCTCTAGTCATAGACATAAGATCGAAGTTTTTTGGCTCTAGTAGTATTTTCTCCTTATATTCTTTTACGGTACTTTTAATACCCACTCCAACTCATGTACTTTTATTGATGAAATTCATTGTGCGTTTCACAAAGGTTTATTAGAATTTGTAATCCTTATCGGATGCACAAACAGTGCAAAAAATATTGCTTTCATATTTTTTATCAATGGATTCTGCATACCAATGAGTATTTGAAATAATAAGATACCTGAGAAGTGTCGATAAACAGATGGAATACCTTCTAGAAAATTTGGCACAAAACTAAGAATCTGATGAAGAAATGAAAATTGCTGTAAGCTATTATTTCTGAATAAATCATCAACATCATCATCATCAACCTCCAGCAGTCCACTGCTGGACATAGGCCTCTCCTATTGCACGCCATCTAGCTCAATTCTCGGCAACTCTCATCCAGCTGCTACCAGCCACCCTGCGAAGATCGTCGCTCCACCTAACCTGAGGGCTACCTTAGGTTTGCCGATTCGCGGTCTCCACTCAAGAACACGTCTACCCCAACGGTCATCGGTTCTAAGTCTAATATGGCCGGGCCATTGCCACTTCAGCTTGCTTATTCCGACAACTTTGGTTCTCTGCCGGATCACCTCTTTCCGGATTGTATCCCTCAGAGAGACTCCAAGCATAACTCGTTCCATTCTTGAATTTATGGACCAGCCGTGCTGTGCGTGTCCACGTTTCGGCTCCGTAAGTCTTATCAGGCAGGAAGCACTGATTGAAGACTTTAGTATTTATACTTTGTGAAATAAGCGACAAGAGGACTCGACGAAGCTTCCCAAACGCTTAGAAGAAATACTTTTATATTAAGGCGGAAGCGCTGGTAGTCCGCGAAATTAAAATTTTCTTAAAATTTTGCAATTTGCTAGTCAGTGTCAGGTTGAATGTTAAACAAAATATAATTCGCGAGCGCAACAGCCGATCTATTCTGTAAAAATCTCACCGTGAAAAGTTAGAAGGAGTGAGCTTGAAGTCAGGTGTCATTCCACCTGATGCTACAGGGATTGACACTATGGCAACTCACTTCACCTAAGTTCTCACAGATTGTTTTTTTATTTTTTATTTCTACAGTTTGAATTGTCAGTTTGTGACCATTTTACGATTTTTAATATGATTCATATTGTTATCCTATTATGATTTTGCCAAAGTGGCCTTTTGAGGCTCCAAGTTCATATACTCCTGTTGATTGATATTTTATATATTGATATCCTATTGATAAAATATCAATAATTGATTACTTTTCGAAAAGGTACGTTTTCTTTCAAGGGCACGTTTAGGTATATATATATACCTTAGCATTTACTTACCTACTATACCGATAGTTTTCCGTTTGTCAATTTCGAATCATATGGCAGTTCGGTTCAGTGGGCCAACTGATTCAGATTCGACGAATATTTCCCCTCTAAACATACGAGTCTAACCACTTTTACATTCTTCGACATCATATTTGTTATTCCCAATAGGTACCTACGGGAGCCAGTACAAACATTGCTTCATACTGACTTCGTCCTAAAAACACAGCTGATTACTGGGTCTTAAAATCATGACATATATTCAAATATTATTTTGGTTCAAATTGACGTTATTTCAAGTTAAACAATAATCACCTTTATTTTAATGATGAATGTAATTAAGTTGATTTCAGAGTGACTAGCACTATTGAAAGAGTTATAAAAATGTTTGAAGTTGTAGCGTCAACTGAACTTTATTGTGTAGGAATTAAAGTTATATTTCCAAAAACTCATATTTGTGTACGTTTTTGGCGAATATGTCGCCATATTAAATTAGGTATTTTGTACGGACCTTTTTTGTTTTCGTTTTTATTTTTAGTGTTTATCAGACGAAACTTGTAAATGACCTTCAATAACATATTGTTTAAGTACACTGGATAAATTAGATGTAAGTTACCCGAATAGAATAAAACAAAATAAATAAAATTACTATGAAGATTAACATTAATCATAGTGGTCTATCAACAGAAACATTTAATTTAACCAACTTTCCAGCAACCACGATTGCTTCCCTTTTTACCCGGCTCCACTACCCGGTTACCCGGCTATAACTTGCAAACAACAAGAACGGGAGCAAGAAACTTGATTATAAGTCCTATAAGCTAAGACCTACATGTGTGTCCGAGAAAAAACTCGAAGTAATATCGCGTGGTTAGTCTCAACGAACGTTAGGGCGGTCTTACACTGGCTGTGGTCCATTTTAAGACTGAAAAGAAAGAAAGATAAATATTTTGTTTGGGACACGCACAGGAAATACAAACAGTAAGAAATGAAAAGGAACATTTAAAACTAACAAAATTAATATTGTTTTTTTTTTCTGAATTGGCAAAATAAAAAAAGACCCACGTGAGTCCAAAAAGGCTCCTATTTCAACATAATGCTTAATAATCATAACCCTTCACATTTAAAAACTAAATGTGAAGGAATGGTGAAAAGACAGACATAAAGACGAAACTAGTTGTTTTATATCGCTCAACGCGAATTCAGGCATTACATCTAAATTAAACGTAGCTCTTAAGTCTTGCGGCATTAACATTAAATTCGACAGCATTTTTTTAGATGTTCCCCTTTATGTACTCTCTCATCATCTAATGGCAAAGCAATGGTGTCGTAGATCGTGGAGCCTAGTAGTAACCTATTCATTCGAGATTAGGAAACTTCTAGGTCAAAAAATAAACAAAACACAAAACAAAACTTCCTCTCTCCTTCTATTTTTGCTGTGCCCCACAGGGTCCACAGTGATCACACAAATTGTTAAGTTACCATGTAAGTACGCAATAAACTATTGAGTATTGTGTTACAAGGGAAGCACAGACTCCAGTAAAGAGTTCCTCGCCTAAGCGAAAACCACAATGTGTATTGTGTGTACGACCGTCTGTCCGGACCACGAAGAATGTTCTACGAACTAAGAATACACAGTATCACCTAGAAAGCTGTTGACCCCAAGTTATGTCATTACCATGGTGATCATGACATTCATTTCAATAATAATGTTACATAAGTCTGAACATCGTGTATAGCATACTAATGGGTAATTTGTTGGTCGTGTCTTCCATACTAAATAAAAACAATCGTTGTGTATGATTTGTTTGGTAATATCTTTAACAGATGTTGAGGAAAGCAGTGCCCGAGGAATTAGTCTCAGATTATTAGTTAGTGGGAAAACACTGGCTGAAAATAATCATTGGGCAGTATACTGTGACGACTTATAGAAAATATTGTAAAACATTTGAAAAGAGTAACTATGGAGCTCATTCTTCTCCATACGAAACTACCTTTTGGAAGGGGCGCCTAGAATCAATTTTATTTTCTTGTAAATTTTGACATTCAAAACAGCTTGGCACATTTGAAATAAATTATTTGGCTTTGATTGATTATAAAATAGACAAACTTTAATCGATTCTAAAATAAAATCGGTTGTAGCTTTTAATAAGTAGACTAGTTAGCTCTTTTACATTTAAATGAACTAAAGCTGTTTTTTTAATCCTCGAAATGTCTTTTAAACGCATTAAACCAACTTAAATGAAATACAAATAATCAAATACACAAACTTATGAGAAACTCATCAAATTCATAAAAACTTTGACAGTCGTCTTGGGAAATGGAGTCATCAAAAGTGATCAATAGGCGGCCATCTTAGTTTTGTGTTGAGGAGAGTGATCGACGTTCTCCAGGGAAAGCAAAGTAACTCTAGCCCTAAATATATACATTTATTTGGAATCATAGTTGTAAGAGTAATTCTGATACTTTTGTTGTTAAGTATATAATATTATATAACAACAAAAGTAGGTATCAGAATTACTCACACAACACATTGACATTGACATTTTTCTGTATGCGAAAAGTTTAGAAATATAGGTACTGGAAGTTCAAACACATATTTATTCGTTATACTTAGTTATTTAAAGTTCAGCGGCCTCGGGGGGGTTGGGGGCTATGTTTAGTCCATTCTAAGTGGATAGTTGCTCCACTTAGGATGAATTTAATCAATAAAACTGGACGCGATTAGCACTGCTAAAGCGCGTTCAAGAGCTGTCAGTGTCATAATTGTTGTGGAATACTGACACCGTCTGTGATCATGTTCAGTTTCACTGGTGAAGTTCGCCCATAGTATATTACCTTTTGTATTGTTTCATTTCATTGCCCTGCCATGGAGCCTAGAAATTAAGTTAAAGGATACAACTACTTATGTAAATATTCGCGAGTTATTATATTGTAGAATCCACTTTTTCCGCGTATCTAAGTAGGTATATTCCATTTTAGAAGGCCCATTTTTTGTAAAATATAACCTACCTAGGTAACCATTTACTAAAGCTTCGTACCTTCCTTCTCTTTAACAAAAGATAACAGTGTAATATCCTTCCGTACAAACCCTTTAACAGTTAGCCGTTATGTTATGATACAGCGTTTTGACGCGGGCCCACCCATTCATTTCAGCGAAGTACTTACATTACCCCCACGTATGTCTGAATAGGGTTTTGGTAAAGTCGAAAGGTGCTCGTACAAACAGGTCATAAGCAGTAGAAGGACATTCCAATGAAAATTTACAAAGTAGGTACGTATCAATTTTTTTTGAGTAAATTATGAGCACTTTGTTAGGATCGTAGCAGGTGGGGGTCTCTGATTTCTGCCCACCCCTTTGCGAAGAAGGAGTGAGTTATGATGTATGTTATGTAAAGAGTTCATTTATTAGTAACAAAATTATCTGTAAATGAATATGAGAATGACCAGGATGTCATTCCTGATACGATGTTGTAGTTACCAACGGGAAAAGCCCAGTGACAGCCTGATGATAACATTATACCTAACAATCTTATCAATAGTAAGGTATTAGGCTTAGAAACCACCTACATCCTTTATTTCATGTACCGACTTTCTTAGCAAATAAACGATTATGATTATTAAAGCGTGGCCTACCTAGCTTTGGCATTCAAATAACAAGTAAGCGTTAAGACCCTATTCATATCGGTACAGAATTCTAGATTTCGCTTACAATGCTATCAGATTAAGCACCGATTAAACCATTTACACCCACATGAAGAAATTCCACTGTAGAACATGCAATGTTTTGCATGCTAACTATACTTATTTATAAATCCTTTGTACTCAAACAGGTTTTCTGGTCCCAATATTCGAAAAAGTATTTAAAAAAAATAAAATGCAACTATAGCTAATGCAGGCAGCTAACAAGTATTCGGATACAATAAAAAAAAAACCGTGTTCCACGTTTGAAAATTTGCAGTGGCAGTTATGCGAACGTGCTACAAACTTCCCGAAATGTTCGTTTATCACTGCAAAAGACATGTTAGAAATTCAATAAAAGTTCTCGTATGCAACCAATCATCATTTCCTGTTAAGATGAAACACATCGAATATCTGCAGAGCGTGTGACAGTGATAGATAGAGGGCCAACGAGGCACGAACTGAAAAATCCCTTTAGGAATGTACCCGTGCGGAAATGGAAGCCGGCATGTGCTTGACAAATAGATGGAATTGAAAGATGCATCTTTGTAGTGTCAAAGATGGATGGATGGTGATATTTTTGTAAAAATGTTAGAACCGTGGTAGGTGTATTGTTGTAATGGGGAAAATTAGATGGTAAAAGTTGAACATGATATATAGGGTGGCAGGGACATCGACATCATGAATTCAGCACATGATTCTAGAATCCATAACGTAGAAATTTTTCGTGGGTTATCACAAGACACAGACTAATTAAATTTTTAAACGTATTTAAGATTGAATTTCTTGACAAATTATCTCACTCTTGGTAAGTTTAATGAATGAAAATCAAGTTATGTGACGAGTTATGCTGTTCTAAGTTCTAAACACAATTTAAGCATGAAACATGATTATTTTTACAACCTTTGCACATTAAAGAACATTATAATGCACTATTTTATTCAATACATTGTAAATGTTGTTGAAAACACTGCAAACTTTAACTTATTAAAAGTTTAAAACTAATCTTTTGAAATAGCAACGTAACTCCGATTGTTTTGAATTTAGATGTTGTAATAGTTTTCTAGTTTATTTATTATTTAATACTTTAAGCACACCTTAATGCCATAGGCATTTTCTACCACTCAACCTTAGGGTTATGCAGAGACAAACAGTCACTCACACAGTCACAGCCAGTTAGTTTTTTTTTATAAATCAAAATACGGTGTAATTAGAGGGGTAATTATTAATGTCAACCCGTTACCCGATAATCCGATAGGTATAAACGAAATTCAAGAAGAAACTAAGACTAAACTGTCAAAATTAAAATAAAAACCCAAATCAACCACAAAATCCCCAAAAATGCCAATAAACTAACATTTAACAGAAAAAAATAAAACATGCTCATCTAAAAAGCAGTTACAAAAATAACCTCCCAGTCGATTCCCATTCAAGCAGTATTTGCAAAGCAAAGATTGAGGCGAGGCGGCCCGAACACTGTTTACAGCGTAAACATCATTGCGCATAATCGCCTTTTTTTCTTTTTACCCGTGTTTACTTTTGCAGCACAAATGACTTTCCCTCTTTCAAATAAAGTGGTTTATCTACATACAAATAGAGGCCACGCCCTAGGTACGGTTTTATGGAACACTAGCGACCCGACCCTGCTTCGCCAGTTTCTTAGGGCTTGACAAAACATCGTGATTTCTTATTGTATGTAAGTTTAATATTATAAACATAAACCTTCCTAGAATGACTTCTCTGAATGATTTTTATTATTATTATTTTTGCATATATTTGCTTTACCCTAGATGCTTCTAACATGTACGTCTTTTTTACATAGTTCTCACATCGTATCCTACTAATATTATAAACGTGAAAGTTTGTATGGATGGATGGATGGATGTTTGTTACTCTTTCACGCAAAAACTACTAAACAGATTTGGATGAAATTTGGCACGCAGATGGTTTATAACCAGGATTAACATATAGGATACTTTTTATCCCGATATTCCCACGGGATCGAAACTTATTCGGGTGAAGCCGCGGGGCGCAGCTAGTATAATTATAAATTCAACAGTAATGATGTCACTAATATTCTTGTAAAAATCTATTTTAAAAGGGTGTCCATGTAGTTTCTTGCCTGTTCTTCTCCAAAGGTACCTACTACGCTTTGAAATGGGCACCTAGCTTCATATTTCTGACCGACTCCTCGACAATTGAAAAGTGCCTGTGCAAATGAGTGAAATCAAAGCTTTGAGTTTGAGTTGGTGGAAACCACATTAAAATCCATTGCGTAGTTTATAAGAACAACGTGGTCACACAGACAGACACGAAAAGCGACTTTAATTCATAATATGTATAGAAGGACGCAGGTAAAGTTTCTCTAGAAAGTCTCCGATCGAAAGACGTGAAGTACTTCATTTAACTTTGTAATTGGGTCGTGTTTTGAGATTTGATGCTGCAAATTATGCTCTTAGAATAATGTGCGTTTATTAGAAACTTATCTCTTGTGTTTAATTAATTTATTCGGGTCACGGCAGAGGTTGCACGGTCTTGCTAAGTATGCAGTTCCATGTGTAAACTTTTCTATTTCTGTGTAAGTTAGCAATACATGTTCGTAGTCTCAGAGTGTTATACCTAATCATCAATAATGATGATTATAACACCCTTCAAAGCCTAGCTTTTGTGTACAAGGGCTAGTATATTCCAAAGGTTGATCCACATAAGGAAGGTCTACATAAGAAAGCTTAGCCCAAGAACCTTTTTCTGGCAAATCCAAATTATTTTCCGAGCAATCTTATTCAAGCAAAATAAAACACAAATTCTCACTTTTTATAAAAACGCCGGGCGTAGGCACAGTGTGTGTCCACGCCCGACGTTTATATATTTTGGCATTTTTATAAGCCCTATCCACCAACCCGCACTGGGCCCGCGTGGTGGATTATGGCCCACTCCCTCTCACAGAGAGGAGGACTGTGTCCCAGCAGTGGGAACATTATAAGCTGATTATGTATAAGCCCTATAATATTTTAGCATAACATTAAGTAACACTATTGCGAGATTTTCTGAGTACCTACATAAGTACATATTTACTCATGGACTGTGAAACGAACTTATGTTTTCATTTCAATATAATTGTTAGCATTTTACAACTACAAAAGACATGTTAAGGCTTTCATTTCGTTTGTTTTTCCGACCCTTTTATATGGTGAGAATAAAGAGGAGTAACTTAACACTGTTGGTAAGCACTTTGAACCAGGTACATAATTAAACATTTGAAATTAGGATTATGTTATAAAATATGTTAGTATGCGGATTTTAAGTAAATAAAATAAAAATATTATAAAAAGGTTTATTGCAGAAACTTGTACAACTTTTACAGTAAATCTTACATAGGGACCTCCTTTTAAGTAAAAGATATACCTGTGCTAGGAGGCCCCACTCCTCAATGACAAATTATAAAATGGCAAAAGTAGTGTACCAAAAGAAAATAGAGTTTAAACAAGAAAATATAAATAAAACCTAAAATCAAACAAGATAAGACTTGAACTATAACAAAATAAAAGCAAAATAAAATAACTTAGAGTAAATCATAGGCAGAAGTTGATGGTCCGATGGTGATTACGAATAGGGACATTCATATATTTGGGTCATCATTATTATTTTAAGCCCATATTGCTCTACACCAGGAGAAAGATCTAATCTCCTTTTCCTTCTCTTTATCTTCAGGTACTGAGTACCAGTCTTTATGAAAGGAGTCCAGCTGTTCATCCCGCGGTCACGGTCTACTGCAATTTTGTTTAACAATTTGAGAGAGTGTGTTGTATGTGGTGTGTTATGTTGACTGGTAGAGAATGCCTATAGTATTAAGTCCGCCCTATAAATGTATGTCCTTGAAGTATTAAATAAATAAATAACCCATGAGTCGTCATAGGAACAAACAGTCAGAGAGATGAGAAACCCTCATTCCTGAATTTAGCCTATTGATCAAATCATTGCTTCTAAATTAATATATTGGAAATATGACCTACATATTTATATACTAGACCATGTATTTGCAACCGACCACTTACAATAGCTTGCCAATAATCTAAACCTACAGTATTACACAACGGCACAGTACCAACGCATGGAAACTCAGTAAAAGCCGGCTCGGATAATAAACGTGTTAAAGATTGCAACAGTACATTGAGTCCTAACGGATCGTGTGTCTGCTGACCGCTAACTACGCTTTGTGATTAGGTACGTGTTTCGCTTTGTTGGACGGAAACCTATTGGGAAACTAGGGGCTCCGTAGAGGTATTTATATGTATCATTTTGAGACCAGATAACACTTCAAAGGATGCTTACGTAAGTTCATTTTCGTAAGTACCTAGCTATCATTTTTCGTTGATACAGTTTCTTACTTTTATTACTATCATCGTTTCCATTGTAATATTATTATTATTGTGAATTTGTTTTTGTTCTTCAATAAAAAAAACTTTTACTCTTTTAACTATTTATTTGCTTGAGGAACAGTGGTGGCCCAGTGGTAAGTCGTGACTTACATGTTATAGGTTCGAACCCAGACAGTCGCTTTACTTTGTGTAAATTATTTCATCACCACTGCTCTCAAAACGGTGAAAGAAAACATCGTGAGAAAACCGGCATGTCCTAGAACCAAAAATTCGAAGACGTGTGACATCTACCACCCTGGAGTGGGCCCGCATGGTGGATTACGGCCCGAAGAGGAGGTCTGTGTCCCAGCGGTGGGAACTTGGAACATGGGAACTATAGGCTGATGGTTTCCTTGAATATCAGTGAAATATATAACAAAAACTCTTTAAACCATATCCCATCCTTACAGGTTTGCAAAAATCATTACAATTAAAATACTATTAAATTAGGCATTACATAATGCACGTCATCACCATGATTTGCGGCGGCTCTAAAAGAATCCTTGAGGGATGATCGCAAGTGGTGGTACGATCTTGGGGGTGACTACTAATCATGTTTCTCTTAGACCTATCTTCGGCGTCAGGGTAAAACCAATAAAACCCCCTGCCTTTGTATCTATAAGAATTTCCCTACGATCAAAAAATGCTTACTATATAACAACGATTTCATCATTTACATTTTTACAATAACTTTCTACGTATTCATAATACTTTTCCTTTTACTGTTAAAACATACGAGCAAGTAACTGTTATTGATTCTCAATAGTTCCCAAACTCGGCAAAGAATACTGGTCGTTAAGTCAAACACTTGTGACTGATATCTCAGACATTTACAGATTGCGAGAATGCTGAAACTTTTCCAATATTGCTACGCAAACTTGGTGGAATTCTTTGATAAACGATTTATAATCATTGCGGTTACTTTGGGTACCGGAAAGATTAAAATATAATCTCTGAATACCAGTGGCGGCTAATTCGGGAAGAATCTGAAGCATCTACGGGTAGACGGGAAGCGTTTGAATTCTTTTGATTCATGTTTCCTTGGTACTGTACTGTTATACTGGTACGTACTCATTAAAGTATGTAGGTGTATCGCTCGCCATTCATAATATGGCCTAAGATCCGCGGGGTAATTGCGTATTACACTATTAGTAGCAATGGCTTTCATTTTGGCAGTTCAACAACATTCATTACATTATATATCCTTTAAAATGATTCAGATCAAGATTACAAGCGTGTTACGCAATTTGGGTGTGGGTATAGAAATATATATGGCAATAGCTATATTTTGTTGTTCACATTTTTGGCAAAATATATATTCAAAACGTGTATTCCAAAAAAATAGAGTCTTTGTTGGCATAAAACACGTTCGAATAAAACCTAATCGTCGCTTTCGATTTTTTTATATTGTTCCTCTAAAAAACTGTGACCCAATAAAAATCCACCAACTTTATCGTTAAACGCGTTTGAAAAATGTGTGTAAATGCTTTTTCCATTCTCTGTTTGTGAAGTTTACAAACAGAGGGAAACAGGGACTATTCGCGTGTGTCTATAGACATTTATATTTGTATCCTTTACAGGTATTTCCACGGAATACCTGTTAGCTGTATGTCGAAGGATACAACTGTATCCATAGAAAATGGTGGGGAGTCAGGAGTTTGGTTTGAGTTTTTAGGTTTTGATTTTGAATACGAAACATAGTTACATGTTCTTTTTCCAGCAATCGTGTTTTATTATGTCACGCATTAAAATACAAGCCTTTATGAGTTTCAGGCTTGAACAAGATTGTATAGAAAATACGAGTCTCATTTCATATTAACTTAAACGGATTAAGAGGAAACTGAAGAGGCAAATAGCCATAGTTCCTAAATATTTATAATATGCTTTCGGAAACCAAGTTATGACTGTCACTGTTAGCCTGCATCATCCCACTGCTGGGCTAAGGCCTTTCCTCATGACTTCCAGCTCTTTCGATCCAGGGCTAAAGTAGACCACGGGTCGTTTGTTTTGTCCAGCTCGTCCCGCCATCTTCTACGGGGTCTGCCACGACGCCTTCTAACTGTCTCAGGGCTCCACGTGGTGGTTATCTCATCAAATTATTAGAAGTTTTAAAGTAACTGATGACCTTTTAGAAGCTTTTCGCCTCACTACGAAAATGTTCCAATATTTTTCAACTTAAACCTGAAACCTAATAAAAAAAAGTTTGATTTAAAAATAAGTTAAATGAAAACCATAAGTCTGCTGAAAATAAGTGGTATGCATTAAATGCGGGTTCTTCATCAGGACCGTTGACTGAGGATTCTGAATGAGATTGTGTTATCTCAAATTATGGATATTTGTCAGAGGTCGAAAGATATTTGAAGGACTTTTCTTTGAAAAGTGCGTTATTCAATGGTTTTTAAGAAGAAGCTTGGTATTTGCGATGGTACTATTAAATACATATCATAATTATAATGCTTGTGTCTTTGCCCTGCAGTTGGACAATAATACTCTGGTAAACTATGATTTACCTATATATCTATTTGTACGACGAAGAACGACGATCGATGAAGAAGAAGAAGACGATGAATTAGTCAAATGGACAGATCCGTGGGCGCAATGCTTTAAACCATAAAGAACGGTTACCTATATGTTGAAGATCATAATAAAGTCTAGTCTAATACGATTATCTCGGAAATGTGTCAAAGTAAAGTAAAGTAAAAATTTATTTATTTGCATGGATTGCAGGTACATAAAATAAGATGTTACAATACGATGGGTAAGCCTTTTACAATCTACCTTATTAGGGATGCAAACATTAGTGAAATTCTTATAAAATAAAATAAAATATAGTTTACAGTTGAAAACAATAATCAGCATGGTACATTCAGAATATTAAATAAAATAAAGTCTACTTAACACAAATGAAATAAAAATCGGATAAATTGAGAGATCAATAATTAAAAATAAAATTACATTAAATTATACAACAGGGACAATTAATTATTCATTACATAAATCAGTGTCATTTAAAAATTCTACCTCCCTCATTTATATTACAACACTTACCTTGAGTTGGCACCTGTGTGGGTATGAGTCTGGAAACACTCTAGTCTTCTATTTCTATTTGTAAGTACATCCTAATGTCTGAGTGCTAGTACTAGAGTATACTAAGTAGGTGCCGAGTACCCATATTTGTCTCGAGCTACCTACTATCTCGTTTTAGTGTCTTGTCCTACATATGCGTCGTCATTTATTTGTTAAGAGCTTTCGAAGATTTCATGACATTTAAAATGATTAATTTATGCTCGGTTCCTATAAACAAAAACTAATCGTTTTGCTTACCAATGGTGGCATTTTTTATTACCAAACTGGGCATATAAATAGATTCGTAAGTCAATTTTACCTGTGATAGCTATTTCCATATGGGAGGGTCTACTATACAAAGCTATGAGGTCTGTGCTTCATTATTGGTAAAGATACAATTCTTAATTTTAACCAATAACGGTCCGTAAATTAAAGGCATCGGCCGTTAACAAGGGACAATGGTTTTTATAGCTTTAGAAGTATCCAAGGATGGCCACGGGATGGTAGTGATTGGCGTAATCGAAAGGAGTTTTATACCCTAACTTAGGATATCAAAAGTACACGACACAGATTTTTTTACCATAATCATCATTGATTATGGTAAAAACATCCGTGTAGTACCATATACTGCGGCCTGGCAGAAATTGATTTTCATTAAAAACAGTTTTCGCCCTAGCTTTAATGTGCACATCAAGCTACCCGAAACTGTCAAATTTTCCCAATCAACCTTGAACCTCAATGCATTAACGATAAAGCTGAAAATTTATTAAAGAAATTTGACAGATTGTAGTAGCTTGATGTGCTGGCGTCTGTACATTATAGAGTTTTCTTTAACTTTAAACTATGTATTTAGACAAAAGAAGCCCTCAATCTAAAAATTAATCTTTCTTTAAAGTAATATTTTATTATACGGTAGAAATAATAACAGAAAAGCAGTCTACACTTCAGTGGTTTTATATTAAAAATATAATGAACTCGTGTACGAATTCTGAAAAATGTCGCAGAAAAGTAATTATTTTTACAAGAAAGGAAATGTAGAACATTATTTTAATTTAGAACTTAATTAAGTGAAGGTACTTCACATTATTTCCTGCTACTGAAATGGTAAGCAACAGATAGTTAAAAGCCTTTGTAGGCACTATCTGCAATTATCATTTGTATAAGTATAGTATTATGTAGTTATCTACCGAAATTGGGTTATATCTTGCGTTCTGTACTACTCTATTTTAAAACAATGAATTTATCAACATCACAGACCTAATTGGCATTCGTATTTAAGTACTGTATAAACATTGTATGTAAAAAAATTAAAAATACTCATACAAATTGCACAGGTCACGATATCCGCATTGAGAAGTTAAAGTTTAGCGGTGTCGTGTTTTTGCACGGAGGCCGACCGGCGCGGGCGCACCCACGGTAGTGTCCATATCACACTATACGTACATATATGGACATGGCGACAGTTTGTGCCTGAGGTAACATGGTCTTAATGAGAATGTCGTTATTAATAATGTAGTTATTTTTATATCACGTATAATAGATCTACCAACCCGCAATGGGCTTGCGTGGTAGATTACAGGCCACTCCCTCTCGAAAAGAGGAAGCCTGTGTCCCAGCAGTGAGAACATTATGGGCGAATTATGCTATAATCATCATTATTTCAGCCGTCGTTGAGACGTCCGTTACTCTCCCGCACGCAGCGCCACTTTTAACCGGTTCTGTGCTTCTCGCGTCCAGCGTATTCCTGCGGCCTTCACCAGGTCATGGGTCCACCTTGTGGGAGGCCTGTGGTGTGGGAGTGGTGCTAAAAATGAACAGAATGTTTCGCTAAGAACCGTGGCGATAAGCAAAGTTATTTTCGTTGTCTATGGATCCACTAGCCGTCGGTTAAAAAATCCTTTTAACTAATCAAAGATGTGAAAGAAGATCCTGTACCAGGTACGCGACTTTTTTTAAGCCAACGGAACCTCTATATATGTAGGTCCTACCTACTTCACTTACTTCAATCCAGTGATGAAAAGTCAACAAAAACACGGAAATGATAGTAGAGGATGTGCGTCCAATAGCAGTTTCCCTTACACGTCACAAGTGTAATGACTAAGGTAATACCTACATGATGTAATTATGAAAGTAGACCCACCTTTTCCCCCTCACTCCAGTTCTTAAGTCACGCTGTAGTTAGTAATCTAGCAGCCCAACTTCCTAAAACATGCGCCGACCTCACCACGAGAAAATGCACGACCCAAAAGAAGGCTTAGAAAAATCCAGAGCCCGTCGGACAATCCCGAAACAAGCATATGAGTAAATGATTAACAATCATTAACGATCGTTCGTGCAGTATTTAGAAGAAATAAAAATGGTTTTATTGTCACAGAAACACGTCATCATTTGCCTAAGCTTTTCCCAACTATGTTGGGGTCAGCTTACAATCTAACCCGATGCAGCTGAATAACAGAGTTTTACATGAATCGACTGCCTATTTAACCTCCACAACCCAGTTACTGGGTAATACAATACCCTTGGTAAGACACACGTCCATATAAAAAAGATAAGTAAATAACAGACGCTAAGGCCTCATTTACGGAGACGCGGGGCGTTGCGCGTCGCGTTGTGCGGCGCGGCCCGCACTGAATTCAAACATATGGCGTTGTATGAGTGCGTTTACGGAGAAGCGATTTTAGACGCGTTTGCTTGAAATGGAGCGTTTTTTGCGGCCGAGCCCGCGGCTGGCACCGCCGCGTCTCGCGCGGCGTTTATCGCGGCGGCGCACGCAGCGCCAATTCTCGATGAAGCGATGCCCGCGACTGAATCTTCCGCCAGTCATATTTGGAAATTGTAGAACGCAAACGTAGTCACAGTCACAATGGAGTACGATATGATCGATTTTTAGAAAACTGGTCGATTTGATTGAGTATCCCGCTGCGCCGCAGCGTTGCCCCGCCGCGTGCTTTGCTACACGCTTGAGGATTCGCCGCGGGCGCAGCGGCGGGCACCGTCACGCTTCCCGCCCCGTATCTCTATGAACAACGTCTTATATTGCCATACGTTTGTGTTTACGCGTGCGATGATAAGTGCCGCTTGACGCGCCACCGCTCCGTAAACAGAAAAATCGTACGACGCGACGCGAGACGCCACGCCGCACGCGACGCGCGACGCCCCGCGTCTCCGTAAATGAGACCTTAGGATATCGATTTCCATAGTCAATTTTAAAAAGTGCTTCATCCGTCCTTCTACCCTCAACCCCTTTTCATTTGATGTCGGCGTAGCATATCTTCTTCCTCCATTCATCGCAGTATTTACCTCCTTTCCATTTCTGATCATATCATAATTCAAACAATCCATTCTTCAATCCGTTTATTTCATCTTCATCTACTGTTAAGACACGCTTTCTCCATTCCACATCATTATTAGTTAAAGATTAACGTTAAGATAATGATTGATTGTGCGTTTGCAGCTAGTTATTATCTCCTTGTTTTGTGTTAGAAACTGCTGTATGCATGCAAATTGCAAGCTACTGAATGTTAGTTTTAGTAATAAATACTACGTTATTAATGTTATTTTGCTGTGACATTGCGTGTGAGAACTTGTTACTGATTTTCTCTTTGCGGAGTGATGAAAATTGCTAAATCTTGCGTGTTTACGACATAATAACAAGCGGTTTATGTACGCGATCTATATATTTTTTTTAATAATACTTATTTAGAAATGCGGGTAGTTCTGATATGATTTATCTCCTAGTATATTTTTTTTTCTGAACACAACAAAGTATTGAAAACTTGTTATTTTTTTGTATTTGTGTTCTTTATGCGTCTTGCTTACCGCAAATAAACGTATTTTCTTTCTTTCTTTTCTTTCTAAAACTTTTTACAGGCGCATAGTGGACAAAGGTATACGTCTAAATTGTTATAATTGCGAAAATTCAAGTAGTCTAGCTACTTCTTGACTTAGCTTGCGAGCTTGTCGACATGTGGGCTATGGATACAGCAGTCATTGTGCCGATAGTCGTAACGGCCAATGGCATAATAGCCAAGAGCCTCAACCGACACCTAACGAGGCTTTCGTTAGGCAGTTGGATCAAGAGCTTGATCCAGAAAGCTTCTAGACACAGCGCGTAGGAATTTCTCCTGTATCGTAGGTTCGTTTACAAACATTTAAACTCACATACACAAACAGCCAGACCCGGAACAACTACTTGTAGGTCATACAAATATTTGTTCCGTGCGATAATCGAACCCGCGACACTCAGCGCAGCAGTCAATCGCAATTTAAAATGTTTATGAATTAAAGCATTGCAGGCAACAGTTGGTATGTACAAGCAGTTATATTTCTAAATAGCCGTAACGTAAAATTATTTTTCTCACGAATGAGAAGGGTTTTAAAAAATACAAAAATCTTGTTCGACTTCTTAAACAAAAAAAAACACGCCTTGAGCCACCTAATTATAACTAATAATAAACTTCTAATGAAACCTTAGAATCGAGAACAAGGAGAAAACCGAATTTAATATCCCTATATCAATTCAGCAGCAGCGGGACGCTACGTCTTACTTAAATTAATTGAAGCTCACCAAATGAAACCGAGATCTCAACAGATTCCATCATTCCACGCCATTGTCTCACACAAAGACGACTGTTCGGCTTTATTGTACCACGTGCTTTTGTCATCACGACGAAAAAAAAGAAAATGATTCCTAGAAAAATAATATAAGATTTTCCGACGGAGCGCGCCAAAAAGACTTGATACTTAGTAAGATTGCTGTGTCGTATATTTCTATGAAGCTCGACTCTTAATTTGATGAGGAGAATGTAAAAATGGCATTAGGTTATTCGAAGGGCGTCGGAGGGGAGCGGTGGGGTGCGCGGGGTGTGACAACCACGATTTATATTGCTCCAGATGAGATTATGGTATGACGGAGTCGTAAAACATTAGAATGGTGAGCCCTACTTTATTTGAACTTTATTATCTATTAAATACTGTCGACTATCTAAAGTTTTAACATTATTCGGTCATTTACTTTGGTATTTTTTTATCAGACTCATCTTTGACAACGAATTTTTGGAATAAATTCAGTTTGGTGGAGATGAGAGACAACCCGTGGAAATGTGGGTAACAGAGCCGGTTAAAATACCCATTCAACCCTTAATTTTGGAGCAAGAGAAGGTCACGGGGAAGCCATTAAGTGCATAAGGCACAGTCGTTCATTATGAAAATCCTTTTCCTACTAATGATGTAAATGCGAAAAATTATACGTCTGTCTGTTTGGTACGTTTTCACTTCTGTTTTATCATTTATAGGAATTATGCAGAGCAATAGCCTGATAACTGAAGAAGGACATTATTATTATAAGATAGTTTATGTGCCAAAAAGAATAACCGTGCTTAAAACGCGTGAGAAACATCGAGACACAGTTAGTCCTAGACGTAACTCTGAGAGACTATGTCCAATGTCCGGCAATAGATGTCTTCCGGCTAATATAACAGCCCATTAGTAGAAAAAACACAGTTTTACCTTGACGTATCGTTATTTAAGACTGATGATTATGGGAATAATTTCCCACAACTGGTCGTTGGCCGAAGGTAGATGACGTTCACCAACTGTCATCTATGTCCGGATCTTTAGGATTGTACCATATTTTGTTTCATTCATGGATAACAAATGGATTCATCCGTCTTTCGTGGAACGGTGAAATCTGTTAAAATGTATTATGATCAAGCATTGTAAAGCGTGCATAATCTTTCATTTAAAAAGTCAGTTAGTAGAGTTACATAACATCATACCTGTAATCCCGTAAGGGTTAGGCAGAGTTGCACGTTTATATAGTACACGCACATTTTACCAGTTATGTTTAAGGTAGATGCTCCAAGGGAGCCCGCGAAATTCAAATTTTCTTTCGTTTTTTGCAATTTGCTGGTCAGTACTAAGTTGTACGTTGATTAAAATATGATTCGCGGCCGTAACAAATATGTATTTACAGAATTATAATCATTAGAATCAGTAATGCCTATATCCATCGACCAGGCACAAATCCAGACTCCGGGCTTCTACTAAAAAAATCCTGATGGAAAAGACCAATAACTTTGCCCGACCAGGGTAAATGACTCTATATCCAGACTCAAAATAGGTGTACTGCAAGACAGTCCTTAAACTTCTGTCAACCTAGTCCTCGAAATTATATACTACTGATACTTAGTCAAAAACTGGTCCCAAACAAGCACTCCCAGTATACAGGGTAGCAGCAGGATCGACTCGCATCTGTTTCATAGAAAAGTGCAATACCTACGCGGTCAAAACGTATGGAACAGCAATATTTTTTTTTAATAACTGACGACGAATTTCGAAGCTGGGGCTAAACTCATGTGCTGAATTCATGGTTACTGTTTGCGCGTCGATGTCCCTGCCACCCTGTATATTAAATTATTTTCGCTCAATATATCAAGACAAACATCTTCCACACTAAGAGCGTCTGTAGAGCCCATTATTATTACATCAACAATAATGTTCCGTGAATAATAGTTTCTGTAATGTGCCGACTTCGTGAAGAACGTACATACGTAATAATAATTTATATTATTATTCTAGTTTTGCGTCATACGTTGTAGAGGATATATGGAGCATTAAACTTTGAGAGTTATCATCTTATACACCTAGTTTTGGTCGAAAAACGGTACTATTGGTAAATCGAAATAGGAAGTGGTGAAGGGTGGGCGTTTTGGGTGCTGTCTTTTGTAACTTTTGATGTTGAAAACGTGCTGATTCTCAGCCTGATTTGAATTCATGATTCTTGTAATTTTTTCTTTTTTATTAGCCGACGCTGTCCCACTCCTGGGCAAAGGCCTCCCTCCACTCCTTCCATCTTTCGCGAGCCCGCGCGTCCTCCGTCCAGGTTTGACGCAACATATCCAACTCGTCCCGCCATCTCCTACGTGGTCTGCCGCGACCCCGCCTCATTGTCTCAGGGCACTAGTTCTGTGTTATTTGGTCCCAATTTTTTCTACTTTTCATTAATCGTCTCCTTTATGATATATGGGATAAGCAATACAAAAAGTTCAGAGCCGCCAGACTGTTGTTCTCTATCTTCGGCAAAAGCAAATTAGTTTTTTACTATCGTGTCTATATCTAGTAGTTGGAAGAACTAAACCTCAATTGATTTAAAAAATTAACTGCAAGAAACAATAAGAAGGTAGGTAGGTAACAGAACCCCGCGTTAGTCAGGGTATCAGTCCCGTATAGGTAAAGTTCAGCCTTTACATAAATCTTACTTCGCTATCTTTGTTGGTACTAGCTTTTATCGGCTGCTTATATTCGAGTATGGAGCTTTAGGTGCGACTTTATTCATGTCGGTAGCGGGTGCACAAATATGCACTCTTATCCTGAGTACAGTTTGGTGATCCATAACTTGAAATGTAACACATGTTAAAATAAATTCGCCCTGTCCATTAGGTTAACCGTTTTTTGACAGCTGTCTTAGAACGTACATATTCCAGATTACGTAAAAGTTAACTTTAAACTGCGTAGTAAAATAGATTTATAAAATGCCTTATCTTATTGAATTATCTTATTTATAGCTTCTTACAGACATTATAATACCGTACGTGTATCAATCAATGTATTGTGTGTTGCTGTAATCATTAGTTTCATCTGTCAAAAAACGGTTTACTGAATGCACAGGGTATAGTTTTATTTTACCGTGGAGCTTTATTTTGACATATTTTAAATAAAATATACAAACTAACACTAAAATACATATACTATGTACAAATTATATAATAAAGGGAAGAGCTCATTAGGCAGCAAAAAATTCGTCCACATCGCTATCAGTGGGAAAAGTGCCCAAAAGGCTGGCACCATTGGCAATGCTGATTTTTTTGCCTAAAAATAGACCAGCCCTCTGGTCACGCGAAGAGTCAGTCTCAGTGGTTGTGTTACATTTCACTTTACATTGCATAAATTAGGACCGCTTGTGTTCTATATCGTGTTGTTTCACCAATTGTAACCTGTACCCGGCAATACTGTCTGTGTTCCTGAAATATATAATATTACATACATACCAATGACATTTCATAGATGTCCATTTTTATAGCGTTTCCGTTTTTCCTGCGCATCCGTCTGACATCCATTCAGACTGACAACCTGGGGTAGTTGCTGACTGACTACAATCACCAACTAACCCGGGCTGTCAGTTTTCTAGTTAATCATCTTTTTTAAATGCTCATTGGACTAATTTGACGCATTAATTATCCAATTAGCTTCCGTTATGGTTAAGGAAAAACTATGTAAGGGTGAGTTGCATCAACTAACTATAGCGATAACCAATGTTTTGACAGCCTTCAAATCTCCGGTTAAGCGAAATTCGGGTTGCATCATTTTGACAATTGTTATAATGACGTCATAAATAACCATAACAAGCAATTATAACGATAATCATTGCTTTGACAGCCGTCAAATCTCCGATTAAGCGAAATTCGGGTTGCATCATTTTAACAATTGTCACTAGTGTCAAAATAACGTCACAAATAACTATAACATTAATCGCCCAACTTTGGGCGGTTAAGGGCTATAGTTACGGCTTGTGTCATCATAATTTTGGAGTTTGGCATTGAATTCCTTTTCAGAGTTGTCCCATGCTTGTTTTTTTTTGGTGTTTTGTGCTAGTCTCGTCTGTTCTTTGCACAGCAAAAATGTGTTTTTCTGCAAAGATTTGTAATATAGTAACTTCTACGTTGCTAAAATTAACACCTCAGTGCAATCATCATATTTGTTCCATAAGCACAATCAGCCTTTATTGTTTCCACTGCTGTGACACAGGCTTCTTCTCGATGGGAGGGAGTGGGCCGTAACGTAATCCACCACGCGGGCCCAGTGCGGATTGGTAGATATCACATGTCTTCGATTTTTAGCTCTAGGACATGCCGGTTTCCTCACAATGTTTTCCTTCACCGTTTTGAGAGCAGTGGTGATGAAACAATTTACGCAAAGTAAAGTGCATCTCTGGGTTTGAACCTACGATCTACAAGCTGTATGTAAGTCGCAGCTATTACAACGGAGCCGCCAGTGCTCAGCGATAAATAGTAGGATTAAAGGGTGTTTTGAACGGTCTAAAATCAAACATCACATAGTGTACATAACAAAGCATTTTTATTACTGTAAGTACTTATATTAATTTCAACGTCAGACGAGTTAGAGGGAGGTAATATTTCATCTAAAAAAGATGCAGGTCGCTCCACCGTCAAAAACTTAAGTACCGCACGCTCCACATTACATGTGCACAACAGCCAACAGTACCAACGTCTGCCCACCAAACAGTAATCCAGCAAGAGCAGCTTGCTGTTAGAAATTGATATTCTAGGTACCTAAATAATGTACCTAAAAAGGCATGGAAGATTTGTGTTAGACAATAAACGTATTCTAACTAATATTATTATTGTTTTTTTTTGGTGTGCTGGAATCCACTGCAAAATAATGTTCTTTCCCGCAGTCATCAGGCACAGTATACGTTTGTTGTGAAATCGACATAGAATACAGGGTGGCAGGGACATCGACGCGCAAACTGTAACAATGGATTCAGCACATGAGTTTAGACCCCATAGCGTCGCAATTTTTCGTCGGTTATTAAAAAAAAATATTGCTGTTCCATACATTTTGACCGCGTAGGTATTAGACTTTTCTATGAAACAGAAGATTTTTTTCATTGATAACCGACGAAACATATCGATGCTATGGGATCTAAACCCATGTGCTGAATCCATGGTTACAGTTTGCGCGTCGATGTCCCTGCCACCCTGTATAACATTCCTGTATCCAAATCTCCATAATGTATAAACAGTTTCAATACTTTCTTGCATCGTTTAAACGCACTTTCGTTAAACTGCATTAGAGATGGTTCGACTTGTGTTCGTGAATCCTTGCGTTCACAAGTTATCGTACATCTGCAGCAGTCTCGGGCAATGTCTTCACACATTGCGTTGAAATCTTACTGAACAATTAACACAACATCCTTCTGGAGTAAATGCTCTAATGCATCATCCAATAACGCAATCCTTCAATTACATACAGGAAAACAGAAATATCAATTTCATGTAATTCGAAAGAAACGGAAAAATAAAATGAATGTTATTGTCACTTGACACGTCTTGTATTTCTGACAGTGTCAGATAGTGATGCGGCTCGATTTTATTTAACACGTTACTCGAGTCAATAAAATCGAGTCAGATAATCAACCTAGGAATAGATATATTTCGTGTAATAAACCGTCAAAATACTGTGATGTACAGAGTCACAGAGTTTTAATAAGAGACAATACATGTTCTGTGGGTCAGTTGATAAAGTGTAATATTTTGTCATTAAAATCGTAATTGATTATCAGATCAACCTGATAATCAGTGGAATCTGAGTAGGACACAACGCTCTTTACAAAGTCGAACAAAGGCAATCTTAGCCGAATGTCACACCGATAGTACAAATATAGAACGGTTACTGTATTTTGGATATTGCTATGATTCTTTTCTTGAAGTTTTTTTTGTGTGCGTTTCAAACGTTCGTACGTTTGAAAGCAACAACCAACTTGAATTGAGTTTTAGAATTACATAATCGAGACAATCGAGTCCATTTATGACTGAGTAACATCACTAGAGCCAACAAAAGAAAGCGTTGCCCTTGTCAAAAAATAACCCAACTTTAACGAAAAGAGTTCCTGGAAGGATTTGGGGGAGGCCTTTGCCCAGCAGTGGAACAGCATAGGCTAACAAAAAAAAACATTTATTATGAATACGCATAGCAGTATTACTATTATTTATTTTATTACTTAATAAAAACAGTTTTGGTTACCACCTCAGACTGTGACTTATATTAATAATATGTTTTCATATTTGAAAACACGATGCGTTTAATGAAAATAAATTTGATCTTGGTTATTTTTGAAAGTGTGATGATCACAAGCTTGAAGAGTTGTTTCTGTCAAAAAAATTACCCACGAACATTTTGGGGAAATAAAACTTCTTATCACACTCACTTGTCACCCTTTTAACTTTAACTTTTTACATTTTACATGATGCTGCAACAACAGATAGTTAGATTCTATGGTCATACTTATTGTTAAAATCAAAATTAACTTTGAAGTAACTATAACGGAGCTTTTGATGCAACTCACCCTAAGTAGTTAGATGTGCAGCTGCTTTTTAGCTTATTAACTGACGGAAATGGACTGTTAATAGATTAACGGTATGCTCATAATAACTTAGCTGACATTTAACAGCATCTGCAATTATTAAGCCTTTCATGAAATATTTATATTGGACTAGCGCCTCGCGGTTTTACCCGCATAGATCCCGGAGAAGGAGCCTATGTCCATCTGGAATAATGTACCTTTCAAATGGTGAAAGAACTTATCAAATAGAAGCGTTTTTTTCTGGAGTTTACCCTCCACATATAAACAAACTCTCAAAATACGCTCTCTTTTTTAATATATGTACAAAATAAAAATAAAGAAATAAACAGCACAGTAATTACTCTATACCTAACCTCTCGCAAATCCTCATTGCTCATCCGCTTAAATTTTTAAACCATTGAGCGAGCTGGAAAACCTTTAACGGGCCAATAATAAGAGAGAAAAACGAATAATTATCGGAAATACCTTCCGTATTCGTTGCTAAAATGCTGCTGGGTGTAAATAAAGTTATGCATTAGTGACGTAGGTATGGACCGCAGTAAGTTTGTGACATGAAAAAGAAGGGACTTCGTTCTCTACAGATTTTCAGGAAATGTTCCGGAGCAACGCGAAGTTTGTATTTGGCAATAGGCTCACCCCTATTCCATGGGAAATGGAACCAATTCACGTACTTAAAAGCGTTAAAATTCAAATCGCAATCTCATATCAGCGACAATAAATGTCAAAAACGTATCAAAATTGTAGGGAAATCCGTTTTTGTTTTAGATTGAGACTGAGATTAAAATGCGAACGTTATTAAAAATACGTGGCTTAAAATACATAGCTGCCTAATCTGCTTACCCCTTCTTGGAGTGATGGTATAAAATCATTAAGCGCTGAACAAAGTTTTTACGAAAACAATGAAGTGTAATCACGGTGGTTGTTACGAAGATTGAGCTGTTTTTACGTCGAACGAGCCATGACTGACGAGCCTCATCCTATCTTTATGGCACACTGTTACCATAAAGATGTTATGCGTCTTAAATTTTAATATTTTGGTGTCAGATTAGAACCCCGGCTCAATGTACAAACTTGGCACTAGGGAATCAACGATGATGAAGTGGAATGGGGACTATATGGGACAATCTTTGCCATATTCGCTGCATTTCACCATCAGTCGTCAGAAAAAGGTTGCCATAGAATTACAGCATTAGGAAAATATTCAAATTAATTATATAAAACCATCAGTTTAATAGAAGTACCACATCCGTCACAAGCCACCCTTCGAAATCATTTTACCTAGTCTGAGCAGCGATATCAATCACAAATCATCTCAACCAGTCCACGCCTACGTATTTCAATTGAGAATCTGTAGTCCAAACTCCTCCAAAGCACTTCTCAATACAATACATTATTGCGTAAAGTATTGCCAGGCTTACGTATTGTGTTGCCAGCGTGAGTCTTGACTTTACACTTGAGCTACAATATGTCAAGGCCCCTCCGCTGCTGTCATGAATATAAAGCAAAAAGCTTGCGTAGACTTCAAATTATTTTATAATAGAACATGTAGGCAAAACAAGGCAGTGTTTTGTTTTTGTGAGTCTGTATGTAGGGTGACGTCAGTATGTGATTTTCAACTGTTTTATATCTCAGCGACATGACCTAAGCTCCGTAGAAATGTGTTGTTGACGTCTTCGAAACGTTGTCGCTGATCGTAAACTTGCATAACGTTTATACATTTAGACCCAGCAATTTTTACGACGTGACAAAACAACGAGGTTCTTTATTATATGTAAGTTAAATATTAATATATAAAGGTGCTCCCACACAGCAGTTATATAACGTTAGAGAATGTTGCATAAAATTTGTTGTCTAACTTTTTTTAACAAATTGTAATAAAAGTTATAAATTTTTAGTGATGTTATACAACTTCATTTAACAAAATTGTCGTGTAGCGACAAGAAACTAACTTTAACTTTAAATTGATGAATTAAAGGAAGGGAAATTGAAGTCAATTAATGTTTTATTTACAAGGTAAGGATGGAGATGGAATGGCAGTGGTGTGTACCTAGTAGTGTGGGTGAGGAAGGATAAAGATGCGTGATAGGTAACTGATGCGGAGCTGAAGATGGAGGCCGACGCGAGGCAAGTGGCTTCAACAGCCACGCGCGGAGTAGAGCGGTGTGCAGCACGGAGGGTACCCGTAGAGGGGCCCCACGCAGCAGGAACAGGACGCAGCACGGCAGTAGGAGGGAGCAGGCACGGCGGGGACGCTGTCAGCCCGCCAGGTGAGACGGCCCTCGGATGAAGCGCGGCCCAATAGGTTCAGGAATCAGGAGGGTCTTCTGAGGCGGCCCTCAGATGAGGCGCGGCCCAATTGGTACAGGAGGGTCTTTGGAGTCCTCCGGCGAGGCGCGCCGGCGGTCCAACTGGTACTGGAGGCCTTCACGAACAGCCGCAGGAGACGCCCTGGACGGGAGTCAACAGCCGACTCCCGGCCACCGTAGGCACGGGCTTGCGGGCGGCGAGCTATGGGCAGCTCGCCGCCCGGTAAGGACCAGGCCCGGGTCGACGGCGCGTTGTGTTCCACGCGCGCCTCAAAGAGCTGTCAGCACGAACTGACGGGGTCCGCTAGGGCCGATGCCGCCGGGGCTGCGGGTTGTTCGAAAGAGATACCGTGGCCCCTGGCACAGGCAACTGAAGGAACACGGGTGGGTTTTAGTCAGTAAAAGTCTGACACTCCCTTCTGCTCCGCCCAGAGCGGGAGGAGTCATTTGATGATTTCCCACCCAGAAAAAAAAAAAAAAAAAAAAAAGCCTTCACGGACGACGGAGGATGGAGGCGTATACCGGAGCCTTTAGGAGAGGCACACTGGGTGTTCCCGGGATAAGTGGCCCTGGAATATCAGGCTTATTGTGATGTATTCGCTTTAGAGGCAAAACTGGCACTGATCCTCGCATTGCGTGGATTTATAATGTGAACTCGTAGAATAATACCATGTAAAAAATATGAATTTGAGATATGTTAGTGGCCATGAGTAATTTTGACGAAGTATAATCCGCTAAAAATTTACAGGCCGTTAATAATTTGAAAGAAAAGTTGTTATGGCGACGTAGTATACAGCGTTGTCATAACTGTCATGATAGAATAAATATTAATAAAGTACAATAAAATCTAACGTTATATTGTGTTTAATGGTGTGATGATTATACGAAAAAGTAGTATCAACCAATATAGACGATATTCCAAGCCTTTTGATGTCACTAAATCGTCGTAGCCTTGTGTTGAAGTTGATGGCTGTGTCTGTGTACTGATTGTGGATAAAACGTGGCCTGGAGTCGTGAGGGATAATCAGAATAGCGCCTAACAGTAACGGAATGCTTGTTCTGACCTTGGGGAATTAATGAAGATAACTGTGAGTATGTACATGTTACAAAATGTTATACAACTAATTACAACATGATATAACAAATTATAAATTTTGTTGTATAACATCATCCGAGCGACAGCGGGACTCTCGATCTCTCGCTTGCAGAGTTCGACGCATCCAGTAAGGGCGCCTTTTCTCTTGTCTTTTCAAACGAAAAATATAAGCCAAACCAATAAGCACTTCCTCCATTTAGAGCCACTAGCAGCTTCCTCGAAAGACAGACCCAAACTGATAGTTACAGAATATTATACGATATTATACAACGAGTTGAACCAGTGTGGGCGCGTTTATAACATAACATTCTTAACATTTTGTAACAAAATGTTACACACTGTTATAAAATGTTATTGTGCTATACAATGTTTTATAACATTATATAACTGCTGTGTGTGACAAATCCTCTTAATGGTGGTGAAAACCACATCAAGATACGTTGCGGAGTTTAGAAGAACAACGCGGTCATACAGACAGACACGAAAAGCTTTATAACATGTATAGATTGTTGGGAAAACTCTGAAAACTCATGACACTAAATTAATCAGCTGTCTAATGCACTTTTTGTGTCACTTGGACTAGGTTCCGCTAAACATTTCCTAAGGCTAACAAACTAAACCTATCCTTCAAACAAAAGATAGATATCAAACACAACTTCGTTCAGAACACAGTCACGAAATACTCCAGTCTTTCATCGCTTTTGTTACTCGTAAATTCCTTCAAGATCGCTCGCTATCAGATTAAATGATTAAATCCTCGGTACCTTTGTCTCGTCTGCTTTATGGAGCTAACGAAAAATGTCTACTCCTCACCAATATTACGGAGCTTAAATTGGATTACGTAGAACAAAAGGACTGAAACCTAAAAAATACTTTTACTTGAAGTCCTTCAGGGACCTTTAAGGGATTTTTTTATGTAGTTGCGTCTAAATTAAATTGGTTACAATGTTTTAAAGTGGTTGTTTCAAAACCGATTCATCATTCTCCTGCCTTTACAACAATTTAATTGGGGTCAGCGCAACATTGTCTTTCATACTTCCCTATTAGTCGTCATCTCGGTGGTCACCCTGTTTCTCACTATATCATTCACACATTCCATCCAACGTTTCTTTGTTTCAAAACTGATTGTATTTTTTAAATATTTAATACACTGAATTATTAAGTTAGTACCTACTTCATAATTCAGTATGTTAAATATTTGGGTCGGTTTCGGTTTTACTAAAATAATAGACTAGACTAGGCAATAGACTACCTATTGCCTAGTCTAGTCTATTATTTTAGTAAAACCGATATAGTTTTCTGAACGTCGTACCTAATACGACGCTAATGATCACCCCTGGTTTTCATAGCGATGAATGCCTACAATATTTCTTTACAAAAAACTCAAGAAATCTTATGATAATTCCGTCGCCATCTTGCAAGAATGTGTACGCCTCTAACCTTTTTACAAATTACTGTACGTCTGTCAAGCAAATGTAATGTGCCACGTCTAAAGTTGCATTAAGAAAATTAATTAATTTAAAGACGGCACAGGTGCATTTGAGTATACTACAAAATGTAAAGTTACTGCCAGGAGTAACAGATGCTTATTAGAAATAATTCTTTGGTCTGAGGTAGTCTTATGAATAAGAAGCATGTCTATCTATTACTACTTATATACTTATTTATATATATACTAATAGGTATTATAAACATGAATGTTTGTATGGATGGATGGATGTTGACGGAACGGTTGGCGTAGTGGTTAAGCGATTGACTGCTGCGCAGCGTGTCGCGGGTTCGATTCCCGCACGGAACAAATATTTGTATGGCCTACAAGTATTTGTTCCGGGTCTGGCTGTTTGTGTATGTGAGTTTAAATGTTTGTAAACGTACTCACGATACAGGAGAAATTCCTAGTGAGGGGCAATGTTTTTTTTTTTTAAAGAAAAGAGAAAAGAAGAAAAGATGTTTGTTTGTTACCCTTTAACGCAAAAACTCCAGAACAGATTTGGCACACAGTGGTTTTATAACCAA
The DNA here is from genome assembly GCA_947507525.1 of Apamea epomidion. Taxonomy (NCBI): domain Eukaryota; kingdom Metazoa; phylum Arthropoda; class Insecta; order Lepidoptera; family Noctuidae; genus Apamea; species Apamea epomidion. The sequence continues at coordinate 14,989,492 of OX382238.1, forward strand.
GATTAACATATAGGATACCTTTTATCCCGATATTCCCACGGCATCGAAACTTATGCGGGTGAAGCCGCGGGGCGCAGCTAGTAGTAGATATTATAAAGAGGTGTGTGTTTGAATATTAAAAATGATGTATTGGTTTTGTTGAAACTGTATAACTTCCCGTCACTTGTCCCTAAAGATTCATTAGAAAACCAGCGTCAGACAGCATCTATCTGGCTAATGCTAGAAAGATGCTGTCTGATTTCCGAACCTTTTTGGCGCAGCCGTGAGGCACACACTATTGTTGTTAAAACGTTACTTTTACTTTTTCGTTTTGTTATTTGTATTTTGTGTTTCATGAACTGCGTCGAAATAAACCTAATTCTTTCTTTCTTTCGTTTGTAAGGGGTAACTTCGGAACTTCAGATCCAATTCCGAAAATTTTTTCACTAATAGGAAGCTACAATATTGCCGAGTGTCATGGGATATATTTCAAGTTAAAACAAAAAATTTCATGTGGACGAAGTCGCGAGCAGAAGCTAGTTATAATTATTTTTATTGGTTAACCCCCGATTGCTCAAATGACACGTTGTTAAAAGGTGTTCTGTCGCTACAATAGACCTTAAAATGACAAGGACAGCATGAGACTTAACGAGCTTAAAATAGTGCTACATCGATGTTAACAACACTGCTGGCGCTATCTTCTAGGCTTCTAGATACAGGATGGCAGGGACATAGACGTGTAATGGACGAAAAATTTCTACGCTATACCCTGTCCATTAGGTTAACCGTTTTTTGACAGCTGTCCTAGCACGTACATATTCCAGATTACGTAAAAGTTAACTTTAAAATGCGTAATAAAATAAATATATAAACTGCTTTATCTTATTTATGGGTTCTTACAGACATTATAATATCGTACGTGTATCAATAAATGTATTGTGTGTTGCTGCAATCACTAGTTCCATCTGTCAAAAAACGGTTTAAAAAACGGTTCAAAAAGTGCTGATTCTCAGCCTAATTTGAATAAATAACTTTTGATTTGATTTGACCGAATGGACGGGGTATGGAGTTGAAAGGATATTAGGTGTTATAAATCAGCCTAAAGTTGCTCTTCGTTCTCAGCTAAGGTTGCCTTGTTAAACTTGCTGAAACAAAAACATTAATCGAGTTCCATAAAAAACAAAACTTGTAAGTCGACTCATCTAAACTAATTTCCCTTTGTTTTCGCCTTAACTTTAGGTATTCTAGATTCGTGCAGGAATCAAACTTCACGAAACAAAGTTAGACACCGTCTGAGAGTGAGGCGGCTGTCACAAATGATATATTTCATCTTGCTGATTGTGTTTTTCAGACTCCTCGCGTTTCGAAGTCTTTTTGAACAAAATCGGGAGATGTGTGAGTGTCAGGTTCTAAGAATGGTGGTTGGTTTACCTCATTGTATTTAGTTCGTATTGTGTTGGTTAAATCTCTAGCTTTACCCTATTTAATGAAGTGAAAACTTCTTTAGGCGCGTTGAACGATTTTTGGTCGGGGAAAATCACCGACATGCTGAACTTAACAGTATATAATATGTAGCGTATAAAAATGACCATTGTTATTTCATAGTTTTAAATTACCACTTTTTTTTAATTTGTGGTTTCAGTCAAACTATATGTGACTGCAGTAATCGTAATGAGCGATTACCACATCACTAATTAATTGAATAGTAGCTGTCCAAGGACAAACATCTAAATAACTAAAAGCAGTTTGAGAAATATTCAAATATTTACCTTTTGAAAAGTTCATATTCAAAAGTCCGTTTCAATTCTATTCACATATTATAATCATAAACTTTAAAAGCACTGGCCACCTAATATATTATTCATACATGGTTATAATAAAAGTCACGGTCACTTCTTTGACTCTCACGATATTTTGTAAGTCAGTCAGTTACATTCTTACCATTATTATGAATTTCACACAGCTGTAAGTATTGCAGTATTATTGTCTTCTGAATAGAAACGGTACTTGAGTTTATTTTTAATCTTATTTGCGGTCTGAATTGAGCAATCTTTGAGTGCCAGAAATTATGATTTTATGTGCCTCTTTGATAATTTATTATGCGTGTTTTATTGTTACTGGGTAATTCAGGTAAGGAAACCTCAGTATTGTCTATTTCAAGAATATGTTACGTCTTTAAGACTTCCAAACTAAGTAGCGTTCACACTGACATCTGATGAACCTATCGGGTACCTGATCTAAATTTATAGAGCGTGGTATTTCCGCAATCGCTGACTAAAAAGAACATAATGTCAACCTTACTTTTTGCAAATAAAAATATAAGAAGCTGTCAAGTTGTACAAGCGAGTGGAACAACATCAGTTCACGCACATCGCCGACAAGCGATGCGTGGATAATGTGGGAAACATGGGAAAAGTCGCCATCTTTTTTTTATAGCCACGTAACTGAAGAACAAACTAAAAGATACAAAAGTTGGTGCCATTTCACTGTCGTCTCGATATCTTCAACAGCTTTTATAAAGGCTGCATAAAAAGCGCAAGGGAATATGAAAATAATAGTAAAAGGAGAGTTTTATGCTTTCGCAGCCTCTCGTGACGCTTGGAACGCTTTGTGGAAGTATGGCAGGCTGCCAGCTCCGGCCGTCTGCCTCGCAAAACCTCTGTGACGTTGAAATGATCCAATCCTCTTATCACGAATGAGTGCCAAGTCAATAATTTTGTGCTCAGTAGCGAATAATGTATTTTTCTTTGATCTATTTTTAATTAGGAAGGTGCCGAAAAAAATGTGTCTTAAAATACGAATCAGAGATTCTTTCAGCCTCAATGGTTTAATAACTTTGCTTTTTCTTTGCCAATATTTAGAAAATATCTTTTGTAGCTATTAACACAACGTCTTATTTCTCCGACGTCGTATAAACGAAAGCGATCGAATCAAAACCAGAACTAAATAGGAGCGGAAATTGGAAGAATCTAACCGAATATTTATGTTCAACGTTTCATGTTGATATTTTGTGTTGTCCCTTTGTCTTTAACGAAAATGATTTTACTAAAAGAATAAAAACAAAAAGGTAGGCTGTTTATACTAGGACTAGTGTAAAGCAAAAATCATTAGTATATGTTTTTGTACATTTTACGTGTTTCGCACTTTTTTTTATTAAGAGTTTTATATTACTAGCAGCGCCGTGCGGTTTCACCCGCAAAAGTTTCGATCCCTTGGGAATATCGGGATAAGAAAGTCTAAATTCTATGTTAATTCTGATTATAAACTATCTGTGTGCCAAATTTCATCCAAATCTGTTCAGTAGGTTTTGCGTGAAAGAGTAACAAACATCCATCCATCCTCATAAACTTTCGCGTTTATAATATTAGTAGGAGTTACCCAGACTGATTACTCAATTTAAACGCAGAAAATACAACTAAAATTTATTCCAGAAAATCTATTTCCTAACGTTTAAGGCAACTACTTATGTTCTCAAACTTAAGTCAAGTAAACAACTATTGTAACTCCTTATTATCAAGTTTAAGGAAATTGTATGAACTTAAAGTTCCTGGCTACCTTATTTCAAGCTATGATCGGATGAAATGTTAAAGTTTCAGTAAATCTCGTACACCCTGTCTATTTTTTTGACAGATGGAACTAGTGATTGCAGCAACACACAATACATTGATTGATATACGTACGGCATTATAAGAAGCCATAAATAATATAATTCAATAAGATAAGGCAGTTTATATATTTATTTTATTACACATTTTAAAGGTAACTTTTACGTAATCTGGAATAGTTCGCAATGAAATTGAAATGAATTTATTTAGTACCAATTACAGTTTACAAGCTAAAACTAAAATAACAAAATTATATCATCATTATTGTTGTGATTTTTCTTCTCAGCTCTTTGGCTGGTTTTTACTACATTTACGGGTCGAAGTCTATTTATTAGACTTCGACTCGTAACGTGTGTTGTGTTTTGTTAAAGAAGTGTTGTGATGAGAACCTATTTCGTTTTCATCTATTTGCATGAAGAAAGTTCATGCAAATAGATGAAAACGAATTGAAAATCTATTTAAAATTGCAGCTTTTTGGAGGGTGATATATAGGGTTTCTTTTAGGTTTATTAATTTAAGGCTATGGAGAAGGTGATTTGGAATGACACCTGTTGTGGAACTAGTAGACTATAGTCCTCCTATAGGAACCACATAAACTTTTTGTTGGTGCTATATTCTAGTTACTTCACATTATTATTATTTAAATATATTTTGTATGTTCTATAATTTGTATGGTGTACAATAAAGAGTATTCTGTTCTATTCTATATCCTAACTAAAGATATTTACAAGCTGAAATATAGCGTCGAATAGTTCGTTAGTTTAAGACAGCTGTCAAAAAACGGTTAACCTAGTGGACAGGGTATAGTTGCCTTATTTTAAACTATGATCGGATCAAATGGATCGGATCAAAGTTTCAGTAAATCTCGAACTAGTTTTAGCACGTTTTAGTCTACTTATAAAGAGATGAAATTATTACTCGTCTCTATAATTATCTGTACATCTACACGTTTACCATTAAAAACGTAACTCTTAGCCCCATCATGAATATTTTTTGTGTTACAAAGTGATTTGGTAACAACACTTTCATAATTTACGTAATAGAACAGACTGAACATACATAACATCATACCTATACCTCTCAAGGACGAGGCAGAGGTGTAAAGTACACTCACATTTCGCCAGTTAAGTTTACCTAGGACCAATTCCACCCAAGAAACTGAACGCGATCAGAACACCTAAACTGCGTTCAAGAGCTGTCAGTGTCAATATTCCATAACAATAATGACAGTGACAGCTCTTAAACGCAGTTTAGATGTACTGATCGCGTGCAGCTAAATTATGAAAGTGAAATTCGCCCTTAAGAGTCACATTTCCCATGTAATTTAGGATTTGTGCCCGGTTTCTGTCAATATGCTCTCCTAGTTCCGAGCCCTAAGGTACAGACTAACATTCTAGTTTGGGGCTCACTGGCAAATAATATATTGTAATCTAGCTGTCGGTAGTAATTTAAGCTACTCATGTCGTCTCAACTTGCTATTAACCTGGGAACTTGCTTACTGTATTACCTGGACCATAAAATATTTTCTATTTAGAAATAGAAAATATATAACACACAAATTCACTCTTAACTCGTAACATTTGTAACTATCAAAACTGTGCCAAAAATAATTCAAAAATTCAAAATTATTTATTAATCACAATTTGTACAAGAATAGAATAGACAACGACCCCCAAACTAAGCATTTGCCTGTATCTTGGGAGTCAGAGTTGCGACATTTTCAAAGTGTGGTACATAGTGATTATTGCAAGATAGGAAAACAAAAACTAAAATTTAACTAAACTAAATTTAATTAAAATAAAATAAAAGAACTTAGAATATGCATTGCCATCGGCGTGAGATCAAACTAAACAAAATAAAATTAACAATAACCAATAATAAGAAATAATATCGAAAGTAACAAAATATAAATCAACAAAAATCTAATCTAAATCAAATTTTACAAAATAAAGTGTAGAGTGTAAACGTTGAATAAACATGACGATGACATAAAACTTTAAAATTCTTAAGAAATATTATGGCAAAATAAATGCGACATTAACAAAGCCGCTTATCATGTTAATTTTAATGCAAATCTTTGACGTGACAACCAACACTAAACGCGTTAATTTGGCTTGACAAAATACTTAACATCAAAAATTACGTGTAGAATTATAAGCTTAGCATAATAATGTTAATAGAATCTAAATGAATTTTATAAAATGTCTTGATTTATTTAAAACCCAAATGGGATACAAAATTTCCCCCATGTCATTTAGGGATAAAAGTATTGTATGTGTTAATCAAGGTTATAAACTATCTGTGTGCCAAATTTCAAAGTTTTTTCGTGATTGAGTAACAACCATATCCAAACATACAAACTTTCACATTAATAATACTCGTAGTAGTAGGATATGGTGTTTCTTAGATAAGCTGGTAGTTCGCTAAAGTTATTAATGGTAAAAAAGGCTTAGGCGTAAAACCTAAAAAGATTTGTAGTATTCATAATTGTTCAGTCATATCTAATCATCATCATCAGCTGCCTAGTCTTTTCCCAACTATGCTGGGGTCGGCTTCCAGTCTTACCGGATCCAGCTGAATACCAGTATTTTACATGGAGCGAGTTCATAATTGTTCAGTAAATCTTGCTGGACATTTTATTTGTCTGTAGTCTAAACATGGTTTCCCCATTTTCTTTTTCGGTGTTCCCTTTTTAAATGAGCACATTGTACTCCAGTTACTCATTTAATAAATAAGTGATTTTAACATTTTCAAGAGCATTTTTATTTCCAAAAATAACTATACAAACTTTCCTCCCAATATAACACAATAACCCCTCGTAATATGTACGTACCTACTTATTCATTTTTGTTCTTAAAAAAAAACTATTTTTAGCACATCAAGTACACCATCAAATTTATAAAAACCGTGAACCATACAACACCTCGAGAATTACCTGTAAAAACTTTCTAACTGGCCACAACAAACACCATGTACGCGTTAAGAGGTTAAAGTTAGTACAGTCAGCCCCAAAAAGATGTATGTATACACGGACAAAAAATTATAAAATTTTCAACAACCTTTTTTCTTTTTTTAATAATCTTGGTTACAACTCTTCTTCTTCATTTCGCTGCATACGACTGTATATCGTGATCTTGTTGGCCGAAAACTTCGTCAACTGCATGGCGTCGTCGGTGGCAGCGCAGAGGTCACTTTGGCTGCATGTTTTGGGGCACAGAGGGCAGGGTACGAGCTGGAGCATAGTTTGCGATAGAGCTCCACATACACACCCTACTGCCGTTCCGTCGAGGTAACCCCACTCTACAAGTTACAAGTATCAATGTGTAACATAATTAGCCCGTAATGTTCCCAATGCTGCTGGTCCAAATACGGAAGTACCTACAAGGGTTCTCTCTTTTATAATATAGACGCATCGTCCGACTATCATGTTGAATTATTGAGTTCATAGCATAATCAGCCTATAAGTAATTTACCCACTGCTGGGACATAGGCCTCCTCTCTGTGAGAGAGAGTGGGCCATAATCCACCACGCGGGCCCAGTGCGGGTTGGCGGCAATGTGTAGCGACAAAACGTATCAAATAGTTTGTACTTAATTGTAGCCACAACTTGATACAATATTATGAAACAAAGATAGTTAAGTAGACAATTAAATGAATCTTAGTCCGTGTGTATATATATTTTTAAGGCTGACTGTACAAATCCCACGAGTTATATCACAATGTTTCAAAAACTCTCTCCTTCATTGCAGTGTGTTTCGAATTAATCGAAAATATTTAATGACCTAATTGGTAGAAAACTATTTAATTATAGTAAGGTTTGTATCGCAGAGATGTTTATTGCCGAACCTATTTAGAAGGTACACTGTCCAACCATTAAAAGGTCCAAATTGTTTTAGAAAGAGCCAGTTTTATGTGGTCTGTTATTCAGGCTTTAATGTATTTATTTATTAGTCTAACTACAATCGTAACTCTGTTCAACCAATGAACACAAGCCAACATACACCCCAAGTTACTGGTACTGTTAGCCTGCCTCATCTTACTGCCGGGCAAAGGCCCCCATGACTTCCAGCTCTTTCGATCCAGGGCTCAAGTAAAGCACTGGTCGTTTGTTTTGTCCAGCTTGTCCCGCCATCTTCTACGGGGTCTGCCGCGACGCTTTCTAGCTGTGTCAGGGCTCCACGTGGGCATGTGGCAGACGTGGCCAGCCCAGTCCCAGTTCAGCTTAGCGGCTTTTGAGTAACGTCAGTAATTTGTGTTTTGGAGTGCAGTGTGGTGTTGCGAATATGGTATCAAGTGCACAACACAAGTGTTTAGCGCAGTGTGGTGTTGCGAATATGGTCTCAAGTGCACAACACAAGTGTTTAGCAGTATTAAACCATAAAACACGGGTGGCCCAGTGGTAACAGCCCCGACTTACGAGTTACAATGGCCGTGGGTTCGAACTCAGCCAGGCGCTTTACTTTGTGAAAATTATTTAATCACCAAACGGCTCTCAAAACGGTGAAGGACAACATCGTGAGGAAATCGGCATATCCTAGAACTGAAAACTTCGAAGGCATGTGACACCTACCAACCCGCACTGGGCCCGCGTGATTTACGGCCCACTCCCTCTCACCGAGAACAGGCCTGTGTCCCAACAGTGGGAACATTATAGGCTGATTATGTAATGTTATGCTAATCTTAAAAGTGAAATTATTGCTTGGTTATGAAGATTAACTGCTGCAGAAAAACAATTTAATTTAGTTTTCGGTTAAGTAAGACCATCAAAAAATTAACTAGACCGCGATAAGATTATCCAATATTTATCGTAATATCATGTGGGTTGGCGTTAAGCTGTTTTGTTTAAAGATACTAGTCAGCTGCAGCTTCATAAATAAATGTTGGCTTAGGAGCGGCCCACGACAACGACATAGGCAACTGCTGCCGTCGACAACGTGCCACTCGTGTATTTGAGTACGGTGCTCAAATACACGAGCGGCACGTTGTCGACGGCAGCAGTAGACGTGTCGGCGACTGCGGTTGGCTCTGCCTTTGACGCGTGCTGCTCGTGTGTATGCACACTTACACACTTCATGTTATATATCAAAATACTTTCCCAACTGACAAATTCCGATAAATTCCTACTGCTGATAATTAATAAACAATTGAATATCTACGAATGGAAGTTACATCAGAAGAAACACCTGTGTGTCTAGACGAACGCGCGGAGTAAACGTAACTTTCATATCTATGGGTATCAAATTGAGTTTGTCACTAAAAAAACTACCAAAACAACGCCGACTGGTTGACACTTTGCGTGACCAGAGGCTGACTCGATCTTTGGCCAAAGAATTAGTATCGCCTTTCAAAGTTGCAATGCTGCCAGTCTTCTGGGCACGTTTCCGGATGACAGAGTGATGAAAACACAAAACGATTTTTTTGTATATTTTGTTAGTTAGCCGTTTAATTTAGTTCAAAGTGTAAATAGTTAGTTGCGTTATTATATTTTTTTTTTTTTCATAATTTTGTATATGGCGTGCAATAGGAGCCTATGTCCAGCAGTGGACTGTTATAGGCTGATGATGATAATCATTTTAATGCTTATAAAATAAAAGCTCAAAACCAAAACAATACAAGACTTACTTACTTGCATTTTAGATGAATAAATCGTTCAAATTTACGTAACGATTACATATTATGGCTTCGTGCTATTTAATGAATGAAGATAATACCAGTCAGAGTAGATAAGCAGACTTAAATTAGTTTGTCTGTTCATGACAATGTTGTTAGTAAAGTTGTTAAAAAGCACTAGAACAAAAATAGAAATAGCAACACTTCAGTGATCAGCTGACGTACAACCAATTATAAAGCTGAACAAAGTCGACAGTAATACAGTCGTGAGTAATTAAAAACATGAATTTTTATTTGTCCGAGATTCCGATTCGTGCGTGCGCGCTGCATGCGAACAGTGCATGCGCACGCGTTGGTGTCTTTTACACTGTTGAATAAATACTGGCTACGAAATTGTATTTGATGGATATATTCGTCTTACACGACTATAATAATATTAATAAAGAGATTTTATTTTTTGTATGTTTGTAACGCTGCCACGCTAAAACGGCTGAATCGATTTGAATAAAATTTGGCACATGAGTAGACCATGACCTGGATTAGGACATAGGTTACATTTTCTCGTGTATTCCGTATTTTTTGATATATATAAAATCTTACTCACAAGCTATAATATTTAATATTCAACATGCTTGGATGTTTGAACAGGCGAATAATAATAATAATATTTTATTCAGTATTAAATTGGTAAAATAAAATTAAATAATAACAATTGGTAAATAATATGTAGGTAGGTACAGTAAATAAATATAATCAAATAATAAATATTTAATAGGCTAAACAGGTTTGCATTTACACTAAGAAATCTCAGAAAAACTGTTGGATATGATGCCGCTCTATTTGGCTTATCATGGATATGTCTCATCTGTGCTAAGATACGGCTTAATCATATGGGGGCAATTCCCCTGACAGCAATAAGGCATTTATTGTGCAAAAAAGAGGATTACGAGCTGTGTTTGTTGCATACCCATTAGAATCCTGCAGACCTATTTTTTAAAAACATAAATTATTAACATTAGCATGCTTATACATACTGGAAATGGGAATATTTGTAAAAAAACATCCTCACCTATATTCAGTACAGCCGATGGAGTCAATGTTTATAAAGTGGGCAAAATCTCAAGAGATCCAACAAAATTGGCAATGCCAAGATGTAGAACAGCGTACTGCCATAAAAACACTAGTCGAATGGCAATAGACATATTTAATAATATACCAAATGTTATTAGAGAACTGCGAACTAGCTTACTTCAAAAGCATCTCAGAGCATGGCGTATCGAAAATTGTTTTTATACTATTAAGGAATTTATGAATTCTAGGACAAATGGTAAAGTTGCATGACATAAAATTAAATTTGACATTTTTATTTTAAGCTATTTGACAATTTGTAAATTAATTTCTTTGGTTGTCTATTGAAAGCTACTATTTAGACACATTTCGTAATTTAATTATTTTTATTTCACATTTTTATTTTGATAGGTAGACAATTCTTGATTTAGTACTTTTTCGACATTGGAATTTAATCATTTAATTTAAATTAATTTAATTAGAATTAATATAAATTTATTAGTTCTTGTACAATATTATTGTAAATAAAAATATATAAACCTCACAAAAAAAAAAAAAAAAATTGAATTAAGTTATTGTTGTCACAATATTTGCATGCCGAATTTAGTAGGCGGAATATGAAGAACTATTGTGTATGTGTTATAAAATCTGTAAAATACCATATTTCAGGCAAATAAATTAATCTAATCTAATCAACTAACATTCCTATATAAATACTGCTATCTGCCAATAAACTTTATTACCTAGTAATAACTCAAAACTATCCGGTAAAGTTTCATAAACGCGACAATGCATTAAGAATTGACGGCACGGTTGGCGCAGTGGTTAAGCGATTGACTGCTGCGCTGCGTGTCGCGGGTTCGATTCCCGCACGGGACAAATATTTGTATGGCCTACAAGTAGTTGTTCCGGGTCTGGCTGTTTGTGTACGTGAGTTTAAATGTTTGTTAACGCACCCACGATACAGGAGAAATTCCTAGTGTGGGGCAACGTTTTAAAAAAAAGAAAGGATAGAAAAAATTTACTATTCCACAACTTAGCGAGAAGCGCAGAAATATCTCCCTTTGTCATTGTAGTAATACAATAAAAGGGAAAGCGTATTTTTTGTTCAGCTTTCACACTAACGTGCCTTATTGGATAATAACTTTTATTTACAGGCGTTCTATTGCGTTTGTAGGTACAAAAACGAAAGGTAAATATTTCTTTATATTATTATTAAAAGCCTGTGATGCAAAGTACTCTCCTTCCATTTCTCTCTGCTTAAAGCTTCTGAGGACCAGTTCTTGTTAAAGAAGTCCAGCTCATCCCACCATCTCTATCTGGGCCTGCCGCGATGTCGCTTGCCATTTAGTTTGCTTCCAACCATTAAGGTACAGTAGGTACGAGTACCGATTCCGTAACTATAAATGCAGTGCATATACATAATTATTTTATTATGTGTTCTACATTTTACCAATTGTCTCACCTACATACGCTCAAGTAGGTACATTTATCTACTCAAGCACCCACATGAGTACAAAACTGACATACATCTAATTACAGCGAGGTGCAATCATACTTAACGGTACTACCGGTCATGCCGACTGGAATGCGTGTGCGCAGCTCTATAGTCGGTCTAATAACCGTGCCCTCTCTAACGTAATTATAACCTTTAGTATAAAAACAAGTGATTGGGAACAACTAGAAGATTTCTCTCCTGGTTCCTGATAATCGCAGGAAGTGAGGTAGTTGTTTCGATTTTAAATTCGGTTTAATACATTTCTGTGTACAAAAATTAATTAATTTTCTTAGGTGGGTATGAAAGATATGTTTAGATCAATAAGTAACTAAGACTGTTTAATATGCAGAAAACATTTTTGGTTTCATTTTTCCCAATTTTGGTGTCCTTTTCTTAATGAAATAGAAAGAAAAAGATGCACTGAACTTATATTTAGTTTAGTTTGTGAACAAAGGAATCGGCGCCATTATTTAATCGTGTTTTTGTATGTTGTGCTTAGATTTCTTTTGTAATCGCCAAATAAACGATTTATCTATCTATCTTAACAACTCCTACCATAGGCTGAAGCATTTTATCGCTTTACGTCAGTAACCTATACTTTTGCGTCAGTTATCACTATGCTACAGAAAGTAGGCATTCAATCAAGAAAGTTAACCATATCAGACACCCATCTAACGTTACAGGTACTTTCCTGTCCCCTTCGTCAAGCGTGTAACATTTCAAACTCTCGCCTCGGACTGAGAAAAGTTATACCACAACGCTTTTACTTGCTTTCATGTGAAACTCGTGAGACAATGTCTTAACGCGCAGACGTGCGTTAACGCAGATAAATGGTGTGTATTTTAAACGAAAATATTGTAAGACTACCTGTACCCGTGGTTCGGTCCGCATGTCTTTTTCATTTTCGTTTGTATTTTTTATTTTCTCTTAAAATTACATGGTATGATTTTTACAAAGTAGAACGCCAATTTTCACCTTCAACCATTGATACTAAAAGTACTAATAAAAGTGATAAAAATTGCAATCAATGTAATCTCAAAATCTCTCTCATCCATCTTCAATATGTGTTTCCGTTTTCCTTAAGGCAAAAAAATGCAGCATGCATACTGAGTTACTTATGCATCCGCAAGTGTGTTCTCATAAGTGAATGTACCTAGTTATTACAGCAAAATATGAATGAAAGTAGCCTGTCGGTCTGTCCCGGTAACCTTACCTAACCTCTTGATCTCGAAAACCACTGAGATCGGTTCAATGGAGTTTCAGATGTCTGATAGCTTATTCGTTGTAAAGTGGGCTAAAATAAATTGTTCGCATTCATACGGGTGGTTTTTATATATTACCGCAAAAGTATTTAATTTCCCACGTAAACCTAAATTTTCGACCGTTTTTACTGTCTTGAGGTATGAGGAACAGAGTGTAAAGTTCACTCATCCTCCATAGAAAAGGGAGGATCCTCCGACCAGACGGTGTTGTGTCTGGCGGGCAATTGCCCAACGACTGATGTTGGGAAATTGTATCTATGCTAATTGCGCGGTAAACTCTACTTGCGAGATACAGGATTTGCGTGACGTCAGTATGACGCGTTGTTCGCATGTGGCGTTGTAGATACCGCTACATCACTCCCCTCCGGAGACCGGAGGTCGATAGTGGACTGAGTCTTGTATCTTGCGATGCTTGCCAGGCCAGCTGAGGTTCCAGTGAGTCGGAACCGGTTGCCGCATAGTTCACGGTGAGTCGGAACTGTCTGCGGAGTTGTCCCCACTGCGTCGGGGTGGCGCTGCGTTATATTCCAGTGCGTCGGATGTACAGCGCCGGGTTGAGGCTGGCTGCTGCGTCGACCAGAAGAGGGTGCTCTGCTTGTTGACCGGCCGAAAGTGCAGTGTGCTGTGCCGAGGTTGCTGATGGGGCTGAGGGTGATGACCAGGTATGCGCGGACGCTACAACTGGTGGTCAGAATACCCGTTGAAGCCGTGGGTGCTGGTTGGCTGGGTGACTCGCCGCTAAAGCTTGCGGGAGTGATGATGATGACGTCACGCTGAAGTGTTTGCACGAAGGCTGCGCTGACGTTCATGTCCGGGGTCACCAGTATAGATGTATGAGGAACAAGGTGTAAAGTTCACTCATCCTCCATAGAAAAGGGAGGATCCTCCAACCAGACGGGTGTTGTGTCTGGCGGGCAATTGCCCAACGATTGATGTTGGGAAATTGTATCTATGCTAATTGCGCGGTAAACTCTGCTTGCGAGATGCAGGATTTGCGTGACGTCAGTATGACGCGTTGTTCGCATGTGGCGTTGTAGATACCGCTACACCTTAATGCATAAGGAAAACCACAGTAGCAGGAAAATAAACTAAACTGAACCGTACCTTTCCTTGTGAGACAATTCTCTCAAAACTTGGCCTATTTTGCTTCACAGCATTACTGTAAACCTCGCCATTAAACTGAGCCACTGATAAATTTAAAGTTACCAAGCTGTGACGTTAAATAATAATTTGTAATAATAATAATTATGCATACTATAGAAACACTACAAAAACAGCTAATTGAAATGTTAGTTCTCTTATTTTAATTAATAAGAGAACTATCATTTCATTTCTACAAAAAACATGTAAAAACATGGCTTCTCCATATTACTTTTTATACAATATAGGAATTGTTTGATTATAAATATAAGGGACATATTAGATTTATTTAGTTTTATACAAATGTTTTGTATTGTTTGTTAAAGTATAAGTATTAGAGTAAAGTTAGGTTTTATACCCACGTGTAATATTGTTAATATTCGTATGCCGCTTTTAGCGGAGGATGTCGTGACTGAACATACCTATATTATCCAACTTTGTACCTACAATATGCGACGAATAAATGTCGCAAACGATTTGACGCAATTTGAGAGAAACCCAGAAATGAACCGATCGTAAGTTATGCTGAAGCAAAGATGGAAAAAACGGACATAACTAACGATAAAGTCTGCTCCAAAGCCGAAATAAAAAAAAAATCACGATCGTTATAGGATACAATTATACGAAGCTCATAAAATAGCCTTTTAAATAACTGTTATGTGATGTAAATCACAATGTTGACAGCTATAAAAAAGCCAATCTCAACATTAACAGATTAGATGAAATCAAGATATTTACGACGATACAGCAAGTTGGTCCAGTATTCTAATATGTGTTCCAAAATTCTATTATAACAGTACCTTACAGTTATATACTAATCAAGTTTATAGGAACTAAATAAAAACTGTTATCAAAAGGAAACCCGTTTAGGAATTACGTTATGTTGAGTAAAAAGTTCGTTGACTTTTGGCAACGTGGTATAAAATTAATATTGAACAATTTAACATCTAATTAGTGTCTTCTGAAGAAAATTAATTACCATGACAATCGATTAACTGTAAAGGCTCCCACAGACAGGCGCGACGCGATAATGCGACGCGACTTCAGAAGAACAATCAATGAGGTTTTCATAGATGTTTTTCTAGGCCGTTGCGCCTTTCTGCGGGAGCCTTAAAGCAACCCAGATGGAATAAATTCTGCGGCTACCGTATCTAAAATGTCCGGCTCTATTAGAGTATAAATGGTTCTGAAGGTCAACAAAAGGTAAAATGTAACCCAACTTCTAACTCTTGAAAACCAACATAAGCTTTGTAGAAAATAAGACCTGGATAGCCAACTATGATTTGAAGCTGTTCCCACGTCGAATGGAACAATTCTACACGTTATCTCTACCATTAGCGATATAATTAATAAAAGAGATACGGAATCTTGACTTGACTCGCGAAGTTGGGTACATTTGATCATTGTGATCAAGGGCTTGATTCAGAAAGCGGTATTTCTGGACACGGCTCGCATTGTTAGGAGGTTCGGTCAGTGGGTCATCTTACCGCCGTAACTTGGACCCTGTTCCTAATACAGGTGGGCTACAATTTTTGTTTTTTTTAATGTTTTTATGTTCTAATATTTAAAAATATAATTTATATGTATATCTATACATATAATAAAACAGTAATGAAATAAAGTAGATACTGAAAGTGCCACGACACAATGATAAAGACGATAAAAAAAAGAAAATAAACGCCCTTGATTATATTAAAATAACAAGTCTAGATCACAAGTCTAATAGCAATCTATCAAGCTTTAATAGACTTTTACTTTGCGTTCAATTACCTTCACAAATTACCACCAGTGATGCAAACGGAGCAAATAAAGCAATTTCATAATGCGTACAAGGTATTAGAGAAAGAGAAATTGACGTCTGACAGTTTTTTTAAGGAAGAACTGTCAAAATTTCAAAATTATTCCTCCGATAAAATTGTCTGCCGTTGCAAAAATCAGCCCTAAGACATAAGAATCTGTATGCCGGTGGCAACAAAGCTTCCAGCATACACAGCACGATGACTACGTATAAACAAAAAAATAAGATGAAGTCGAGACTAAGAAGCTTTTGTATTTGTTGTATTTTATTGCCATTCAAAATATTATTAAATTACAGTTTGTACTTTCCATAACAACAAGAGACAAATTAAAGCTTTACTTATTGCAAAATAATAATTTATTCGTGTTAGAGTGGATCAAGCAGTAAGCACCCTTGTCTTCTACACAATTCTGCTCATCATTATCAACAAAATGTATTCATTTATTCAAGTGTTCGCCGTCGGAAGTTGTTAAAGAGATCAACTTGTAAATTCTTGTGTTTTCCCGGTAAACTTGAAATTATATTCACACCTTTTAAATTCTGAACGTTTTAAACTCACCTTTGATGTTATTTCCAGCGCCTCGCACCTTGTTTCCGAAAGTGTTCCTCCTTCAATAACTCACAAACTTCCACTTAACGCCTTAGGCACGATAAAAAATCACCACATCGATATGAAAACATGAAATTTCCATAACATTCGCAACATTTCACAAATCACATTGAACTCGCGGAGAGTTGAGAGCTTGTAAAAGGCTGTATTGATAAAAGTTCTGTCACACGCTGCTGCGTACCGTAATGTGTCACATTCAAAGTTGTCGGCGCAAACTTGGGCTCGTTTGCCTGACTTGTCACGACGATCTAGCACTTCGCGGTGGGTTCGTTATTTGTGAATATTCGTTTAAAACTGGAGTGTTTGCTGCGAGGGAGTGTGCGCGAGCGCAATGACGCGTGCAAGTAGTCGGGGAGGAGGGCACAGACCTCGAGCGTGTGGCGGCGCAGGCGCCGACTGCCGAGACACGAGTACCGTTGCTCCGAGAGTGGGAGCGAGGTCGGACAAGCCGGCAGGCTTTGACATTTCTAAGTTATTTGGTTACTTCATATCGATGCCATGACTCGCTTTTGTTATTGTTGCTGCTCTGGCACAGATCCGCAGTGCTATTCGGAATTGTAGCATCAACTGCTACAATTACTTACCTTGATGGGTTGTTTAACGATGCAAAACATACAGTGAGAGGTTTCATTCATTTCTAGTTAGAAGTGCAAGCGGTGCTGCTATTTGGAGGTCATAGTGTCGTTTAAGAGCTTTCGCAGCAAGCCAAGCGCTTACTATCATCTATAAAAACCTTTATAGTAAAGTTATGGCTTACAAAGTTAATTTTGTTTAACAACATTTTATACTCGTCGTACTCTCTACTTGTCTTACTTGACACGCGATAAATATTTTTACAATAGGCAATCTACAAGCATAAAACGGCAGATTATTCTGTTTACGATCGCAATAAAGTAGCTCCGGCTAACTAAAGCTGTTCACGCTATATTACGAGCTCTTGGGGCTGTAAATCTCATAATCACATGTCTAATGTCGTGACAAGACTTGGGTTATCTCGTGACATTAGTCGGGTTATCTGGTATGAAATCATGTACTAGATCTTGACATGGGCCCTGCCAGCTTCAACATCTATTTGCATAGGTACTTGGATCTAGGAAAGTTACTAGACTGGTCTTGCTTGATGCTGCGATAGGTGTGAAGGGTTAACTACCTACCTACTACGTAATTTTTGCTTTAGAAGTTGTAATATTTGTAGCTGTGTTGTGTTATAAAGCTTGAGTGCGAATTTCACAGCGTTCAATACCTGTCAGTGTCATCATTGTTGTGGAATATTTGACACAGAGCTCTTGAACGCGGTCAGAGGGACAATTCTCGTAATTTTAAGACCGTTCACAGTCTGATCTGTCTCAATCTGTCAAACATTTCTCTAATTTCCCTACATTTTGACAAGTTTTTGACATTTGTTTGTCGCTGAGATGAGACTGCGACTAGATTTTGAACGTTTTAAATTAAGAGAATTGGCCTTCTGGTCACTGACCTATAAGTATTATACAAGTATGCTGGACTAAATATAATATACGAAATGACAGTTGTTTTTTTGCGCCCCGCTCGATCATCTCAGGAACTAAAATTGACACATTGCCGCAAATGGCCGTTGTTTGGTTTTGGTACGTCTCTGATGGATTTAGGTCTAAATCGTAGAATAAGACTTTATTGTGTATTTTGTGTTTACTAGGAGATATTTAGAACATTTTGTGCTGAGATTATGCGCATCTTATAAAACTCACTATCAAAAATATTAGTTCCACGGACGCTCATGTTGCTCTCAACGCCAAAATGGCGAAAATCAAATGTCTTCATTTTGTCATCGATAGTATGATGTCCAGCGTACTTGTTTATTATAGGTCAGTGGCCCAGATAATTATGCTGCTTGCATTCAGCGTCATTGGTGAAATGCGCTCTTAATTAATGGCCTAAAAAGTGATAGCATATACAGTGAGTGACTGTTGATGTTTATCTAAATCCGCGAAAGATTCCTCGAAGATATAGCAATATGAGTTTTCATAATCAGCCTATAACGTTCCCACTGCTGGGACTCAGGCCTGCTCTCTACGAGAGGGAGTGGGCCATAATCCACCACGTGGGCTCAGTGCGGGTTGGTGGATGTCATATGTCTTCGAAGTTTTGGTTCTAAGACAAGCCGGTTTCCTCACGCTGTTTTCCTTCACCGTTTTGAGAGCAGCGGTGATGGAAGGTAAAGTAAAGTGCCTGCCTGAGTTCGAACTCCCGACCTAGGACTCGTAAATCGGGGCCGATACCACTTGGCCACAACTACTCCATATGAGTTTTAATATTCTGCAATAGGAAAAATATAAAAGAAAAGATAAACGAAAACACATAATTACGGTAGCTTACCTGCCTCCAAAAGAGACTAGAGTATAAAGTATCTTATTTGACGGAATCCCTAACTTGTCCCAATTTATCCGTCTACATAGATTCGACTTTATTTATTTTTTGCGGGGGATTGGAAAGAAACGTATCTTCTTTCTACATATATAAGTGAGGTAAATTAAGTCACTTAGATCTATTCGTAAGGTATTTCTCTTAACTATCAATACATAGGTACCTAAGTAATTTGGGAAACAGTACTTTTCGTCGTCACGGCTTTCCAAGAAATCGAAAAAGACTCTACCATATTCTAATATGACACTCTGAAATACTCTATGCCTGCGCGGTAAACGGTTGTGGAGCAGTATATAGAGACCCAGTGGTAAAGGCCCCGACTTACGAGATGTGGGCCGTGGGTTCCAACCCTGACAGGCGCTTTAGTTTGTGTAAATAATTTCATCACCGCTGCTCTCAAAACGGTGAAGGAGAACATCGTAAGGAAACCGGCATGTCCTAGAATCACAAATTCAAAGACATGTGACATCTACCAACCCGCACTGGGCCCGCGTGGTAGATTACAGCCCACTTCCTCTCAAAGAGAGGGGGCCTGTGTCCCAGCAATGGTAAACTTATAGAGTGATTATGCACAAAACAATTCCGATATTCTTAGCTTCATATTTTACAGAACCAGCCAGCTAACGAAATCTGAATGGATTGCTTCGTTCTTTCCCTCTATAGAAAAGCAAAAACCTTTTCCACTACTTCCATCGCATACATAAAATAAATACGGTAAATAAAACAGGAAATTCGTTTAGCTAAAGTTAAATCTGTTTATCCGAACTGTATTGCTAGCATTAGAGAAGATTTGCGAGAAACGCACTTCTCAATCCCATTGTACTTAAATAATGTAGTTGCGTTCTTTTACAATAGAATATCATTATCTTTCCTTACTCTTTCTTAAGGTGGATGCTCTAAGGTAGCCCGCGAAATACAAATTGTCTTACGTTTTTTGCAATTTGCTGGTCAGTACTAAGTTGTACGTTGATTAAAATATGATTCGCGACCGTAACAAATATGTATTTACAGAATTATAATCATTAGAATCAGTAATACAACTTGTTAAGTTAGCATAATCCTAAAATGTCAAGATTTCATGAAATAGTCATTCAGTAGGATTACTTGATCTTAGAGAGTTGTGTTGATGACTTTAATGATTATAATTCTGAAAATACATATTTGTTACGGCCGCGAATCATATTTTAATCAACGTACAACTTAGTACTGACCAGTAAATTGCAAAAACCGTAAGAAAATTTGTATAACCTGACCTACAAGTAGTTGTTCCGGGTCTGGCTGTTTGTGTATGTGAGTTTAAATGTACGATACAGGAGAAATTCCTAGTGCGGGGCAACGGTTTTTTTAAAAAAAGAAAAGAAAAGAAAGAAAGAAGAAAGAATTTCGCGGGTACCTTGGAGCATCCACCTTACCCTAATTTATTTTGCGTAGACGCAGCATGTCTTCTTCTTCCATACGTATACATCTCTATCAGCTGTTCCTTCATCACCAACTGCCTAGCCTTTTCTCAACTATGTTGGGGTCGGATTCCAGTCTAACCGGATGCAGCTGAATACCATAATGACCTCCACAACCCAGTTCCTGGGTAATACGAAACCCCATGGTAAGACTGGTTGTCATACTTTCGGGCTTCTGACGACCCGTAACGATTGTCAAAGATCCACATATGACAGCCGAGACCAAAGGCTTATCGTGCATTCCGAGGCACGGAGCGGTCTTGGTATGTGAAGATTGTGATGGATCCACGGACCAATCAACCACGGTAAGGGTAGCTTAACCTGATCGATCGACCCGCGCGGCTGTTATTACTCAACCACAAGCCCCTCCTTAACCACAAGCTCATTTCCATCTCTTTCTAAACACAATTTATTTGATTTAGACGCAGCATGTCTTCTTCTTCCATACGGACATATCTATCAGCAGTTATCTCAATGTTCACTACCTTCCTTGCCATAATTATTATCTCTCACTTAAACCATCCCTATTTCCTTTAATTTTCTTCATACTTAAAACTTTTCGTCGGTGTAATTGCGTAACACACTAACAGTAGGAATGGCTTTCATTTTGACAGTTCAACAACATTTATTACGTTATTTACGTTGTTGACCAGACAAATTTTTCGAACATTTATGAAGCAATGGATTATCCTTCAAAATGATTCAGATTGAGATTGATAGTGTGACGTCATATTCTTTCCCTAAATAGTGCTTATTGTGCATCCAAAAATAAATAAATCAATGCGTTTACTTTCATTAGGAAATACCCGCCCTTGTCGAACCCAGAACAGCACAATAAAAAGATTTTACCTGGCCCCAAGAAACGCCTTTCTGCTCAAGAGTATTTCTGGAAGAAATGGGTACAACTCATCATGTGTAATTGTAGTTAGAAGTTGATACAGGGTGCCAGGGACATCGAGGACCAACCTGTGACCATGGATTTAAGTACATGATTATGAAGCCCACTGCGTTAAAATTTTTCGTCGTTTAAAAAATTAGCTTTTCCGCGTAGGCAGTTTTCTATAAAACAGATTTTTTTTTTTGATAATCGACTAAAATTTTCTACGTTACGTCTAGAATCATGTGCTGAATTTATAGTTTCAGTTTACGCGTGGATGTCCCTTCATCTTGTTCATTGCGTTATTTACTTTGTTGAGCAGTTGGCTTTTTTTTACGAACATATACCTATAGCAAAATGATTCTGATTAAGTTTAATAGTGTGTTCTCTTCATACATAATATATTTTCTTAATCGGCTAGGTACACCCACCCCTCAGTGATTCTGCCACCGGGCGCTAGGTTGGTACTTGAAAGAAAGAAAGAAAATACATTTCGAACTCTAATTAGTATTTAAAATCGGCGTTTTCCCGTTAAAAATCTATTAGAAAGGTTGAAGAAAATAGTCACCATATAAACATTACTTCCCGGATTTTCATTTCCTTGAAGCGGTCTTCATTTATTTCTACAGATGGGTTAAGTAGGTAGAGACTAGTTAGACATACATAGGTATCTAAGTATACTTCCTACTTCCACACACACAACACACACATGCACGCACACACGAACACACTCACAACACACACACGCATTCACACAAACACACACAATAGATATTAATTACACCTCTAGTTGTCATTCATTAATAAATTGTACCAACTCACTCGCCGCGGGAGGAAGACCTGGAGTCCTGAAATACAGGGCTGCCCTAGTTTAGGCTCCAGTCCACTCCATTCATTCTAATAATGTCAGTACTGTGTTTAGATTAGTGTGGAAAATAAATAAATTTTTACTTTACTTTACTTTACTAATTCCATGGACATACCTACTTACTCATAACATTTTCTGCACACGAACACGTAGCCGAATACTGGGCCGAGTCCATTTCGATTGCCATCGACACGACAAGAAGAAAATAATATTTTCTTACCCTATATAAGAGGGGTGACTAGACAAATATACACAGGACTAGAACAATTTTTTTTCTCTTAGTTGCGTACCAGGGGTCACTAACTTTGTTAAAATTAATATATATTAGATACTACCTGGCGGGATGAGCTGGACTCCTTTCATAAAGATTGGTCCTTGGCAGCTCTGGACAGAGAGAGGTGGAAAGAGAGTAGGGAGGCCTTTGCCCAGCAGTGGGACATTAGAGGCTAATAAAAAAAAAATTAAAAAAGATACTACATGTAAAAGATTTCTTCAAATGCGAGCAGTTTTAGAGATTAGCGCGTTTAAAGAAACATACAAACAAACTCTTCAGCTTTATTATTATTATTAGTACCTATACTAGCAGCGCCCCGCGGTTACGCCCGCATGTGGGAAAATCGGGATGAAAAGTATCCTATGTGTTATTCTGGTGTATAAGCTATATTACTGTAAAGTTTCATCAAAATCCGTTCAATAGTTTTTGAGTAAAAAACATCCATCCATCCATCCATCTGTCCATCCATCCATCCTCACAAACTTTCGCGTTTATAATATTAGTAGGATAGATATATTTCACAAAACCATTTAAGCGTGTCCCAAAGTTCGTCTTGTTTATTGTGCCTTGATTCGTTCATGTCCATGATGGATCTATTCGCCACATGCCTCCGACACCTTCGCATTTATTTTTAATAGTGTTGACGCCAGTTTTTTCTTGCTTAGAAATCCAATACAAGATTGATGGTACATTGTGGACTAGATTGATGAAAAATACCAACGAAGAATTCTTTATTTTATGGATCATTTATGGATTGATTGATAACTCATGAATATTTGAACGAGGTACATAATGAAGTAGGTAATTACCTGTCTACGTGGTTTTAAGTGAAGTTCATTAACATTTTTCACTTTCAATTTTAACATTGTCGATAAAACACGCAGCAGACTCATCATTTATTATTACCTACTATAATATCATAATTAAAACACTTTCATATAAATTGCCAAAAAAATCAATTAATAAACGTTTCTAAAGTGTTAACAACCAGCTTAATCGTTTATTAGTTCACTCACAACTTATCCAAACATAAACCACGAAATAATCAGACTGCGAACTAACGAGTTAATGTATAAATAGATGGTTAGGTCCGCAAACTAGTATTATAAAAATATCTTGCGCGTATAAGCCGGTAATGGTCGAGGAGGCTACGCTTTCGCGATTTTTAATATTTCTTTCACGCGTGGCTAAGGAAGTCGGCACAGTGAGCTCGGCACGACACCGACACGACAAAGAAAAGATTTCACACGACAAATGTTTCACGACGTTTTGCTTTCAGCGTTCTCTTTATGCATCTTGAAAAGGTTTATGCAAAACATGGAGGAGATAGAAATTGGAATTCTAATTTATGATTGAACAGCAAACGGGATGTATCTCATCATTCTCTATGAAAAAGATAAAGATCGTCTTTATGGGTAACAATGCGTCCACATAGCTCATGACAGATGCTCATGCAAAGTTATTTCTACGAAAAATGCTTCGATTGAAACAAGAAAAAAAATTAAGAAAATCTATTTCAAATCTAATCATTAAAGACACAAATTAGCAAATATATAAAGAACTAAGATGTTCCATGTAGGAACCTCCTTACAGTGCGAGAGAGATAGCCAGTGTCGTTCATTATGGATGCAAATTCCTTCCACTACTTAATAGTCTACGGATGGACGAGAGGCGGCGTGAGAAAATGGTGACTCGCAGTCAGCCATGCGAAAATGTGGCGGCGACTGGAGAACTAACATGTCAGTGTCAACGCCTCGCCTCTCGCGGAGAAATGTATGAATCCCTAATGCAAAATGCATGTTATTTTACTGAATAACTCTGAAAAATATATGTGGCTGAAAAACTTTTAGATACTTATTTACAGAGGTTTGTTTTCATTGAATGGATACCTACCTATACTCATTCTATTATGTAACCCACCTACGTACTTATCGTAAAAATCAGTCAGGTACTATACCTGACTGACTACCCAAATAGCCAGAGGATTTTTAAGTTTTATCCTATAGAAGATTTTTCAGTGTTGATAACTAATTAAGATACCTATCTATTTTTATATCGTAAAGAATGACCATTTACATTATTATACTACAAAAATAACAAACAAGCCGTAACACTTATGCTGCGGCTGTGGCATCTCTCTAATAAGCTCGGAAGAAAATGAAAGAGATAAAATCTATTTCATTTTCTTCCGCCGAGCGTATCTACCTAAGCATGGAAAATGGCGGATAACTTTTATTACTTACTAAATAATGACTAGTATTTACCATATTCTTAATCCGATAGAATTTTACATGAGGATTTTCTTTTCAGCGTAAGATAATAATAAAATATAATTTCCTTATCGCCTGATCTGTAGATACCTTGTAGATATACCAACTAGCTATGTACATGTACTGGCTGTTTTCCGGTATTCTAGATACAGCTGTAGTACGTTATTATTTAGTATACTATTGTAGTCTTTGTTTGTCACCCAATTTTTGAATACTACGCAGGAGCTCCACGATTTGATCCCACCATCTTCCTTCCACTACCGGACCACCAGACGTACCTAGGTACTGCAGTGTAGCTACCATCCGCACTAGGTTGATATCACGACTAGTCGTACTCGGCGCTTCTCCTCCACAATTATTATGCTCACGGCCAGCGTGGAACTCTCTGCTAGGGGTTCTGAGTTTCCTTCCAAATATAACCCGTTAGCTTTCAAAGCAAGAGCTAACAGGCATTTTCTGGGCACGGTCGTTCCATCCCAGACCTCGTCGATCGCTTTGCATCACGCGAGATCACATCACAATAAAAAAACAAGATGTCTTATTTATCATACATAACAAATGCTTTAAATTACTAAGCGCCTTCTAATACAAAATCTATATACGCACTAGGTACTGCCGACTAGTTCCTACATACGACATGGCTATAATGCTAGGTAAGAGTTAATTAGGTAGTGGTACCACCCGACTTCTGAGCACAAGACTAATGCGGTAGTAAAATCTTTTATTTTAACAATAACTGTAATAAAAGCAGATGATAGTTGTGGTTGTTATATTTTGGTGATAAATCATCCATCAATAGGAAGGTTTATTCCGAATCTGCATTACTTTTCTGAACGTATCTTCCAACGTCAATGTCATTGTCAAATGTATGTTGTTCCGTTCCAGCGCTGCCAAACAGGCCGATTTGAGTTGTAAAGAACAATGATTTTTTTAGTAGAGATGTATAGATAGAAATTTCTCTTAGGGCAAAAGAGATAGCCGTACACAAAAGTTTAAAGTGACATCTCAATCCAAACGTCAATTTGTCCCTGCATTAAATTCGAAAAACTGATTCATGTGTTTATTTTTCTAAATATTGGTTTGTAGCATAATTTACAACAAAACTAGATTTAAAAAAAGTGTTTGTTAAATGTTACTATAGCTTCGTAGCGAGACTTACAGTGAGAAATTACATAAGCACAAAATATGCTTAACATTTATTGATACGATGTGTTGAAAATCAAACAGGAAAAACTCAATCAACTAAATCTCTTATCACTAGTGTTCTATAATATCGTTTTATTGTAATTAATACACAAAATGTCGGCGTTACTAACTGCAGACTGGTTTCAGTTGGACTCCTATTACAGGTATGATAGTAATTTAAAATGTAAAAGTTGTTTCCTTGTAACAACTGTCATGTCATTTTTGTTAAAGTGTTCAATACAAAGCATTTCATAATTGAATGCACTTTCGACATGATTACCTCACACAATTACCCGCTTCAGCTACCATTACCAAAATAATAAAATAAAAATTACAATAAAATGCAGCTGGAAACAGACATTTATCATGATGAATACTGTAACGAATCATGAAATATACTTTTTCTTACTGCAACCTTTGTTTAAAGTTTAAACATCCAAAAGGGAACAACCCATTTAATTATAAAGTTGATAATTTTCAAAGTATAAAAAAGTTTATTTAATAAATTGCAGGAAGTTCGACCTCTATACCATGAACTGGGCTATGGATGAGGGGCTAGAAAACATGATAATCAGTGGAGCTCAATATGGAGGTCCCATCGCTGTTGTGAGGGACAGAAAACAATTTGTACGCATCATGGGCACTGCCAAACCTGTGATCAACCTATATAACTGTGTTGGAACTGTTATCTCGAAGATTTTGGTAAGTTTACTGTGTTAATGGAATTAATGGTGAAGATGCTGATGCATCTTTACATACCACCATGCCTCAGAAAGCACAATAAGCCCAAGGTCCCGGCTGTCATTTGTGGACCTTTGGCATATTGGTCAGAAGCCCGAAACTCTGACAGTCTTACCAAGGGGTATTGTATTACTCACTGGGTTGTGGAGGTCAGATAGGCAGTTGTTCCATTTAAAATACTGGTATTCAGCAGCATCCGGTGAGACTGGAAGCCGACCCCATTATAGTTGTGAAAAGGCTAGGTAGATTGATTTTGAGGCTGCTGTATGTATGTAATGACTAGCTTTAATAATACAAATGGAATTAATAGCAGTTTCCTTATCTCAGATTCATCCTACTTCCCACTAATATTATAAACGTGAATGTTTGTATAGATGGATGGATGGATGGATGGATGGATGTTTGTTACTCTTTCACACTAAAACTACTGAATGGATTTGATAAAATTTGGCACACAGATGTTTTATAATCAGGATTAACATATAGGATACTTTTTATCCCCATATTCCCACAGGATCGAAACTTATGTGGGTGAAATTGTGGGGTGCTTCTTGTGATTAATGAAGGAGAAATTGGTAGTGTGTGTTTAACATAATAAACCGGGAGCTAGGCTTTTTTCTCTAAAAAAATTACCAATTACTACTACAAGTATATTATACCAGGATGGGTTTCTCAGCAAAGACCTGCATCAATTATGAAGTATTTATTCAGAAACCCAAATAAAATATTCCTTATGAGTCCGTACAAGTACATTCTTTTAATTCTGTATATTTCAGTGGAACAGCGGTGAGCTTGTACACATGGGCTGGTCAGACGGTGAGCAACTGCTATGCGTTCAGGAGAGTGGCGATGTGCTAGTCTATGATATGTTTGGAGCCTATCAGAGGACCTTCAATATGGGGCAAGAGGTCAGAGATACAAAGGTAGGTGTTTATTTTAGTGTATAAAGTTGGACACTGTCCTATATAGAAAACTACTTCTTTTTTTTTCAGTTGGTGTGTGCATCATTTTTTGCATTATGATACTACTTTTTAATTTGTAACATTACTACATATTATAAAACAAAGTCCTCCCTGCCGAGTTTTCTGTCTGTCTGAATGCGACACACTCATAAACTACCTTGAAAAAAAACTACTTAATAATATTTCTGATCTAAGTAAGTTAAAAAAACTTCATTGAAACATGTTAAAAATACTATGTGAAATATTATGCATTTGCAGGTGTGCAAAGCCCAGCTGTTTCCTAGCCCTCATGGGATAGGCCTAGCTGTCATCACCACTACCAACCGCATGTTCCTACTAAGCAATGTATCCGAACCTAAAGTGAGATCTGTACCAGATTTACCTAGTAAGTATTTAATAATTAAAATACTTTTCTGCATTGACACAAACATAACATAATAACTATGACAACATACAAAAAAATAATCAAAATGCAAAGGCCAACGTCACGCGGTGTTCCCAGGCGGTCACCCATCCAAGTACTGACCGCGCCCGATGTTGCTTAACTTCGGTGATCGGACGAGAACCGGTGTATTCAACGTAGTATGGACGTTGGCGAAAGACTTAGCCAAATAGTCAAACTGTAGGTATCCATGAACAAAGGGTGATGGTATATTAAATATTCTTTAACCAATGCGTGATACAGATTGACAAATGGATTCGCCGAAGGGATAGAGTACTCCATCCATAGCTCAACAGTTTTGGTAAAGTAATTAAAATTAGGCTTGTTTGTATTCCAGGAGCAAATGAAGCAATATCGTGTTGGTGCGTCATCAGTTCTGGCTTCCTTGTGTGCAGGGACAAGGAAATCTACAAGTGTCAGCTAGGCGAGTCAAGAGCTGTGCTTATGGTAAATATTATCGCTTTTTTATATATTTGTTATAATGTTCTATCGTCAAAACCTATATCTGACCATTTTGAAAACGAAATCCCGTGTTCATGATGACCACACTGCGTCCGTAAGTAAAACAAAAGAGGATCCTTTTTAGGTCGACTAATAATATGCGCTGCAAGCAGGAATAGCCCTTACGGTGATCACACATTGATTTTGGCGATAGTTCCTGTTTGTTTTGTCGTTAATGCATTGTTCCTCTCAACCAAAGCACCTGTCATCTCTCACCAACCTTGTTTGATTAGTAGAGAATGCCTGAGGCATTAAGTCCAACTTTGTACCTTTTTGTGTGCGAAAAGTTTAAATAAATATAATAAACGGCAGACGATTTTGAAGCAAAGAACTATTGCGGATATGAAACATTAAAATTTATCCTTGTGCCCGGACCACAGCGTTCAGTTGTTGCGGCGCTATTTCCTAGAGGGCCTTTGTCCAGCCAGCGGTGGACCGCGATTGTCAACAGAGGCTATATTTAATAAATCAGTAATAATTACCAAGCCTGTACATCATACTGGGAGAAACAAACGACGGTTACGATTAATTAATAGAAAACAATATTGATAAAATTGTTGAACATACTTGTAATAACATACTAGACAGCCCTGTGTTATCGGATCGAACTGACGTCATTATTCATTGATACAGTTCGATAATTTCGTTATTGCTATTGCCAACGTCCATACTACGTTGAATACACCGGTTCTCGTCCGATCACCGAAGTTAAGCAACATCGGGCGCGGTCAGTACTTGGATGGGTGACCGCCTGGGAACACAGCGTGACTTTGGCTTTTTGCTTTTTTACAACTTTTTATTAGGAAATTGCAAAATCAGGTCCCCTTATCGCCTGTTTGATACCAGTTTTTAATTTTTTAGATGCTATCCCCAACGTCCATAACTATTTTAAAAACTAACTTTAAAAAAAATCTTGTTTTCAGCCTCCCGATATAAAGAGTGCGTACACACAAATTCTGTCGATAGTCTCGTCTCAGAATGGCATGCATGTGGCCTTCTTCACCGATTCTGGCATGCTATGGATTGGCTCGTCCGACTTCAAAACTGCTTACTCCGAGATTGACACCGGTTTCATCAAACAACCTAAGGAGTTGATGTGGTAAGTTAGAAGTATTTGTTTTGGGTAAAATCTGCTTATTTTGTCCTGATATTAGAGTCGTATTCCAGTCGAACCGGGGCGCGAAGCAATATCAGTATTTTACACCCAAAATAAATCGCGAATGCAGATTCGCGATTTATTTGCCAAAAATGTAAACAAATATGTAATTTATGGAAAATTAACTTTAATTCCTACACAACAAAGTTCAGTTTACGCTACAACTTCAAACATTTTTGTAACTTTTTAAATAGTGCTAGTCAATCTGAAATCAACTTAATCTCCATTAAAATAAAGTTGATATTGGTTTAACTTGAAATAACATCAATTTGAAACATTAGACTTTCGTATATTTTTTTATTTGTAATAAAATCATGGTCAATATACCCAATCGCATTAACAGACGTAAAAAATCGGCACCACAATCGCAAATGCCACTAACATATAAAAAAAATACAACGGGGTAGTTGCGTAACACACTATCAGTAAGTAGCAATGACTTTCATTTTGACAGTTCAACAAAATTCATTGCTTTATTTACGTTGTTGACCGGACATTTTTTTCGGACATATGAAATAATATATTAGCAATATCCTTCAAAATGAGATTGATGGTGTGTTACGCATTGGGGTGTTGGTTGTGAACGGAACCTCTACCGACATACTTAGATGCACGCTTTCTGTATAATTATGAACATTTGTTATACCATCCTAGAAACCAAGCTACCATGTCACACATGCCTGTAATTACGCCCTTTCAAGCAGAATGCAGTAACACTGCATGGCGACTGAAATTGGTGTTAAAACTCATCACTATTTGGCGATAAATTCCAGGTGCGGTTCTCAAGCAGTAGTAGCACATTGGGACGACACAATGTGCATATTCGGTTCAAAGGGCCAGTCAGTACAATACCCCTACGACGGACCCTTCCACCTCATACAGGACATTGATTGCGTTCGAGTTGTCTCCGAGATGACTCACGAACTCATACAAAAAGTGCCGTTTGTCGTCGAGAAAATATTCAGAATTAACAGTACAGCGCCAGCGTCGTATTTGCTTGAAGCTTCGAGACAATTTCAGGTAAGATGGCTGATTTTTTTAATAATAGGAGTGTTGTTAGTAGGAGGTTCTTTCTGGAGCCTTGACCCTGCAGCAGTTTGAACCCTGTTCCTAGGCTTCTTTAAATATCTTTTATATGAATTTTTTTTTTTTTTTTTTTTATGTGTATTTATTGAATAAAAGAGTTCATAAATAATAAACAAAATAAAAGAGTCAAAATACCATCGTAAGATTCGCATACAACATACAACATGGGCAGTTTAAATGTTGGTATAGCAAATTGCAGATACGAAACAGGCATTTTCATGTTCATGGATACAGTTCGGTAATTCCGTTAATACTATCGCCAACGTCCACACTACGTTGAATACACCGGTTCTCGTCCGATCACCGAAGCTAAGCAACATCGGGTGCGGTCAGTACTTGGATGGGTGACCGCCTGGGAACACCGCGTGACGTTGGCTATTTGCTTTTTTACAACCTTCTAATCTCCAAAAACTGTTTTCCTCAGTATAATTTTCAAACAAAATATTACAGAATCACAGTCACAGGGCCGACGAATACATAAGATTGGTGAAGCCTGATCTTTTGATAGCTGTCCAAGACTGCATAGAGGCAGCTGCCTTCGAGTTCAACCCTGACGTTCAGAAGATGTTGATCAGGGCCGCGCAGTTTGGAAAGTGCTTCATCATGGACCTTGAGTTGACCGACCTTTATGTGAAGACTTGCAGATGGCTCAGGGTTTTGAACGCTGTCCGGGACCCCAAAGTAGCTATACCGCTTACTTCTATGCAGTATCCTTTTCAATTCAAATAATGAAACTACAAAAACTGAAACTGCGAAAAATATGACCTAGTTAAATGATATATTAAATGGTATATGAGGTTTGCTTTTTTGTCCAAATTAAAGGTTTGAAAGAATGACAGTTAATATGACCATCAGAGTCCCCAACAACATTAAAAAAAAAATCAAGATTAACTAAAAATAATAACTCTTTTTTGTTTTGTTTTTTCTGTAAACCCTCTTTCTCGAACTTCGAACTTTGTCTTTTTATCTGAATTTTGTATAACTAGTATTACTATGTAAAAGAATAACGTAATAATCATCATAATTTTTGCCATAAGGGGCTTATGGCTAAGTAATAAAGTTAAGGTAGGCTTGCCTCGGTTGGACCGTGGATGGGTAACCATCTTTACATACCAAGACCCCTCCGTGCCTCAGAAAGCACGTTAAGCCCTTGGTCCCGGCTATCATTCCTCGATCATTGACAGTCGTTACGGGTCGTCAGTAGCCCGAAAGTCTGACAACCAGTCTTACCAAGGGGTATCGTATTACACAGCAACTGGGTTGTGGAGGTGCAGTCGCTCCATGTAAAATACTGGTATACATATTAAAAAAATAATAATAATAATTCTACTGCATCCGGTAAGACTGGAAGCCGACCCTACAACATAGAACATAGTTGGCAAAATGTTAGGCAGATGATGATGACCTTAACTAAACTCCAGAATGACTAACCTAGGTGAAAGAGTTCTATTGGACCGTCTAATATGGCGGCGACTGCACTGTTTAGCTGGACACATTGCTTCCTATCTTCAGCTGAAGGATGGAAGGACGAGGGTGCTCTCGCATTGGGCGTGTTATAAGGTACGGTATTACTTTTTTTTTAGGGTTGTGTACCCAAAGGGTGCCAACGGGACCCTATTACTAAGCTTCCGCTGTCCGTCCGTCCGCCTGTCTGTCAACGGGCTGTATCTCATGAACCGTAATAGGTAAACAGATAAAATTTTCAGAGTGTTTATTACTATGGCCGCTGTTTTTTATTTGTCTTATCAGCAGTGCGATTCTGTAACAATCTCACCGTGAAAACTTAGGTGAAGTGAGCGTGGAGTGAGCTGTCATTCCAAATAATACTAGTGATTGACACTACTGACAACTCACATCAAGCTCACTTCACTTGAGTTTTCACGGTGAGATTTTTACAGAATCGAACGGCTGTTGTACCTATATTATGATGTGTGCCTTTTGTCTGTGCTAAATAAATGTATTTTCTTTTTCTTTCTTTGCAATGATAGAGGTCGTCTAATACTGAATTACACGCCCCTCAACTAAAATTTCTATACAAACCTATGAAATGTGTATGTAACAAGCTGTGGAGGGGCGTGCAATTTTAAATTAGATTACATATCTATATATACACTCTTCTACAATCTGCTAAGGGCTGATTTTTCAACCAACACATAATTTTTATTCGTAGAATAAAAGTGACGTCTGACAGATTTTGTATGGAAAAACTGTCAAAAATTCAAAACTATTCTTCAGATAAAATTATCTGGCGTCGGAAAAATCAGCCCATAACATACTCAAGTTATCAATTAAATTAAAAATGACCGGCTTTCTATTCTCAGGTGACACAACCCCACTTGGACAACGAGAGTGCCGCCCGTGAGATTGGCGACAAACTACGCAACGTGCCTGGCATATCCTACACTACCATAGCCATGAAAGCCGCTGAAAAGGGACGGAAAGCACTTGCTATCAAAGTAAGTTTCCTATGACGTCACTGACTACATCATACTACTCAATAAATTGAGCTCGTTTATCGCCAACGTCCATACTACGTTGAATACACCGGTTCTCGTCCGATCACCGAAGTTAAGCAACATCGGGCGCGGTCAGTACTTGGATGGGTGACCGCCTGGGAACACCGCGTGACGTTGGCCTTTTGCTATTTTATTATTTTTTCAATTCTTTTTCCAGATATTGGAGTATGAAACTCATAGTAAACTACAAGTTCCTCTACTTTTGTCTTTGGGTGAGGGACCAACCGCTTTACTGAAAGCAACGGCCAGTGGCGATACGGATTTAATTTATATTGTTTTATTACATCTCAAAGAAAAAATGGGCAAACGTGAGTTTGAAGTAAGTATATTGAGTTCTTTGGATATGAAATATGCCACAAGAGCTTTCCAACGGTTGTCCTGGCGATCAAAGCATTGTAGTAATTAGAAGATATTTACGAATAACATCAATTTGTCCCGAACATTTTCATGATTTCACCATTTCATTGTTAATTACTAGTCATCATGTTAGCTTGTACAGTAAAGTTAACACTTAAAATACCAAGCTCACAGTAGACTGCAAAGGCACTAACAAATTGAAATGGTTAGTATGGTTGCTTCTGTATAATGAAGGCGTGTGACATCTACCAACTGCCAACACACACTGCATGGACCCGTGTGGTGGATAACCTAATCTCTGTTAAAGGGTCACCCCCTTAGCTCACCGTCCGATCAGGACCAGGCCCGTGCCGGACGGCGCGTATGTGTTCCACGCGCGCCTCAGAGATGTCAGCATAAGTGACGGGGCCCGATAGGGCCGAAGCCTGCCGGGGTAGCGGGATCGTCCGAAAGGGTTACCGCTGCCCTGGTACATAAAGGGCTAAGGAAGGAACACGGGTGGGTTTTAGTCAGTAAGAGTCTGACACTCCCTTCTACTCCACCCAGAGCTGGAGGGGTCATTTGATGATTTCCCATCCTCAAAAAAAAAAAAAAGAGTCACCCCCTTTAATAGAGATTAGGCCTGTGTCACTACAGTGGGAACTTTATAGGCTAAAAATATCATTTTTGCCTCCCCAGCTAACAATCCGAAGCTTCTCCCTCGCCCACGCTCTATATATAAAGTTCTGTGCGAGCAACAACCGCGAGGCGTTGCGTCAGGTGTACGTGCAGGAGGACGACTTCCAAGGACAGGCCGCCACGCACATACGCGACGCCATCGACCAGACCAACCCGGGCAGTATCGAGGCGTCCCTCATATCGGCCAGGGAGTGCTATAAGAAAGGGAAGAATGATTTAGGTAGGACTTTTTTTCTTTATTACCAATTATTACAGATTTTAGGTAGTCATTACAATGAGAGGCCCGTGGCTAAATAATAACAGCGGCACAGTTCGATCGATCAGGTTAAGCCATGCTTGTCGCGGTTGGTCTGTGGATGGGTGACCAACTTTATATACCGAGACCCCTCCTTGCCTCGAAAAGCACGTTAAGTCGTTGGTCCCGGCTGTCATTCGTGGATCTTTGACAGTCGTTACGGGTAGTCAGGAGCCCAAAAGTCTGACAACCAGTCTTACTAAGGGGTATCGTATTACCCAGTAACTGGGTTGTGGAAGTCAGATAGGTAGTTGCTCCATATAAAATACTGGTATTCAGCTACATCCGGTTAGACTGGAAGCCGACCCCAACATAGTTGGGAAAAGGCTAGGCAGATGATAAGGTATTCATTAAAAAAGTCCAATTGGTACAAATGTAAAGTAGTTACTTAGTATCTTTCGGTATAATTTCTACTACCGCAAATTTTCTTTACGTCAAGAAATCAGGCGGACAAGTACACTGTAGGGTCTTTGGGACAATTCATTATTTTTCCATCTCTGGACCAACAAATGGATGAGTATTAGATCTTGATGCCTATCTCCTTGATAAAATCCATTAAATGCTGTTAAATACAATGTAGTTAATAGCAACTAAGGGATTGACTGCACCTCAACTTTAACTGGGAAGTAGCCACAGACACTCTTCCTTTAAGCGCAGGCCACACCGCCAGCTGGCGGGCGGGCGGGCGACCCGAGCGAGGCATCGTTTCACATCTTTTCATACTTGGGTTCACACCGCGAACTACAGAGATAAGCTACCGAAGTATGAAAAGATGTGAAACGATGCCTCGCTCGGCTCGGGCCAGCTGGCGGTGTGGCCTGCACTTTATGCGCTGGCATTGGGGAAGAGTATCTGGGGAAGTCTGTCATAGGGGAAGAGTGGCTACTCAGCATACACATTCATAATATTCGTCATCTTCTAGGTGTCTCAATATGCGAAGACGCGCGCAAGCTCTGCAAGCAACAATCAAGCCTACAAGAGACATACGGCAGCAGCTTCGTAGGCTTGTCACTACAGGACACAGTGAGGAAACTGCTGGACCAGGGAGAAGTCAAGCTGGCTGACAAACTGCGCTCGGAGTACAGGATGCCAGATAGAAGGTAAATAGTAAATTAATATTTATGATTTGCGCCGTAAAATTATTATATACGTGAAATGTTAGTTAGGAAAAGTAGCCGATAGCTAGTCGCTTCCTCGTCAAACTACAAAAGACGGCCCAAAATCCTTTTAACATGACGCCGTCTATTTTTTAAATATTGACCAGAAGCCGATGTGTAAAACTGGCTTAGAAGATACAGAAATAAACAGCATTTCATTATAGGTACTGGTGGCTGCGGATCTTAACATTAGCCGACAAAGACGACTGGACAGAACTTGAAAAGTTCTCGAAATCCAAGAAATCTCCCGTCGGATACGAACCGTTTGTGGACGCGTGTCTAAAGTACTGCAAGCAAGATGAAGCGCTTAAGTACCTGCCGCGGTGCAGCGACGATATTAAAGTCAAATATTATGTTAAAGCTGGGTAAGTGTCATTGATGAGCACAGTCAGGGAAATTGTTTTTCGACTTACTACGTAAATTTGCAGTGTTATAGCCATTCCATACAGCTGTCAAAGAATGACCGTTGTGATTCGAATATGCGGACAATTTAAATTGGTAGTCAATTTGGTAAACAATACAGTTTCCTGGTTTTATATTACTTAAATTATCTTTCAGTTTCTACGAGGAAGCGGCAGAAGTAGCATTTGAGCAGAAAGACGAAAGTGCCCTTCTCTTCGTGCAGAACAAATGTCCGTTGGAAGAGTCTATAAAACGCGCCAAGATCGCGTCACTGCTTGAAAAACTACCGACCAAAAAGTGAACTTTATATAGATATAATAGACTGGAATTATAATAATTATGTATAAACAACATCTCGCTTATGGGTACAACGCTACAAGGTTCTTTTGGCGCGTGGCCTAAATCGGAACTAATGCCGCCATCTTGTTTTGTCAATACAATTTGTGTCCCGATTTCACAAAGTATGTTCACCAACCACACCCCCCTGTCTATGTCATTCAAACGCCAAAAAATCCCCGTAGCACTTTATGCAGATGTGTATACTACGCCCACATTTGGCTTGTTATCTAAGGGCTTATTTTTCTAACGCCAGATAATTTTAGGGGGCGAGCCTCTTTAGATTATGTTTAAGAGTCCCTATCAATTTCGGCGGGCTACTAGATTAGGTAACTATCGGAGCGCAGTGTGTCTGTGTGCGTTCGAACTATAGCTGACAATGGTAGTGTGCATTGAAGCGTACGGTGAAGCGAGAACAAATAATCTTGGTCCGTAACCGCTATTATCAGCACTCCATAGTTTTTACTTACTAGGTTCCGTAATACTGGATGGATTTTATTGTGATTATGACATGTTATTTTTAGGTACCCTATAAAAATATGGTAACCTAGTACGACATTCACTATAGTAAAAGCAAATTATAAAGTGTGACCAGCGAATAAATATAAGGTACGTCTGAAACGAATTACACGTGTTATTGTTTACCTAATACAGAACGACGGGGAGGTCTGTAGTATTCCCTCGCTACAAGACCACAGACCATGAGAGTATAGTATAGCGAGCCATTTTGTCGTATTATAAAGCTAATCAATTTATTTGTATACAAGGAGGAAAAAATGGGCGGGACATGGACATTAATATTGAAGATAGCTTTTATTCAAACAAAACATTATTTTGTTTTTAGCCTACACTAATCTAATTAAAATTTATAATTTCCTATAAGTTTTTCATTTCAGAATAGCGTAAAAAAATAAATACAAGACCATGACAAAAACTAACAGAAAAGAGAGAAAAGAAAATTATAACACGTATTTATACAAGCACTTTATTCTTCTTTAAGAGTTTAGTACGAGGTGTTTCGAATATCCATAGAACGTGCTTTTCTGGAGTCAACAATTTCGGGTAGTAAACATGTCATATAAAATTTTTTAAGCTTTTGTTCCATTTTATTTGTCCAGAAATCGTCGTCTTTTAGTATCCTTTCGACTTTCAGAGGCTGATCCGGTCCAGTCCACACAGCAAACAAACATAGTGGTTTTTTTGTTATATGTAACTGGCCCTGTATTTGAAAGAACCAGTCGTGTTTGGTGTTTACAGAAATACTTTCGTTCTGAACACTCCAAAACTTGATCTTTTTCGCTTTTATGGCGTCATCGGCATTCATGCCAAAAGCTGATAAAGGGCACTTTATTTCTATTAAACCTTCATCAAATAAGGCATCTGGCGTAGCACCCAAGAAGAAATATTCGTCATCAATGTGCAACCCACATTTTTGAATCACGATATTTTCCTGCTTCGCTAATTGTTCCAGGGCAATTGATTCATTAGTTTTGCCATGCTGGATGGCTGGAACGTGGCTTATTGAATAGCTATAAAGCATGTTCTTTACAAGAGGCGCTGAACTGATATTTTCACGTCGCTTGCAAACTTTTGGAAAATTTGATGCTGTTAAAAGACACCTTCTTAATTCCAGCCATAGAGCGCTTTCAGCTTGCAATATGGTATCTCTTTCGATCTCGTGACGCTCCTGTATTTGTTGCTTCAGATTTTCCAAAAACAGTTCTTTGGCAGTTTTGTATTCATCCGATGGCATGTCAGGCTTTTGACATGCCTGTCCGTAGTCAGTAGTGTCAGCGTTAAATAAAAGATGTTTTTTTGGTAATCTTTTCTTCGTCCTAGTATTTTGTATATGTTTTTGCTCTTCAAATTTTTTTACAGTAGCAGATGGGCTTTTATTGAAAATAGTTTTATTTAGTGTATATATTGGTGTTCCTGTATTATAAGCGACCACTGCCGCGTAACATCTTAGCTCGTAAGAGTCTTTCAACGCATAGTTTATACGTTTTCCTCCTATATATTTTGCGACGATAGCATTGAACTGCTCAGCTCTATTGTTATTTAAGTTGTACAGGAGGCTTCGAGCATGATATGCCAAACTGGATGCATTCACCTTCAGTTTTTGCATCAGTGTTCTAATTTTGGGCACATTGTTAGGTTCCAGTTTTTTTTCAGTGGTGCAGAAATAGTCTTCGCAATTACTATGTTCCCCAAATATGTGCTTCGGACTGTTTAAAATGTCATTTTGTAGATTTTTTATTTTGGCTGACAAAGGCAGATTTTGAGCTGTCCTATATCGAACTGCTGATTTAACGGCTATCCGTAAACGTTTAAGGCGATCACTGTTGAGCAGTTTTCGTTCACCTATTGGAACCGATGTATCCTTCGTCAAGCTCAAGTTCTTTCCATTATAATTGCGTAATAAATGATTAGAACACTCAATTTTTTCCACGCTAACGTTTGGATAGGGTCGGCTTTCCAAAATATTCTTATACGTACTCGCGTCGCCGTCTGCAATCAGTTTAGAATACACTAAATTATGTACATCCACAGACTGTTTGAAGCCGTCTACTATCGCCGCTTGCTCCATGCTTGTGGACGATCCTTTATGATTCGCATTGCATTGGTGTTCAGGAGGATCTTGTTTTTTATTTATTGCACGCACACAAACTACACAGTACTTATTTTTCACAGCAATATGCAGTACTTTGCCTGAGTTAATGCCTATTATAGCACCAACACCTGCCAACGAAGAATAATTTGTGCGGTAGGATCGTTTACACCAACTCGCGTCTGCTGTCACGGATATCTTTGGTATTCCAGTGGGAGTTTTTTCAGTAGCTAGAGCACGTTCTTCAGCAGCTGCTTCTTTCATTGTATGTTCGGCGGTAGATTTCCACCAGTCATGCAGATTTTTATGACATTTGGAATAAATATTATTGTTCATTGTTGGCAAATTCATTGAGGAGGCTAATTCGTTAAGATTTGCCCGACCACATCCTGCCATAATTGTACCAGATACAACAGAATGATTAATATTCATTCCACTTTCTTCTTCGTCGCAAGCGTTTAGGTAAAAAATACTTTCACACATAGAACAACGCAATAAAAATTTTGATGAAAAACCATGCTGCTTTTCTTCAATTGTTTGGAGACAGCTCATTTGACATCCAAATTTTAAAGAGTGTTGCGAAATCTCTACGAGTTGGTCAAAAAAGTACTGGTAGTCTATTATTCTTCTTCCTTCAATTCGTATTGGCGTAGCAGGCTGAAAAAATATAAGTTGTTTGTTATTATTTTAGTCATTGAAACAGGTGAAACCGAAAGGTGTGGTCAGATATTATGAGGAGTAGCATCCAAATGTACAACTTTTACTATAAGACCAACTTTTGAATCGCAAAAAAATCTGCTGTTTTACACAACATTTCATCGTCCGCTCGACTAACGTATATGGAACAAGTGATATTTTCTTCGATTTCAGATTTGATTCCATACTAAAGTTGTTCATATATCGGTAGTTGATCACACCTTTCCTATAAAGTAGTACAGTAGATAATAGTGTTAAGACAAATAAATGAATGTTTCGAATTATTTATTCTAACTTGGTACATGTAAGTACGTACTTTATCCAACTCCACGACTAAATCTTCTAACGAATCATCGAGAGAACCAAAGGTCGTTGGGAGAGGTGTTTCTTGAATTATATCCATGTTCTGAAATTATATGAATAAATTACATTAATATTTTAAATGCAAAATCTTAGATGATTGTTACTCAATCACGACGACAAGACTAAACATGTTTACATAGAACTTGGTACAGACAGATATAGATTATAATCCTAGGTACCGGGGACCCTATAAAAATATTATAATGTCCTTTCACCACACGCATATAGCTAAGACACATTACAGTACCCCTTTGCTAGTAATTGAATATGTTTGAAATAGACATACTTCCGTAGTTTTGTTGTTTTTTGTAAGTGACCATGTTCCTGAACTCCCTGGTGACTTGTTCTCCTTTTCATCCCTATAGAATATAAAAATAATTTTAATTTATTACAAAGAATATAGTGTTTACACAATAATCAATATTTGAAAAATACCTTGTTTCCCCCTTTTCACCTACTGATAACGCGCCTGGTGGAACCTGTTTGTTAGTGTTGCTGAAAATAATGAATAATACATTTATTATAAAACTAGCTCACCCGGCG
This sequence comes from Apamea epomidion, assembly GCA_947507525.1. NCBI lineage: Eukaryota > Metazoa > Arthropoda > Insecta > Lepidoptera > Noctuidae > Apamea > Apamea epomidion. Next base: position 15,030,235 of record OX382238.1, read on the forward strand.
AACTAGGTACCGCCTCAGAACCAATAAATGTTGTTCAATCCGTTCTCGAGATTTCATAAAAAAGCCATTCCATGAAAAATGTATGAGAAAATGAATTATCTTCATGATTATTTAAAAATAAATACCTTGTGTCCCCATCCTTTACGCTGATCGGTGATGTTTCGGGCAATATCATATTTTGGGAAGACTTCTGCCTGTGTAATTCTCTACAAATACAATTAACATATTTTTAGATTACCTATATTAATAATAGCTAAATTATAACAATTTTCTTAAGGTGATGGCAACAATTATTATTTACCTAAGAACTGCACATGCCTTTCGTGTTTTTTCAACTTTTTTCTTTTTGCCTTTGATTTTTCCTTGATAATATAGTTCACTTTTTCGACCCATTTTCTAAAAATATATACACTATTTTACTGACAGTACAATACAAAACATTAATATGATGTATGAATAAAATTAACAAATCACTAAGTTTCACGCTATTAAAATAAAAAAATAAATAAACTTACAGTCTCAAAACTGGTTAGGCGTAGTACAAAATCACGCGCGATTCGCGAGTTGCGTCGGGAGCGGCGAACGTCACAGGCGACACAGGTCCGTCGTCGAGAAGCCCTTGGGCGCGACTGAATGCATCGAGCGAGCGCATCGATTTATAAGGCATTACTTAGATATTTTACTACAATTAAATAAGTTGTCAAAATGAAAATATAAAAATTGAGTTTGCTAGATAAACACCTGAAATTTGAAAATATTTAACACTTATTGTTATTTTCAATAAATTCTTACGCGTAGACGACGTTTTTGCACATGATTTTATTGGGTTTTTTCAGCGTGTTCAACATTTTTTTACAAGTACTAATTCATTAAACTTTAAAAAAATAAATTGTAGACTTACTAATATACTATATGTCCAGTATTTAGCAATTTTTTTCAGATTGTTATTTGCTACCAGTAACCTAAGAAAGTAATTGAAAAACTTGGTGTTTCGTGCTTACGTAAAAACGTGTGTTACATTTTTATTTTTCGTAATTTATATTAAGTACTTATCAAAATTTAAATTCGTAGACTTACTAGATAAATAGGTGATAATTAACTGTGTATTTAAAAAAAAACTAGATAAGTTAAGGTTATTGAGAAATTTGCGCTGAAAAAATTGAATTTTCAGTTTTTAGACCGCGAAATTGATAGGGAGTCTTAAGTTCGAAATATATCCGGACTGGCTGCATTCCCATTTCAGTAGGTAAGTCAAATTTGTGGTGCGTTTGGTTTTTAAATATTTGTGCTTATATGAACTATATAATTATTGTCTTAGGGCCGGTTTTTTGATTCGTAGTTAAACTCGACGAATTGTTGAAATAGCAACTAATGATTAAATTTTTGCAAAATGTGCAAGATAAACTAACAATTGACCAAAAACACATTTTGCAAGTAACTATTATTAACAGTTTTGTTGAGTTAACTACGGATAAGCAGACAGTTTTATTTTTTTACAAAGTTATACGAAGACTGGCCAACTTCGGATATAGACTGTATCTAATTATTATTTAATAAAGTCACTAATATAATGTGTTTAGTATTTATAACAAAACATTCTCAATAAGCTTGTAAAAGTATAGCCATATTATATTCAAATAAAACAAGTTATCAATGGTTGCTGTTTGCTTTTATTATCAAGACAAGATGGAAACAAATGTATGTAGGCAATACATGAGTCGTGCGATAAGGTAGCCCGCAAAATTCAAATTTACCCTGATTTGAATCGAAAATTAATACGCGCGTTGGCGAGGTTCTGTTTAGGTATTCACAACCATCTGACAGGCTATCGTATCGAAAATGACACATTTTGATAACCTGATTTGCCTTGCCGCCGACAGCAAACAGCTGCCGAATGACAAAATTTTCGGGTTTTGGAGTTGTGAACAGCGTTTAGAGGACTCCTACAATAACATTGAGTGATATTTCATGTGGTACGGAATCGTATCGAATAGTCCTGAATAGCTTTGCTGGTCACCAATACATTTCCGTCCCCAAACATCGCGCGAATTTAAAAGCCGCGAATCTCGAGAGATTCGCGTTGAATTCGCCCTTTCTGGACAAGGTCTTGTTTTTTGCAATTTGCAGATCAATGTGCGGTTGTATGTCGAATATGGTTACAGAATTATAATCATTAAAATCAGCAATATTGGCCTCAAATGACATGATTTCATGAAATAATCATTCACTAGGGTAATTTGAACTTAGAGAGTTGTATTAATGATTAGTACGATAATATTTCTATAAATAACTCTTTGTTCCAATCATATTTACATCAATATACAACCTGATACTGACCTGCAGTAGCAAAAAAAAGTTTTAAAAAATCATTTTCGCGGGCTACCCTGAAACTGTTACATCGTAAGCGTGTATGCAGGTAGTATCGATAATAACAGACTTACGATTTCCAATTCGATACAAAATACTTTAAAGACAACATTTATATTGATATCAGAATGATATTGAACCCTTTGACTGCACTTCTCGCATATAATAGAACTGGGTTTATTACATGTAGATTATATAAGGGTTACCTATAGACACCTACATTGCAAATCATTTCACAAATAGCCTTCATAAAGTTATCAATTACCAGTCAAAGGGATTTTTAAAAGTTGAATAAATTGAGAAATACATATTAGGGGTTACATAACATCAATGTTTATTTTATATTATGTTTATTGAATCGGTGACAGTCGGTGAGCTATGTCGGCTTATGCAAAATGCTTATTGTATATGTAAGCAACACTGATTCAACCATAAAGAGCTGTGAACATCAAAGTGTAGCGACTCCGATCTAAGTCTTATGGGATTACCAATAATTTTAACTGCAGTTCCATCAACTATTTAAGCTTATAATCAGAAGCAGAAATAATTGAAACATGCATTTCGTTAATAAGGCCAATTTGTCATCACGGTGTAATATAATAAAGGACTATGTCCGACGGTGTCGCTGTACTAGCATACAGATAAGGCGGCTTCACCGACCGCACAATATATATATATACATTATTCACAACCATTAACGGATAAATACAATCGTTGAACAAAATCAAATGTATCGACAAATAATAAAATGAATGTAAACTTCTTGAGCTGTCAAATAATAATAACATAGAGGAAATCATCACGCGTTTTACTCTGTGCACAATTATCAATTTTACAAAATTCCTTCATTTTTTTAACCATCCTAATCAACAACTTTTAAAATTGGTCATTTCTTTTAATTGACACACACAGATCTCAATCTCTTTGATAATTAATTATCAACTTTCAGTTACTCTTGGAGACTAGACAATTAGTTTATAAATAAATTTCAAAACTTACGTTAGAAGCATCGCATGCCTCTTATTTACGTCTGTAGAAGTGTGCCGACTATTCACCAAGCATTTTAGACAATATTATTTTAATTAGAATTGATTTAACTTTCAGTTTGGATAAATTCTCAACCCCGAAACAAAAAATCGTATACACCAAACTGTTGTTTATTTCCGTGTAATGTGGTAGTATGACCATTATTATTCCGCAAACAGTCGGCACAATTCTAAATCAACATTTTAAAATGGTTATCTGCTATATTTTTTCATTTACACTGAAATCCTCCTCACAATACAAAATGTCTTTCTATGAATGCACACAAAATAAATTAAGGAGACAATATTCTATAATCCAACTATCAGTCTTAAATTAAACATGACTAACTATGTTCATTGAAACTATACCGAAGATATTATAATAAAATGAGCATATATCATACGACGGTAAAAAAAATCCACATAACATACATAAAATTAGACAGCGTACATCATACGCTAGATCTACCAAACAGTGCATTAACTAATTAGTTACATTAACCCAATACAATGACACATCCAGTGTTCTACACAAAGCTAATGTTACGAAGCCAGCGCAGTAGCTTCTAAGCAAATCGACGATAAATATAACTAAGACACTTCCAGTCCGTTTACATACGATTAAATACGTTTACATTAAAACTACGCACATATAGTGGAACGAATAGTTTCGAAAACTAAAGGGCACTTTGTAACAAATAAACTGGTTAAAAATGTACAGAAAAGGTACTTTTAGTGAGGACGGACCGTAATCATGTAAATAAAATTGGATACTCAATTCAATGAATAATAATTCGGGTAGGACCAAACATTTCCATTTAAAATCTGGGGTATAAATAATGTTTTTTTTTTTTTTTGGGTACGACAAATGAGATACTTGCTCCCCTCTCCGTAAATCGTCACTAATATTAACATGCCTCATACAACGACATGTGGCACAACACATACTATATCTAACTTAGCGGATAGCGATACAATTATTTGGATATACTACTTCACCAAGAAAACTAGATAACTGTCAGCCATAAAAATATTAATGGCAAAGGTGAACATTGAATTTTTTCGGTAGAAAAATATAATGTTTTATTTAATTTTTCTACATAAAAACATCAGCGACGATAACACAGCAAGGAATTGCGTTTTTTTAACGAGTGACAGGTGTCCAATTTTTTTTTTTTTTGTGATAGTACAGTAATATGTATGTAACCGACGCGTTAGTTTCCCAATCTTCCGCAATATGGCGGATTGGCGGGCAATAATCTAATCGTTACGCAAAAATCTTCTACTTTACAGCCTTCTAATCCCCAGTCATATCATAATAATCACATTCATGGGCGCAGCTAACATTTAATTTAGGGATAGGGTGGAGTTTATAATTGTAAAGTATTTGTTACATTACTTGGATTCAGTGTTTCCAACCCGCATATTTTCCCCGTACCCACGATCAAATACGACATTTTTTTTATTGTTTATGTATAACTAACAAAATAGGGGCTCCTGTAGGAAAGGCATAAAATAAATAAAAATATTTTTTTCTTCATTATTATTGCAAACAATCCCACTTTGATTACGCAAGTTATGTTTTAAATTGTGTTTTTCATAAGAGAGAGAAAGTTGTTTTGTGAAACAGAGTATAATAAATACTTACCGTAGTTTGAAATGTCGTTTCTTTGGTAGTCACACTATAACATACTTTTTTTTAATCCAAATATCACACTTTTTACCCGTTAAGCACCGTGACCGTACAACTATCTTTAGATATAATTTCGCTTTGGAACAGATATGATACATACATAATATACTTATTATACATCATCCATAGACTACGCGTCACTATTTTTGATAGCACCTCAACCGTTTTTTCCTAGCTTACCAGCCCAACATTTTTTCCAATCGAAGAAATACTTGAGAGGGTATTACAGTTTCTATCTAACTAAATGTCTTACAAACGTTTGCTACGATTACGTATCAACTCTGAAACAAAGTCTTTTGTAATCCTGAAAAGAGTTTAGGTTCATATTTTAATGTTTGTAGTAGTTTTTCTTACCTAAGCATACACCTTAGGAACACGGTAAAGCAGTTATTTTATTACGTATTAATCTTTGTTAAACAATATGGCAAGTTAAAGAAAAACTAGCATTTATGCAGATACGCCTAATCGTAGCAACGTTACTCTAAAATAAGCTCCTTTTGTGAACCGACAGTTCAATAGTGGGAGGTACTAAACAATGAACACCCATACCTTTCGTGGAGAGTACATCTACCTACACGTTATCAGACACAAACGAGCTCCACCGTGGGAATCTACATTATCCTAGTGTTCCGAGCAAAACAAAACTAGCAGTACTTACACCGCAAAACAAAACAAACAATCGGAAAACAAAATCGAAAAGGCACCTAAACCGACACACATCAAAACGCACTTTTACCAAACAGATAATGAACAAACATTGCCAGCCTTAACAACTAGGTATTTTTAATACGTGTACGCTTATAAGCATTTTTTTTTTTACTTTTTTTCTAAATACCATATCACATTTACGAGTATGACCTTTATTCTAGCTTTGAAAGATACTTAGGTGAACGCTATTTTTTCTTTGTTTTTTTCTCTTAATTTACAAAATCTAACATAGTGAAATCTTATGAGAAACCATATGAACGTAAGCGTTTCGCGTGAATAATACGATTAAGTACACAATGTTAGAAATAATGGCACAAAGAGATACGAAGGGGTGTCATACATGTATGACGTACACGTAGAAGTATTACACATAGAGTACAATCATCAGAATCCCCGCATAGAGATCACAGAATTTTTTATATAATAATCGAGCGGGGAAGACACTTATTAAAATAAAATCGTTCCTTATACACTTGACGATTACGTTACATATATTATATTTGTACAACCTGTCGTGCGCACGATACGTATACATGAGACGAACACGACAAGTTACACAGCCGTCGCAGTACGCGAGATACAGCGGAGACCAACATGTACAACATGGTCAGCAATTACGACAATATTGTAGGTATATTAATATCATAGTATAGTATACAAGTTGGGTGCGTCGTCTGCACAAAAGATTGATTGACAAACGAAATTAAATCCACCAATTAAATTAACTATTGGCTCCACCGCATCTCCTTGTAATTAATAAAAATATACTAAAAAAATTACCATTCCAATAACTTATACATACGCACTAATCAACATAAAAAATCTCAAACAAACAACACCAAATAAATAACTCTCCTATCTCTTTGAGAAACAATCGTTTTACCTCTTTAGACGAAGGTGCGATGGGAATAATTTGTGCAACGAATGATAAATTAAAAGCATGCACAAGCTCAATCAACGATATACGTAAACACCTTCATATAATGAGAGTTAATAAATTAATAAAATCATTTGATGAAAATGAACATTTTTTTTCACATTTTTATATAGGAACTGCATGTGTAAACTATACTAATGACTTAAATTCGTTTGGTTGTCGCTGGCCGGTTTAGTCTGTCGCGTCTGTGTAGATGGAGGTGAGGTGAGGCAGGTGCGCGGTCTGCACGGTGACCTTGGGCGAGCGCTCGAACTTGAGCTTGTCGACAGGGCTGGAGCCCGGCGTGGAAGCCGGAGTGAGGAGCCCAGCGCTCACCACACTCACGCCAGACAGGCTGTGCTTGGGAATGGTGAAGGCCGGCAGGTCCTTGGTCTTAATAGTGTCGTAGATACGGACTAGCTTGTTACCATCGACAGCATCCAGCAAGTTGAGCGTGCGCGAGTGTGCAGGCGAGCTTGTGACAACGAGCCCGGGCATCTTGGGCACGTGCAACTTATGCCCCCCCTCCGAAGTAGACGCGGCGATGTGCTGCGATATCGAGTGACTCTTAAGCCCTTGTGCCGTTTTGTAGCTTTTGCCGCACTGGCATCTGTACGCCTTTTTTACCCTGGAACATATCACACGACTCATATAATACTGTTGATTTATACACATTGTGCTCTAATTACCTACATTCATCATAGTCCGATAAGGCGACTACAAATGACTAAACGTTTAGGAATAAATTTACATAAATTATGAATACAATTATCGAGTTCGAATAGGAGTAGGTAATATATCTATTACATAATACGGGTAAATAAAACGTGACCTTTTTTTCTACTTTAATTGTAGCGTTTGAGCATAGCAATAGTGGTCATTGCCCTTTATCTAATATCACTTAGTGCCCTAACAAATAAAATTATGTGCCGTTTTTCATCAGTAACAATATTGAGGATCACGATGATGCTGATTTCATTTTATTTATTTATTTGCATACCATAATGTGAATTAAGTTGTTAAATATAGGCTTAAAGCTAAGATACAGTTATGGACCCTGTAAGGGCACAGCAACATAAGTAAGAATAAAATAATTAAAAGTAAAAATATTAAAATTAAATTAATAGCATTTACAATCACATCGCAATCGCATTTATTTCCGTTTTTTTTTTTATGAAGAATGCTAATATCCGTCCTATTGCCATGCTAAAACGCAAGAACTCTACAATCCAGAGCAATTTACAAAAGGCTTAAAACTCCTTGCACACTACATAGTGGCAGGGACATCCACGCGTAAACTGAAACTATAAATTCAGCACATGATTCTAGACGTAACGTAGAAAATTTTAGTCGATTATCAAAAAAAAAAATCTGTTTTATAGAAAACTGCCTACGCGGAAAAGCTAATTTTTTAAACGACGAAAAATTTTAACGCAGTGGGCTTCATAATCATGTACTTAAATCCATGGTCACAGGTTGGTCCTCGATGTCCCTGGCACCCTGTATCAACTTCTAACTACAATTACACATGATGAGTTGTACCCATTTCTTCCAGAAATACTCTTGAGCAGAAAGGCGTTTCTTGGGGCCAGGTAAAATCTTTTTATTGTGCTGTTCTGGGTTCGACAAGGGCGGGTATTTCCTAATGAAAGTAAACGCATTGATTTATTTATTTTTGGATGCACAATAAGCACTATTTAGGGAAAGAATATGACGTCACACTATCAATCTCAATCTGAATCATTTTGAAGGATAATCCATTGCTTCATAAATGTTCGAAAAATTTGTCTGGTCAACAACGTAAATAACGTAATAAATGTTGTTGAACTGTCAAAATGAAAACCATTCCCACTGTTAGTGTGTTAGGTACAGTCTGTTGTCAACATTATCTGACCCACCCTAAAAACAAACGAATTTAGACCCTCTACCTGTAACATTAAGATTTATTCAATTTATATGTGCTCGAGGACTCGATGAACAAATACAATAATAATATAATACAGATCACAAATTTGATCTTTATAACGTTAGCATTAGGTTAAATGTTATAACTACTTGATATAATATATTAGTGTAATAGCTTATTTTAATAATTGTGTTCAAGTAATTCTGGTCTCGTGGTCTGTGTATAAGACTGAGAAAAACGAGTTGCGAGATCAAATCCTGCGACGAAGATATTGTTTTAGAATTTATTCCAAAACTATTTCTTGTATTATTGTAAAGAACTATAGACGGATAAACTTCAAATATAAACTTTCTAAAATGGTAATATTATCGCATAATTTGTAATAAGTGGGTAGTCGAAAAATAAATATTCGTATTCATTATAAAAAGTTTTTTAATTTACCCACTTGTTTACAAGATAAGTTATTAGGCGTAAATCATATTGGTCGTTCTTTAATAATGCAAGCAATATTGTAGAAATTAAAAGAAATTAAAAAAGAAACTGATAATAAGTGGACTGTGTTTTCGAACTCACATGTTGTTCGTCGCCAATCCAGCATCAAACCGCTAAGCCACAAGAACTAGTTGGGAATACGAGAAATTAAAGATTGGGTTGTATTTATGTAGTGTGACTTAAAAGCTATTCAACTTTAATGTCAACGAGATAATGATTAAAAAATGATATATAATGCCGGTGGCTCCGACAATGTTGGGTGGCTTTATCTTAACGTTACGTGTTAAAGATCAAATTTGCGTGTCTGTCTGGTTATTGTAATTGTTCATCGACTCCTCGAGCACTTGTCTGATAAGCTCATATAAATTGAATAAACCTTAATGTTACAGGCAGAGGGCCCAAATTCGTTTGTTTTTAGGGTGGGTCAGATAATGTTGACAACAGACTGTACGCAATTACCGCGCAGTTCACCGATTCATCGATTAATGGGTAGGTAGGTGTATTGATCAAATTTGGTGGGGTGTTATAAATTCTTGATAGCGTGTTTGAGTAAGCCAAACAAAATAAGTGTTGCATGCCATTATGCGTGTACTTAAAAGTAGGTCACAACATCAATCGTTAAAGAATACAAGCTGTAATGAGTTCGTAATTGAAAAGGCATATTTCTTAATAAGTAAAATATAAATCGACATTATTTCGCCGCACTAGTGACAATGAAAAGAATGGAGATATCGACCCACTTCAAACCGTCGTCGTTTAGTTTTAGACTAGGCAAACGTCCATTATTGATTTCACTACCACACGGCAAAATTCAAAATATTTCAAACAGCAGATTTTTACTTCGTGGGCGTTGTAGGTACACTTCTGCCTTACCCTTTGGGGAATGTTAGGTTATGTAATTTTAAAGGGGTCATTGTACTCATCATGTAACTGAAAATTTAAAGTTTTTCAGTTATTTATATTAAGAACACCTTGTGTAACCTAACCTATCCAGTGATTTTAAGCTTTCAAGATCAGCAAGGATTAGCAGTTTAAGCAAATGTTCTAATCGTGATTTTGCCGATTACAAAAAACATCAATATACTCACTTCCCGTCCTTCTTGTGTCCATTCTTCGAGTGATATTTGATGCCATTGACATTTTTGTATCGTTTCTTACAGCCGGGCACTGGACAGGCAAAGGGTTTCTCTTGGGCAGCGGGGCCGAGAGCCCCAGATGACGCGCTAGCGTTCATTCTGAACAAGAAACAATCATTTTAAAACTATGATCCTTGTTTGTAGACGACCAACTTGCCATTAATACTGTGCTATCAAACTTGCTCGAAATGTTGCAACTAACAGCTTGGATTATCATATTTATCATTTATCATAAAAGGTGGATATGAAAGTATGAAAATGCTGACTGAAAAGTTGTTTGAGGATCAATTCACTGCTTGAAGTTTTTCTTGTTCCGGTGTCGCCTAGTCATACAAAAAAGGACAAAACTTTTTAATTGTTTTTTTTTAGACACTGTAATTGAGTGATGATTATAATTATGTGAGATTGACAACAGATATCGTTAACCCTTACCTGTCCACAAAAGCACTAGAGGACTAAAGCATACAAAAAGTTGAAACATACAGATCTGACTGATCTTGTGATATTTTGTACTATAGTCAGAAACTTGGTGGAATTCATTTAGAAATTTCAAAAACAAAGGTTTACACTACGCACTGTGTTCATTTGTGCTCTAAAATGTACAGAATAAAAGACGCCGCCGAAGCTTCTAATATATTTTTTTGCGTATGATGCCTAGTTAACACTTCCACTATCCACAAAGTAGACACAATAGTTAAATAACCTACCTGAACCATGTGTGGTTAGGGAATGAGTTAAAGAGAAACATTTATTTAACGGATAAAAATTGGACGATTTTCAAAAAAAAAATTCCACGAAAACTAAACAATTAGCGAAATATGCCTACATCTACCCGAATTTTTTAATAAAAATGAGTTGTCCGAAAAATGGGCTTCTTAAAACACTGTGCCACGTGGTAATCGCGACTCTTGAAGTAATCTTTTTAACTTCTATAGTGTTCAGTGACTATGATGCTGCCAGCACTTACTTGACGCCATATCGCAGAATGAACTCAGAGCTGTACTCCTCGGCCGTCGTCCACGAATCATTGCTATCTTCGGATGGGCTGACCAGCTCGTCTTCATCCATCTCACTCCCTGGAACATATAAAACCAACATGATCATCATCTCAACCAAAATCAGACCAACCCAGATCAAACCAGTATTTTATGTCCACATAGAAGAAAGACTCCCAAGCATTGCCACATCGATAGGTCCTGCGCTGCCCGCATCCTTCACTAGGTTTTAATACATTTTTTTCAGTAGCTTGCAAAGGTTATCAAATATCGATAGTACCTAATAAGCTAAATGATTTTATGTAATAGTAGATCAATGGGTTTCTTACTGCGGTAAGAAACCCATTGATCTATAACAGACATTTTGTTGATTTATTGTGGGAAACAGAAATATAAATCTTCCTCGTCGGACTCAGGAAACACTAGAGCTGCATAGCACAACCGCTCGATACGCTTCCGTACCGTATCGAACATCAATCAATGTTATCGTAGGAGTCCTCTAAACGCTATACGACACAGACGCGTATCGATCAGTTGTGACAAGCGGAGCAGACAATGTATAAATGTATTATTATCTTCTCCAATGTCCCTTGTGATTGTGGCCGTAAGTACACTTGCACCAGACAGGACCTCGGTGCCTCGAGCACCGCGATACCAGCACCACGGCCACGATATAGGTAAGCGTGGCCGTGGCCACCCACTGGGCAAACATAATTTAACATACGAGTATTCGCTAAAGGTGAAGCTGTTGATAAAGATGGCCTTTTGTTAAGACCTCTGAAATCACATTCTTCAATCAGCAATAAAATAACTCCTTTAGATCATTTCATCCTAGTCTAGACCCCTAAACAGGTCCAGCTAAGGTAAGCCTTTTCGAATCAGTGTAGAGGGAAAATAAAAATGGGGTAGATTTTCTGTTTTCTGAGAAAAGTTTATAAGTAGGTAAGGTTCGTAGATTATCCTTCCCTGGCATAGTCCTGAAGGCCAATTCTCGCAATTTAAAACGTTCAAAATCTAGTCGCAGTCTCATCTCGGAGACAAACAAATGTCAAAAACTTGTCAAAATATAGGGAAATTAGAGGTATTTTTGACAGATTGAGACTGAGATCGTGCTTAAAATTACGAGAATTACCCGTCTGGTCTCCCTTCACCGCTCGGATGCCTAATGCTCAGTTCCTATAATCAAAAACGAATCGTTTTGCTTACCAACGGTAGCATATTTTATTGCCCAAACTGGGCACATAAATAGATTCGTAAGCAAATGTTACCTATGATAGCTACTTCCATATGGGAGGGTTTAATATGCAAAGCTAAGAGGTATTTACTTCATTATTGGTATGATGAAATGAAGCCTTTTTTATCGCATAAACCAGTAGTAGACAAAAACAAAATATCAATCGCAATGTTGTGCACATTGCGATTGATATTTTGTTGTTGTAGTGACGGTTGCCTCACCCGTCAGCTAGCAGTGAATCATCACCTAATGCATTATACAAACTGGAAGTAACATTCATTTGTATGATAATGGGGCGGGTTACATCTCAGTAGCATTGCATTGCAGACCAGAGCGATCCAATCCAGTGTACTGATTCCAGTGAGATTTTCAGGCTAAAGAAATAGATTGGCGGTCTACTTCAATCCAACACGTTTATAAAGAATAACATGCATTGGCCCAGCACACCAATTAGCTATTTATTTATATCGAGCTTTCCGTTCAGCTCAGCGTGTCTGGAATCGTCTCGAGACATTCAGTCAAGTTTTTTTTTTACTAAAATAATAATGATCATAAGAAGAAAGCGTTCTTCTATCTATTGTTATTATTTTTTTTTTACAATTCAACGTCTTTCAAAATACTGGAATAGGAAATATAGTCGACGACATTCAGTCCAGCCAAGTCCAGCACTAAATTGAACAAGATGGATCTGGCGACTGAAATTTTGTAAGCCGGGCGGCCAGGCCGGCCAGCATGTCAAAAATGAGTATTCTCCTTTTGTTTGCCATATGCCCAAGAAATTATGTCTGTTATTATTGTTAACTACTACAACACCCAACCTTTTTGTCTATTATTTTCCTGTTTTTTATCTTCTTCTTTTCGAGTCGATGGAATATGTAGTTATACATGACTGTTTAAAATTAAAATAATAGTTGTTTTCTTATCAAAATCGTTCTGAAGAGATTATTATTTTTTTGCGTAATTTTCACGTAGCCTTTAGGTAGCAGAAAAGACGGGAACATGAATTTCAAAAAAACTCAGAGACCTGTGTGGCCTTCTAGAATAAAATCAATATAACAATAAGTAATTATAATACCGGTAGGCGTGCTGCTGCGGACTGAAGGTGTTTTAGGCGCGGATAGGAGGCGCCGGCGAACATCGGGCGCGCTGGCTGCGTTCTGATTTTCCCGCCTCGAAGCCTCGGAGATGAATTTTAGAACATAACTTAGTGGAATACATGCTGGTTGTGATGCTTCTTTTTGTTCTACCACAGCTGGATCATAATCTGAAAAAGAAATCTTAGTTTTAGTCTCACAAAGCTCACAACATAGCATATTAATTGTATCAGCCGTTCCCGATCAGCTGTTTCAATCGGCAGAACTATTTCCGTAGACCCCTAGTACGCTAAAGAGGAAATGGACATGAAAATAGCTACGCGTATGCAGTAGTCTATAAAGAAATTAAACAAACCATTAATTAAAATAACAATAGTAAAGCTGTGTAGACCCACTCATTATTTATAATTGACGCAAAAATACCCTCCAATGGTGACAACATTGGCACATTGATAAGACGTAAATTGGGAGGGTCATGGATTACATTACATGCTTAAAATAAGAACAATTACTCGTAATAGAGATGAATATTTAATATTTACCGATATGAACATCTTCGATGTGTTCAATTAAGTCTGCTAATCTTGGAAATGTTATGCCACAGCCATTAAATTTACAGATGTTTATCATGAAGACGGCCATGTCGCACAATGGTAATGGACTAGTCAGTGACAACCCCGTATTCATTCAGGCCGTAATCATTATCATGTCTCTAAATTGAATACTAGTAACTATTGAATCGAAAAAATATCAAGTAAAAAATGATTTATAATTTACTGTTTTAAAATTATTGTACAGTACTCAGTTTATTGCAATTTTATAATAATAGGTCCTGAAAGTTTCTGTCACTCGCGCATATTGATCGACGGTTGGCAGCTCTGAACGGAACTGCCTGCTATATCGACCAATAGCAATGCGGCATTTGTACTCTGTTTCACTTCACCACTCAAAAATTGAACATTCCAAAGGCCGGTCTCCTCCCTCTCGGTGTTCTTTGGTAAGTGCGGCAGAATTTTGTGAATAAACTAATCGTGAAAAAGTGTAACTATCTGAAGCCATCATTAAGTAAAAAGTGATTCTAATCGCGTATACGAGCTTATAGTGTGTGATAGTGGAAATATTTGTCAGTGATTTCGTAAGTTGTCATAGATGAACAAATATTTAGTAAAGTTGAACTCGGATCGCCGATTCGGCCATTTTCGCTCGACATTCAATTATATCGTTTAGAGGAAACATTCAGTAGCTCTGCCCATCGAATTGTGTTCACGGTATACCAAAATTGATATTGGTTCAAGTATAGTCGAGGTAGTAGGTACGACCCCAGTCTCCGTTACGTAGCACCGTAAATTACGTAACATTCTGCGGTCGTCGGTCAAACTGTCAAGTGACTTCAAGTAAACTTATTCTATCAGTAGGCATATAGGTCTCACTAGTCTCGAGTAGCTAACTCATCTAGTCGTACGGTTTCTTTCAGTTGTCGCTCGCCGCACCCAAATAAAACACAAAATGCTGTCCGCCGCCAGATTGATCGCCCCTGCAGCCAGGTCTGCCGTAAGTACTGTTTCCTTATTGGATTTTTAATAACCTAATTGCCATGATTTACCCCTTTTATCGTCCCTTCAGGACTTGTATTTTCTTCATTGAACTTTATATTATTTGACCTTGGTAAGTTCCTTCAGCAATGTAAGCTGTTCTTGCCGGTGCTATAGGTTATTGAGAGCAAATATTTAGTCATTTATTTCCATGATATCAGTCAATTTATTATCAGACAGTCCTTAAAATGGATGTTATAAACCATTACATAACCCAACATCTATTCCAGTATTAGGTAACAATAATTATCACAATTTCAAATGGAATGGATAAGCGCCGCAGAACCGTTGTTATCTGAATAATTGATGAACTTTTATTTTAAAATTGATGCAGTATTGATTTTTAGGGTGTAGCCCTTGAAGAGATTATACTATGGGTGCCTACTAGCAAGTTGTTTTGTATGTTATAGATCTTCTGCAACACAGCCCTCCTGCGACCCCTTGCGGCCATCCCCTCGCAGTCACAGATTGTCCCCGCTGCGCCAGCTCAGCTGTCCGCAGTGCGGTCCTTCCAGACTACCGCTGTAACGAAGGACATTGACTCAGCTGCCAAATTCATTGGTGCTGGTGCAGCGACAGTAGGAGTAGCTGGCTCTGGTAAGTTACCTACCATTTTCAGAGTCATCAAACAATGAATCATGGTTTTGTTTGCATTGTGAGATGTCTTAACAATTTTGTGGTTTTCTTTATTCATAAATATCTGATAAAATAAGAATTAAAGCTTTATTGAACCTTTAACTACAATAATTGTACAAAATTGAACTAACTAACCATAGTTTTCATTCAGGATAATCTAAGATTAAATGATAAATGACATTTCTTACAGTTCTATGTAAGTTTCAAGTAGATCTATGTGATAAATTGCCATTAAACTGAGTTTTTTGTCAAGATTTCGTGATTGCATAACACAGCAACTTCTTATTGATTTTCTTAAGAATAGGGCTATCCCTGCTTACATAAGTCGTTAAAGGTCCAATTCAAAGTGTATTAAGGAAATGTGGGAAATCAGGAAACTAGGAATTATACTTAAAAAAGTGATTAATGGAAGCCTAGTTTTTAAATTATACGGCCTCTATAATTTTTTTTTTAATTTCAACTAAAACTTAGATCAGCCGATCGATTCTGTAAAAATCTCACCGTGAAAAGTTAGGTGAAGTGAGCTGTCAATCCCTAGCATTTGTTGGAATGACAGCTCACTTCACCCAAGTTTTCACAGTGAGATGGTTACAGATTCGCACTGCAGTCCTTTTATTGTAGCACAAATCAACTTTAATGTCTCACTAGCTTGATTTCCTGAAAGTCGAAAAATGTTGGTGTATAGAAAAGTGATAGTTTCCTTCCACAACTCCTTAATTCAGTGTGTTCCATAATAAAACCGCTTATTCACTGCCTGAATGCTTGCCCTGTACATGTCACTAACTATTTATGTTATCTACAGGAATTGGAATTGGTTTGGTCTTTGGATGCTTGATCATTGGTTATGCTCGCAATCCCTCCCTAAAGCAACAGATCTTCTCATATGCTATTTTAGGGTTTGCATTAACTGAAGCAATGGGGCTTTTTTGTTTAATGATTGCATTCCTCATGCTGTTTGCGTTTTAGTTATTTTTAAGCCAATTTATGTAAAGTGTAATTATTTATTTAAATAGAATTATTACGCAATCATTTAACAAAAAAGTCTGACTGATAAGACTATTCTTATACAAATAATGAATGCATGATATAAATGGGGGGAATTAATCAATCTCAATTAACTGAATATCAGAATAAAAGGTGAGATTCAGTCTTTTTCACTTGGTAGTTAGCTGTAGAGCTTGTGTAGTTAGAATTTTCATAGTTCAACAATATTTTAATATGTGATACTCATGCATTATTTGTATATTACAGGTGCTGGAATCGGAACGGTGTTCGGCTCCCTTATCATCGGTTACGCCAGGAACCCCTCCCTCAAGCAACAGTTGTTCTCATACGCCATCTTGGGTTTCGCCCTGTCTGAGGCTATGGGTCTCTTCTGTCTTATGATGGCGTTCCTGTTGTTGTTCGCTTTCTAAGCTACTTATTTTTAAGAACACTACTACTGCCATCCCACATGACGAGGTTTCAGTGAATACTATCTGGAGTGGACGGCCATGGAATCGAATGTGTGGAAACCTCACCCTCATAGTGATGCATGGACTGATGTGTATAAGTGTTACACTTACCAGTGCGCGTCATCAGGAATGCAATTTATTTAATTATGTAGTATAAAAAAGAAAAGCTAATAAAATGGTGTACGTAAAACATTACATTGAAGCTAAAGTTATTTCTATTCCTGATTTTTGTAGACTGTTCTAAATCATGTTAAACAAATATTAGCCTCGTATCAAAAGTCGGCGACAATATTATTAAAGTTAGCCAGTGACTGCGTATATTTGCGTGAGTATTGTCATCGATTTTTGTAGTGTGAGAATATCCTGTTGAAGAATGTCGGCATCTGTATTGTACATTTTTAGGGCGATTAAATGATACAAAACAAAAATCACTAGCGTTTATTGTTGATGACCTAAATACCACCCCTGGTCTCTCTATAGCTCTTAGAATTTTAAATAAAAGCAACAAAAATTCTAGAGCTACAATTTGTATGGACGCAAGTCGATCATAAAATAATGAAATTTGAGTGATATACTATGTCTGGTACACAGGCGTGATGTAAGCTCTTTTTGAATAGAATCAAGGTACCTACCTATACCCTCTCCATTAAGTAGGCCGTTTTTTGACAAATGGAACTAGTGATTGTAGCAACAATACCTACATTGATTGATAGAAGTACGGAATTATAATGTAGGTATGTAAGAAGCCATAAATAAGATAAGGTACCTAGTTTATGTATTTATTTTAGAGTATTATGTTAAATTACTATTACGCAATCTGGAAAATGTACGATCTAAGACCGCTGTCAAAAAATGGTTAACCTAATCGACAGGGTAGGTATAGTATACCATCACACCCCTGAAGGATCTATAAAAATGCATCGTATCAGCGACCTAATTTTATTTATTTCTTTAATTAAAACTTTCAAACCAATTACAGAAATTAAAGTCACAATTTGTATATAAGTACCTACACGATACCAGATAGAAGATAAGTATTGGAGAAAGAGCCGATTCAACCGGAATACTCACACCTGCCCTATCAAATACATCCCACGTACAAAAATAGTTCCTGAATATTGATCCTACGGTACCATTATGTAACATCGCAAGTGCGCAGGTCTTAGAGAAATTCAATAGGGACGTGCAACGGGTTGTGTAGGTAGGTATCTAGTCGGTCGTGTCTGAATGTCTAGACTTTGGGTTTCTTTACGCGAGGGGCGTAAGCGTGACTAAACTGGATAATAGGTATATTTTTTCATTATTCTACACTGAATTGGATTTCAGACAACCGGAAATCCAAAACCGACCATTGAACTTTTGAAATTTGCGTTCCCATTGAGGGACCACATTTGAATTTTGATCCGATCCCCATAAGGTTCACCTTGAGTGGAAACCACAATGGAATTTGAAATTTACTTGGGTCTAGCGTTAGTAAAAGCACTTGAACGATTGTGAATTCAACTTCTAGTTTATAAAAGAAGCCATTCAAAAGTTACAATCGATTTAAGGTGGTCCCCCAATTGAAATGTTTATTAAAAGAAAAATCAATTTACGTAGCATTCGGAAGTTAAATTGACGAATGCTAGTCTATCCTTTAGTAAATTTTTTTACTAACGATTACTTCACTAAACAGTATCAAAATATTTACGGTTTTATTTCAAATAATAATCTAATTCCTGGGAAGAAATACTAAGAAGAGGTGACCACACAGTAGAATTTCTAGTGACTGTTTGTTGATACTAATTTTTCATAAAAATAAAATATGCGTCGACTGGACAACCTTTTGGTTTTCGTCAACAGTCACTAGTTTTTACTTATCAAAAAAATCCTGCTGTGTGGTCACCTCTATCTTAGTATTTCTTCCCAGGAATTTGATTATTATTTGAAATAAAACTACATATTTTGATACTGTTTAGCGAAGTGATCGTTAGTAATTTTTTTTACTAACGATCACTTCACTAAAAAATTATGTAAAAATCCGCTAGTTCTTTCTATTGTGTGAAAAGGAAGGGTTGATATTCATTAAATTAGTTTTACAAATCTTTTACTAAGAGTAGTCATTTATAGCAGTTATAAATTTTAACTAGATTTTGAGATATGGATGCCTGTCAGTCAAGACTGAGGGACCACCTTTAACCGATTGTACCTTTTGAGTGGCTACTTTTACAAACTAGAGGCTGAATTTACAATTGTTTGAGAACTTTTACTAAAAGCTGACGCATTCAAAAGCTCAAAATTCAAATGTGGTCCCTCAATGGGAACGCAAATACTTTTGACTAGTCTGAAGGAAACTGAAAAGAAACAACATTATATAATTATCTTTTCCACTACCTGCTCCTGAACATTAGCCAAATAAATGAGTATATATTGGTACATTACAACGCAGTAGGTACTGAGTGAAACAATAGTAGGTATGATGTAGTAAAACATAATCTTAGACTATTAGACATTATTTCTAAAAGAAATTGTGGGTTTTAATTAGGACAATTAATTGACAAAGATTAGCATAATGTTCCCACTTCTGGGACTCGGGCCTCTTCTCTGTGAGAAGTAGTCGGCCGTAATCTACCACGCGGGCCCGGTGCGGGTGGGTAGATGTCACGTCTTCGAATTTTTGGTTCTAGAACATGCTGGTTTCCTCACGATGTTTTCCTTCGCCGTTTTGAGAACAGTGGTGATGAAATAATTTACAGTCACAGTAAAGCGCCTGTTTGGGTTCAAACCTACGCCCTACACTGGGCCACCACTACTATAACGAATTTATCATTGAATGGTTGTAATATTAATGTTGTTGTGTACCTACACAATGAAATTCAATGAAAAAAAAACAAAAAATCGATGAGAAAATAAACATTATAATATGCAAAACTTCTTCTAGGTGTAAGTAACTTCTTTTTGGTTTATTGAAAATATGTGCAAAAAAAATATGTTGAGGTACTAAATTTTAAAGAAAATATGAACTAATTATAACGCCTACAATTAGGTGAAACCGACGTACAAAACTTCTTCCAGGTGTAACTTTTTTGGCTTATCGAAAAAATCTAAGAAAACCATATGTTGAGGTACCAATGCCGTACTAAATATTAACGAAAGATGAACTTGCTATAGCGCCTACAACTAGGTGAAACCGACGTGGTCCAACCATTCTGGAGTCAGAATGGCTGGCCACCTTCCTCTTAATAGTTTTCCCCCTTTAGTGGTACCAATTATTTGATGTCTGGTACCAAATAGGTACAAAAACTTGGTAGTGCTCAAACTTCCAAAAACTCTTTTGGTCCAGTCATCCTGATGCAGACGTGCGTGCGTTAGCTGGAGTTTGTTGCGCCACTTCTTCCCAGCTAAAGTACTAAGAAGTGGTAAAGGGCGCGCGTGTTGGAGGACTCATACTCGCCCCTTCCCGCCCCCCCTTAGTCCGCCAGTGTAGCTAAGTTAGCCGAGGGGAGACAGACATGATACTGCACCTACGTCGTAACCCCTTTGGTAGTTAAATGTTAAGCATCTCTAAGGTTGATTAGACCTTGCTATTCCGATTACAGTTTTGTATTTAATGAATACAACAATAGAACCGATAGGTGACATGCGCCCGCTGTTATGGGATGATAAAAATTCGTGTACGTTACCCTGGCAAAATGTTGTGCATTTGAGAGGTGAGACCATAACAAATAATTAGTGTATCATGAGGAGCAATTTGTTTAGGTACATACTAATAGCAAAATTTGTGTGAATTGTAGTTTTAAAGTTATTTGAGAAAAACACATTTTGCTGGAGTAACGTTTGAAACGTTATCCTGGCATAATCGATTTTCAAAAATTCGTTCAGCCCGGAACCAAATACATGAGATAGCTTTTGTTGCGTAGTAAATGTGTGTAAATAGCAAAATTTGTGTGTGATATGGTTCTTGAGTTAAATTTAAGATTTTGCTGCGGTAACGTTTTGGGATTTCCCAGATCTCGAAAACGGCTCAATGCAGAAGATTGAAAAAAATAACAATAAGAGGCCTTAATTTGTTTAAACACTAGTTTTTGATTTGGCTGTCGTAAACCAATGGTTTCAAAAATCAGATAAAAACTGATTTGCAAGTAAACCAAAACACTTATAACCAAATAAACAGCTGTAAAAAATACCCATGGTAGACGCTTATAACGTCAAAAATATTAAATTTTGTATCTTTACACGATAAGAAGAAAAAAACAAATTTGATTAATTTTAGACTGGTCGTACTTTAGCGATGAAATACGCAGTTCCCAAAACATTAACGTGGCATACTTTAAACAAATTAAAATGATTCATGAACATTCATTCCTGTTAATTTCAGCTTTCAGTTACGGCTGTAATGAAAGTTATATCAAAATCAAGAATATGTCAGAAATTCTCTAATAAGCCGACCAAATCGAAAAGATCACGATGAAGCGGCCGCACCATATATAAGCGTAACCATCTTAAATGAATGTAATAATATGGATGTTTTGTTAGCTAATACAGTTGCATACAAAAGTTTGCTGGTCAGGTTAGTAAAAATAACAAAATAGTCATGATTAATTATTTTTATTTAAAAATCAATCCCATATTTGGTTGACCAAACAGAAACAATAAACTATATTTTTGCATCGGTGTCGTGTCACTGACTCTGGCAGGGCCACCATCAGGGATTTTAATTTTGATAACACAAAAAATTTGTCGGTCGCCAAATATCAGAATTTGTCGGTCACTGGTTCAAAAGATATAAGAGAGTCTCCCCAGCAGGGCCACATTTATATCTCAAAAACTAGGGCACCTAGCGAAAATCTGTTTTCTCCCATATTTTGTCGCTAATTAGTCGCAATTTGTCACCAAGTTACAGATTCAGTCGGTGAGTAATTAAAAAGATATTAAAGAATTCAATTTCCACAAGTACAAGATGGTTCGATCTAGCTCTTGGACTATACCTTACTAATTGAACTCATTATATCTGCTAAACTAAGACTCGATTAAACCTGTGTCTTGGTGACAAATTGCGACTAATTAGCGACAAAATATGGTAGAAAACACATCTTCGCTAGGGGCCCCAGTTTTTGAGATATAAATGTGGCCCTGCTGGGGAGACTCTCGGCCACCTATAAACCTTTATATCTTTTGAACAAGTGACCGACAAATTCTGATATTTAACGACAAATTTCGACTAATTAGCGACTAATTTGGTGTGTTATCAAAATTAAAATCCCTGATGGTGGCCCTGCCAGAGTCAGTGACACGACACCGATGCAAAAATATAGTTTATTGTTTCTGTTTGGTCAACCAAATATGGGATTGATTTTTAAATAAAAATAATGAATCATGACTATTTTATTATTTTTACTAACCTGACCAGCAAACTTTTGTATGCAACTGTACTAACAAAACATCCATATTATCACATTCATTTAAGATGGTTACGCTTATGTATGGTGCGGCCGCTTCATCGTGATCTTTTCGATTTGGTCGGCTTATTAGAGAATTTCTGACATATTCTTGATTTTGATATAACTTTCATTACAGCCGTAACTGAAAGCTGAAATTAACAGGAATGAATGTTCATAAATAATTTTAATTTGTTTAAAGTATGCCACGTTTCTTAATGTTTTGGGAACTGCTTATTTCATCGCAAAAGTACGACCAGTCTAAAATTAATCAATTTGGTTTTTTCTTCTTATCGTGTAAAGATACAAAATTTAATATTTTTGACGTTATAAGCGTCTACCATGGGTATTTTTTACAGCTGTTTATTTGGTTAGAAGTGTTTTGGTTTACTTGCAAATCCGTTTTTATCTGATTTTTGGTTTACGACAACCAAAAAAAAAAACTAACGTTTAAACAAATGATGGTCTCATATTGGTATTTTTTTCAATCTTCCGTGTTGAGCCGTTTTCGAGATCTAGGAAATCCCAAATCGTTACCGCAGCAAAATCTTAAATAACTCAACAACGATATCAAACACAAATTTTGCTATTTACAAACATTTACTACGCAACAAAAGCTATCTATCTATTCATGTATTTGGTTCCGGGCTGAACGAATTTTTGAAAATCGAATTTGCCAGGATAACATTTCAAACGTTACTCCAGCAAAATTTGTTTTTCTCAAATAACTTTAAAACTGCAATTCACACAAATTTTACTATTAGTAAACAAATTGCTCCTCATGATACACTAATTATTTGCTATGTTCTCACCTCTCAAATGCACAACATTTTGCCAGGGTAACACACACTAAAAATTCTATTACACTACGTATAATATTCCTTTGGAAGATAATAGGGAGGAGCAACTTGCGAAATTCGTAAGTTGCTATTTTCATACCTTGTAGACTTTTTTCGCCTTTGATTCCTGGGCACCACTTCTACTCACGCCTTTTTCTATGAGGTATGAAGAGAATACGTACGCCAAGAGCTTGCATGTATGTATATGCGGAAAAAGCTTGAGGAGAAAATAAGAAACTGAATTTTATCAACAAATTTATTGCAAATATGTTTCTTTTTTATGAAAAATATCTAAGTGGATACCTCCGAACATAAAGGAGAAATAAAAATTGACGAACTTAGGTCATAGCGGAGGTAAACTCTTAAATTTAAAGAAGTAATGTCCAAATAACATACATGATAATCAATTGTTTGAGGCATTCATAATGCAATAGAACGAGAAATTTTACAAAATAAAATGAGAGTAACAAAATGAATCCAAACTAAAACCAAATCAGGATTTGGTATGCATTCAATTTGCATTACAATAATACAATAATTATAATAAATATCTCAAAGAAATGTAAAAACCAAATTCATATTATCGCACTTAGGGAAACATTATAGTTATAACACTTTATTTGGTGTTGAGGTTATCACTCGATTTCTTCTACATAATTTCTCTCAATCACTCCAGTCTGCTACTAAAATATTTTACATCATTTGTCAATAAACACACAGTCACTTAAATCTCTTAATCCCAATAGAAGGACAACAAGCTATATTATAAACAAAATTCAATGTCTACACTTCCTTGAGAGGTACAGTTTCTAATAAATGTTAAAGGCATAATAACATAATCTTTGTGGCTGCAGCATCAGTAAATATGCATACATAATTTGGGAGTCAGGGGTTAACAATACAGCAAATAGGTACTATTTCTTTCTATGATTGACTATTTAAACAAGTTTGTAAAACATCTTTACAATAATTTCACTTAGCCTACAGCAAAACAAAATAAGGCATTTTCCTACACTTTTCTATCAAACATAATTATCCATATAGAAACTGCTCGTCACGAGTAATTCGAATTCATGAGAACAACTACTGTTTCACATTATCAAAACGCATTGCAATTAGATTTTTTGTGAGATCAACACTCGTAATATTATTTGGTCCAATATTTAAAAAATAAAATGTTTTCATGAATTCGAGTTACAAGATCAAACTTACACATTATTTTTGGCTCAACGCGTTTCCCCGTGAAGTCCATAACTTTACAACTAAACATCATCTCTTCACCTCCATAAAAATCTTTTTTATGAACTAGTCTTGATATTTTCTTTATATTACATTCTATTATAAATAATGTGTTAGCAAAGTATTAATGAATCGCTTCAGTTTCAAATTGATTACCCTTGCTTATGGTGATAGGTCCGTATGTTTCATGTTGTTCTAATTTCAACACTTGATGTTTTTTGAGAACAAGTAAACTGTAGAATTTTTGTGCGACCTGTAACAGAGTAAAAGGTTACATAATTATTCTGTATGCGGAATGTCACGTATTGTGATAAGGAAGATAAACAAAGATAGTGGATACATATTTTAATAGTTGGAAGTTAGAAACGTACCTGCTTTCTGTTATTATGTCTGGGCGCAAGGTCTGTGAAGGTGAGTTGTAATCCGACGGAAAGTTTGGGCTTCATGACGGCGAACAGCTGCGCCGCACGACGGTTCAATACTCGCTCCTCGAATTGCTCGTCCGTTTCGCCCGCTTCACGTTCACCCTCTTCCGCCTGATAACATGTTTTGTATGAAGTTATAATTTTTCCTTTTGATAGTGAATTCATTCACTGACAGACAACGAACAATCACAATGGCTTGGTCAAGAAGCATGAAAATTTGTACAAGAGTTCCATAAACAGCAAAAGTGTGCACTTAGGAAGGATTTTTGAAAATTCGCCCCCTAATACGGGCTGACAATTTGTATGGACTTGGCCATTTTTGGCAATGGGAGATCCCATCGGGCACACGGCTTGGTAGGATATTATTTACAATTACATCTAATATGGTATTTTATGTCCAGCACGGGACTGCTGGATATATAGGCTGAATGAATGGTATACTTACGTTGTCCGGCGTTAAAGGTAAATCGTAATCGTGCTGTGGACTGTGATGCCCATGCTGGTCGTCGTATCCCAAGTTTGTCATTTGCATTCCATTCTGGAAAAATAAAATACCTTATTAATCTAATCAAGGCAAATTACATGTTTCGGCTACAAATAGCACCGAGTCTCGTCTGAACCTAACAAGTACAGTGTGTGCATTGTTAAAGTTAAAAGGTATCTAGCCCGCTATTCTGGTCATAGCCTCTTCCAGGTTCTTTCAGATACTCTTCTCTTACATGACAGAACCTTGGCGGTACGCCTCCAGGTAATCTCATCACCTCTTTTAGGTCCTATATTCATAGAAGCATTAATTACCTGATAATCCCCATGGTCATCTAATCCATGCAACAGTGGTTCCATAGGCACGGTGTGCGGTAGGTCGTGGGAGGCGCGGTCTGCGGCCGGCGTGGGCAGCGAGCTGCGTAAGAGAGAGCTCATGTGATCTCCGCCGAGCTGTGGCATCATGGGCAGCTGTTCCAGGCCATGTTGGAGGATCGCGCCGTGTTGCATGCCTAGAATGTGAACAAAATCGATATAAATCATCACTCGAGAACGACTGGACCTCTTTGGTTCTGTGCTGTTTGGAAAATGAACGGACCTGTGATTGCTTCGGTAATGGAGATAACCAAAGGTACAGATGACCGCTTAACCGCGTTTTTGGTATCAAAAAACATAAAAATAGTGGTATTTACCGCCAGGCGTCATCCCACCGTGCTGCAAGCCGGCCGGCGTCATCCCGCCGTGGCCGAGCGCGCCGGGCGTGTCCCCGCCGTGCGCCAGCCCGGCCGGCGTGGCGCCGCCGAGCTGCAGCCCCGCCGGGGTCATGCCGCCGTGCTGTAACCCGGCGGGCGTCATACCGCCGTGCTCCAGACCGCCTGGAAAACCGTTAACGTTATAATAAGTCATGCGTCATTTGTTAACACAGGAACAATGAATAGTTGTTACAGAAATTTACAAGAGCGCTATGTTATACCAGAAGGCGTACAGATATTCATAGAGGTCATTGTCATTAAAATTGATAACATAATTACATTAATGGAATGCATATCGTCCAAACGAAAAAAAATTAAAATAATAATAATTAAAATAAAGTGTGTGGAAACTATACCAGAGATGGAACCAGTCATAATTACGCCATTAGACGTAGCCAAAGCAGTCCGTCCGTTACCGAATTGGAAATCACCGGGACCGGACGGACTACATAATTTTTGGTTAAAATGGCTAATTAGTTCACACACTTGCCTGGCATCTCAGTTCCAGTCATCCTTAGAGTCTGGGTCACTACCACAGTTTCTAACAACAGGCGTTACCCACCTGCTCCATAAGTCAGGTAGTCCCGCGGAACCCAAGAATTATAGACCGATCGACGTGTTTGTCGACGGTTTATAAACTTCATACATCCATTTTGAGAGCGAAAATTAACACACACATTGACAGTAACTCGATTATGTCTGCCTCTCAAAATGGATGTAGGAATGGGTCCCGCGGTACTAAGGAGCTACTCCTCATAGACATGGCCATTAGCCAACAGGTTCGCCGATCCCGCAAGGATATGTCGACATGCTGGATAGATTATAAGAAGGCCTACGACTCGGTGCCACATACATGGCTCATGAGGGTGCTAGAGTTGTACAAGATAGATGCAACTCTACGCACCTTCCTTGAGTTGTGTATGAGGCAATGGAAGACGGTCCTTCGCTATCCAGGGTGTCGACAGATCCAGGGGAATGATGAGCCTGTATGGATTAAGCGGGGAATATTTCAGGGCGACAGTTTGAGTCCACTTTGGTTCTGCTTAGCCCTGTATCCTCTAAGCACACTGCTGGAGGACTCAGGTATAGGCTACCGGTTGAAGAGAGGTGGTCAGGTCATATCTCACCTCCTCTACATGGATGATTTGAAACTCTTTGCCCCTAACAAATTGCATCTGATGGAGCTACTGAAGGTAACTGAAACTTTCAGTAGTGCCATCAGGATGGAATTTGATGTGGACAAATGTGCAGTCATGCATGTAAAGGGGGGGAAGATTATGGAATCCGAGGGAATTCCACTTTCGGATTCCATACACCTTAGATGCCTCTCCTCATCCGAAAGCTATAAGTATTTGGGTATGTCGGAAGCGTTAGGCATCAACGATGCTGACATGAAGCAATCGTTGAAGGAGCGCTTCTTTTGTCGCCTGAAGAGGGTATTAATTAGTCTTCTTTCGGGCGGAAATAAGGTGCGCGCCTTCAATGGTTGGGTCATGCCGGTTTTGATGTACTCTTTTGGCATACTCAAATGGACTCAGACTGAACTCGACGCCCTAGATAGAAGGGTCCGTACACTGCTGACCGCAAACCGGATGCATCACCCACGATCATCGGTGATGAGACTGTATATCCCGCGGAAGTGTGGGGGTCGAGGATTTTTAAATGCGTAAACCCTCCACAACCGCGAGGTGTGCAGTCTCAGGGAATATTTTTTAAAAGCCGAAGTGGGTATGCACCGTGATGTGGTCGCAGTGGACAAGGGGCTCACCCCGCTCTCCATGGCGAAAGAGAACTGGCGCAAACCTGTAGTACTTACTACCGATGACCGCAAGAAGGTATGGCAAAGCAAGGAGCTTCACGGGCGCTTCTATCGGGCTCTTCATGAGCCCGGTGTAGATTTCTTAGCGTCCGTATCCTGGCTGCGTTTCAGTGACCTCATCGGGGAGACTGAAGGTTTTGTCTGTGCAATTATGGACGAAGTTATCTTGACGAATAACTACCGGAGACATATTATGAAGGACGGGACGGCTGACGTGTGTCGGGCATGCCACCGTCCGGGTGAGTCCATCAGACATATTATCTCTGGTTGTTCTCGTCTGGCTAATAGCGAGTACTTGCACAGGCATAACCAAGTAGCCAGGATTATTCACCAGCAACTTGCTTTGAAATATAAACTTGTCGACTCTGAGGTACCGTATTACAAGTATGTGCCCGACCCAGTTCTCGAAAATGACCATCTCACGTTGTACTGGGATCGGTCTATCATCACTGACAGGACTGTTGTCGCCAACAAACCTGATATAGTGGTGATTGATCGATTAGTGCGCCGCGCAATGATTGTTGATGTTACCATTCCACATGACGGGAACCTCGTGAAAGCTGAGAAAGGTAAACAAATCAAATATCTTGACTTAGCACGCGAGGTTGTTGACATGTGGAATGTGAGCTCAACTGTCATTGTGCCGATTGTCGTATCGGCCAATGGCCTGATGGCCGACAGCCTCGATCAACATCTATCGAGGCTCTCGTTAGGCGGTTGGCTCAAGGGCCTGATTCAGAAGGCAGTACTCCTCGATACGGCTCGCATTGTGAGGAGGTTTCTATCTCTGGAGCCCTAACCACCGGTAGCTTGGACTCTGCTCCCGACACCGGTGGATCACTATTTTTTTATATTTTTAAATGTTTTTTTATTTTTTTATTTAATCATACTAATATTTAAAAATGTAATAAAATAAGACGACTAAATAAATAAACGACATAATTAAAATAATACTAATAATATTGTTTACCCACGGTCTATAAAGTTCTTACATCCATTTTGAGAGCTAAAATTAACAAACATATAAACACCAACTCCATCATGTCTGCCTCTCAAAACGGATGTAAGAACGGGTCCCGCGGTACTAAGGAGCTACTCCTCATTGATATGACCATTAGCTAACAGGTTCGTCGTTCCCGAAAGGATCTGTCGACATGTTGGATAGATTATAAAAAGGCCTATGACTCGGTGCCACATACATGGCTCATGAGGGTGCTGGATTTGTATAAAGTAGATGCAACTCTCCGTACCTTCCTGACGTCGTGTATGGGGCAATGGAGGACGGTTCTTCGCTATCCAGGATGTCAAAAAATTCAGAGGAATAGCGAACCGATAAGGATCGAGCGAGGCATATTTCAGGGCGAAAGTTTGAGTCCGCTTTGGTTCTGCTTAGCCTTGAATCCTCTAAGCACACTGCTGGAGGATTCAGGTCTAGGCTATCGGCTTAGGAGAGGTGGTCAGGTTATATCGCACCTCCTCTACATGAATGACCTGAAACTCTTTGCTCCAAACAATTTGCAACTGATGGCTACTGAAAATAACTGAAACTTTCAGTAGCGCCATCAGGATGGAATTTGGTGTGTACAAATGTGCGGTCATGCATGTAAAGCGAGGGGAGATTGTGGAATCCGTAGGAACCCAACTTTCGGATTCCACAAACCTTAGAGCCCTCTCCGCATCCGAAACCTATAAGTATTTGGGTATATCGGAAGCGTTAGGCATCAATGTTACTGACATGAAGCAATCGTTGAAGGAGCGCTTCTTTGGCCGCCTGAAAAAAGTACTTAATAGTCTTCTATCAGGCGGAAACAAGGTGCGTGCCTTCAACAGTTGGGTCATGCCGGTTCTGATGTACTCTTTCGGCATACTCAGATGGACTCAAACCGAACTAGTCGCCCTGGATAGGAGGGTCCGGACGCTGCTGACTGCAAATCGAATGCATCACCCGCGGTCATCGGTAATGAGGCTGTATATCCCGCGAAAGTGTGGAGGTCGAGGCTTTTTAAACGCTAAGACCCTCCACAATCGCGAGATATGCAGTCTTAGTGAATATTTCTTAGAAACCGACGTGGGGATGCATCGAGATGTAGTCGCGGTGGACAAGGGTCTCACCCCGCTCTCTTTGGCTGAAGAGAACTGGCGCAAGCCAGTAGTGCTTGACACCAATGATCGCATGGAAGTATGGCAGAGTAAGGAGCTTCACGGACGCTTTTACCGGGCCCTAGATGGACCCGATGTAGATCTACAAGCGTCCGTAGCCTGGCTGCGTTTCGGTGACCTCTTTGGAGAAACCGAAGGTTTTGTCTGTGCAATTATGGACGAAGTTATGATGACAAACAATTACCGGCGATTTATTGTGAAAGACGGCACGGTTGACATCTGTCGGGCATGCCACCGGCCGGGAGAATCAATCAGGCATATTATCTCCGGATGTTCTCGTCTAGCTAACTGAGAATACTTGCATCGACACAACCTTGTACCCAGGATAATCCATGAGCAACTTGCTCTGAAATACAGCCTTGTGGAATCGGAGGTGCCGTACTACAGGTATGTGCCCGACCCAGTTCTCGAAAATGGAAATATCACATTGTACTGGGATAGATCCATCATCACTGACAGGACTATTGTTGCCAATAAGCCTGATATAGTGGTGGTGGATCGATCAGACCGGCGCGCAATGATTGTTGACATAACCGTCTCGCATGATGAGAACCTCGTGAAAGCCGAGAAAGATAAACAAATCAAGTATTGACTTGGCTCGCGAGGTTGTCGACATGTGGCATGTGGACTCGGCAATCATTGTGCCGATAGTCGTGACAGCCAATGGCATAATAGCCAAGAGCCTCGACCAACACCTGAGGAGGCTTTTGTTGGGCAGCTGGATCAAGGGCTTGATTCAGAAAGCGGTACTTCTGGACACGGCTCGCATTGTCAGGAAGTTCCTCTCTCTGGAGCCCTGACCGCCGGTAGCTTGGACCCTGTTCCCGATACCGGTGGGCTTCTATATTTTATATTTTTTAATGTTTTTTTTATCCTCTTGTTTATAAAAATATTTATAAATGTAATTTGTAAGTATTTAAATGGAATAAAGGAGAAAATAATTGATCAAAAATGGCTTACAAGAATCTAAGTTGTGGAGTCGGAACATTGACCTAATGCACCTTTTTTGAGCTTTAAACACGATTTCCTTGTTGGTTGAGTTACCCCAGAAAATGACACCATACCTCAATACTGAATTCACCAAACCATGATATGCTGTGACTTGACATGACACCGACGTTAATCACTGGGGTCAGTTTAAATAGGGCTATTTGCTATAGGCTGATTTGCTAATTCGTTTAGTTAGCTCCTCCGTGTGTGCTTTCCAGTAAATTTTTTTGTCAATCGTTAAACCTAGGAATTTGGATGTATCTACTTGTGTTACCATTTTATTGTTATAGCATACTGTCATATTTAGATTCGCAAGTTGGCTAATCATCATTAATTTCGTCTTATCAATATTTATTTTAAGATTATTTTTATCTAACCATTTCACTATGGAAGTTATTGTCTGAGTGACAACGTCATTGTGGTTTCGATCATCAATACTCTTAGTGGTCACAGTGCTGTCATCAGCAAACAGTGACATAGGGTGACTTGTTACTTTTGGCAGATCATTTATGTATAGTATAAACAGCGAGGGCCTAAGACGCTGCCCTTGGGGTACACCATAAGCAACTGTGCGATGACTAGAATTATAGGTACGTTGGCATTTAGTTTTGGGATCTATATCTGTTACTTCAAAGTACTGTTTCCTGTTCCGCAAAAATGAATTTATTAAACTGAGGATATTCCCTCTAATACCGTACGCATCCAGTTTATTGAGCAAGCTATTGTGATCGACATAGTCAAAGGCTTGCGTCATGTCACAATAAATTGATCAAACATGTATTCTTATGTCAGCATTCGTAATGACATTGTTCAAAAAGTCATATATTGCCATATTGATGGCTTTATTTTTTCGGAAACCTTTCTGTTCATCGAAAAAAAAAGTGACAACAGTGACATGTCAAAATTTTGTTCCGGGAGAGTAAAGTTACCAATAATTATAGACCCGTATAAGTGTTACCGGTTTTCAGCAAGGTGTTTGAAAAGGAGACGCTGAACCAAATGCTCAATCATTTTAACACCAATAAAATATTACACGGCCAACAGTATGGTTTCACCAAGAGACGTTGTACGACTGATGCCGGTGTCACCTTATTAAAACACATTTTTATGGCGTGGGATGTGTCCCAAGACGCCATAGGATTTTTTGTGACCTCTCCAAGGCTTTTCATTGCGTCGACCATGAAACCTTACTTTTAAAACTTAAACATTACGAACTTGGAAAACTTGCGCTCAGTTTAGTAAAATCTTATTTAAATGATAGACAACAGCAAGTTCAAATAAATGGTTTCAATTCACTCGGTTTAAAAGTAAAAATGGGTGTACCACAAGGCTCGATATTAGGTCCTTTCCTATTTTTAGTATATATTAATTATCTACCCCATTTGTTAAAAACCCAACCACAGATGGTGTTATTAGCTGACGATACTTCCTTGGTTTTTAAAATTAATAGACGTGCATCAAATCTTGACGATGTAAATAACGCTTTACTGCAGATCCAAAATTGGTTCACTGCTAATAATTTAATATGAAAAGGGGAAAAAAACGAAGTGCATAAGATTTTCTTTACCAAATGTCAAAAGTAGTCATTGTGAGATAGAATTGAATCAAGAGAAACTAGAATTCTTCGATAAAACTGTTTTCCTGGGGATCACGCTCGACTCAAGCTCTAATGCTGTAATGGGGTCCTCATTTAACATTCCTTGCTCCTGCAAGTTGCGACTAAGTTCAGCAGCGTATGCTGTGAGAAAAATCCGTCAATTTACTGATGTTGATACCGCGAGACTAGTCTATTTTAGTTACTTTCATAGTATTATGTCGTAAGGTATTTTACTATGGGGACGGGCTGCAGACATCGAGTCTATTTTCATTCTGCAGAAAAGAGCCATCAGAGCCATAGCCTCCACAGGCGTGATTCTCTAAGGGAACTGTTTAAAGATATTAACATCATGACGGTACCTTGTCAATATATCTATGAAAATATTATGATAAAAGAGTGTCCATGGAGTTTCTTGCCCGTTCTTCTCCATAGGTACCTACGCTTTGGAATGGGCAACTAGCTTCATCTTTCTGACTGACTGACCCTTTGACAATTCAAAAGTGCCTGTAATTGGTTTAGTTGAATTAAATGATTTTAGTTTGGGTTTATGTACGTAAGGAAAAATCTACGTAAAAGAGGTGAAAGACATAATTATATCACTAGAAATAGAGATCAATTAGTTCAACCAGGTTTCAGGCTGGCTAAAGTAGACTCATCTTTCATTGGATACTGTTTAAAATGTTACAATAAAATAACTCCCCACATAATTGAACAGAATTAAACGAAATTTTAAATCATGTATAAAACGCACACTATGCAGCCAGGCACATTATAAATTGGGGGATTACATCGCTGATAAAAATGCTTGGCTAAACGCTGGTCCTACTCCATAAGGACGCATAAATAAATTGATTAGCATTTGAAAGTACTGTTGGAGCTGCTGAAGATTTTAAAATATTATTTTTGCATTATATAAATTCAATCTCCTAGTATTATATAGCACATGTGGTGAGTACTATGTACATACTATAAAGCTACCATTTACTGGGTACGTCTTTCATTGTCTTGAATGTGCCCTGGCGGCTGAGAGTATGTCATGCTCAATCAAATGTTTTGCTGATGGTGGCGCATGTGTTGGATCATTTAGCTCCCTTCAAAAAGGTTGAGCTGAATGGTGCTAATCCATGCGTCATGTTCGTGAACGGGCGCCGTCAGTAGGGACTGACTGGTCATCTCTTTGCTGCCATGGTTTAATTTAATTTAATTTAATATTTGAATTGTTTTTTTTTTTTTTTAACTTTTCATTAAGGAGGCTTTTAACGTTTTGCATCGTTCTCACATGCATAATTTTTAACATGAATTATGTAACCATATTATTTTGATTTACAAGAGTGTCCATGGAGTTTCTTGCCCGTTCTTCTCCATAGGTACCTACTACACTTTGGAATGGGCAATTAGTTTATTTTTTCTGACTGACCGACCCCCTGACAGTTCAAAAGTGCCTGTAATTGGTTTAATTGAAATAAATACTTTGAGTTTGAGTTAATATATTTATAGATTTGAATATAAATATATTTTTCAAATATCTTTGATATTACTGGCACAAGCGCTATGGGTCTATAAGACTCCATGCATTGCTTGTCTTTTTTTTTTAAATAATGGTTTAGTTACCGCTTTTTTTAGGTTGGTTGGGTAAGTACCCTGTGATATGCACAGATTGAGAATAGGGCTCAAATGTCCACTAATGCAATTTACTACATGTTAAATGACTTTGGTACAGATGCCATCATTACCTACACTGCCTGAATTTTTCAAAGTTTTAGAATAGAATAGGTCTTTATTTGCTTAGAATGTAGGTACATAAAAATAAGTTTTTAAATTATATAATAGCATCCATGTACATTCTGCCTTAATATAGCATGCAAATGTAATACAAAGTAGTGGATAATAAAGATATTACAAAAAAAATATCATTCAAGAAATCCTGCACAGAATAATAACATTTATCTACAAGTAATTCTGTGAAACGCTTTTTAAATTTTTGCAACGGTAAGTTTTTAAGTTGGTCAGGTATTTTATTAAAGATTACAGGAGCCATACAAATCACATTTCTTTTCAATAAGCTAGTTTTAAATACACCCGTGCATAATAGATTCTGGTATTGAGATCTCATAACTGTATTTCGTTTTATTGTCACGCCGTTTGATATACCAATGCTTCACTACACATATTCTTTTGGTTGGAACCTCGAGTATGGTCAGAAAGAGCAAAATCCATTACGTCAGAATTACATTTCTTACCCAGATTATGCGCAAAAAGGTCTATGCGTTATGCGTTACTAGGAAGTCTAGTCGCCTGATTAGTTACCAATTTGAAATTAAAATTGAGTAAAATGCATTCTAGTTCTAATGTGATTACGCTTCAAAATATTAATGTTACGATCACCACATATTACAACACTTCGCATATTCTTCTTTGTTATTACTTGACATAATTTGTACAGTTGCTCAAAAAAACAGGTCAAATTGCTTGCTTTTGGAACTCTGTAGATGCAGATTACAATGGTACCAGTATGAGTCAATTCTATAACACAACATTCGAATGTGCTACTTATTGCTATGTTCCGAACTTCAGGAATTTCTTTCCAATGGTGTCCCTTTTTTATCATCATACATGAACGCCCCTCTTTTAGCATCTTTTCTACTGAAACAAGCTGCTAGATTATAGTTCGGGATTGAGAGATACTGCACATAACCAGCCATCATGAAATGTTCCGTTATGCAAATAACATCAACGTCAACAGTATATTGAGGATTATTATTATGGATATTCGTAGGATTTTTCTCTGGGAACGACAATTTGTGCCTGGAAATTGATCCTACAGCTATACATCAAATGAAAAAGGCGGTTTCAACTCCTTCACATGTGTTGAAACGGCCCATTTCCCAGCATATAGTGTTGTGGTAAGTTTTTAAAGTTGGAAAACAAAAGGAAAACCTGCAGCATCCCTTGGCAGATCCCAAATGTCCCAAATGTGGTTGGAGTTGTAGGCACTAATGGCGGGTACAATTTTTGTACATGCCAGTTCAGATTCCCCAGACAGCGGCAAAATTTGTAATTTAAGAGAGCAAGCAAGATGGTGAGCAAGTCAGTTAGATAGTAGAGCTCACCCGGCGTCATGCCTCCGTGATGTAACCCTGCGGGAGTGAGACCTCCATGCACCAGTCCCGCCGGCGTCATGCCGCTCTCTAGTAGACCTGGCGTCATACCTGCAAATCAAATAAAAATATTTGATTTCAAACCAAACTCGAGCATTCTGACATTGTAGTAACGATTGTAAGACCAATTTCTACAGTTATACTGTTTGCAGTTTCAAGGAAGATAAGATACCAACTGCACAAAAACTGCATTGAACACCACTGCTAAGCAAACAAATTAGAAGGATAAACCTCCACTAGCGTAAGTCACTTTTCCCTGTACTGTTTTGCATGCATTGTAATATCATATTCAACTAAAGTTACCAT
The DNA here is from genome assembly GCA_947507525.1 of Apamea epomidion. Classification (NCBI taxonomy): domain Eukaryota; kingdom Metazoa; phylum Arthropoda; class Insecta; order Lepidoptera; family Noctuidae; genus Apamea; species Apamea epomidion. The sequence continues at coordinate 15,066,668 of OX382238.1, forward strand.
GTTGACAAAAGTTATTTGTTTTCCTTTGTTTTTGGTGATATCAAAATGAATGTTACATAACATAACATAGGCCGAAGTGTACCTATAAATAGTACACCCACATTTCGCTAGTTATGTTTCAAGTCTTATTAATAGGGGGCGAGCCTATTGCGATCAACCGGGTACAAATCCAGACTCCGGGTTGCTAAGTACTCATGCTCCACAGTAGCGTTTGTTTGCGATCACTAGACCAACGAGGAGTCGAGTGGTGGGAGTATACTAGTTTACGCCGTATGTAGTAATAGTGTTGCGCGCCTCAATTAATGCCTGATACATCACCACATTAGTTACCACTAGCGCCATCTAGTTTCGAGTAGCAGAACTAATAAAGTCACTTCCGCCATCTATTATAGAATAGCAGAACTTATAGAGTCACTAGCGCCATCCATTATCTAGTAGAAATCTCGATGCTAGAACTTACAAGAACTATCGACATCTGCGGGGCAATTCTCGTAATTTTAAGAACGTTCAGTCTGATCTCAGTCTCAATCTGTCAAAAATACTTCTAATTTCCCTACATTTTGACAAGTTTTTGACATTTGTTTGTCGCTGAGATGTCCCTGCAGGATCAAAAAATGATGTATTTAAATTCCGATCTGTTAATAATATTGTAATAACTCCCGCTAAAACAGGTAAAGATAATAATTATAAAAATGCAGTAATTCCCACAGCTCAAATAAATAAAGGTATTTGATCAAAAGATAAATTATTTAGTCGGTCAGTCGGGGCCGGTATGTACTCGAACATTCTAGATGTTTATACAATAGAAGGTTCCGAAACTATCTGCGGCACTATGTAAGGCCGGGACGTGCCGCGACCAATCAAATCGCGAAAGAGTTAATTAAAGTGTAACTTTTGGTAATTTTTAGTGTCACGAACCCGAAGCTCATAACAATAGTAACTGACCGCCATGGTGTAATCCTGCCGGGGTCATACCGCCCGCTGAGAGTCCTAAGTCGACGTGTTGACTGTCACCGTGGTGTAGACCCGCAGGTGTCATGCCGCCGTGTTGCAAACCCGCAGGTGTCATGCCGCCGTGTTGCAAACCCGCAGGTGTCATGCCGCCGTGTTGCAAACCAACTGCAAATATTGTTTATATTAAAATTATGTTTAGTTCATTATTGGTTTCCTGCTCTGAGGATTACTTTACTCTTATGTAATAAAGTAGAGGATTTCTTTTTGTTTTTTCATGTTTTGTCCCAACTAGCTTTTTTTTTTTGTGTTTGTGTTCTTTTGATGCGTCATGAATGCCGCAAATAAAAGTATTTTCTTTCTTTCTGTTACTAATAAGTATTCTCCCGGTGTTCTAACAAGCTAAGCGGTGCGGTAGCATGTACTCACCGGGTGTCATAGCTCCGTGCTGTAGTCCAGCGGGTGTAAGGCCTCCTTGCAGTAGTGTGCCGGGCGTCAACGCGCCTAACGCTCCCGGCGTCATCCCGCCCGGTGTTAGAGGACCGCCGAGTGCACTCAGCATGCCTGCGGATTTACACATGTGTTACTTGCTGCTCTTGATTGAGTTGATCAGATAGTACATACTAGTAGAACAAAGAGCGCAGAGCAGTATTAATAAATCTATAATAATGGTCGCGGTGTTCTTCCATACTGCACAACGGATTTTATGCGGTTTTCACTATCATTTAGAGAATTTATTCCTGAAAGTTTATTATAATACCATACTATTAAAGTTACATATAACAACGAAAATATTTTTTTTTGGTTGTTCACCTGCATTCGGATACCTATGGGATTCGAACTAACGACCGAGTGTTAATAAACTGTGTCGAATAAGCCCGCATTCGGGCAAGTTTCTCCAGCTTCCTGAGCCAATTTAGAAGGCATACGAATTCGCCAAGGCTGTGTTAATAGTATCGGGTATACTTTCGTATTCGGATGCTAAAGTGTAATTGCGCCTTATAACGAGTAGCCAAGTAAATGTCAAGGAAACAACTAAGGGCAAATGTCACTAATGAAACTTAGCGCGATCAGCACATCTAAACCATGTTCAAGAGCTGTCAGTGTGGTCATTGTTGTGGAATATTGACACTGACAGCTCTTGAACGCACTTTAGATATGACACACTGACCTCTAATAAACAAGTACGCTGGACTAAATATACTGTACAAAATGACAATTGTTTTTTGTGACGATTCAAAGCGCCCCGCTTGAGCATCCCAAGGGCTAAAATCCACACACTGTTGCAAATGGTCATCGTGTTGTTTTGGTACGTCTAAATCTTGGAATAAGATTTTTTGTGTATTTCATGTTTACTATGAGATTTAGAACATTTTTATCATGAGAGTATGCTCATTTTGTAAAACTCACTATCAAAAATATTAGTTCCACGAACGCTCACTGCATCAGCGCCAAAATGGCGAAAATCAAATGTCTTCGTTTTGTGATCGATAGTATGATGTCCAGCGTACTTGTATAATATAGGTCAGTGAGATATACTGATCGCGTTCAGTTTCATTGGTAAAATTCGCCCCGAGATTACCGTTACAAGTACCTGGTGTCGGAGGTAGGTCCACGTCGACTTCGGGACGCGGCGTCTGAGGAGGTACCGCGGTCGGTTCCGGCGCCGGATCCGACTCTAGCCGTGCACCATACGATCCAGTGTTAATTGAGTGCGGTTAGGTAGCATAATGTACATTAGTTATTAGGAAATGTTTACATGAATCTGTTAGTTGCGTAATAGGCCTTACTGATGTGTGAATAAGGTCTTTAAGTATGTTTTGTAACGAAAATGGAGTTTGAATGGTGATTTGATCCTGAGTTACAGTTCATGGTAAACATTTCCGTTGAAGTTATTATGACATCTTTAATGAATTTGATAATCTCTTTTGTTAGTGCAATCAGCAATATATGAATTTATTAACTTTTAATCAACAAAACAATGATGATGGCATTTCTCATACATTTGGGATCTAGATTTCCATCAGTCTTCGTCAGATATTGAGTCTTATTGCAACGGTTATGATAAAGCATAATGAGCATTATTAAAAGAAGACTGGTCGCAGACATTTTGCAAAATGTAGTAATGACTTCATTATATTTTAATGAAAGCCCCCATATTCATGGGAAACAAAAGTTGCACAATATTGTGTCTGCAAAAAACATTTGAGTTGCGGGAAACATGTTGCATGCAACATTTCTTTATCTATATGTCTATGGCCCACTTGCACCACGGCTGACTAAATACGTTTACTACCATATTTAAAACATTGTTGTCTCTGATATCTTCAAACAATTTACAATAACAGAACAATGTTTCAGTTTAGTGCGGGCCTAAGAGTGAAACATGTTACTAGCAACATAAAAAGCTGTTGCTGAAACAATGTTGCACAACCTTTGTTGACCATAAATACGGTGCTGAAGGTAACCAAACCAACACATGGTATAGCAGAGATACATGCTGAAGTATTGAACGTAATGTTGGCATTGCAAACCATATCCTTGTGAATTAAAGCAGTGAGGTAAGACAGGTGTACACTTACCGACGGAGGGTTCGTACTCTTGAGGTATTGGTGTGGGAGGTTCTAGTTCAGCTATAGGAAGTGGCGCTGGGGTTTCTGGTGGCAGCATCGTCTGCAAGACATTTACAAAGTATAAGATTACCAATTTACAAAGTAAGTATCATTTCATCGCAATTGGGCTACTTCAGTTCATCTAATGTTTTCGTCTTCACGAAGGACGGAGGTTACTTAATTTCCCTTCATCTCTTTGGAAAAACTAATAGTGCTCTAATAGCCCTTTAAAAGTTAATCGTTTTAGGTAATTGTTTATAGACTTGTGAGATACGACAGTCCTTCTACCGTAGTCGATCATTTCTGTCACTGTTACACAGCTGTAAAACTACAAGTGCAAGATAGAGACAGGAACGTGTCTAAGTCAAAGGACAAGCTAATAAGCGGCTTAAGTGCACGAGTGTGTTCGTCTTCGTGTTCGCCGATGGGTCGACAGTAAACAACAGAATGGCCCTCGCGCACCTCGTCGTGTCGCCGCTTGCGCGCGCGCCGCGCCGCGTCGGGCTCGGGCGAGCGCGCCGCCTCGCCGCCCTCCTCCGCCTCGCTGCGGAGCGTCATGTTGCGCTGGTATTTCTGCAACAAGTATTATAACATTGAGGCGTGAGCCGCGGAGGGTCAGACACAGGTATACCTAATAGTGCCCGTATTGTGCCGTTCGGTTCGAATCCCATAAAATAGGAGACGAGCCCGTCGCTATCGATCGGGCACGAATCCAGACGCTACTACTGAGAAATTCCAGATGTAAAAACCTAATAACTTCAATGAGATCGACCCCGAGACCTCATGCTGTGTAATAGATCCTGGCGACCGCTAGACCGACGAGGCAGGTCTGGCCCCGTTCAGACTTCACGGCGGCTCGCAACGTGACGCGAGTCGCTGCGCAGTAACACGTTCACGTGTCAGCGGGGGGAGGGGGAGATACTGCGCAGCCAGAAGCCGTAAAGTTTGAATCAGGCTGTACAAGTATTAACAAATACTGTGAAAATCACTGTCATATAAGGTTTCCTAAACTTTACGTTTAAGTGAACCTGGCCAACATGCTGTAAGCCCACCTGATTGTAAATGGTCACTGCCGCTTATAGGACATCCACAATACAACAAACAAAGCTTTTTAACAAGCAACAAGCAAATTTTCCAAACGGGAATGAAACATTGGCAGTAGTATCCCCTAACGGACTATTCCAGGAAGACCAACCACCACCAAACTCAAACTCTTTATTGCATTCATATGTACAATCCAATGTTACAATATAAGTAAGTTCCAACATGAAACCCAGTAAACCAACCAACCAGTCTTACCAAGGGGTATCGTATTACCCAGTAACTGGGTTGTGGAGGTCCGATAAGCAGTTGCTCTATGTAAAATACTGGTATTCGGCTGCATCCGGTTATACTGAAAGCCGTCCCCAACGTAGTTGGAAAAAAGCTAAGTAGATAATGATGGACTCTTCCAGGAAGAGTTTTAAATGTTTACTAGATAAATCAACTATTTCCTTATACCTTAAACAGTACTCTCGAAGGTATCGGCCTAGCCGGTAAAGTGAACAGTTTCTCGACGCCACCAGTCTCCTTCCAATGCATCAGTCGTCTGGTCGGCGGCGCGAGGTCCAACGTCGTTACGATGTCAGATGTGTTGCTAAGTTGATTCTTCATTTCTTCCCCGGATATGTTCTTCACTTCGTCGACGATCAGCTTACGTTTGCGTTTCGTTTTTGTTATTCCTGGTGAATAGGATGGTGATTAGTTTTATTGATTAATAATGGCTCTGTAAGCCCAGGTTCGCACGGACGCATTTTTCCCGCGGCAATGTTTTCGCGCACTGTATTTTCAACGCACTGCTTAGTGCCGAGAGTTGAAAATCCAGCGAGCGATAAAATACCACTGCGATATTTTTACGTCCGTGTGAACGTGGGCTAACTCAACATGTAATGGTACACTCAAGTACTTTTGGCACTCGAATGACGCTGACAGGGGGACGCTGTTGGTAAACGTTTGTGGAATTGTTTGGTTTGGTTTTCAATGAAAACAAGATGGCGGCGTTAGTTCCAATTTTGGCCATGCGCCAAAGGTCCAAGACTTGTATAGTCAGCAATAAAAGTCTATTAACACCGTTACTTTTACATATCATCTAAATTGATACAAAATTATTTGTCACATTGCTTTTCAGAATTTCATGTAGCTAAGAGTCTCTTACAAACTCACGAGAGATACTCTTGTGGATGAAAGTTTGAATGGAAGTTCATCACTTTGTCGATGGCAAATTCCATCGGGCACACAGCTTCTAATAGTACCTTTGAGCACAGTAGCGTCCACAGGCGCGAGTGCGAAGGACTCCTCGTCGTTGTGCAGCAGCGTGGTGTTGTCGGCCGCGCGCTCCGACACGTCGCCCGCCGCGGGCTCGGCGCTGGGCGCGGCCGGCGGGACCGCGTCCACGTCCTGGGGACAACGCCCGAGCGTTTTATGTACGAACTTGAACATTTTTCGGATAATAACTAATTATTATAATAATAGTTAAAATAGGCGACCCGCCCCTGCTTCGGACGGTGTTTACTACCCGAAAAATCATCGAGATTTCTTTATTACTTGTTAGTTTAATATCAATTCATTACACGTACACCTTCCGGAATAAATTCTCTAAATGATGTTAAAAACCGTAGTTTAGAAGAACAACGTGGTCACACAGACAGACACTAAAACCAACTTTAATTTATATTAAGTACGTATATTCTTTGTCCACAACGGCGAAATTCTAGTTTAGGGCATTTTTTTATTTATCAATTTTAATCTGATATACAAGTCAAAAGGTTCAACTGGTATTCAGCTGCATCCGGTTAAGACTAGAAGCCGACCTCAACATAGTTGGGGAGAAGGCTAGGCAGATGATGATACTAGTCAAACGGTCAGTCCGTGGATGGGTGACCGTCTTTACATCGTAATAAATATTTGCAAGAAAAATTGTAGTTTTATTCTGAGGTGCCAACCTTAGTGGGGCAAAGTCTAACAAGATTTTAGAGTAGTGGAATCTGCTCCACCAAATCGAATTAGTGGGGTTAGATTCCACTACAAAATTTTAGGCATTCCACTTTGCCCCACCAGTGGGGCGGCTCGGTGGGGCAAAGTGGAATGATTCAAAGTTTCTTTCTTTTATAGAAAATAAAATAAAGTTTTATCTTACCATAGGTATGTGTGGGCTCGGAGAAGGCGGCACAGTTACGGGCGGCGGAGCCACGCTGTCGGGGACAGGGGAGCCTCCCCAACTAGAACATAACACATCGTCAAACTTCTGATACACATAAATTACCACTGGAGAATAACCTATTCTGACCATTTTAAAAACAGATTCTACTTTTCTCGAGGTTAATGACGCAAATCACAGAATCCAAATCCATAACCACTTTCAAAGAACTACTCAAACAGCACATCATAAAAAATTCACATTCCTTACAATAATTTCATGCCACACCCAGCATTGCTTATCAATGTTGAACTGAGACTGAAAAGATGTTTTGAGCCCGTGTATCAAGTGAACATTGGGTTGTCTGTATTATAAATTTTTATCTACCCACAAAATAATGTTTGTACAAATGTCTAGTTTTTGTAAATCTCTCAACATTATCGACATATACTTTTAATATTCTCATGTAAGTGAATTTTGTATTCTTATGAGAATAAAGTTATCTCAAACCTCAAATGGCGGAGAAGTATTGAATGGAGTGCTCACTCTCAGAAGGGAGATGAAAATAGTTCGTGATTAAATGAATTATCACCATTGACGGCAGTGCATCAAATCAAATAATTTATTTCTTTCTTTGCAAGCATGGGTAATTGGTCTATAGATGTTTTTTTTTTTATAATAAAGTCCTCCATGATCTACAGTCACATGGCATGCAATTCATATTAAACTAAAAAATACATTATAATTTCAAATAACAATTAGAAAATGATAATAATGCTTCTATATAGATTATAACCGCGAAATAAAATGCGATGTTTTTGATCTTCCCAAGTTCCCAGTTTTTTATCTGAGTTTGCGCTTATTTGTGCGTTTGTCATTCGTGGTAGTATAAACTGACCTGTGCGCGGGTGAGTTCCCGGCGTCGTAGTGGTCGCCCATGTCGTCGTCGGAGTCGGGCGCGTCGGCCGCCGCCACGTCGCCGCCCGCGTCGGCGCCGCCCACGCCCGCCGCGTCTATCTCGGCCTGATGGTACAGCGTTTTATAATGCTCATGTGTGTAACCAGCAAAAACCTCAACACAAGGCAGATATTTTTCCACAGCACGGCAAAGGAAGGATCAAACACTAATCATCATGCTAGCTCACTGTTTCTCCCTACGTCCGAAGCGAAAGCGATTGTGTTTATATGAATTATGAGGTACAAACGCGACTTGATTTATCGCGCGAATACGTCATTTTCATATAAACGAGTCATTTTGGTCATGTCGCGGCCTCAAGCGATTTTTTCTGACAATGATTTGTCATACGAAGTAACTGTTGCCTGCCTACGTCAAACAATGATAATGCGTTTAGTTAGAAAATAAAAAAGCAACTCACAAGAAAAAATAATATTTACCTGCAGCGACTGTGCCTGTGCGGAAGTGCCGGGCATGCCAGAAGCAGTCGCGGCTGAGCTACTGCCGCCGGTCACCTCACCAAAGAGGTCACCCTCGAATAGACCGCCCGCGTCTAAACACATACCAGAAACACAGTAAGTACAAGATATAGAGGTAAGGCGAGCCAAAGACCAGCTCACCATATCCTGTAAGATGCTCCGTGGCACTATTGACGCGCCTGATCTACATGCTGTGCTAGCTTGCTTCTTTGTGCCAGACAATTACTGCCGCGGCAGAAAGCACAGGCTTTTTGCTGTGCCTCCATGTCGCACACTTGCGCGTGCTAAGTCCCCAATACCACGTACTCTGGCGGCACTTATTGATCTCTTGGATTCTAATCCAACAACCGATCTGTTTGCGGACGAAAGGACGAAGATTTTGTCGGCATGTCAGAAGTACTGTGAGAGGGATTTATGAAAATGTTGTTTTACTTGATGATTTTATATTTTATCTTTTGTGTACTTTTATCTTTTATTTTATCTTGTGTTCGTGTATATACAAATTGTATCTTTAATTACTGTAATTGTTTTTAAACCGTTTTAATTAAAGAAATAAATAAATGGTAAAGGCCTACACAAACATGACACAAAAATTTCCTTATCACATTTTCTGAAGCTGAAATGGGACATAACCAAACATCTACTTAGGCAAGTCTTTTGAAAACTAAGGTAGAACTATATTACCGTAATACCATTCGTCTGTCTTAATCTTCATCCTACACCTAGGGAGATCGTCTTCCATAGTTTCTAAAATCAAGGGATCTCCACGCAAGTAACATTAGTTACACTGGGGGCTACGTTTTGTTTAGTTTCACAAATCTGTCCTAGATAAGCTAATACAAAGATTAGCTTACAATCTCAAAAAAAATTATGTGTATTTTACTCACGTCCAAAATCCGCAACGTCTCCAATGGTTCCTCCGAAGCCGTCATCCATGGGCGCATGGGGTGCAGCCTCCATGCGGCGCGGGTGCTCCGGTTCTAGCGTGGGCACGCCGCCTGTCAGGCTGCCCACACCTCCGTCCTTACCCGCTAGTTCCAGAGAAGACCCATCCGCGAACAGTAGGTTACTCTGGAAGATGGATAAAGTCGTGAATAATAAAGTAAAATTGAGACTGGACATGGACATAAATAGCGATCTTTTACAGACTGAACTCTGGCCACACTGCGGCGAATCCTGCGCTCGACGCTAGTCGCCAATACGAGCGTCGGTTGTTTTAACGATACGCGACTATTCGCGTCAAGTAGTCTACTCCCTATGCAAGAAATTCGTAATTTGCGCAGAAGTTACGAGCGTGCCTAATCAGTATCACCTATGGACATAAGATTAGTTTAGGGCCCGACCTAAAAATTAATGACACCACAATTTGACAGTTGTCCCTACTGCCGATGTGTTTTTGCCCATCCAAAAAAGTTTCGCGTACCACTTTCTGACGGACCCGTATCTTTATTGACGGGCATAGCAAGTAGACCCTATGTTTCAACACCTAAATACAAGTTCGTTGACGACAATCGGCGCGAGCAAATCCTGCGCGGGATTCTCATCGGTTTGGCCAGATATTTGAACATGAAGTATAAAACTAATGCAAAAAGTAAATTGATTAAACAAAGCGGTTAAGTAAATGAAAACATTGAGTACTCCATTTGCTCTTTAGTCTGTGACGATGGATATTTTCTGACCTTTTTCTATCCAGAGAAAATTAGAATAGTTTGGCTACTTTTCATACCTGTTCCAATCCACCTTCGTTGCCGATAGCTTCACGCATGATATCGGGGTTGTCTGTATCAAACCCCATGTCTCCGAACCCATCGTCATGGGTGACCAGGTTCAAGGAGCCATAGTCTTCGCGCATCGTAATCTCTTCAGCTCTTGACTGATTTAGAGAGAACTGGGCTTCAATGTCTACCTCACTGAAATGGAAAAGTACTTAGAACTATCTGACATAGTGTAATTCTTTTTTTTTTAACAATCTATGGGCTAATCTCCATTAATGTTAATGTTCAGATAAAGAATCTGAAAAAAAAACATACAGTAGTATATTAAATTTCAATTAATAGCATAATAAAAAAGAAAAATGTAAAATAATTATGGATCCCTTTGTAGGATGAACATTAAAATATGTTTTGTTTTTTTACAGCCAAACCCAATAACCTATTTTCAGTTAAAGACAAATCTATACTGATGGTAGCCAGTACAATCATATCTGTCCTTGAATGTCATCAAGAAAGCTGTCAGTCTAGCAACTACACACACATTTAACTCTACACTTTTTTACGTTACATTACAGATTTTTTATTTCAAACTTCTTTAAATTTAATTTCATAAAGGACTGGATATAATTTATATTAAGTAGTGTCCGACCGAAACAGGATTTTTAGCCGAAACCGAAACCGAACCTTCGGTCTTGGTCTCAGTTTCGGCCAAAACCGACACCGAAACTTATTTGAATTTTTATAGCATGTTAAATCTATTGTATTTTTACACATATACAGTGTGTCCGGACATGGACTAGCGATATTCTAAATACTTCAATATAAGCCATTTTAAAGTACAATTACACTATAGGCTTGGGTCCAATACACTTCCCCGCTATGTGGCAGCCATTTTGTTTTTTTTGTTAAAATATGCTCTATGCGAGTACAAAAAAAATCATATATCTCAAAGTTTTAGTCATACTGAGATAAAAATAGGCTTATTCGAAAGGCAATAATATTGTCTACCGTCTGCATTACAAAGCAATGTGTTCACAATTCCATAACTTTTGAAAAAAAATGTGAAAGTCGAAAAAAAAACAAAAAATAATGCAATTCAACCAATAATTGTTAATTACTACAAAAACGACCCTGAGAACTTTTTTATTTTTTATACTAGATCGACAGTTTTTGAGCTAAGCTACAATACAAAATAAAATTCACAACTGTATGTCTAATACTTTAAGAGTTATTGTTGTATGAACATAGCGTATGCGCAAGCACAAAAGGCCTTTGTCGAAACCCTAAACAGGAAATCATTAAAAAAACATAACATTCATATTGAATTTTATTTAATGCTTTTTCCAATATTAAATGACGATTAAAATATCTAAAGCAGTTGCTCAAAGTGGCCACCTCCAGCTTGTAGACACACTACGGCTCTCTGTGCCACCTGGGTTGATGAGCGCCTAATTAAATCCAAATCGGATCTAATTTCTTCGGCGGCTGCCATAATTTTTGCGACGAGTTCTTCCCTGGTATTTGGAACTGTAGCGTATACTTTTTGTTTCATATGACCCCACAAAAAATAATCCAAGGGTGTCAAATCGGGTGAGCGAGGCGGCCACGCTACTACACCACCACGACCAATCCACGGCTGTAGATTATTATTTAAATATTCTCTCACTGCTCGAGAAAAATGCGCGGGTGCACCATCGAGCTGGAACCACATACGCCGACGGTATGATAGAGGTAGGTCCATGAGGCTGTCCGCAAACTGTGTCTCTAAGAATTCCAAAAATCTAGCGCCGTTTAATGTAGGTGGCCATTCCAATGGCCCTATCAGTCTATCGTTGATTATGCCGGCCCACACGTTTACTGAGAATTCATGTTGAAATGAGCTTGGGCGCACCGCCCTTGGATTTGCGGAGCACCAGAGATGGTCGTTTCTGTGGTTTGTAATCCCAGCTCTTGTAAATTTGGCTTCATCAGTCCACAGTATTCTTTGTAAAAAATTACGGTTCTGTCTCAAATTTCTATTTATCCACGAACAAAACACAGATCTCGCAGCAAGATCTGGTTCGATCACGTCTTGAACCCGTCGAAAATGATAAGGGTGTAACCCTTCTCTTTTCAAAATTCTCCATACATGCCATTTAGACATTTGAAGTTGCACTGAAATCCGTCTAACGCTTAGTCTAGGATCATTGGTTATTAGTCTAAGCACTTCTTCTTCATCTTCGGGCGATACCAAGCGATTGCGTTCATTAACAGCTCTTTGAATACCTCTTTCCGCTAATCTTGAATGCACGTCGATAAAAGTTTGGCGACTCGGTGTAGGCCTGTTAGGGTACCTTCGTCGATATTCTTGTACAGCCAAATTTGCACTTCCATTGCAAAAGCCATACACAAACTGTATGTCAGCAATATGTTGCGATGAGTATTGACGCTGTGCCATACTTTATCACACTTTTAAATACAAAACACTAACGCAGCACGTAAACAGCACGGACGGTAAGTGAAAGTAGCGATAGCGATCACAACGCAGGGCGAGGGACAACTAAACTAACCCAACTAATAATTTGTCCTTAAAACTGATTTTGTTTCAGGTAGTGGACTAATACGTTCTATCTCGCTCACTCACGGTAGTAACGAACAGTATTTCTCGCCTACTCTCAGATGGAATACAGTGAATGCCATAAATGACACTCTGGCGGTTAACAAGGACGTTTTGTGCTTGCGCATACGCTATGTTCAAACAACAATAGTATTAAACATACAGTTGTGAATTTTATGTTGCATTGTAGCTTAGCTCAAAAACTGTCGATCTAGTATAAAAAATAAAAAAGTTCTCGGGGTTGTTTTTGTCGTAATTAACCATTATTGGTTGAATTGCATAATTTTTTGTTTTTTTTTTCCACTTTCACATTTTTTTTCAAAAGTTATGGAATTGTGAACACATTGCTTTGTAATGCAGACGGTAGACAATATTATTGCCTTCCGAATAAGCCTATTTTTATCTCAGTATGACTAAAACTTTGAGATATATGATGTTTCTTGTCCTCGCATAGAGCATATTTCAACAAAAAAAAACAAAATGGCTGCCACATAGCGGGGAAGTGTATTGGACCCAAGCCTATAGTGTAATTGTACTTTAAAATAGCTTATATTTAAGTATTTAGAATATCGCTAGTCCATGTCCGGACACACTGTATAGACAGTTAACACGTCGCTCATTTGGAGAAACATCGACGTAACTGCTACTTTTAAAATTTTACTGGAGAGTGATTTAAAATGAACTATTTTTTTGTAATGAGGTCACTGTCTCGTTATGAAGACCCTTGCTTATGTTTTTGTACTTAAAATGTGGCTACACTAATGAAGCTTTATGTGTTATTCAATTAAGTAGAATATTTATATTGGTATTCTTATAAATAAATAAAAATATGTCGGGTACCTACAATTCCGTCATTTTTTCCCAAAGATTCAGTAAAATGCGCAGAGAGCCGCGCATACATTTTTATGCTTTTATGACAAAATGAAACCACATTTTTTAAAGTAATCAACATACGCATTTATTACGTATAATAAACATCGGCCCTCTGTTCTGCGAGCATGTGCCCTGCCCACTGCCACTTAAATTTGGCAATTCTTTGGACTATGTCGGTTACCCTGGTTCTCCTGCGGTTATGTTCATTTCTGATTTAATCACTCAGGGAAACTCCAAGCATAGCCCTCTCCATTGCCCTTTGGGTGACTTTAAGCCTTCTTCTACTAAGGCCCATTGTGAGCGACCACGTTTCAGTGCCATAGGTCATCACTGGCAAGACGCACTGGCAATCACGTTGACTCACTCGAAGTTAGCCTAATGATGCGCGACAATTCACAAACACCTAGTTTCGGCGGGGCCGAAGTTTCGGTCGATTATTGGCCGAAACCGAAACTGTGGCCGAAACAATTTTTTGGCCGAAACTAGATTTTTTGGCCGACACTAACCGAAACCGAACCTTCGGTCGGTCCTTCATATTAAATTAAAAGATTTTACAGCATTTTGCTGAATAAATTGTTAACGTTTTTTTAAAGAAAATTTATTTTTTATTTAATACTTCAAGCAGATAAATTTACAGAAGTGGTCTTAATGCCACAGGTATTTTCTACCAGTCAACCAGACAGTAAATATTGCTTAGGTAGACACGTTTATCCTTGCAATTCGGCGAATAGACCTATTTGTCATTCTGTAGTAACTGTCCTGTCAAACAAATAGCTGTCCACATGTTATAGGGACGCATATTTTGGCTTTTTACACAGAAATAGCTATCTACGGTAAACTATATACCCTCCATCAATAGATAGTGTGGACCAGTAAGATTTCATTATCTCTTGTAAATTATTGGGATGTTAAAACCAAGGATATATATGTTTTTCTACTTCCAGTATGCCAAAACTGGTGATAGATAGGTTATTGGGTTCGGCCGTTAGTAGGTAGTGAAAAGTGTTGAAGATAAATAAATCAATTCAGGAACTTAACAGACTTTACAATGTAACATTTTATGACATAACAAAATGACCTGTAATCTTCATGGTCATAAAAAATAAAGAATAGAAGTGATAAAGTTATGTGCCTCTGCCTGCGACTTTTGTCGGCATGTTTTTACATAAAGCATGGAGCACTCGACAATATGGAGCGTTCTATAACTGAACGATTTTTTGATTTGTTATAAACCACCTGTTTGTTGACAACCTGCCTCTACTTACTCCAAAACTTACAACCTAGATTTAGGACTGAGGCCGAACTATGATGTGTAAACAAGGTCTAAATATTTTACTCAGAATTGAATGCTACAAAAACAGACAGAGACAATCCCTTTTACTTTTATGGTCATATTTTTTTACAAGCAATGCTCCTGTTAAACTCATAGCAAGGAGTTTTGAGAATAATGATAGCACTAATATCTTGGAACTCAAGGTTTATTTTTTTTCTACTGTTTTTTTTATACTATTTATATTTCTTATAGTCCACAAAAGATGTGACCTAAATCACTTTTCATTGGTGTTTAAAGGTCATGATACTCTAAAATCTCGACAAAAAAAAACAAATAAAGGACTCACTTCAACTCAGGCATGGCAGTGTCAAAGTCATGGAAGACCTCGGGCAGAGTGATAGCATTCATGGCAGCTTCCCTGTGCTCTTCAGGCAAATCCACCATGCCAGGCCGGAAGGCCATCTACAAGAAAAATTACTTATGTTAACTTTGTTTTCCAAAAAGTATCACATGACTTCATACATTGTATGTAGTGTGCTAATTTGCATGGTATTTAATATTTTGGTTTGTTACAGGACACAAGATATATTATGTTCTAGGAAGATTAATTTGAGAACAATATCAAGTTTTGATCAAATATCAAAAGAAAGCAAACAAAGCATAACAATTATGTCAGTGAGCTTTACAACTGTAGTTTACAAACAAGCCACTTCAGTTTAACAAAATATAACCAAAATAAACACACCTTGATCTTGACAAAGGCTTCATTACAATCCTGAAGCAAGTACTTGGCCTTCCTGGAGTAAATCCTCACGACACCCAGCAACAGATGGCCAGATGTACGCAAAGCCATCTTCACTTTGGGCTTCAGGATACCATCAACTGACTTTTCGATATTAGTCTCAAATACATGGGCCTTCGTCAGCTTCTTATCCCAGTGAGCCGCCAGCCAAATCTTGGCCAAGGGGCCCTTCTTGGCCAGCACGAAATGTGCGTAAAACATTGTGATGGTTTACTGCTTCCGGCTTGTACTTACATCAACCTTGTTCTGAAATACAAACTATGAATTAAGCACCCCCACTAACGTCCACAGCTAGTCAAATTAACGCGATTACATGAAGTAGCCCCATAGGGGCTGTGTATTACAATAATTGGTAACGACTATGAGCAATTTGGCGCCTAATCTTCAAGCACAATTTTCAGAGACGCCTACGTTCTCTATCTGCATAATAACAATTTTCACGTAACAATAACTCTATAAGCGTATATTTGCTGCTAAATTCATTGAGTTTTACCGGATAATAAATCAAATATCATAAATTTCACCTTTCACACACAACGTAAACATGACAACAATTACGCTTTCAAGATGGCGGCGTAACATACATACGAAGTTTACGAACCACAAAATATGAACCGTTGTTTCGTTCAGAAATGGACCAACTTATCATAAACGAGTACACGTTCTATTCGAGTTTTATGAATAGTAAATAGGTTAGAAAAATCAAATACATTAGTTCCATTGAGTGCTGCATTTCTTTTTGAGCTGCATTTAGATAGATTATCCATTTATTTATTTATAAGTGAGTGCATCAGTAGAACGTTGTCAGCAAATTCAACTGTTCCAAGTTTTGTTAAGAGTGATACACACAAATGCTTGTATAACCATGATTTGGCACAGCCGGGTGATAAAATCGAATATAATATATAGATATATGTTAGGTAATAAACCGCTCCACTTAGTTCGAATGGGGTTAAAAACTGAAAGCTCGTCATAGGTGGCAGCACTGTTCAACGTCTACAACCACCATAGTTTTGTTTAACAGTTTAAGTTTACTTTTATGTCAATATGTATGCGACTTGGAGTCCGGCGCTATTAAAGATGAGCTAAGGGATAGATACGCATCTGGTAAAAGTACAGGCAGCTGTAGTGGAAAAGTAAATAAAATAATAATATTTTATAATTATTAGGTTATTTTATGTCTCTTAACTTTAAGTTTCATTTTTGTTGAAAACTTAAGCCGTACGACAGGAATTGAAAACCAAATTGAGGATGATCTTCCTGACTGAAAAACTTCAGAGAAGTTAATTTTAGCATTGATCTAATATGTTATTATATTTAAACTCACACACACACACACCTTCACAATAATTTAAATAATATCACACCACAAGTGCTTGCAGGTAATGAAAAGAGACTTTAAATTGGATTCTAAATCGGACAGACGACGCATTCAGACGCATTCGAGAAGAAGGTTCGTACACAATCTAAGAAGTAGTGCGGTTGGACCTCCAATTTACACTAAATCGGATCCAATCTGTTCTAACTGCGATTACATCTGCCGATTTCCTAGTTAGCATTCCTTAAAATTGGATAGTGTAATAAGCGCTTTAGTGTAGTATACATAATCACTAGCTTCCGACTTCCTAGTTAGAGTGTTCTTAGTTAGCATTCCTTAAAATTGGATAGTGTATTAAGCGCTTTAGGAACATCACTTGTATAGCAACCAAATGCATTATAAAAAAAGTATGCTTGGGTCTTTAATTACATTACGTTTTGATGTTACAAAACGTAATGTATTTTTTTGCTACTAAAAACCTTAATGTGTGAAGTTCAACTTAGCGAGTGATATTTACTTTTTCTAAAAAGATATAAACATTAAAAATTAAAATGTATTGTAGATACATATTGACATTTTTGAGCTCGCTTCGGTAGCGCTTGCATTTGACCTTCTTGATTGTCTTAAATCTTTAGCTTTTATCCATAATAAGGCGACAAAATAACTCCTTTTTCTATTTCGATAGTCAAAAGAAACATGTAACGTATTCGAAAATGTGTCTAACTCGACAAAGAAACTCTTTTTTTCTGTATATTATGATCAAAGAAAATCTAACCTGTCTGAGGTGGCACAAACATTTTCGAACGATCTTACATTCTTATTGTGAAATAAAATTAAAGTGATTCGAGGGGCGGGCTAAGGTCCGTGAACAGGGTAGTTGCCTGGGTAAAAAAATAATTATTAAATTTGGTCCGTCAGTTAGATTATCGAAAAATAATGGACACGTATTTTTTCTTTTGTCAATCAAACAAAAAATAACAAAGTTAAAGCGTGTCAAAATTTGGGAGTGGGGGGTCGTGACGTCACTTGCTTGCAAAAGTGTCGCAAGCAAGTGATGCCACGCGGAACTTTAACGGGCGCTAACTTCATCATTTTACAAGCTTTTATTTAACTTGCGATGTATGTATGTATGTATGTAACTTTATTTGTTCGGGTGGACTCTTGCAACTCAATTTTGAAGCAAATATCTTTGTCATTTTTTGTATTTGTATATCTTTATCACCGATTGAGCTGAAATTATGCATGCATGTGTAAATCGGATGACAATGCAAAATTATTATGACATGAAACTGATCTGCAGATAGAACCGGAAGATGGCCATAGGAACTCGGTAATTAAACGACACAACCCCATTGAGTTTGGGCTCGTATGAATCGTCTTGACGAGTACTTTGGTGCTAGATGGTAACCAGGGTCTAATGATGGAGTTGGAAGATGGCTATAGGAACTCGGTAATTAAACGACATAACCCCATCGAGTTTGGGCTCGTTTGATTCGTCTTGACGAGTACTTTGGTGCTAGATGGTAACTAGGGACTAAAGATGAACAGGTAGCTTAAGTGCAGTAAACGCATATAACGGAAAAACACTGCTACGCGCTACGAATTACGCCGTAGTCAAACTCGCATCAAAAATACTAAAAAGTTAAAAATAAAATTAAAAGAAAAAAAAAAGAAAAAAGCGTGTTACATTGCGTTCTAAATGTTCTTTAATGTTCCATCAAAATGTAACACGCTTTTATTTATTTCTCATCAGGCTTAAATTAATTTTAACTTTTTAGTCCTTTTTATTAATAAGTAATAAAAGCTTGTTTTTAAAAAGTTTTTTTTTTCTTTTAAATTTATTTTATTTTGACAAAAGAAAAAATACGGGTTCAATATTTTTTGATAATATAACTGACGGACTAAGTCGTTTTTTTTAGGAAAATAGCCTACGGTGAAATGTGCTACTCACAGAAGTGAGCGCACATGTAAAACGGTTCCTAGAACAAAAACATGTCCTAAGTAGAAATAAAAAACCCACACGTTTGCCGGTTTGCTAATGTACAGTACGAGCATAATTATGTATGTAATATGTCGTATTTCATTGTTGTTTCCGGTATTTCACGCAAAAATCGCTATTGAAAGTTTCCAAGTGTTGACATATTAGTGCTTGTGACTGTATGACATGTAGTCTACGCCTTACGGATAGTTTTGCCAACTGCCACTTAGCCAACACAAAACAAAACTCGGCATAGACAAAAATATTTCCTTTTGTCTTTGACAGGCGACCATTGAATCAAAAGTTTCTGTCAGTTTTCTTTTCCGGTTTATCTGTGGAGTACGCGAGACGTACGTTGAAATTTTGTCTAAGAATCTTGAAATATTTAAGCTATCATTCACTATTTTAGATTTGGTTTTATTTATTAAGTGAAGTAACAGTTCAAAGTTGTTGTTTTGCAGTGTATTTATTATCTGATTCGAATATTTCAGTGGTTTCGTGATGGCATACATGATGGGTGTAGAATCGCTCTTTTTGTGGCCAGACCGATGATGTGACTTCTGATCAATATGTATTGATTTTGTTGCTAGGTCTGCCACAGGCACCTGTCCAAGATGGGAGCGTACAGATATATCCAAGAGTTGTACAGAAAAAAGTTGAGCGATGTGATGCGATTCCTCTTGCGTGTGAGGGTATGGCAGTACCGTCAGTTGACTCGTATGCATCGCGCCCCTAGGCCTACTAGGCCCGACAAGGCAAGGAGGCTGGGATACCGCGCCAAGCAGGGTAAGAAATATAACTTTTTGACCGGCACATTCGTGTATACACGTGGTGTTTTAACTAGTCGGGATACTGATGTGATCTGTGTTTCTAGGATTCGTTGTGTTCAGAATCCGCGTGCGTCGTGGTGGCCGCAAGCGCCCCGTGCCCAAGGGTGCCACCTACGGTAAGCCCAAGAGCCAGGGTGTGAACCAGCTGAAGCCTACACGCAACCTACAGTCCATTGCCGAGGTAAATTTCATTCAATCATCATCATCTGCCTAGCCTTCTCCCAACTATGTTAGGGTCGGCTATTCTATTATATTCATGATTTATAGGTTAGGTAGAGATGAGTGTTTTTAAAGCTCTATCCTTAGTGACCCAAATAAGTTCTCTTATCAAAATAAGTTCAGGGTTCTGGTCTTATTTTTAAAGCATTTTGTTATTTAGCACACATGTAAGATTGACAATTTTTGCAGCATCCGAGACAGAATTCAAGCAAGATTACCTTTCTAAACTGGTCTTCAACCATGTTTCTATGGCACTTTTAGAATTGGCAAAGAAAACCTCATTAAAAGCCACTAGGCATTTAATTTGACAACAATAAATATTGTTACTGAGTACCGTAACTAATAATGATATGTTTTCTTGTGATTAATAATCTTTGTTTCGCTCACAGGAACGTGTTGGTCGTCGTTGCGGAGGTCTGCGTGTGCTTAACTCCTACTGGGTGGCTCAGGACTCTTCATACAAATACTTTGAAGTCATCCTTATTGACCCCTCACACAAGGTAATTATTGAATCCACCACTTGCACCATTCTTTAACAAGAATGAATACTCAAATGATGAACATTTTGTCATGCACCAATCTGAAAGGTTTTGCTGAATCTTCACCTACCATTTTAATCTGATACAAACATAATTAATTAACAACACTACCTTTCTGAACAATAAACTAATTGATGTTCTCTGTTTCTCAGGCTATCCGCAGGGATCCCAAGATCAACTGGATAGTAAATGCTGTCCACAAGCATCGCGAGATGCGTGGTCTCACATCTGCTGGACGCAGTTCCCGTGGTCTTGGCAAGGGTCATCGCTTCTCACAGACCAAGGGAGGTTCCCGCCGTGCCACCTGGATCCGCCGCAACACACTGCAGCTCCACCGCAAGCGATAAATGTTGCATCAGACAAGGCATTGACTTTCTATTTGATTTTTTTATTATTCTCAGATGGAAAACCAGTGTCAAATAAAATTTACTTTAAAAATTCTACTTTTTATTTTGCTCATTATATAGCCACCTTATTATACCAGTTTATAAAGTGTAAGTACTGATTTCATTTGTGTTTTGTTATGATTTTAGTTTGGAGCCAATATACTCATACAGTTTTTATTGTTATAGTTGTGCTGCTGGAACTCTTCACTTTTGGAAATCTCAATAGGTAATTATTTTTTTGTATTGATTGATGGCCTGACAAAGACCAATCACATTTTAATTAATACTCAAATCAAGAGCTGGATTTCTGCATGCTTTTGGAGACCAGTGTTACCTCGCTCCCATTATTACCACTAAAAAGTACTCAAATGATGAACTTTATGTCATGCACCAATCTGAAAGGTTTTGCTGAATCTTCACCTACCGGTTTATCTGATACAATGTTACACATAATATTACACTTCTTTCCTAAACTAAGTACCTAACCATGATCCTTCTTCTTTCCAGGCCATCAGCAGGGATCCATAGATCAACTGGATAGTAAACAACCACAAGTAGAGCAGAACTCTTCCCAAAAGGTAATTATCACCAAAGTTTTCAAAATATTGCCCGATTAGATTGACCCGCTGTGCCAATTTTACCAATCACATTTTTATTTTTGCTCGAAAAAAGTGCTGAATTTTGTGCATGTTTGGAATGAGACCAGTGTGTTACCTCATTCTCCTAAACATAGCATTCATTATTTATTTCCCAAGTATTTTATTTACCCCCTGAAATAACTCTTAAACAAAATTTATATTGATTTGAAAAAAAAGATAAAATATCGAAATTTGAATGATGATACAATGCTTGATGAATGCGCAACCCTGATTACCACGCATTTTTAAACTTCCTTGGATGGCTGAACATGACCCAAATATTTTCTAAACAAATATTGTCATCAAAATTATATTTCAACAAGATTTTTATTTTCACAGATGCACTGGCACTACAGCGCTGACTCGAATTTCCTAGGTGATTATTATTTTGGTTTATGTAGTAGTTTTTAACAATCCAAAGTCGTATAAGATCGCTTATTAAACTTTCAGTGTTAACGAGAAAACGAATTTGGAAAGATCAAAATCTTGTCTAGGTGAGGTCACTGTTACTTACATTTTCGGTAAACCTCAATCCGGCGAGAAACATATTATTATGCTAGTTTAGCATCATTATAAACGATTTGTTAACCTTATTTAACAAGTAATTTTCTTACCACAGGTACCTATATTCCAACTGAAACTACTCTAACATGGCGAATTGAAGCTATTTTCGAAGAAGTGTCTCAACTGTGTCCTAAACTATGCGTCACGCTATTAGTAAATGATTACAATAAACAAGTTTTAAACAATAATTTGTTTCTTTTATGACATACCTCAAAAGATCAGTCTAAGGGCCAGATTACACGTACCACAACGGTCATGTTGAGGGGACTGGAGTTAATTTTGATTATTCCGTTTATACAACTAGGTCTAGGGTGGAATCCCGGACATGCGTTTCCACATGTATCTTAGGTGGATCTCACGCTACAAGGCGACGAGGCGCTGGAAACTACTAAATGCCCCCGTGTGAGTATTTGGCAGGCCCCAGCGAGATTTATCAACAGGTCATGGCTTTTCGTAAAGACGTTATTTTGTACCTCAAGAAAATAAATAAGATATATTTTGTACCTCAACAGTTTTTGATTGAATGACGTTTTTATGAAGTGTCTAGCTAGCGGGCCCCTTATGATTGTTTTTATTGTTATTATACTTTCAGATCGCCCAATAGTGCTCGGAGTTAGAAACTATTACGTACTTAACCCTTAAATGCGCGGTGTTGTTTAAAAACAACATACTGAAAACCACAGATTATGAGGAACTTCTTATGTTTTTTTAGTAATCATAACTACTAATTCTTGTTTCTGAACGTATTTATACTTATTTTTCGTAATGGCCATAAACAATACTTTTTTAACTTTGACACAATTTAAATGTCAAATGTCACTTTGAAGAAAAGTTTGTTTTTGGCGCGAACCAAGTTTTGAAACTGTGTTTGGACTTCAATAAATATTACGTAAGTTTATAAAATAATTTATATTTGCTTGTTTGTATCTTCAATTATACGTATAAATTACAAAATATTGAAAATAATTGTTATCTTTGTAGACATAAGCTCAAATCCGTTTGTTGTAGGAAAACTACAGTGCGCATTGCTGTGTAAATAATTGCATGTTTGGTGAAGGGCTTTTCTTTTACGTTTCAGCATGTCACGTTTATTAGAACGGGATATTTTATCATATTTAGAAAACCTTGAGGACTCCGAAGACGGTTTAGATGGGTCAGACTCCGAGGTAGAAGATGAAGGTCAGTATTATCAAAATGTACAAGATGTTCTTCGAGACCTTGAAGATGAGGAAACTCAGCCTGATTTGGTGGATACTGATCCTCTTGTAACCAACGATAATGAGAATATGCAAGACCCTCCCATCCCCATTCCCCAATCCCATCCCGATTCCCCATCTCTCTCTCCACAACCGTTACCTGTGGCCAACATGTCATCGCAAGAGACGGCTAGGCGACCGATAAATCGACCTGTGATTTGGCGAAAAAGAAACCTTGTTACTGAAGAAGACAGGCTAATTTTTAGGGGAGAAACTCAAGTACCAGAGGCTTTGATGCAATGCAACACACCATACGATTTTTTTTCATTTTATTTTACACCAGATTTGAAGAATACAATAGTAGAACAAAGTAACTTGTACGCAGCTCAGAAACAGATCTCCAATCCTGAATATATAAATGAAAATATACTGAATAAATTCATTGGCATATTGTTTTATTCTTCCGTTATAAAGTTTCCTAATACACGTGCTTATTGGAATGACAAATATGGTTACAACCATATAAAAAACACAATGCCACAAAAAAAGTTCGAAAAAATAAGATCTATTATCCATTTTGCTGATAACACCAAGTGCTTACCCAGAGATCATCCGGATTATGACAGGCTCTACAAAATAAGACCAATTGAGGCGACGCTCAACTACCAATTTAGGAAGGTTCCTATAGAACAAAGGCTCTCCATCGACGAACAGATGTGTGCTACGAAATTGAGCCACTACATAAAACAATATCTCCCAAACAAACCCCACAAATGGGGGTTCAAACTGTATCTCATATGTAGTCTACAAGGGTATGCTCATAGATTCGAGATTTATTCTGGAGGAGGCTCCAAAAACGGCATCCTACTTGGTGAGCCAGATTTGGGAGAGTCTGGAAACACAGTTGTCAGATTAGCCAGGGTGGTACCACGCAACGTAAATCATATAATTTACTTCGACAATTTTTATACCTCTCTGCCTCTCGTCACCTATTTAGCTAAAGAAGGAATTTATTCGCTTGGAACAGTACGCGTTAACCGTTTACGAAACTGCAAATTGCCCGACAAAAACACCATTATGAAAAAAGACGTGCCCAGAGGGTTTTACGAGGAGAATGTGGCGACTGTAGATGGTACAGAAGTAAGTGCTGTCGTATGGAAGGACAACAAGCCCGTCACTCTTCTTTCCACTTATGTAGGAGCAGAACCAGCAACTACTGTCACACGTTTTGATAAATCTAAGAAAGAAAGAGTTGCTGTTCCATGCCCAAAGGTCATTCGAGAGTACAATGCGCATATGGGAGGAGTAGACTTGTTGGATTCGTTCATAGGTCGTTACCACATTACAATGAAAAGCCGAAAGTGGACAATGCGTTTATTTTACCATTTTCTGGACCTCACAATAATAAATTCGTGGATAATGTACAAGAAAGTACATTCGATAAGGGGCAATAACAAACTCCTCAATCTAGGTAAGTTTAGGCTAGAACTTGCTGATACACTCTGTCAAATTGGTCTACCTACAAATGGAGCTAAACGTGGTCGGCCTAATGGGGGCTCCTTACAAGGAGAACTTGACCTGAAGAAGTTCCGAGGTCCAGCTCAAGCAGCGCCATCGAAAGACGTGAGATTGGACCAGACCTCTCACTGGGCAGTTTGGATGGATAAGCAGCAAAGGTGCAAGTTCCCAAAATGTTCAGGGTTTACTTTTAAAATGTGCCAAAAATGTCAAGTCTCTTTGTGTGACACCAAAAAAAATAATTGTTTTTTTAATTACCACAATAACCCATAAATAAATACTTTCAAAACAGTTTATTGTTTTCATCAGATCCATACTAGCACAATTCCAATGAATGCGCAATGTTGTTTTAAAACAACAATAACATTTTTGAAAAAAAAGTACAGTAAATTCGAATATTTTTTTTTTTTACAATTTTTCCTGTCAAATAGAACCTATTTACTAATAAATATATTTTTTTCAAAAAAAAATAAAAAATCGCGCATTTAAGGGTTAACAAATCCAAAATTTCGACATCCTATGGGCAATATAATAATATCTCGGGCATATTGTGACCTCTGACCTGTGGGACGATGCGGACATCGACAGAGAGTGGAAGGCATTGTCTGTGAGGGCTAATACGATCGCCCGCAGGTCTATGGATTGAAATAAATAAATTTGAATTTGAATGAGATTAGAATAATAGCAAATTAAATAATATGAAATCAGGAGTCTCCCCAGCAGGGCCACATTTATATCTCAAAAACTAGGGCACCTAGCGAAGATGTGTTTTCTCCCATATTTTGTCGCAATTTGTCACCAAGTCACAGATTTAATCGGGTCTTAATTTAGGAGATGTAATGAAATCAATTAGTAAGGCATAGTCCAAGAGCTAGATCGAACCATCTTGTACCACTGTATGGGGAAATTGAATTCTTTAATATCTTTTTAATTACACACCGACTGAATCTGTAACTTGGTGACAAATAGCGACAAAATATGGGAGAAAACAGATCTTCGCTTGGTGCCCTAGTTTTTGAGATATAAATGTGGCCCTGCTGGGGACTCTCCAGATCGGCCACCTATAATCCCTTATATCTTTTGAACCAGTGACCGACAAATTCTGATATTTGGCGACAAAATTCGACTAATTTTTTGTGTTATCAAAATTAAAATCCCTGATGGTGGCCCTGTCAGAGTCAGTGACACCAAAATAACATTAAAATCCGGATTAAAACAAATTGCATTTAAAATATTAAAACAAAATTGGAATAACAACGAGCAAAGACTTGAATTATATTGTGCAAGCGCAAATTTAACTAGGTCCGTTGGTTGAATACTTATTTAATTAACGAATATCTTCTGAAGTATAGCTCAAAGAAAGACGAAATTTTGGATTTGTAAAGTACATAATAGTATCAACCTCCTAACACTATTGTATGATGTAAAAGAGTAGGATTTAAAAAAGGGCCCGCTGGCTGGACGTTTGTGTAAATTACGAATATCTTCTGAAGTATAGCTCGCAGAAAGTCGAAATTTTGGATGTGTAAGGTACCTACATAATAGTATCAAGCTCCTAAAACTATTGTATGATATAAAAGAGTAGTATTTAAAAAAGGGCCCGCTGGCTGGACCTTTGTGTAAATTACGAATATCTTTTGAAGTAATAGAAGCTCACAGAAAGTCGCAATTTTGGATTTGTAAGGTACATAATAGTTTCTAACTCCGAGCACTATTGGGCGATCTGAAAGTATAATAACAATAATTATAAGGTGCCCGGCCCGCTAGCTAGACACTTCATAAAAACTGTCGAGGTACAAAATATATCTTATTTATTTTCTTTAGGTACAAAATAATGTCTTTATGAAAAGTAATCACCTGTTGATAAATCTCGTTGGGGCCTGCCAGATAGACTCACACCTATAAAATGCAGAATTCTTCAAATCCGACTGGTAGTTCCAGATACTAGCGCGTTCAAACCCTCTTCGGCTTCGAAGTCGAAATTTTGGATTTGTAAGGTACATAATAGTTTCTAACTCCTAGCACTATTGGGCGATCTGAAAGTGTAATAACAATAAAAACAATCATAAGGGGCCCGCTAGCTAGACACTTCATAAAAACTGTCGAGGTACAAAATATATTTTATTTATTAGGTCTTTACCTATGAAACTGGAGATTTGTATGACCATTTTAAAATATAAATAATTTGGTAATTTTTTTATTTCAGCTAATCAAAGTACTGGCCCAAATTATCTATACAATTTTGCAATTTTGATGGCAGTTTGTTTATCCCTTTACTGTAGAAGTCTGCTGGATGGGAGGCGATGAAGTCAGCGAAAGCGTTTTGTACTGCCTCTCGAAATTTTTCTAAATTTTGAAAAAAGTAGAAATCTGTTGGGGCAAGGTGCGGTGAGTACGGTGGGTGACGGAGAGCTTCCAGCTGTAACTCTTGTAGCTTTGCGATGGTCTGTCGTGAAGTGTGAGCTCGCGCGTTGTCGTGGAGAAGCAATGGGGAAGAGCGATTGACTAGTCGTGGTTGTTGAATTGCGAGCTTCTCCATCATTGTTTGCAATTCTTGGCAATAGACATCTGCCGTCACTGTTGTGCCATTCGGTAAGAAGCTGTGATGTACAAGTCCGGCACTGGTCCACCAGACAGTCACCATCATCTTCCTATGAGTAATCTTTTTTTAGCGCACTGATTAGGTGCTGTACCCGGGTCCACCTACTGAGACGAACGCTTACGGTTGACGTACAGGATCCACTTTTCATCGCAGGTAACAATTCGATTAAGAATTTCCTCGTTTCTATGCCGATTCAGTAGTGCTATGCATGCTTCGACGCGTATATCTCGCTGTTGGTCGCCTAGTTCGTGTGGCACCCACTTATCTAGCTTTTTTATCTTTCCGATTTGACGCAAGTGCTTCAATGTTGTTTTGACACAAAGATATTTAAGATTGGTACAATAGAGAGGCTATGCAAAGAAATGTCATAGAAAAACTGTGATCCCATGGCTCAGGAACGCCATCTAGCATAATATAGCAAAATTAGGGTGGCAATTGGGAACATCAAATAGTAAAATAGAATTAAATTTATTAAAATATATTCAGCTATCGCTCGGTAGGTGGCCAGTGTGGTCAGTTTTGCCAGATCCGATTTTCAATCCGTGGATTAAGCTTGAAAAACCTAATAATCAATCAGGTAAATAAATATTGAAAACTAAACAAATTAAGCAAAACTTGTCTCAGACAGTAAAAGCTATTTTAGAATTTTATTCGCTACTATTCATTGTCCATGACACCGTCTATGGCTAGGTATCAGTTTCAAGTGTGTGTTTTTTATGTACATTTTAAAATAAAATAATTTTAAACGTGCTTTGCCTCCGAATTATTATAGCACTCAGTTTATTACGATTTTTGTGTAAAGTAGACCTATTATGTCACAAAGCACATTATTTTGCAATTGTCTGTTGCATTTCGTTTTTAGAAAAATAATTATTTTTACACTTTGTTTGCAAATAATTGAAAGTCTTATTATATCGATATCCGAGGCGAGGTCCAAAAATCCGTAGAACTACTAAATTCGTTAATCTGGCATTGCGGGGTGACACTAAATAGAAACTATAAAACCTGTGGTAGGGATTTTATCATTTAGATATAAAGGTATCGATAATATTGAAAAATGTTATAAGACTATTTTTTCGCATTTGAATAGATTTAAACAATTTCCAAAAAAATAGGAAAGCAATAAATTGATTAGTAGTTTCAATGTTTACAAGTTATTTATCTATAAAATTCTTTTTACACACAAATGAATAAATTATCGTTATTATGATCTAGTGATCCAAGTGTCAGACTGCTAATCACGAGGACATGGGTTCGATTCCCACAGGTTACAAATATTTATATGATGAATATAAGTATTTATTTACAAGAGAAAGTATTACATCCATTGTTCAGTACCTATAGTACAAGGTCTGCTCTTTGAAGTAAACAGATCAGTCGACCTTGCGTACGTACAAAATATAAAAGTCAAAACACTTATGTTGAGGAAAATACGGGCTTTCTACTTAAAAATCTCATACATGACGGTCGATCAAATAATGATAGCGACTACTACCAACAGATCAGACGTTGGGACATAGTCAGACCTATTATCCATTGACGAACTTTTAAAAGTTGTTATTTACCTTTATTAAGTGGGAGTTTGCCCACTTAATAAAGGAACAATAAAATAAATTTTAACCGGTTTACATCGCGTTCTTTCTTATTTTTTTTCCTTTTGCTCGGCTTCTAATAGTTCTAGCGTAATGTTAAATAACCTATTAAGCCTTTTTCAAGAATTGGGCTTTAAAATGCAAAAATAAATTTCCAAATCCAACTGGCAGTTCCAAAGATTAGCGCGTTCAAACAAACAAGCAAACAAACTCTTCAGCTTTAGTACCTATTAGTATAGATTGTCAAAAAAGTTTAGCTCTGCAGCATACGCCGTTAGAACAAATCGTGATTTAACTGCTTACAGATAGCCCGTTTACTATATACCTATATACGTTTACTATATTTGTATAGATTGTAACGTTTGTAGTGTACTTATAAGTTTGCATGCTTTAATTCTAAGCAAAACATGCTGGACCTTATAATAATTTCAACAACTATGTATACCGTGTTTTTAGCAAATAAATATATTATTATTATCTCCTTTATTTCACTTAAATACTTACAAATTACATTTTTAAATATTTTTTATTTATTATTATGTCGTTTATTTATTTAGTCGTGTTATTTTATTACATTTTTAAATATTAGTATGAACAAATTTAAAAAAAAAAAACATTTAAAAATATAAAAAAAAATAGTGATCCACCGGTGTCGGGAGCAGGGTCCAAGCTACTTGAGCAGGGTCCAAGCTGGTTAGGACTCCAGAGATAGAAACCTCCTTATTATTATTATTATTATTATACTTTAGTTCGGTCATACGGTATTATTTTCAAACAGTATTATATTTTAAGTGTTATTTATTATCTCAACAACTCACGCTTCACATTATGTTTTACACAAAATTATCATAAATTATACTTGTAAGCCTTCTTGAATTAAAATATTGATATTGTAATTCAAGAATTGTTACACAATTCTAATGTAAGTTTGCCTACCTATTGCTTGATTTTTATACTGTAACATGAAGATTTCGCACCCTTAGTGAAAGTCAAATGGCACGCGGCGCGTGGTTTTGAATCGTATCCGTATTTATGATATTCGTGTCAGTCAGATTTTAAATCCACCTACTTATTTTTAATTATTAGTAATTAGGTCCAAGTTTATACAGTACGTACCTAACCTATATGTATATAACCTTAAAAAAAAAACAACGGGTTGCACTCCTCATTTTGGAATGGTTAACCGTCTTTACGAATTTTCGATCAGGTCACGTGTCCTGACGCGAGTTTAACATTTTTTACCCATCCCAAAAAGTGCACAAAGCCGCTAAAGAAGTTTTTTAGTCGGGACCATCTTGGATTTTAATTTTGACCCCAAATTCGTTTTTACCGACCCAGAAAACCATGAGATAGACACCTATGACGAAATTTTAGTCGACGCCATCTTGGATTTTAATTTTGACAGCAAATTCGTTCTTACCGACCCCGAAAACCATGAAAAGGACACCCATGACGTAACATGCCTTTCAGAGAAAGTTGTGACAAACAGACAGACAAACAAACATACATGATATATATACACACACATACACACACACGTTAAATTTTATGAATTTATGTGTCTATCTCATTTTAGCCGTCTTACTGTCACGTGTCCGTCTTACGGTCACGTGTCCCTGACGCGAGTTTAACATTTTTTACCCATCCCAAAAAGTGCAAAACGCCGCTAAAGAAGTTTTCACTTCATAAATACTTACTAGAAAAATAACCAAAATAAACTTATACTAATTCATTCAAGTTGATCTACTGCATTGCTCTGTTTTGTGACGCAACTTAGTACCTACTCGAGTTCGTGAACTCATGTGCGGTGCGCTTGGCGTTGGCGCGCGCGTGTCTCCGTGCATCGTAATTTGTTACGTATCGCTACTCGTTGCGGGGGCAGAGGTACGCGTTAGATGCCTACGGCGCTCAGTCTGGCTCGCCTTAATAAATATTATCGATAACAAAATCGATAAACAACATCACATCTCAACAAGGCAGTAGTAAAACTACTCAGCAATAGAGGGCGGTTATTACAAAATTAGCAAATTTTCTAAATCTCTTTATGAAAATTATTTAATTCGAATTACTGAGAAAATATAAACAATTCATGTGTAAATAAACCGAAGTTAGGTCCAGTTGTTTTGCCATAACAAGATTTGCAATATCGTAATGCGCAACTCGGCATGTTTCCTTAGAAAACATTTTTCTTTTGGTGGACACGAATACGTCTTGACACGCAGGCGTACGACACTAGACTGAGCGACTTTTGACCACTAGGACAAAAGTATTGGATTACGATTTTGTTCGTAATGTCCTGTCTATTGTCAAGTAAATAATTTAATGTCTTTGTTTTGACACTAACTCCAAGGCCCGCAGCAAGCTCAGCCGTAGATTGAGTTGGATCCGCTTCCATTATCGCCTTCAATTCGTCGTTGTCGACAATGGTTACTGGCCGACCGCGAGGCTCGTTCTTCAACTCAAAATTTTCAGATTTAAAACGATTGAACCAATAATGGACCGTGTTTATGCAAGCAGTGTTAGGCCCGTACACGTCGTTAATGTTTCGTGTTGTTTGCGCAGCGGTATTTTCACGTAGCAATGGCGCCAAAAACTACCACAATGTCACAAAAACAAAAAACTATCTAAAAACAAATAACTGAATTTGAAATTAAATTAACACGTCTTTCGAATAAAATTTATTTGAATTTCGAATTGCGCGCCAATCCACAGATAATTAAATCTGAAAATGCTGGTTATAGAATCTCCAATTACATAGGTAAAGACCTATTATTTTCTTTAGGTACAAAATTAT
Organism: Apamea epomidion; assembly: GCA_947507525.1. Lineage (NCBI taxonomy): Eukaryota > Metazoa > Arthropoda > Insecta > Lepidoptera > Noctuidae > Apamea > Apamea epomidion. Next base: position 15,098,269 of record OX382238.1, read on the forward strand.
GTCTTTACGAAAAGCTATCTATAAAAAAGTCAGAAAGAACGCTAAGCGAAAATGTAATAGCGCGGACAAGCGATGCGATGCGATAGGTAGGATAGCTTGGGGAAACAAGTAATTATACCTAGAACCTAGTAGTAAAATATTAAATGCTCGTGACTGTATAGCTTGCTAGTTGCTAGATATTGTTGTTTCTTGTGGAGAAACTTTTATAATATTCATCGACTTAACGACTTTAAATTACTGGAATAGTGTAGACAACATATTCCAGTCCAGGGTTTACAGGACTGGAATAATGAAACCGGGCATGTATAACTATCTGTGGATTACCTAGTTTTTTTACCAACCTGTTCTGTGCGTGATCTTTTCATCAAAACTTATACTTCGACTTTTTATTATTATTGTATTCAGTAACTTGACAGTTCAAAGAAAAATAATATCATACTAAAACTAATAGTGTTGGGGTAGTGAACGATTTTGCGTAAAGAACGAATGATAAAAATGGTTTAGTTTAAATAAAACTTTAAATATTCGTAATATTTTCGTAATTCGTCGAATAATCGAAAAAATGAAACAATTCGCAAGATGTTCTGGAAGTAAAAAGACATTCAAGAGTGGCTGAATGATAATAATAATCAATATATTCTAACTAAGTTGTACTACTTACTAAGAAACAAAATATAGGTATAACAAATTCTACAATGTTTAACAGTGTATATCGTGTTTTTAAGAAAAGTTATTAAAAAAAATAACAACGTGAAACCCTTTATAAAGAAAAAATAACCTTGAAATTATGACCCTACATAAGTACGTAAGTATGAATTTTTTTGATTAAATGTTGTCCCGTCGGGGGACCGCTCTAATTATTAGCCAAACAAAAAAAAATTCATACGTACCTACTACTTACGTAGGGTCATAATTTCAAGGTTATTTTTGTCTTTTTACAGGGTTTCACGTTGTCGGGGGTTTTTTAAATTTTTATTTCATGCTATTTGTAGGGACTCCTTGTTATTTTATTTCTTTTATTTTCTTGCGTTTTAAGATTCAGGTAATTTGGTATTTAATCAGGTTTTTTGTAATTCGCCATTTTGTAGTAGTGGCCATCTTGGATTTGAAATTTGTCATAGTGTATAGTATTCTACTAGTCAAGCCCTTTCATTTGATACCCATATAGAGGGAGTTGTGAAAAAAATGTAATTTGCCATTTTGTGGTGGCGGCCATCTTGGATTTAAAATTTATCATAGTGTATAGTATTCTACTAGTCAAGCCCTTTCATTTGATACCCATATTGAGGGAGTTGTGAAAAAATATGTAATCCGCCATTTTGTGCCGGCGGCCATCGTGGACCGATTTTCATCAAACATAGCTAAGAACACTCCCGACAAATTCACATTTCAAACAAAAAAACAAAATTAAAATCGGTTCATCCGTTCGGGAGCTACGATGCCACAGACAGACACACACACACACACACACACGGAGAGAGAGAGAGAGAGAGAGAGAGAGACACGTCAAACTTATAACACCCCGTCGTTTTTGCGTCGGCGGTTAAAAAGTTTGCATTTATGTGGTCGAAGTCATACATATTGTAGACTTTGGTCGAAGTATAGTATCAACATCCTTGGCTCGCTTATACGTAATGTAACAAACAAAACAAAGCTCAGCGAGTCAATGTCAATGAGCTCGTGCATAAAACGGCATGCATTTGGACGGAATGCTCATAGTTTTGCTAACAAGATTTACGAGGGCGGAGTGATAAGTCTGTAAAATACTATTTTGGAATAAAATGATCGCCAATTGCATGGAACCTCCTTATTCACAACTCTTTTGAAGGACTAAACTAAAATTTTCAGCTATTACTGCCGGTTAGTCTTTTTTTGACAGCCGTTAAAGATAAAAAATTAAATAAAAAATTTGAAAAACCCCCGACACAAAATAATAATAAAAATAGTATGAATGTAAAAAGCCTAAAACAATCTTAAAAAAACTATTGAATAAATAGCCACAAATAGAACAAAAAAGGTATAAACGTAAAACCCTTTAAAAAGAAAAATATAACCTTGAAATTATGACCCTACTTAGGTACGTATGAAATTTTTTGATTAAATTTTGTCCCGTCGGGGGACCGCTCTAATTATTAACCTACCGTTCTGTTAAAGTTTAAAATAGTAGCGAATGTTTGCGTCGTTTTATAACAGTAGACGGAACATGGATCCACCACCATTCCCCAGAAACCAAGCAACAATCGAAACAGTGGTACGCTACCGGCGAACCAGCTCCAAAGAATTCCAAAGCAGTTTTATCGGCCAATAAAGTGATGGCTACAGTTTTTTGGGATGCACGTGGGGTATATGTTAGTAGGCCATATTGACTACCAAGGGGAGGGGTAAAACGATTAATGGCGCATATTATGCCAATTTATTGGACCAATTTGACAAAATGTTACGTAAAAAACAACCGCATTTGGCTAAGAAAATCCTCTTCCACCAAGACAACGCACGAGTGCACACCTGCGCGATTGCCATGGCCAAACTTCATGAGTTGCTTTCTCACCCACCGTATTCGCCAGATTTAGCCCCATGCGACTATTTTCTGTTTCCGAATTTAAAAAAATGGCTTCGTGGGAAAAGATTTGGCTCCATCGAAGAGATCATGCACGAAACCAATGCCTATTTCGAAGGGTTACGTAAGTCGTACTTTATGGAAGGGATCGAAAAGCTAGTGAAACGCTGGATGAAGTGCATTGAGTTACAAGGAAACTACGTTGAAAAGTAAATAATAGCAATTAAATCAAATTGACTCCTTGTTTAATTTTTACCAGACTTATCACTCCGCCCTCGTACATACAGGGTATTTTGGGCAGTATCTTTATCTCGTTGCAGTAAGGCCGGTTTTTGTGCTAATTATTTGCATCGTTTATTATGTACTTGCTGCATAGATCAAAATATAATTGAAGCTCAACAACTACTAGGTGCTGGAAAACTAGGAAAAATAAAAGCCAAAATAGATTTCAATTAAAATTTACTTTTAATATATCTATGTCCTTAAAAGTAAATAACAATAAAACGTTTATTAGCGTAGAAAACGATTAGGTACCCGAATGTAATAACTAGAATTTTAATAAGCTTTATTGATTACTAAAATGATTGGAGAATGAAAGGAAATATATATGCTAGAAAAATATTAATTTAACATCTGACTTGCAGATGTTTTGTATATTGATGAAGATGATAAAGTGAATCAAAGAAAGATCCGAACTTACGTCTAAATAAATATAAAACAGATGTTTATACCTATTACCATTATTTACAATTTTTGAGACCAGTACATCTTATGTTTACTTTAACACAGGATACTTCTGACTGAGATATTTACATAATTAAACAATTATAAGTAAATAAGGTTAATTTTTGACGCAATCACAGAAATTGGTAAATTTATAAATAAGGGATTTTGTGTGGAAATCCAAGTATCCAGTAATAACTGAATCAGTTATTAAAATGATCGTAAAATCTTGCAGGGTGATTTTTTTTCTTTTTCATTTTAGTACGCAATTTCGGCTTCAAACCAATTTTATTTCAGCCACATGGAAAGACTCGGGTCTCATTTATTTTTATGCAATTTTGTCTTTGTGCAATGAATGAATGAATGATTGACGCATTAGATCTGTAACATTCACTACTACGAAATCTTACTTAGTTCCAGCTGTATGTATTTACAGTATAAAATAACAAAATTTTAAGTTTCAATACTCCCACATTTCCAATTAATATACAAAATTGGTTACCATGACTTTTGGTATTAACTAAATCTTTTAACATATTCACATTTTACCTTTCAATAATAATAATAATTTATTGCAAATGATTTTGTTTACATTCACAAATTATTATTTACTATTCCTTTATTTATTAATTACACTATGTTTATGCAATATTTATTTATATACATGACTGCTTTGCTAAGCCAATAACAAATATTGATTTACATTTTAACTAAAAATATAAGCGCTTGGGACTAATTTCAAAGGATAATACAGCAATATGACCTGCATATAGCGCTCTAACACAGCTGTAGCGAGTAGCATGGCGGCTTTAACTCAACTTTAAAATTGTGAAAACCATTGAGATGAAGAATATCTATTACAACACACTATCCGGTACAAAATCTTCAATAGTTATAAAAGGGGGAAGATCTGCTATTCTATTTCTACGATAAATGCTTATCGTGATTCACGAGTTGACCAAATATTCCAAATGCTTATTTTACTACACCCTGGCTCACAATTATGACGTCAACTTATATTTAAAAATAAATAAACATTGTAAAATGAGGATTTACTTTCCATAGACAATTTATGTCCGCCGTGCTACTCGCGTACGCAAAAATCCAAACGCTACCTTTTTAACACAGTAGAAAAGGCGGCATATCTATATTTTACAAACCTTAGGGCAAGTACACACGTTAGGGAGGTCTAGTTATCGGGCACGGCTTGTGGGGGCCTTCTGTCGAACTGGAATGTGTCGGAGAGATACAAGCCGAATATCGCGACGCTGTAGAACACTGTCAGGCCGAATAGTGCGAGGCTCGCGCTCGCCGTGAACAAGTTCGAATATTCGCATCTGGAAAGAACAAAACAAAAAAATCTTTAGCACGATAATTTGGGATATTGTTGCCAACGAATGTGAGGCCTTGTCTATGGTTGGGCTTAGGCCCATACTGTTTTCGCGATTTGGTTTTTAAACATGTGAACAAATGTGTTTTTGGAACAATAACTTTAAAACACACACATAAAGTTCAGTTTGCGCTGTAACTTAAACATTTTTACGATTTTTTCAATAATAGTAGTAATTCTGGAATCACATTAATTTACACTAGTTATAGCTGATATTGGTTTAAGTAAAAACAACATCAATTAGAAATAAGGTTGAGCAGACACGACACCCGTCTGGCCGGAGGGTCCCTTTTCTAAAGCGGAGCAAAGCGGGTCGCAGAATACACACCTGAAGAACCAGACGACGGTAAGTGCGACGGAAACGAGCGTCATGAGAATGTTCTCGAGGTCCCACGCGCGCTCGGGCTGCGCCCTGTCCGTGATCAGCTCGTGTGTTGCGTTCGCGGAGCCTTCCTCAGGCATGCCACGTTGCTGGAATACAAGATATAAAGTAAGTAGGTTTTTATATTATACTAGCTGTGTGCCCGACGGGGTTTCTCATCGGTAAGTTTTTTTCTTCAGGAACATTAAGAGTTATCAAAAAATTATGATACTACTAACTTTTACTTTTAAAGGGAAGCGTAAACGACAATTTCCTCGTTTGTAATTTAAAAAAGTTAAAACTTTCATAACCTATTGAACCAATTAACCCCCTAGTTTCCAAAAAACGATGATATAACTAACTTTTAACCAGAAGTTGTGCAAATCCCAACGCTCCTATTCCAGCCACATCCTGGTTTTACCCGTAAGAATGTCATCTGTTCATCTCTCCGTAAGTATTCAACAATATTAAATACATAAAAAAATCATTGACTACATCATTTATTATTCATGTCAATTTAAGAAAAGATACTGTTTTACAGACCAAATCATCATCTGCCTAGCCTTTTCCCATTTATGTTGGGGTCGGCTTCCAGTCTAACCGGATGCAGCTGAATACCAGTATTTTACATTGAGCGACTGCCTATCTGACCTCCACAACTCATTTACTGGGTAATACGATACCCCTTGGTAAGACTGGTTGTCCAATAAATTAATAATTAAACCTACAATATAAAATAACATCCACTATTATATTTCTATAATACGCATTGTAATTCGTCTAAAACGCAACGCTTGGCATAATTTGGTGATTTATTGTAGAAATAACACTAGGTACGCGGTTTTTCCACAAAATAACATACATAATTTTGTTTTTGACATGATACAACATTTGTAATGGGTGAGCCAAATTTAGAATTCAGTTTTTATAACACAATCGTTTAGTAACATAACAATGCTTTTGCGTAACGCTTCGCTCATTTTCTAATGACTGAACTCAACGATACCTAATTTTCCATTAAAAAAAAAATAATCATCCAAGATGGTTGCCGAACGGAAGTAGGTGGATGTTAAAAAAAAAAACTGCTGCATAGTTTATTGTTTTGTGGTGACTAACTTGACTAACTAGTTTGAACGTTGTCGCTTTAATATGTTCTCACTGCTGGGACAGAGGCCTCCTTTTGCTGATAGGGAATGGTCCATAATCCACCACGAACTATTATTTAGGAGTAAAATAAAATGAGTTGCTTATACATACCTAAGTAAAATAAATTAGACCGCACGAACGAAGATACTAAGCATTCGTTAGGTGCACTCGAGGCAAGCGGACCTGATTACATCCTTACTGTCTGAGGGATGCTACACACTTGTTCGGGTCATTCAGTTTGGCAGTATTTGTTGGACAACAAAGCCGACCCGAAGCAATTACTACACTTATTTGGCTCGTGCTGACCAGCAAACTCTATTCGGTGTCTACCCGTATCATGTTCGGGTCGGCTCGTCACAATTCGAGCTAAGCCGAGCGACTTTTTTTCGAACAAATATATAACAATGTGTATTCGATTTTGCCACCCGTATGTGCCCAATCACCCGAACAAATTTATAGAGACTGGCTAGGCCCCTAAAGGTTTCTAAAGCAACCTTTCGCGACTAGTATCTTGTTCTGTCTGTTCATACAACATTGCTCGCTCCACAGAACTGATTATCAGTACGCTTGAGGTGCACGAAGCAGTGAATCACAGCTCGGTCATGTAAGCCGCGTCGTCTAATAACACGCGTCCATGAAGATGACACTGTATACATTGCTCGCTACACTCACCTGATTAACAGTACGCTTGGGGTGCACGAGGCAGTGTACCACAGCTCGGTCATGTAAGCCGCACGCACTCAGCGTGGCCGCGTCGTCCAATAACACGCGTCCGTTGAAGATCAACCGCACGCGGCATTCTGCTGTCAGCTCCGTCGAGAAATGACGCCTGGAACGTTAAACATATAATATCTGCATCATTTTATTATTCAAAACGTCTATCTGTCTGTACGTCATCCGTTGTTGCACTGCGCTTTTAACTCAAGAACAATTTATCCGATTTAAAAACAAAAGTATTTTTGTTATATTTTAGTTCATGCGAACGCAACTGCGGTCACAAGTGCCAATCATACTCAGCTGCACCTTGGATAAGCGACTTACTTGGCTTGCGATGAGGTGTACTTTAGTACTGAATTTTAAACAGTAATAGAAAAAAAAAACAGTACTAACCATTTAAAATCCTTCAATAACTCATCGAGACTCCCTTCAACCTCTTTCAAGGTGTCATTCAAATATTTCAGTTTGATCAATATCCTCCTTCTCGCTCCCTCTTCTGCCTGTTCGTTCGTCATCGCGTCGCCAGCGCCCTCTGTAGGCTGTGCATTATCCGTGGTTACTTCCGGTTTTTTCTCTGCATCAGCTGTTGAAGGGGCATTCGTTTCTTTTTTGTCCTCTTTTTTCGCTTCAGACGGTGTAATTGTGGAGGGGTTTGACTCTGAAACAATGACCTAAACAATTGAGGCTAAAAGTTCTCGAATAGCTATCAAACGCCGGAAGGGTCTCAAGGTGGACTGAAGGGAAGTACTAAGTTGTACGTTGATTAAAATATTATTCGCGGCCGTAACAAGTATGTATTTACAGAATTATAATCATTAGAATCAGTTAAACAATTTGTTAAGTTAGCATAATCCTAAAATGTCAAGATTTCATGAAATAGTCATTCAGTACCAGATGAGGAAACCGCGCGTTTGGTCTATTTTAGTTACTTTCACAGCATTATATCATATGGCATTTTACTGTGGGGTTGGGCTGCTGACATTGAATCCATTTTTATTTTGCAAAAGAGAGCTGTCAGAGTCATCTACAATCTACGTCGCCGCGAATTTCTTAGGGAACTATTTAAAAGGGTTAATATTATGACGGTACCTTGCCAATTCATTTATGAAAATATTATGTATGTAAGAAAAAATCAACATCTTTTTAATAAAATAAGTGATAGACATAATTTTAATACTAGAAATAAAGATAAATTAGATCAACCTTTTTTCAGATTATCTAAAGTACATACATGTTTTATGGGGTACTGTGTTAAATGTTACAACAAAATACCTTGTGAAATATTGCAATTAAATGCAAGAAAATTTATTTAAAACTTATATTAAAATTACACTTTGTAAGCAAGGATATTACAAATTAGAGGATTATATCCAAGATAAGAATGCTTGGAAACACGCTGATCCTGCTCCATAGGACAATCTCTAGAGTCTAGACAAAATCAAACTGGTTGCTAATGTAATTGTATAATTTTTTTATTTCTTTGACATTGATTTACATTTTGTAATTACTTAAAGTCACACCCGGACTTATTACTCCTTATTTATTTATGAAAATCGTCTACTTTTGGAATGTTTGTAAATATGTGAGCACCATGTATCTATCACATAGTTAATTTATATTTCATGGATTCATTAATCCATTTTAATTCCTTTACCTATTGTGGTATAGTAATTTTATTTTTAGGTGCATCGTCTTCACATATAATTATAATATAATTAACGTATGCAAAATATTGTAAAACATTTTAAAAGAGTAACGGTGGAGTTTCTTGCCCATTCTTTTCTATACGAAAATTACATTTTGGAAGGGGCGACTAGAATCAATTTTATTTTAATTTTATTCTTGACGTTCAAAAGTGCCTTTTATGTGCCTATTTGAAATGATTTGACTTCGAGTAGGATTACTTGATCTTAGAGAGTTGTGTTGATGACTTTAATGATTATAATTCTGTAAATACATATTTGTTACGGCCGCGAATCATATTTTAATCAACGTACAACTTAGTACTGACCAGACCAAATTGCAAAAAAACGTAAGACAATTTGAATTTCGCGGGCTACCTTGCAGCATCCACCTTAAGGAAGCTGGAATTGCAGTAGACATATTAGTATTGACCTAACATCCGTTAGAAAGAATAAAGTGTCGTACCGTTGGCTCGTGTGAAGAAGTCGCAGCCGGCAGTGACGTCAGCCTCCATGGCGCTGACGATGCTGTCCATCTCTCTGATCTGCGCGTTGCTGGCCGGTTCGACCTCCTCGTGAACTTCGCTCTCGTCGCTTGTCGACTCTGCAGC